>OX387962.1:21283331-22702498 GCA_947578425.1 Eugnorisma glareosa | reverse complement strand
CCTGCACGCGCGTATAAAAAACTTCCCCTACAACCCTTGGAAATTTTTTGAATTTTCATACAAAGTCATCAAAATTTAGTGTTTTTCCAAATTCTATTTCAAAAGTAACGTTAGATTATAGATTCAATAGTACTCACCCTTCATCCCTGCTTTCTGGTCCGCGTTCCGTGAGCCGGTCTTCAGGTTGGGGGTTGAAAACCAAAATTTTTAGTTTCAAAAACTGGTTTTTTGACCAAAAGTCCAAATTTTTGTTCGGCACCTACCCCGTTTTATTTCGTAGATCGCTAGCCCGCGCGGAAACGCGTCTCTGGACACCCCTCACGCCCGGCTAGCTCAAATAAAACTTGTTGATTTTTATAAAAAATCGTTTTTTCTATTAGTCTCTGTCTGTACCAAAATCTACCTAAGGAAGTTAGTTTTAAACAGAAACGTTGATATCTTCGTTTCCTGACGTGCGATTTTGAAGCTGTTTTCAGCATTTTTAGACCTTACTAGGCCTCCGCCTACGTTTTGACCATATCGCACTCACCTGCACGCGCGTATAAAAAACTTCCCCTACAACCCTTGGAAATTTTTTGAATTTTCATACAAAGTCATCAAAATTTAGTGTTTTTCCAAATTCTATTTCAAAAGTAACGTTAGATTATAGATTCAATAGTACTCACCCTTCATCCCTGCTTTCTGGTCCGCGTTCCGTGAGCCGGTCTTCAGGTTGGGGGTTGAAAACCAAAATTTTTTGTTTCAAAAACTGGTTTTTTGACCAAAAGTCCAAATTTTTGTTCGGCACCTACCCCGTTTTATTTCGTAGATCGCTAGCCCGCGCGGAAACGCGTCTCTGGACACCCCTCACGCCCGGCTAGCTCAAATAAAACTTGTTGATTTTTATAAAAAATCGTTTTTTCTATTAGTCTCTGTCTGTACCAAAATCTACCTAAGGAAGTTAGTTTTAAACAGAAACGTTGATATCTTCGTTTCCTGACGTGCGATTTTGAAGCTGTTTTCAGCATTTTTAGACCTTACTAGGCCTCCGCCTACGTTTTGACCATATCGCACTCACCTGCACGCGCGTATAAAAAACTTCCCCTACAACCCTTGGAAATTTTTTGAATTTTCATACAAAGTCATCAAAATTTAGTGTTTTTCCAAATTCTATTTCAAAAGTAACGTTAGATTATAGATTCAATAGTACTCACCCTTCATCCCTGCTTTCTGGTCCGCGTTCCGTGAGCCGGTCTTCAGGTTGGGGGTTGAAAACCAAAATTTTTTGTTTCAAGAACTGGTTTTTTGACCAAAAGTCCAAATTTTTGTTCGGCACCTACCCCGTTTTATTTCGTAGATCGCTAGCCCGCGCGGAAACGCGTCTCTGGACACCCCTCACGCCCGGCTAGCTCAAATAAAACTTGTTGATTTTTATAAAAAATCGTTTTTTCTATTAGTCTCTGTCTGTACCAAAATCTACCTAAGGAAGTTAGTTTTAAACAGAAACGTTGATATCTTCGTTTCCTGACGTGCGATTTTGAAGCTGTTTTCAGCATTTTTAGACCTTACTAGGCCTCCGCCTACGTTTTGACCATATCGCACTCACCTGCACGCGCGTATAAAAAACTTCCCCTACAACCCTTGGAAATTTTTTGAATTTTCATACAAAGTCATCAAAATTTAGTGTTTTTCCAAATTCTATTTCAAAAGTAACGTTAGATTATAGATTCAATAGTACTCACCCTTCATCCCTGCTTTCTGGTCCGCGTTCCGTGAGCCGGTCTTCAGGTTGGGGGTTGAAAACCAAAATTTTTTGTTTCAAGAACTGGTTTTTTGACCAAAAGTCCAAATTTTTGTTCGGCACCTACCCCGTTTTATTTCGTAGATCGCTAGCCCGCGCGGAGACGCGTCTCTGGATACCCCTCACGCCCGGCTAGCTCAAATAAAACTTGTTGATTTTTATAAAAAATCGTTTTTTCTATTAGTCTCTGTCTGTACCAAAATCTACCTAAGGAAGTTAGTTTTAAACAGAAACGTTGATATCTTCGTTTCCTGACGTGCGATTTTGAAGCTGTTTTCAGCATTTTTAGACCTTACTAGGCCTCCGCCTACGTTTTGACCATATCGCACTCACCTGCACGCGCGTATAAAAAACTTCCCCTACAACCCTTGGAAATTTTTTGAATTTTCATACAAAGTCATCAAAATTTAGTGTTTTTCCAAATTCTATTTCAAAAGTAACGTTAGATTATAGATTCAATAGTACTCACCCTTCATCCCTGCTTTCTGGTCCGCGTTCCGTGAGCCGGTCTTCAGGTTGGGGGTTGAAAACCAAAATTTTTTGTTTCAAGAACTGGTTTTTTGACCAAAAGTCCAAATTTTTGTTCGGCACCTACCCCGTTTTATTTCGTAGATCGCTAGCCCGCGCGGAAACGCGTCTCTGGACACCCCTCACGCCCGGCTAGCTCAAATAAAACTTGTTGATTTTTATAAAAAATCGTTTTTTCTATTAGTCTCTGTCTGTACCAAAATCTACCTAAGGAAGTTAGTTTTAAACAGAAACGTTGATATCTTCGTTTCCTGACGTGCGATTTTGAAGCTGTTTTCAGCATTTTTAGACCTTACTAGGCCTCCGCCTACGTTTTGACCATATCGCACTCACCTGCACGCGCGTATAAAAAACTTCCCCTACAACCCTTGGAAATTTTTTGAATTTTCATACAAAGTCATCAAAATTTAGTGTTTTTCCAAATTCTATTTCAAAAGTAACGTTAGATTATAGATTCAATAGTACTCACCCTTCATCCCTGCTTTCTGGTCCGCGTTCCGTGAGCCGGTCTTCAGGTTGGGGGTTGAAAACCAAAATTTTTTGTTTCAAAAACTGGTTTTTTGACCAAAAGTCCAAATTTTTGTTCGGCACCTACCCCGTTTTATTTCGTAGATCGCTAGCCCGCGCGGAAACGCGTCTCTGGACACCCCTCACGCCCGGCTAGCTCAAATAAAACTTGTTGATTTTTATAAAAAATCGTTTTTTCTATTAGTCTCTGTCTGTACCAAAATCTACCTAAGGAAGTTAGTTTTAAACAGAAACGTTGATATCTTCGTTTCCTGACGTGCGATTTTGAAGCTGTTTTCAGCATTTTTAGACCTTACTAGGCCTCCGCCTACGTTTTGACCATATCGCACTCACCTGCACGCGCGTATAAAAAACTTCCCCTACAACCCTTGGAAATTTTTTGAATTTTCATACAAAGTCATCAAAATTTAGTGTTTTTCCAAATTCTATTTCAAAAGTAACGTTAGATTATAGATTCAATAGTACTCACCCTTCATCCCTGCTTTCTGGTCCGCGTTCCGTGAGCCGGTCTTCAGGTTGGGGGTTGAAAACCAAAATTTTTTGTTTCAAAAACTGGTTTTTTGACCAAAAGTCCAAATTTTTGTTCGGCACCTACCCCGTTTTATTTCGTAGATCGCTAGCCCGCGCGGAAACGCGTCTCTGGACACCCCTCACGCCCGGCTAGCTCAAATAAAACTTGTTGATTTTTATAAAAAATCGTTTTTTCTATTAGTCTCTGTCTGTACCAAAATCTACCTAAGGAAGTTAGTTTTAAACAGAAACGTTGATATCTTCGTTTCCTGACGTGCGATTTTGAAGCTGTTTTCAGCATTTTTAGACCTTACTAGGCCTCCGCCTACGTTTTGACCATATCGCACTCACCTGCACGCGCGTATAAAAAACTTCCCCTACAACCCTTGGAAATTTTTTGAATTTTCATACAAAGTCATCAAAATTTAGTGTTTTTCCAAATTCTATTTCAAAAGTAACGTTAGATTATAGATTCAATAGTACTCACCCTTCATCCCTGCTTTCTGGTCCGCGTTCCGTGAGCCGGTCTTCAGGTTGGGGGTTGAAAACCAAAATTTTTTGTTTCAAAAACTGGTTTTTTGACCAAAAGTCCAAATTTTTGTTCGGCACCTACCCCGTTTTATTTCGTAGATCGCTAGCCCGCGCGGAAACGCGTCTCTGGACACCCCTCACGCCCGGCTAGCTCAAATAAAACTTGTTGATTTTTATAAAAAATCGTTTTTTCTATTAGTCTCTGTCTGTACCAAAATCTACCTAAGGAAGTTAGTTTTAAACAGAAACGTTGATATCTTCGTTTCCTGACGTGCGATTTTGAAGCTGTTTTCAGCATTTTTAGACCTTACTAGGCCTCCGCCTACGTTTTGACCATATCGCACTCACCTGCACGCGCGTATAAAAAACTTCCCCTACAACCCTTGGAAATTTTTTGAATTTTCATACAAAGTCATCAAAATTTAGTGTTTTTCCAAATTCTATTTCAAAAGTAACGTTAGATTATAGATTCAATAGTACTCACCCTTCATCCCTGCTTTCTGGTCCGCGTTCCGTGAGCCGGTCTTCAGGTTGGGGGTTGAAAACCAAAATTTTTTGTTTCAAGAACTGGTTTTTTGACCAAAAGTCCAAATTTTTGTTCGGCACCTACCCCGTTTTATTTCGTAGATCGCTAGCCCGCGCGGAAACGCGTCTCTGGACACCCCTCACGCCCGGCTAGCTCAAATAAAACTTGTTGATTTTTATAAAAAATCGTTTTTTCTATTAGTCTCTGTCTGTACCAAAATCTACCTAAGGAAGTTAGTTTTAAACAGAAACGTTGATATCTTCGTTTCCTGACGTGCGATTTTGAAGCTGTTTTCAGCATTTTTAGACCTTACTAGGCCTCCGCCTACGTTTTGACCATATCGCACTCACCTGCACGCGCGTATAAAAAACTTCCCCTACAACCCTTGGAAATTTTTTGAATTTTCATACAAAGTCATCAAAATTTAGTGTTTTTCCAAATTCTATTTCAAAAGTAACGTTAGATTATAGATTCAATAGTACTCACCCTTCATCCCTGCTTTCTGGTCCGCGTTCCGTGAGCCGGTCTTCAGGTTGGGGGTTGAAAACCAAAATTTTTTGTTTCAAAAACTGGTTTTTTGACCAAAAGTCCAAATTTTTGTTCGGCACCTACCCCGTTTTATTTCGTAGATCGCTAGCCCGCGCGGAAACGCGTCTCTGGACACCCCTCACGCCCGGCTAGCTCAAATAAAACTTGTTGATTTTTATAAAAAATCGTTTTTTCTATTAGTCTCTGTCTGTACCAAAATCTACCTAAGGAAGTTAGTTTTAAACAGAAACGTTGATATCTTCGTTTCCTGACGTGCGATTTTGAAGCTGTTTTCAGCATTTTTAGACCTTACTAGGCCTCCGCCTACGTTTTGACCATATCGCACTCACCTGCACGCGCGTATAAAAAACTTCCCCTACAACCCTTGGAAATTTTTTGAATTTTCATACAAAGTCATCAAAATTTAGTGTTTTTCCAAATTCTATTTCAAAAGTAACGTTAGATTATAGATTCAATAGTACTCACCCTTCATCCCTGCTTTCTGGTCCGCGTTCCGTGAGCCGGTCTTCAGGTTGGGGGTTGAAAACCAAAATTTTTTGTTTCAAAAACTGGTTTTTTGACCAAAAGTCCAAATTTTTGTTCGGCACCTACCCCGTTTTATTTCGTAGATCGCTAGCCCGCGCGGAAACGCGTCTCTGGACACCCCTCACGCCCGGCTAGCTCAAATAAAACTTGTTGATTTTTATAAAAAATCGTTTTTTCTATTAGTCTCTGTCTGTACCAAAATCTACCTAAGGAAGTTAGTTTTAAACAGAAACGTTGATATCTTCGTTTCCTGACGTGCGATTTTGAAGCTGTTTTCAGCATTTTTAGACCTTACTAGGCCTCCGCCTACGTTTTGACCATATCGCACTCACCTGCACGCGCGTATAAAAAACTTCCCCTACAACCCTTGGAAATTTTTTGAATTTTCATACAAAGTCATCAAAATTTAGTGTTTTTCCAAATTCTATTTCAAAAGTAACGTTAGATTATAGATTCAATAGTACTCACCCTTCATCCCTGCTTTCTGGTCCGCGTTCCGTGAGCCGGTCTTCAGGTTGGGGGTTGAAAACCAAAATTTTTTGTTTCAAAAACTGGTTTTTTGACCAAAAGTCCAAATTTTTGTTCGGCACCTACCCCGTTTTATTTCGTAGATCGCTAGCCCGCGCGGAAACGCGTCTCTGGACACCCCTCACGCCCGGCTAGCTCAAATAAAACTTGTTGATTTTTATAAAAAATCGTTTTTTCTATTAGTCTCTGTCTGTACCAAAATCTACCTAAGGAAGTTAGTTTTAAACAGAAACGTTGATATCTTCGTTTCCTGACGTGCGATTTTGAAGCTGTTTTCAGCATTTTTAGACCTTACTAGGCCTCCGCCTACGTTTTGACCATATCGCACTCACCTGCACGCGCGTATAAAAAACTTCCCCTACAACCCTTGGAAATTTTTTGAATTTTCATACAAAGTCATCAAAATTTAGTGTTTTTCCAAATTCTATTTCAAAAGTAACGTTAGATTATAGATTCAATAGTACTCACCCTTCATCCCTGCTTTCTGGTCCGCGTTCCGTGAGCCGGTCTTCAGGTTGGGGGTTGAAAACCAAAATTTTTTGTTTCAAGAACTGGTTTTTTGACCAAAAGTCCAAATTTTTGTTCGGCACCTACCCCGTTTTATTTCGTAGATCGCTAGCCCGCGCGGAAACGCGTCTCTGGACACCCCTCACGCCCGGCTAGCTCAAATAAAACTTGTTGATTTTTATAAAAAATCGTTTTTTCTATTAGTCTCTGTCTGTACCAAAATCTACCTAAGGAAGTTAGTTTTAAACAGAAACGTTGATATCTTCGTTTCCTGACGTGCGATTTTGAAGCTGTTTTCAGCATTTTTAGACCTTACTAGGCCTCCGCCTACGTTTTGACCATATCGCACTCACCTGCACGCGCGTATAAAAAACTTCCCCTACAACCCTTGGAAATTTTTTGAATTTTCATACAAAGTCATCAAAATTTAGTGTTTTTCCAAATTCTATTTCAAAAGTAACGTTAGATTATAGATTCAATAGTACTCACCCTTCATCCCTGCTTTCTGGTCCGCGTTCCGTGAGCCGGTCTTCAGGTTGGGGGTTGAAAACCAAAATTTTTTGTTTCAAAAACTGGTTTTTTGACCAAAAGTCCAAATTTTTGTTCGGCACCTACCCCGTTTTATTTCGTAGATCGCTAGCCCGCGCGGAAACGCGTCTCTGGACACCCCTCACGCCCGGCTAGCTCAAATAAAACTTGTTGATTTTTATAAAAAATCGTTTTTTCTATTAGTCTCTGTCTGTACCAAAATCTACCTAAGGAAGTTAGTTTTAAACAGAAACGTTGATATCTTCGTTTCCTGACGTGCGATTTTGAAGCTGTTTTCAGCATTTTTAGACCTTACTAGGCCTCCGCCTACGTTTTGACCATATCGCACTCACCTGCACGCGCGTATAAAAAACTTCCCCTACAACCCTTGGAAATTTTTTGAATTTTCATACAAAGTCATCAAAATTTAGTGTTTTTCCAAATTCTATTTCAAAAGTAACGTTAGATTATAGATTCAATAGTACTCACCCTTCATCCCTGCTTTCTGGTCCGCGTTCCGTGAGCCGGTCTTCAGGTTGGGGGTTGAAAACCAAAATTTTTTGTTTCAAGAACTGGTTTTTTGACCAAAAGTCCAAATTTTTGTTCGGCACCTACCCCGTTTTATTTCGTAGATCGCTAGCCCGCGCGGAAACGCGTCTCTGGACACCCCTCACGCCCGGCTAGCTCAAATAAAACTTGTTGATTTTTATAAAAAATCGTTTTTTCTATTAGTCTCTGTCTGTACCAAAATCTACCTAAGGAAGTTAGTTTTAAACAGAAACGTTGATATCTTCGTTTCCTGACGTGCGATTTTGAAGCTGTTTTCAGCATTTTTAGACCTTACTAGGCCTCCGCCTACGTTTTGACCATATCGCACTCACCTGCACGCGCGTATAAAAAACTTCCCCTACAACCCTTGGAAATTTTTTGAATTTTCATACAAAGTCATCAAAATTTAGTGTTTTTCCAAATTCTATTTCAAAAGTAACGTTAGATTATAGATTCAATAGTACTCACCCTTCATCCCTGCTTTCTGGTCCGCGTTCCGTGAGCCGGTCTTCAGGTTGGGGGTTGAAAACCAAAATTTTTTGTTTCAAAAACTGGTTTTTTGACCAAAAGTCCAAATTTTTGTTCGGCACCTACCCCGTTTTATTTCGTAGATCGCTAGCCCGCGCGGAAACGCGTCTCTGGACACCCCTCACGCCCGGCTAGCTCAAATAAAACTTGTTGATTTTTATAAAAAATCGTTTTTTCTATTAGTCTCTGTCTGTACCAAAATCTACCTAAGGAAGTTAGTTTTAAACAGAAACGTTGATATCTTCGTTTCCTGACGTGCGATTTTGAAGCTGTTTTCAGCATTTTTAGACCTTACTAGGCCTCCGCCTACGTTTTGACCATATCGCACTCACCTGCACGCGCGTATAAAAAACTTCCCCTACAACCCTTGGAAATTTTTTGAATTTTCATACAAAGTCATCAAAATTTAGTGTTTTTCCAAATTCTATTTCAAAAGTAACGTTAGATTATAGATTCAATAGTACTCACCCTTCATCCCTGCTTTCTGGTCCGCGTTCCGTGAGCCGGTCTTCAGGTTGGGGGTTGAAAACCAAAATTTTTTGTTTCAAGAACTGGTTTTTTGACCAAAAGTCCAAATTTTTGTTCGGCACCTACCCCGTTTTATTTCGTAGATCGCTAGCCCGCGCGGAAACGCGTCTCTGGACACCCCTCACGCCCGGCTAGCTCAAATAAAACTTGTTGATTTTTATAAAAAATCGTTTTTTCTATTAGTCTCTGTCTGTACCAAAATCTACCTAAGGAAGTTAGTTTTAAACAGAAACGTTGATATCTTCGTTTCCTGACGTGCGATTTTGAAGCTGTTTTCAGCATTTTTAGACCTTACTAGGCCTCCGCCTACGTTTTGACCATATCGCACTCACCTGCACGCGCGTATAAAAAACTTCCCCTACAACCCTTGGAAATTTTTTGAATTTTCATACAAAGTCATCAAAATTTAGTGTTTTTCCAAATTCTATTTCAAAAGTAACGTTAGATTATAGATTCAATAGTACTCACCCTTCATCCCTGCTTTCTGGTCCGCGTTCCGTGAGCCGGTCTTCAGGTTGGGGGTTGAAAACCAAAATTTTTTGTTTCAAAAACTGGTTTTTTGACCAAAAGTCCAAATTTTTGTTCGGCACCTACCCCGTTTTATTTCGTAGATCGCTAGCCCGCGCGGAAACGCGTCTCTGGACACCCCTCACGCCCGGCTAGCTCAAATAAAACTTGTTGATTTTTATAAAAAATCGTTTTTTCTATTAGTCTCTGTCTGTACCAAAATCTACCTAAGGAAGTTAGTTTTAAACAGAAACGTTGATATCTTCGTTTCCTGACGTGCGATTTTGAAGCTGTTTTCAGCATTTTTAGACCTTACTAGGCCTCCGCCTACGTTTTGACCATATCGCACTCACCTGCACGCGCGTATAAAAAACTTCCCCTACAACCCTTGGAAATTTTTTGAATTTTCATACAAAGTCATCAAAATTTAGTGTTTTTCCAAATTCTATTTCAAAAGTAACGTTAGATTATAGATTCAATAGTACTCACCCTTCATCCCTGCTTTCTGGTCCGCGTTCCGTGAGCCGGTCTTCAGGTTGGGGGTTGAAAACCAAAATTTTTTGTTTCAAGAACTGGTTTTTTGACCAAAAGTCCAAATTTTTGTTCGGCACCTACCCCGTTTTATTTCGTAGATCGCTAGCCCGCGCGGAAACGCGTCTCTGGACACCCCTCACGCCCGGCTAGCTCAAATAAAACTTGTTGATTTTTATAAAAAATCGTTTTTTCTATTAGTCTCTGTCTGTACCAAAATCTACCTAAGGAAGTTAGTTTTAAACAGAAACGTTGATATCTTCGTTTCCTGACGTGCGATTTTGAAGCTGTTTTCAGCATTTTTAGACCTTACTAGGCCTCCGCCTACGTTTTGACCATATCGCACTCACCTGCACGCGCGTATAAAAAACTTCCCCTACAACCCTTGGAAATTTTTTGAATTTTCATACAAAGTCATCAAAATTTAGTGTTTTTCCAAATTCTATTTCAAAAGTAACGTTAGATTATAGATTCAATAGTACTCACCCTTCATCCCTGCTTTCTGGTCCGCGTTCCGTGAGCCGGTCTTCAGGTTGGGGGTTGAAAACCAAAATTTTTTGTTTCAAAAACTGGTTTTTTGACCAAAAGTCCAAATTTTTGTTCGGCACCTACCCCGTTTTATTTCGTAGATCGCTAGCCCGCGCGGAAACGCGTCTCTGGACACCCCTCACGCCCGGCTAGCTCAAATAAAACTTGTTGATTTTTATAAAAAATCGTTTTTTCTATTAGTCTCTGTCTGTACCAAAATCTACCTAAGGAAGTTAGTTTTAAACAGAAACGTTGATATCTTCGTTTCCTGACGTGCGATTTTGAAGCTGTTTTCAGCATTTTTAGACCTTACTAGGCCTCCGCCTACGTTTTGACCATATCGCACTCACCTGCACGCGCGTATAAAAAACTTCCCCTACAACCCTTGGAAATTTTTTGAATTTTCATACAAAGTCATCAAAATTTAGTGTTTTTCCAAATTCTATTTCAAAAGTAACGTTAGATTATAGATTCAATAGTACTCACCCTTCATCCCTGCTTTCTGGTCCGCGTTCCGTGAGCCGGTCTTCAGGTTGGGGGTTGAAAACCAAAATTTTTTGTTTCAAGAACTGGTTTTTTGACCAAAAGTCCAAATTTTTGTTCGGCACCTACCCCGTTTTATTTCGTAGATCGCTAGCCCGCGCGGAAACGCGTCTCTGGACACCCCTCACGCCCGGCTAGCTCAAATAAAACTTGTTGATTTTTATAAAAAATCGTTTTTTCTATTAGTCTCTGTCTGTACCAAAATCTACCTAAGGAAGTTAGTTTTAAACAGAAACGTTGATATCTTCGTTTCCTGACGTGCGATTTTGAAGCTGTTTTCAGCATTTTTAGACCTTACTAGGCCTCCGCCTACGTTTTGACCATATCGCACTCACCTGCACGCGCGTATAAAAAACTTCCCCTACAACCCTTGGAAATTTTTTGAATTTTCATACAAAGTCATCAAAATTTAGTGTTTTTCCAAATTCTATTTCAAAAGTAACGTTAGATTATAGATTCAATAGTACTCACCCTTCATCCCTGCTTTCTGGTCCGCGTTCCGTGAGCCGGTCTTCAGGTTGGGGGTTGAAAACCAAAATTTTTTGTTTCAAAAACTGGTTTTTTGACCAAAAGTCCAAATTTTTGTTCGGCACCTACCCCGTTTTATTTCGTAGATCGCTAGCCCGCGCGGAAACGCGTCTCTGGACACCCCTCACGCCCGGCTAGCTCAAATAAAACTTGTTGATTTTTATAAAAAATCGTTTTTTCTATTAGTCTCTGTCTGTACCAAAATCTACCTAAGGAAGTTAGTTTTAAACAGAAACGTTGATATCTTCGTTTCCTGACGTGCGATTTTGAAGCTGTTTTCAGCATTTTTAGACCTTACTAGGCCTCCGCCTACGTTTTGACCATATCGCACTCACCTGCACGCGCGTATAAAAAACTTCCCCTACAACCCTTGGAAATTTTTTGAATTTTCATACAAAGTCATCAAAATTTAGTGTTTTTCCAAATTCTATTTCAAAAGTAACGTTAGATTATAGATTCAATAGTACTCACCCTTCATCCCTGCTTTCTGGTCCGCGTTCCGTGAGCCGGTCTTCAGGTTGGGGGTTGAAAACCAAAATTTTTTGTTTCAAGAACTGGTTTTTTGACCAAAAGTCCAAATTTTTGTTCGGCACCTACCCCGTTTTATTTCGTAGATCGCTAGCCCGCGCGGAAACGCGTCTCTGGACACCCCTCACGCCCGGCTAGCTCAAATAAAACTTGTTGATTTTTATAAAAAATCGTTTTTTCTATTAGTCTCTGTCTGTACCAAAATCTACCTAAGGAAGTTAGTTTTAAACAGAAACGTTGATATCTTCGTTTCCTGACGTGCGATTTTGAAGCTGTTTTCAGCATTTTTAGACCTTACTAGGCCTCCGCCTACGTTTTGACCATATCGCACTCACCTGCACGCGCGTATAAAAAACTTCCCCTACAACCCTTGGAAATTTTTTGAATTTTCATACAAAGTCATCAAAATTTAGTGTTTTTCCAAATTCTATTTCAAAAGTAACGTTAGATTATAGATTCAATAGTACTCACCCTTCATCCCTGCTTTCTGGTCCGCGTTCCGTGAGCCGGTCTTCAGGTTGGGGGTTGAAAACCAAAATTTTTAGTTTCAAAAACTGGTTTTTTGACCAAAAGTCCAAATTTTTGTTCGGCACCTACCCCGTTTTATTTCGTAGATCGCTAGCCCGCGCGGAAACGCGTCTCTGGACACCCCTCACGCCCGGCTAGCTCAAATAAAACTTGTTGATTTTTATAAAAAATCGTTTTTTCTATTAGTCTCTGTCTGTACCAAAATCTACCTAAGGAAGTTAGTTTTAAACAGAAACGTTGATATCTTCGTTTCCTGACGTGCGATTTTGAAGCTGTTTTCAGCATTTTTAGACCTTACTAGGCCTCCGCCTACGTTTTGACCATATCGCACTCACCTGCACGCGCGTATAAAAAACTTCCCCTACAACCCTTGGAAATTTTTTGAATTTTCATACAAAGTCATCAAAATTTAGTGTTTTTCCAAATTCTATTTCAAAAGTAACGTTAGATTATAGATTCAATAGTACTCACCCTTCATCCCTGCTTTCTGGTCCGCGTTCCGTGAGCCGGTCTTCAGGTTGGGGGTTGAAAACCAAAATTTTTTGTTTCAAGAACTGGTTTTTTGACCAAAAGTCCAAATTTTTGTTCGGCACCTACCCCGTTTTATTTCGTAGATCGCTAGCCCGCGCGGAAACGCGTCTCTGGACACCCCTCACGCCCGGCTAGCTCAAATAAAACTTGTTGATTTTTATAAAAAATCGTTTTTTCTATTAGTCTCTGTCTGTACCAAAATCTACCTAAGGAAGTTAGTTTTAAACAGAAACGTTGATATCTTCGTTTCCTGACGTGCGATTTTGAAGCTGTTTTCAGCATTTTTAGACCTTACTAGGCCTCCGCCTACGTTTTGACCATATCGCACTCACCTGCACGCGCGTATAAAAAACTTCCCCTACAACCCTTGGAAATTTTTTGAATTTTCATACAAAGTCATCAAAATTTAGTGTTTTTCCAAATTCTATTTCAAAAGTAACGTTAGATTATAGATTCAATAGTACTCACCCTTCATCCCTGCTTTCTGGTCCGCGTTCCGTGAGCCGGTCTTCAGGTTGGGGGTTGAAAACCAAAATTTTTTGTTTCAAGAACTGGTTTTTTGACCAAAAGTCCAAATTTTTGTTCGGCACCTACCCCGTTTTATTTCGTAGATCGCTAGCCCGCGCGGAAACGCGTCTCTGGACACCCCTCACGCCCGGCTAGCTCAAATAAAACTTGTTGATTTTTATAAAAAATCGTTTTTTCTATTAGTCTCTGTCTGTACCAAAATCTACCTAAGGAAGTTAGTTTTAAACAGAAACGTTGATATCTTCGTTTCCTGACGTGCGATTTTGAAGCTGTTTTCAGCATTTTTAGACCTTACTAGGCCTCCGCCTACGTTTTGACCATATCGCACTCACCTGCACGCGCGTATAAAAAACTTCCCCTACAACCCTTGGAAATTTTTTGAATTTTCATACAAAGTCATCAAAATTTAGTGTTTTTCCAAATTCTATTTCAAAAGTAACGTTAGATTATAGATTCAATAGTACTCACCCTTCATCCCTGCTTTCTGGTCCGCGTTCCGTGAGCCGGTCTTCAGGTTGGGGGTTGAAAACCAAAATTTTTTGTTTCAAAAACTGGTTTTTTGACCAAAAGTCCAAATTTTTGTTCGGCACCTACCCCGTTTTATTTCGTAGATCGCTAGCCCGCGCGGAAACGCGTCTCTGGACACCCCTCACGCCCGGCTAGCTCAAATAAAACTTGTTGATTTTTATAAAAAATCGTTTTTTCTATTAGTCTCTGTCTGTACCAAAATCTACCTAAGGAAGTTAGTTTTAAACAGAAACGTTGATATCTTCGTTTCCTGACGTGCGATTTTGAAGCTGTTTTCAGCATTTTTAGACCTTACTAGGCCTCCGCCTACGTTTTGACCATATCGCACTCACCTGCACGCGCGTATAAAAAACTTCCCCTACAACCCTTGGAAATTTTTTGAATTTTCATACAAAGTCATCAAAATTTAGTGTTTTTCCAAATTCTATTTCAAAAGTAACGTTAGATTATAGATTCAATAGTACTCACCCTTCATCCCTGCTTTCTGGTCCGCGTTCCGTGAGCCGGTCTTCAGGTTGGGGGTTGAAAACCAAAATTTTTTGTTTCAAGAACTGGTTTTTTGACCAAAAGTCCAAATTTTTGTTCGGCACCTACCCCGTTTTATTTCGTAGATCGCTAGCCCGCGCGGAAACGCGTCTCTGGACACCCCTCACGCCCGGCTAGCTCAAATAAAACTTGTTGATTTTTATAAAAAATCGTTTTTTCTATTAGTCTCTGTCTGTACCAAAATCTACCTAAGGAAGTTAGTTTTAAACAGAAACGTTGATATCTTCGTTTCCTGACGTGCGATTTTGAAGCTGTTTTCAGCATTTTTAGACCTTACTAGGCCTCCGCCTACGTTTTGACCATATCGCACTCACCTGCACGCGCGTATAAAAAACTTCCCCTACAACCCTTGGAAATTTTTTGAATTTTCATACAAAGTCATCAAAATTTAGTGTTTTTCCAAATTCTATTTCAAAAGTAACGTTAGATTATAGATTCAATAGTACTCACCCTTCATCCCTGCTTTCTGGTCCGCGTTCCGTGAGCCGGTCTTCAGGTTGGGGGTTGAAAACCAAAATTTTTTGTTTCAAAAACTGGTTTTTTGACCAAAAGTCCAAATTTTTGTTCGGCACCTACCCCGTTTTATTTCGTAGATCGCTAGCCCGCGCGGAAACGCGTCTCTGGACACCCCTCACGCCCGGCTAGCTCAAATAAAACTTGTTGATTTTTATAAAAAATCGTTTTTTCTATTAGTCTCTGTCTGTACCAAAATCTACCTAAGGAAGTTAGTTTTAAACAGAAACGTTGATATCTTCGTTTCCTGACGTGCGATTTTGAAGCTGTTTTCAGCATTTTTAGACCTTACTAGGCCTCCGCCTACGTTTTGACCATATCGCACTCACCTGCACGCGCGTATAAAAAACTTCCCCTACAACCCTTGGAAATTTTTTGAATTTTCATACAAAGTCATCAAAATTTAGTGTTTTTCCAAATTCTATTTCAAAAGTAACGTTAGATTATAGATTCAATAGTACTCACCCTTCATCCCTGCTTTCTGGTCCGCGTTCCGTGAGCCGGTCTTCAGGTTGGGGGTTGAAAACCAAAATTTTTTGTTTCAAAAACTGGTTTTTTGACCAAAAGTCCAAATTTTTGTTCGGCACCTACCCCGTTTTATTTCGTAGATCGCTAGCCCGCGCGGAAACGCGTCTCTGGACACCCCTCACGCCCGGCTAGCTCAAATAAAACTTGTTGATTTTTATAAAAAATCGTTTTTTCTATTAGTCTCTGTCTGTACCAAAATCTACCTAAGGAAGTTAGTTTTAAACAGAAACGTTGATATCTTCGTTTCCTGACGTGCGATTTTGAAGCTGTTTTCAGCATTTTTAGACCTTACTAGGCCTCCGCCTACGTTTTGACCATATCGCACTCACCTGCACGCGCGTATAAAAAACTTCCCCTACAACCCTTGGAAATTTTTTGAATTTTCATACAAAGTCATCAAAATTTAGTGTTTTTCCAAATTCTATTTCAAAAGTAACGTTAGATTATAGATTCAATAGTACTCACCCTTCATCCCTGCTTTCTGGTCCGCGTTCCGTGAGCCGGTCTTCAGGTTGGGGGTTGAAAACCAAAATTTTTTGTTTCAAGAACTGGTTTTTTGACCAAAAGTCCAAATTTTTGTTCGGCACCTACCCCGTTTTATTTCGTAGATCGCTAGCCCGCGCGGAAACGCGTCTCTGGACACCCCTCACGCCCGGCTAGCTCAAATAAAACTTGTTGATTTTTATAAAAAATCGTTTTTTCTATTAGTCTCTGTCTGTACCAAAATCTACCTAAGGAAGTTAGTTTTAAACAGAAACGTTGATATCTTCGTTTCCTGACGTGCGATTTTGAAGCTGTTTTCAGCATTTTTAGACCTTACTAGGCCTCCGCCTACGTTTTGACCATATCGCACTCACCTGCACGCGCGTATAAAAAACTTCCCCTACAACCCTTGGAAATTTTTTGAATTTTCATACAAAGTCATCAAAATTTAGTGTTTTTCCAAATTCTATTTCAAAAGTAACGTTAGATTATAGATTCAATAGTACTCACCCTTCATCCCTGCTTTCTGGTCCGCGTTCCGTGAGCCGGTCTTCAGGTTGGGGGTTGAAAACCAAAATTTTTAGTTTCAAAAACTGGTTTTTTGACCAAAAGTCCAAATTTTTGTTCGGCACCTACCCCGTTTTATTTCGTAGATCGCTAGCCCGCGCGGAAACGCGTCTCTGGACACCCCTCACGCCCGGCTAGCTCAAATAAAACTTGTTGATTTTTATAAAAAATCGTTTTTTCTATTAGTCTCTGTCTGTACCAAAATCTACCTAAGGAAGTTAGTTTTAAACAGAAACGTTGATATCTTCGTTTCCTGACGTGCGATTTTGAAGCTGTTTTCAGCATTTTTAGACCTTACTAGGCCTCCGCCTACGTTTTGACCATATCGCACTCACCTGCACGCGCGTATAAAAAACTTCCCCTACAACCCTTGGAAATTTTTTGAATTTTCATACAAAGTCATCAAAATTTAGTGTTTTTCCAAATTCTATTTCAAAAGTAACGTTAGATTATAGATTCAATAGTACTCACCCTTCATCCCTGCTTTCTGGTCCGCGTTCCGTGAGCCGGTCTTCAGGTTGGGGGTTGAAAACCAAAATTTTTTGTTTCAAGAACTGGTTTTTTGACCAAAAGTCCAAATTTTTGTTCGGCACCTACCCCGTTTTATTTCGTAGATCGCTAGCCCGCGCGGAAACGCGTCTCTGGACACCCCTCACGCCCGGCTAGCTCAAATAAAACTTGTTGATTTTTATAAAAAATCGTTTTTTCTATTAGTCTCTGTCTGTACCAAAATCTACCTAAGGAAGTTAGTTTTAAACAGAAACGTTGATATCTTCGTTTCCTGACGTGCGATTTTGAAGCTGTTTTCAGCATTTTTAGACCTTACTAGGCCTCCGCCTACGTTTTGACCATATCGCACTCACCTGCACGCGCGTATAAAAAACTTCCCCTACAACCCTTGGAAATTTTTTGAATTTTCATACAAAGTCATCAAAATTTAGTGTTTTTCCAAATTCTATTTCAAAAGTAACGTTAGATTATAGATTCAATAGTACTCACCCTTCATCCCTGCTTTCTGGTCCGCGTTCCGTGAGCCGGTCTTCAGGTTGGGGGTTGAAAACCAAAATTTTTTGTTTCAAGAACTGGTTTTTTGACCAAAAGTCCAAATTTTTGTTCGGCACCTACCCCGTTTTATTTCGTAGATCGCTAGCCCGCGCGGAAACGCGTCTCTGGACACCCCTCACGCCCGGCTAGCTCAAATAAAACTTGTTGATTTTTATAAAAAATCGTTTTTTCTATTAGTCTCTGTCTGTACCAAAATCTACCTAAGGAAGTTAGTTTTAAACAGAAACGTTGATATCTTCGTTTCCTGACGTGCGATTTTGAAGCTGTTTTCAGCATTTTTAGACCTTACTAGGCCTCCGCCTACGTTTTGACCATATCGCACTCACCTGCACGCGCGTATAAAAAACTTCCCCTACAACCCTTGGAAATTTTTTGAATTTTCATACAAAGTCATCAAAATTTAGTGTTTTTCCAAATTCTATTTCAAAAGTAACGTTAGATTATAGATTCAATAGTACTCACCCTTCATCCCTGCTTTCTGGTCCGCGTTCCGTGAGCCGGTCTTCAGGTTGGGGGTTGAAAACCAAAATTTTTTGTTTCAAGAACTGGTTTTTTGACCAAAAGTCCAAATTTTTGTTCGGCACCTACCCCGTTTTATTTCGTAGATCGCTAGCCCGCGCGGAGACGCGTCTCTGGATACCCCTCACGCCCGGCTAGCTCAAATAAAATTTGCCCACCCACCCGCCCTCTGGTCTATAGGAAGGTAGACGTGGGGTTCTCGGCGAAATTTTTATTTTTTATTTTATATTCTGTTGCTTTTTAGAGAACTTGCCGAAGGGTTTTTCAGGGAAGGCTCGCTTTTTAACGATCCTGACAAGTGTGAAATTTATTTTTAGTAATTTTAATTTTATTTTATCTTATTTTAGTAGTTTTATTGAGACAGTTGTTTGTGATTGAGCGACAATAATTATATGACATTTTGTATTTTTATATTTTAATTGATTATCTTTTTTATTACTTATTGTGTTCCCCCCTTTACAGGGTCACATAAGTACCAGTGTCTCACTCTCCTCTCGAGCAGATATTGTTGTCCCGACCCCCTCCTTACAGGAGTCGCTCTGATTTTATCTGCTCTTCGACGGTAAATATGTTCCGCACCCCGGCCATGAACGCGAAGACCCAGAGCTCCAGGAGCTCGCCGCGATCGGCGGAGAAGGTGGGGCCTTCGCCTTCTGACGCGAGGAGGAAAATTGTATTCGGAGACGATACACCCCTTGCGTCCGAAGAGGGCCCTACTACTCCGGTGACGCGGCGAGCTCCTGTCCACGCTTCAGGATCGCTCATGAAGCCTGAGGCTGAGCATCGCAGTCGCATTGCGGAGGCGAGAGCTTGCCTAAATAAGGCAAAGCTCAATTTGGGCAACTCTCGCAACCTCAAGGCGGAGATCAAGACTGCGGTGCTCGAAGCCATAAACAGGCTTTATGAGCTGGTCAAGGAGTCGGAGCGAGACAAGGCCCCTGCCGCACCCATCACCGTGCCAGAACCCGCGCCCACTGCTGACCTCGGACCCCAATCCGTCTCCTTCGAGGTTGTTGCTGGCCAGACTGAGCTTCTTAATACCCTTAAGGAGCACATCTCGGAGATTAGAGACAACTCCGAGAAACTGGACAGGCTCCAGCACAGTCTGGCCAGCAGGGAAAGTGTGGGGGAGACAACCTACGCGAGTGTAGCCGCCGTCAGTAAAAGCCACACCGGGGCACAGGTCCTGGAGCGAACGACGCTGCACTCAGTGGTTGTCTCCTCAACACAAGAGATGGATACGGGGGACGAAATACTGGAAAGAGTTAGGAAAGCAGTGGACGCGAAGGAGGGCTGGGTGCGCGTAGAGAGGGTCAGGAAGGCCAAGGACCAGAAGGTCATCATGGGGTGCGCGACGAAAGAGGAGAGGGAAAAGTTAAAAAAGCGACTTGAATCGGCCGGAGAGAACCTCGTCGTCGAGGCGGTAAAGAATCGGGACCCGCTTCTGGTTCTTAGGGACGTGCTGTTAGTTCACACTGATGAAGAAGTGCTGAGAGCCCTTAAGAACCAGAACCGGGAGATCTTTGACGGCCTCGGTGACGAGGAACAGAAAATATCAATAAAATTCCGTAAGAAGTCACGTAACCCACACGTGAACAGCATTGTGCTGAGTGTCACCCCAGCAATCTGGAGGAGGGCACTCGAAGGAGGCAAGCTCCGTATTGACCTCCAGAGAGTGCGCGTCGAAGATCAGACGCCTCTGGTGCAGTGTACCCGCTGCTTAGCGTACGGCCATGGAAAGCGCCTATGTACGGATCCCGCCGACCTATGTAGCCACTGTGGTGGTCCGCACCTGAGGGTGGACTGCCCAGTCAAGCTCATAGGTGAAGCAGCGGCGTGCGTAAACTGCACCAGAGCCAAGCTGGGGGAGCACTCGCACAATGCGTTCAGCAACTTATGCCCGGTACGAAGGAAGTGGGACGCATTCGCAAGAGCATCAATAGCTTATTGCTAAAGTTGTCGGTGCGCCCACTTCCGAGTACACAATGATGACCAGTCTGACACAACCAGATTGCAGACGCATTGAGCGAACCACTGGGGTTGGCTTAATGGAGAACGATAATTGGAGTCACTTTCATAAGAAAGTGGCTGGAATTATACTGGACCGTAAGTCAGCGCCAGTGGAATCGTCAAGTTGTGTCAGTCTGGGTGAAAAAACTCTGCAGTTGCTTCGTAACATCAGATGCTCGTGTCTGTCAATAAGGAATATAGTATTTAGGTCTCAAAATAAACTATCTGAGAAAGCTATAATATCCTATTATATATTAAATATATGTATAGTGTAGATATTATAAAAAAGAAACAAAAAGTTTAACATAGACAAAATTTCGTAAAGAAGCAACGACAAACGCAAAAAACTGTTAGAAGGGCATAAATATAAGGGTTTATGATAGACAAAACAAACAAACGTATATTAATAGTGGCATAAAAAGTTTACATTTTGAAGTAGATAAAGTAGTTTATAGTAAAAACAGCATAAAATTAAAGTAATAAATTAAAGTGTATATGAAAAGGAGTAACATTATAGATTCAAACTGAAGTACAGAGCATGGTCTCTTCGGCCTCCTATCAATAAAGTTGAAAAATAAGTCAAAAAAACTCGCTTAAAAGGTCTCTGATCCTCATGTCAGAGGGACACTGGCGGGGCAGGAGTGGTTTTTAGCCGGTTCGAGTCCGGCACTACCTCGACTGTCTCACAACTTGTGAGATAGTCGAGGTGTCCGTGGGGATTTCCCACTCCTGCCAAAACAAAAAAAAAAAAAAAAAAAAAAAAAAAAAAAACCTAACCTAACCTAACCTTTTTTTTTTTTTTTTTTTTTTTTTTTTTTTTGTTGTCGCTGGGAAAAAATGCATTACGCATACCCTCCCATCGGGGGATGGGAGGGGTATGTGGGACTCCCCGGGCGGACCCGGTATACCCACTAAAACGACCCAGCGGCATTCCCGCTTCGTCCGAGTGGCGGGGAACTGGGAAACCGGCATAGCCTTTGCGTCCAGTCCTCCGCCGACGATTGCCCTTCATGGCGGGCCCCTCACGCCCTCACGGGTCTGGGGGGTCGGGAATGACAGACGAAGGTGACGGGTGCAATGCGGGCGAAGGCACCCCCGCGCCTGTCGCCCGCCCGTCACCATGGGGAGGGAGAGGACGACGCCTTCTCCGACCCCTTCGTCTGCGGAGCGGCGCAGCGAGAGGATCGTCCTCCCGCGCGCGCTCCGCCTCCTCCTTTTGCGACATTACGTCCTCGCAAAAGGAGGCGACTGCTGACCAGGCCTCCTCGCTCCCCAGCATGGCGTCGACCACGCCGGGAAGCGAGAGGTCCAGTCCGACCACCGCGGTCAGACCGCGGCGCAGCTCGGACCAAGCCGGGCACACCTCGAGGGTGTGCTGCGCCGTGTCCACCGGCGCGCCGCAGTCGTGGCACGCCGGGGTCTCCTCCCTCCCGATCCGGTGCAGGTGCGATCCGAAACAGCCATGCCCGGACAACACCTGCACCAGACGGAAAGAGAGGAAACCGTGGGACCGCTCGAGCCAGCCCTGCAGGACCGGACCGAGCGCGTCCAACGTCCGGCGGCCAAAGGCGGCGTTGGCGAGATCCTCCGACCAATGGAGGACGATGGCGTCCCTCGCCTCTCGCCGCACGGCCTCCCGCTCTTCGCCCATGGGGCGCTCCCCGAGCGCCTTCCGGCGCGCCGTCCATTCGTGCACTCTGGCGAGCACCCAAGCCTCCAACTCCCAAGGAGGGGTGCCGGCCAGAGCGCACGCCGCCGAGAAGCCCACTGAGCGGTAGGCCCTCGCCACCCGCTGTGCAATGGCCCGCTGGGGCCTGCGGATGGCGGTCGCATTCTCCCTCCTATGGAGGGAGTCCGCCCAGATGGGGGCCCCGTATAGGGCCATGCTCCGCAAGATGCCGGCATAGAGGCGCCGGCATTTCGCCTTGGGCCCCCCCAGGTTCGGGAGGAGCCACGAGAGGGCGTCCGCGGCCTTCAACAGGCGCGTCGACAGCCCGCTGAAATGCGGGCCGAAGCGCCACCTGTCGTCCAGCACCAGGCCCAGATACTTCATCTGGGGCTGGACCCCTATCCTGACGCCTTCCACGACTATGTGGGCGTCGGGAGGGCAGCGCTGCCGAGGCCCGCGAAAGAACACGGCCTCCGTCTTGTGCAGCGCCACCTTCAATCCCAGGCGGCGGATTCTCTCTGCAACCAAGGATCCGCCAGCCGAGGCCAGACAGGCCGCGTCTCTAAAGTTCCTCCCCCGGGCAGTGAGGAGAGTGTCATCCGCGTAGCAGATGATACTCGTGCCCGGGAGGAGGGCTCCCCGCAACAGCCAATCGAATCCGATGTTCCACAACGGGGGCCCCAGCACCGACCCCTGCGGAACACCGGACTCTGCGCCGTACCGCCTCACCGTGGCCGTCTTGTCTACGAGGAGGACCTCTCGGTCCTCCAAGTAGCTGGCCAGGAGGTCCCGCAGATATTGGGGCACTCCGTGATACCGGAGCGCCTCCAATATTGTCGAGTGGGGGACGGAGTTGAAGGCGTTGGCAATGTCGAATGACACCGCCAGCACTCCGTCCCCCGCCTCCACCGCCTCCTTCACCTGGCCCTTGAGTAGGGCCAGCGCGTCGATCGTCGAACGCCCACGACGGAAACCAAATTGGGCGTCCGACAGATCCGGCCCTACCACCCGCAAGTGGCTTTCCAGCCTCCCGGCGATAATCCCCTCGAACAGTTTACCGACCTCATCGAGCAGAACGATGGGCCGGTATGCCGAGGGGGAGTCCACCGGGCGTCCCTCCTTCCGGAGGAGGCACAACTGCCCCTCCTTCCACAGTTTCGGGAACCTCCCAGCCGTAAGGCACGCGCTGAAGAGGTCCCGAAACCTGTCCTCCATTTGGGTGGCAGCGATCGCCACCACCCGCGCGGGGACGCCGTCTGGCCCGGGGGCCGTCTTTTTTGCGCGGAGGCTAAGTACCCCCGCGTAGAACTCCGCCGCCGTCACCGGGGGAACTTCCTCCTCCGGCGAAGCCACCCCTTGCGGAGGAACCATCGTTGGTGGGGTGAAGTCGGTCCTGCGCGGAAACAGGGACCGGACCACCCCATCCAGCAACGCTGGCTCGAGGGTCTCCGACAGTGGGGGACCATAGGGGCGGAGCTGGTTCCGCGCCGCCTTGTATGGTCTCCCATAAGGATCCCTGTCGAGATCCTCCAGCATCTCGGCCCTTGCCGAGTCTTGCGCAGCGCCCATTGCAGACTTGAGGGCCGCCGTAGCCTCTCGGTAAGAGGCGTGTTTGGGATCTTGATGAAAACCACTATGCACTTTACTTAAAGTTTATTGACGGACACGGATGTACATTGGAAGTAGCTTTTAGACACTTTTATAACGTTTAATTTCAATAATAAATGAGAACTCAAAAGAGACGCGTGCGCTCTGTTTGGTCGTGAGAATAGAAGGCCGGAGCCAGTGTTGCCCGGTTCTTAATAGTTTGACAACTGACATTATTAGTAAGTACTAAACATTCTCGGGCCCCCAAAGAAAGGAAAACCTCTGTACTTATGTACATCTAAGTTTACACAATAATAAATAAAATTATTGAAATGAAATAGAACATTGAGTTTCACTTACGTAGAGAGAACAGTTATATAATAATAAGCATGGGTAAGGATAAGGAACAGATTCTTAGATATATTATAGTATAGCATTAGCTAGGTAGCAGTCTTATTTCTTACATTAAGTACATAAGTATTTACTTATCAGATAAGTTACTGTTTAAGTATTATTAATTAGGTAAGTACTATAAAAGTTTAGGAAATTTATTAGTTTAGTTATATAAGTAGGGAAAGTAAATCTAATGAGTCTAGCATTCCTGAGAACATAGAAGTTATATAAGCAAACATAGCTAGGTAAATCTTAATCTAAAGTAAATCTAGGTCTTAGCAATAATTAGATACACACACATCTATGACTAAAGTATAGTAAGGTAAACTTAGAGATATATGTTAATACAAGTAAAAGATACACAATATTAAGATATTTCTTTGCATGGTAGCAATATTACTTTATTTACAGGTCTAGTAAATTCTCCTTTACTAGTTCGAATCTTTACAGATCTACATAGGCCATCTGTCTTGTTAGTGTATACAGAGGTAACTCGACCTAATGCCCATGAAGTGGGTGGACAAACTTCATCTTTAATTAAAACTAAGTCTCCTATACTTAAGTTATTTTGCACTTGTAGCCACTTATTTCTAGTTTGTAATTCAGATAAATAGCTAAAATAGAATTGTTTCCAAAATCTTTGTTTAAATTGTATTATTTTTTGGTATACATTCAGTCGAGACTCGCTAACATCTAGTACATTAGGTTCAGGTAGGTCCGTCATAGCAGTACCTATTATAAAATGAGCAGGTGTTAAGCAAGTTAAGTCATTAGGTAAATCAGTAATAGGATACAATGGTCTGGAATTAAGTATTCCCTCAATTTGAACCAGAATAGTATACAACAACTCATAAGTTAGTTTAGTGTTAAATAGGTGTCTCTTGAGAGATTTCACAGCTTTAATCCCTGCTTCATATATCCCTCCCATGTGGCTTGCAAGAGGACAGGTAAACTTGTATTCTATGCAATTTGTGGTACTTAAGTCAATGATTTCACTGTAGCTATTATTATTTTTGAACATTTTATAGAGTTCATGTATAACTCAGTTTTGGAACCTTTAAAATTAGTTGCGTTATCTGTATATAAGCAAGTAGGTATTCCTCTCCTAGAAATAAATCTTTTAAGAGCACAAATAAACGCTTGTGTGGATAGATCAGACACTAATTCCAAATGAATAGCTCGAGTAGCTAGGCAAACAAATAGGCATATATAACCCTTAGAGTATCTGCAGTTTCGGGTCATTGAACTTCTTATAGCAATAGCACCACTAAAATCAATCCCTGCATGAGTAAATGCACGGGTCAACGTGACTCTGGGAGCAGGAAGATCTGACATCTGCTGCCCACAAACCTTGCCTCTATACCTAGTGCATCTAACACAGGAATATATGCATTTCTTTACTTCACCTCTACCATTGATAGGCCAGTATTTCAGTCTTATGTTACAGAGTGTGTTCTGAACACCTGAGTGTAGTAGTTTGAGGTGATAATGCTGTACCAAAATCTGTGTGATGTGGTTTTTGGCAGGAAGTATGATAGGATGTGCTTGATTGTATGGGATGTCCGAGTGTTTTATGCGACCACCAACTCTTAGTATTTTGTCTCCATCTAAGAATGGATTCAGTTTCCTTAGTGGGCTGGAGGTGAATGTGTAAGACTTTTGTTTATGTGAAGTCTGCAAGTTAGTGTTATTTTTTATAGATTGTAGTTCATGCATTTCCTTTGAGAAAGAATGACTTTGTGTTGTGTAAACTATAAAATTATGAGCAAGTTTTAGTTCTGTCACTGTTAAATGTGATGTATGTTTGTTATGTTTGTTTTTTATATTATATACAAATCTAAGTATGTATGCCACAATTCTGATAAGCTTAGTGAAACTGGAGTGTTTTGTGAATTTATCAAAGAAGAATGAATGATTGATGAGTGAGTCTGTGCTTAAATTGACTACTTTGACTTGTGGGGTTTGATTGTGTGATGTATTAAGTGTGTCTACATTAGTTGTCTGTGTCATTGAAGATGGCCATTGTGATTGATCTTGAGTCAACCATGAAGGGCCCTGCCACCATAGTGTACAAGATTGAAGATCTTTAGGCATGACTCCCCGGGTGATCAGATCAGCTGGATTTTGTTTAGTGTTTATGTAGTACCAGTCATCACCACTGGTGATGTCAATGACCTGCATGAGGCGGTGTATGACATATGTGTCGTGTTTGTGCTTGTATGGAGCTTTGATCCAGTGTAGTACAATAGATGAGTCTGTGAATAAATAAGTTTTCTCAATGTTAATTTTGTTATATGTAGTGTTTATGAACCTTTTTGCTAATTGGGCTAGCAAGAGTGATCCACATAGTTCTAAGCGTGGTATAGATTGTTGTTTTTTGATGGGTGCAACCTTAGATTTAGCTGTGACTAGTGTGCAATTTGAAGATTTGTTAAGGTAGGTTGCTCTTAGGTAAAGGCAAGCACCATAAGCTTTGTGAGAAGCATCACAGAACCCTAATAATATTATTTCTGTAGGTATATCTGTAAAATAATATCTAGGTATGTGTATAGCTTTCAAGCAGTGTAGTTGCTGAACATAGTTCTGCCAGGTGACTAGAGAGTCCTTTGAGATCAAAGAATCCCAATCAATATTTTGTTTCCATATGTCTTGCATTAATATCTTAGCTAGAATAGTTGTAGGTGCTAGGATACCTATAGGATCAAATAATTGAGCTATCTGTGAGAGTATGTTCCTTTTAGTGCAAGGAGTGGCACTGTTATCAGGTATGCTAACCTGAATTGTGTCTTGTTTAGGTAGCCATTGTAAGCCAAGGGTTTTGACAGAAGTTGATGTAAAATTGTATGTATTATTTGAGTCTACATTGTTATGTACAGATTGTATATGTTCTGTGTTTTCTGAAGAACTTGTGCCTACATGTGATAAAATGTCAATGTGGTTAGATGACCACTTGTGTAGTTGAAAACCTGCTTTGCTTAATAAGTCTATAAGCTCAGAGCATACTTGTTTACATTGATCTAGAGATTGACAGCCATACAAATAGTCATCCATGTACCCAGAGCTTTTAATACAGTCAGCTGCCTGTGGGTGAGTATCTGAGTGTGTGTCAGCTAAATGTATCATTGTGCGACAAGCTAAGTATGGTGCACACTTTGTACCATAGCAGACCCTGTTGATCTCTAAACACATGAGCGGTTCAGATCCGGAGTCTCTCCATAGTACTCTTTGTAAAGATGTCTGTTGTGAATTTATTTTTATAGCTCTAAACATCTTGACTATGTCGCAAGAGAAAGCATATTTGTAAAGTCTAAATCTGAGAATAATTTCTAAAAGATCATTTAATATGTTTGGACCTTCATACATTATGTCATTGAGTGATATACCAGTGGATGTCTTGGCACTGAAGACTGTACGTAATTTTGTTGTGACACTGTCAGGCTTTATGACCGCTAGATGTGGCATGTAGTAAGCATGTGTGTCTGTGGGTGAGAAGTCCTCAATGTAGTGAGCATGTCCTAACTGTATGAACTCATGTATGAATGCTTTATACTGTGTGTAGAGATTTGTATCTCTTTGCATTTTAGATTCAAGTTTTAATAAGCATCTATAAGCTATGTTGAAAGAATTCCCTAGATCCTCTATTCTATCAACCTGTAGTGGTAGGTCCACTGTGTATCTGCCTGAGCTGTCCTGTGTAGTTGTAGACATGTATAACTCTTCGCAGTGTTGGTCTTCAGGTGAGAGCAGCTTTTTAGGAAGCAACTCTTCTTGCTCCCAAAAGGATTGTAGTATGTCATCTGTTGATGTAAGTGTAGAAATCATGATGGCATGCATGGCGCATTTTGGTGTATTTAGGTGAGTATCAGGTAGATAGGAACCAGAAACAACCCATCCAAATTGTGTTTCAATTAGGAATGGTAGGCGCGAACCAAGCTGTATGCGCCCAGTTAGCAGTGTAGCATAGAACACTTCAGCATTTAGCAGTAAGTCAATAGAACCCGGCATGAAGAATGTGGGGTCAGCGAGTGATTGAGCTTGTTTGTCTGGAATATGCCATGCTTGTGTATGTACATGCGTGTGAGGTAGTGACACTGAAATACTGTCCATAACTAAGAAAGTTTGATTGCTTTGATAGGTATTGTACCGAGATGCAACATTCATGTTTACACTTACTTGAGTACGCTCTTGGCTATTGCCTACACCAATTATAAGGCATGATTGCGGCTTGACCTGTAGTTCCAGTTGAGTTGCAAGTCTGTGGGCAACAACGTTGACTTCACTTCCTGTGTCCAGAAGTGCTCGGGCAGTGATCCACCGGCCTGAAGCATGTTGAACCCGTACCAGAGCTGTGGATAGCAACATTTGATATCTGTTAGTGTTTGTTACTAGCACTGTAGAAGGTGTAGTGACTGATGTGTTTGAAGATTGAGTGTTAGTTGGCTGTAAGGAACCTTGTTGTATGTGTACTTGTGTAGAATCTACCGCCTGTTGGCCTTGTGTAGGATTGTTTGTCTCTTGACTTTGAGTTGGATTGTTTGCCTGTTGGCTATGAGTAGTTGTTATGAGATTAACCTGTGGTTGAGGCCTGTCTTCGTGTATAGATGTGTGATGTTTACCTTTGCATTTTAGACAGTGGAATTTGGAGCACTTATGCCTGAATTTGTAGGGCTGTAAACAGTTATAACACAGAGATTTAGCTTTGATCAGTTCAATACGTTTCTGAGTTGTAAGCTCAAGATATGTAGGGCATTTATTCAAAGCATGACCGCTATTGCATAGAATACAGGTCTCACTGCTTGTTGCGGATGCTACATGAGAGACTTTAACATTTTGACTTTTATCATTATTAGATTTAGCATCATACATTAACTCGAAGGCTGTTCTGCGTTGGTTCAGGAAATCAAGCAGCTCGCTCAGGGAAGCAATGGAATTTTCTTTACGGTTGATTTCCCAAGCGGCTCGGAGTGAATTGTCTAATTTTTGTGTTATTAGAAAAACCAACAATGCATCCCAGTGCTCCACAGGGAGCTGGATGGCTCTTAAGGAATCTAAACTTTGTTGTAGCAGAACCAAATACTCTTTGAGGTTATTTCGAGTGATAGAACTAAAGCTAGTGATACTTTTTAAGTGGAAGTTTACAATTATGGTTTGGTTTTCATACCTCTTTGCTAGGATTTCGAGTGCTCTGGAATAGTTCTCTTCTATGATGAGCAGTGAGGCTATGAGGCCCGCGGCCTCCCCCGTCAGCGCCGTCTTCAGGTACTGCAGCTTGTTCACCACGGGCAGGTCGGTGCTGTCCACGGAGGCGAAGAAGATGTTCTTAAACGCTGGCCATTGCCGGATGTCCCCATCGAACTTAGGGAGTTCTAGTTGAGGCAACTTGACACGTGGCTTGGTGTGGTCGTAGTGCGTACAGTTCAATTGTTCAGTGTGGCGTGAAGGTGATGCCGTCGCCGCGAGTATAGGCGATCTTGCCGTCAAGGCGTCCATCATACATGCCTTCAGTGCATAGAATCTGTCTTCGAAGGCGCCCCGCTCCTCTTCGTGAGTATCTTGTCTGTCCGCGGCGTCGTCGATTGATTCGATTTGTAGCTGCAGTTCCTCGAACCGCTGAATCAATTGTTCTAAATCGCCTTGTCGAACTTTGATTTCGTTCACGGAGTGTCGATCTGCTTCGAAATTCTGCAAGTATCTTTCTATCCTAGTAAGCTTGCCTTTGATTGCGCTTCTCTTCTGTTTGAGGGTTTGTAGATTGATCTCGAAATTTTCTTCTTCATTACGAGACATTGTAGTGTATTTTCGTGTGTTGTTTCGCTGTTGCGTGTATTCGTATTGGATTGAATACAGTAGGTGCGGTGCGTCGTAGCCGTAGAAAAAACCGCGTGTTGTCTTGCTGACCGCGTGGCGTGGAGCCGACGGAAGTTCGGATTTTTTCTGGATTGTTCTGTTTGATCGATATATCAGTTGTCACTGTTGATTGGCGGGCGTCCTGTAGATGACTTTTGCGTGTTCGCTGATTGGCCGATTATAGATGCCGATGTACGAAGTATGTGGCTGTTGCCTATGTGCGAATGTAGATGTCGCTGTGTGGATTGGATAATGGATATTCTCTCGCTGTCGATAAAGCAGTGTCCGATTGATTTGATTTTATTTCTTGAAATCTTGAATTAATTATTAATTTTCGACTGTTGTCGTTGCCCGTTGCTGGTTCGCCGCCAAAACTCCTGCGTTTGCGTGGAGCGTACTGAGTGATATTTGCTCGCTGTATGTATGTACGTTTTCTCCGCCTCCACACCAAACGACGCGAAGAAAAAAAGATGGCGATCCTTATAACGTCGTCGGCAGGCTCGAAGGACCAAATGTTTGGGATCTTGATGAAAACCACTATGCACTTTACTTAAAGTTTATTGACGGACACGGATGTACATTGGAAGTAGCTTTTAGACACTTTTATAACGTTTAATTTCAATAATAAATGAGAACTCAAAAGAGACGCGTGCGCTCTGTTTGGTCGTGAGAATAGAAGGCCGGAGCCAGTGTTGCCCGGTTCTTAATAGTTTGACAACTGACATTATTAGTAAGTACTAAACAAGGCGTACAGGCGGTCCTCTTCTGCCCGGACTCGGTTTTGGGCACTGCGCCGTCGACTCCGCGCGTAGGCCCTTCTGGCCGCCACACAGGTATCCCGGAGTCCCGCCAGCTCCTCCGTCCACCAGTAGACGGCACGACGGGGAGGCGGACGGCGAGACCGAGTCATGCTGGAGTTGCACACCTCGGTCAAGGACCCCCTGAGCCGGACCGCTGCGGCGTCCACGTCCAGGACCTCCTCGACAGGGGGAGGCGACAGCCAGTCCTGGAGAAAGGCGGCCTCCTTGGCTGCCTCCCGGTCCAGGCGGGTGAGTGCCCACCGCGGGAAGGGAGATTGCCCAGCGCGGGCCGTCCCCCCTCTCTGCTGTGTGGAGATGTCGAACCGCACATAACGGTGGTCCGACAAGGTCTCCACCAGCTCCACCCGCCAGTTGACGACGCGGGCGGCAAGCGCGGGGGTGGCAAACGAGACGTCCACCACCGACCCGCCCTGTTGCCGCACACACGTGTGGACCGCCCCCCTGTTGAGGAGGGACACACCACACGAGGCCGCCCAAAACTCGACGGCCCGTCCCCGGATATTGCAACCGGCTGCCGGGTTGCCCCAGGCCGCCGACTTGGCGTTCAGGTCGCCGAGCACCACGACCTGGCGTGGCGCCGCCCTCCCTACGACAGCAGTGAGGATCTCTAGGAAATCCTCAAAGTCCGACAGAGGGCGGTTTGGGGAGAAATACACCCCCACCATCGCCATCTCTCCCCACGCGGCGGCCACGTATCCCGGTCCCCTCTCTAAGAGCGAGAGGAGAGGGGAGACTGTGGAAGACCGCGCCACCAACGCCACCAAGCCGTCCCGGTCGCCCAGCCAACGGCCAGGGACCGAGTAAGGCTCGGCGACCACCGCCAAGTCCACCAACCACTCAGCCATGGTCTGCATCAGCAGATCCTGGGCTGTCCTGCAGTGGTTGGTGTTCGTCTGAAGGATGCGATGTTCAACCCTATCCATCAGTCGGACATCGCACCCTCCTCCGCAGCCGCCGCAGGAACGGCGGTGTCTACAGCAGCGGCAGGCCCGGTCGGCGCCTGCGCTTTGCCACGCTTAGGGGGAGGATTGCACTTCCTCCCCTTCATTACGTGGCCTGCCCGGCGGCCACTGGTGGCACACACCGCGCAGTGCGGCGTGGCGGCCTCGCAGGAGGCGGCTTTGTGGCCCTCCTTGCCGCAGCGGTAGCATGTGTCCGTCCTGTCTACCTTGGACGGACACAGGGGCCGGGTGTGTCCGATGCCGAAGCACCGGAAACACCGCAGAGGCTGGTCCTCGAGTGCCCGGACTGCGCCCGAGCTGAACCCGACTTGAAGCCGTCCTTTCGCAAGGACGGCTTTGGCAGCGGCGATTGGGCACTCGAGGCGAATGGTTCCCATACCGCCGCGGCCGGGCCTTATGTCCCGGCCTTGGACCGCCGCGGCGCCACAGCCCCCTACCGCTGCGACCGCCGCCACCACCTCCTCCTTGGTGACGGAGTCATCTAACTCCGTCACTTCAATGGCCGCCGACTTGACCGGTCGAGCCACCTTGGCAGAGTCCGCGATGACATCTTGCAGCTTGGCTGCAAAGAGGTCCGCGCGGGCACTCCCCTCTGCCCCCGGGAACTCGAATATTCGAGCCCCGGCTTGGGTCCGCCGGCAGGACACACTGCCGATCCCCAGTTGAGTGGGATCGGCATTGGTACGCGCCCGCACCAAAATGGAGGCGTAGGTCTCCCCTCGCCCCGCAGCCTCCGCGGTGAGCGTCACCACGACGGCTGCGGTTTTTGGGGGGACTAACTGCCCCTTTCCTCCTCTCCTGCCCTTTCCCTTGCCGGTCGTCTGCGACTGGCTGGGAGCGGTGGTGGCGGGGACGGCAGGGACGGCCGTCGCCGACTTTTTCCCCTTCCCTTTGCCCTTCCCCTTTTGGCCCACTTTCGTCCACTCGTTGGACGGGGTGGTCGAAGGGAGTTGGGCGTCTTCCGCCTGGGAGGAGGACGGCCCCGGCTCGCTTTGCCTCTTATCCGCCGCAAGCGGCGGTCGGAGGCGTTTTTCCGGCAGGAGCCGGTCCTCGATGCCTGCTAGGCAGGCTCTCGTGAAGGCCCTCTCCTCCATTACTACCTTGCGGATGATATCCTCAAGGTTGGAGGAGGGGCCCTCTGCTGCAGGGCTCGCCTTGGCCTGTTGTGGCCGGGCCGAGGCAGGGCCCTCTGCCGCAGGGCTCGCCTTGGCCTGTTGTGGCCGGGCCGTGGCTTCAGCCAGCTTCAGATGAAGCTGGCTGACCTCCGACTGCAGGCGATCTACCCTCGCCTGCAGTTGCCGCGTCTCGTCGGTGGTCGTCCGCTTCACAAGCTCCGCGACGACACCGCGCATACTCGCGGCCCTGCATTTCAGGGCCTTTTGAAATGTCCCTTTCAGGTTGGAGGACTTAGAGGCGACCTCAACAATCTCCTCCTCGTCCTCCTCCGCCATTTTCTGTAGCTCCGCTACAGTATTGTCCGCGTATATAACGCGGGACGCACCGTACCCGGACTTGGCCCGGGCGACGTGCGCCCGCTTCTCCTTAGCGGCAACCCGCTCCTCCAGCTCTTGCTGGAGCTGTGCCCGCCGAGCCAGGTCCAATTGGCGTTGGGCGTCCGCGAGCCCAACGACATGGGTGTCCGCGGCCACCGTCGGCTTTTTAGCCTTCGGCAACCTCGTCGACCCAGAGGCCGAGGAGCCCCCGGACCCACCGCTCCGGTGGACCCGCTTCCGCGATCGAGAGCCGCTCGCATCCGACACACCAGCTAGCGAGTCACTGTCGGACGACTCTGCCCCTCCAAAGTAGCTAGCCGCAGACGGCGCGCGGCTAGACTCTGACGCTGGAGCGTCGGGGTGGCCCTGAAAAGGGCCTTTTGGTTGGCCCTGAGAAGGGCCTTTTGGTTGGCCCTGAGAAGGGCCTTTGGGTTGGCCCTGAGAAGGGCCTTTGGGTTGGCCCTGAGAAGGGCCTTTGGGTTGGCCCTGAGAAGGGCCTTTTGGTTGGCCCTGAGAAGGGCCTTTGGGTTGGCCCTGAGAAGGGCCTTTTTCTTTTAAAAAGCGCCCGCAGGCGTCCCGCGTGGGTTTAGGCATTGCCTCCGCCAATTCGCAAACAACAAGACAATATATATGATAAAATTCGCTACGAGAGCACAGAGCACTTTAGCCAACCCAGTCTGCCACTCCGTTACGGTGGTCAGAACTGGGCTGTTTCCAGGGGACACGACGTGGACGTAAGCTCTGTGGGGGGTCCCCCAACCTAACCTAACCTAACCTAACCTAACCTAACCTAACCTGTTTGATGGGGACACAGCGCTAGAAATCGAGGGACAGGCCAATGTCGCTCTCGAACATGTTCGGGCGTGGGGTGTCAGAAATAAGCTGAACTTCGCACCGCACAAAACCTGTGCGATGGTACTAACGCGAAGGCTGAAATATGACACGCCGCGCTTGAGCATGGGGGGGATCGACGTTGGGATGTCCCAAGATGTCAAAATACTGGGGCTGACTATTGACGCCAAACTCACCTTCAACAAGCATGTAGCTATCGTCTGTAAAAAGGCGATAGCTATGTACAAGCAGCTGGCCAGAGCAGCCCGGGTCAGTTGGGGTCTGCACCCGGAGGTGATAAGGGCAATATACACCGCTGCAATGGAGCCCACGATTCTGTACGCCGCAAGCGCATGGGCACCTGCCGCCAACAAATTAGGGGTCATAAAACAGCTCAGCGTGGTCCAAAGGGGGTTTGCCCAAAAGCTGTGTAGAGCCTACCGCACGGTTTCCCTAAACTCGGCTCTGGTACTGGCTGGGATACTCCCACTCGACCTCCGTATACGGGAAGCGGCTGCGTTGTACGGAGCGAAGAGAGGTGTACCCCAGCCAGTGCTAGGAGGCAGGGAGATTGAACGGATGGCTCCAGCGATAGAGGCTCCGCACCCCGCGGACCAAGTGAACCTGGAGTTCGGAAGCCTGGTAGACGAGGAACAATACAACAACCACAGCGATTTCGCTGTGCGTATATACACAGACGGCAGCAAGATTGAGGGCAAAGTCGGGGCGGCACTATCCTTGTGGAATGGTGCCACCGAAACCAAGGCCCTCAAACTTGCTTTGCCGTCTTACTGCACCGTCTACCAGGCAGAACTTCTGGCCCTACAGAAGGCGGCAGGAGAAGTGCTCAAAAGCAAAGAAACCACGTTCGGCATCTTCAGTGACTCCATGGCGGCTCTTCAGACGGTTGCAAATGTAGGTTCCCCCCATCCCTTGGCTGTGGAAACCAGGGACACCATCCGACGCTGTAAGCTCCAGAACAAGAGTGTCTCCTTGTTCTGGATAAAGGCCCACGCAGGGTTGGAGGGGAACGAAAGAGCCGACCAGCTAGCGAAGGAGGCCGCACTGAAGTCGAAGAAGAGGCCGGACTACGACCTGTGCCCCGTATCATTCGTCAAGCGAAGAATCCGGTCAGAGACGCTCGACGAGTGGAACGGGAGGTACAGATCAGGTGAAACTGCTTCGGGCACAAAAATCTTCTTCCCGGACGCGGTAGCGGCGTACAAAGTAGTGCGCAAGATGGTCCCCACGAGCATCACCACACAAATCCTTACGGGGCACGGTGGGTTCTCTGCATACTTGAGTCGCTTCAAGTGTAAAGAGAGCCCATCGTGCGCTTGCGAGCCCAGCAAGGAGGAGACGGTGCTTCACATACTGTTGGAGTGCCCGATCACCGCTAAAGCAAGGTTTGAGGTGGAACAACAGCTTGGTGTCGGACTCATAGCAGGAAATCTCCCAAGCCTAATGTTTTCGAATCAAACGCGAAATACATTTTTAAAATATTGCACTGAAATCGCAACCGTAGTAATAGGTAGAAATAAGTAGGTAAGAAATTAAAATACTTTATTATATAATAAGTATATAATTTAAGTATTAGTATAACACTAAAAGAATTAAATAAAAATGTATAAATAAAAAAAAAAAAAAAATAAAAAAAAAAAACAATTTGTTTGAAGGCACAACAGTAAATACAGGAAAAGTTTTTTTCCAGTAATTATATTTTTTTTGGTGGTTCAGTATCGGTAATAGAACACATTCCCATTAATTGTTCAATACTTTTTATTTTATTTTTATCCGATGTAAAATGAGTAAAACATGGACATATTTTCGTAGTAATCTTGCAATGAAACTGCGCGGCGCGCACAGGCGCACGCGCCGGGGATGTAGCGGGGTGCAACCCCTCGCGGGAGGGCGGGGAGGCCGGCGGTCGCCCGGCGCCGACCAGTCTGACTCATTCCACGCAAGCGCGCGCCCGTTACGTAATAACTTGTTCGTGTGAAATCGTGTGACGCCCGCGCACCCCTATTGCAATGTCGGAATTCAGTAATCGCGAATATTACGAAATGATTCGAGTGTACATTTTGAGTGGTGAAAGTTTACGTGCAGCTCGAATAATGTACGCGAACGAGAGCATTCCTCGTATGCGAGCTCAAGGAATACGTAACCCCGTGGTTCCAAACGTTAGAACAATTTTAGCCGCCAATCAAAGGCTGCTTGATCATGGACAATTTAGGACTCCAACTCACGCACAAGGCTCTGGCAGACCTCGACTGGCGGTCGAAGTTGAAGACACAATTTTTGACTTTTTTCAAGAAGATCCTAGAGCCAGTACATACGACGCGGCTCGTCGATTTGGTGTGAGCCAGCGCGCAGTCTGGAAATTGCTAAATACAGCCGGACTCCATCCGTACCATTTTCAGCCAGTACAGCAGCTGCATGACCCAGACCCAGCTCCTCGTCGAGCCTTGTGTGAGTGGCTTCTCAGCAACCTCCAAGCTAATGTTTTGTGGACCGATGAAGCGTTGTTTACAAGAGTGGGACTGTACAATGTCCACAATGAACACTGGTGGTCGTATAACAACCCTCATAAGATTCGAGAGACGCATCACCAAGTGCGTTTTAGCGCCAACGTATGGGCTGGCATTATTAAAAATAAAATAATAGGGCCCATATTCATCGACGGCGCCTTGAGCGGGCCACGTTATTTAGAAATGTTGGAAACGACCATAGAAAACTTAATAGAAGAAGTGCCAGTACGGTATCTAACCAATTTTTATTATCAACACGACGGCGCTCCGCCCCACTACGCAATACAGGTACGAAATTACCTAAATGAAAAATACGGCGACAACTGGATCGGTCGTGGTGGCCCCGTTCCGTGGCCGGCTAGGTCCCCGGATCTCACTCCTTGTGACTTTTTCTTGTGGGGAGAAGTCAAACGTCGCGTTTACGTGGAAGAGGCCCAAAACCTTGACGATTTAAAATTAAAAATAATTAACGCGTTCAATGAAGTGAAAAGTGACACTAACATTCTAAATAAACTGAACGATAATTTGTTAAAACGTGCACGGTTATGCCTAGAAAGAGGAGGACTACATTTTGAACATTTATTGAAATACAGTGACTAGTAGTGATAGTGACACTCATGTAGGGGTAAGCAATTTATTCTTTTAGGTGTAGGGTTATTTTTGATTGTAATTTTTGTAAATAGTTGATTCCAATTTTTTAAATACGCCGTAATGCAGACAGGTTAAAGTATGAATAATAAATAACGTTGTTTCAATTTAAATTTAATAGCTAATTTGAAAGTTGTGCCTTTTATTTAAGCTTTATTTTTAGCATTACGATGGTCCTAAGCCCATGAAAGTATGAAGGAAAAATTGGAATTACAAATTAAGAGATAAAATCTAGTCGAACCTAATAAAATAAGAGGTCAGTAACCTACGCCGCACCGTATCGCACAGCTGATTACGTAGGTACAACCAACTGCCTGCGCGCTACGCGCGCCCGCGCCGTGAGTGACCATAACATCAGTTTCAAAATAGACAACTTTCGTAAACGATAACTTTATTTTTTATTACTAAAACATATGAAATTAAAAAATACGTATTTTTTTAAATTTTCAAAAGTTTCTTCTGTCAAAATATCGGTAGAGGAAAAAAACTTTTCCTGTATAATGAAGAAGTAGATAGTATAATATAAGTAGTAGGTATAGTTCAAATAGTTGATAATATTTAGTAAATAGCTTTCCTTACTGAGAGGAGGTGGTCTCTCCGGATTTCCTATACTAATCCTTTTTAAAATAAATCAGCAGTAGCCAATGACATATTCAAGTTCAAAACGGCTCTGATCATGTCAGAGGGCACTGGCTGGGCAGGAGTGGTTTTTAGCCGGTTCGAGTCCGGCACTACCTCGACTGTCTCACAACCTGTGAGGCAGTCGAGGTGTCCGTGGGGATTTCCCACTCCTGCCAAAACAAAAAAAAAAAAAAAAAAAAAAAACCTAACCTAACCTCACCTTGGCCAATAGTTTTTAGTAAATTTTAAGTTTATTTGGTTTTCAGCCTGTTTCAGGGCTTCCAAAATTTTGTCGCTGAAATTGCTTTCAGGATATACCTGAAGTGACGCCGAGCTGTAGTTCCAAAACCCCGTCCTTCTGAGACGAAGGGTTCCAAAGATACGGACATTTTAATACGACCTTTGACAGCTCGGCGGCCATTTTGTTTTACTTCAAACCGTCATAACTCCTGAACTAGACGACGTGGGAGATTGCGGTTTTTGACGTTACATTGAGGGAATCATTATCCTACATACCCCACGATTTCAGGCGGTTTGGAGATAAAAATTTTCGGGACCCTGAAAGCAATTTCAGTGGACAGCGGAACTCAGGCCGAGTTGGGAGAGCCCAAACTCGAGGGGTCTACGGCTTTCCCGAGGAAAGTTATCCGTGGTCAAAGATCGTCTTTGACAGCACCGCGGCCATTTTGTAAAATCTTTAGACGGCAATAACTTCCCAACGGAGAGTCGTAGAGGGCTGAGGTTTTCGCTGAACATACCAGTAGGGCGTAGGCCGTAGGATAGGACAAATTTCAGGCATTTTCAGGACGATAAGATTTTTCAGCCTGAAAACTGTTCCGGTGGATTGGTCTTACCGAGCCAAGTTCGGAGAGCCCAAACACCGAGGTTTTTGCACCGGTGGCTCCGGAGAAATCCTCTTGTAACCACTTTTGGTTTTTCATTTTGTCAAAAAACAAAATTTTCAAGTTGGGATATCTCCGAAACCCCCTGGTCTAACTGCACCGAGTTTGGGTTCATCTGGGAGGGCTTGGTGAGAGCTATCCATTGGATGTGACAAAACGACTCTACATAGAGTCTTTTCAGGAGTCACTCTATTTTTATACCTTTTGACTTCTGAAGGTTTCTAGCGACTGTTTTCAGTGCTTGACCCGTTCCTTGAACGAAGGGCAGACCTCAACATCTCTATTTGGAACATATTAAGGACAGGCTGTTGATGTTGATTTTTCTTTTTTAATCTTAGAACGTTACATTTTTGTCTTCTTTTTATTATACATTTTTACACTTATTTTATTTACAATTTGACGCGAACCTCCAACGATGATGAACGCAATTAGGACCCCACCCAAGGCGAAGGCGGCCGAGGGTGAATCACCAAAGCCGACATCGCCGCCAAATGTAAGACGCAGCGTCGGAGAATGGGAGGCCGCGGGGCCCTCCAGCGCGAACCCAAACCCAATCTTAATTACCAAGACGGCGCAGGCTGGACCTGCAAAACTTGCACAAAAGCCACCCCAACCGAGGCTTGTACAGATGCACTCGCCGCCAAAAATACAATACGCAGACCGGTCGGCAGAGGCGAGGGCCTGCTTGACCAGAGCAAAAGTCCTTCTAGGGACCTCGAGGAACACAAAAACCGAAATAAAAACCGGAATTACCGAGGCCCTGGACCGGTTGTTCCAGCTGGTAAAGGAGGCCGAAAAATCAGCCAAGATGAAAAGAGTGGGGCCTGACAATACACAGTCCGAAGGAGTAGCCGCCGACCTCACATTCACTAGCCTAGCTGACCCAAGCACTAATCAACTTGAGGCTCAAATAAGGAGCCACTCTTTGCTGCTGGAGAGCCACTCAAAGGGGATGGAGGAGCTGAAGGCAGCAATTGAGCAGCACAGACACAGTTATGTAAACGGCGCTGCCAGCAACACATATGCAAGTGTAACCCAAAGCGGAAAAGCAAACCCGACGCGAAGTACGCTTCACTCTTTAGTGGTTACCTCCACAGACGAGACAGAGTCTGGGGACGAAGTCCTGGAGAGGGTGCGGAAGGCGGCTGACGCAAAGGAAGGCTGGGTGAAGGTCGAAAAGGTGAGGAAAGCAAAAGATAGGAAAGTTATTATGGGATTCCAAACTACCACAGAAAGAGATAAAATCAAGGAAAGACTGGCAAGGGATAGTAAGGAACTCCATGTCGAGGAGGTGAAGAACAAGGATTCCATGCTGATTCTCAGGAGCGTCCTCTCGGTCAATACAGACGAGGACATCCTCAAAGCTCTGAGAAACCAGAACCGGGAAGTTTTTCACAACCTCGGCAAGGAGGAGGACAGGGTGGTGGTGAAGTTCCGGAGGAGAACCAGGAACCCACACACCTGTCACGTTGTGGTCAGCGTCTCGCCAACCATCTGGAGACGGGCAACAGAACTCGGGTGTCTTCACGTAGACCTCCAGCGCGTAAGGGTCGAAGACCAGACCCCACTCGTCCAGTGCACGCGCTGCCTAGGCTACGGGCACGGCAAACGTTACTGTAACGAGCCGGCTGACCTGTGCAGTCACTGCGGCGGGCCGCACCTGAGGTCGGAATGCACCGACTTTCTAACGGGTGCACTGCCAAAGTGCCGGAACTGCACAAGAGCCAAGCTCGGGGACGCTGGCCACAACGCCTTCAGCTCGGAATGTCCGACACGCAACAGGTGGGACGAAATAGCAAGAGCTACAGTAGCATATTGCTAAGGGCACCCACGGAAACCCAAACCCCTACAAACTGGTACAGGCCAACCTCCAGCGAAAAAGACTGGCGACCAACGAGCTCCTTATCGAAGCGGAAAAGCGGGGGGTCGCCATTGCTCTCCTCCAGGAACCATACGTAGGCGGGGCCAAAGTAATGAGGAGTCATAGAGGCGTCCGGATCTTCCAGAGCACTAACACCGGAGAGGGGACAGTTAAGGCCGCAATAGCGGTCTTCGATCAACACCTCATCGTCGAACAGTACCCGAAACTCACCACGAACAACATCACCGTGGTGGGGATCCGAACCAGTGCCTGGAAGATCACACTAGTCTCCTTTTACTTCGAGCCAGACCAGCCAATTGAACCATACCTCAACCACCTCAAATGCGTTGAGGAGGAGGTAGGTTCCAGAATGTGGGTTCTTGGAGGGGACGCAAACGCAAAAAGTACCTGGTGGGGAAGCCTAACCATCGACCGCAGAGGCGAAGCAGTGTCCGGAGTTCTCGATGAGCTGGACCTGAACATACTCAACAGAGGGGAAATTCCGACCTTCGACACGATCAGAGGAGGCATAAGATACTGCAGCCACGTCGACTTAACGGCATGCTCGACGGATATCCTAGATCTGGTAGATGACTGGAGGGTAGACGAGGGCCTCACGAGCTCGGATCACAACGGCATTGTATTCAATCTCAAAGTAATTAGATCTAAAGGTATACAAATTAGCAGAACAACAAGAATTTTTAACACAAAAAAAGCAAATTGGCCCGAGTTTCGTGAGAAACTCGGCCAATTAATGCAGTTAAACAAAATAAATAAATTAGAAATTGAAAAATTAAATACAGCCGAACAATTAAACTTTATTACAAAATTATACGTAAACTCAATTAATGCCGAAGAAGACTACAAACGAAGTGTTTACTTTGCCGTGGTGGTCCGAGAAACTCGAGGGAATGAAGAAAACGGTTGCTACCCTAAAAAACAGAGTTAGGAATGCTGCACCAGTCCGAAGATCGAAGGTCGTCGAAGAGTACCTGAAATTGAAAGTTGAGTATGAGACGGAAGCAGCCAAGGACGAAGTCGAGAGTTGGATAAACTTCTGCTCAAGACAGGACAAAGAAGGGGTTTGGGAAGGAATCTACCGGGTGATAGGAAGGACCAAGGGAAGAGGTGAGGATCAGCCATTAGTGAAGGACGGGGCGGTCCTGAACGCAAAAGGCTCGGCCGAACTACTGGCAAAAACATTTTACCCAGGGGACCACTCGGAAACCGACAGCACCTGTCACCGCCTTATCAGAGAAAAGGCCGATGTCGTGAATGCTGGGGGGCAAGATGAGTCTTGTGAACCACCATTCACGATGGCCGAGCTGATGGCAGCGTGCGAGTCGTTCAATGTTAAAAAAGCGCCAGGAGCAGACGGCCTCACTGCTGACATTTGCTGCCAGGCCATTAGAGGAGCCCCTGAAGTGGCCTTGGCTCTCCTCAATGGCTGCCTGAGAAACCACCTCTTCCCCGAAATTTGGAAGGAAGCAACAGTAATCATGTTAAAGAAGCCTGGCAAAACAGATTACGGCAACCCGAAGGCGTACAGACCAATCGGCCTATTACCAATTTTCGGTAAAATATATGAGAAGATGTTGGTGGCCCGCCTCAGGTTTCATCTGATCCCCAGGATGAGTACTCGTCAGTACGGATTCATGCCTCAGAGAAGCACCGAGGACTCCCTCTATGTACTAATGCAGCACATACGCGCCAAGCTGTCACTAAAGAAAATTGTAGTACTGGTATCATTGGACATAGAGGGAGCCTTCGACAGCGCATGGTGGCCAGCCATAAGAGTCCGTCTGGCTGAGGAACAGTGTCCAGTAGGCCTGAGGAGGGTCATCGACAGTTACCTCGAAAACCGAAGGGTCAGGGTCAGATACGCAGGTGAAGAGTACTGCAAGGCCACAAGTAAGGGCTGTGTTCAGGGTTCCATTGCGGGACCTATTTTCTGGAATTTGTTGCTGGACCCGCTTCTTAAGAGCTTGGAAGCTAGGGATGACTACTGCCAGGCTTTTGCAGACGACGTTGTGCTGATTTTCGATGGTGACACAGCGTTGGAGATCGAGGGACGCGCCAATGCCGCTCTTGAACATGTTCAGGCGTGGGGTGTTCAAAACAAGCTCAAATTTGCCCCTTTAAAAACCAATGCAATGGTTATAACACGCAAACTAAAATACGACACTCCGCGCCTGAGCATGGGCGGGATCGACATTGCCATGTCCAACGAGATCAAAATCCTGGGTGTCACCATCGACAAGCAGCTGACTTTCAACGCACACGTCGCAAATGTGTGCAGAAAGGCAATAGGCATCCACAAGCAAATAACCAGGGCAGCAAAGACAAGCTGGGGGCTTAACCCCGATGTCATTAGAGTAATATATGTGGCCACCGTCGAACCAACAATCACGTATGCCGCCAGCGTATGGGCTTCGGCCGTTGATAAACTAGGCGTCAAGAAGCAGTTGGGAGCGGTCCAGCGCGGTATCGCACAAAAGCTGTGCAAGGGATACCGGACGGTCTCCTTAAATTCCGCGCTAGTGCTGGCTGGGATACTACCTCTCGATTTGCGAGTCCGCGAAGCGGCATCGCTATACGAGGCCAGGAGAGGAGTACCTCAGCCAGCACTTGGTGACAGGAGCGTTGAGCAGGCCGCCTCGGCAATGGAGGCTCCACACCCAGCAGAGCGTGCTGAGCTAGAGCTCATAAGCCTGGTAAACCAAGATCAACTAGATGCCCAGAGCAAACATGAAGTTCGCATCTTTACGGACGGGAGCAAGATTGGGGGCAAGGTTGGAGCGGCACTATCCGTATGGAGTGGTGACGCCGAAACCAAAACCCTCAAGCTTGCTCTCCCACATTACGCCACTGTTTACCAGGCTGAGCTTCTGGCGATATGCGTCGCAACTAGGGAGATCCTAAAGCACAGTGCGCAGTCGTTTGGAATTTTCAGTGACTCTATGGCAGCCCTCCAAACGATTCAAAACCATAATCGACACCACCCCCTGGCAGTAGAGACAAGGGCCAACCTTAGGTCCCTGTCGATCCAAAACAAGGATGTTACCTTGTTTTGGATCAAAGCCCATGCGGGGTTGGGAGGAAACGAGAGGGCCGATGAACTAGCCAAAAGAGCCGCTGAAGGTTCCAAACGAAAGCCCGACTACGACCTGTGCCCGGTTTCATACGTCAAGCGATGCATCCGAACGGCAACTCTTGACGTGTGGAACCGGAGATACTGCGCTGGAGAAACGGCTTCAGGGACGAAGCTGTTTTTCCCGGATGCGGTGGCGGCATACGGGATAGTCAGGAAGATGAAGATAAGCAATGTAACTACCCAGATCATGACGGGGCACGGTGGGTTTTCGGAATACTTGAATCGCTTCAAGTGCAAAGAGAGCCCATCGTGCATATGCGATCCCGACATTGCTGAGACGGTGCCACATATATTGTTCAGCTGTCCTGTGTTTGACCGGGAAAGACTTGTGGCTGAGCACGTACTCGACACCAAACTGGATGCCGAAAATGTGTGGTTTATAATGAAAGGGAAAAAGAGAGAGGTGTTCTTAGAATATTGTGTGAAAATTTGCGAAAAAGTAATAAAAAGAAACAAAACAGCCTAAGTAAAAATGCTTACATAATATTGTATAGAATATTAGGGTCAAGCATTGAAAACAGATGTAACAAACTTGCTAAGAAACGCCAGAAAAACTAATAGTATGTTTAATTATTATATGTTGCCAATACCGATAAACTATTGTAAGTAGTCGTAAGAAATGGAGTAAGAAATAAAAAGGCCGTTGACCTGAAATCCGTGTATGTATTAATATTAAGAAATAGAATTAAAAGTAGTTTTAAGAAATAAATGTAAGTAGAAGTAACAATAATATAAATTAATGAAGTTGTTAAAGTTGCAAACAAACATGTCCTAGAAATAAGAAATAGAATTTTTTATGAAATGATGTGAATAGAAATAAAAAATTGTAAAAAGTATAAAGTGGTAATGTTGTAAAGATAAATGTAATAATATTAAGAATAAGAATATATTCACTGTGGAATAAAATTAAAAAGCAATGTACTGATGTGTTACACCCGAAATAAAAATAGAAAATGGAATAGAGTATAAAATAGGGAAAGTAGAAGGGCGTCCTACCCTTACAGACAGAAAGAGGAAGGAATGATAGAAAGACAAAGTATGAAGAATGAAAGTACGAGAGGAATACTTGCGAGAACTAGTATGAATGATAAGCCTAGCATAGGCTCCAATTCCGTTGGAGGTAGTAGAATAAAAAAAAAAAAAAAAAAAAAAAAAAAAAAAAAACAAAACCTAACCTAACCTTTTTTTTTTTTTGTTGACGCTGGGAAAAAATGCATTACGCATACCCTCCCATCGGGGGATGGAAGGGGTATGTGGGACTCCCCGGGCGGACCCGGTATACCCACTAAAACGACCCAGCGGCATTCCCGCTTCGTCCGAGTGGCGGGGAACTGGGAAACCGGCATAGCCTTTACGTCCAGTCCTCCGCCGACGATTGCCCTTCATGGTGGACCCCTCACGCCCTCACGGGTGTGGGGGGTCGGGAATGACAGACGAAGGTGACGGGTGCAATGCGGGCGAAGGCACCCCCGCGCCTGTCGCCCGCCCGTCACCATGGGTAGGGAGAGGACTACGCCTTCTCCGACCCCTTCGTCTGCGGAGCGGTGCAGCGAGAGGATCGTCCTCCCGCGCGCGCTCCGCCTCCTCCTTTTGCGACATTACGTCCTCGCAAAAGGAGGCGACTGCTGACCAGGCCTCCTCGCTCCCCAGCATGGCGTCGACCACGCCGGGAAGCGAGAGGTCCAGTCCGACCACCGCGGTCAGACCGCGGCGCAGCTCGGACCAAGCCGGGCACACCTCGAGGGTGTGCTGCGCCGTGTCTACCGGCGCGCCGCAGTCGTGGCACGCCGGGGTCTCCTCCCTCCCGATCCGGTGCAGGTGCGATCCGAAACAGCCATGCCCGGACAACACCTGCACCAGACGGAAAGACAGGAAACCGTGGGACCGCTCGAGCCAGCCCTGCAGGACCGGACCGAGCGCGTCCAACGTCCGGCGGCCAAAGGCGGCGCTGGCGAGGTCCTCCGACCAATGGAGGACGATGGCGTCCCTCGCCTCTCGCCGCACGGCCTCCCGCTCTTCGCCCATGGGGCGCTCCCCGAGCGCCTTCCGGCGCGCCGTCCATTCGTACACTCTGGCGAGCACCCAAGCCTCCAACTCCCAAGGAGGGGTGCCGGCCAGAGCGCACGCCGCCGAGAAGCCCACTGAGCGGTAGGCCCTCGCCACCCGCTGTGCAATGGCCCGCTGGGGCCTGCGGATGGCGGTCGCATTCTCCCTCCTATGGAGGGAGTCCGCCCAGATGGGGGCCCCGTATAGGGCCATGCTCCGCAAGATGCCCGCATAGAGGCGCCGGCATTTCGCCTTGGGCCCCCCCAGGTTCGGGAGGAGCCACGAGAGGGCGTCCGCGGCTTTCAACAGGCGCGTCGACAACCCGCTGAAATGCGGGCCGAAGCGCCACCTGTCGTCCAGCACCAGGCCCAGATACTTCATCTGGGGCTGGACCCCTATCCTGACGCCTTCCACGACTATGTGGGCATCGGGAGGGCAGCGCTGCCGAGGCCCGCGAAAGAACACGGCCTCCGTCTTGTGCAGCGCCACCTTCAATCCCAGGCGGCGGATTCTCTCTGCAACCAAGGATCCGCCCGCCGAGGCCAGACAGGCCGCGTCCCCAAAGTTCCTCCCCCGGGCAGTGAGGAGAGTGTCATCCGCGTAGCAGATGACACTCGTGCCCGGGAGGAGGGCTCCCCGCAATAGCCAATCGAATCCGATGTTCCACAAGGGGGGCCCCAGCACCGACCCCTGCGGAACACCGGACTCTGCGCCGTACCGCCTCACCGTGGCCGTCTTGTCTACGAGGAGGATCTCTCGGTCCTCCAAGTAGCTGGCCAGGAGTTCCCGCAGATATTGGGGCACTCCGTGATACCGGAGCGCTTCCAATATCGTCGAGTGGGGGACGGAGTTGAAGGCGTTGGCAATGTCGAATGACACCGCCAGCACTCCGTCCCCCGCCTCCACCGCCTCCTTCACCTGGCCCTTGAGTAGGGCCAGCGCGTCGATCGTCGAACGCCCACGACGGAAACCGAATTGGGCGTCCGACAGATCCGGCCCTACCCCACGCAAGTGGCTTTCCAGCCTCCCGGCGACAATCCTCTCGAACAGTTTACCGACCTCATCGAGCAGAACGATAGGCCGGTATGCCGAGGGGGAGTCCACCGGGCGTTCCTCGGTCCCCCGGGCGAGTACCCCCGCGTAGAACTCCGCCGCCGTCACCGGGGGGACCTCCTCCTCCGGCGAAGCCACCCCTTGCGGAGGAACCATCGTTGGTGGGGCGAAGTCGGTCCTGCGCGGAAACAGGGACTGGACCACCCCATCCAGCAACGCTGGCTCGAGGGTCTCCGACAGTGGGGGACCATAGGGGCGGAGCTGGTTCCGCGCCGCCTTGTATGGTCTCCCATAAGGATCCCTGTCGAGACCCTCCAGCATCTCGGCCCTTGCCGAGTCTTGCGCAGCGCCCATTGCAGACTTGAGGGCCGCCGTAGCCTCTCGGTAAGAGGCGTACAGGCGGTCCTCTTCTGCCCGGACTCGGTTTTGGGCGCTGCGCCGTCGACTCCGCGCGTAGGCCCTTCTGGCCGCCACGCAGGTGGCCCGGAGTCCCGCCAGCTCCTCCGTCCACCAGTAGACGGCACGACGGGGAGGCGGACGGCGAGACCGAGGCATGCTGGAGTTGCACACCTCGGTCAAGGATCCCCTGAGCCGGACCGCTGCGGCGTCCACGTCCGGGACCTCCTCGACAGGGGGAGGCGACAGCCAGTCCTGGAGAAAGGCGGCCTCCTTGGCTGCCTCCCGGTCCAGGCGGGTGAGTGCCCACCGCGGGAAGGGAGATTGCCCGGCGCGGGCCGTCCCCCCTCTCTGCTGTGTGGAGATGTCGAACCGCACATAACGGTGGTCCGACAAGGTCTCCACCAGCTGCACCCGCCAGTTGACGACGCGGGCGGCAAGCGCGGGGGTGGCAAACGAGACGTCCACCACCGACCCGCCCTGTTGCCGCACACACGTGTGGACCGCCCCCCTGTTGAGGAGGGACACACCACACGAGGCCGCCCAAAACTCGACGGCCCGTCCCCGGACATTGCAACCGGCTGCCGGGTTGCCCCAGGCCGCCGACTTGGCGTTCAAGTCGCCGAGCACCACGACCTGGCGTGGCGCCGCCCTCCCTACGACAGCAGTGAGGATCTCTAGGAAATCCTCAAAGTCAGAGAGAGGGCGGTTTGGGGAGAAATACACCCCCACCATCGCCATCTCTCCCCACGCGGCGGCCACGTATCCCGGTCCCCTCTCTAAGAGCGAGAGGGGAGGGGAGTCTGTGGAAGACCGCGCCACCAACGCCACCGAGCCGTCCCGGTCGCCCAGCCAACGGCCAGGGACCGAGTAAGGCTCGGCGACCACCGCCAAGTCCACCAACCACTCAGCCATGGTCTGCATCAGCAGATCTTGGGCTGTCCTGCAGTGGTTGGTGTTCGTCTGAAGGATACGATGTTCGACCCTATCCATCAGTCGGACATCGCACCCTCCTCCGCAGCCGCCGCAGGAACGGCGGTGTCTACAGCAGCGGCAGGCCCGGTCGGCGCCTGCGCTTTGCCACGCTTAGGGGGAGGATTGCACTTCCTCCCCTTCATTACGTGGCCTGCCCGGCGGCCACTGGCGGCACACACCGCGCAGTGCGGCGTGGCGGCCTCGCAGGAGGCGGCTTTGTGGCCCTCCTTGCCGCAGCGGTAGCATGTGTCCGTCCTGTCTACCTTGGACGGACACAGGGGCCGGGTGTGACCGATGCCGAAGCACCGGAAACACCGCAGAGGCTGGTCCTCGAGTGCCCGGACTGCGCCCGAGCTGAACCCGACTTGAAGCCGTCCTTTCGCAAGGACGGCTTTGGCAGCGGCGATTGGGCACTCGAGGCGAATGGTGCCCATACCGCCGCGGCCGGGCCTTATGTCCCGGCCTTGGACCGCCGCGGCGCCACAGCCCCCTACCGCTGCGACCGCCGCCACCACCTCCTCCTTGGTGACGGAGTCATCTAACTCTGTCACTTCAATGGCCGCCGACTTGACCGGTCGAGCCACCTTGGCAGAGTCCGCGATGACCTCTTGCAGCTTGGCTGCAAAGAGGTCCGCGCGGGCACTCCCCTCTGCCCCCGGGAACTCGAAAATGCGAGCCCCGGCTTGGGTCCGCCGGCAGGACACACTGCCGATCCCCATTTGAGTGGGATCGGCATTGGTACGCGCCCGCACCAAAATGGAGGCGTAGGTCTCCCCTCGCCCCGCAGCCTCCGCGGTGAGAGTCACCACGACGGCTGCGGTTTTTGGGGGGACTAACTGCCCCTTTCCTCCTCTCCTGCCCTTTCCCTTGCCGGTCGTTTGCGACTGGCTGGGAGCGGTGGTGGTGGGGACGGCAGGGACGGCCGTCGCCGACTTTTTCCCCTTCCCTTTGCCCTTCCCCTTTTGGCCCACTTTCGTCCACTCGTTGGACGGGGTGGTCGACGAGAGTTGGGCGTCTTCCGCCTGGGAGGAAGAAGGCCCCGGCTCGCTTTGCCTCTTATCCGCCGCAAGCGGCGGTCGGAGGCGTTTCTCCGGCAGGAGCCGGTCCTCGATGCCTGCTAGGCAGGCTCTCGTGAAGGCCCTCTCCTCCATGACTACCTTGCGGATGATATCCTCAAGGTTGGAGGAGGGGCCCTCTGCTGCAGGGCTCGCCTTGGCCTGTTGTGGCCGGGCCGAGGCAGGGCCCTCTGCCGCAGGGCTCGCCTTGGCCTGTTGTGGCTGGGCCGTGGCTTCAGCCAGCTTCAGATGAAGCTGGCTGACCTCCGACTGCAGGCGATCTACCCTCGCCTGCAGTTGCCGCGTCTCGTCGGTGGTCGTCCGCTTCACAAGCTCCGCGACGACACCGCGCATACTCGCGGCCCTGCATTTAAGGGCCTTTTGAAAGGTCCCTTTCAAGTTGGAGGACTTAGAGGCGACCTCAACAATCTCCTCCTCGTCCTCCTCCGCCATTCTCTCCAGCTCTGCCAGGGAATGGTCCGCGTATAGAACGCGGGACGCACCGTACCCGGACTTGGCCCGGGCGACGTGCGCCCGCTTCTCCTTAGCGGCAACCCGCTCCTCCAGCTCTTGCTGGAGCTGCGCCCGCCGAGCCACGTCCAATTGGCGATGGGCTTCCGCGAGCCCAACGTCATGGGTGTCCGCGGCCACCGTCGGCTTTTTAGCCTTCGGCAACCTCGTCGACCCCGAGGCCGAAGAGCCCTCGGACCCACCGCTCCGGTGGACCCGCTTCCGCGAACGAGCGTCGTCCGCGTCCGACATACCAACTAGCGAGTCGTTGTCAGACGACTCGCTAACCCTTTCGAAGAAACTAGCCGCAGACGGCGCGCGGCTAGACTCTGACGCCGGAGCGTCGTTGTGGCCCTGAGAAGAGCCTTTTGGTTGGCCCTGAGAAGGGCCTTTGGGTTGGCCCTGAGAAGGGCCTTTTGGTTTTAAAAAGCGCCCGCAGGCGTCCCGCGAGGGTTTAGGCATAGCCTCCGCAGGTTCGTAGTTCACAAGGCAATACAATAAAATTCGCTACGAGAGCACAGAGCACTTTAGCCAACCCAGTCTGCCACTCCGTTACGGTGGTCAGAACTGGGCTGTTTCCAGGGGACACGACGTGGACGTAAGCTCTGTGGGGGGTCCCCCAACCTAACCTAACCTAACCTTTTTTTTTTTTTTTTTTTTTTTTTTTGGTTTCGGGGTGGAAAATCCTCACGGATGTCCCCCGCCCTGGGGCGGGCGGAGGGGTCTGTCAGACTCAAACTGACTAAAAACCACCCCGGTGTTCCCTTCCCACACTTGCACCGGGGATCATGGGAACTAGTGCGCCTTCCACGATCCCCGGCTAGTGCCGGCCCGCGTCCGCGGGCCTCCTCAATTCTGCGAGGGGAGTGAGGTGTACTCCCCCCGCGACCTCAGTAGGGGCGCGCGTGGAACACTACGCGCCACCGCCTCGGGTCCAGTTATATGGGGGGCGGCGGACGTCCCCAAGTCCGCCGTCCCTCTGAACCCGTTTAGGGGGGCTGGAAGAGGGCGTTGTCCGCCCTCCGCCGACGCCCGGTACGTCTGCTGCGGGTCGGGAGAGTGCTTTCGACTTCCCTCAACCTTTCCGCAGCCTCCTTCTGTGAGATGACGGTTTCACAGAAGGAGATCACCGCGTCCCACGACTCTGCGCTCCCGACCATCGAACGAGCAACGGCCGGCAGCGTCAGGTCGGTTCCGACTTCTGTTATGAGGGCACGGCGTGGCTCCTCCCATGCGGCACACTCTGCCAGCGTATGCCGCGCCGTGTCCTCCAGACAGTGGACGCAGTGATGACACCGAGCGTCCGGCTCCCTGTTTATGCGACACAGGTACTTCCCGAAGCAACCATGCCCCGAGAACACCTGCGTCGCCCGAAACGACAGGGAGCCGTGCCTCCTCTCGAGCCATTCCTCGAGCACTGGTCGGATCGCCTCAATGGTAGCGAGGCCGGCGGTAGGGCGCAAAAGCCTATCCCGCCACTCCGCCACCAGGACCTCGCGGAGCTGAGACCGACGCAGATCGATCTCTCGCTGCATCGGTTCACGGCCCCGCGTCCGCACCTCCTCGCGCCACCGGTACAGTGACGCGAGGACCCTAGCCTCTAGGTCCCAGGGTGGCGACCCGGCCAGTGCACAAGCCGCCTCGTAGGAGATTGTGCGATACCCCCTGATAGACCTGACGGCCATCGCCCTCTGCGGTTTTCGCAGCATCGCGATGCTGCCAGCCGTCAGGTCAGAGGCCCACACCGGGGCCCCGTACAGGGCCATGGATCGCAGAACCCCCAAGTACAATCTCCTACAGGCGGTGCTCGGGCCCCCCAGATTGGGAAGCAGCGTTGCGAGCGCGCCCGCCGCGCCCATCAACCTGGGCGCCAGACGCCGAAAGTGGGGGCCGAAGTCCCAACGGCTGTCGAGCACCAATCCCAGATACTTCATGGTGGACTCGACAGCAATTTGGGTCCCCCCGACCACAATATGTGCTCCCGGCGGCGGCGCCCGCCGGGGGCCGTGAAAGACCATGGCTTCCGACTTGGCGAGGGCCACCTCCAGGCCCAGGCGCCTTATGCGGCCCACAACCTGCGAGACCGCAGCTGTCGCCAGCAACGCTGCCTCCCTGTACGAGCTCCCCCGGGCCGTGACCAGCGTGTCGTCCGCGTAACACACCAGGGCCACCCCCGGTTGGAGCTCGCCTCTCAGCACCCAATCGTATCCGATGTTCCACAGGGGTGGGCCCACTACCGAACCCTGTGGAACACCGCACGATATGTCGCGCCGGCCTCCGCCGTCGCGTCCCCTGTAGGTGACACACCTTTGCGCTAAATAAGCCCCAACAATGCGGCGGAGGTATGGGGGCACCTTGTGGTAGCACAATGCCTCCCGAATACAGCTCCAAGGCAGGGTGTTAAAAGCGTTGGAGATGTCCAAGGACACCGCCAACATCACACCGCCTCGGGACACCGCTTCCTCCGCCAGGACTCTAACCCGCATTATGGCGTCCACAGTGGAGCGCCCATGCCGAAAGCCGAACTGGCTATCATCCAAATCCGGCCCCTCTCTGTACAAGTGGCCGGCGAGGCGGGCAGCAATTATCCGCTCGAAAAGCTTACCCACCTCGTCCAGCAGCACTATGGGCCGGTAAACCTAACCTAACCTAACCTTTTTTTTTTTTTTTTTTTCTCTCGATGTGGAAATCCTCAATGGATGTCCTCCGCCCTGGGGAGAGCGGAGGGGTCTGTCAGACTCGTACTGACTAAAACCACACCGGTGTTCCCTCGCACACTTACGTCGGGGGGCAACGGGATCTGATGCGACTTCCGCTGCCCCGGACTAGTGCCGGCCCGCTTGAGCTGCAGGCCTCGTCTCGGGGGGGAGTGAGGTGTAAAACTCCCCCCCCTACGTCTAGGAGAGGCGCGCGTGGAACACTACGCGCCGCCGTCTCGGGTCCAGTGTGATGGGGGGCGACGGATGTCCCCGAATCCGTCGCCCCTGGACCTGTTTAGGGGGGCCGGAAGAGGGCGTTGTCTGCCCTCTGCCGACGCCCGGTGCGTCTGCTACGGGATGGGCGGGAGGTTGTTATCTCCCTCTCCCTTTCCGCAGCTTCCTTCTGCGACATGACGGCTTCGCAGAAGGTAATCACCGCGTCCCAGGCCTCTGCGCTACCAACCATCGAGCGAACAACGGTCGGCAGCGACAGGTCTCCTCCTACCTCTGTAACGAGGGCACGGCGCGGCTCATCCCACGCGACACACTCGGCCAGCGTATGCCGCGCCGTGTCCCCCAGACAGTGGACGCAGTGATGGCACCGGGCGTCCGGCTCCCTGCTTATGCGACACAGGTACTTCCCGAAGCAGCCGTGCCCCGAGAGCACCTGCGTCGCCCGAAACGTCAGGGAGCCGTGCTTCCTCCCGAGCCAGTCGTCGAGTACTGGCCGGATCGCCTCGATTGTGTCGAGGCCGGCGGTAGGGAGCTCTAGCCTCCCCCGCCATTCCGCCACCATGACCTGTCGGAGACGAGACCGGTACAGCGTAATCTGTCGCTGCACCAGCCTCTCGCCCCGATCCCTGGCCTCCTCGCGCCACTGGTGCAGCGTCGCGAGGGTCTTCGCCTCCAGGTCCCACGGCGGGGATCCGGCCAGTACACAAGCCGCCTCGTAGGAGATCGTGCGATAGCCCCGTATGACCCTGACGGCCATCGCTCTCTGCGGTCTGCGCAGAACCGCGATAGTGCGGGCCGTCAGGTCTGTCGCCCATATCGGGGCCCCGTATAGGGCCATCGATCGCACGATCCCAACCTAACCTAACCTAACCTTTTTTTTTTTTTTTTTTTTGTTTTCGCTGGGAAAAAATGCATTACGCATACCCTCCCATCGGGGGATGGGAGGGGTATGTGGGACTCCCCGGGCGGACCCGGTATACCCACTAAAACGACCCAGCGGCATTCCCGCTTCGTCCGAGTGGCGGGGAACTGGGAAACCGGCATAGCCTTTGCGTCCAGTCCTCCGCCGACGATTGCCCTTCATGGCGGACCCCTCACGCCCTCACGGGTGTGGGGGGTCGGGAATGACAGACGAAGGTGACGGGTGCAATGCGGGCGAAGGCACCCCCGTGCCTGTCGCCCGCCCGTCACCATGGGGAGAGAGAGGACGGCGCCTTCTCCGACCCCTTCGTCTGCGGAGCGGTGCAGCGAGAGGATCGTCCTCCCGCGCGCGCTCCGCCTCCTCCTTTTGCGACATTACGTCCTCGCAAAAGGAGGCGACTGCTGACCAGGCCTCCTCGCTCCCCAGCATGGCGTCGACCACGCCGGGAAGCGAGAGGTCCAGTCCGACCACCGCGGTCAGACCGCGGCGCAGCTCGGACCAAGCCGGGCACACCTCGAGGGTGTGCTGCGCCGTGTCTACCGGCGCGCCGCAGTCGTGGCACGCCGGGGTCTCCTCCCTCCCGATCCGGTGCAGGTGCGATCCGAAACAGCCATGCCCGGACAACACCTGCACCAGACGGAAAGAGAGGAAACCGTGGGACCGCTCGAGCCAGCCCTGCAGGACCGGACCGAGCGCGTCCAACGTCCGGCGGCCAAAGGCGGCGTTGGCGAGATCCTCCGACCAATGGAGGACGATGGCGTCCCTCGCCTCTCGCCGCACGGCCTCCCGCTCTTCGCCCATGGGGCACTCCCCGAGCGCCTTCCGGCGCGCCGTCCATTCGTACACTCTGGCGAGCACCCAAGCCTCCAACTCCCAAGGAGGGGTGCCGGCCAGAGCGCACGCCGCCGAGAAGCCCACTGAGCGGTAGGCCCTCGCCACCCGCTGTGCAATGGCCCGCTGGGGCCTGCGGATGGCGGTCGCATTCTCCCTCCTATGGAGGGAGTCCGCCCAGATGGGGGCCCCGTATAGGGCCATGCTCCGCAGGATGCCGGCATATAGGCGCCGGCATTTCGCCTTGGGCCCCCCCAGGTTCGGGAGGAGCCACGAGAGGGCGTCCGCGGCCTTCAACAGGCGCGTCGACAGCCCGCTGAAATGCGGGCCGAAGCGCCACCTGTCGTCCAGCACCAGGCCCAGATACTTCATCTGGGGCTGGACACCTATCCTGACGCCTTCCACGACTATGTGGGTGTCGGGAGGGCAGCGCTGCCGAGGCCCGCGAAAGAACACGGCCTCCGTCTTGTGCAGCGCCACCTTCAATCCCAGGCGGCGGATTCTCTCTGCAACCAAGGATCCGCCAGCAGAGGCCAGACAGGCCGCGTCTCCAAAGTTCCTCCCCCGGGCAGTGAGGAGAGTGTCATCCGCGTAGCAGATGATACTCGTGCCCGGGAGGAGGGCTCCCCGCAACAGCCAATCGAATCCGATGTTCCACAAGGGGGGCCCCAGCACCGACCCCTGCGGAACACCGGACTCTGCGCCGTACCGCCTCACCGTGGCCGTCTGGTCAACGAGGAGGATCTCTCGGTCCTCCAAGTAGCTGGCCAGGAGGTCCCGCAGATATTGGGGCACTCCGTGATACCGGAGCGCCTCCAATATCGTCGAGTGGGGGACGGAGTTGAAGGCGTTGGCAATGTCGAATGATACCGCCAGCACTCCGTCCCCCGCCTCCACTGCCTCCTTCACCTGACCCTTGAGTAGGGCCAGCGCGTCGATCGTCGAACGCCCACGACGGAAACCAAATTGGGCGTCCGACAGATCCGGCCCTACCACCCGCAAGTGGCTTTCCAGCCTCCCGGCGACAATCCCCTCGAACAGTTTACCGACCTTATGCCGAGGGGGAGTCCACCGGGCGTACCTCCTTCCGGAGGAGGCACAACTGCCCCTCCTTCCACAGTTTCGGGAACCTCCCAGCCGTAAAGCACGCGCTGAAGAGGTCCCGAAAAACCTAACCTAACCTAACCTTTTTTTTTTTTTTTTTTTTTTTTTTTTTTTTTTGTCGCTGGGAAAAAATGCATTACGCATACCCTCCCATCGGGGGATGGGAGGGGTATGTGGGACTCCCCGGGCGGACCCGGTATACCCACTAAAACGACCCAGCGGCATTCCCGCTTCGTCCGAGTGGCGGGGAACTGGGAAACCGGCATAGCCTTTGCGTCCAGTCCTCCGCCGACGATTGCCCTTCATGGCGGACCCCTCACGCCCTCACGGGTGTGGGGGGTCGGGAATGACAGACGAAGGTGACGGGTGCAATGCGGGCGAAGGCACCCCCGCGCCTGTCGCCCGCCCGTCACCATGGGGAGGGAGAGGACGACGCCTTCTCCGACCCCTTCGTCTACGGAGCGGCGCAGCGAGAGGATCGTCCTCCCGCGCGCGCTCCGCCTCCTCCTTTTGCGACATTACGTCCTCGCAAAAGGAGGCGACTGCTGACCAGGCCTCCTCACTCCCCAGCATGGCGTCGACCACGCCGGGAAGCGAGAGGTCCAGTCCGACCACCGCGGTAAGACCACGGCGCAGCTCGGACCAAGCCGGGCACACCTCGAGGGTGTGCTGCGCCGTGTCTACCGGCGCGCCGCAGTCGTGGCACGCCGGGGTCTCCTCCCTCCCGATCCGGTGCAGGTGCGATCCGAAACAGCCATGCCCAGACAACACCTGCACCAGACGGAAAGAGAGGAAACCGTGGGACCGCTCGAGCCAGCCTTGCAGGACCGGACCGAGCGCGTCCAACGTCCGGCGGCCAAAGGCGGCGTTGGCGAGATCCTCCGACCAATGGAGGACGATGGCGTCCCTCGCCTCTCGCCGCACGGCCTCCCGCTCTTCGCCCATGGGGCGCTCCCCGAGCGCCTTCCGGCGCGCCGTCCATTCGTACACTCTGGCGAGCACCCAAGCCTCCAACTCCCAAGGAGGGGTGCCGGCCAGAGCGCACGCCGCCGAGAATCCCACTGAGCGGTAGGCCCTCGCCACCCGCTGTGCAATGGCCCGCTGGGGCCTGCGGATGGCGGTCGCATTCTCCCTCCTATGGAGGGAGTCCGCCCAGATGGGGGCCCCGTATAGGGCCATGCTCCGCAAGATGCCGGCATAGAGGCGCCGGCATTTCGCCTTGGGCCCCCCCAGGTTTGGAAGGAGCCACGAGAGGGCGTCCGCGGCCTTCAACAGGCGCATCGACAGCCCGCTGAAATGTGGGCCGAAGCGCCACCTGTCGTCCAGCACCAGCCCCAGATATTTCATCTGGGGCTGGACCCCTATCCGGATGCCCTCCACGACGATGTGGGCGTCAGGAGGGCAGCGCTGTCGGGGACCGCGAAAGTACACGGCCTCCGTCTTGTGCAGCGCCACCCTCAATCCCAGGCGGCGGATCCTCTCTGCCACCAAGGCTCCGCCAGCCGAGGCCAGACAGGCCGCATCCCCGAAGCTCCTCCCCCGGGCAGTGAGGAGAGTGTCATCCGCGTAGCAGATGACACTAGTGCCCGGGAGGAGGGCTCCCCGCAACAGCCAATCGAATCCGATGTTCCACAAGGGGGGCCCCAGCACCGACCCCTGCGGAACACCGGACTCTGCGCCGTACCGCCTCACCGTGGCCGTCTTGTCTACGAGGAGGACCTCTCGGTCCTCCAAGTAGCTGGCCAGGAGGTCCCGCAGATATTGGGGCACTCCGTGATACCGGAGCGCCTCCAATATCGTCGAGTGGGGGACGGAGTTGAAGGCATTGGCAATGTCGAATGACACCGCCAGCACTCCGTCCCCCGCCTCCACCGCCTCCTTCACCTGGCCCTTGAGTAGGGCCAGCGCGTCGATCGTCGAACGCCCACGACGGAAACCAAATTGGGCGTCCGACAGATCCGGCCCTACCACCCGCAAGTGGCTTTCCAGCCTCCCGGCGATAATCCCCTCGAACAGTTTACCGACCTCATCGAGCAGAACGATGGGCCGGTATGCCGAGGGGGAGTCCACCGGGCGTCCCTCCTTCCGGAGGAGGCACAACTGCCCCTCCTTCCACAGTTTCGGGAACCTCCCAGCCGTAAGGCACGCGCTGAAGAGGTCCCGAAACCTGTCCTCCATTTGGGTGGCAGCGATCGCCACCACCCGCGCGGGGACGCCGTCTGGCCCGGGGGCCGTCTTTTTTGCGCGGAGGCTAAGTACCCCCGCGTAGAACTCCGCCGCCGTCACCGGGGGAACCTCCTCCTCCGGCGAAGCCACCCCTTGCGGAGGAACCATCGTTGGTGGGGTGAAGTCGGTCCTGCGCGGAAACAGGGACCGGACCACCCCATCCAGCAACGCTGGCTCGAGGGTCTCCGACAGTGGGGGACCATAGGGGCGGAGCTGGTTCCGCGCCGCCTTGTATGGTCTCCCATAAGGATCCCTGTCGAGATCCTCCAGCATCTCGGCCCTTGCCGAGTCTTGCGCAGCGCCCATTGCAGACTTGAGGGCCGCCGTAGCCTCTCGGTAAGAGGCGTACAGGCGGTCCTCTTCTGCCCGGATTCGGTTTTGGGCACTGCGCCGTCGACTCCGCGCGTAGGCCCTTCTGGCCGCCACACAGGTGGCCCGGAATCCCGCCAGCTCCTCCGTCCACCAGTAGACGGCACGACGGGGAGGCGGACGGCGAGACCGAGGCATGCTGGAGTTGCACACCTCGGTCAAGGACCCCCTGAGCCGGACCGCTGCGGCGTCCACGTCCGGGACCTCCTCGACAGGGGGAGGCGACAGCCAGTCCTGGAGAAAGGCGGCCTCCTTGGCTGCCTCCCGGTCCAGGCGGGTGAGTGCCCACCGCGGGAAGGGAGATTGCCCAGCGCGGGCCGTCCCCCCTCTCTGCTGTGTGGAGATGTCGAACCGCACATAACGGTGGTCCGACAAGGTCTCCACCAGCTCCACCCGCCAGTTGACGACGCGGGCGGCAAGCGCGGGCGTGGCAAACGAGACGTCCACCACCGACCCGCCCTGTTGCCGCACACACGTGTGGACCGCCCCCCTGTTGAGGAGGGACACACCACACGAGGCCGCCCAAAACTCGACGGCCCGTCCCCGGACATTGCAACCGGCTGCCGGGTTGCCCCAGGCCGCCGACTTGGCGTTCAAGTCGCCGAGCACCACGACCTGGCGTGGCGCCGCCCTCCCTACGACAGCAGTGAGGATCTCTAGGAAATCCTCAAAGTCCGAGAGAGGGCGGTTTGGGGAGAAATACACCCCAACCATCGCCATCTCTCCCCACGCGGCGGCCACGTATCCCGGTCCCCTCTCTAAGAGCGAGAGGGGAGGGGAGTCTGTGGAAGACCGCGCCACCAACGCCACCAAGCCGTCCCGGTCGCCCAGCCAACGGCCAGGGACCGAGTAAGGCTCGGCGACCACCGCCAAGTCCACCAACCACTCAGCCATGGTCTGCATCAGCAGATCCTGGGCTGTCCTGCAGTGGTTGGTGTTCGTCTGAAGGATGCGATGTTCGACCCTATCCATCAGTCGGACATCGCACCCTCCTCCGCAGCCGCCGCAGGAACGGCGGTGTCTACAGCAGCGGCAGGCCCGGTCGGCGCCTGCGCTTTGCCACGCTTAGGGGGAGGATTGCACTTCCTCCCCTTCATTACGTGGCCTGCCCGGCGGCCACTGGCGGCACACACCGCGCAGTGCGGCGTGGCGGCCTCGCAGGAGGCGGCTTTGTGGCCCTCCTTGCCGCAGCGGTAGCATGTGTCCGTCCTGTCTACCTTGGACGGACACAGGGGCCGGGTGTGTCCGATGCCGAAGCACCGGAAACACCGCAGAGGCTGGTCCTCGAGTGCCCGGACTGCGCCCGAGCTGAACCCGACTTGAAGCCGTCCTTTCGCAAGGACGGCTTTGGCAGCGGCGATTGGGCACTCGAGGCGAATGGTTCCCATACCGCCGCGGCCGGGCCTTATGTCCCGGCCTTGGACCGCCGCGGCGCCACAGCCCCCTACCGCTGCGACCGCCGCCACCACCTCCTCCTTGGTGACGGAGTCATCTAACTCCGTCACTTCAATGGCCGCCGACTTGACCGGTCGAGCCACCTTGGCAGAGTCCGCGATGACATCTTGCAGCTTGGCTGCAAAGAGGTCCGCGCGGGCACTCCCCTCTGCCCCCGGGAACTCGAATATTCGAGCCCCGGCTTGGGTCCGCCGGCAGGACACACTGCCGATCCCCAGTTGAGTGGGATCGGCATTGGTACGCGCCCGCACCAAAATGGAGGCGTAGGTCTCCCCTCGCCCCGCAGCCTCCGCGGTGAGCGTCACCACGACGGCTGCGGTTTTTGGGGGGACTAACTGCCCCTTTCCTCCTCTCCTGCCCTTTCCCTTGCCGGTCGTCTGCGACTGGCTGGGAGCGGTGGTGGCGGGGACGGCAGGGACGGCCGTCGCCGACTTTTTCCCCTTCCCTTTGCCCTTCCCCTTTTGGCCCACTTTCGTCCACTCGTTGGACGGGGTGGTCGAAGGGAGTTGGGCGTCTTCCGCCTGGGAGGAGGACGGCCCCGGCTCGCTTTGCCTCTTATCCGCCGCAAGCGGCGGTCGGAGGCGTTTTTCCGGCAGGAGCCGGTCCTCGATGCCTGCTAGGCAGGCTCTCGTGAAGGCCCTCTCCTCCATTACTACCTTGCGGATGATATCCTCAAGGTTGGAGGAGGGGCCCTCTGCTGCAGGGCTCGCCTTGGCCTGTTGTGGCCGGGCCGAGGCAGGGCCCTCTGCCGCAGGGCTCGCCTTGGCCTGTTGTGGCCGGGCCGTGGCTTCAGCCAGCTTCAGATGAAGCTGGCTGACCTCCGACTGCAGGCGATCTACCCTCGCCTGCAGTTGCCGCGTCTCGTCGGTGGTCGTCCGCTTCACAAGCTCCGCGACGACACCGCGCATACTCGCGGCCCTGCATTTCAGGGCCTTTTGAAATGTCCCTTTCAGGTTGGAGGACTTAGAGGCGACCTCAACAATCTCCTCCTCGTCCTCCTCCGCCATTTTCTGTAGCTCCGCTACAGTATTGTCCGCGTATATAACGCGGGACGCACCGTACCCGGACTTGGCCCGGGCGACGTGCGCCCGCTTCTCCTTAGCGGCAACCCGCTCCTCCAGCTCTTGCTGGAGCTGTGCCCGCCGAGCCAGGTCCAATTGGCGTTGGGCGTCCGCGAGCCCAACGACATGGGTGTCCGCGGCCACCGTCGGCTTTTTAGCCTTCGGCAACCTCGTCGACCCAGAGGCCGAGGAGCCCCCGGACCCACCGCTCCGGTGGACCCGCTTCCGCGATCGAGAGCCGCTCGCATCCGACACACCAGCTAGCGAGTCACTGTCGGACGACTCTGCCCCTCCAAAGTAGCTAGCCGCAGACGGCGCGCGGCTAGACTCTGACGCTGGAGCGTCGGGGTGGCCCTGAGAAGGGCCTTTTGGTTGGCCCTGAGAAGGGCCTTTGGGTTGGCCCTGAGAAGGGCCTTTGGGTTGGCCCTGAGAAGGTCCTTTGGGTTGGCCCTGAGAAGGGCCTTTTGGTTGGCCCTGAGAAGGGCCTTTGGGTTGGCCCTGAGAAGGGCCTTTTTCTTTTAAAAAGCGCCCGCAGGCGTCCCGCGTGGGTTTAGGCATTGCCTCCGCCAGTTCGCAAACAACAAGACAATATATATGATAAAATTCGCTACGAGAGCACAGAGCACTTTAGCCAACCCAGTCTGCCACTCCGTTACGGTGGTCAGAACTGGGCTGTTTCCAGGGGACACGACGTGGACGTAAGCTCTGTGGGGGGTCCCCCAACCTAACCTAACCTAACCTTTTTTTTTTTTTTTATTAAGCGGTGAAAAATGCCTAACGCATACCGCACCGTCCGGGGAGACGGTTTGGTTATGTGGGGCTTGCACCCACTAAAAAACACCGCCGTGAGCCTACTGTCGCTTTGCGGATGGGCCACGAGAACTGCTACGCATGACGTTCGCGACCCATCCAGCGCTGCCCGCCTTCGGGCACCAACTCCTTGGCGATGTCCGGGCTCACCTGAGACATCGCCTCCACTCGTGAGGAAACCTAACCTAACCTAACCTAACCTAACCTAACCTTTTTTTTTTTTTTTTTTTTTTGTTTTTTTTGTTGTCGCTGGGAAAAAATGCATTACGCATACCCTCCCATCGGGGGATGGGAGGGGTATGTGGGACTCCCCGGGCGGACCCGGTATACCCACTAAAACGACCCAGCGGCATTCCCGCTTCGTCCGAGTGGCGGGGAACTGGGAAACCGGCATAGCCTTTGCGTCCAGTCCTCCGCCGACGATTGCCCTTCATGGCGGACCCCTCACGGGTGTGGGGGGTCGGGAATGACAGACGAAGGTGACGGGTGCAATGCGGGCGAAGGCACCCCCGCGCCTGTCGCCCGCCCGTCACCATGGGGAGGGAGAGGACGACGCCTTCTCCGACCCCTTCGTCTGCGGAGCGGCGCAGCGAGAGGATCGTCCTCCCGCGCGCGCTCCGCCTCCTCCTTTTGCGACATTACGTCCTCGCAAAAGGAGGCGACTGCTGACCAGGCCTCCTCGCTCCCCAGCATGGCGTCGACCACGCCGGGAAGCGAGAGGTCCAGTCCGACCACCGCGGTCAGACCGCGGCGCAGCTCGGACCAAGCTGGGCACACCTCGAGGGTGTGCTGCGCCGTGTCTACCGGCGCGCCGCAGTCGTGGCACGCCGGGGTCTCCTCCCTCCCGATCCGGTGCAGGTGCGATCCGAAACAGCCATGCCCGGACAACACCTGCACCAGACGGAAAGAGAGGAAACCGTGGGACCGCTCGAGCCAGCCTTGCAGGACCGGACCGAGCGCGTCCAACGTCCGGCGGCCAAAGGCGGCGCTGGCGAGGTCCTCCGACCAATGGAGGACGATGGCGTCCCTCGCCTCTCGCCGCACCCCTATCCTGACGCCTTCTACGACTATGTGGGCGTCGGGAGGGCAGCGCTGTCGGGGACCGCGAAAGTACACGGCCTCCGTCTTGTGCAGCGCCACCCTCAATCCAAGGCGGCGGATCCTCTCTGCCACCAAGGCTCCGCCAGCCGAGGCCAGACAGGCCGCATCCCCGAAGCTCCTCCCCCGGGCAGTGAGGAGAGTGTCATCCGCGTAGCAGATGACACTAGTGCCCGGGAGGAGGGCTCCCCGCAACAGCCAATCGAATCCGATGTTCCACAAGGGGGGCCCCAGCACCGACCCCTGCGGAACACCGGACTCTGCGCCGTACCGCCTCACCGTGGCCGTCTTGTCTACGAGGAGGACCTCTCGGTCCTCCAAGTAGCTGGCCAGGAGGTCCCGCAGATATTGGGGCACTCCGTGATACCGGAGCGCCTCCAATATCGTCGAGTGGGGGACGGAGTTGAAGGCGTTGGCAATGTCGAATGACACCGCCAGCACTCCGTCCCCCGCCTCCACCGCCTCCTTCACCTGGCCCTTGAGTAGGGCCAGCGCGTCGATCGTCGAACGCCCACGACGGAAACCAAATTGGGCGTCCGACAGATCCGGCCCTACCACCCGCAAGTGGCTTTCCAGCCTCCCGGCGATAATCCCCTCGAACAGTTTACCGACCTCATCGAGCAGAACGATGGGCCGGTATGCCGAGGGGGAGTCCACCGGGCGTCCCTCCTTCCGGAGGAGGCACAACTGCCCCTCCTTCCACAGTTTCGGGAACCTCCCAGCCGTAAGGCACGCGCTGAAGAGGTCCCGAAACCTGTCCTCCATTTGGGTGGCAGCGATCGCCAGCACCCGCGCGGGGACGCCGTCTGGCCCGGGGGCCGTCTTTTTTGCGCGGAGGCTAAGTACCCCCGCGTAGAACTCCGCCGCCGTCACCGGGGGAACCTCCTCCTCCGGCGAAGCCGCCCCTTGCGGAGGAACCATCGTTGGTGGGGTGAAGTCGGTCCTGCGCGGAAACAGGGACCGGACCACCCCATCCAGCAACGCTGGCTCGAGGGTCTCCGACAGTGGGGGACCATAGGGGCGGAGCTGGTTCCGCGCCGCCTTGTATGGTCTCCCATAAGGATCCCTGTCGAGATCCTCCAGCATCTCGGCCCTTGCCGAGTCCTGCGCAGCGCCCATTGCAGACTTGAGGGCCGCCGTAGCCTCTCGGTAAGAGGCGTACAGGCGGTCCTCTTCTGCCCGGACTCGGTTTTGGGCGCTGCGCCGTCGACTCCGCGCGTAGGCCCTTCTGGCCGCCACGCAGGTGGCCCGGAGTCCCGCCAGCTCCTCCGTCCACCAGTAGACGGCACGACGGGGAGGCGGACGGCGAGACCGAGGCATGCTGGAGTTGCACACCTCGGTCAAGGATCCCCTGAGCCGGACCGCTGCGGCGTCCACGTCCGGGACCTCCTCGACAGGGGGAGGCGACAGCCAGTCCTGGAGAAAGGCGGCCTCCTTGGCTGCCTCCCGGTCTAGGCGGGTGAGTGCCCACCGCGGGAAGGGAGATTGCCCAGCGCGGGCCGTCCCCCCTCTCTGCTGTGTGGAGATGTCGAACCGCACATAACGGTGGTCCGACAAGGTCTCCACCAGCTCCACCCGCCAGTTGACGACGCGGGCGGCAAGCGCAGGGGTGGCAAACGAGACGTCCACCACCGACCCGCCCTGTTGGCGCACACACGTGTGGACCGCCCCCCTGTTGAGGAGGGACACACCACACGAGGCCGCCCAAAACTCGACGGCGCGTCCCCGGACGTTGCAACCGCCTGCCGGGTTGCCCCAGGCCGCCGACTTGGCGTTCAGGTCGCCGAGCACCACGACCTGGCGTGGCGCCGCCCTCCCTACGACAGCAGTGAGGATCTCTAGGAAATCCTCAAAGTCCGAGAGAGGGCGGTTTGGGGAGAAATACACCCCCACCATCGCCATCTCTCCCCACGCGGCGGCCACGTATCCCGATCCCCTCTCTAAGAGCGAGAGGGGAGGGGAGTCTGTGGAAGACCGCGCCACCAACGCCACCAAGCCGTCCCGGTCGCCCAGCCAACGGCCAGGGACCGAGTAAGGCTCGGCGACCACCGCCAAGTCCACCAAAACCTAACCTAACCTAACCTAACCTAACCTAACCGGGATCTCGCCGAGCACTTCCATTTTAGCCCAAACACGGTACAATTCGGCCGAGGCGTTCGGAAGATAAGGCTTATATCCGTTTTCTCGGTGGCCATCTTGTGGAATACCCGGAAATTTCGGAACGCCGTATCTCCAGAACCCCTTGAGCTACGGAACCGTGCTTGGTGTCATTTTGAAGGGCTTGAAGAGATCTACCTGTTGAAGCTACTATACCGTCTCTACATAGAGCACTGAAGACTTTCGATCCCAAGTCGGGAACTGGGAACCCTGAAACATTTTTTCTTGTTGATCGGGGATACTGTGACTATATATTATTAATTCATAGGAACTCTACTGGTTTAATCCAGTGGAGGTTGACTCTACATAGAGACTACAGTTATTTTTAACTTGTTATTTTTTTTTAGTTTTTATTTTTATTAGGCGTACCACGAAGGCTTTATTGAGCCGGACTGCAACTTGTGTTCTCTTTACGACTGTTGACTAGTAATTTTCTAGTTTTCTTTGTTATTTGTTTGTTTGTCGGTTTTATTTTTATTTTTAGTTTTAACTGCACTCATCTTTACACTGTGTGCAGACCACGATTGACATAGACACTATTGTCTATTGTTTTCTACTTCACCTGACTCCTCCTCTGACAATGTTCGTGTCCGCCAGAACGCCGATGAAACTGGTGGAGGAAAAGGAGAAACAAAAATCTCCCCCTCGAACACAGACGCTTTCGTCCACAACTTCTCCACCAGGGACACAAACACTCTCGTCCAACGTCAGACGAAGTGTCGAAAATTTGGAAGCCGCGGTGTCAGCATCACAGCACGTGACTCCAGCTTCCGGCAAGACAGAGTCTCAAATCCAACCAAGGCAGGTTTTGCCTACCCGTTTGACTCGTCTGGCGGAAGCCAAACAAAATGTAATAAAGGCTCAGACAAATCTTAATAATTCACGGAACACAAAAAATGAAATTAAAATTGCTGTGCTGGAGGCAGTGGACAAGTTGTTCCAAATTGTTAAGGACGCAGACGCCGAGATTAAAAGGCTCCAAAAGACCGTCGTAGCGTCTACATCGGTAAAAACTCCGACAACACCAAAGGAGACGACCGAACTGGAGACCCCCGAAGCCAATAGTCGCATCGTCAGACAATTGGAAGAGCAGAGCCGGCTACTCTTAGAAAATGGCAGAAAGTTAGATGAGCTGAAGGAAAAAATGGAAGAGCAGCATCAACAGGTCCTAAACACGCAAACATATGCTGAAAAGACGGCAGTCCGCTCCACCTTGCACCCGCCTCCCCAAACTGCACTGCATTCAGTGGTCGTAACGTCTCAGGACGAACAAGACACAGGAGACCACGTACTTGCAAAAGTAAGAGAGGCTGTGGATGCAAAGGAAGGGTGGATCAGGGTGGAAAGGACTCGGAAAGGGAAGGACAGGAAAGTCATAATGAGCTGCAACACGGAAGAGGACAGGCAAAAAGTCAAACAAAGACTAGAAAAATCAGGGAAAAATCTGCTCGTGGAAGAAGTTAAAAACAGAGACCCACTCCTAAAGCTCGCCGATGTCCTGGCAGTAAACACTGATGAGGACATCTTAAGGGCTTTTAGGAATCAGAACAGGGGAATCTTCCACGACTTAAAGGACAACGAAGACAGAGTAGAAATAAAATATAAAAGGAAAGCCCGCAACCCACACACGTGCCACATCGTCCTCAGTGTGTCTCCGGCGATTTGGAGAAGAGCTACCGACGCTGGAGCAGTCTACATCGACCTGCAACGCGTCCGGGTACTGGACCAGTCACCACTGGTACAGTGCTCGCGATGCCTTGGGTACGGTCACAGTAAGAGGTTCTGCACAGATCTAGCGGACCTCTGCAGCCACTGCGGAGGACCGCACCTTAGGGCGCAATGCCCAGAGTGGCTTGCAGGAGGTGTACCCTCTTGCAGGAACTGCACGGCGTCCAAACTCGAGCGTAATGACCACAACGCGTTTAGCCAGGAATGCCCCATAAGGAGAAAGCGTGACGCCATAGCTCGCATGTCTATAGCGTATTGCTAAGGGCGTCAATGTGGACAAACACCTGTACCGGGTGCTCCAATGCAACCTCCAACGCAGGAAGTTGGCCACCGAAGAGCTGATGATTGAAGCAACCGAAAGAAAGATTGCAATAGCGTTGATCCAGGAACCTTATGTGGGTGGGTCGGATAATATGAAGTCATACCGTGGTGTTAGGATATACCACAACACCAGAGGAGGAACTACCAAAGCAGCTATCGCTGTCTTTGACCCTGACCTTGACGTCACACAACACCCGGAGCTCACCACAAATAACATCGTTGTGGTGAGCGTAAGCACCAAAGAATGGTATGTAACATTGGTTTCATACTACTTTGAACCCGACCTACCCATAGACCAGTACCTGGATCACATTAAAAAGATTGCAACGGCCAAAACACGGAGGCTAATCATCGGAGGTGACGCCAATGCTAAGAGCACCTGGTGGGGAAGCCCTGAAATCGACCACAGGGGGGACGATGTGGTTGGTACGCTTCACAAGATGGACCTCCATATCCTCAACAATGGTGACACCCCTACCTTTGACACTATTCGTGGCGGTAAACGCTATACCAGCTTCGTTGACGTGACGGCCTGCACTATTGATATGCTGGACCTAGTGGAGGACTGGAAAGTAGTCGTTAATCTCACGTGCGCTGACCACAGTGGTATTAGTTTTAATATTAAACTTAAAAAATCGATTGGGGTAAGTGTCAAAAGAACAACTCGAATTTATAACACAAAGAAGGCAAACTGGGAAACCTTTCGTCAAAAATTCGAACAATTAAAATCAGAGTATACTTTAGAAACTGAGGTAATCAAAACCATTAACACTGTTGAAAAATTAGAATCATCCATAAAAAAATATAATAAAGTCATCACAGAATCTTGTAACGCTTCAATTCCAGTTAAGAAAAATACAGAGACACTTACCCTGCCATGGTGGTCACAGGAGCTCGCGAAGATGAAGCAGGAAGTCACCACTAGGAAACGCAGAATCAAGAACGCCGCACCGATTCGAAGACAAAGTGTAGTGGACGCATATAAAATCGCCAGAGACGAGTATGAAACTAGAGCTATGGAGGCCCTGATCGGAAGCTGGAAGGAATTTTGCAGCAAACAGGACAAGGAGAGCTTGTGGGAGGGTATCTACCGAGTAATAGGAAGAACGGCAAAAAGGGAGGTGGACATACCCTTGGAAGAAGGCGGCATCACTCTAGATGCAAAAGGTTCAGTGGAGTTGCTAGCGAAAACGTTCTACCCGGAAGATCTAAGGGAGAACGATAACTGGACGCATCAGGAAATAAGGGACCGAGCATCAGTAGTGAACTCACAACAACCTGAGGAACAGAACGATCCTCCGTTCACAACAACGGAAATGCTCACTGCTCTGGATTCCTTTAATCCAAAGAAAGCGCCCGGTGCTGACGGATTCACTGCCGACATATGCAGTCATGCCATTAAGAGTGACCCAAAACTTTTCCTGGAAGTACTCAACAAATGTCTAGAGCTCCATTATTTCCCAATTATCTGGAAGGAAGCCACGGTGATAGTGTTGAGGAAACCAGGAAAAGAATCGTATACAACTCCCAAATCGTACCGCCCTATAGGACTCTTACCGGTACTAGGCAAAGTGTACGAGAAAATGTTGGTCGCCAGACTCAAACACCATCTGCTACCGAAGCTAAACCCCAACCAGTTTGGATTCATGCCCCAGAAGAGCTGCGAAGATGCCCTCTATAAATTTATGCAACATGTAAAAACTAAACTGGACGAGAAGAAAATTATAACCGTCGTGTCTTTAGATATAGAGGGCGCCTTTGACAGCGCATGGTGGCCAGCGATCAGGGTCCAACTGGCAAATGCGAACTGTCCACTAAACATTCGTAAAGTGTTCGACAGCTATCTTGACCAAAGGAAGGTCACGGTGAGATACAACGGGGAATCTTATACAAAGGTGACCAACAAAGGGTGCGTCCAAGGATCTATAGGTGGGCCCATCCTATGGAACGTGCTATTGGATCCCCTGCTGAATACCCTCCAATCCGCAGGTCACTACGTGCAGGCGTTTGCCGACGACGTCGTCATGGTGTTCGATGGTCGGACCGCACAAGATGTGCAAAGACACGCCAATGCCGCCCTCGAACTTGTTCGGGTGTGGGGAGTCGAAAATAAGCTCAAATTCGCGCCTCATAAGACCAACGCAATGGTAATCACGCGCAAGCTTAAATTCGACACTCCACACTTGAGCATGGGCGGGGTGGACATTGGCATGTCCAAAGAAATTAAGATGTTGGGTGTGACATTTGACGAGAAGCTCACCTTCAAGTCACACGTGTCAAATGTGTGTAGGAAGGCCATAAATATTTACCAACAGCTTGCAAGAGCAGCGAAGGCAAGTTGGGGCCTTAACCCCGAAGTGATACGCACAATTTACACAGCGACCATCGAACCCATCATTTTGTATGCGGCAAGCGTCTGGGCACCGGCTGCCGAAAAGCTGGGAGTGCAAAAACAGCTCGGAACTTTGCAGAGGGGCTTCGCACAAAAAATGTGCAAGGCTTATCGCACGGTCTCCCTGAACTCAGCAATGGTCCTTGCAGGAGTGCTCCCGCTTGATCTTCGTGTACGCGAGGTAGCCTCGCTATACAGGATCAGGAGGGGGGCGTCCCTGCCGGGACTAGGGGACAGGGAGATCGAGCGATTAATGCCAGCAATAGAAGCGTCACACCCTGCAACAGTAGCGAACTTAGAGCTGACATGCCTCAGAGAGCAGAGCGACGTAGACGCAAATAGCAGCTGTGCTGTAAAAATCTTTACAGACGGCAGCAAGATTGGTGGAAAGGTTGGTGCAGCGCTTTCCGTCTGGGAGGGCGATACGGAGACCAAAGCCATCAAACTTTGCTTGCCGTCATATTGCACTGTGTACCAAGCGGAACTGCTGGCCGTCTGCGAAGCCACGAGGCGGATCAAGAAACACAGAGCATCCACATTCGGGATTTACAGCGACTCAATGGCGGCATTACAGACGATCGCTAACCTCGGCTCCCTCCATCCACTAGCGGTAGAAACACGCGAGAACCTTACAGAATCATCTCGACAGAACAAAGTAATATCTCTGTTCTGGATAAAAGCACACGCAGGATTGGAGGGTAATGAGAGGGCAGATCAACTTGCCAAGGAAGCCGCTGCAGCAACAAGAAAGGGAAAACCGGACTACGATCTGTTTCCCGTCTCATTCGCGAAGCGACAGCTCAGACTGGAGTCGATTCGCGAATGGGATGCGAGATACAAATCAGGAGAAACAGCCGGAATAACGAAACTTTTCTTCCCGGATGTGATTGCAGCATACGGCGTGATCCGTAAATTCGAGCCGACATGCCTGAGCACTCAACTACTGACCGGCCATGGGGGATTCTCTGAATACCTATGCCGCTTTAAGTGCAAGGAGAGCCCCTCATGCACTTGTGACCCAGGTGAAAAAGAGTCCGTTCCCCACATCATCTTGGAATGCCCAGTGTTCGGATACGAAAGATATAAGATTGAACAGATTATTGACACGAAACTAACAGCAGAAAATATTAAATTAATTATGATGGATAAACGAAGAAAAAAGTTCATGGACTATTGTCTTAAAATTGTAGAAACAGTCGTAAAGAGAAATAAGTAATAAAAGTATGATGACCATATATTATGTAATATACTGTACATCATACATATAATTCATTAAGGAATATTAAATTATAGGTAGGAATAAGATTAGTCTAAGTTATAAATAAGTACAGAATGAAAACCAATAAAGTAAGAAAACTGTGTAAGAATAAAAAATACTGGGCTAAAAGAAGCTCAAAAATAGTGGGTATTGTAAAGTTATAAACCCTGAATCCCATATATTATGTAAAAATAGATTTAAAACTAGTTATAAGAAAAATGATGTAATAAATGTAAGCACTAGATGTTAATTAGATATTAAGAATAAAATTGCCTAATGTCTGCTGTCCATTAATATAATAAAGAAACAGTGTATGTTGTAATTTGGCACCCAAAATAAAGAATAATTATAATAAGAGTAGATAGAATAGACAGAAGATTAAGACCGGAATCCCACCGGAAATAGTATGACAGAGTAAGAAAGAAAGAAAGACAAAGTATGCGGAATAAAAGTGCGAGAAGCATAATTGATAGAACTAGAATGAAAGAGAAGATTAGTTAATATAGGCTCTGATTTTGTGTCAGAGGAAGTAGATATTTAAAAAAAAAAAAAAAAAAAAAAACCTAACCTAACCTAACCCGAAGAACTAACGAGCTCGGATCACAACAGCATCATATTTAACTAAAGGAAATTTAACACCAAAAAAGCAAACTGGTCCAAATTTCATACGAAATTTGGCCTGATGATAAAATTAGGAGCATAAAAGAAATCGAAACGGCAACAGACAACCTCACAAAAGCTATAGATCAAGCATGCACGGAATCAATACCAACTAAAAAGGTTAAAGACGAACTTACCTTGCCGTGGTGGTCCGAGAGAATCGTCGAGATGAAAAAGACCGTCGCTACCCTGAAGCGTAGAATCCGCAGCGCTGCCAAAGTCCGGAAGTCGAAGGTCACAGATGAGTACCTGAAAAAGAAAAAAGAGTATGAGTTAGAAGAGGCCAATGCTCAGATCGAGAGTTGGAAGGAATTCTGTGGCAAGCAGGATAGGGAGGGGGTGTGGGAGGGGATATACAGGGTGATAGGTAGGACGCAGCGTAGAGAAGAGGACCTGCCACTGGAAAGGGACGGGGAGGTGCTGGATGCGAGGGACTCCGTGAAGTTGCTAGCGGAAACTTTTTATCCGGAAGACCGCTCGGAATGCGACAACGCTCACCATAGATCCATCCGGCTTAAGGCCAATAGCGTAAACTCTGGCGAACAAGATGGCTCTTGCGACCCACCGTTCACGATGGCGGAATTGAAAAACTCGATTGAGTCTTTCAATCCGAAGAAGGCACCGGGTTCTGACGGCTTTACCGCCGATATTTGCCGTCACGCCGTGGTGAATGACCCAGACCTTTTTCTAAAATTACTAAATAAGTGTTTGAAACTTCATCACTTCCCCACGGCCTGGAAAGAGGCAACTGTTATAATCTTGCGGAAGCCTGGAAAAGAAAAATACTCGACTCCCAAATCGTACAGGCCGATCGGACTGTTACCCATATTGGGAAAGATTTTCGAGAAGATGGTGGTGGCTCGCCTAAAGTTCCATTTGTTACCAAGGATGAGTACCCGTCAGTATGGATTCATGCCGCAGAGGAGCACCGAAGACTCCCTCTATGATCTTATGAAACATGTTCATAAAAAACTAGAACAAAAAAGAATAGTTACACTTGCATCATTGGACATAGAGGGAGCCTTTGATAGTGCCTGGTGGCCAGCGATAAGGGTCCGTCTGGCGGAGGAAAAGTGTCCAATCAACCTTAGGCGGGTCATAGACAGCTACCTTAGTGACCGAAAAGTATCAGTCAGGTACGGCGGGGAGGTATTCAGCAAAAGCATGAACAAGGGCTGTGTCCAGGGCTCAATCGGTGGCCCAATCCTATGGAACGTGATACTGGATCCCCTCCTAAAGGAACTACAAAAGAAAGGGATTTATGTTCAGGCGTTCGCGGACGATATTCTCCTGGTATTCGACGGAGATACCGCGCAAGAGGTGGAAGAATGTGCCAATGCCGCTCTCAGTCATGTTCTGGCGTGGGGTGTCGAGAGTAAACTTAAATTCGCGCCACACAAAACTACAGCTATGGTCATAACGAGAAAACTCAAATACGACACACCACGCCTGAGCATGGGGGGGATCGACATTGGCATGTCGAAGGAAATAAAGCTTCTGGGAGTAACCATCGACGAAAAACTGACTTTTAATACCCACGTCTCACTCGTCTGTAGAAAAGCAATCGCGATTTACAAACAGCTGTGTAGAGCTGCAAAAGTCAGTTGGGGGTTACATCCAGAAGTTATACGGGTTATATATGTGGCGACCGTGGAGCCCATAATCCTCTACGCTGCTAGCGTCTGGGCACCGGCTGCAAAAAAGCTGGGCATTGTCAAACAACTCGGGACCGTACAGCGAGGAATCGCCCAGAAGATGTGCAAGGCATATCGCACGGTCTCCCTGAACTCAGCACTGGTGCTGTCTGGAATACTCCCCCTGGACCTCCGAGTTGGTGAGGCGGCATCGTTGTACGAAGCCAAGAGGGGAGTGCCCCAGGCCTCACTGGGGGACAGGGAGATCGAGCAAATGGCCGCTGCACTGGAGTCTCCTCACCCTGCGGCACGCGATATCTTGTCATTTGACAGCCTGGTAAACCAAGAGCAGTTGAACAACAACAGCAATTTCGACGTCCGCATTTTTACGGATGGAAGCAAAATTGGAGGAGGGGTCGGCGCTGCATTGTCCATATGGAACAACGACGCTGAGACCAGAGCCCTCAAACTTGCACTGCCAAACTACTGTACGGTTTACCAGGCTGAACTTCTGGCATTAGCAAGGGCGACCCGCGAAATAACAAAGTTGAAGGCGTCTTCCTTCGGGGTTTTTAGCGACTCAATGGCGGCCCTGCAAACGATTACAAATCCCGGTTCGCTCCATCCTTTGGCGGTAGAAGCTAGGGATCATTTAAGATCTGCATCCCTCCAAAACAAGTTGGTAAGCTTGTTTTGGATCAAAGCTCACGTGGGGCTACTGGGAAATGAAAGAGCCGACCAGTTAGCAAAAGAGGCCGCTGAAAGCTCAAAGAGGAAACCCGACTACGATCGGTGCCCGATCTCATTCATCAGACGAACTATACGCATGGCAACGCTTGATGAGTGGGACCGTAGATACAGTGCCAGTAATACCGCGTCAATTACAAAAATATTCTTACCGGATGTGCGGACCGCTTACGGTGTTGTTCGCAAGATAGGGACCGATAGCTTAATTACGCAGATAATGACGGGGCACGGTGGATTCTCTGAGTACTTGCACCGTTTCAAGTGCAAGGAGAGCCCATCGTGCATCTGTGACCCGGACGCAAGCGAAACAGTCCCACACATACTATTTGAATGCCCGCAATTTGCAATCCACCGGTTTAACGCTGAGAACATACTGGGCATGAAAATGACAAAAGAAAACGCAAAAATAGTAATAAAAAATAAAAATGCCGAAATTTTCATGGACTATTGTAAATATATTATAAAAAAAGTTATTGATCGAAACAAAACCGTATAAGCAAATATGCTATCTTAATATAGTACAGTATATTATAGGTTAGCATAGAAATAAAACTTGCTAATTAGTTTAAGGTGAAATAAAATAATTACAATGTTAATGTAAAGTAGAATAAGTAAAAATAAGTGTTTGTAAAAAGAAAACCCCAAAATTGTTCCCCACTCCCCAATCTCTGTAAGGCTAGAATAAGTATAGAAATAAGAAACCTAAATTGTTAATAATATAATTTAAACTAAGTAAAAGATGATAATGTAAAATAGATGTAAGCGTAGATGTATCTTGTTTATAGATAAACTTGGTAAATAAAAAACTGTCTCCCTGATTTTCGTAATGCACCCGAAATAAAAGAATAAAATAATATGGATAGAAATATTATGATAGTTGGGAATCCCACCCATATAGATACAAATGGTGATGAATGAAAGAAAGAACAAGAATGAAGAATAAAAGTACGAGAGGCATACAAGCGAGAACTGGAATGAACGTGAAAATTAGATTAGCAAGCATAGGCTCCGACAATGTTGGAGGTAGAAGTAAAAAAAAAAAAAAAAAAAAAAAAAAAAAAAAAAAAAAAAAAAAAAAAAAACCTAACCTAACCTTTTTTTTTTTTTTTTTTTTTTTTTTTGTTGTCGCTGGGAAAAAATGCATTACGCATCCCCCCCCATCGGGGGATGGAAGGGGTATGTGGGACTCCCCGGGCGGACCCGGTATACCCACTAAAACGACCCAGCGGCATTCCCGCTTCGTCCGAGTGGCGGGGAACTGGGAAACCGGCATAGCCTTTACGTCCAGTCCTCCGCCGACGATTGCCCTTCATGGCGGACCCCTCACGCCCTCACGGGTGTGGGGGGTCGGGAATGACAGACGAAGGTGACGGGTGCAATGCGGGCGAAGGCACCCCCGCGCCTGTCGCCCGCCCGTCACCATGGGGAGGGAGAGGACGACGCCTTCTCCGACCCCTTCGTCTGCGGAGCGGTGCAGCGAGAGGATCGTCCTCCCGCGCGCGCTCCGCCTCCTCCTTTTGCGACATTACGTCCTCGCAAAAGGAGGCGACTGCTGACCAGGCCTCCTCGCTCCCCAGCATGGCGTCGACCACGCCGGGAAGCGAGAGGTCCAGTCCGACCACCGCGGTCAGACCGCGGCGCAGCTTGGACCAAGCCGGGCACACCTCGAGGGTGTGCTGCGCCGTGTCTACCGGCGCGCCGCAGTCGTGGCACGCCGGGGTCTCCTCCCTCCCGATCCGGTGCAGGTGCGATCCGAAACAGCCATGCCCGGACAACACCTGCACCAGACGGAAAGAGAGGAAACCGTGGGACCGCTCGAGCCAGCCCTGCAGGACCGGACCGAGCGCGTCCAACGTCCGGCGGTAACCTAACCTTTTTTTTTTTTTTTTTTTTTTTGGTTTCGGGGTGGAAAATCCTCACGGATGTCCCCCGCCCTGGGGCGGGCGGAGGGGTCTGTCAGACTCAAACTGACTAAAAACCACCCCGGTGTTCCCTTCCCACACTTGCACCGGGGATCATGGGAACTAGTGCGCCTTCCACGATCCCCGGCTAGTGCCGGCCCGCGTCCGCGGGCCTCCTCAATTCTGCGAGGGGAGTGAGGTGTACTCCCCCCGCGACCTCAGTAGGGGCGCGCGTGGAACACTACGCGCCACCGCCTCGGGTCCAGTTATATGGGGGGCGGCGGACGTCCCCAAGTCCACCGTCCCTCTGAACCCGTTTAGGGGGGCTGGAAGAGGGCGTTGTCCGCCCTCCGCCGACGCCCGGTACGTCTGCTGCGGGTCGGGAGAGTGCTTTCGACTTCCCTCAACCTTTCCGCAGCCTCCTTCTGTGAGATGACGGTTTCACAGAAGGAGATCACCGCGTCCCACGACTCTGCGCTCCCGACCATCGAACGAGCAACGGCCGGCAGCGTCAGGTCGGTTCCGACTTCTGTTATGAGGGCACGGCGCGGCTCCTCCCATGCGGCACACTCTGCCAGCGTATGCCGCGCCGTGTCCTCCAGACAGTCGACGCAGTGATGACACCGAGCGTCCGGCTCCCTGTTTATGCGACACAAGTACTTCCCGAAGCAACCATGCCCCGAGAACACCTGCGTCGCCCGAAACGACAGGGAGCCGTGCCTCCTCTCGAGCCATTCCTCGAGCACTGGTCGGATCGCCTCAATGGTAGCGAGGCCGGCGGTAGGGCGCAAAAGCCTATCCCGCCACTCCGCCACCAGGACCTCGCGGAACCTAACCTAACCTAACCTAACCTAACCTTTTTTTTTTTTTTTTTTTTTTGTTGTCGCTGGGAAAAAATGCATTACGCATACCCTCCCATCGGGGGATGGGAGGGGTATGTGGGACTCCCCGGGCGGACCCGGTATACCCACTAAAACGACCCAGCGGCATTCCCGCTTCGTCCGAGTGGCGGGGAACTGGGAAACCGGCATAGCCTTTGCGTCCAGTCCTCCGCCGACGATTGCCCTTCATGGCGGACCCCTCACGCCCTCACGGGTGTGGGGGGTCGGGAATGACAGACGAAGGTGACGAATGCAATGCGGGCGAAGGCACCCCCGCGCCTGTCGCCCGCCCGTCACCATGGGGAGGGAGAGGACGACGCCTTCTCCGACCCCTTCGTCTGCGGAGCGGTGCAGCGAGAGGATCGTCCTCCCGCGCGCGCTCCGCCTCCTCCTTTTGCGACATTACGTCCTCGCAAAAGGAGGCGACTGCTGACCAGGCCTCCTCGCTCCCCAGCATGGCGTCGACCACGCCGGGAAGCGAGAGGTCCAGTCCGACCACCGCGGTCAGACCGCGGCGCAGCTCGGACCAAGCCGGGCACACCTCGAGGGTGTGCTGCGCCGTGTCCACCGGCGCGCCGCAGTCGTGGCACGCCGGGGTCTCCTCCCTCCCGATCCGGTGCAGGTGCGATCCGAAACAGCCATGCCCGGACAACACCTGCACCAGACGGAAAGAGAGGAAACCGTGGGACCGCTCGAGCCAGCCTTGCAGGACCGGTCCGAGCGCGTCCAACGTCCGGCGGCCAAAGGCGGCGCTGGCGAGGTCCTCCGACCAATGGAGGACGATGGCGTCCCTCGCCTCTCGCCGCACGGCCTCCCGCTCTTCGCCCATGGGGCGCTCCCCGAGCGCCTTCCGGCGTGCCGTCCATTCGTACACTCTGGCGAGCACCCAAGCCTCCAACTCCCAAGGAGGGGTGCCGGCCAGAGCGCACGCCGCCGAGAAGCCCACTGAGCGGTAGGCCCTCGCCACCCGCTGTGCAATGGCCCGCTGGGGCCTGCGGATGGCGGTCGCATTCTCCCTCCTATGGAGGGAGTCCGCCCAGATGGGGGCCCCGTATAGGGCCATGCTCCGCAAGATGCCCGCATAGAGGCGCCGGCATTTCGCCTTGGGCCCCCCCAGGTTCGGGAGGAGCCACGAGAGGGCGTCCGCGGCCTTCAACAGGCGCGTCGACAGCCCGCTGAAATGCGGGCCGAAGCGCCACCTGTCGTCCAGCACCAGGCCCAGATACTTCATCTGGGGCTGGACCCCTATCCTGACGCCTTCCACGACTATGTGGGCGTCGGGAGGGCAGCGCTGCCGAGGCCCGCGAAAGTACACGGCCTCCGTCTTGTGCAGCGCCACCCTCAATCCCAGGCGGCGGATCCTCTCTGCCACCAAGGCTCCGCCAGCCGAGGCCAGACAGGCCGCATCCCCGAAGCTCCTCCCCCGGGCAGTGAGGAGAGTGTCATCCGCGTAGCAGATGACACTAGTGCCCGGGAGGAGGGCTCCCCGCAACAGCCAATCGAATCCGATGTTCCACAAGGGGGGCCCCAGCACCGACCCCTGCGGAACACCGGACTCTGCGCCGTACCGCCTCACCGTGGCCGTCTTGTCTACGAGGAGGACCTCTCGGTCCTCCAAGTAGCTGGCCAGGAGGTCCCGCAGATATTGGGGCACTCCGTGATACCGGAGCGCCTCCAATATCGTCGAGTGGGGGACGGAGTTGAAGGCGTTGGCAATGTCGAATGACACCGCCAGCACTCCGTCCCCCGCCTCCACCGCCTCCTTCACCTGGCCCTTGAGTAGGGCCAGCGCGTCGATCGTCGAACGCCCACGACGGAAACCGAATTGGGCGTCCGACAGATCCGGCCCTACCACCCGCAAGTGGCTTTCCAGCCTCCCGGCGACAATCCCCTCGAACAGTTTACCGACCTCATCGAGCAGAACGATGGGCCGGTATGCCGAGGGGGAGTCCACCGGGCGTCCCTCCTTCCGGAGGAGGCACAACTGCCCCTCCTTCCACAGTTTCGGGAACCTCCCAGCCGTAAAGCACGCGCTGAAGAGGTCCCGAAACCTGTCCTCCATTTGGGTGGCGGCGATCGCCACCACCCGCGCGGGGACGCCGTCTGGCCCGGGGGCCGTCTTTTTTGCGCGGAGGCTGAGTACCCCCGCGTAGAACTCCGCCGCCGTCACCGGGGGGACCTCCTCCTCCGGCGAAGACGCCCCTTGCGGAGGAACCATCGTTGGTGGGGTGAAGTCGGTCCTGCGCGGAAACAGGGACCGGACCACCCCATCCAGCAACGCTGGCTCGAGGGTCTCCGACAGTGGGGGACCATAGGGGCGGAGCTGGTTCCGCGCCGCCTTGTATGGTCTCCCATAAGGATCCCTGTCGAGATCCTCCAGCATCTCGGCCCTTGCCGAGTCTTGCGCAGCGCCCATTGCAGACTTGAGGGCCGCCGTAGCCTCTCGGTAAGAGGCGTACAGGCGGTCCTCTTCTGCCCGGACTCGGTTTTGGGCACTGCGCCGTCGACTCCGCGCGTAGGCCCTTCTGGCCGCCACACAGGTGGCCCGGAGTCCCGCCAGCTCCTCCGTCCACCAGTAGACGGCACGACGGGGAGGCGGACGGCGAGACCGAGGCATGCTGGAGTTGCACACCTCGGTCAAGGACCCCCTGAGCCGGACCGCTGCGGCGTCCACGTCCGGGACCTCCTCGACAGGGGGAGGCGACAGCCAGTCCTGGAGAAAGGCGGCCTCCTTGGCTGCCTCCCGGTCCAGGCGGGTGAGTGCCCACCGCGGGAAGGGAGATTGCCCAGCGCGGGCCGTCCCCCCTCTCTGCTGTGTGGAGATGTCGAACCGCACATAACGGTGGTCCGACAAGGTCTCCACCAGCTCCACCCGCCAGTTGACGACGCGGGCGGCAAGCGCGGGGGTGGCAAACGAGACGTCCACCACCGACCCGCCCTGTTGCCGCACACACGTGTGGACCGCCCCCCTGTTGAGGAGGGACACACCACACGAGGCCGCCCAAAACTCGACGGCCCGTCCCCGGATATTGCAACCGGCTGCCGGGTTGCCCCAGGCCGCCGACTTGGCGTTCAGGTCGCCGAGCACCACGACCTGGCGTGGCGCCGCCCTCCCTACGACAGCAGTGAGGAACTCTAGGAAATCCTCAAAGTCCGACAGAGGGCGGTTTGGGGAGAAATACACCCCCACCATCGCCATCTCTCCCCACGCGGCGGCCACGTATCCCGGTCCCCTCTCTAAGAGCGAGAGGGGAGGGGAGTCTGTGGAAGACCGCGCCACCAACGCCACCAAGCCGTCCCGGTCGCCCAGCCAACGGCCAGGGACCGAGTAAGGCTCGGCGACCACCGCCAAGTCCACCAACCACTCAGCCATGGTCTGCATCAGCAGATCCTGGGCTGTCCTGCAGTGGTTGGTGTTCGTCTGAAGGATGCGATGTTCGACCCTATCCATCAGTCGGACATCGCACCCTCCTCCGCAGCCGCCGCAGGAACGGCGGTGTTTACAGCAGCGGCAGGCCCGGTCGGCGCCTGCGCTTTGCCACGCTTAGGGGGAGGATTGCACTTCCTCCCCTTCATTACGTGGCCTGCCCGGCGGCCACTGGCGGCACACACCGCGCAGTGCGGCGTGGCGGCCTCGCAGGAGGCGGCTTTGTGGCCCTCCTTGCCGCAGCGGTAGCATGTGTCCGTCCTGTCTACCTTGGACGGACACAGGGGCCGGGTGTGTCCGATGCCGAAGCACCGGAAACACCGCAGAGGCTGGTCCTCGAGTGCCCGGACTGCGCCCGAGCTGAACCCGACTTGAAGCCGTCCTTTCGCAAGGACGGCTTTGGCAGCGGCGATTGGGCACTCGAGGCGAATGGTTCCCATACCGCCGCGGCCGGGCCGGCCTTGGACCGCCGCGGCGCCACAGCCCCCTACCGCTGCGACCGCCGCCACCACCTCCTCCTTGGTGACGGAGTCATCTAACTCCGTCACTTCAATGGCCGCCGACTTGACCGGTCGAGCCACCTTGGCAGAGTCCGCGATGACCTCTTGCAGCTTGGCTGCAAAGAGGTCCGCGCGGGCACTCCCCTCTGCCCCCGGGAACTCGAATATTCGAGCCCCGGCTTGGGTCCGCCGGCAGGACACACTGCCGATCCCCAGTTGAGTGGGATCGGCATTGGTACGCGCCCGCACCAAAATGGAGGCGTAGGTCTCCCCTCGCCCCGCAGCCTCCGCGGTGAGCGTCACCACGACGGCTGCGGTTTTTGGGGGGACTAACTGCCCCTTTCCTCCTCTCCTGCCCTTTCCCTTGCCGGTCGTCTGCGACTGGCTGGGAGCGGTGGTGGCGGGGACGGCAGGGACGGCCGTCGCCGACTTTTTCCCCTTCCCTTTGCCCTTCCCCTTTTGGCCCACTTTCGTCCACTCGTTGGACGGGGTGGTCGACGGGAGTTGGGCGTCTTCCGCCTGGGAGGAGGACGGCCCCGGCTCGCTTTGCCTCTTATCCGCCGCAAGCGGCGGTCGGAGGCGTTTTTCCGGCAGGAGCCGGTCCTCGATGCCTGCTAGGCAGGCTCTCGTGAAGGCCCTCTCCTCCATTACTACCTTGCGGATGATATCCTCAAGGTTGGAGGAGGGGCCCTCTTCTGCAGGGCTCGCCTTGGCCTGTTGTGGCCGGGCCGAGGCAGGGCCCTCTGCCGCAGGGCTCGCCTTGGCCTGTTGTGGCCGGGCCGTGGCTTCAGCCAGCTTCAGATGAAGCTGGCTGACCTCCGACTGCAGGCGATCTACCCTCGCCTGCAGTTGCCGCGTCTCGTCGGTGGTCGTCCGCTTCACAAGCTCCGCGACGACACCGCGCATACTCGCGGCCCTGCATTTCAGGGCCTTTTGAAATGTCCCTTTCAGGTTGGTGGACTTAGAGGCGACCTCAACAATCTCCTCCTCGTCCTCCTCCGCCATTTTCTGTAGCTCCGCTACAGTATTGTCCGCGTATATAACGCGGGACGCACCGTACCCGGACTTGGCCCGGGCGACGTGCGCCCGCTTCTCCTTAGCGGCAACCCGCTCCTCCAGCTCTTGCTGGAGCTGTGCCCGCCGAGCCAGGTCCAATTGGCGTTGGGCGTCCGCGAGCCCAACGACATGGGTGTCCGCGGCCACCGTCGGCTTTTTAGCCTTCGGCAACCTCGTCGACCCAGAGGCCGAGGAGCCCCCGGACCCACCGCTCCGGTGGACCCGCTTCCGCGATCGAGAGCCGCTCGCATCCGACACACCAGCTAGCGAGTCACTGTCGGACGACTCTGCCCCTCCAAAGTAGCTAGCCGCAGACGGCGCGCGGCTAGACTCTGACGCTGGAGCGTCGGGGTGGCCCTGAAAAGGGCCTTTTGGTTGGCCCTGAGAAGGGCCTTTTGGTTGGCCCTGAGAAGGGCCTTTGGGTTGGCCCTGAGAAGGGCCTTTGGGTTGGCCCTGAGAAGGGCCTTTGGGTTGGCCCTGAGAAGGGCCTTTGGGTTGGCCCTGAGAAGGGCCTTTTGGTTGGCCCTGAGAAGGGCCTTTGGGTTGGCCCTGAGAAGGGCCTTTTTCTTTTAAAAAGCGCCCGCAGGCGTCCCGCGTGTGTTTAGGCATTGCCTCCGCCAGTTCGCAAACAACAAGACAATATATATGATAAAATTCGCTACGAGAGCACAGAGCACTTTAGCCAACCCAGTCTGCCACTCCGTTACGGTGGTCAGAACTGGGCTGTTTCCAGGGGACACGACGTGGACGTAAGCTCTGTGGGGGGTCCCCCAACCTAACCTAACCTAACCTAACCTAACCTAACCTAACCTGACCTTTTTTTTTTTTTTTTTTTTTGGTTTCGGGGTGGAAAATCCTCACGGATGTCCCCTGCCCTGGGGCGGGCGGAGGGGTCTGTCAGACTCAAACTGACTAAAAACCACCCCGGTATTCCCTTCCCACACTTGCACCGGGGATCATGGGATCTAGTGCGCCTTCCACGATCCCCGGCTAGTGCCGGCCCGCGTCCGCGGGCCTCCTCAATTCTGCGAGGGGAGTGAGGTGTACTCCCCCCGCGACCTCAGTAGGGGCGCGCGTGGAACACTACGCGCCACCGCCTCGGGTCCAGTTATATGGGGGGCGGCGGAATCCCCAAGTCCGCCGTCCCTCTGAACCCGTTTAGGGGGGCTGGAAGAGGGCGTTGTCCGCCCTCCGCCGACGCCCGGTACGTCTGCTGCGGGTCGGGAGAGTGCTTTCGACTTCCCTCAACCTTTCCGCAGCCTCCTTCTGTGAGATGACGGTTTCACAGAAGGAGATCACCGCGTCCCACGACTCTGCGCTCCCGACCATCGAACGAGCAACGGCCGGCAGCGTCAGGTCGGTTCCGACTTCTGTTATGAGGGCACGGCGCGGCCCCTCCCATGCGGCACACTCTGCCAGTGTATGCCGCGCCGTGTCCTCCAGACAGTGGACGCAGTGATGACACCGAGCGTCCGGCTCCCTGTTTATGCGACACAGGTACTTCCCGAAGCAACCATGCCCCGAGAACACCTGCGTCGCCCGAAACGACAGGGAGCCGTGCCTCCTCTCGAGCCATTCCTCGAGCACTGGTCGGATCGCCTCAATGGTAGCGAGGCCGGCGGTAGGGCGCAAAGGCCTATCCCGCCACTCCGCCACCAGGACCTCGCGGAGCTGAGACCGACGCAGATCGATCTCTCGCTGCATCGGTTCACAGCCCCGCGTCCGCGCTTCCTCGCGCCACCGGTACAGTGACGCGAGGACCCTAGCCTCTAGGTCCCAGGGTGGCGACCCGGCCAGTGCACAAGCCGCCTCGTAGGAGATTGTGAAAGGACGCTACCGCCTCCCATGCCCCCCTGCTGTTGACCATGGCTTTAGCCACGGCCGGCAAGGAGAGGTCTGCTCCGATTGCTGCTGCGAGAGCACGGCGCTGCACCATCCAAGCAGGACAATGCTCGAGGGTGTGAAGCGCCGTATCCTCACTGCAGCCGCACTGGTGACACACGGGAGTCGCCTCCCGTCTAGCCACTTTGTGCAGGTATTTGCCAAAGCAGCCATGCCCTGACAACACCTGCACCAGACGGAAGGACAACGTCCCGTGTCGCCTCCGTAGCCACTCCTCCAGGATCGGCTGGATAGCCCCCACTGTCCAGTGACCTGCACTGGGCGTCTCCAGCCTCACCCTCCAAATCCGCAGGGTTTGGGCTTGGGCCTCCCTACGCCACCTCGTGACCAGCTCAGACGGCGGGCGTCTGCCACTCTCCGCTTGCAGGTGTACGCCACGCCAGTAGACTTCGGCGAGCACCTGCGCCTCCAGATCCCACGGGGGCGTGCCCGCAAGGGCACACGCCGCTTCCGCAGATACGGTGCGGTATCCGCGTATGACCCTGACTGCCATGACTCTTTGCGGTCTTCGCAGAAGAGCCTTATTTTGGGCAGACAGGGACTCCGCCCACACCGGGGCCCCATAGAGCGCCATCGAGCGGATCACCCCCGTGTAAAGCCGACGGCAAACGACGTTCGGTCCACCCAGGTTCGGCAACAGCCGGCTGAGGGCAGACGCCGTGCCGATCAGCTTCGGCGCGAGCTGACCAAAGTGCTCGCCGAAGTTCCACCTCCGGTCCAGAACCAGGCCCAAGTATTTCATACTTGCCCGCACCGCTATTGTTGCACCACCAATAGTGAGGTGTGCGCCAGCCGGTGGCCGGCGTCGGGGCGCATGAAATACCAGGGCCTCCGTCTTCTCGAGAGCCACCCTGAGGCCCAGTGCCGCGATTCGCCCCACGACAAGGGACGCGCCCTCGACAGCCGAGCGTGCCGCTTCTTCGTAGCTCCCTCCCCGGGCCGTGACGAGAGTGTCATCAGCGTAACAAATGACGCTCTGCCCGGGGGAGAGCAAACAGCGCAAGGCCCAGTCATAGCCAATGTTCCACACAAGCGGACCCAAGACCGACCCCTGTGGAACACCGCACCTGATGGCCCTGCGCACAACTCGGCCGTCGCATCCCTCGTAGCAGACGAACCGACCCTGCAGGTAGTCTGCCACCAGCTGCCTCAGGTAGACGGGTACCCGATGGTAGCGGAGCGCCTCCTCGATGCAGCTGAATGGCAGGGTGTTGAACGCGTTGGCGATGTCTATAGACACTGCCAACAACACCCCACCCCGAGCAACTGCATCCTTCGCCTCGGCCTTGAGGCGCAAGATGGCGTCCACTGTCGAACGCCCTGCCCGGAATCCGAACTGGGCGTCCGACAAGTTCGGGCCAACTTCCTCTATTGCGAACCTAACCTAACCTAACCTAACCTAACCTAACCTAACCTATATATCGACCTCCAACGCATCCGGGTGTATGACCAGTCGCCGCTTGTTCAATGCTCGAGATGTTTGGGATACGGACACAGTAACAGGTTCTGCACAGATCCAGCGGACCTCTGCAGCCACTGCGGAGAACCGCATCTCAGGGCGCAGTGTCCAGCGTGGCTCGCAGGAGGTGTCCCCTCTTGCAGGAACTGCACAGTGGCTAAACTGGAACGCAGCGACCACAACGCTTTTAGCCAGGAGTGTCCCATACGGAGGAAGCGCGACGCTATAGCGCGTATGTCTATAGCGTACTGCTAAGGGCGTCCAAGTGGACCAACAGCAGTACCGGGTGCTCCAATGCAACCTCCAAAGAAGAAAGTTAGCCACAGACGAGTTGATGTTCGAAGCAACCAAAAGAAAAGTAGCAATAGCATTAATCCAGGAACCTTATGTGGGTGGGTCCGATAGTATGAAGTCATATCGAGGGGTTAGAATATTCCAAAACACCGGAGGGGGAACTGTTAAAGCGGCTATTGCTGTATTTGACGCCAATTTAGACGTCACGCAACACCCGGAGCTCACCACAAACAACATCGTAGTGGTGAGTGTTAGCACTAAACTATGGAAACTCACACTGGCTTCATATTACTTTGAACCGGACCGGCCCATAGAGGCATACCTGGACCACCTCAAGAAGATTGCTACTACCATCCCACGGAGGCTAGTTATTGGAGGCGACTCAAACGCGAAGAGCACCTGGTGGGGAAGTCCGGAGATCGACCATAGGGGTGACGATATGGCTGGTATGCTTCATGAGAAGGGTCTTCACATACTCAATAGAGGTGAAACTCCGACTTTCGATACCATTCGTGGCGGAAAGCGATATACTAGTTTCGTTGACGTGACGGCCTGCACTCTTGATATGCTGGACCTAGTGGAGGACTGGAAAGTTATTGCAAATCTCACGTGCGCTGACCACAGCGGGATTAGCTTCAACATTAAGCTCAAAAAATCAGTCGGGGTAAGTGTCAAAAGAACCACAAGGCTATATAATACCAAAAAAGCTAACTGGGAAGCTTTTCTTGATACTTTTAAAAATCTAAAACTAGAATATAATTTAGAAACCAATAACATCAGCACCATTAACACAATCGAAAAATTAGATCAATTTATAAAAAAATACAATAATGCCATCACCGTAGCTAGTAACACTTCAATTCCATTAAAAAAGAACACAGAGACACTTACCCTACCCTGGATGTCGGAAGAGCTCGCGAAGATGAAGCAAGAAGTCACCACTAGGAAACGCAGAATCGGGATTGCCGCACCGATACGAAAACAAGGAGTATACGACACTTACATAGAAGCCAGGAATGAGTATGAAATGAGAGCAAAGGAGGCCCAGATCATTAGTTGGAAAGAGTTCTGTGGCAAACAAGACAAAGAAAAATTGTGGGAGGGGATCTATCGAGTTATAGGGAGAACGGCAAAGAGAGAAGAAGACATACCCCTAGAAGACGGCGGCATCACCCTTGACGCAAAGGGCTCTGTGGAGCTGCTTGCGAGGACGTTTTACCCGGAACAGTGGGGGACAGAGTTGAAGGCGTTGGCAATGTCGAATGACACCGCCAGCACTCCGTCCCCCGCCTCCACCGCCTCTTTCACCTGGCCCTTGAGTAGGGCCAGCGCGTCGATCGTCGAACGCCCACGACGGAAACCGAATTGGGCGTCCGACAGATCCGGCCCTACCACCCGCAAGTGGCTTTCCAGCCTCCCGGCGACAATCCCCTCGAACAGTTTACCGACCTCATCGAGCAGAACGATGGGCCGGTATGCCGAGGGGGAGTCCACCGGGCGTCCCTCCTTCCGGAGGAGGCACAACTGCCCCTCCTTCCACAGTTTCGGGAACCTCCCAGCCGTAAAGCACGCGCTGAAGAGGTCCCGAAACCTGTCCTCCATTTGGGTGGCGGCGATCGCCACCACCCGCGCGGGGACGCCGTCTGGCCCGGGGGCCGTCTTTTTTGCGCGGAGGCTGAGTACCCCCGCGTAGAACTCCGCCGCCGTCACCGGGGGGACCTCCTCCTCCGGCGAAGCCGCCCCTTGCGGAGGAACCATCGTTGGTGGGGCGAAGTCGGTCCTGCGCGGAAACAGGGACTGGACCACCCCATCCAGCAACGCTGGCTCGAGGGTCTCCGACAGTGGGGGACCATAGGGGCGGAGCTGGTTCCGCGCCGCCTTGTATGGTCTCCCATAAGGATCCCTGTCGAGATCCTCCAGCATCTCGGCCCTTGCCGAGTCTTGCGCAGCGCCCATTGCAGACTTGAGGGCCGCCGTAGCCTCTCGGTAAGAGGCGTACAGGCGGTCCTCTTCTGCCCGGACTCGGTTTTGGGCGCTGCGCCGTCGACTCCGCGCGTAGGCCCTTCTGGCCGCCACGCAGGTGGCCCGGAGTCCCGCCAGCTCCTCCGTCCACCAGTAGACGGCACGACGGGGAGGCGGACGGCGAGACCGAGGCATGCTGGAGTTGCACACCTCGGTCAAGGACCCCCTGAGCCGGACCGCTGCGGCGTCCACGTCCGGGACCTCCTCGACAGGGGGAGGCGACAGCCAGTCCTGGAGAAAGGCGGCCTCCTTGGCTGCCTCCCGGTCCAGGCGGGTGAGTGCCCACCGCGGGAAGGGAGATTGCCCAGCGCGGGCCGTCCCCCCTCTCTGCTGTGTGGAGATGTCGAACCGCACATAACGGTGGTCCGACAAGGTCTCCACCAGCTCTACCCGCCAGTTGACGACGCGGGCGGCAAGCGCGGGGGTGGCAAACGAGACGTCCACCACCGACCCGCCCTGTTGCCGCACACACGTGTGGACCGCCCCCCTGTTGAGGAGGGACACACCACACGAGGCCGCCCAAAACTCGACGGCGCGTCCCCGGACGATGCAACCGGCAGTCGGGTTGCCCCAGGCCGCCGACTTGGCGTTCAGGTCGCCGAGCACCACCACCTGGCGTGGCGCCGCCGTCCCTACGACAGCAGTGAGGATCTCTAGAAAATTTTCAAAGTCCGAGAGAGGGCGGTTTGGGGAGAAATACACCCCCATGATCGCCATCTCTCCCCACGCGGCGGCCACGTATCCCGGTCCCCTCTCTAAGAGCGAGAGGGGAGGGGAGTCTGTGGAAGACCGCGCCACCAACGCCACCAAGCCGTCCCGGTCGCCCAGCGAACGGCCAGGGACCGAGTAAGGCTCGGCGACCACCGCCAAGTCCACCAACCACTCAGCCATGGTCTGCATCAGCAGATCCTGGGCTGTCCTGCAGTGGTTGGTGTTCGTCTGAAGGATACGATGTTCGACCCTATCCATCAGTCGGACATCGCACCCTCCTCCGCAGCCGCCGCAGGAACGGCGGTTTCAACGGCAGCAGCAGGCCCGGCCGGCGCCTGCGCTTTGCCACGCTTAGGGGGAGGATTGCACTTCCTCCCCTTCATTACGTGGCCTGCCCGGCGGCCACTGGCAGCACACACCGCGCAGTGCGGCGTGGCGGCCTCGCAGGAGGCGGCTTTGTGGCCCTCCTTGCCGCAGCGGTAGCATGTGTCCGTCCTGTCTACCTTGGACGGACACAGGGGCCGGGTGTGTCCGATGCCGAAGCACCGGAAACACCGCAGAGGCTGGTCCTCGAGTGCCCGGACTGCACCCGAGCTGAACCCGACTTGAAGCCGTCCTTTCGCAAGAACGGCTTTGGCAGCGGCGATTGGGCACTCGAGGCGAATGGTGCCCATACCGCCGCGGCCAGGCCTTATGTCCCGGCCTTGGACCGCCGCGGCGCTACAGCCCCCTACCGCTGCGACCGCCACCACCACCTCCTCCTTGACAGAGTCGAGCCACCTTGGCAGAGTCCGCGATGACCTCTTGCAGCTTGGCTGCAAAGAGGTCCGCGCGGGCACTCCCCTCTGCCCCCGGGAACTCGAAAATGCGAGCCCCGGCTTGGGTCCGCCGGCAGGACACACTGCCGATCCCCAGTTGAGTGGGATCGGCATAGGTACGCGCCCGCACCAAAATGGAGGCGTAGGTCTCCCCTCGCCCCGCAGCCTCCGCGGTGAGCGTCACCACGACGGCTGCGGTTTTTGGGGGGACTAACTGCCCCTTTCCTCCTCTCCTGCCCTTTCCCTTGCCGGTCGTCTGCGACTGGCTGGGAGCGGTGGTGGCGGGGACGGCAGGGACGGCCGTCGCCGTCTTTTTCCCCTTCCCTTTGCCCTTCCCCTTTTGGCCCACTTTCGTCCACTCGTTGGACGGGGTGGTCGACGGGAGTTGGGCGTCTTCCGCCTGGGAGGAGGACGGCCCCGGCTCGCTTTGCCTCTTATCCGCCGCAAGCGGCGGTCGGAGGCGTTTCTCCGGCAGGAGCTGGTCCTCGATGCCTGCTAGGCAGGCTCTCGTGAAAGCCCTCTCCTCCATGACTACCTTGCGGATGATATCCTCAAGGTTGGAGGAGGGGCCCTCTGCTGCAGGGCTCGCATTTTCCTGTTGTGGCCGGGCCGAGGCAGGGCCCTCTGCCGCAGGGCTCGCCTTGGCCTGTTGTGGCCGGGCCGTGGCTTCAGCCAGCTTCAGATGAAGCTGGCTGACCTCCGACTGCAGGCGATCTACCCTCGCCTGCAGTTGCCGCGTCTCGTCGGTGGTCGTCCGCTTCACAAGCTCCACGACGACACCGCGCATACTCGCGGCCCTGCATTTAAGGGCCTTTTGAAAGGTCCCTTTCAAGTTGGAGGACTTAGAGGCGACCTCAACAATCTCCTCCTCGTCCTCCTCCGCCATTCTCTCCAGCTCTGCCAGAGAATGGTCCGCGTATAGAACGCGGGACGCACCGTACCCGGACTTGGCCCGGGCGACGTGCGCCCGCTTCTCCTTAGCGGCAACCCGCTCCTCCAGCTCTAGCTGGAGCTGCGCCCGCCGAGCCACGTCCAATTGGCGATGAGCGTCCGCGAGCCCAACGTCATGGGTGTCCGCGGCCACCGTCGGCTTTCTAGCCTTCGGCAACCTCGTCGACCCCGAGGCCGAAGAGCCCTCGGACCCACCGCTCCGGTGGACCCGCTTCCGCGAACGAGCGTCGTCCGCGTCCGACATACCAACTCGTCGTTGTCAGACGACTCGCTAACCCTTTCGAAGAAACTAGCCGCAGACGGCGCGCGGCTAGTCTCTACGCCGGAGCGTCAAGCTCTCTGCAACCAAGGATCCGCCAGCCGAGGCCAGACAGGCCGCGTCTCCAAAGTTCCTCCCCCGGGCAGTGAGGAGAGTGTCATCCGCGTAGCAGATGATACTCGTGCCCGGGAGGAGGGCTCCCCGCAACAGCCAATCGAATCCGATGTTCCACAACGGGGGCCCCAGCACCGACCCCTGTGGAACACCGGACTCTGCGCCGTACCGCCTCACCGTGGCCGTCTTGTCTACGAGGAGGACCTCTCGGTCCTCCAAGTAGCTGGCCAGGAGGTCCCGCAGATATTGGGGCACTGCGTGATACCGGAGCGCCTCCAATATCGTCGAGTGGGGGACGGAGTTGAAGGCGTTGGCAATGTCGAATGACACCGCCAGCACTCCGTCCCCCGCCTCCACCGCCTCCTTCACCTGGCCCTTGAGTAGGGCCAGCGCGTCGATCGTCGAACGCCCACGACGGAAACCGAATTGGGCGTCCGACAGATCCGGCCCTACCACCCGCAAGTGGCTTTCCAGCCTCCCGGCGACAATCCCCTCAAACAGTTTACCGACCTCATCGAGCAGAACGATGGGCCGGTATGCCGAGGGAGAGTCCACCGGGCGTCCCTCCTTCCGGAGGAGGCACAACTGCCCCTCCTTCCACAGTTTCGGGAACCTCCCAGCCGTAAGGCACGCGCTGAAGAGGTCCCGAAACCTGTCCTCCATTTGGGTGGCAGCGATCGCCACCACCCGCGCGGGGACGCCGTCTGGCCCGGGGGCCGTCTTTTTGGCGCGGAGGCTAAGTACCCCCGCGTAGAACTCCGCCGCCGTCACCGGGGGGACCTCCTCCTCCGGCGGAGCCACCCCTTGCGGAGGCACCATCGTTGGTGGGGTGAAGTCGGTCCTGCGCGGAAACAGGGACCGGACCACCCCATCCAGCAACGCTGGCTCGAGGGTCTCCGACAGTGGGGGACCATAGGGGCGGAGCTGGTTCCGCGCCGCCTTGTATGGTCTCCCATAAGGATCCCTGTCGAGATCCTCCAGCATCTCGGCCCTTGCCGAGTCTTGCGCCAAAGCCCCTTCACTAGGTGGTCGTGTCATCGGTCGATGACAAGGACACCGGGGAAGAGGTAATTGAGAAGCTCAGGACGGCAGTAGATGCCCGGAACGAGGGCACCAGGGTCGAGAGGCTGCGGAAAGCGAGGGACCAGAAGGTGGTGGTCGGTTTCAGGACTAGGGAGGAGCTGAATCGGGTGACGGAGAGGATTAAGAAGGCCGGAAACCTCGTAGTGGAAGAGGTTAAAAACAAGGATCCGCTAATCATCTTGAAGGACGTCCTCTCCTGTCACTCTGATGTGGAGGTCATCGAGGCGTTGAAGCGACAGAACACCCACCTGATTGGGGACTTACCTGTGGATGATGTGAGGATGGGAGTGAAGTACCGTCGCAGGACGCGGAACGCCCTCATGTCTCACATCATCATGCAGGTGTCCCCTTCTGTGTGGCAGAGGCTGACTAATGCGGGTCGAGTGCACATCGACTTGCAGCGGGTGCGTGCGCTGGATCAATCGCCACTGATCCAGTGCACTCGCTGCTTGCGCTTCGGCCATGGCCGCAAACTGTGCACGGAACCCCGGCCTCTGCACACACTGTGGAGACCCCCACATGAGAGTCGATTGCCCCTCACGGCTAGCTGCGGATCCGCCGAAATGCAGGAACTGCGTGACCGCGAAATATGGGAAGACCGAGCACAACGCCTTCGACAGCGAGCGCCCAGTGCGTGTAAAGTGGGACGCATTGGCGCGGCTGTCGGTGGCGTACTGCTAAGGGCCAGCCAGCGGCAACAGACAACAGGGACTCACCCAGGGATTCCCGAACAAACCCGAGTGCCCGTAAGGATTACCAGGCAATCCAAGCGAATCTGCAGAGGAAGAACCTCGCAACCCAAGAGCTTATGATCGTGGCTAGTGAGCGGAGGGTTGCGTTCGCACTGCTCCAGGAGCCGTATGTGGGTGGGGTTAAAAGGATGCGAGACTACCGGGGAGCGAGAGTCTACCAGTGCGCTGAGCAAGGAGGTGGAACTGTGAAGGCGGCAATAGTCGTCTTCGATCACGACTTAGACGTGACACAGTGTCCGAAACTCACCACCAACAACATCGTGGTGGTGAGGATCCGTACCAGCGCCTGGGAAATCGCAGTAGTCTCCTTCTACTTTGAACCAGACCAGCCCATACAGCCATACCTGGAGCAACTCCTGCAGATTCGCGAAGAAATAGGCCCCACGAGGATGATAATTGGCGGCGACGCCAACGCCAAGAGCACCTGGTGGGGTAGCCTGGTAACCGACAGCAAGGGTGAGGACATGTCGGGAACCCTGGAAGAAATGTGCATGCAGGTACTCAACGTCGGCAACATTCCGACCTTCGACACTGTCAGAGGAAACACCTTGTACAGCAGTTTCGTTGATGTAACAGCCTGCTCAACGGACCTGCTGGACTTGGTGGAGGACTGGCGTGTCGAGGAAGGCCTCACGAGCTCGGACCACAACGGTATAGTATTCAAAATTAATTTGCAAAAATCAAAAGCAATTAATGTTAATAGGACCACACGCATTTACAATACTAAAAAAGCAAATTGGAGCCAATTTCATGCGAAATTGGCCCAATTAAATCCTTGTTCTGGGTAAAGGCACACGCTGGGCTAGAGGGCAACGAGCGCGCGGACCACCTCGCGAAGGAGGCTGCACTCCGGTCCAGGAAGAGGCCGGATTATGACCGCTGCCCGGTTTCATTCGTCAAGCGGCAGATCCGTGTGGGGTCGCTCGACGAATGGAACCGGAGGTACCAGAACGGCGAAACAGCCTCTGTCACCAAAATGTTTTTCCCGGATGCGATCGACGCCTACAAAATTGTGAAGAAGCTGCAACCAACCGCAATCATGACGCAGATCTTCACGGGGCACGGTGGGTTCTCCGAATACCTGCACCGTTTCAAGTGTAAGGGGAACCCATCGTGCATCTGTGAACCGGATGCAGTGGAGTCGGTCGCACACGTCCTCATAGAATGCCCAGTATTTGAAACGGAGCGTTACAATGCCGAACGGAAACTGGAAAGTAGTATTAGCGAAAATAGCATACAAAACCTAATGGCAGAAAATAAATCCAGGAATGTTTTATTAGACTACTGCTTAAAAGTTGCAACCAAAGTGATAAACAAAAATAAAGTTACTTAAAACACTATGCTTTTCCAAATATGGATATTTCTTTTCTAGAAAAGATATTTAGGTATAAGTATAGACATTAAATTAAACAACAAATATTTTTTTTTTTTTCAATTAAAATATTAAACGTAAAATCATTCTCTAACATAAAGTCATCCTTTCCTCAAAAGTAAATAACAAAATTATACAAAAAATAAATAAATAATAAATAAAATCCATTTATTTCAGGTTTCCCCATAAAAAAGCATAAAACAAAATTACAAGTCTAAAAAAGGTCTCTGACTATGTCAGGGGGACACTAGCAGAGCAGGAGTGGTTTTTAGCCGGTTCGAGTCCGGCACTACTTCGACTGTCCCACAGCTCGTGAGGCAGTCGAGGTGTCCGTGGGGATTTCCCACTCCTGCCAAAAAAAAAAAAAAAAAACCTAACCTAACCTAGCCTTCTCGATGCGTTTAGAAAAGGCCTTGGAACCCTTAAGGCCAATCTCGACGCGCATCTATAACACCAAGAAGGCAAAGTGGTCCGACTTCAGCACGCACTTCAAGACCAGCCTGGCGGAGAGTGACATAACACCAATCAGAGTCTCAGCCGTCCCGAACCCAGAGGATCTGGAGTCACTTATCACATTATACGTTCGAAACATGCGAGGAAGCGATCCCAAAACTGGGGTTGCCCAAACACAACGCCAAGCCCCCATGGTGGACACCTTCTCTAGACCGTCTCCAAACAGATGCGATGACAAAGAAGAGAAGGATCCGGAACGCAGCCGCTAGCCGGAGACAATTCACCATCCAAGAATACGTACTGGCCAAGAACATATACACAACAGCAGCGACGGAAGCGGCCACAACCAGCTGGAAGGAGTTCTGCTCGAAGCAGGACCGAGAGAGCATTTGGGACGGCATCTACAGGGTACTAAGGAAGACAGCCAGAAGACAGGATGATGCACTCCTGAGAAACACCGCAGGCGACACGCTCAGTCCAGAGCAATCCGCGAATCTTCTGGCAAAAACCTTCTACCCCGACGACTCAACGGATGCCGAACAGCCATACCACACAGCACTGAGGAGGCTAGCGGAGGAAAAGAACCCCCAAGGACTGTCTGCCGACGATCCACCCTTCACAACCGCGGAGCTGGAAATGGTTCTCCAAAACCAAAACCCGAAAAAAGCTCCCGGCCCAGATGGATTAACAGCAGACATCTGCGAGGAGAACAAGGAAAGCCACGATCCACCCTTCACCATGGCAGAATTGAAATCAGCCAGCGATTCGTTCAACCCCAAAAATGCTCCGGGAATAGATGGCCTCACAGCCGACATCTGTAGCCGTACCATTGGAAGTGCACCAGAAATGTTCCTGGCCCTTCTGAACAAATGCCTGGAACTTGGGTACTTCCCACAACCTTGGAAGGAGGCTACGGTTGTGATATTAAAGAAACCGGGTAAAGCTGATTATACCACCCCGAGAGCTTACAGACCAATCGGCTTGTTGCCTGTCCTAGGAAAAATATACGAGAAGATGCTGATGGCCCGCCTCAGGTTTCACATTCTACCTAGGATGAGTACTCGCCAGTACGGATTCATTCCACAGAGGAGCACCGAAGACTCTCTCTGTGCTCTTATGCAGCACATCCGCAACAAGATTGATGAAAAGAAAATTGTTATACTTATATCACTAGACATAGAGGGAGCCTTCGACAGCGCCTGGTGGCCGGCTATCAGAGTCCGACTGGCTGAGGAAGAGTGTCCGGTCAACCTGAGGAGGGTCATCGACAGCTACTTGACGGACAGAAGGGTCAGAGTCCGGTATGGTGGAGAGGAATATACTAAGGGAACAAGCAAAGGCTGTGTGCAGGGCTCCATCGGAGGCCCCTTCTTCTGGAACCTGCTCCTGGACCCTCTTTTAAAGACTTTGCAGATTAGGGGGGATTACTCCCAGGCTTTCGCGGACGATGTTGTTCTTGTCTTCGATGGTGACACAGCAATAGAAATCGAGCGGAAAGCCAACGCCGCCCTCGACCATGTTCGGGCGTGGGGTGTTAAAAACAAACTTAGATTTGCACCACAGAAGACGAATGCGATGGTCATCACAAGGAGATTAAAATATGATACCCCACGCCTGAGCATGGGCGGGATTGACATTACTATTTCGAGAGAAATCAAGATTCTGGGGGTCACCATCGACGACAAGCTGACATTTAACACTCATGTCTCTAATGTTTGCCGCAGGGCCATAGGTGTATACAAGCAATTGTGTAGGGCGGCAAGGGTGAGTTGGGGACTTAGTCCAGAGGTAATTAAAATTATATATACAGCCACCATAGAGCCGATCGTCCTGTACGCCGCCAGTGTATGGGCCCAAGCGGCGAATAAAGTGGGAATTAAAAAGCAGCTGGCTGCCGTGCAACGTGGAATTGCACAGAAAATGTGCAAAGCCTACCGCACAGTGTCCCTGAACTCGGCACTGGTTCTGACTGGGATGCTCCCTCTAGATCTCCGGGTCCGCGAGGCGGCCTCACTTTATGAGACCAGGAGAGGCGTATCCCAGGCAGTGCCGGCGGGTAGGGAGGTGGAGCGGGTGGCACCCGCTATAGAATCCCCGCATCCAGCTAGGCGTATCGACCTGGAGTTCGTGAGCCTGACGAACCGTGAGCAAGTCGATGCCAGCGCCGACTTGGAGGTTAAAATCTTCACAGATGGCAGCAAAATTGGCGGGCGCGTCGAGGCCGCACTTTCTATATGGAAGGGTGACGCCGAGACGCGTGCTATCAAGTTGGCGCTGTCGGACTACTGCACGGTCTACCAGGCGGAACTCCTGGCGATATGCCGGGCAACAAGGGAAATCCAGAAGCACTCGGCATCCAGTTTCGGAGTGTACAGCGACTCCATGGCGGCCCTCCAGGCAGTGAAAAACCACAGCTGCCTTCACCCCCTGGCAGTGGAAGCTAGGGATAATTTAACATTAATATCCCACCAAAACAAGGTGGTTAACTTGTTTTGGATAAAAGCCCACGCAGGGTTAGAGGGCAACGAAAGAGCGGATCAGCTGGCAAAGGAGGCCGCCCTGAATAGCAAGAGGAAGCCTGACTACGACCTATGCCCGGTTTCTTTCATCAAGCGTAACATTCGTATGGCGACGCTTGATGAATGGAACCAAAGGTATACGGCGGGTCAGACAGCCTCCATTACTAAAATGTTTTTCCCGGACGCAGTGGCGGCGTACAGGACGGTCAAAAAGTTTCAGATTAAACCGCAGCTAACTCAAATCATGACGGGGCACGGTGGGTTCTCCGAATACTTGCATCGCTTCAAGTGTAAGGGGAACCCATCGTGCATCTGTGATTCTGCAATAGATGAGACTGTCCCACACTTACTTTTGGACTGCCCAGTGTACGCGATGGAAAGGTATGAGTTGGAACACAAAATAGATGTAAAACTAGAGAGAGGTAACATATCGGAAATAATAGCAGGAAAAGAGAGACAAGAATTTTTAGACTATTGCATTAAAATCTGTAGTAAAGTAATTGAGCGAAACAAAAACATTTAAGATAATTAAACTATGTTTCAAATATATTGTTACATATATTAAATGCAAACATAGAAATTAAGAATTAAAAATAGACTAAATAAGAATAAGTAGAAATAAGAATAAAAATAGTATATTATAAGTTACATGTAAAAAATTAGTAATAAAGTAGTGTAATAGTTTATGAAGGAAATGTTTTAAGACTGATGCACTGATTGCTTCCCTAGCACTAAATGTAAATGTTATATTATTTAAGATAGATAAAATAGAGTACTTAGAATGGGTAGATTGTATAAGAATAAGTAGAAATAAGAACAAAAATAGTAAATAAGATGAAATAAGCTGTAATAAGTTAAAAAGAAAAAGGTTATTAAGTAAAGACTATTGCACTGATTTACTTCCCTAGCAGGAAATTGCAAAAGATAAAAAAATACGTAGAGCAGAGTAGAGTATTAAGAATGGGAATCCCACCCATTGAATGAATGAATGTGGATGGATGCGAGAAAGAACCAGTGTACGGGTCAACCACCGAACAGCACGTTTACCTGGGTCATCATTATTGCGCCACCCGCTCAGTATGTTTCCATCATTAATATTATTGCATTTACACAGCAATAGTTCAGTACGTAATTCGGCGACATACCGTGCGCGTGACTCATAATCCCATATCGTTCACCATAGTATAATTAATCTTAATCTTATATTTGTGGAAACAGACAATACAGTGAATTGATTAATCTTAAACTGACTTTCATCTCTTATCTCATCCTTGATCTCTATCTTAACCCAACCCCGAACATTGGTCCTTCGAGCACGTTGGCGGGACCGAAACGCGTGTGCAAAACTTTGTGCTTTGTTCTGTGTATGCGTTTTACCGGTTTCGTTATACGCAATTAGAAACCTTGGAAAATACAGTTTGTGCTATCTCGTGATCCTGGTCAATCCCGGTGCCTTGGAAGGCGCCAATTTGTTTCATCTCGTGACCCCGGTGCCTAGGAAGGCGCCAATTTGTTTCATCTCGTGACCCCGGTACCTAGGAAGGCGCCACTTTGCCTCATCTCGTGATCCTGGTCAATCCCGGTGCCTAAGAGGGCGCCATTCATCTTATCTCGCGATCCTGTTCGACCCCGAAGAAACCCTATAAGTAAGGTATCTTTCTTCTCACTTTTACTATGGCTACAATGGCAGACATTTTAGCTACTCAACAGCAAATCATTGAAGGCATAGATAGACTTCTATCTATGCCTTCAATGATACTGATACTCCAACTTCAAGAAAGATGGAGCAGAGCGGAAGACCCCCGACTACCTACGTCGACGATTAGAAAGCCTAGAGCAATATTTTACGGAGTTTCATAACAATCACATGAATTTGTTATCCTTTGGTGATCAATTTTTTGATCAATCTCATGCGTATTTCACTACCGATCAGTATGATCAAATGAAGGCGAAATACAGCAATATTAAAACAGCCATTCAGAATTATAAGCCGTCCACAGACAGACCTCAAACCCCTGTTTTGAAATCCCCTACTTTTCAACCATCTTCAATATCTCAAACCTCGGACGTCTCATCTCAAAATAATCCTCCTAAGGATAGCGTAAATATAGAAGACCTCTTGAAAAAACAAGCTACTAATTTTAGGGCATTTTCAAGAGAAGCTGCTGACATTGATCTCAATCTTATCTCTGAAAAGTGGGAGTTTGAAGACAACCTAAAAACTTTAAAAACTCGTTGGGCAGCTATTGACACCCTACACTGGGAACTGGACAACGAGCTCAACGGCTCCAATGCCCAGTACGACGAGCAATTCTCGAACTACGAGAAGTATTATAAAACTCTAAAAAGGGATATTAACCGAAAGATGTGGTCGGTGGCTCATATTGAGAAATCGACCCCAAAAATGGAAATAGCTACCTTTGAAGGAAGTTATACGTCCTGGATATCCTTCAAAGATCTTTTTACAGAAACTGTACACAATAATCCATCTTTATCGCACGCCCAAAAAATGCAGTTCCTAAAAAGTAAGATCAAGGGCGAGCCGGAAAAATTAATCCAGCATCTTCAAATAAGTTCAGACAACTACCCCGTTTGTTGGAATATCCTTACGCATCGCTATGACAATAAGCGTCGTATTTTTATATCTCATCTCAAAAACCTCTTAAATATCCCGACATCTCAACAAAAATCAGCGAGTCACCTCAAACGGATCCACGATACAACGTACGAAAGCGTGAATGCTATAAAAAATCTCGGAATCGATGTATCTACCTGGGATCCATTCCTCGTATGTATCCTAGCGGAGAAATTCGACCCTGAAACCAACGATGACTATATAGATTCGTTGAAATCTCCAAAGGAGTTGCCAGTATTGGAAGAATTTCTTCGGTTTTTGGAGAATAGGTTTACGTCGCTGGAAACTTCACGGAAGAAACAAGAACCCTTCATCCAAAAGTCATCTCAATCTCAACACGCATCTTCATCATCTAAAGGCTATCATAACCAACAATCTTATTCAAAAGGATTTAATTCTCGTTTCAAACAAAATAACAACACCTCAAATCATACCTATTCGACAAACCAGGTCATTTCGCAAGCGTCAAATTCCAATCGGAAAAATAACGAAAGACGTAACCAATGTGGTATTTGCAATGTAAGCGATCACCGCATACAAAATTGCCAAAAGCTGGCAAAAATGCCTCCATCGGCTCGTAGAAACGCAATCGCAAGTTTGAACCTTTGTGTCAACTGTTTGCACTATCACGAAGGTAGAAAATGCCTTTCGGAAGTAAAGTGTAAAGAGTGCAATAAAGACCACAATACGATTCTACATGAATGTTTTACGTCAAAAAATGCTAACTCGGATGCGTCGCGATCGGGGCCAAACGCGGCCACAATTACGAAATCTCCACCTCAGCAAGATATGAACACCTTAGTATCTATGCAGAATGATCCTACAGAAATACTCCTCGCGACAGCAATTATCAAGGTTCAAGCAGCAGACGGATCTTACGAAAGAATGAGAGCTCTTCTAGATCAGGGATCTCAGACCTCAATCATTACCGAACGAGCTGCACAGCTCCTGAACCTACGTCGGCAAAAATGCACTGGACTTATCTCTGGAATCGGGAACAATGAAAATAGCTGTAAGGGCATGATCTCTATTAAGTGTATGTCGTTAATTAATGACTTCACTTTCGAATCCGACGTATTTATAATGAAAAGACTAGTCAAGAACTTGCCTACTCATACCTTCACTAAACCCATCTGGCCAACTCTAAACCAAATAACCCTAGCTGATCCTGAATTCAACAAAAGTAGGCCAGTTGATATCTTATTCGGCGCTGACGTTTATTCCTAAATCCTATTGGATGGTATCTGCCGTTCCGAGGGAATGTTACCTATTGCTCAGCAGACACAGCTGGGATGGATCCTAAGCGGTAATTGTAAAACATTTCAGTGCAATGTGATCCTAAACAATCTCTCCGATATCCAACAGTTCTGGGAAATGGAGGATATTCGCGAACCCTTATCAATATCTCAAGAAGATCAAGCTTGCATTGACTTCTTTCAATCCTCAACCTCAAGGCGCGAAGACGGCAGCTATGTCGTGAAAATACCTTTTAAAGAAAATTTTGAAGAACAGTTGGGTGTATCTAAAAATAAATCCATTGCGCAATTCTTTCAAATAGAAAGGATTATTAATTAAACAACCAGACTTGGCACATGATTATAAATTGTTTATGTCCGAGTATTTAGAGCTGGGACATATGATTCCCGTTGCGACACATGTCAACGTAACCCGTAGGTAGCGAGGTAGAAAATGGCGCTCGAACTTGCCGGAACTTTTAGACGATCATATTAATCCTCAAGATGAAGAATTTCATTTTAAACAGCCAGAATCTACAAAGGCTTTAGGTCTTCGCTGGAATCCAAAAGAAGACTACTTTATCTTTCATCCAATAGACATTACCACAGAGGGCATCCCAACAAAACGACAATTCTTGTCTGAAATCTCAAAAATCTTTGACCCCTTGGGCTGGGTGTCACCAGTCACAATAAAACTCAAAATATTATTTCAAGAGACGTGGAAAACGGAATTAGGTTGGGATCAACCGATTCCTCATAATATTGCCTTGGAATGGAATAAAATAAGAGCCGACTTACCTTATATATCCCAATTTAAAATACCTCGATGGATACAAACCATGGAGAATGATATAATTGAGCTTCATGGATTTTGTGATGCCAGCACAAAGGCCTACGCTTGCGTTGTTTATTGTAAAATTACAAGAAACCACAAGACATACGTAACTCTTGTTGCTGGAAAATCTAAAGTGGTACCTCTGAAAAAATCTCAATCTATACCTCGCTTGGAACTTAGTGGAGCTCTTTTATTATCAAAACTTATGGCCAAAATAATCTCATCCCTATTTGATCTCAAAATCCAAGCATACGGCTGGGTAGATTCCATGGCAGTACTAGGATGGATAAGTGGTGAACCAGAAAAATGGAAACCTTTTGTTGCCAATCGAGTAAAAATAATTTGCGAAATAATCCCAAAAAATAGGTGGCGGTATGTGAAATCCCAAGAAAATCCCGCAGATTGCGCTAGCCGCAGTCTGACTGCATCCCATTTAGCAAATCATTCACTTTGGTGGCACGGACCCGATTGGTTACCTCAATACAACCCCGATAAGAATCCTGAACCCATCTTTTATAAAACAACTGAAGATCTCAAACAGAAAAAGCTCGTAAACACTATTACTGCTGACTCTAGCAATTCCGTTATAAAACAATTATTAGAGAAATACAGCAGTTACAAGAAAATTACTCGAGTTTTAGCCTATGTAAACAAATTCAACGACATCTTGATTTACAAGTCAGCCTATGTAAACAAATTCAACGACATCTTGATTTACAAAAAGAAGCGTGAAAACTATCTTACTCTGCAGGACCTCAAACGAGCGACGGAAATGTTAATAAAACATGTGCAACAAGAATACTTTTTCAAGGAAATATCTCAACTTGAAAAAGGTGAACCTTTAAGCTACAGTGATCAAGGAACTAACTTCATTGGAGCTAACAAGATCCTACAACAAGAAATCTCAGAAATCTCAGAAATCTTATCAAGCCAAGAAACATTATCTATCGTCGCAGAAATGAACATCGAGTGGCATTTTAATGCTCCGTCATGGCCTTCTGCTGGCGGACTTTGGGAAGCTGCGGTGAAAAGTTTAAAACATCATCTTAGGCGTGTTGTTGGTGAGCAAAAGCTCACTTACGAAGAATATAGCACCCTCCTATCTCAACTTGAGGGTTGTTTAAACTCTCGACCACTTTGTCCTTTGAAGGAGGATCCCGAGGACATAGACTTTTTAACCCCGGCACACTTTCTGGCAAGTGGGCCTACCTTAACGATCTTTGAAACAGAAAATGATCTAAGGACTCGGTGGCACTTGGTACAAAAAATCTATAGACATATTTGGGCCCAGTGGAAAAATGAATATCTCTCTCAGTTATCCATTAGAGCTAAATGGAGACAATCTCAAAGGAATCTCAGTCTCCACGATATTGTTATCATCAAAGATGAAAACCTCCCGCCTGGGAAGTGGGCCCTAGGGCGTGTAGTAGAACTGCATCCTGGTTCTGACGGACACGTCAGAGTCGTTACCCTTAAAACCAAAAATGGTTTCCTAAAACGGCCTGTTGTTAAGCTATCTCTATTACCAACGGACAGAGACAATAATTCCTCCTAGTGACACGAAGGTTAAGGATGAAGCATCAAGGAAGAAAAATTCCAAGCGTATCTCCTTCTCGACTATAGCTCTGTCAGTAACGCTATTCTTATTGTCACTAATAAACTTATCTCAAGCATCTTATAGTTTTACCCCTTTGAGCAACAACAGCGTTTATTTCGATAAAATCTCCAACATGCATCTCATTAGAGACGACTGGCGTTTAATTGTTTATTATGACACATATCCCTACAAGGAAGGCACGTCAGCACTCGAGAAGTATTTCAATTATCTTGAAGCATTATGCTCCACTATTAAAGAACACACACCTTGCGACGGTATCATCTTACAACTCGGGCACGAGTTCGAAGAAATTAAACATTATGATAGTATGTTGACAATGAATTAATCATTTGTAACTGGAGACGAGCGGCGGCGCCGGCGTCGTGGTCTAATAGACGGAGTAGGCTACGTCGCAAACAGCTTGTTTGGCGTGGTAGATCAGCGTTTTGCGGAGAAGTACGCACAAGACATCGACCTTTTGAAAGAAAATGATAAACATTTGTATAACCTCTGGAAAAATCAAACCTCAATAGTGGAAGCCGAATTCAATCTCATGAAAAGAATGGAGAAAGCTGCGAACAAACATCATAAATCGATAAATCAAAAGTTTAATTACCTTAAAGAATCCTTTCAAGATCTTCAACGCCATGTACAGAACATGACTTTAGTTACCGATTTCTTAGCATCTGCTATGACGGCGAATAACTTACTGTATAGCCTCAGGAAAATACAAGACTCCATTCTTGATACAGTAACTAATATTTACAATGGAAAATTGGACTTCCATCTGATATCTCCTAAACAGCTGAGAACGGAATTAAGTTCTATATCAGCACATATCCCCAAAGACATGGCACTTCCGGTCAACCATTTGAATCTCAAAGATCTCTACAACTTGATAAAAGTGCGGACTAAGTACTATAGAAAATACTTGATCATTGAAATAAGAATACCCCTCATCGAAAGAGACCTTTACGAAATCTTTAATCTCATTCCAGTCCCACGATTATTGAACCACGACATGATACATGTGAAAGTTATCTCAAGTTTTGCTGCCATTAACCTCAGAAAAGACTCATACGTAATCCTTACTGATACTGATATCAAGTCTTGTATAAGACAAAATCCTGGGATGATTTTATGTCCTACAAAAAACCCTGTAAATATCTTAAAAGATGATCACAGTTTGTGTGAAACGATCCCACACACAAGAACCTGTGAAACCATTAGAACCCCTTGTAAAAACATTTGGAAGGAATTAACAGCGGTTAATAAATATTATTATTTTTTTTGCAATGAGTGCAACTTTAAACTTCTCTGTGACGGCGACATTGCCGCCGTTAAATTGATAAATGCAGGTCTGTTGTATGTGGAGGAAGGCTGTATGATAAAGACGGACAATGTCGTTGTCCATTCTAATAAAAGGCTGTCTCTGTCAAAGCACAATGAGTATTGGTGCAAGAAGTATTGCGCCACAAATATCACCTATTAATCATATATTCAACATATCTACCCCTGAATCTCCTGAGATTAATCCTAATAATTCTGAAATATTGCGACAATTTGAAGATATACAGAAAAAGATTGAGATTATGAAACAAACTGAACCATGGAGTGATAAAATATCCTATCACGACGTACATCTTTATAGCGTCTTGTATGCTCTAATCTTTGCAATCCTGATAACTGCGGCGGTCTACTGTTGGCGGCGTCACAGGCGGTCTGTTTGGGATGTAAATTATTGTTAAGACTAATATGAACATATACTGGCAACACCAGGGAGATGGTCAACGGAGATCAAGGAAATACACGGATTCATGATGGATACTTGTTTTATTAAAATATCTGTAGAGCCTGTTTAAACATGGTGTCAGGTGAAAAAAGCGTATGTATTTTGTAAAGAAGTTAATTGTTTGAAGGATAGCTTAGTGCAAGTTCAAGTACTTTGATGCCAAACGAAGATCAAGAACAGAAATTGACAATAAAAATGGAGGGAATAAAACCCCCAAAAAATTTGATTCTAACTGGGGAACAAGCCAATTTCATGAAGTATAAACAGTTATTTGAAATCTATCTGGATGCAGCAGGCTTGATATCTGCGGCGGAGTCGAGGAAAATTGCTATATTTTTAAATTCAGCTGGTGAGGAAGCTGTAGAAGTTTTCAACACTTTCAAGGTTAGGCCGACTAAACTTGAGTCTCTTCTTGACGAGTTTCAGACATACACCCAACCAAGGAAAAGAACGTTGATAAATACTTATGAATTTCTTCAGCTAAAGCAAGAAGATAGTGAGTCTGTAGATCATTTCATAACTAGAGTGAAAACTTTGAGCAAGCTTTGTGATTTTACCACTTTAGAAGACAGGCTGGTTACCATGATGATCATAATAGGAGTAAAAGATAAGGGTCTAAAAGAAAACCTGCTAAGAGAGGAAGAGATTTCCATGAATGAGGCAGAAAAAATATGTAGAGCTTATGAGGCCAGCAAACAACAAATAAAATTCTTAGAAAAGAGTGAAGAAGTGCATGCCATTAAAAAAGCTCATACGGCCAACCAACAACATAATAAGACAGAACCAGTTCATCAAAAGTGCTCATGGTGTGGGCAAGCACATGTAAAAGGAAGCTGCCCTGCGTATGGAAAAAGGTGTGCATTGTGTACTAGATATAATCATTTTGCAGCAGTATGTAGAAGTTCTATACAGAAGGAGACTGTGAAGTCTAATCAGGCAGCTGGACAGTCAAGGAACAGGAGAATGATGTTAATGGAAGAAGAAGAGGATGAAGAAGAGTTTGCATTAGAAGGAATATGTTGTGTAGACAGTGTAGGTAAAGTGCAATGGAAAGAAAATGTTGAAATCGAAGGAGTAAATTTGTCATTTAAGCTGGACACAGGAGCAGAGTGCAATACCTTATCTCGGAGTGACTATGAAAAGTTGAACAAAAGTTCCTTACAAGAAAGTCAAACAGTGCTAGTGGTCTACAATGGTGAGAAAATTAAGCCTCTTGGATGTGATACTTTGAACTGCAAAGTAAAAGGTACAACTCATAAGTTAAATTTTAATGTGATTGATTTGCCTGTACAGTCAGTGTTAGGATTGAAAGACTGTATTAAGTTAAACTTGTTGAAAAGAGTAGATATAGTGGAAAAGGAAGATCAATCAAGGAAAGAAGAGTTTGTGGAAAAGAATAGGGATGTTTTCACTGGGTTAGGAGAGATAGGAACTTATAAGTTAAAATTAAGGCAAGATGCAGAGCCTGTCAGTAAGCCCGTCAGGCGTATTCCAGAGAAAATTAAATACAGATTGAAAGAAACTTTGGATAGGTATGAAACATTAGGTGTGTTAGAAAGGGTTGATTGCCCTACTGCGTGGTGCAACAATATTGTCATTGTGGAAAAGCCGGATAAATCTCTTCGATTGTGCTTAGATCCTAAAGAACTTAATAACAGTATTGAAAGGGAAAAGTTTTTGATTCCATCTCCAGAGGAAATATACAGCGATTTATCAGAAAAAGAAGTATTTACTGTTTTAGACCTAAAGGATGGGTTTTTTCAGGTTTTGTTAGACGATCCAGAAAAAGTTTGTACTTTTGTCACCCCATTTGGTAGGTACAGATTCTTGAGAATGCCCTTTGGTATATCATCAGCCCCAGAGGTCATGCAAAAAGTTAATTCAAAAATATTTGGTGATATTGAGGGGGTTCAGGTGTATTTTGATGATGTTATTGTCGCAGGCAAAAATAAACAAGACCATGATGAAATACTAGAAAAGGTTTTAAACAGGGCTAGAGTACACAAAGTTAAATTTAATCAAAGAAAGTTACAGTACAGATTAGATCATGTTAAGTATGTGGGATTGATAGTGTCAAAGTCTGGTATACAGGTAGATCCAGATCATGTGAAATCTATTACAGAACTGAAAGCACCAAACAATGTGAAGGAGTTGCAAAAATTCCTAGGGATGTGCAATTATTTATGTAAATTCATTCCGCAGTATACAAAAACTACTGAACCTTTAAGGCGATTGCTTAAAAAAGAAGTGGAGTGGGTATGGGAAGATTCACAGGCACAAGCATTTCAAGAGATAAAAAATAAATTATCTTGTACACCTACTTTAGGTATTTTGACAAAAGAAGGTTCAGTGGTTTTGCAGACTGATAGTTCAAAGGATGGGATGGGAGCATGTCTTTTACAAAAAGGTAGGCCTGTATCTTTTTATTCTCGTTGCTATACTGATTGTCAGAAAAGGTGGGCACCTATTGAGAAGGAACTTTTTGCCATATGTGCTTCATTAGAAAAGTATCACCAATTTGTGTATGGTCGAAAGATTGTGGTTGAAACAGATCATAAACCTCTGGAATCAATAGTCAACAAAGACATCAATAAAATTAGTTGTAGACTACAAAGGATGGTATTAAAATTGCTAAAATATGATATTGAAGTTAGGTATGTGCCGGGGCACAAAATGTTTGTAGCTGATTATCTGTCTAGGCACTATATTATGGACAATGCTAAAATAGATCCAACTGTGCAGGAGTTAGTGCATAGTTTTGAACAACAATTAGCAGTTTCAGATAAAAAAATGGAAGAGTTTCAAAATGAAACTTTAAATGATCCGGATTTGAGGCAGGTTGTTACATGGTATAATGAAGGTTACCCTAAAAATGATAAGAAGACCACCAGTAAAAATTTGAGTGTATATTATAAACTGAGAAGTGAAATACATGTAAAAGATAACATTATTTATTATAATGATCGCATAGTAGTGCCACAAAATATGAGGCAAGGGGTGTTAGAAAGCTTACACACAGGTCATGTAGGGGCAGGTAAATGTAAAAAGAGAGCCAGAAATTTGCTGTACTGGCCAGGAATGTCTATAGACATTGAGAAGTTTATCTTCTCTTGTAATATTTGTGAAAAATATAGAGTTTCAAAGCCTAAAGATTCGCACATGTCTCATGAGATTCCTGATCTACCATTTTTTAAGATTGGAATGGATATTTGCACGTATGGAACTAAAGATTACATAGTTGTGGTAGACTATTATTCGAGGTGGATTGAAGTTAAGGCACTGAAAGATAAAACAGCGGGTACTGTAATTCAAAAGTTAAAAGTCATTTTTGCTGTTCATGGGTTTCCAAAAGTAATTGTTTGTGATAACATGCCTTTTGCCAGTTACACCTTTAGGCAGTTTGCAGAATCTTATGACATGCAACTAGTGCATTCCAGTCCTAGGTACCCACAATCTAATGGTTTAAGCGAAAGGGCAGTGGGAATTGTAAAGAACATGATGAGGAAGTGCAGAGAAAGTAACACTGATTTTAATGATGCTATGTTGAATTACAGAGCCACACCTGTAGCTGGATTAGATTACAGTCCTTCTGAACTTTTAATGGCCAGAAAATTGCGCACTAAATTACCATGTTCTGTGAAAAGCTTAAAACCCTATGTTCCTAAACAGGTATATGAAAAAATGTTACAGTTGAAACACAAATGTAAGTTAAATTATGATAAGACTGCCATTGACAAAAAGTCATTTTGTTGTGGAGAGGATGTTAAAATTCAAAATCAACCAAATAAAATATGGGTGCAGGGGAAGATAGTTAGAGAAGAGGGGCCTAGGTCATTTGTAGTTAAAACAGAGAAGGGGAATGAAGTTAGGAGAAATCAAAGACATTTGATGCATAGTAGAAATGTTTTTATTGAAAAACCAATGATTACACATATGCCTAAAAGTAGGAATTCACAAATGGTTGTTCAGAATAATGAAGCAAATGATGATCAGTCCTGTTATTCTGGGCAACCTATGTCAACTCAGTCAGAAGCTAGTGGTAGTTCTGAAATTATGCAGACTACTAGGTCTGGTCGCTCAGTGCGTCTTCCTATTAGATTTGCTGATTATTCTTTACATTAATTTTTAAGTTTCTGTTTTGTTGTTGTTCAGGTTCAATTGCTTATTATGTTGATTTAATTAATTTAACGTGTATGTTGTCCCATTAATGTTATAATTGTAAAAGGGGGGGATGTTTGGGATGTAAATTATTGTTAAGACTAATATGAACATATACTGGCAACACCAGGGAGATGGTCAACGGAGATCAAGGAAATACACGGATTCATGATGGATACTTGTTTTATTAAAATATCTGTAGAGCCTGTTTAAACACGGTCAACACGTCGAGAACCCTCGGTGCCTGCTGGAGAGGCATCTACTGCAACTGCGATCTCTCCACATCCCGGAAATGAGAGTGTTATAAGTGAGTGTAGTGCGGTTAGGGAAAAAAGGCAATCTTTAATCAAAGTGAAAAGTGCAGTGAGTAAGTGTTGTGATCTTAGGGAAAAAGGGCAATTTAGTCAACCCGTGAAAAGTGATCCCAAAAATCTTACTAAATCAAGCGAGTGTTTACATACAGAAGATAGGGCCTCGTCCCCTGTTTTTCGCGTATTTTCCCTTCCCGATCTAAGATAAGTAGTTGCTAGACTACTTGTAATTGTTCAAAATATTGTTAATCATTAACTACTAATCCTTATCCCTGTCATATAGTCGATAAGTTGAATATTGTTAATCATCTTGTAAATCTCATCTCTATCTTTATCCTACTAACCCCTATCTTTGGCCCCGGGAGCATGTACGGGCCAACCACCGTACAGCACGTTTACCTGGGTCATCATTATTGCGCCACCCGCTCAGTATGTTTCCATCATTAATATTATTGCATTTACACAGCAATAGTTCAGTACGTAATTCGGCGACATACCGTGCGCGTGACTCATAATCCCATATCGTTCACCATAGTATAATTAATCTTAATCTTATATTTGTGGAAACAGACAATACAGTGAATTGATTAATCTTAAACTGACTTTCATCTCTTATCTCATCCTTGATCTCTATCTTAACCCAACCCCGAACAACCAGTATGCGGCATGCAAGTGCGAGAGGCAAAAATGCGAGACATGGATTGAAAGATATAACTGATTAATAATAATAATAAATCTTTATTTTCAGATCAGAGATCCATAGGATAAAAATACAAATACAAAACAGCTTGGCACTAACTAAATAAAATAAAATAAAACTTAAAACACATATCTGAATGACGGTCTGTGTGCCGCCACCCAGTGGCACATTATTTTGCCATCCACTCGGCCGGCTACAGTAGCCACAAGGCTGTTGGGGCTGCCGCGCACCCGACGCATCAGCGATGCGATTCGCAGACGTAGCAGCGAGCCAAAATCCGGAACGCGTGCGTCCGCGAACATCCCCGACGCGCTACAGAAGCGCGGCAGCCCCAACAACACCCGGAACGCGTTATTATATTGGACTCGTAGAGCACCGTACGAGCCCTGTGTATAACTGACCCACAGGGCGCACGTGTACAGCGACTGGCAATAGGCCCTGAACAGTGTTATTTCAACCTCTCGCGTACACCGTGCGAACCTGCGGGCCAGCATGTTACACCTGACTGCCAGCAAATAAGAATAAGGCCTCCGAGAAATCTTGTTGGAGGAACTAGGTAAAAAAAAAAAAAAAAAACTAACCTAACCGTTTTTTTTTTTTTTTTGTTGTCGCTGGGAAAAAATGCATTACGCCTACCCTCCCATCGGGGGAGGGGTATGTGGGACTCCCCGGGCGGACCCGGTATACCCACTAAAACGACCCAGCGGCATTCCCGCTTCGTCCGAGAGGCGGGGAACTGGGAAACCGGCATAGCCTTTACGTCCAGTCCTCCGCTGACGATTGCCCTTCATGGCGGACCCCTCACGCCCTCACGGGTGTGGGGGGTCGGGAATGACAGACGAAGGTGACGGGTGCAATGCGGGTGAAGGCACCCCCGCGCCTGTCGCCCGCCCGTCACCATGGGGAGGGAGAGGACGACGCCTTCTCCGACCCCTTCGTCTACGGAGCGGTGCAGCGAGAGGATCGTCCTCCCGCGCGCGCTCCGCCTCCTCCTTTTGCGACATTACGTCCTCGCAAAAGGAGGCGACTGCTGACCAGGCCTCCTCGCTCCCCAGCATGGCGTCGACCACGCCGGGAAGCGCGAGGTCCAGTCCTACCACCGCGGTCAGACCGCGGCGCAGCTCGGACCAAGCCGGGCACACCTCGAGGGTGTGCTGCGCCGTGTCCACCGGCGCGCCGCAGTCGTGGCACGCCGGGGTCTCCTCCCTCCCGATCCGGTGCAGGTGCGATCCGAAACAGCCTACCTGGACAACACCTGCACCAGACGGAAAGAGAGGAAACCGTGGGACCGCTCGAGCCAGCCCTGCAGGATCGGACCGAGCGCGTCCAACGTCCGGCGGCCAAAGGCGGCGTTGGCGAGATCCTCCGACCAATGGAGGACGATGGCGTCCCTCGATCGCCTCTCGCCGCACGGCCTCCCGCTCTTCGCCCATGGGGCACTCCCCGAGCGCCTTCCGGCGCGCCATCCATTCGTACACTCTGGCGAGCACCCAAGCCTCCAACTCCCAAGGAGGGGTGCCGGCCAGAGCGCACGCCGCCGAGAAGCCCACTGAGCGGTAGGCCCTCGCCACCCGCTGTGCAATGGCCCGCTGGGGCCTGCGGATGGCGGTCGCATTCTCCCTCCTATGGAGGGAATCCGCCCAGATGGGGGCCTCGTATAGGGCCATGCTCCGCAAGATGGCCGGCATAGAGGCGCCGGCATTTCGCCTTGGGCCCCCCCAGGTTCGGGAGGAGCCACGAGAGGGCGTCCGCGGCTTTCAACAGGCGCGTCGACAGCCCGCTGAAATGCGGGCCGAAGCGCCACCTGTCGTCCAGCACCACATCGTCGTGGAGGGCGTGCGGATAGGGGTGCAGCCCCAGATGAAATATCTGGGGCTGCACCCCTATCCGCACGCCCTCCACGACGATGTGGGCGTCGGGAGGGCAGCGCTACCGGGAACTGCGAAAGTACACGGCCTCCGTCTTGTGCAGCGCCACCCTCAATCCCAGGCGGCGGATCCTTTCTGCCACCAGGGATCCGCCAGCCGAGGCCAGACAGGCCGCGTCCCCGAAGTTCCTCCCCCGGGCAGTGAGGAGAGTGTCATCCGCGTAGCAGATGACACTCGTCCCCGCAACAGCCAATCGAATCCGATGTTACACAAGGGGGGCCCAGCACCGACCCCTGCGGAACACCGGACTCTGCGCCGTACCGCCTCACCGTGGCCGTCTTGTCTACGAGGAGGACCTCTCGGTCCTCCAAGTAGCTGGCCAGAAGGTCCCGCAGATATTGGGGCACTCCGTGATACCGGAGCGCCTCCAATATCGTCGAGTGGGGGACGGAGTTGAAGGCGTTGGCAATGTCGAATGACACCGCCAGCACTCCATCCCCCGCCTCCACCGCCTCCTTCACCTGGCCCTTGAGTAGGGCCAGCGCGTCAATCGTCGAACGCCCACGACGGAAACCAAATTGGGCGTCCGACAGATCCGGCCCTACCCCCCGCAAGTGGCTTTCCAGCCTCCCGGCGACAATCCCCTCGAACAGTTTACCGACCTCATCGAGCAGAACGATGGGCCGGTATGCCGAGGGGGAGTCCACCGGGCGTCCCTCCTTCCGGAGGAGGCACAACTGCCCCTCCTTCCACAGTTTCGGGAACCTCCCAGCCGTAAAGCACGCGCTGAAGAGGTCCCGAAACCTGTCCTCCATTTGGGTGGCGGCGATCGCCACCACCCGTGCGGGGACGCCGTCTGGCCCGGGGGCCGTCTTTTTTGCGCGGAGGCTGAGTACCCCCGCGTAGAACTCCGCCGCCGTCACCGGGGGGACCTCCTCCTCCGGCGAAGCCGCCCCTTGCGGAGGAACCATCGTTGGTGGGGCGAAGTCGGTCCTGCGCGGAAACAGGGACCGGACCACCCCATCCAGCAACGCTGGCTCGAGGGTCTCCGACAGTGGGGGACCATAGGGGCGGAGCTGGTTCCGCGCCGCCTTGTATGGTCTCCCATAAGGATCCCTGTCGAGACCCTCCAGCATCTCGGCCCTTGCCGAGTCTTGCGCAGCGCCCATTGCAGACTTGAGGGCCGCCGTAGCCTCTCGGTAAGAGGCGTACAGGCGGTCCTCTTCTGCCCGGACTCGGTTTTGGGCGCTGCGCCGTCGACTCCGCGCGTAGGCCCTTCTGGCTGCCACGCAGGTGGCCCGGAGTCCCGCCAGCCACTCCGTCCACCAGTAGACGGCACGACGGGGAGGCGGACGGCGAGACCGAGGCATGCTGGAGTTGCACACCTCGGTCAAGGACCCCCTGAGCCGGACCGCTGCGGCGTCCACGTCCGGGACCTCCTCGACAGGGGGAGGCGACAGCCAGTCCTGTAGAAAGGCGGCCTCCTTGGCAGCCTCCCGGTCCAGGCGGGTGAGTGCCCACCGCGGGAAGGGAGATTGCCCAGCGTGGGCCGTCCCCCCTCTCTGCTGTGTGGAGATGTCGAACCGCACATAACGGTGGTCCGACAAGGTCTCCACCAGCTCCACCCGCCAGTTGACGACGCGGGCGGCAATCGCTGGGGTGGCGAACGAGACGTCCACCACAGACCTGCCCTGTTGCCGCACACAGGTGTGGACCGCTCCCCTGTTGAGGAGGGACACACCACACGAGGCCGCCCAAAACTCGACGGCGCGTCCCCGGACGTTGCAACCGGCGGCCGGGTTGCCCCAGGCCGCCGACTTGGCGTTCAGGTCACCGAGCACCACGACCTGGCGTGGCGCCGCCCTCCCTACGACAGCAGTGAGGATCTCTAGGAAATCCTCAAACTCCGAGAGAGGGCGGTTTGGGGAGAAATACACCCCCACCATCGCCATCTCTCCCCACGCGGCGGCCACGTATCCCGGTCCCCTCTCTAAGAGGGAGGGGAGTCTGTGGAAGACCGCGCCACCAACGCCACCAAGCCGTCCCGGTCGCCCAGCCAACGGCCAGGGACCGAGTAAGGCTCGGCGACCACCGCCAAGTCCACCAACCACTCGGCCATGGTCTGCATCAGCAGATCCTGGGCTGTCCTGCAGTGGTTGGTGTTCGTCTTAAGGATGCGATGTTCGACCCTATCCATCAGTCGGACATCGCACCCTCCTCCGCAGCCGCCGCAGGAACGGCGGTTTCAACGGCAGCAGCAGGCCCGGCCGGCGCCCGTGCTTTGCCACGCTTAGGGGGAGGATTGCACTTCCTCCCCTTCATTACGTGACCTGCCCGGCGGCCACTGGCGGCACACACCGCGCAGTGCGGCGTGGCGGCCTCGCAGGAGGCGGCTTTGTGGCCCTCCTTGCTGCAGCGGTAGCATGTGTCCGTCCTGTCTATATTGGACGGACACAGGGGCCGGGTGTGTCCGATGCCGAAGCACCGGAAACACCGCAGAGGCTGGTCCTCGAGTGTCCGGGCTGCGCCCGAGCTGAACCCGACTTGAAGCCGTCCTTTCGCAAGGACGGCTTCAAGTCGGCGATTGGGCACTCGAGGCGAATGGTGCCCATACCGCCGCGGCCGGGCCTTATGTCCCGGTCCTGGACCGCCATGGCGCAGCCCTGCACAGCCCCCTACCGCTGCGACCGCCGACACCACCTCCTCCTTGGTGACGGAGTCATCTAACTCCGTCACTTCAATGGCCGCCGACTTGACTGGTCGGGCCACCTTGGCAGAGTCCGCGATGACCTCTTGCAGCTTGGCTGCAAAGAGGTCCGCGCGGGCACTCCCCTCTGCCCCCGGGAACTCGAATATTCGAGCCCCCGCTTGGGTCCGCCGGCAGGACACACTGCCGATCCCCAGTTGAGTGGGATCGGCATTGGTACGCGCCCGCACCAAAATGGAGGCGTAGGTCTCCCCTCGCCCCGCAGCCTCCGCGGTGAGCGTCACCACGACGGCTGCGGTTTTCGGGGGGACTAACTGCCCCTTTCCTGTTCTCCCTTTCCCTTTCCATTTCCCCTTGGCCTTTCCCCTGCCGGTCGTCTGTGACTGGCTGGGAGCGGTGGTGGCGGGGACGGCAGGGACGGCCGTCGCCGACTTTTTCCCCTTCCCTTTGCCCTTCCCCTTACGGGCCACTTTCTTCCAGTCGTTGGACGGGGTGGTTGACGGGAGTTGGGCGTCTTCCGCCTGGGAGGAGGATGGCCCCGGCTCGCTTTGCCTCTTATCCGCCGCAAGCGGCGGTCGGAGGCGTTTTTCCGGCAGGAGCCGGTCCTCGATGCCTGCTAGGCAGGCTCTCGTGAAGGCCCTCTCCTCCATTACTACCTTGCGGATGATATCCTCAAGGTTGGAGGAGGGGCCCTCTGCTGCAGGGGTCGCCTTGGCCTGTTGTGGCCGGGCCGAGGCAGGGCCCTCTGCCGCAGGGCTCGCCTTGGCCTGTTATGGCCGGGCCGTGGCTTCAGCTAGCTTCAGGTGAAGCTGGCTGACCTCCGACTGCAGGCGATCTACCTTCGCCTGCAGTTGTCTCGTCTCGTCGGTGGTCGTCCGCTTCACCAGCTCCGCGACGACACCGCGCATACTCGCGGCCCTGCCCTTCAGGGCCTTTTGAAAGGTCCCTTTCAGGTTGGAGGACTTAGAGGCGACCTCAACAATCTCCTCCTCGTCCTCCTCCACCATTTTCTCCAGCTCGGCCAGAGAATGGTCCGCGTATAGAACGCGGGACGCACCGTACCCGGACTCGGCCCGGGCGACCTGCGCCCGCTTCTCTTTATCGGCAACCCGCTCCTCCAGCTCTTGCTGGAGCTGCGCCCGTCGAGCCAGGTCCAATTGGCGTTGGGCGTCCGCTAGCCCAACGACATGGGTGTCCGCGGCCACCGTCGGCTTTTTAGCCTTCGGCAACCTCGTCGACCCCGAGGCCGAGGAGCCCCCGGACCCAACGCTCCGATGGACCCGCTTCCGCGACCGAGAGCCGCTCGCATCTGACATTCCAACTAGCGAGTCGCTGTCGGACGACTCCGCCCCTCCGAAGTAGCTAGCCGCAGATGGCGCGCGGCTAGACTCTGACGCTGGAGCGTCGGGGTGGCCCTGAGAAGGGCCTTTGGGTTGGCCCTGAGAAGCCATTGGGTTGGCCCTGAGAAGGGCCTTTGGGTGGGCCCTGAAAAGGGCCTTTTTCTTTGAAAAACCGCCCGCAGGCATCCCGCGTGGGCTTAGGCATAGCCTCCACAAGTTCGTAATTAACAAGACAAATAGAATAAAATAGCTACGAAAGCACAGAGCACTTTGGCCAACCCAGTCTGCCACTCCGTTACGGTGGTCAGAACTGGGCTGTTTCCAGGAGACACGACGTGGACGTGAGCTCTGTAGGGGGTCCCCCAACCTAACCTAACCACCAGCCCCGTGGGCCCACCTGGACAGACGCTGGATGCCGCCAAGACATTCATCCGGAGACCAGAACGGAAGAGAAGATCCGTAGACAACATGGAGGCCTACAAAAAGCAGACCGACACCTACGCTGCATTGTCCAACGACAAAGTTCTCCAGGAGGTCATGAAGACATTCGAGGACATACCGACCAGAGTCTACGAGTATGTCCCAGGAAACTAACCTTTTTTTTTTGTTTTATTAAGCGGTGAAATATGCCTAACGCATATACCGCACCGTCCGGGGAGACGGTTTGGTTATGTGGGGCTTGCACCCACTAAAAACACCGCCGTGAGCCTACTGTCGCTTTGCGGATGGGCCACGAGATCTGCTACGCATGACGTTCGCGACCCATCCAGCGCAGACCGCCTTCGGGCACCAACTCCTTTGGCGATGTCCGGGCTCACCTGAGACATCGCCTCCACTCGTGAGGGCCGTGCAACGCAACGACGATAAGACTCCCCGGTCTATCGCCCGCTGGCACCTCCTAGGGCGACATCAGGTCGCCATGACGCCTCCTCCGCCGCCCTGTCCTCCTGCGATGACTCGCGTCAGCGAGGGAGTCTTCCTCCCTGACGCGCTCCGCCGCCTCCTTCTGCGAGATGACATCCTCGCAAAAGGACGCCTCCGCCTCCCATGCCCCCCTGCTGTCGACCATGGCCTTGGCCACAGGAGAGGAGAGGAGAGGTCTGCTCCGATTGCTGCTGCGAGAGCGCGGCGCTGCACCACCCACGCAGGACAATGCTCGAGGGTGTGAAGCGCCGTATCCTCGCTGCAGCCGCACTGGTGACACACGGGAGTCGCCTCACGTCAAGCCACTTTGTGCAGGTATTTGCCAAAGCAGCCATGCCCTGACAACACCTGCACCAGACGGAAGGACAACGTCCCGTGTCGTCTCCGTAGCCACTCCTCCAGGATCGGCTGGATAGCCCCCACTCTCCAGTGACCTGCACTGGGCGTCTTCAGCCTCACCCTCCAAATCCGCAGGGTTTGGGAACCTAACCTAACACTAGAGCGTTCCAGCAATGTAAAGCTAGCATCATAAACGCAGCTCTACTCGCCCACCCGCATCCGACAACTCAGCTGGCGCCGTTCTACAACAATACATAAACGAAACATGGCAACCGCTCGGATATTATTACAAGAAATTCAACGACGCGCAGAAGAAGTATTCTACCTACGACCGAGAGCTACTCGCAATCTACATGGCAGTCAAACACTTCCGCAAAGTATTTGAAGGACGTCATCTTATCATATTCACCGACCACAAGCCGCTAACATACGTTATGTCAAAAACTCAATCGAGCACTGAAACACCGTTAGTTAAACCGTAAAGATTTTTGTAATACAGTTGCTCAAAAAGTGGTGTATTGCAGGGACGTTTAAGGTTTAAAGAAACTTTATTCTCAATAAAAACATAACATGTCACTTACTTGAGAACAATAAATATTACTTAATTAAATACTAATATTAGGTTCGACAACATCCGTCACAGACTAAATAAAACTACTCGAAACTCGACCCACCCAACGCATTCATTTTTCAAATAATGTCCGGTTAGCGGTTAGATACAGGCTAAGCTGGTTTTTGAATGCATTGAATGAGTGTAGGTTTCTTATGCGGGAGGGTACCTTATTGTATAGCTGTGCTCCTTCAAATGTAAGCATTTTTTTGCCATAGTTGGTCCTGGTTTTTGGTAGAACTAATAAACTTGCTCGTCGTGAGCTTCGTTGACTAACTTGTCTATGTTGGGTAAGTGTGATATTTGTGTGAATGTTTTTGTTAAGAACTTTTCTGATAAATATACATGTGTTATAAATATATAGTTGCTTTATGTTCATTATTTTTGTGTCTCTGTATATTTTTATTGTTGATGTTAAGCGCGGATAGTTAAAGAGCTTTTTTATTAGTTTATTTTGGGAAATTTGTAGTTGTGCTAGTTTCGTTTTTACAGCACTACCCCATATTTCGACCAAGTATAGTAGATGTGGCTTCACTAGGGAATTATAGATGGTGTATCGCAATCCTCGTGGAATGCACTGAGATATGTTGTGCAGAGCTCCGACTAGTGTCGAGAGCTTGTTCTTTACGTATTCGATGTGAGCATTCCAGGAAAGGGAACTATCTATTCTAAGACCGAGATATTTTTCGCAAGTTTTTAGCTGCAACGGCGTATCGTTAATTGTAAGTGGGTTAAATGGGGGAATATGTTTATTTTTTGCCTTATATATTACATAGCATGTTTTGGAAATATTTATTGTTAGAAGGTTGAACTGGAACCACATGGATAGGGAATTTAAGTCCTCTTGTGCTCGTGAAATGATGTCGTGAATCGAAGACCCGAAGTAAAACAAACATGTATCATCGGCATACAAGGTAAGGTGACCGTGTAACTTTATTTCATGTATATTATTTATGTATATTAAAAAGAGCAAGGGGCCTAAAATTGATCCCTGTGGAACGCCATACGTTATAGGTCTTGCGTCACTTTGATAGTTACCAAGTTTAACCACTTGCGAGCGATTGGTTAGGTATGATTCGAACATTTTCAGAGCTTTGCCAGTAATATTAATGGATTCCAGTTTCTTTAAAAGTAGTTTGTGGGAAACGGTATCAAATGCTTTTTTCAGGTCTATAAAGATACCTAAGCATGTATTTTTACAGTCTATATTATGTTTTATTTTGTTTACGAGATCAATTGTGGCTGTAGTGGTATTACTTTTTGGTCTGAAACCATATTGACGATCGGTGATGAAGTTAATAGAGTTTAAGTATGTTTCTAGGCGATTGTGGAGGATTTTTTCTAAAATTTTTGACATTACAGGTAATACTGAAATCGGGCGGTAATTGCCAGGATCACTGGCATTTCCTGATTTGTAGATAGGAGTTACTTTTGCAATTTTTAGTGTTTCAGGGAAGTTTCCATCAGCTAGTAATTTATTAAAACATTCGCTTAGGGTATATACAATTAAATTTTTGGTACATTTTATGACTTTGGTATTAATGCCGTCTATGCCCGTGCTACAGTTTGGATCAAGGTTTGTAATTATTTTAAGTATCTCTTTAGCAGAACAAGGATTTAAACTGGATAGCCCTTCGAGGTCTTTAGGAAGAGAAAAAGGTAACGCGCGGGCACAGTCATCATGAAATGTAATAGGTATTTCATTCGCTAGTTGGGGTCCTATCGTGGAAAAGTAATCATTAAAGATTTGACAAATGTCATTAGGTTCTGTAACCGTTTTTGAATTAACTACTAGCTTTGAAGGAACACAACCTTGTTTTGTTTTGTTATTTGTTAAGGAGTTTATTAGATTCCACATTTTTTTTGGTTTTTTTATACATTTAGTAAACGCTTCGTAGTAGTAGGTATTTTTAGTTTTCTTTATTAGTTTGGCTACAGAGTCTCTTTTTTCAGCAAATGCTTCTTTGATTAGTGCATTGTCAGGATTACTTTTAAGTTTCGTCCCCATCATATTCCTTTGATTGATTTGGGCTATAATCTCTTTATTAATCCAGTCTTTTTGTGGGAGATTTAGTATTTTAGTCTTCGTAACTCTGCTTTTTTCTACACATGACTTTATCACATGTTCCAATGCCAGGTAATCATTATAAGGGTTTTTATAGTCAGTTTTTTCCATGAAGTTATATAGGTTTGTGTAATTTATTGCTTCGTACTGAGCTCGCAATTTTCTAGGGCATTTTACTTTCTTGAGTTCTAAGTACATTTGATAGTGATCGGACATAGAAGATTTAAATATCACCATGTGGAATTTGTCATTCACTAAATTAGTACTAATGTGGTCAATAATACTTTTCTTTGTTTTCGAGTCCCTTGTACAGTATTTTTTAGTTATTTTATTCAATAGTACATACCCGACCTCTTTAGTTGCTGTTTGGTATTGTTTAGTCACTTTGTTGGTTTTTGCTAATAGATCGATGTTGAAATCGCCGAAAACGATCGCTCTCTTTCTTTGTTGAAGTTGAGACTCATATTCTTCAAGGAACTCCTTGTAGTTGGTGTTACCAGGGTTGTATATTACTCCGACTTCAAAATCATGCCTTTCCAAGTGTATCCATAAGTAATTATTTCCACCTAAGTACTTAGACTCCGATAAACAATGTTTGAGATCATTGTGGATAAATGCTGAAACTCCTCCTCCTTTTGAGTCTGTTCTATAGTTATAATAATGGGTATAATTCTCAATTTGCAGTGCCAAGGCTTGGGTTTCCGATCTTATCCAGGTTTCTGTTATTAGAATGCCATGCGTGATTTTTGGTAGTGATTTTAAGATACATTTTAGCTCGTCCAGCTTTCCGCTTTTCCGTATACTTCTAGCATTTAGGTATAAAAATCTTAGTCGTGATTTGCAAGTATTAATAGTGCGATAGTCATTAAGTATTTCATAGGTGTTACAGTACATGTCGGAAGTTATATTGCCGCAGATTAGTTTGGGTTTTTTGGAGACTTTTTTACAACTGTTGGTGTCCCGTGTATGTATTTTATTATGAGGTCAGTCTCACCATCATTTTGACGGCGTGCTAATTCGTCTTTCAGACTCTTCAAATATAGCTGCTGTGTCGGAGTCTGGTCTGAGAATACTTTTATATTTTCTGGCAGTTTGTCTCTGTTTTGTAGAAGATATTTAGCAGAATCTGAAGTGTTGAACCATACTTTGATGCTACGGTGTTTGCCAGGAGTGTATTTTCCAATTCTAAAAATCTTTGTAGGCTTAGGAAGATCTTTGCACACCTTGTTAGTGATTTCCCAGACTTCTTGTTCGTCTTTAGTCATTCTGTCTTGTGCGTCTGTGGCAGTTGGTTCGGGTACCCCAACTATGATAATGTTTCTTTCTCTGGCTTTCCGATCTGCTACCTCTTTAATTACTTGCTCATTCGAATAGAGTTGGTTTTTTATTGTAGACGAGTCTGGCTGGAAGTTGGATGATAGCTTGCGTGTTTAGCGTTCGGGATGTGGGCTATTACATACTAGTGCTTTTTTTTGCCTTTCCCGAACTCGTGCGTTCTCTTTCCCAACTGTCAAAATAATGTCTATTAAAAAGAAAAACCAACCATGAAGTTTTTAATAAAGAGTTTTTGTGATTCATACAATTATGTATATTTCTAAAAAGAAGCTACTATTTATTTCAATATCAGATTTAATGATTTAATTAGGAATTTAGGGATTTTTTTTTAGGGATTTAGGTCTTTTTTTTTTTAGGGATTTGGTTAGGTTAGGTTTCATTTCATCGCATTAAATTTCATTTTCATTTCATATCAATAAAAAAAATCTACTGAAGACTAAGCTGTATGGATAGTTCCCTTTGCCTACCAAAACGGGTGAAGAAAAAAAAAACGTTACTTATATTCTACGGTTGGCTTATTTTCCAGAAATTTTCTTTTTTTTTTCAGTTATATTTTAAAAAACTGTACCAATTACAATGTACTATAACTTTTATAAGAAATAAATGATTAGTTGAGTTTATTGCGTTTTTATTATTTTATTAAATTGCTTCATTTTTTCGCAACTGTATTAAAAAATAATAGTCGTTCAGTACACCTGCGGAACCGTCATTACAACTTGTTCCGACTATCAACCGTCGCCTTCGGCTGCGCCTCGGCTCGGGTAGACATTTATCGGAACTCTTTGCAATGACAGCCTTTCCGCACTTGTAATGAAATATACTATTCTTTCGTAGACATGTACACCAAACACACGTAGCGTGGAGTGTCTCGTGGGGAGTTTCCACAAGCACATTCTATACTTACAACCCACAGACACGCACTACACTCACATACAACACTCCCACATGCACAACACTCAATACTTACCTATTTTAATTTCTTACTGTTTTATTCTGTACTCTTTTAATTTTTGTTATTGATCTTTTTTTTTAAATTGTGCTTTCATCTTTGGAACGCTGTCGTCCCCTCTTGGAGGTAGGCGTTAATATCTGCGAAACAGTTTTTAACTAATGTAGCTATTTACGTACGCAATCAATTTGTTAAATGTGTTTATGTTCTAATAAAGATATTTGTTTTGATTTGACTAACTGGGTTGTGGAGGTCAGATGCGCTAGCTAGGCTAGGCAGATGATAATGGGTAAAAGCAAAAACTGGTTTGGTATTCGTTTTAATTCCACTTAGAGCTAGTGCTTAAAAATAAAATTCTTAATTATGTGTAAGCAGTCTATCGGGCACGGGCACGGGCGGAGTTACGGCTTCCACAACTTGAGCAGACCGTCCTCGCCGTACGTGGCCAGCAGGTTCTGGTGCGGATGGTGCGTCAGCCCGATCACCGCCTTCTCGTGGATCTGAAACAGAAGCGCTGGCGTGAGTGCGGCGCGGTGCGAGTCGCGGTAAATATGTCGCGCGCACTCACGTTGATGGTGCGCTCCAGCTTGCCGGTGGCGGTGCAGAAGGCGTACAGCACGAGGTCCTCGCCGGCGCAGTACACGAGCCGGCCGCGCGCGCTCAGCGCCGCGCTCACGAGCGCGCCGCCTTCCTGCTCGCGCCGCCCGCTGGAGAACGAGCGCACGATCTGGCCCTGCATGTTCATGATGACCACGGTGTTGGTGCGGTTGCACACCACGAAGTGGTCGGGGTTCTTGGGCGTGAGCAGCAGCGAGTTGACGGGCGGCTCGCCGCTGCCGAGCGGCTTGAGCGTGGCCGTGCACTCGCCCGTGCGCACCGACCACACCTTCACGCTGCCGTCCGACGAGCCGCTCAGCACGCCGTGCCCGTCCGGCGTGAACACCGCTTCGTTCACGAAAGACGCGTGCCCGCGAAACTCCTTCAACACCTTGCCAGACTTCAGCCCGTGGATCCTGCGGAGCGAGGAGCGCGGTGAGTAGGCGGGAGAGCGGGCGCGGGTGAAGAGGGGGCGCGGCACTCACCTGATGGTGCGGTCGAAGGAGGCGGACAGGATCTGCGTGTTGTCTCGCGTGAACTGCAGGCAGGTGACGCCCTTGGCGTGCGCGCGCTCCAGCTTGCGCAGCACCTGGCCGGAGGACACCTTCCACACCTGCACAAAGAGTACGGTCAGGGCGGCGCGGGGCGGGGTGAAGCAGTGCGCGGCGGGCGGCGGGGCGTACCTTGATCTTGCCGTCATTGGAGCCGGCGGCGAGCGTGTCACTGTCGCGGCCGAAGGCGAGGCTGAGCACGGCCTCCTCCATGCTCATGTACTCCTCGTGCGCCTGGTAGCGCAGGTCTTTGCGGATCTTGCCGGTGGTAAAGTTCCACACCTCCACGAGCCCGTCCACCGAGCCCGTCACGAGGTACTGTCCGTCCGGCGAGAACCTGTTAGAAAATCAATAAATCAACATCCTTTATTTACAGGGTTCAACAGTGCATTTGCGCTTCGGTAATGTTCGTTTCCGAATCATAATCACTTGTCTTTACAAGTAACTAAACTATTACTACTAAACTAGCCGGGCGCTAAACTAGCCAAGTGCGTGTCGGGCCACGCGCAATGTAGGGTTCCGTAGTCTTACAACGTTAATTTGATCCCTTTAGGACATAAACTTAAGATTAGCCGGCTAAACTTAACATAACCTAACCTAAGTTTAGCCAACTAATCTTAAGGTGGATGCGCAAGGGTAGCCCGCGAAATTTAAATTTTCTTACGTTTATTGCAATTTGCAGGTCAGTGTCAGGTTGTATGTTGATGAAAATATGAATCGCGCCAGTAACAAGTATGGAGTTACAGAATTATAATCATTCAAATGATCAATACAGCTTTCCAAGTTCATATAATCACATTCAATAGCTATTTCATGAGAAAGTCACTTTTTGAGATTATATAAACTTGGAAGGCTGTATTTATGATTTTAATGATTATAATTCTGTAACTCCATACGTGTTACTGGCGCGATTCATATTTTCATCAACATACAGCCTGACACCGACCTGCCAATTGTAATAAACGTAAGAAAATTTGAATTTCGCGGGCTACAAAGTCACTTTTTGAGATTATATAAACTTGGAAGGCTGTATTTATGATTTTAATGATTATAATTCTGTAACTCCATACGTGTTACTGGCGCGATTCATATTTTCATCAACATACAGCCTGACACCGACCTGCTAATTGTAATAAACGTAAGAAAATTTGAACTTCGCGGGCTACCCTTGCGCATCCACCTTAAGTTGATGTTCCTACCTTTAGCCGTAACATATTATACAACGTGTATACGATCAACGTGGTGGATGCGTTCAACGGAGCAGTAAGGGGAACTACCTTAACCATCGCAGCTACACGCTACACGAATATGGTCTTAGGAGACTATCTATAATTTTTCTTGAAATTTTGATCACCATTCACAGATTTTCAAAAAACTTACAGTTAGCAAGAAAATGGCCATTTGACACAAAACGTTTTTTTGATGCCAGTTGATCCTGTTTCTAATACTGATCAAAAACTTGTATGGGACCAAACTAGGTTGGAGTACTTACAAAAAAAAACCCATACATTTTGCTTGAAAGTTTAAACCAAAACATTATTTTTGATGTTAATCAATCTGTTTCTGATCAATAACTCACTCGAAATCATTGCAGGTTCTATGAAAGAATTTATGAATCTGAAATATGTACAAAAGAATCAATAAAAGACAAATGATCACGAAGACGGTATGTAACTTTACGTTTTTTGCGATTTCTGAGTTTTTTCTGATGTACCTAATCTGTATATTCATTCCAAATTAAAGCTTTGAGCTAAGCTGTGGATAGACAGACGGACGGACATGGCGAAGCTATAAGGGTTCCGCAAACGTCAACAAAAAACACAGTTCTCGTACGGCCTATTTGTTGTTAAAGCGGCCATACACATTGTGCAAAAATTACAAGTGTCTAGTCAAGTTCCCAAGACACCGCTGTATGTCCGTATGTCACATAACAGATGAACAGACAGCGTAGATAGATAGAATACTCTTCATTGTGTACAGCATACAAGTTGCAAGTATTACAAAGCAGTACTTATAAATAGGGAGACACAATGGGCAGTCTTATCGCTAAACGCAATCTTTTCAAGACAACCTTTGGATGGATTTAAAGGAGGAGGAGCGTGTCTTCTGATAGTCTGTCTCGGTACTGTTTAGGTATGGTGTGGATGAGCACCGACCTGGCACATTCCACGTGTGATTTCTGGCCGAACTTAATGATCTTGGAGAGCTGCGTGGGGCACTGGTCGTCCTCCTCGTCGCGGATGGCTGCCTTGCCGCGGAACAGGTCGATGGTGGTACCGGGCGGCAGCAAGCCCTGGTGCTGTTGCCACTTGAGCGCCTGGCCCAGCAGCGCCAGCAGGCGCGAACTGGGCACCACGGACACCTCGCCCGCCAGCGCAGCGGCGATGGCGGCGCGGCGCCGCTCCTTGCCGCCGCCGCTGCCATACGCCTCGCGCGGGTCGAAGTAGGAGCGCGCCAGCAGGTTCTCTGCAACATGAACGAGCGCCGGATACAGTCGACTGCGCACTGCGACCAGTACTGGTCGCATTGGCACACACTGTTGACGCTACGTTACCGAGGTGGATGTAGCGGTCCGTCTCTTGCTGCTTCATGAGCAGACAGGGGTGTGTCTGGCGCAGCAGCGAGCGAGCGGCACCCAGCTCGCGCAGTTCGATGAGCTCCAACACCACCTGCTCGTACAGTTCCATGAGCTTCTTGTCGGGCAGCTTGAGCGATGCCGTGGCCTTCAGCACCGTGTCCCAGTGGCCGTTGTTGATGTCCGCGCAGAACCCGTCCACGCTGTCCACGGTGTTCAGCGACACACCTGTCTCCTCCTGTGGAATCACACAACCTGCACATCACATGCCGGTGCCGACAGTGGCACTGAACATACACGATCACGCACACCGTTCTATAGAACTCACAGTGAGACAACTTTATCGTGTGGTTAGTGCCTAACCTGGTGTCAGAGTTTGTATGCCGCCCATGGGCCTCTAACTTGGCTTTACCTGTCGTCAAGAAATATCTCTCAAGCATGCTGGTTTCCTCACGATGTTTCCCTGCACCGGAGCAAGTGATAATTATACGATACGCACATGAATCCGAAAAATCGGAGGTGCCTGCCTTGGGTTCGAACTCGAGACCTATGACTTGGCCGACCAATGGTCACACCACTAGGCTATCAGACAGCTATAGCAGTGATAGCCTGAGAGATATTTCTTGAAGGCATGTAAAGCCAAGTCAGAGGCCCATGGGCGGCCTAATGATACCAGGTTAGGCACTAACCACAGGATAAAGAAAGAAGTGAGACAACTGTGGCATATGCAAGCTTGTGATTAAAATCTAGCTTAATAATAATAATAATTCTGTCTCTGGAGCCCTAATCACCGGTAGCTTGGACCCTGCTCCCGACACCGGCGGATTACTATTTTTTATATTCTTAAATGTTTTTTATATGGATTTTTTTCAAGAAGTATTTAAAAATGTTAAAAATATTGAAGAAAAATAAATAAACGAAATAATAATAAATTGTTTATTGGACTCAGTAAAACATAGCCTAATACAATGTCATCCATTAGGGGGTGTACAAAAAAGGCTGCAATAAACTAAATGGACACCTGACTTCCAAACTAGCTAAAGAACCTGTATCTTGGAAATCAGTACACTTCCATGGACAAAATTTTGTTATTATAATTATAGAATTAATAGATGACAATTCCAACACTGGTAGACTACAAAATTTAGATATTAAACATTATACAATAATTATGTTAAAACTGACTGAAAATTAAACAAGGAATTTAAGTGTGGTAGTATTTTGGGTTTGGTGTGGGCTGTGATAGTGAGCATGTGTGTGATAGTGTGCATTTGTGAGTGTGTTACTGGTGTAAAATGAGTGTGAGTGTTTTGGTGTGTATGCATTTTTTTCTGTATGTTAGTTCAGAGAATGAAGATGATGATGTTAATTTCGGCCTGATGTCACTTCGGAACGGAAAGGATTTTTCTCTGTTTGAGAATAATCAAGGTTAAAAAACATAACCCTAGTTTACCCTAGCGTTAAAATTTTCTTACGTGACTCCGTGGCCGCGGAGAGATTTTTTTATTGAATGATATTTTTTTAAATGATTCACCAAAATCGGTTGAATAGTTTACGACTTTTAATGTGTAATATACATATGTTTGCCAAAACTGAACTCGTCCTTTTCACAAAGAAAAGCAAAGAAAAGAAAGTTGGCAACCTTACAGTTACCACGCTTCTTTGGGACCATCCTAAACCTGTCGACTGAAACCAAATACCTGGGCATATATTTGGATAAACAACTGAATTGGGCAAAACACACCGACTACATCACCACAAAAGCCAGCATAGCCCTATGGCAGTGCAAAAGACTGCTCGGCAGAAATTGGGGCCTAAGCCCTAAAATCACCTACTGGCTGTACACCACAGTCATCCGACCAATCATCACATACGGCTCGTTAGTTTGGTGGCCCAGGACCAACCTGAGCACAGCCCAGAAAGATCTCGAGAAGCTACAGAGATTTGCCTGCGTAGCAATCACCGGTAGCATGAGGACATCACCCACTGCCGCTTTACAGGTGATGCTGGGGTTGTCACCTCTACACTTCGTTGTAAGAGAGGAGGCGACCCTAGCGATTTTCAGGCTCGAAATATTCGGCACCCTCAGTAAAGATTCCAAAATCAAACATACACGCTTAAAAGATGATGCTATCAAGCGGCAGCCCATGATGGCATCACCCAGCGACAGAACCCTGAAGACCCACTGCTTTCAAAAACACTACAGCATAGAGCTCACAGCGGAGATGCGTGACTACTCAGGTCCAAAAGAGCTAAGGATCTACACTGATGGATCAAAGACCGACGACGGGACAGGTGTCGGAGTCTTCTCCAACGACCTAAACATTAAAATATCCAAACCCCTGGGAATGCTCAACTCTGTCTATCAAGCTGAGTGTGTTGGCATTATCCAAGCGGCACACGCCATAGAGGTCAGGGAAATTACGAATACCCATATTCATATACTCTCCGACAGTGCCTCAGTCCTTCAATCCTTAAAGAGAAACCAGATCACGTCGAGACTAATACTAGAATGCCATAATGCCCTAGAACGTGTTACGGTACTAAACCACAACACTGTGACACTACAATGGATCACAGGACACAGCGGATCACTTGGAAACGATGCGGCTGATGAACTTGCCAGAAGGGGATCCAGCACAAAAGCCTTCGGACCCGAACCCATTGTGCCCATTCCCTTCAAGCAGCTAAGGAGTTGGTTAAAGGATCACACTCAAACGCAAGCGGGAAAATGGTGGACCTCGACACCATGATCAGGCAATCCAAGGAAGCTATGCCATCCCTGGACACGAAGCTAACCAAGCGCCTTCTGCGCCTGGACAGAGATAGCCTGCCACTGGTGGTGGGGACCATCACTGGACATTGCTCACTGAACAAACACTTCCACACCCTAGGTATCACTGATAGCCCCCTGTGCAGAGCGTGCATGGAGGCGGAGGAAACTGTAGCACATGTACTCCTCGAGTGAACCGGCGTCACCCAGATCCGTGAGGAGACTCTTGGAACACCGAGATCCCTTGAGGATGTCCTGAGAAGACCGGGAAGTTTGATCTGCTTCTGGAGGGAGGTGGGCTGGTTGGAGTAACGGCCACCATGGCTCACGTACAATGGTCCAATTTAGGGACTAAGTGCGGAAACCAAACCCTTAACATAGAACATACATATGTTTGTACTTCACACACAATTGGCGGAGTGTAAAAGTGTCATCCATTGTCCCTTGACGTGGCACAAACCCAAACTAGTTTTGGGTGATCTCACTCTCCTCTTTTATTATTTTCTCTATCACTTCTTGCCATACTATGAGACATGAGCTTTATCCCCCCAAAGTTGTTGCAGTCCTGCGCATTAACATGAGTCTTGAAAATGGGCACTAGCAAACTATTGCACCATTCTTGTGGGATCTCTCCTTCACACACAACCACTTTTTGAAGAATAAACTCAGCCACATACATCTGTCTTCTTTTAAACACTTTCATACTTCTACTGGTATTCCGTCAGGGCTCATGGCCCATTAATAATTTCTTAAAAATGTCCATCTGTAGGACAATGTAAGTATTTAAACAAGTTCCAAATTTTTTAATCTAAGGCTAATGTGGACCACAGGTAGTTGGTTCTGTCCAGTTTGTCCCGCCATTTCCTGCGACGTCTATCATTTATCTAAATTAATATAATAAATAAGAACTTATACCTGCAGGGTTTGAAGTGTTTTAGTGAGGTTAGATTCCTTTAAGTATTGCTGGATCAGCCGGATAACACTGGAAATTCGTAGACATTTATTACTTTGATCGATTTACAGAAGTTACGAAAGCAATAATTAATATTAACTCATGAAACACTCACTCGGCAGATTCTATTTCAATCGACATAATTGAATTTTTCAAACAGTTTAGTGATCTAATAAATAATCATTAATCACTTCTGTAGCTATCAACATCTATCAATTCAAACCTAATTTAACCGACAATTCCGTAATTAGGTGGTTATTTAATTTGTGCTAATTAAAAGCTTGAATAATAGTGGGCAGGCGCCAGGCAGTATACACGAAAATAAACAACTCTTTAACTCTTAGCTCGGTAGCTCGCACTTTTCGTTATGTATGACCTTCAAGAGGAAACGTCAAGAGGAAGTGTCGAAACGACTTTTGCATTGTCAATTTGTCAGTATTAATTGTCACTGTCACTGTCAAAGCTGGACAGATAATAAATAACTACGACGCAATTCCATGGCATAACTGCTCAGACTAAAGAAACTCTGAGCATAACTGGCAAACAGAATTTTCTATGACGTTATAGATCGGAACTCTAACTACTGATCTAACTCAATTTGTTCAGGTTGACTTTTCGTATAACTGTAATTTAAATGCATTTAATAGCAAAATACTGGCACTTTCTTTGATATTACATAATAATGTTCCTTTGCAGTTCCTTTTTGATCATTATTAGCAACACTATCGCTAGAGAACGCTTGACATACATAGCTGTCGGCTGTCGCATTATAACGGGGTGCTTATAACCCACCCCTATTGCGATGTTGTATCTGTTGGCAGGTCTAAGGGAAAACAGAACGAGATAACCGACTGTTATAAAGTAAACGACAAACCACATAGTAATATTGGTTTTAATAAGCTAAAGAATTACAGTTAATTAGAAAGAGAGAATGACATGTTATATGACAACCATAAACTACTAAAATCAAAATGTAGGTGAGAGGTGTATAGAACCTCACATCATTCACCCTCCGTTGAATCTTCGTCATTAATAGCATAGTCTCTCAAATAATCAGGAGGCCTCCTTTGTCTGGTGGATCTTCTAAGAGGAAAATACAGAGGCGGTTCAACAGAGCTGTTTCGTGGCCCATCCACAGAGTGGTCAACAATCTCCGCATGCTCTCCTTGGTCTGCCTGAAGTGTCACTCGGTCATCATCATGTTGAACCGAAGTATCTTCATTTTACGATGGATAAGATTCCAAGACTTGCCTTTCAAAAGGTAGGGGCGCTAACTGGCGGTTTGACACAGTCCCTGTTTCACCATTGTTCCATCTTATGTAGGAGTAATAAGGATTACTCTATAGCAATTCGGCTTCTTCTACAATAGGATCCGTCTTGTTATGTCGAAGGTTCCTCTTGAGAAGTATTGGTCCTGGTACCATCCAAGTAGGTAGTATTTCCCCATTGGGTGATCTGCGAGGATAGCTGAACAGGCGTTCATGGGGAGTTGCGTTTGTGGATGTGCATATCAAAGAACGAATAGAGTGCAGGGCAAATTTGAGGACTCGTTCCCAGTTTTCGACGTTAAGGTTCTTGGAACGGAGGCTTAGTTGGATCGTACGCCACAATGTGCCATTAAAGCGCTCTACCTGACCGTTACCTTGGGGATTGTATGGAGTCGTACGTGATGAAGCGATACCGTTATTCCGTAAGAACGATTTTAGCTCTTCGGACATGAACGATGTTCCCCTGTCACTGTGAATGTACAAAGGCTGCCCGAATGTGAGAAACAGGTCCTTAAGACAGTTGATCACAGTAGTGCTAGTTATGTCCTTGCAGTGGTAAGCAAATGGGAATCGACTATATTCGTCGATAATCGAAAGCAAATATCTATTGCCTGTGTTCGAAGGAAAGGGTCCTTTGAAATTAATTTTAATTCGTTCAAAAGGAAATGTGGCTTTTATAAGCTGACCTCTTATCTTTAGGAAGCGAGGTTTAATCTCGGCACACACCGGACATGATGCTGTCATTGTTTTAATTTCCGAAAGTGAGAAAGGTAAGTTTTTCATTCGCACCCAGTGATGCATTCTAGTGATACCGCGATGGCAAAGTGCCTCATGTAATTCCTTTAGTTTGTTGGTGTTCATAAAAGCACAAACTCTTGATAAGGCATCGGCAGCAATATTCTGAGAGCCGGGACGATAAATGATATCGTACTTGTAGCACGATAACTCTAATCTCCAGCGTTGGAGCTTTTTGTTCTTAATTTTGCTGTTATGTTCTTGATTAAACATATATGCCACAGACCGCTGGTCTGTAATTAGGAGGAAGTGTTTACCTATGAGATGGTGTCGCTACTTTTTAAGGCTTTCGACTATAGCACAATTTCCTTTTCTATGGATGGGTGCTTGCACTCTGCATTTGACAAAGTCCTTGAAAAGAACGCTACTGGGCGGTCATTCTGTGATAATGTAGCCGCTATAGCGAATTGTGAGGCATCAGTTTCGACAGTAAATATTTCGTTATAATCGATAGCAACTAAATACCCAAGCAACAATAGCAACTAATGCAGCCTGTTTAATATCATTTTTTAGTTGTCCGAAGCATTTTGAATCTTCGTTCGTTATTGGAAAAGTTGTTATGTTGATCAGGGGCCTTATTTTCTCAGAAAATTTGTTAATCTATTTAGCGTAGTGGGCGAACAGTCCCAAAACTCGTTTGAGTTCCGTGGTATTCGTGAGAACTGGTAACTCTAGTAACGGTTTTAATCTTCCACTATCTGGACTAATAATATTGTCTGTCCACGCCAACTGCTAGCGCCACCTATTGTCGAGGTGCGCTCAACCTGGTGCGGCGCTGGCGCGGCTCCCACGACATCTGCCGGCGACGGGAGTCATCAAATCTTCGGTTCATTCCATCATTCGGTCTCATTCTCAACTTCACTCGTGCCTATAAAAGGCTTTGCATTGTATCGATTCATTCCTTAAATTCCTTTTCTTTCTATCTCCACTCCATCAACATAGATAGACTGCCTCCCGCCGAGGCCTCGGCGGACTGATCAAACCTGTAACCAGCTTAAACATTTAACAATATATGTATCAAATTACCACGTTGCATCATTTACGACGGAAACAGACCTGATCCCAAACATTGTCTTTGATCGTATAACCCAGCAAATTGATACAATCCTTTGAAAAGATGCTCTTTTGTTTGTTTAGAGTCAAGTTATATTTCTTCGCTGCTAACATGAACTGAGCAAGATTCTTATCATGTTCGTTTTGGTCTTTTCCGCAGACAGTCACGTCTTCGAGACTTATCTCGTTTACAAATGTTTTGATACAGAAGGCACGATTTTCCGGTCTATACCTCACGTCTGATAATATTGTTATTTTTTCTTTAGTGTTGTTTCCTGTTCCACAAATCTTCTCTATTTTATTTCTCTTCTTGCTCCGAATTAGATATTTCACTTAATTCTGATGTTTTCTTTTTTCTCTTAATAGCACGGTTTGTTTTATTCCGAACAGGGTTATTTTCTGTATCACTTTCTTCGTCAGATTCTTTGTTTTGAACAAGTAGGTGGTTTTTAACGTCTAAACATTCACAATTACCTTTCGGGAACAGGAAATCACAACAAAAACAGCTCAAACATCTGAATTTAATGACATTGGCTGTCTCTGTGTTCGCAATTTGATGTAGAGTCATTGTCTGTGGTACTGGCGTCAGAGTTTCTGATATTGTGTACCTATTTGGCAATATCAGCCTCTGAAATATAAAAGGTCATTACTGAAGTATCTCAGTCCTTGAGAATTTTAAATGCTGTTTGGGCATTTGGTATATCTGTGCCCTGTGACACATAACCATCAAGTCTGCGTTTTATCGCGCCACCAACCCCATCAGCGGCTCCTTTCCCATGAGAAGACTCACTGAAATTCCACGTAGAGTGTGGGACTCACAATTTTGTGTATTTTGAAAACAAAAAAAAAAACTTTTTTTGTTTGTATTGGCCAGTCAGAAAAAAAAATGTACAGCTGACACAGTCGGGAATTCTGTTCTAATATGGTTAAGAATAAGTTCAAGATGGGCCCATATGGCCTCTGGACCATGTTTGTTGCTGGGCGATCCATCCATTATCCTGCCCTTATCCCAACTTACTTGGGGTCGGCGCATGTCTTCTTCTTCCATACTTCTCTATTACTCGTCATCTCAGCAGTCACTTCCTTTCTAGCCACATCATCCTTCACGCAGTCCATCCATCGTTTCTTTGGTCTTCCTCTACTCTTATAGCCATCTACATTCATACTCAACATTTTCCTCAATACATTCTCCTCATTCCTCCGCATCACGTTGCTGGGCGAACTAGAAGCAAATGTTTGTGGCTTGTTTCCATTTGTGTATAAGACACCGGTATGAATTGTTATCTGTGGTTTCGAAGCACCGAAGTGCATAGATTGAACTTCTATTGAAAGTTTGCATACGTATAATTTTCACTAAAATCTATAATAATATTATAGATTTAGTGATCTGTTGTAAATGTACTGCAACTTCACATGTTTTTTAAAGTTTTTGATGCACGACGAGTACTGGTAATATTGATGTTTTATATTATAAACATGTTTTTTATGATATTAAGTTCTTTGTTAAATTTCTCTACATTTTCCAATGTCACACTTGTTTGTTTCTTTTCCATCTTCTTAGTAATTTATATTTGATTATCTTTTTTATTTGTATACTCGTATTTATTTAGTTTAAACTCTTCGTAAGTAACTGTTTCACTTTGATTATGACTACCCCAGTTAAAGGAAATAAATTTATCTTTACAATCAGAGCATTCCCCATACGCACATTCTTTCGAATTCAAGTCGCATTGTACTCTAAAGAATATTGTATCTAAATCCTTGCTTTCTATCAGTCCGATTTTTTTAAATTTTTCAATCTTGAGCTTCATGTTTTCATGTTTAATACATCCACACGTTTCTGTTTGAGAGTTTAGGACGCAAAACGTAGAAAGGCCGGTACTTTTTAAATGCAGTATACTTTGCTTTGCCTCCTTCCAACCTATACTTTTTGTAAAGATCCTTCAGACTTTTCAATAAATAGCGTCGCTGTTGCTTGTTTTTTTTTTAAGTTTTGACTTCATTCTTCCCGGCTGTTGCCCGACTAACATAATCTTTTTCATGGAATTGCTTAATTTCTTCTATAAGCAGTTCATTTTTTCTCAAAATATTTTTTCTGTGCCGAACTCTTCCTCTCAATCCCAATACAGCTGTAATTACGCTTTTTGCCTTGTACTTTTTGACTATATCATTCTCAACTACTCTTTTAAGAACATTTCGGTCTTTATTATCTTTAGAATTTGTGTAAGTATTTTGTAGAGCATTAGTTAAAACGTTATAATTAAGAAGCTGTCTTTTTACTTTTTGTTTTTCTGGTGTAGATATATTGGGAATATTTTCTTCTATAAAGCTATCGGTTTTTGTAAGTGGCGTCATTTCAATGTCATCTTGAACTGTACTCGTAGGAACAACATTTATTAGCAATTCTGCATTTTTTATTGAACGATATATTTTTTTTTAGTGCTAAAATATTTTTTGTCATCTTGCTGATTTTGGCCTCGTAATTATATTTTACAACTAGCTTCTGCCCGCGACTTCGTACGCGGATCCTGTTGCTTTTGCCAGCGACAACGGGGTCGTCAAGAAAATCGAAGATCTGAAACGTCTGATGTAGAATTCTGAGGCCCGGGGACGGGAAAACAACGGGATGAGCGAGACGATTGGAGACGTTCCAGATCATTCATTTTTGTAAGTCCACAGGAAATGCCCATCAGACTACACAACTTTTGCTAAGACGTCATTCCTTAATATGTTATAGTGTCGCTGGGCTTTGGAGTTCCACAACAGGGTTCCAGATCTCCAAATTTATTCTCACAACAGAAAATGCTCTTCACGTGGAATAATTTTTGCTATGACACCATTTTTATATCTCTTATACTTTAGCTGTTCTGTTGCGGTTCTGCATCAGGTGTTCCAATTTCCAAAATAAATTATAGCCTATATGTTGCCCAGACTTAATACCTACACAACAAATACCTTTTCTTCCCGTTATTCTGCAGCGGATCCCAAGGGTACACTGAATTAACAATAATATTGCAAATAACTTTTAAAAAATGCGCAATTCTCTATCCGTGAACGTCTCCGACTCGCGAGACAATGAGTGACGTTCACGATCAGCGAACAGTCGCGCATCACGTTCCGCACTTGTCTCTAGAGACCTAGAAGCAGATGCGTAGATACGCTGAGAACTCATGCGCAATTCTCTATCCGTGAACGTCTGCGACTCACGAGACAATGCATGACGTTCACGATCAGCGGTCACTCGTGCATCATTTTCTTCACTGGTCTCTAGAGACCTGGATGTAAATGCGTAAATACGCTGAGAACGCAGGTGTGCTTCGCGATCCGAAGAGGTTTCTACGGAGCGAGTTGCAGCCTGATGTTCTCGAACAGCATCAAGTCTCTCCTGACGCTCTTCGGTAGATTCTTGGGATCTCATGATCCTCAATCTTTTAGCTCCCTTGGAACGTTGGGAAAGATTTGACCTCTTTCTAGGCATAGTTATAGTTTAATTCTGAAGATACCTGATCAATTAAAATCTAAGTGACTGCTCCCCTGCATTACCGGGTAGGTTACCGTGTCACGAAAATAAATGAAAAAGGAAATTAAACACTCAAATAACATAAGCCCGAAGGCTTATTTATTTGATAAAATATAATAATAAATGGGAGTTTTGGCCAGCAGAGTCAAATTTTCAATGATTCATCGAATTTTCATCGAAAATCAGTCCTAAACTGTTACCGCCTTCACCGCGTGGAGGTACTTCCTGCTTATGTTATTTTATAATTATACAGTGAAATTAGTGATAGCTTTGATTTCCATATCAGGTGTTCCAGATCTTCAATTTCTTTTTTTTTTTCATTTTCAATTCCACAGCGCGTGTGCCAGATCTTCAATTTTTATATGTCAACAGAGAGTGCTCATCAGGCTGAACAACTCTTGCTAAGACGTCATTCCTATATATGTTATAGTGTCGCTGGGCTCTTGGAGTTCCACATCAGCTGTTCCAGATCTTTAATTTTTATACGTCAACAGAGAGTGCTCATCAGGCTGAACAACTTTTGCTAAGACGTCATTCCTATATATGTTATAGTGTAGCTGGGCTCTTGGAGTTCCACTTCAGCTGTTCCAGATCTTCAAATTTATTCTCTTAGCAGAAAATGCTCATCACGTGGAACAATTTTTGCTATGGTACCATTTTTGTATCTCTTATAGTTTAGCTGGTCTGTTGCGGTGCTGCATCAGATTTTCAAGTTTCCAAGATAAATTATAGCCTATATGTTGCCCAGATTTAATACCTATACAACAAAAAAATAATCATTTAAATCCGTCGAGTAGTTCCGAAGATTAGCGTGTACAAACAAACAGACATACAGACAAACAGACAGATTTTTTTTTTTGGATTCGTGCTCTATTACTGTTTCCAAACCCCCCTCAATAATTATTTTTTTAATATATTCAATGTACAGACACAGTTTTTTTACTGTTTTATTATATGTATATAGATGGCCAAATGTCTTTGAAACTTTTTTTTTCTGCTAATCGTGCTCTATTGTCAGTTTGATCGTTACTACTATTTTCAGCAACATTTTCTTTTAGTTTATTTTTTTGTCTATTTTTTCTATTTCTCCACTGTTTCCTTAAGGTGGATGCGCAAGGGTAGCCCGCGAAATTTAAATTTTCTTACGTTTATTGCAATTTGCAGGTCAGTGTCAGGTTGTATGTTAATGAAAATATGAATCGCGCCAGTAACACGTATGGAGTTACAGAATTATAATCATTCAAATCATCAATATAGCTCTACAAGTTCACATAATCACATTCAATAGCTATTTCATGAAAAAGTCACTCTTTGAGATTGCGATCTCATCAGATTATGGTTGTGAATTACTATACTTTTAAATTTTATTCAAATACTGAGTGTATAAAAGTTACATATTCTTTTGTTTTTCATTTGTTTTTTTTTTATATTTCAGATTTAGATTACGACTACAATGTCGTATGTTCCAACAAGAAGAAAGGCTTACAAAGGACACAAATATTCGGGGCCTCCGAAATCGTTGAAGCGAGTTCGCGGTGGACTACGACAATTTTACGACAATGAGAGGTAATAAACATAACTCAACATAACTCTAAACAACTAAATCTATACTAATACTTTATAGAGGTAAAGTTTGTGAGGTTGTAGGGGGTAATCTCGGGATCTACTGAACTGATTTTGAAAATTCTTCCACTAATACGAAGCTACATTATCCCCGAGTGCCGTAAGCTATAACTATTTACAACGTGCCGAGCAAAACGCGAGCGGATCCGTGGGCAACAGCTAGTATACTATTACTCTAATTCTGTGTTTATTGTAATAGCTAGTAACCGCCATTTCAACTATTTACCTACTTTTACTGTTGACTCAAGTTTACATTCGTAATTTATTCTCTTTATAATATTAATATTCGTATTACAGCCGTTTGAAAGTTTGGCGTGCCGAAGAATCGAAGAAGCCAATGAATGAAGAAATCGTCATAGATAATTCTAAAGTGTATGTATCAAATTAGCATGATTTTTTGTTTGCTGCTCGTAAAAGTGACACTACATAAAGGTGTTAGGTGTATATAATTATGGTAATTCAATTTTGATTTATTTGTTTCAGTAATCAGAATAAACAACTAAGAACATATGCGCGTGTAAAACCAAAAATCCGCTTAGAGGCCACATACAGTGTTCCTAGTAATAGCACTGTGACTGTGACAGACACTGTGGTTGAACCTTTGGAGATTAATTGGCCACAAGCTGATCCTGAAACTGATTCATTTCAATTGACAGTGGAAACTGTTCCAAATAAGTGTTTATCTGGAATATCTGGGTATCGCATTGTGGACCTGAAGCATGTCATTGAGTGGGCATTCCTTTTGGAGAGACACAGAAATATGTGTGAATCGTCACTAATTGAATTTGTCAGTGAGAGACATAATGGATTTCAAAGTGAATTAATTTTCAAGTGCAGTATGTGTGGTAAAGTGTGGAGGCAGTGTACGGAGAAGAGTGATAAAATCAATACTGCGTTTGTGTGGGCAACGGTGACTTCTGGTAGTTACTACACTCAAGCGGCACATATAACACATCTCATGGATATTCCAACAATGTCCGCTAATAAATTTCGTCGTATTGAAAAAAAATTAGGCTGTGTGTGGTTTGATCATTTGACAGAGGAAATTCAAACTGCTGGTGAACAAGAAAGATCAATTGCCATTGAAAAAGGTCATGTCAGTTCAGACGGAGTTCCCTTTGTTACTGTTTATGTAGATGGAGGATGGTTGAAAAGGTCATATGGGCATAACTTTGATTCATCATCTGGTATGGTAAGTTAATATTTTACTAATCACAAATTTAGTTCTTTATGATCTTTTTATTTTATTCAATATTTTCAAGTTTGTTTTCATTTCCAGGCCTGCATTATTGGTAAAGAAACTAAGAAATGTCTATTTCTTGGTGTTCGAAACAAATATTGTTATACATGTCAATATTATGAGAGAAGAAACATGGATAAGAAATCACATAATTGTTGCAAAAATTTTACTGGACCATCTACAGCCATGGAATCACAAATTATTGTAGAAGGTTTTCAAAAGAGTGAAGAAATACATCGACTTCGCTATTTGAATTTTATTGGAGACGGAGACTCCTCTGTGTTTGCAAACTTGAGAGAAAAAGTGTCATATGGGAACATAATAACAAAAATTGAATGCAAGAATCATGTAATCAAAAACTATACCAGTGCACTCTACAAGGTAAATAAATCAAATTTGTATAAACATCTCAAGATCAGTGAAGCATATTCTGTAATTATATTTGTACTTTTTTTTTAGATCTTGGCCAACACTAGGCTACCACTTTATGGGCGAAATATTTTGAAACCTAAATTGATGAAACTTACATTAGTGGCACGGAAAATTATAATGTGTAGCAGTGACAGTGCTACTATGGCAGTAGATTTGAGAAATGGCCTGCTTCATGTATTCGGAGTACATGAAAACTGCAAGGATTATTACTGCAAAGTCAATAAAACATCTGCAAGTGAAGAGAAGGAAGAAAATCTCGTAGAAAGTCTGAAAAAGACTGCTCCAGAGGTGTGGGCTCTGATTTATGCTGCCAATGAAAAAATTGCTTTGAAGGCAGGCCGTTTATCAAATGAGACGACAAATGTGGCAGAAAACTTTATGAGCGTTATAAATAAATTCAACTGTGGAAAACGAATTAGTTTAGAAAGAGGGGGTTCATACCAGCGACGTGTTCATGTGGCAGGTAAATATAAAGTCAGAAATTTTCAGTACCAGTAAGAAATGCTTTGATTATCATGGTGCATACTTCCCTCCTATGGTATATAACAAAGTGCACTCATACCGAAACAGGTCAGATGGTGGACTACAGATGTACCTACTCTAACAGTATTGTTTCTTTGTTTGTTACGTAATAATTATCTATTGATATTATCTAGTTAAAAATATTCTGTTTTCAGGATTATCACTTGCTACTGGACACAAATGGCATGAAACTGCATGGAAAAAGCAGACCACACAGAGCCCAGGGACACATTTTAAAAAGTACATAAAGCAAAAGGAACAAAGCAGAATACGACGGCAATCGTCGATACGTCGATATGTTTGCTCCAAGAGAGAAAACCCATCCTGACAAGCACTATGGACCTGAAGCTTGTGATCCAATTGATATTGATGAAGCACAATTGAGAATACAGTGTGAAGAACGGTTAGCAGAATTCCAAAAGTCACCAGAAAACATAGCTTTGATTGAAATGTCTACTGTAGGGCAGCATGAAAATGATTTATATACTACTCATAGGTGTGGTATAATTATGTTAGCAGAAATGTAGCTATAATAAGACCTACGTAGACAAAGCTGAATTTAATAAATACCCATAGCATACATTTATTTTATCTGGTCTTTTATGTTTACAGATTTGCAAACGCCGTATTACAACTCCATGTCATAACCATGTAAAGGATATTCTATATAAAAAGAATATTTGTACAAAAGACATGTTATATGGGCAGCAAAATGAGAATGTGGCAAAAAGTATGTTCATGCAACAATATAATAAAATTGTCAGGCCTTCAGGTCTTTTTATCGATGAAGAATTTGGATGTTTAGCTGGCAGTCCAGATGGTGAGTTTTTTTATCGAGCTTCAACTTTATCTACCTATTCTTATTTGGGAAATGTGGAAAAATATTACACTAGTTAAAATCGCGACTCGTCGACTGAGGCGAATATATTTCTTGTATTTATAAAATCTCATAAAGAGCTCCATAACATTGTTTTTTATTTTGTGTCAATTTGTTACAGGTATAGTTGAAAATGAGAGAGCTGTTGTTGAGGTCAAGTGCTTTCCATCATTGGCGAGAAAAAATCAAAGCCTAGAGGCAGCTGCCCTAGAAAAGAAAAACTTTGCTCTAAAATCGGATAATAATGTTTTAGTTATGAATAAAAAGCATGATTATTACTTTCAAGTAAATTAATAATTCTATTGCATGTCCACTTTATACTTTATTTCAGTATCTTGTTTTGTCTTATACTATAGAAAAAACTCTATTTCAGGTTCAAGGACAAATGCGTGTCAGCAAAATGGAAAAGTGCTATTTCATATGTTTTATTTCAGTCACTGAACCGTTGACTGTGATAGAAGTTTGTCGAGATAATGAATTTATCAGCAATATGATACCGAAGCTATTAGACTTTTTTAAAAACTGTATTCTGCCAGAAATCATTTTGAGACGTGTTAAAAAAAACGCGCAATGTATAGATTTGAATGGTATGTACACAAGGTTATTACTTTACTTCATAAGTTGAATCAATTTCAATGTCTAAAATATATTATTATGTTTTTCTAGTGAAAAATCGTCCATCAACATCAGTTGGAGATTCGAGCATGGAGTAAAGTTGAATTTTAGAGCAGCTTTGGAGATTGATGGTAAATAACATTTTAAAGGTAATTTGAAATTATATTCGTCAATAGGTAACAAATATACTAAGTACAGTTATTTTCATTTGCAGCAGATGTAGCTGATGCAGCAGCAAAAGAAGACTCAAGGCAGAGGATGACATCAAGCAGCCAAATGATTTTTGTTCCACAAGTTGTTTAGAATGTACATTATCATTGTCTTCCTGCCATTGTCCCATTCTATTTGGGGTCGACGCATAACGTTTTCTTCTTCCATTCCCCTGTCAGACCTCACGGCATTACTTACTCCTTTCTCTTTCATATCAGTCTTCACACAATCTATCCACCTTTTCTTTACAATGATAATGTACGTTCTAAACAACTTGTTACTTTTTATTTGTATTTATTATAAAATGAAAAGGTGAAATAATACTTTGGTATGTAGGTGTATAACTACCTGTTCAACTCGATAACATGCTCTTTAGATTTTTTGTTTTACTAGAAAGTTTTGTAATGAGTGCTTTGACATTATGCAATATTATTTCGCCTTCCTGGTTCTAATTACATACTAATTGCATTTTAGATTTATTGTCTCTTGTTTATGAATTACAAATCTTGAAGATCTTGTTTCTTTGTAATTATTGTAATAATTGGTTACGGTATAATAAAAATCATCAGTGTTATTATATTACAGAAAATATGTATGGGAATAAAGAAAATATTGATTGCTTTTGAGTGAATAGGCATGTAATAGATTATCCTAATTATAGGTATTGTTATGGTTATTATCAGTATTGCTTTTACTTTTAAAAGTTGATAAAATAGTAATGTTTTGCATATCCAAAAACTTATAACAACTATGTAATACCTAAATTACATTATTAAATAATTCTTTCACTATTTCAGTATTTCTGTAAAATATGTAGAAATAGAAAATATTCCAAACGGATATCCACCTTTTATGTCGTTGATATTTTGGATGACGGTAGATAGAAACGTCAAAGTTGTTTGTTCACGACTATAAAAGACGGTGCTCCGAGTGGCAGAGGTTGGTATTCTATTGCTGTTATTATTGTGTTATGATATGATACTATTTTGAAATGTTTGTTGCTTTACTGTTGTTATTATGTTGGATATAATAATGATCATGGACCATGGTAATATTCAGTACAAATTCAAATTGGTATTATACTATGAATTATTACTGATAACTATGTGCTAGAGATGTGTGTTATATTATGGCTTATATTGCTTAGTGTTTATCTTCACTGATAAACTGCTGTTACTTGAGAATGGTCCAGGACAACGGATAATTGTCCTGGCTGAATACTTATAACATGTTACCGTGGAGTTTCTTGTCCATTCTTCTCCACGAAGACCTAGGTTAGCGAATGGACGTAGCTTGATAGGTATCCTACTAATAACAGACAAGCCTAATTGAAATAAATGAAAAGTCTTGTCTTTCTGTATTTTTCTTCACAAAAACCCTTTTCCCTATACACCTCTTTAGAGCTACTTTTAGACACAGTAAATAACAAGTAACGATCCTGACACTGAAATATTGATAATTAGTGGATATTATTACATAATACATTTAGTCTCTCATCTACTTGTTATTACATGCATCAGGCATGTGTTACTTTTGTCAAATACTTTTGTTTTGACCTTTGTTATAAGGTAATAAAATAAAACTATATTTTCCTATAAATTGCATATTTATTTTCATAATATAATCACATCATCGTAACTTATTCGTAGATAAAACATGATTATCTCATCAGACATTCATTTCCACATCAACAGTTTTAAATACGCGCCATCTAGTGGTCCGTCTTAGTAACTAGTTCTCAATCAAGTCTGTGTGTGTCGGTGTGTAAACGATACTAAATTCAATGACGGATATTATTTTGGGATTATATGTCGAATTGGGTGGGTTTTGAGGCAATGTAATGATCAAGTTCAATGAAGTGTAATGTCCGCGTGGCGCTCGAACTACTTCTACGGCTTACTAACGTTCCAATTACAAATAAAACGAAATAAACTGGAAATGTTGACTTCAACGCCATCTAGCGAGAAAATGTCTATGAGCAGACCGTATCTTCATCCTTAAGGTAGCTTTTTCACTTTCCGTACATTCGCAATTTTTTTTTCTTTCTTTATTTCGCGCAGCATTTTTACGCCTAGCTTCTTCAAATTTTTCTGGGTTGTTAGCTCGCATTCGCTCTGTTTCGTTTTTGCTTTTCTGCCGCCGTCAAAAACATCTAAATTTTTTTTTTTTTTCTATTAGTCATGTAAACAACACCTTTTGTATTAATTTGTGTTATGGCAAGTTATTGTCCCCGGGATTTGAACGCAGAATCTCTGCTTCGTAAGCTAATGCGGACACAAATACATGACAATACTTATTTCTTCAAAAAATATAAGTTGTGAAGCTTTTTTTTTAACCGACTTCAAAAAAAGAGGTTCTGTATTCGACCCTCATGTGTGTATGTAGAAACTAATAATCTTGAAATATTTTTTTTGTACAAAAAGGAACCGTCTTCATAAACTACAAAGTGAAAAATAGCTTTAAAATTTCGGAAGTTGGTGGCAACTGTGGCAAGGCATTACCGATCAACTTTGACAGAAACAAAATGGCGATTTTTTTTCTGTAGGTTGGCCAACATGGAATTGGTGTTGCTATTACTTAAAATTATTTTTGTGGCTCGGATATCTAGTTAGAGTCTGTCAAGCGAGTCGAGTCCACAACCATTTTACTGATTTCTTATAATGGCAATACTATTATCTGTCAAACAGATTGTCACAATTTCTGTTCTAACCTCGAGCATTCCGGTTTTTGTTGAATTTTTTAATGTTATAATGCCAAAACCTATTAAAAGTAGTGTCAGGAGCCTGCTGTTTACAATGATTAATAAATATAATCATGTAAAGATTGAATCTGATGACGTGTTAACAGAAAAACGACGACTTTTGGATGAAATTGTTTCAACAACAGGTAGGTTGGCTACAAAATGTTGATACTTTTAGCACAATTGTCTAATTTTGTTTATTTTACTATGCTGTGATCACGATTTCGGTTTTGGTTTAGATTCAGACGTCGTATACATGACATTGAATCTCAATGGGGCACCTATAAGTGAAAAGTATTACTTATAAGAGATTGTTGTCATCTTTTTTCAGCCACCTTGGATGAAAGAAAGTCATAGCCATAGATGAGAATAAAAAAATGAAATCTGAAACAGACTATTTGACAAAAATTGCTGCTATGACAGGTTAGTACAGATTTATTTGTTTACATTGTTTGCATTTTCTACAAATATTATCATAAAATTTGTGCGTTTGATACTGAACTGACATATTGAACTTTCAGATTTAAGTGTGAAAACACTGCGAAGAATTAAAAAAGAAGGTGCTATTAACCAAGGCGAGTGGAACACACCGGGGAAAAAACGTCCACGACAGCCAACTGTAGCCAATCTGGATAATTTTGACTTATCAGCCATACGCAATAAAATTAATGAATTTTACTGTGTGAAAAAGCAAGTTCCAACTCTACGAAGTTTGCTTGCAGATTTAAGAGAGTCAATTGGATTTACTGGATGTCATGAAACATTGAGACAATTATTACTCAAAAATGGATTTGAATTCAAAAAAAATAAAAATGAGAGATCTCTTCTTATTGAAAAGTATGAACTAGCTGCATGGCGACATAGGTATCTCAGAGCTATTGATGAAAAGCGGAAACAAGGAAAATTAATAGTTTATCTTGATGAGACCTATGTCCACCAAAATTATAAAGTTAAAAAATCATGGCAAGGGCCATCAACAAGCGGTGTAATTGACAAAATATCGTCAGGCAAAAGACATATTGTTGTTCATGCTGGATCCGAAAAAGGTTTTGTTCCCAATGCATTATTGGTATTCAGTACTAAATCAAAAATGGCAGATTATCATGATGATATGAACAGAAATAATTTTATGAAATGGTTACGTGAAAAATTAATACCCAATTTAAGTCAGCCCAGTGTCATTGTTATGGACAACGCTAGCTACCATGTAACACAAATAAATAAGCCACCATCTATGAATGATTTAAAGGCTGACATTCAGAAATGGCTAACTGAAAATGGAATTCATTATGAAGAATTCTTTACAAAGGCTGAGCTTATGTGCCTTGTGAATGAACATAAAACAACTCCAATGTATGAAGCTGAAGAATTTTTGAAACAACATGGCCATGAGGTTTTGAAACTTCCGCCATATCATTGTGACCTGAACGCAATTGAACTCATATGGAGTTTGGCTAAAAGAAAAATAGCCAGCAAAAACTTAGGGATTCCAGGTAAAGAAATGGAGAACCTTATAAAAGAATGCTTTAATAGTGTCACAGCCAATGATTGGAAAAAATGCACAGATCACACTATTAGTGTCGAAAATAAGTATAAAGTAAGAGACAGGATATCCGAAACCGAGTTGGAACCCTTCATCATTTCTGTGCGTAATGATTCTACTGACAGTGATTTCTCATTTGAAGGCATTGAATTTCTTGATTCTGATTTTAGTTCTGATGAATAAATACGTACATTGAAATGCTTTTTTTTTAATTTATCCCAAGTAATTTTTTTATCAAAATTCAAGTATCAACAAGTTTTCAGCGTGCTATATCAGTGTTGACACCTGAAAGATTTTTGAATTTGCCGCCTTTTTCATGGGACTAGAATCGCTTGACGGACTCTACTTATGGTGTTATTTTATGGTAACTTGCGTGAAGTATCAGTCGTGAAAAAAAGTGTGACTATTTTTTAAAGTGAGTTTTATACATATCTTTTTTTTTTGTTATTTTTATAAGAACTTGTTAAAAGTATCCACAAGTTTACAGAATAATTTAGAAATACCAAAATTTTACAGTTTACAATAGATTTGTGGATCATTTTGTGACTACAAAGTGTGAGATGACTAAGGGACACGTGACTCTTGGATGGAAACTAAAACAAGCATTAACAAAAAAAAAAAAAAATTGATCTTGCTATCGATAAATATAACACAGTGAACCTGAAATTATTTAAAAACGACCATATCAACTATATAAAAAACCTACCTGGTGTTATATAAAATGACAAGGACATTTTATTTTTCTTGAAAGTACAATTTTTGGCGGCCTTATTTATTTATTTAACACTTCAAGCACTTAGTACAGAGGCGGACTTAATGCCATAGGCATTTTCTACCAGTCAATCTTTGGGTGATGCAGAGACAAACATTGGTAGGTGTACCTATGAATAAACTACAAGGATATATAAAATACATCAAAATACTATACATATATATAAAAAAATACATACATGTGTAAATAGACATTTACACAAATAAACTAAAATAAAAAGACAAACAATGGAGAAAACATTAACGTTGTGACGAAACTGCCAGCTTTTTCCGAATGTACTCGCGAACTTTAATTTTAAAAGATAGACGATTGGTTGCCATCCTGATTTCCTGGGGAAGAGCATTCCACAGAGAAATAGACTGAACGAAGAATGATCGATGAATGAAGTCAGTGCGGTGAGAGGGACATTGCAGAACTCGGTTATGCGATGAGCGCAGACTCCTGTCATGGTTGGCACAAATGTATTGAAAGTGGGGAGCAAGGTAACTAGGGGAAGAGGGAGAAACAAGAAAAGAAAACAAGGTGGTTAGCGCCCTTTGCTCCCTACGCTGACGTATGGGCAACCACTTAAGAAGAGAGGCCTTAGGTACTAATAAGCGAATGTTTCTGGAAGTTTTTCTTCGTTTATGATAAATTCAAGAGTTCTTTGAAATGCCGCAACTCCATTAGTAATTCCAAAAGGTATTCTTGAAAACTGATACAAATTGCCGCACGCCTCAAAGGCTGTATATTTTTTTTCTATATCTAAAATAGGTACTTGATGGTAAGCACTTTTTAGATCTAACTGACTGAATACCATAAACTTTGTCAATTTTTGGATATGCGGTAAAGGGTAAGCATCTAAATATGTAAATTTGTTTATGGTCTGAGAGTAATCCATCACTAGACGTTTGCGGTGAGCGCCGCCTCCTGCTACAAGGACTTGTGCGCGCCAGGGAGATATGCTCAGCTCAATAACATTGTCTTTTAGAAGGTTTGAAATCTCATTAGCTATGAACTCGCTATCCTCTTTGCTATAATGTCTTGATTTCATGGCTATCAGCTTTATATTTGGCGAAAGATTTGTAAACACAGAGGCAGGAGGTACCGAAGCTTGCATCACATTACAAATTTCTAGGGGTTTTCTTGGCCCTCCAAACTTGAATTCGAGTCTAGAATGGTCTTTAAGCAAATCATGGCCTACGATGACATCTGCACAAAGGTCACGGACACCACGAGTAGGGGACGTTTCTTATAGATATGTTCATTAATATTGATCGTTGCAAAACAAATCCCTTCAACGAAAGAAACATGGTTTGTAGACGTCAAAGTTATGGTCTGCTTATGCGGCTTGAGCTTTAGTTGCATCATGCTCGCGATGTTTCTGTCGATGAAACTAACTGAACTCCCGGTGTCTATAAGTGCCTCAGCCTGTTTATCAACAACTGTTAACATTGATCGTTATCCGTATAGTAGATCTGCTCAGCCCCGAGGGAGAAGCCGCAGAGAAGGCGTCCGGATCGGTTGCATTGACATAAGAGGCAGCCTTGATGGCGTTGGAAGAGTAAGTGTCATTGCTTCTGGAACTGCTGGACCGACATACATTGGCGAAATGACCTTTTTTGTTGCATAGTTGACATTCAGCTTTAAAAGCCGGGCATTTGGTTCTTTGATGCACGTTACCACCGCAAAAGAAACATTATCTAGGCGGTCGTGGTTCCGATCGAATGAGTCGCCGAGGTAGTGCCGTCAACTGGTCTGGACTGCTATAGTTTGTAGTACTTGGTTCAACCACCGCGTTGAGGTGGGTGTTAAAACTAGGCTTATTACCGATAACTTGGGAATCTTTCTCTGCAGATTCTAGCGATTGAGCGTTATTAACTGTCTCATCGAGTGTCAGCGTTATTTTCTCTAGTAAGCGTTCACGTATTTTAGACGACTTAATTCCGGCTATGAAAGCCCCTCGAATCGCTTCTTCTTCATGTTGTTTGGCTGTAACGGCCTGGAAGTTGCAGTCCCGTGCCAACAGCTTTAGTTCCCTCACGTAATCGGATATGGACTCACGGTTATTTTGTCTTCTAGTTGATAGATTGTGGCGCGCTAGAATTTCGTTTTTCAGTTTAACATACATTTTGTCTAGAGTTGTTACGACTTCTTCATATGTTTGACAATCTCGCACGTAGGAAAAAATTGACGCGGAGAGATGGTTTATAATCAGTTTTAGCTTGAGATATTATGGGGTTTCATCGGGGACCTCTTCAGTCAGAAAGCTGTTGAAGTTATATTTCCAGTGGATCCATTTCAGATCTGCTCCTGGAGTATTGGGATTATAGTTGTAAATAAACCGTTTTAAACCAAAATCAGTGGTTTAAAACCAGTTTTTTTTTTTAAACGGTTTAAAACCACGACCACGTGGGCCGTACATTGATTACGAATTACTTAAAAAAATTGTTTAAAAGGCTAATTGAAATCATTTACCATTTTTATTAATATATGTGAAGTCATATATCATATTTATATACTACTATTTAGGATTAGAAACTATATACAATCATGTCACTTTGTATTACAGAACACAATATGACAGAAGAGGACCATTGCAATCTTTGTATTCCAAATTATACTCTTGCTACCTTCTATGTGAGAAAGTCCCGGAGAGGTGGCTCATGCATCTTAGTAAATAATAAACATCAGTATAAAATTCTCGACTTAAAAGAATATTGCAGTTCTTGTATTTTAGAATCTTGTGCAATTGAATTAATCGAACATCAAATAATTATAGTCTGTATTTATAGATCTCCTAAGAATAATATCGACTCTTTAACTATGAAATACTCTTTAACTATGGAAAATATGTCTCAATTCCAAAAAAAAGGTGCTGATTTGCGGAGACTTTAATATCGATATCTTAAAAAACACGAAATGTCAATGCAATTTCAAAATCTCTTTCATAGCTTTAATATGAAATTAGGTGTACGTGAACCAACCCGGCTAGATAGCGGTACATGCATCGACAATATTATACACAATGTAAGAGGAAGTGTATGTGAAGTAATGGAGCTAGCTGTTTCTGACCACACAGCTCAAATTATAAAATGTCCCGTCAAAAAGACCTGTACGATCACACACTGGTACTCTTATAAACGTGATTTTTGCCAGGAAAATGTCAAAAAATTTAAAGAGGCTCTCCAAAGTCTTAGTTTTAATAGTGTTTATAGCTGCAAAGATCCAAACAATGCATTTAAGGAATTTCATAAGTTATTCAAATTATTTTACGATCTGTGTTTCCCCTTAAAGAAAATAAAAAATGTAACTACCAAACCACAGAAATGGATCACAAAAGGTATCAAACTGTGCTCTAAACGTAAACGTGAGATGCTATGGACCTTCAGGCGGCATCCAAATGTAGTCAACAAACAAAGATACAACTCCTATTCCAAACGTTTAGAAACAATTATCAAATTGACCCAAAAATCGCAAAATAGCCAAGTTATCAATAATGCTGTAAATAAAAGTAAAGCAACCTGGAGGGTTATAAACTCATCAAAAAATAACATTCCAAGGAACAGTCCTTACAAACTCCTTATTGACAACAAAAACGTAACAAATCCAACTGACATTGTAGAACTATTTAATAATCATTTTATTGACCAAATACAGCCAATGAACAATTCGAACCATAAAATAACAGAAACAAATTCAAACATTAACTCATTATTCTTATCACCCACAGCACCAATTGACATTTATAAAATAATTACGACTCTGAAAAATACGAATAGCTCTGGCTTTGATGACATTGAGACTAAGATAGTAAAAAGCGTAGCTGTTCAAATTTCACAGGTTTTTAGCTATATTACTAACCTATCTATAGAACATGGTATTTTTCCCGAAGACTTAAAACTGTCCGTAATTAAACCTCTTCATAAAAAGGATGATCCTCTAAATATACAAAACTACAGACCGATTGCTCTTTTTTCAATATTTTCCAAAATAATTGAAAAAGTTATTTATAACAGTATATACATGTTTCTTGAAAAGAATGGCATTTTAGCTAAAGAGCAGTATGGTTTTAGAAAGTCTAAAAACATAAACATGGCCATTTATGAATTGATCAATGAAATAGTTACAAATATGGACCAAAAAATACCTGTAACAGCCTTATTTAAGGATATGACTAAGGCTTTCGATTTTGTTGACCATGGAATCCTTCTAAATAAGCTATATAAATATGGCATTAGGGGCAAAGTTTTAATCTTAATACAGTCATACCTTACTGGCAGAAAACTGGTAACTCGTATTACAGCAGTCGATGTTCAAACTAAAACTGAAATTAATTACCAATCAAGAGAGAGACAAATTTACTATGGTGTGCCTCAGGGAAGTGTGCTTGGCCCTTTATTATTTTTATGCTATATAAATGACCTTCCGAAAACCATACCTCATCCTATGATCCTATTTGCTGATGACTGTACTACTTATAATATTTTCTGGTAAAAATAGTGACACATATGAAAATGACATAAACAGTAGCCTAAGTCTAATAATTCAATGGCTAAATAATAACAACTTACAGATTAATGTTAATAAAACTCAAATAATGACATTTAAACAAAGAACTAATCCTAAAATTCTTGACATTAATTATGATCAAAATAAGATTATTAAAACGGAGCGAACCAAATTTCTAGGTATTTGGCTGGACGAAAACATGACATGGAAAATACACATCGAGTCTATGATTAAAAAAATTCATCAATTTTGTTATGCTCTACACAATTTGAATAAGGTTGCGAATCGTAATACTGTCCTTACTGCATATCATGCATATGTCTCCTCAACTCTTCGTTACGGCATAATATTTTGGGGCAACTCTGCCAACAGAGAAATGGCATTTAAAGCCCAAAAACAATGTCTTAGAGCCGTATGTCTGTTAAAAACCACCGAAAGTTGCAAACCATTTTTCGTTAGTTTAAAAATACTCACACTTCCATCCCTCTACATTTATGAAATTGCAATATTTGTTAAGGAAAATCTGTCTAAATTTGATAATCTTAATACTAGACGCCACCAAAGCACACTAAAATCAAAAAAACACAATACTGCACTTTTCTCAAAGAGTTGTCTCGGCATGGGTCCAAAGATTTTCAATAAACTACCAAGAACTTTTAAAAGTATGAACAACATAAATAATTTTAAATCGCAACTTAAGAAATTCTTAATTGAAAAGGCTTACTACTCTATCAATGAGTTTTTAGATGATAAAAGCATAAAATAAAATAAAAAATGTCCGATCCACTTGTTTACGACGTTACTTGTTTGAAACAGTTTTATCTAGTTTGTAGTTTTTTTTACGCCTAATTTGTACGCCTTGCAAGGCAAAACAGAGTGATACAACACAAATTTTATACCATGTACCATGTTACCTATGTTTAACAAATAAAATACTTTGACTTTGATGTTTTGGGTATTTATTAAAATAAAACGGCAATGCCGCATTTTCATTTTGCACTTTGCTACCAAAATCGCAACGTAGGTATGGGGAGAGATGAGGCAGGTAGGGATCGATTTTATGTTTGTCTGTCATGTTAATGAAGGTTGATTTTAAAATATTTTAATTTTATTTTCCTTTTATATATTCTAAATCAGGAAGGTGTGGTCTAGATAACTTCGTGTAAAGCCTCAGTGCATTCCAAAAAAAAACATTCTAAACCATATTAAACCGCTAAGTGTGGTTTTAAATCGTTTTAAACCAAAAAGACGGTTTAAAACAAAATGGTTTAAAACGTTTAAAATTCGTTTTGCATCTCTAATTGGGATCAACATCAAATCTCTCGGGTCGTAGATATTTCGCGAGAGCAGCGTTCATTTTCACCTTTTGCAAAGTAAAGGATTTTGTATCTTCATTCGACATCTCTTTTAGCTTATTAAATTGTTATAAACGACAAACCACATATTAATATTGGTTTTAATAAGCTAAAGAAATGCAGTTAATTATAGAGAATGACATGTTATATGACAACCATAAACTACTAAAATCACAATGTAGGTGAGAGGTGTATAGAACCTCACATCACCGCCATCTCCTTTACATTCTCCTTTGTGAGACATACGATTTCCTATACGAGAAGACAGTGCGTCAGAACTGTTTGCCAGTAACACGTATGAAGTTATATCATCAATACAGCCTTCCAAGTTCATCTAACGCCATTGAGTGTATTTTTCATGAAATAGCTATTGAATGGGGTTATATGAACTTGGGAGGGCTGAATTGATGATTTGAATGAGAATAATTCTGTATCTCCATACTTGTTACTGGCGCGTTCATATTTTCATCAACATACAACCTGACACTGATCTGCAAATTGCAATAAACGTAAGAAAATTTAAATTTCGCGGGCTACCCTTGCGCTTCCACTTTATCTAATTTATCAAAATTGAACTCTTTCCTAGTTTGCCGTAAGTCATTATTTTCCAGAATTTGATCCAAGCGACACTATCGAATGGTATAATAATAGCAGCGTTTTTCCTAAAATAAAACGCTTATTAAATTATTTACTTAAATTCGAAGCTCAACTGATTGAGACAGCAATTCCATTTCAGTGTATTTCCCCTCTCTTTCTACCTTATTTACCCTTCTCTTTTGCACATCCACCCCCTCTCCTTCTCAACACCAGGTGGGCTAATGGCCTGATTTGTTGTGTTGAAAATCAACAGGCAGGAAATAAGTTAACACGATCCCTGTGTAGCTAGGATCATGTGTACCACTCCTTACGTGTAATCCTAAAATGTAGATTTAAGTTGCGATAGGTACAAAGACATGACATTGTTTTTTATTTGTATACCGACTCAAATAAAATAAAAATTGTTATAGGAACGACCCGCCCGTGTGTCACGCACGTATAAACTCTGTACTTCATGACCCTAAATTTGTGACATACACGTATGATGTGTGGTAAAAAACAAATCACACACAAGTCAAGGTACGGTTGGGTCGGGATACTTCTGCAAGAACTAGATCTGTTTTTTTCTTCTTCGAGTTGGCTGTCTGCGACCATAGGTTGTAAAAAAAGCGATAGGGAATCGAATATTCAAAGGGATATGGTAAAGTAGAACATTATTACCGATTGCCAATATCGAACAAATTAATTTGTAAATCAATTATAGAATGAAGTAAAGTCATTGAATTCGTTAATGTTGCAATGAATAAAAAAAAAATTGATAATAATTTATCATAGGAATAATGTGATGAGGAAGTTCAGATATGAAGCGATATTATTCTCTATATATAAAGGAACAAAAAGTATTGTTTTATTTTATTGTTTTTAAACAAGTGTGCAAAATTCTGTTGTTTACATACCTGTCAGAAACTTGAAACGAAATTACAATAATTTTGTTTAATTGAATTATAATACCGGTAAAAAAATTTAGATGTAATTTGATATTTTTAGGTCTAAAAAAAATCGAAGTTCGAATCAATCGCAACTGGAAGAAAAAAAAAATTGAGTAGTTCTAGCAGAAATATTCCGCCCCCTACGGTTTTGCTAGAATTTTGAAAAATGCTATAGTCTACTCGTATTCTACAGCGAAAACAAGTTGTTTGTCAAAAAAATTATGAAAATGAATGTTTTAAGAACTAAAAAAAATCCATTTAAGTAATTTGTGTCCATATTTTAGTGTCACAATTAATGATAAATAATAAGAATAAGTGATCAAACTACCTGTTTAAAACTGTTCTGTTCTTTTTAATTCATATTATGAAGGAAGAAAGGGAATTTAACCCAAACAGCCAAGTCGTATTTGGTTGGAAGAAAAAAGTTTTTTAAACGCAAATTCAGAATGTTGAGAAAAACAGGAGAAGGCGATTTTTTTTTTACTCTTTGTAGTGAAAAATAAATCACTACTAAAGAAAAGGTACGGTCTACAATGAGGGACGGTTGTGTGATGAATAGTACGGAAAACCGTCCTTTTTGGTACGCTGGTCAATGTCAATCTGACAGCAGAATATTGCGAGGTTAAAAGGTCGCTAAATCTAAAATTTATCCTAGTCAGGCGAAAACTTATACCAGCGGACGACCGTGAACGGGGCAGATTAAATTTCTTCCTTAACAAGTCTTCCTGATACACATTTCCTCCATGTTCCAGCATATTTCGCTGCCTCTTAGTGATTCCCGAGTGAAATACACCAGATCTCGTAGATTTGTCTGATTGCGCACCTCAGTGGGATCCCAATTGAGATTCATTTGTGCCCAAAGATTCTCAATGAGATTTAGATCGGGACTTTTAGCTGGCCATTGATTTGGTGTAAAATTTACGTGTACATTTAGTTGTCGCGATATTTCGGCAACTCTCATCTCCATTTCTTTCGAAATTACGATGCGTATTCTTTGCGCAGCGGTGAGCCATGCAGGCAACATGCAGGCGTTTTATCAAATTATTGTAGATTTTGAAAATTATTTTAAAAGACCTCGTGTCAAGTAAGTAGACAGAATTGACGTCAAAATTTTACTTTTTAAAACATTGCATCTATGATCCATGCAGTTTTTATTTGAAACAAGCTCTTGCCCGCGACCTTCGTTCGCGTGAAATTATTATAACAAAATATTAGTTCCCTTTTTGAATCAGATTTTGTTACCAATTTCAAGGGTTTTAATTTTTTAGCACGGAACCCTAATTATTTTTCTAAAGTAAAAGTAGCCTTAGTAAGACCTTATAACATCAGCTATCTGCCGGTAAAAGTCCCGTCAAAAGCATTTCAGCCATTTCGGAGATTAGCTGGAACAAACAGACAGACAGTCAGACCGAAGAACGATAACAAAAATGTGTTTTTGTTATAAGTGCTGTAAGTATATATTTTCATTTGCATTCAGTAAAAAGCTGTTTGATATTACTGTTGAAGCAAAGAGGTTTTGCTGAAATAATCTCAGGCAGGTTATAATTTTAAGTTTTTAATATTGTTGTCTGAGATATGTCATTTCTGAATAAAATGGTTTTTCGGTTGTCAATGATTTTTTTCAATGTATTTTATTTTAACCGTTTCATTATGTTTTGATAATAACGATCTACAGTTATTAGAGAAACCTCAAGTAACAGGGAATTTGTAACAGGTTAAGGGCCCAGAACATGCCCAGAACTGAAACACCAAATAACAAAAATATTTTTTGAAAAAGTCGATGGAACTTTGAGAAGAAAGTTCTAGAAAAATCTCTAAAAAATGTCTGCAGCAGGAGATAGCGCGCAGCAATCGAGTAATTCGGGTGGATTACCGTCGATTGAGCGACTCGATGGTAGTTCAAACTATTCAAACTGGAAGTTTGACATGGAGTGTGTGTTGGTTCATGACGAGCTATGGAACTACATCATTGCCGAACCAGACATAGCAGACGCGAACGCTGTAAAGAGGGATCAAAAGGCAAGAGCGAAAATATGTCTTATGATCAACAAAAGTTGCAAGGTGCACGTGAAAAGTGCGAAAACGGCAAAGCAAGCATGGGATGCCCTGAGGTCAGCGTATGAAGACAAGGGAATAAATAACAAATGCAGGTTATTATCTCGCCTTGTGAGCATAAAACTGGAACAGTTTACCTCAGTACCGGAGTATGTGACGGAGGTCATGCAGGTATCCCAACAGCTTAACGACCTTGGCAAGGAGATTGATGACGAGTTGTTAGCCACCTTAATGCTACAGGGACTAACGGAAGAGTTTATGCCCATGAGACTAGCCCTGGAGAACACAACAACTACACTTACCACAGACTATGTCAAGACGAAGCTGCTTCAATTGACTTCATACCGGAGTGAGTCAAATCAGAGTGAAGCAGCCCTTACCTCCAGATCCAAGAGAAGACCAAATACAACACAGAAGAAGTGTATACCACCGTCACAGAAGACCACAAAATGCTTCATTTGTGATTCTGCGCAGCATAAAGCACGAGACTGCCCTGATAATCCCCGGAAGAAAGCGACGGCGCACGCTACGATGCATGCAGCGGCAGACACTGTAGACGACGGAGCGCTCCACAGTGCCATGGCGACGTCTACCTCTTCAAGCAGATACGAGTTCATCGTGGATACGGGAGCATCAGAACACATGACGTATAATAGGGAGTGGTTGAGAAATTATGTTAAGCATAATAAGATAGAGATTTCATGTGCGGATGGCGGTAAAGTATATGGTATAGGAAAAGGAGATGTGGTAAGTAAAGATGGATCAACAAGGAGATGGAACAATTTACCAAAGAGAATGGTATTGTTCACCAGCTAACCGTCGAGTATACTCCTCAGATGAACCCATGCGCGGAGAGAGCGAACAGGACAATTTGCGAGAAAAGCAGGAGTATGTTGCAGGAAGCAGGCTTGGATGAGCGCTTCTGGGCGGAGGCCGTCAGACATGCAGTTTATCTGAAGAACCGCTCACCAACGGTCGCTGTCCACAACATGACGCCAGAAGAAGCCTGGACTGGCAAGAAAACTGACGTAAGCCACATTAAAGTGTTTGGATGTAAGGCGTACATGCATATTCCTGACCAGAAACGCAAGAAATGGGATCTTCAGAGTAAAGAGCTTATTCATGTAGGATATGAAGAGAACACGAAGGCGTATAGGTTAGTTGACCCCGTTACACACAACGTGCACAAAGCGCGCGACGTTGTATTTTTTGAAAATACTCCAGCTGGCAACCAAGGTAAGAAGCCTTTGCTTTCATCAGTGGTACCAATAACGGACGTGCTCAGTGATGAGGCACCATCTATACAGCCAAGTATTAGTGTAGAACCTGTTGCTGCTACTGGAGTAGAACCGCCGCTTCAAAGACAAGGTGATGATGGAGAGAGAGGCTCTCCCCAGTCTGAGGACGAAGAATGGGCTACATCCGATGAAAGAGGACAATCAGATGTTGAAGAAACCTCCCATAATGATGAGATATCAGGCAGGAGATACCCACTACGAGTAAGGAAACCAAAACAATTTCCAGATTTTGTAGCCTATCAAGCGGCTAATGTACTTCAAGATCCTTTAACTGTCCAGGATGCACTATCGAGAGAGGATAAAGCAAAGTGGAAAGTAGCAATTCAGGAGGAGTTAGAGGCTCTCAAGAAAAATAAAACGTGGACGCTAGTGAAGCCACCGAGGTCGTGTAACATCGTTGATTCGAAATGGATTTTTCGAATCAAAGAAGAGGTGGGGGGAAAGATCCGTTACAAGGCACGACTCGTTGCGAGAGGCTTCCGTCAACGCAGAGGCGTTGATTATTTCGAAACGTTTGCGCCTGTGGTAAGGCACAGTTCGTTGAGAGTTCTGATAGGTTTAGCAGCAAAAATGGATTTAAAAATAGATCAAATGGATGTGAAAACAGCATTCCTAAATGGGAACTTGAGTGAAGTCGTTTACATGAAACAACCGGAGGGTTTTCAAGTAAGAGGCAAAGAAGATCATGTGTGTCTTTTACAAAAGGCTTTATATGGTCTTAAACAGGCTCCACGGGCGTGGAACACAAGACTTCATTCTGAGCTTCTGAGGTTGAAGTTCAAGAGATCAGAGAATGAACCGTGTGTCTACATGAGAGCACAGGATGGTAAATTGATCATCGTTGCAATTTATGTAGATGACCTGTTAATATTTTGGAATAATGAGCAGGAGATGCTCTCACTCAAGAAAGAGTTAAAATTGATCTTTGAGATGAAAGATCTAGGCAGAGCTGAACTGATGCTAGGAATTCATATAGATCAGGGTCTTAATGGCATTAAGCTACATCAAGAGAAATATGTAGATAAGCTTTTAAAAGCATTTAATATGGAAAACTGCAAACCAGTGATGACACCAGCTGTACCAGGACAGAGGCTAGAAAAGGTTCCAAGTGATAAGAAGTTGGATGAGAAAATCCCTTATAGATCTTTAATAGGCTCACTTATGTATTTAGCTGTCTGTACGAGACCTGATATAGCTCACGTGGTCAATTATTTGAGCCAGTTCAATGAATGCTACAGCGAGCAACATTGGATTGCGGCTAAAAGAGTGCTTCGATACCTGAAGGGTACAAAGAAGCTAGGAGTGATGTACTCAAGAGAGAAACGCCAAGAAATGGTAGAAGGCTATGCTGATGCCGATTATGCTGGTGATAGCGATCGACGTTCATATTCAGGCATAGTATTCTTAATTCAAGGAGGAGCAGTTTCGTGGTCAAGTACTAAACAGCGCACTGTGGCACTTAGCACTGCAGAGGCAGAGTATGTCTCAATGTCAGAGGCAGCTAAGGAAGTCGTGTTCCTAAGGCGATTTGTTTTGGAACTGACTGGAAAAGAATACCAACGAGCTTTAACGGTATTTTTAGATAGTCAGTCTGCAATTGCCATTGCATATAATCCAGTTCACCACCAACGCACGAAGCATGTTGATGTGAGATATCACTTTGTGCGAAATGCAGTTGAAGCAGAGGATATATGGTTAGAGTATCGCGAAACTGAGAGGATGGTTGCGGATATTCTTACCAAGCCTCTCCCCAGAGGCAAGTTTGAGTGGTGTGTTAAGAGTATGGGTTTGTGTGTATGAGAACGCGGTGTATTGAGAGTAGTGTGTGTTGTGTGAGTGTGTATATGTATGAACATGAGTTGTTTGTATGTATGCATGAGATTAAGGAGGAGTGTTGAAGCAAAGAGGTTTTGCTGAAATAATCTCAGGCAGGTTATAATTTTAAGTTTTTTGAATTTGTTGTCTGAGATATGTCACTTCTGAATAAAATGGTTTTTCGGTTGTCAATGATTTTTTTCAATGTAATTTATTTTAACCGTTTCATTATGTTTTGATAATTACGATCTACAGTTATTAGAGAAACCTCAAGTAACAGGGAACCTTTAACAGAAATATCACTGTTTTTGCCTGTAGTTCTGTGTCCTAAGTAAATCTGAAATCAAATTCTCTAAATAAATTAAAACCTCCATAATTAAGCAGAAATATGAAGAAATACCCGAAAAAAATCGCAATGAATGACAGATGTCATGAAAAAAGACAAATTTGGATAATGCACATACATTTTTGAATGAATAACGAAGATCAAATATGATAACGAGAGCAGCAGCAGCACGACGTACACGCCCACCAACCCCGGATTCGTCGCTCAGCTCCGCCTCGCCGCCGCCGGAATCCAGCCCCGTCGTGAGTGCTGTGACACCGGCCGTGGTAGTTGCGTCGAGCTCGAGCGACGAGTATTTCTCTCCACCGACGTCGCCAACACCTGTGCGTCGGCAGGGGAGAGGCCGGCCACCGAGAAGCTTGGGACTTAGGGGCCATCCGGCCCCAAGCCGTCCCCGCTGCCGGTGGTTGTGTGCAGCGCATGAAATGGACTCAATCAATAAACGAGAACGTCATGCGCGCATACTACGGGTCTACAGAGGGGGGAACTAACCTCACTACGTACCGTGTTAGGATGTCTCTGTTCTAGGAACTTGAACCAACCGTCAACGTCTCGGCCCAACGACTGTCGGATCAGGTGCGGGTCATCCAACGCAATCACATGTTGGACGACGCCGCACTTGATAGGCTACGCTCAGATGTACTGAGCAACCGTATCGACTAAGCTCCAGCTAAACCGCGGTGCAAGCGTTAGCTATTGACGCAACCCCACCGCGGTCAAACCCTGCTGTTGTAGAGGAGGATGATAGGGTTGCCACGGTAAGTAGCCAGTACAACGACCGATTGAGGAGCGCACTCGAGGATACGCTTCGCGAGTATCGGTCCACTCCTACCGAACTTAGGCTCCGATTACCACGGTTACCCATGCATAATAAAAATAGGGCGTTGGTGTGTGCCCTGGACTCGCAACTTAAGAATCTTTTCGAGAGTAGCGAGAACCTCGTTGATGCACACTCGATCCTGTACTGTGGGGCTGTTGCGGCATGTCGAGTAGCTAATGTCAAGTTCCCAAATTGTGACGTAGCTACTCCACCTAAACCAGCCGTACTATCCTGGCAGCGCAGGTTCGAGCGTCGTATCGACGAGGCCAAGGTACTCATTGGCAAACTATACTGCTTCAGGGAGGGTAATACACGACCACGTGTGATGCGCTTTGTGAGGCGGGCATTCTCGGGGACTGAAATCAGTCCTCAAGAATTCATGTCCCGTGTTACAGAGCGCATCGACTTCCTGAAGCAGAAAGTTTATGCATGGGCGAACCGTATTCGGCGGTATAAGCGGCGGGTTGATCGGTACTCACAGAATCGCATGTTCCAGAGCGATGAGACGTGGGTGTACAGAGCTTGGGAGCGACCCGAGCAAAATATGGCGGACGTATGCCGCCCGGATGATGCCATCACGAGTTGTTTCTGGCACAGCATCTGGTCGGTGCCCGTCCGTCATACTGAGGCTGACTGGATGCGTGATATCGAGCAAGTGTGTGAACCTATCCCAGAAATGGAACCAATATTAATAACACCTTTGGATGTAGCCAGAGCAGTTCGTCCGTTACCGAACTGGAAATCACCGGGACCGGACGGATTGCACAATTTCTGGTTCAAATGGTTTAGTAGTTCACACATTTGCCTGGCATCTCAATTTCAGTCATCCTGAGAGTCTGGGTCTCTACCGCAGTTTTTAACAACAGGCGTTACCCACCTGCTCCATAAGTCAGGTAGTCCCGCGGAACCCAAGAATTATAGACCGATCACGTGTTTGTCGACGGTCTATAAGCTTCTTATATCCATTTTGAGAGCGAAAATTAATACACACATTGACAAAAACTCCATTATGTCTGCCTCTCAAAATGGATGTAGGAACGGGTCCCGCGGTACTAAGGAGCTATTCCTCATCGACATGGCCATTAGCCAACAGGTTAGTCGATCCCGCAAGGATCTGTCGACATGTTTGATAGACTATAAGAAGGCCTACGACTCGATTCCACAAACATGGCTCATGAGGGTGCTGGAGTTGTCCAAGATAGATGCAACTCTACGCGCCTTCCTTGAGTCGTGTATGGGGCAATGGAGGACGGTCCGTCGATATCCAGGATGTCGACAGATTCAGGGGAACGATGAGCCTGTATGGATTAAACGGGGAATATTCCAGGGCGACAGTTTGAGTCCACTTTGGTTCTATCTAGCCCTGAATCCTCTAAGTACATTGCTGGAGGATTCAGGTCTAGGCTATCGGTTGAGGTGAGGTGGTCAGGTCATATCTCACCTTATTTACATGGACGATCTGAAACTCTTTGCCCCCAACAAATTGCAACTGATGAAGCTACTGAAAGTAACTGAAACTTTTAGTAGCGCCATCAGGATGGAATTTGGTGTGGACAAATGTGCAGTCATGTATGTAAAGCGAGGGGAGATTATGGAATCCGAGGGAATTCAGCTCTCGGATTCCATACACCTGAGATCCCTCTCCACAACCGAAAGCTATAAGTATTTGGGTATGTCGGAAGCTTTAGGCATTAACGTAACTGACATGAAGCAATCGTTGAAGGAGCGCTTCTTCGGTCGCCTGAAAAGGTATTAAATAGCCTTCTTCCGGGCGGGAACAAGGTGCACGCCTTCAACGGTTGGGTCATGCCGGTTTTAATGTATTCATTCGGCATACTCAAATGAACTCAGACCGAACTCGATGCTCTGGATAGGAGAGTCCGTACAAACCGGATGCATCACCCACGATCATCGGTGATGAGACTGTACATCCCGCGGAAGTGCGGAGGTCGAGGCTTTTTAAACGCTAAGACCCTCCACAACCGCAAGGTGTGCAGTCTCAGAGAATATTTTTCAATAAGCGAGGTGGGTATGCACCGAGATGTGGTCGCAGTGGACAAGGGACTCACCCCGCTGTCCATGGCTAAAGAGAACTTGCGCAAACCTGTAGTACTTACTACCGATGACCGCAAGGAAGTATGGCAAGGCAAGGAGCTTTACGGGCGCTTCTACCGGGCTCTTCATGGACCCGATGTAGATTTCCTAGCATCCGTGTCCTGGCTACGTTTCGGTCACCTCTTTGGGGAAACTGAAGGTTTTGTCTGTGCGATTATGGACGAAGTTATGTTGACGAACAACCACCGGAAATATATTATGAAGGACGGGACGGTTGATGTGTGTCGGGCATGCCACCGTGAGTCCATCAGACATATTATTTCTGGTTGTTCTCGTCTGGCTAACGGCGAGTACTTGAACCAAGTAGCCAGGATTATTCACCAGCAACTTGCCTTGAAATATAAACTTGTGGAATCTGAGGTACCGTACTACAAGTAATGTGCCCGACCCAGTTCCCGAGAAAGACCATGTCACGCTGTACTGGGATCGGTCTATCATCACTGACAGGACTATTGTCGCCAATAAGCCTGACATAGTAGTGATAGACCGATCAGCGCGCCGCGTAATGATAATCGATGTTACCATCTCACATGACGAGAACCTCATGAAAGCTGAGAAAGAGAAACAAATGAAGTATCTCGACTTGGCACACGAGGTTGTCGACATGTGGAATGTGAACGCGGCTATCATTGTGCCGATTGTTGTGACGGCCAATGGCCTTATAGCCAAAAGCCTCGACGAACATCTCTCGAGGCTCTCCTTAGGCGGTTGGATCAAGGGCCTGATTCAGAAGGCAGTACTCCTCGATACGACTCGCATTGTGAGGAGGTTCCTGTCTCTGGAGCCCTAACCAACGGTAGCTTGGACCCTGCTCCCGATACCGGCGGAACCTATTTTTTATATTTTTAAATGTTTTTTATTATTAATTTGTTTAGAAATATTTAAAAATATAATTTATATGTAGGTATATAATTAAATAAAGGAATAAAATCATGAATACAACCCGCTCGAGCAATGATATTATATATAAAAAGAGGTAGATATATCGCAAGAGCGCGCGCAAATTGTCGTAGACAAATGAAGCTAATTGTATTCATTTGATTTAGTCGGTTAATAGCAGCGAGCGTCACTGTGAACTTAGCATCTCAAGTATTAGCATCTCAACAAATAACTTGAGTTCTGCTTGCATCCAGCATAGTTCCACAGTTCCTGATAGTTTATAACGATTGTTCAATTCATTTGCCCTGAAAAATCCAATTTTGAAAATGAGATGCCAACTTCACATATGACATCGCAGCATCTCATCATATTAAAGGTTTTTCACGGTCGAGGAGTTGTTTTAAACATAGTTCTATACCTCCTGATTGATTGTAACAATAGTTCTGTTGCTTTACCGTCAAAATAGCAATTTTGAAAATGAGATGCCAACTCCACATAATGACATCGCAGCATCTCATCATATTAAAGGTTTTTCAGAATCGAGATGTTGTTTTAAACATAGTTCTATACCTCCTGATTGATTGTAACAATAGTTCTGTTGCTTTATCGTCAAAATAGCTATTTTGAAAATGAGATGCTAACTTCACATAAGACGTCATAGCATCTCCCAGTATTTTCAATGTTTTAACACCGAGGAGTTTTATTAAGCATAGTTCTATACACCCTGATTGATTTTAAGCATAGTTTCATCAATTTGCCGCCAACGCCACGACCCCACCGCGATTTCGAACGTGAGATATTAACTTCCTATATGACGTCATAGCATCTCACAGTATTTTCAGTGTTTTAAAACCGCGGAATTGTATTAAGCATAGTTCTATAAACCCTGATTGATTTTAAGTATAGTTCCGTTAATTTTCCGCCAAAATCACGACCCCACCGCGGGTTCGAACGTATAAAAATATGGTTACCATTAACTGACAGTTCTACCCAGCATCTCAGCTGTTTTCGTTACCTACGCTATAAATACATCTACTACTGCAATAGGACAGACCACAATACAAGTTTTAGAGAGAAAAATCAAAAACAATGTCAGGTTAGCTTTGGTTCCCATTTACTGACAGTTCTACCCAGCATCTCAGCTGTTTTCAGTACCCATGCTATAAATACGCCTACTACTGCTGTAGGACACACCACACTACAAGTTTTAGCGAAAAACAAAAAACCAAAAAAAAAAATATGGTGACCGTTTACTGAGAGTTCTTTCCAGCATCTCAGGCGTTTTCGTTACCTACGCTATTAGTATTGGACGTATTTACGTCCAATACTGCAGTATTCCGCTTTCAAAACACACCACACTACAAATTGTAACGAGAAAAACCAAAAACAATGTCAGGTTAGCTTTAGTTACCATTAACTGACAGTTCTGCCCAGCATCTCAGCTTTTTTCATTACCCATGCTATAAATACGCCTACTACTGCTGTAGGACACACCACACTACAAGTTTAAGCGAAAAACAAAAAACCAAAAAAAAATGGTGACCGTTTACTGACAGTTCTGTCCAGCATCTCAGGCGTTTTCATTACCTTCGCTATAAATATGTCCAATACTGCAGTATTCCGCTTTCAAATCACACCACACTACAAGTTTTAGCGAAAAACAAAAAAATATGGTGACCGTTTACTGACAGTTCTGTCCAGCATCTCAGGCGTTTCGGTTACCTACGCTATAAATACGTCCAACACTGCAGTGTTCCGCTTTCAAAACACACCACACTACAACTTTTAGCGAAAAACGAAAAACCAAAAAAAAAAATGGTGACCGTTTACTGACAGTTCTGTCCAGCATCTCAGGCGTTTTCGCTACCTACGCTATGAATACGTCCAATACTGCAGTATTCCGCTTTCAAAACACACCACACTACAAATTGTAACGAGAAAAACCAAAAACAATGTCAGGTTAGCTTTAGTTACCATTAACTGACAGTTCTGCCCAGCATCTCAGCTTTTTTCATTACCCATGCTATAAATACGCCTACTACTGCTGTAGGACACACCACACTACAAGTTTAAGCGAAAAACAAAAAACCAAAAAAAAATGGTGACCGTTTACTGACAGTTCTGTCCAGCATCTCAGGCGTTTTCATTACCTACGCTATAAATACGTCCAATACTGCAGTATTCCGCTTTCAAATCACACCACACTACAAGTTTTAGCGAAAAACAAAAAAATATGGTGACCGTTTACCGACAGTTCTGTCCAGCATCTCAGGCGTTTTCATTACCTACGCTATAAATACGTCCAATACTGCAGTATTCCGCTTTCAAATCACACCACACTACAAGCTTTAGCGAAAAACAAAAAAATATGGTGACCGTTTACTGACAGTTCTGTCCAGCATCTCAGGCGTTTCGGTTACCTACGCTATAAATACGTCCAACACTGCAGTGTTCCGCTTTCAAAACACACCACACTACAACTTTTAGCGAAAAACGAAAAACCAAAAAAAAAAATGGTGACCGTTTACTGACAGTTCTGTCCAGCATCTCAGACGTGTTCGCTACCTACGCTATGAATACGTCCAATACTGCAGTATTCCGCTTTCAAAACACACCACACTACAAATTGTAACGAGAAAAACCAAAAACAATGTCAGGTTAGCTTTAGTTACCATTAACTGACAGTTCTGCCCAGCATCTCAGCTTTTTTCATTACCCATGCTATAAATACGCCTACTACTGCTGTAGGACACACCACACTACAAGTTTAAGCGAAAAACAAAAAACCAAAAAAAAATGGTGACCGTTTACTGACAGTTCTGTCCAGCATCTCAGGCGTTTTCATTACCTACGCTATAAATACGTCCAATACTGCAGTATTCCGCTTTCAAATCACACCACACTACAAGTTTTAGCGAAAAACAAAAAACAAAAAAATATGGTGACCGTTTACTGACAGTTCTGTCCAGCATCTCAGGCGTTTTCGCTACCTACGCTATGAATACGTCCAATACTGCAGTATTCCGCTTTCAAAACACACCACACTACAAATTGTAACGAGAAAAACCAAAAACAATGTCAGGTTAGCTTTAGTTACCATTAACTGACAGTTCTGCCCAGCATCTCAGCTTTTTTCATTACCCATGCTATAAATACGCCTACTACTGCTGTAGGACACACCACACTACAAGTTTTAGCGAAAAACAAAAAACAAAAAAAATATGGTGACCGGTTACCGACAGTTCTGTCCAGCATCTCAGGCGTTTTCATTACCTACGCTATAAATACGTCCAATACTGCAGTATTCCGCTTTCAAATCACACCACACTACAAGTTTTAGCGAAAAACAAAAAACAAAAAAAATATGGTGACCGTTTACCGACAGTTCTGTCCAGCATCTCAGGCGTTTTCATTAACTACGCTATAAATACGTCCAACACTGCAGTGTTCCGCTTTCAAAACACACCACACTACAACTTTTAGCGAAAAACGAAAACCCAAAAAAAAAATGGTGACCGTTTACTGACAGTTCTGTCCAGCATCTCAGGCGTTTTCGCTACCTACGCTATGAATACGTCCAATACTGCAGTATTCCGCTTTCAAAACACACCACACTACAAATTGTAACGAGAAAAACCAAAAACAATGTCAGGTTAGCTTTAGTTACCATAAACTGACAGTTCTGCCCAGCATCTCAGCTTTTTTCAATACCCATGCTATAAATACGCCTATTACTGCTGTAGGACACACCACACTACAAGTTATAGCGAGAAACAAAAAACAAAAAAAATATGGTGACCGGTTACCGACAGTTCTGTCCAGCATCTCAGGCGTTTTCATTACCTACGCTATAAATACGTCCAATACTGCAGTATTCCGCTTTCAAATCACACCACACTACAAGTTTTAGCGAAAAACAAAAAACAAAAAAAATATGGTGACTGTCCAGCATCTCAGGCGTTTCTGTTACCTACGCTATAAATACGTCCAACACTGCAGTGTTCCGCTTTCAAAACACACCACACTACAACTTTTAGCGAAAAACGAAAAACCAAAAAAAAAAATGGTGACCGTTTACTGACAGTTCTGTCCATCGTCTCAGGCGTTTTCGCTACCTACGCTATGAATACGTCCAATACTGCAGTATTCCGCTTTCAAAACACACCACACTACAAATTGTAACGACAAAAACCAAAAACAATGTCAGGTTAGCTTTAGTTACCATTAACTGACAGTTCTGCCCAGCATCTCAGCTTTTTGGATCGTCATAGATTTTTCTAGGCAATATCTGTAGTCTAGACGTCGAAGTAACAATTAAAATCTTAAATAAAATAAAAAACTCGATCTAAAGTGTAACCAGAGCATGGCTGAAGCCATACATTAGCGAAAATAATGATAAAATTCTGTTTGAATCATAAAGTCCAAAACAAATTATGAGTAGTAGTAGTGTAGAACTCCTCTGTTTTCGATACTTTTATATGAGTGCTATAAAACAACATGAAAACGAAACCTAGAACTCACACCCAGATATCAGCAGAGCATGGTTGAAGATTGAGATTAGCAAAAATCATGAACAGATTTCATGTTACATATAAAAATAAATAATAAACTAAAAAAGTACTGAGGACCTAGAACTCCTCTGTTTTAGATACCTCTATATTAGTGCTATAAAACAACATGAAAACGAAACCTAGAACTCACACCCAGATATCAGCAGAGCATGGTTGAAGATTGAGATTAGCAAAAATCATGAACAGATTTCATGTTACATATAAAAATAAATAATAAATTATAAAAAGTACTGAGGACCTAGAACTCCTCTGTTTTAGATACATCTATAAACGCGCTATAAAACAGCATGAAAAGAAAACCTAGAACTCACACCCAGATATCAGCAGAGCATGGTTCAATATTGAGATTAGCAAAAATCATGAACAGATTTCATGTTCGCATATAAAAATCTTGTAGTGTGGTGTGTTTTGTGAGCGGAATACTGCGGTATTGGACGTATTTATAGCGTAGGTAACCGAAACGCCTGAGATGCTGGACAGAACTGTCAGTAAACGGTCACCATATTTTTTTTGTTTTTTGTTTTTCGCTAAAACTTGTAGTGTGGTGTGATTTGAAAGCGGAATACTGCAGTATTGGACATATTTATAGCGTAGGTAATGAAAACGCCTGAGATGCTGGACAGAACTGTCAGTAAACGGTCACCATATTTTTTTTGTTTTTTGTTTTTCGCTAAAACTTGTAGTGTGGTGTGTCCTACAGCAGTAGTAGGCGTATTTATAGCATGGGTAATGAAAACAGCTGAGATGCTGGGCAGAACTGTCAGTTAGTGGTAATCAAAGCTAACGTGACATGGTTTTTGATTAATCTCGTAATAACTTGTAGTGTGGTGTGATTTGAAAGCGGAATACTGCAGTATTGGACGTATTTATAGCGTAGTTAATGAAAACGCCTGAGATGCTGGACAGAACTGTCGGTTAACGGTCACCATATTTTTTTTGTTTTTTTGTTTTTCGCTAAAACTTGTAGTGTGGTGTGATTTGAAAGCGGAATACTGCAGTATTGGACGTATCTATAGCGTAGGTAATGAAAACGCCTGAGATGCTGGACAGAACTGTCAGTAAACGGTCACCATTTTTTTTTGGTTTTTTGTTTTTCGCTTAAACTTGTAGTGTGGTGTGTCCTACAGCAGTAGTAGGCGTATTTATAGCATGGGTAATGAAAAAAGCTGAGATGCTGGGCAGAACTGTCAGTTAATGGTAACTAAAGCTAACCTGACATTGTTTTTGGTTTTTCTCGTTACAATTTGTAGTGTGGTGTGTTTTGAAAGCGGAATACTGCAGTATTGGACGTATTCATAGCGTAGGTAGCGAAAACGCCTGAGATGCTGGACAGAACTGTCAGTAAACGGTCACCATTTTTTTTTTGGTTTTTTGTTTTTCGCTAAAAGTTGTAGTGTGGTGTGTTTTGAAAGCGGAACACTGCAGTGTTGGACGTATTTATAGCATGGGTAATGAAAACAGCTGAGATGCTGGGCAGAACTGTCAGTTAGTGGTAATCAAAGCTAACGTGACATGGTTTTTGATTAATCTCGTAATAACTTGTAGTGTGGTGTGTTTTGAAAGCGGCATACTGCGGTATTGGACGTCTCTATAGCGTAGGTAACGAAAACGGCTGAGATGCCGGTCAGAACTGTCAGTAAATGGTCACCATTTTTTTTTTTTGGGTTTTTGTTTTTCGCTAAAACTTGTAGTGTGGTGTGATTTGAAAGCGGAACACTGCAGTGTTGGACGTATTTATAGCGTAGGTAACCGAAACGCCTGAGATGCTGGACAGAACTGTCAGTAAACGGTCACCATATTTTTTTTTTTTGTTTTTCGCTAAAACTTGTAGTGTGGTGTGATTTGAAAGCGGAATACTGCAGTATTGGACGTATTTATAGCGTAGTTAATGAAAACGCCTGAGATGCTGGACAGAACTGTCGGTAAACGGTCACCATATTTTTTTTGTTTTTTGTTTTTCGCTAAAACTTGTAGTGTGGTGTGATTTGAAAGCGGAATACTGCAGTATTGGACGTATCTATAGCGTAGGTAATGAAAACGCCTGAGATGCTGGACAGAACTGTCAGTAAACGGTCACCATTTTTTTTTGGTTTTTTGTTTTTCGCTTAAACTTGTAGTGTGGTGTGTCCTACAGCAGTAGTACGCGTATTTATAGCATGGGTAATGAAAAAAGCTGAGATGCTGGGCAGAACTGTCAGTTTATGGTAACTAAAGCTAACCTGACACTGTTTTTGGTTTTTCTCGTTACAATTTGTAGTGTGGTGTGTTTTGAAAGCGGAATACTGCAGTATTGGACGTATTCATAGCGTAGGTAGCGAAAACGCCTGAGATGCTGGACAGAACTGTCAGTAAACGGTCACCATTTTTTTTTTGGTTTTTTGTTTTTCGCTAAAAGTTGTAGTGTGGTGTGTTTTGAAAGCGGAACACTGCAGTGTTGGACGTATTTATAGCGTAGGTAACCGAAACGCCTGAGATGCTGGACAGAACTGTCAGTAAACGGTCACCATATTTTTTTTGTTTTTTGTTTTTCGCTAAAACTTGTAGTGTGGTGTGATTTGAAAGCGGAATACTGCAGTATTGGACGTATGTATAGCGTAGGTAACGAAAACGCCTGAGATGCTGGACAGAACTCTCAGTAAACGGTCACCATATTATTTTTTTTGGTTTTTTGTTTTTCGCTAAAACTTGTAGTGTGGTGTGTCCTACGGCAGTAGTAGGCGTATTTATAGCATGGGTAATGAAAACAGCTGAGATGCTGGGTAGAACTGTCAGTTAATGGGAACCAAAGCTGACCTGACATTGTTTTTGATTTTTCTCTCTAAAACTTGTATTGTGGTCTGTCCTATTGCAGTAGTAGATGTATTTATAGCGTAGGTAACGAAAACAGCTGAGATGCTGGGTAGAACTGTCAGTTAATGGTAACCATATTTTTATACGTTCGAACCCGCGGTGGGGTCGTGATTTTGGCGGAAAATTAACGGAACTATACTTAAAATCAATCAGGGTTTATAGAACTATGCTTAATACAATTCCGCGGTTTTAAAACACTGAAAATACTGTGAGATGCTATGACGTCATATAGGAAGTTAATATCTCACGTTCGAAATCGCGGTGGGGTCGTGGCGTTGGCGGCAAATTGATGAAACTATGCTTAAAATCAATCAGGGTGTATAGAACTATGCTTAATAAAACTCCTCGGTGTTAAAACATTGAAAATACTGGGAGATGCTATGACGTCTTATGTGAAGTTAGCATCTCATTTTCAAAATAGCTATTTTGACGATAAAGCAACAGAACTATTGTTACAATCAATCAGGAGGTATAGAACTATGTTTAAAACAACATCTCGATTCTGAAAAACCTTTAATATGATGAGATGCTGCGATGTCATTATGTGGAGTTGGCATCTCATTTTCAAAATTGCTATTTTGACGGTAAAGCAACAGAACTATTGTTACAATCAATCAGGAGGTATAGAACTATGTTTAAAACAACTCCTCGACCGTGAAAAACCTTTAATATGATGAGATGCTGCGATGTCATATGTGAAGTTGGCATCTCATTTTCAAAATTGGATTTTTCAGGGCAAATGAATTGAACAATCGTTATAAACTATCAGGAACTGTGGAACTATGCTGGATGCAAGCAGAACTCAAGTTATTTGTTGAGATGCTAATACTTGAGATGCTAAGTTCACAGTGACGCAGCGAGCGCCACAAATATGTGTCAGTGTTGTGACATTAATATATCTAAAATGCCATCTTGTGTGTTCAGAAAGTGTAAAAACTATGGTTCCAGGATTTATAAGAGTGAATGAGTATCATACCATAAGTAAGTACCTATACTAAAACAATGTCATATTTGTATTTTTCACGATTTTATTTAGCAATTACAAATAAATGTCGAGTGTGACAAGGACAAAAAGCATGCGTCATAGATTAATCAACCAGAAGCGAAATCGTAGGCACAATACATAGTGTTCGTTAGCCGCTTATATGCGCAACGTGAGTTTTCTTTTTAGTTAGTGAGCGTCCTCCTAACAATAATAGTATGATGATTGATGATCATAATAAGTCCTCGCTTTCAACGATTTATTTAATCTTTACTTAGTATAAAACAAAGTCGCTCCCGCTGTTTGTAGGTACGCTTAGATCTTATAAACAACGCAACGGATTTTAATTTAATTTTCAGCAATAGATAGTGATGGATGCGAGTCGCACGGTCAATGTGGCGACACTTGGGGGAGGCCTATGTCCAGCACTGGACGTCTTTCGGCTGAAATGATAATAATGAACAAATAATTTAAGTTGGTTATTTATTCCTAATTTAAAAAAGGTGTTTGTGAATAAATAGATAACAATTTTGTTTGTTGTGTTATTACATCATTACCAGTGTAGGTAATATACCTATTGTTATATTCAATGTTTCTTCTGTGGCAAATCCGCACACTCGAAGATCCACTACTGGTGTACTTCAAGCGCAACACACTACAGATAGCTATCTCTTTCTGTACCATACCATGTTATCTATCGCAGTCGTAGTTGACATTACTGTATACATTTATGTACGTACATTTGTAGTAACATCGCAAGGATATTTGAACGCCGCTTAGTATGAAGGTAGCGTATCTTTCTTTATAATATCATTGCTCTCGAGTTCATTTAATCCCATTGAATATTTGATGAAAAAAACATAAAATGGGGTTAAATGAACGTAGTAAATTTCGCGGGCTACCCCATTAAAGACAATAAATTAATTATAAATTAAATACATTTTTCGATTTTTTGTAGTTATAGCGACCCGCCCCAGCTTCGCACGGGTGCAATATACATACAAACCTTCCTCTTGAATAACTCCATCTATTGCTGCATATCAAACTGCATTAAAATCCGTTGCGTAGTTGAAAAGATCTAAGCGTAATACAGACAGAGGGAGCGACTTTGTTTTATACTATGTAAGGATTGTATTCATCCACATCAATACAGCAAAATTGTTAACAATTAGGGACCTCGCACACGCCCCCACGATATGACCACGTTGGCCGCAGAAGTCCCGACAGTTAGGTAGCACGACTGGTCGTCCGAACAGGTTTGTTCAAGATAGCGCAGCGGCCGGTAATGCCACAAATCGTGGTCGTGCTTGTGGCCACGTACTGCCTGAGGTCCCTTACTGGTTGCTAATTGAGTGTTACATTCTATGATAACTTGAAGCTCACGATCACAGGTGTGATGTTTTAGATGTGAAGTATTGTGTAGTGGCGGTATTCCCAATCTATATTACTATACTCTATGAGTGGCGGATATTACTATACTCTATGAGTGGCGGGTTGGACCGACTGTTGGAGTAGTAACGCGTCACCACGGCATCCGTCGAAGAAAAAATACTTGCATAGGAAATTGAACCATGACTTCGTATAAAGACCACAATCGCGTTTACAAATAATAGGTAATAAAAAATACTTACGTAGGAAATTGAACCTTGACTTCGTATGAATAAGGACCATAAATGTCGGCTAATAAACACTTTTAGTGAGCCTATTGGAAATAACGCCAAACGAAGGATGTCGCTTCGTAAGAAAAATGCAAAAAAAAAAAAACAGTGAGCATGAGTCAGCACGCTTGTCTAGCACATATCAATTTTATTAGCATGCACGGTTATTTTGATGATGGCCTGTGAACAACAAAAAAAAATGATCCGTCCGCGGGACGCCTGGCAGAAATGAAACATTGAAATTATTTTGTACATATGAATGAATATGAATAGTGGTCTGGCTGAGTAGTGGTGTTTTTTACAAACTTCATAACTACAGGTACCTACTCAATCATATCTTCAATAGTTCAATAACCGCGTCAGTTTTCGCAAATGTGATTATTCTCCTCTGTAAGAGTACGGAACAATTTCGTACGAAAGTATTTTTATTTATTTGTAAACGCGATTATGCTCCTTATTTTATAGGAGAGCACAGGTCAATTTTCTATGAAAGTATTTTTTTCCAACGGGGCTTGGAATAGAAGTAGGTAGGAACTTAGGAAGTTTAAACGCACACTTTGTAAGCAAGCATATTACAAGTTGGACGATTATATCGCTGATAAAAAATTATTGGCTCAATGCCGGTCCTGCTCCACAAGGACAGGGACTCACAAATTGATAACATTAAATAGTATTGTTGGAGCTGCTGAAGATTGTAAAACTATCTTTGCATTGTATAGATTCAATCTCTTTAGTATTATATAAAGGCCATATTGTGCGAGTACCTACTATGTACTAGAAAGCTACCATTCACTGGAAAACTACGTCCTTTCTTGATTTGAATGTGCCCTGGCGGTTAAGAGTATGTCATGCTCACTCAAATGTCTCGCTGATGGTGGCGCGTGTCGGATTATTTAGTTCCCTTCAAAATGGTTGAGTTGAATGGTGCTGATCTATGCGTGATGTTTGTGAACGGGCGCTGTCAGTGTGACTGGTCATCTCTTAGTTGCCACGGCTTATTTGAATTAATTATTTTAGTTTTTTAATTGTCTTTTTTGTTTTTACTGTGGACACTTTTAATGTGCACATCTTGCTACATTGTTCTCACATAGTGTACCATCTCAACATGAATGATGTAACCAAGGTTTTGTAACAATAATTATGCTGATTTAAAAGAGTGTCCATGGAGTTTCTTGCCCGTTCTTCTCCATAGAGATCTACGCTAGGGAATGGGCAACTACAGTACTTTCACAGTTTTTATGCCTTGTGACTGGGACTGTAGCTACATTTTATTGTTATCTTTGTTTCGACAATTCAAAAGTGCCTGTAACTGGCCTACTTGAAATAAATGCTAATTTTACAGAGAATATTGTAAATATGTATCTGAAGTTTACACTATGTTGTTAAACGTAGTAAAATAAACTTTTTATGAAGTTATTGGTACTTTTATAAGTATAAAATAGAATTATTGACATGCCCTTACTCGACAGTGGTGCCATCTGGTGAGCTCAAAAACGATAGCCCTCATTATATCCACAGTATTGGAGGATTTTCCTTTAAATCCGTCTTATGTACGGGTTGAAATAAAAGGAGTTTAGCTTTACCTTCTCTTGTTTGTTTCGTTAGCCACACGTCAAGAATATACTCGTAACAAGTGCCAGTGCAACTTTAAAGCCTCCTGTTTCATTTTTAGAAATATTGTAACGTTTTTCTTTGTTCGACTCGCACTTGGTATGTTATTAAATCATTTGAAATATTATAACTAACATTAAAATTTGTACACCAATCAGGCAAAACATGCAGATCTATTTTTTATTTTGTATGAAAATTCTTATGTACTATTAGTTTTCTGGGAAATCAATTCGTTGTCTTCGGCGCGTGTTTTATAATGTATTACACACACAACCCTTCCGGAATAAACGTTCTAGGTGATGTTGGAAATAGCATCAGAAGCCGTCCGTTGTAAGAACAACGCGGTCACACGCGAAAAGCGCCTTTAAAGAAAAAGATTGTTACGATTTTTGTTGCCCGTAACTTTTTCACGCGTATACATTGAAAACACATATATTTTTGTCCCGCTTAAGATTGTTGCGGCAAGTTCCGCCTGCACAGCAGCTCGTCTAATGGTCTGTACTGGCGCGCGGCAGGTCGGGCGGCGTGCGGCGCGCGTCCTGCAGGTACGGGTGCGCGAGCGCGGCGCGCGCCGGCACGCGCTGGCTGGGCTCGTAGCGCAGCATGGCGTCGAACAGCGCGGCGGCGTGCGGCGCGGCGCGCGCGGGCTCGGCCAGCAGCGCGCGCGCCGGCCGCGCGGGCCAGCGCGGGAAGGCGGCGCGGAACTCGGGCAGGCGGCGCGCGCCCGCCCACACGTGCGCGCCCGGCGTGCCCAGCGCGCGGAACACGCGGAACAGCTGGTCGATCTCGCTGTCGCCCGGGAACAGCGTGCGGCCGCTCGCCATCTCGGCGTAGATGCAGGCGAGGCTCCACACGTCCACGGCGGTGGAGTAGAACTTGGCGCCCAGCAGGATCTCGGGCGCGCGGTACCACAGCGTCACCACCTCGTGCGTGTAGGCGCGCACGGGAATGCCGAAGGCGCGCGCCAGCCCGAAGTCGGCCAGCTTGATGTTGCCCTCGGCGTCCACCAGCAGGTTCTGCGGCTTGAGGTCGCGGTGCAGCACGCGGTGCGCGTGGCAGTACGCCACGCCCTCCAGCAGCTGGCGCAGGTAGCTCTGCGACACGGAACATTATTAAAACTGTTAAAAATTCTGCCAATCTAAACGCTCCGCATACAGTGTTAACAGCTCTGTGATCCATACAGGGTGGAGTGTGGGGTGGGACAAGATCTGATGTGTCCCAGGCTCTTCAACCTCTATGTAGATGACCTCAAAACATACAGTGTTAGCATTAACAACATGAGCTATGCGGAATTGCGGACGATGGTGCTGCTGGGTCCATCTGCGGGGTCAGTGGGGAAATGCTTGGGACTTGTGAAGCCTACGCTGCCGCACATGGTTTAATTTATAATGTTAGATAGTGTGAATACATAGGTCGGCGGCAAATGCCGAGGAGAGGGAGCTGCGTATAAACGGGTCAGTAATCCAAAGAGTATCCGCTTTTAAATACTTGGGTCATTTTCTGTCCAACGACCTTAAGAGGGCCCTTCCCGGTCCGTCTATCGTCAACGCGAGCATGGTCAAAAAGCTCTTGTTATTTCAGCCACAGCGGCGATTTTCTTTCAACTTCGTCGTACCCCGCCCCAACCCCGCACAACTCGTCTCCCACGCACCTCATACCGCCTAACGCGATGACATTGAACGAAAAATAGTGTTCGAAAATGTCTTAAACTTGGTCCAGGAAATACGTATTTTTGAATAAGTCTTACAAGTGTGTGAAATAAATATTTGTCATTAAGAATCTGCATTACATGTGCACGGTTTCTATCGAGATGGTTTCTTTATTTTTACAGTTTATGAGTACATTATGAACGGCCTAATTTCAGGTAAAATTTGTGCAAAAGAGCAATTTTTGGATTTGTTTCTACTTTATTTTTATTTTTTGCAACCATAGAAACCTAGATATAGTGCACAAAATACCTATTAGTTCAAAAATTCAAAGATAGATGTGTAACAACGGCATAATCACGTACGAGCGTTTGTATGAAAAGTATGACGGGTTGGCCGCTCTTAAAGACGATGCAGATATAGAAAGGGACCGCAAGGTACTAGTCGTCTGGTGCAACATTTTAGGCAGTAGACTTGCTTGGTGTACGAACCTACATAATTATTTCATACTAGCTGTTGCCCGCGACTTCGTGCGCGTGGATATTCTGATGTGGCTGTGAGAAATAAAAGATAGCCTTGTCTTTCCCCAGGATATAATTTTGGTGGTATGTAGTAGAGGGTGTTAAGTTCTTCATCCCCCATAAAAAGGGAGGATCCTCCAACCGGACGGGTGTTAGGTCTGGTCGACTACTGCCCGACAGTTGTTGTCGAGTTCGTCAATATAGTTTTAAGTCGCGGATAACTTTACGTGCAGGATGTAGGATTTTAGATGTATTTCGATGTTTAGTTCATCATCTGTGTCATAGATGGCGCTGTAGTACTTTTTGTTCTATGATGCTGTACTGTACTGTACTCTTTGAGAATTCACATTGGCAACTATAGAATTTATTTGTTTTGTCATATAGAGGTCATTCAATTTAAATTTACACTCTTAAGTTTTGTTGACCTAGTACCTCTAGACTATTACCAGTGTACGACTTAATTTTTACATCAGTTTTAGACGATAAATTTGTTGTATTATGTGAATCATAAACAATTTTTGACATAATATTGACATCACTGCCCGTATCAATAATACAATTTATTTGTGAATTATTTATATATAAATTAATTGTCAATTCATTTGACAATGACTTGGATGACTGAATATGACCTATAACAACTCATCTTGTTCTGGCTGTACCTGTTGCATATTACTATCTGACTGTACATGTCTTATTGATTTTGACTGATATGACCGACAACAGACTGCAAAATGACCGACTTTATCACATTTTTTGCACTTTACACCTAATGCTGGACACTTATAACGATGTACCTGATCACACCATGTACAAACTTCCTGTCTTGACTGCTGACTGTACTGACTGACGTTCCTTGACTTTGATCTTGGGCGTGACTGACTCGTATTATACAAGACTGAACTTTGTTCTGCTGTCAATTCATCCGTTTGATGTCTGGAAGCAAGCATGGCCTTTGCCATCTCTAAGGCCTTATCAAGATCCAGCTTATCTTCAAGCAATAATTTTTCTCTTATATGTATACATAGTTGTATTTTTGATGCATGTTACAGATAAACATTTTAACATAGACAGTAGACACATTAAAAAAGAACAAAATAACACTCGATTTCGAATGTCTTCTGTTGAGCTGCAACCTTAAACTTGTAATCAGTCAACCGACAAGGCTTAGCAGTGCTTCTTGCCTGGACAATTTTGCCCACAATACGAACCAAAAATGTAAACATGAAGTACTTAACTTCGCTTTATTGGATCACACGGCTCAGTTATTAAAGATAAAAGTAAATAAAACTTACCAATTAAAATCTTGGCGAATCTACAGACGTGACATATCCGGAGAAAATCTCAAAAAATTCAGAAATTATCTCCAGTCTTTATCGTTTTCTAACGTATTCAATACAGAGGATACTAATCATGCCTATGATAGCTTTTTAGAGATATTTCAACTTCTTTACAACTTGTGCTTCCCATACAAATCAATATCAATAAAACCAAACAAAAAGATAAAATGGATATCACGAGGCATTCGTGCATGTAGTAAAAGTCAGCGACATCTATTCTGGCAACAGCGTTTAAAACCAACAGATGAAAATAAAATAAAATTTGACACATACTCGCGAAGATTTAAAAATATTATTAAATTGATTCGGAAAGCACAAAATAATTACCTAATTAACAACTCTAAAAATAAATCAAAAACGTCTTGGCAAATAACACCAAAACACAAACACAACACCAAATCTCAAAGTGAGCCCATCTCCCAAATAAAAAAAACGGTACGTTAATATCCGACCCTAAAGAAATTGCTGAGTCATATAACGACTTCTTTATAGATCAGATTTCAGAAGTACCTAAAATCACAACAGATAATACTATGCCTATAGAATATAACGAACATTCAATATGTATGTCCCCAGTTGTCCCTCAAGACATTATGAGAATAATTAAACACTTGAAAAATAAAAAAGTTTCGGCTATGATGGTATCTCAACAAGAGCAATAAAATTTGTATCCAGAAGCATAGCTGCTCCCCTAAGTCATATCATTAATAATAGTATAACTGCTGGAATATTTCCTGAGAATCTAAAAACCGCCGTAGTTAAGCCACTTTTCAAAAAGAACGACAAAGAAAGTATGGCAAACTATAGACCAATTGTTCTCATCCCAACATTTACAAAAATTATGGAGAAAGTGATCTATGAGTCAATATACTATAAGTTTTTAACAAAAATTTAGTATTCTTTCCGACGAACAGAAAGGGTTTAGAAAGAACAAAAATATTAATATGTCTGTGTATGACTTGTTAAACACAGTTATGAAAAATGTGGATACTAAAACATCTGTATGTGCAATATACACAGACATGTCAAAAGCTTTCGATTATGTTAATCACGAAAAGCTCTTGGAAAAACTAAACGCCTATGGCATACGTGGAAATGCTCTTGATTTACTAAAATTATATTTAAGCGGTCGTAAGCAAGTTACAGAAGTTTCCAGAATTTGTATGAAGTCTAAACGAGAAATAAAACATATATCTTCCTTTAAATACATTAAATTCGGCGTACCACAGGGGAGCGTTCTCGGGCCGTTTCTTTTCATACTCTACATAAACGATCTGCCACGTCAAATTTCTAATCCAATGGTATTGTTTGCTGATGACAGCACAGCAATAATTCATTGTATTAATAAAGAGCAATACGAAATGGATGTTAATAACGTTTTAAAAACAGAAATCAATAATCTCACATCCCGCCGCAACAATAATCTCTCACGTCCCGCCACCTCCTTCGCTAGCATGAATGCTTCGCAGAAGGAGGTGATATATATGATATATGAAGGCTGGATAACACGATTTGGTTGTCCTATCACGATAACAAGCGATCAAGGTCGTCGGTTCGAGAGCCAACTCTTCTCTGAATTAATGAAGCTAATGAGAATAAACAGAACGAGAAGTGGTTTGACGAGTTACCGACGGTACTACTCGGACTACGCGCGGCTACTCGCAGCGACACAGGGATTAGTCCTGCACAATACACCTACGGAACATCGCTACGATTACCTGGAGATTTTTTTGTTGAAATAAAAGGAAGCCCAATGAGTCACGGTTACGTCGAACAGCTGCGACACACTATCAACGCATACCGACCGGCCGAGACCTCGCATAGCAACAACAACATGTTTGTACACTCCGACCTACGAACCTGCGTAAACGTTTACCTACGTAAAGATTGCACGAAAAAACCACTACAGCCGACATATGAAGGCCCATATTCCGTATTGGAAAGATGTGATAAATACTTCAAGCTCCAGCTACCAGGAAGAGTAACCAACGTCTCGATCGACCGACTGAAGCCTGCCTACACTTTGAACGAACAAGAAGATGCCGACACACAGAGATCAACGCGATCAGGAAGAATAGTGAAACCAGCAGGGCTATTGCGTATCTCTGTTGACAATTCATTGATCATCACTTGGTGAGTTTTGATATACAATGACAGTTCTGCACGGGTAGCGTCAGTTGAAATCATTAAGATCGGTTGATCATGTCTGAAACGTCAAACAATTGAAGAATACTGACATAATGCAATATTGCTCACCCCCTTAAGCAAGTAGCGTGATAATATATAGCCTAACATTTGAAGAAGCCTAGCAATATTTATGCAAAACTTGAACAGTATTTAAGCAGTAGTTTTTGCGCCAAGTCGGAACATCTTTTTGGATTTTTACGATGTTATTATTATGTATAAAGATATAGATAGATAAGGTTACTAACGCTCTATAGATCTTTTTAACAGAATTTCTAAAAGGAGGAGGTTCTATGTTCCACTGTATGTACTATTTTTTATGTATGTTCACCGATATTTCAGTCAATTGTAGACCGATTTTCAAAATTCTTTTTTTACTCGAAAGAGTATACTCCCGAGGTGGTCCTATTGTCCCCATGTTAGGATCTGACGATGGAATCCCAGGGAAATCGAGGGCAACCCTCAAATTATATAGGCACGTATTGCGTGTTTCATGTTTTTTCTAAAGCTATTCAAGTATACGCATCTGGGAGTCATCACCTTATGTTGATGAACTGATGATAGAAGGTATAACTCCTTAACGGTTAAGAGTTAGAGGATAATTCTTTAATAAAATATTATGGGGACGTTTATATAGTTGTATTCTTTCAGGTTATCTTGGTGAGCTGATTATGGAAGGTAAAACTCCTTAACGGTTAAAATTCAAAATCAAAGTCAGAATAATTACTCAAATTAAGTCACTGGACCCGTATGCAGAGCAGATCTGGCGCAGCGGGAAGCGGACTGGTTTTCGAATTAGTTTTATTTTATTTGAATAAATAAATAAATATCGCTAGACATTATACACAGCGCCATCTAGGTGCCACACTAAGCAACGAGGCTTGTGTCGTGGACACCAGATAGTTGATACTATTACATAGATACTTTTTGTTTGTAAATACATACTTATTATACATATAAACATCCATGACTCGGAAACAAATGACCATGCTCATCACACAAACACTTGCTCCTACCGGGTTTCGAACCCGAGACCCTAAGAACGTAAGGCAGCCTCACTACCGCTGCGCCATTCGGGTCGTCTTAATGAGAAATTTAATTTAATTATATTTACACTAACTATTTTCTGTTTTGCTGTACTAAACGAAAGTGAATCTATAAGGAACAGAAGCGAGATTTTTTCAAAAGTGTCTACGAGGAAAGTGTATCTAAGAGGAATAATTCATTTTAACGACAAATGTTACTAACATCGTTTAGAAGTGGTACTAGCAACAATATTAATCATTTGTGTTCGATTTAAATAAATAATTGACCTGAAACTCTTTGCTCCCAACGATTTGCAACTGATGGAGATACTGAATGGAATGGATGGAATTTGGTGTGGACAAATGTGCGGTCATGCATAATGATGGGGAGATTGTGGAGTCTGTAGGAACCCAGCTCTCAGATTCCAAAAATCTTAGATCTCTCTCAGCAACCGAATCCTATACTTAAGTATTTGGGTATGTCGGAAGCGCTGGGCATCAATGTTGCTGACATGAAGCAATCGTTGAAGGAGCGCTTCTTTGGCCCCTGAAAAAAGTATTTCATATTCTTTTATCAGGCGGAAATAAGGTGCGTGCCTTCAACGGTTGGGTCATGCCGGTTTTGGTGTACTCTTTCGGCATTCTCAAATGAACTCAAACAGAACTAGACGCCCTGGATAGGAAGGTCCGTAAATTGTTGACGGCCTAACAAATGTATAACCCACGTTCTTCGGTTATGAGACTGTATATCCCGCGAAGGTGTGGGGCTCAAGGCTTTTTAAACGCTAACGCGACTGTCCATAATCGCGAGATATGCAGTCTCAAGGAATATTTCCTAGAAACCGACGGCGGGATGCATCTAGATGTGGTCGCAATGGACAAGGGCCTCACTCCGCTCTCCTTGGCTAAAGAGAAGGAGCTTCACGAACGCTTTTTCCGGGCCCTGCATGGGCCCGATGTAGACCTATTAGCGTCCGTAGCCTGGCTACGTTCCGGGGACATCTTCGGAGAAACCGAAGGTTTTTTCTGTGCAATTATGGATGAAGTTATGATGACGAATAACTCATAATCATCAATTCAGCCGAAAGAGGTCCACTGCTGGACACGGGCCATCCCCAAGTTCCACATTGACCGGTCCCGTGCGTCTAACATCCAGCCGATCCCCGCAACATTCACCAGGTCATCGGTCCACCTAGGGGGAGGACGGAGGCCTTCAACGCAACGTCTTCCGGTTTGCGGTCGCCACTCCAGAACTTTTCGGCCCCATCGGCCATCCGTTCTGCGACCAATGTGCCTTGCCCACTGCCACTTAAGTTTGGCAATTCTTCGGGCTACGTCGGTAACCTTGGTTATCTTGCGGATGTCTTCATTTCTGATTCGATCACGCAAGGAAACTCCGAGCATAGCCCTCTCCATTGCCCTTTGGGTGACTTTAAGCCTTCGAATGAGGCCCATTGTGAGCGACCACGTTTCGGTCCCGTATGAAATCACTGGCAACACACTGGTCATAGACTTTCGTCTTGAGACACTGCGGTAAGTTGGACGAGAAGATACCGCGCAGCTTCCCGAACGCTGCCCAGCCAAGTCGGATTTGACGATTAGCCTCTTTCTCGAATGAACATGGACAAAACCAAGGTCATGTTGAATGCCCATGTAACACCCACTCCTATCAAGATCGGCGACTTAATCGAAGTTGTAGACGATTATGTCTACCTGCAACACATAAATACTGTTTTAATTAATACTATTACATTGGTTGAATTTATTTTATTTCAGACACAAAAAACTCTTTTGCAAAAAATAAAACTGACTTCAAAAACACAATCAATTAATATTATTCTTTTATTTATATCTTTACAAATCTATTACATTTTCAAATATTCCTTAGAAAAAACAATATAAAAACATTTAAAAAAATGTAGCCCACCGGTATCGGGTACAGGGTCCAAGCTACCGGTGGTCAGGGCTCCAGAGAGCCTCCTAACAATACGAGCCGTGTCCAGGAGTACCGCTTTCTGAATCAAGCCCTTGATCCAGGTGCCTAACGAGAGACTCCTCGGGTATTTATCGAGGCGCTTGGTAATTAAGCCATGGGCTGATACGACTATCGGCACAATGATCGCCGAGTCCACATCCCACATGTCGACGCCCTCGCGAGCCAAGTCAAGATACTTGATTTGCTTATCTTTCTCGGCTTTCACGAGGTTCTCATCATGCGGGACCGTTATGTCAACAATTATTGCGCGCCGCTCTGATCGATCCACCACCACTATATCAGGGCTTACTGACTACAATAGTCCTGTCAGTGATGATGGATTGATCCCAGTACACATTTATATAGTACGGCACTTCCAATTTCACAACGCTGTATTTTAGAACAAGTTGCTGATGGATAATCCTGGCTACAAGGTTGTGTCTATGTAAGTACTCTCCGTTAGCCAGACGAGAACAGCCGGAGATAATGTGACGGATTGATTCACCTGGACGGTGGCATGCCTGACATATGTCAACCGTACCATCCTTCACAATAAATCTCCGGTAGGTAGTTAGTCGTCATCATAACTTCATCCACAATCGCACACACAAAACCTCCGCTTTCTCCGAAGAGGTTCTCAGAACTTAGCCAGGCTAACGTACGTGGACAACGATAGGTCTACATCGGGCCCACGTAGGGCCCGGAAAAAACGTCCGTGAAGCTCCTTACTCTGCCAAATCTCCTTGCGATCGTTTGTGTCAAGTACTACAGATTTGCGCCAGTTCTCTTTAGCCAAGGAGAGCGGGGTGAGGCCCTTGTCTACCGCAATCACATCTCGAAGCATCCCCACGTCGGCTTCTAAGAAATATTCCCTGAGACTGCATACCTCGCGATTGTGGAGAGTCTTAGCGTTTAAAAAGCCTCGGCCCCACACCTTCGCGGGATTTAGAGTCTCATAACCGAAGAACGTGGCTGATGCATTCAATATGCTGTCAACAATGTACGGACACTCCTATACAGAACTTCTAGTTCTGTTTGAGGCCATTTGAATATGCCGAAAGAGTACATAAAAACCGGCATGACCCAACCATTGAAGGCACGCACCTTGTTTCCGCCTAATAAAAGATTATTACGGTGGAAGCGCAAGGGTAGCCCGCGAAATTAAAAATTTGTTACGTTTATCGCAATTTGCAGGTCAGTGTCAGGTTGTATGTTGATGAAAATATGAATTCCGACAGTAACACTTATGGAGTTACAGAATTATAATCATTCAAACCATCAATACAGCCCTCCAAGTTCATATAACCCCATGCATTAGCTATTTCATGAAAAAGTCACTCAATGGGGTTAAATGAACTTGGACGGATTGATGATTTGAATGATTATAATTCTGTGATTATTACCTTCAGTAGCTCCATCAATGAGTTTCAGGTCATCCATGTAAAGGAGGTGAGATATAACTTGACCACCTCTCCCCAACTGATAACCTAGACCTGAATCCTCCGGCAATGTGTTAAGAGGATTCAAGGATTTTTCTTTTTTTCTTCCAAGCCCTTATTAATCCCACATTTCATAAGGTATTAGAAATAAAAAGAGTCATTAAAAAGCCTCAGTAAATTATATTAGTCCAGTATATGTTGAGGTTTTAAATATAGCTCAGTACTTTCCTAGTATAATGAGTCATGTGATGTAATTTCAACATTTAATTATTAAATGAGACAGAAAATCCCGAAAATGACCAAAACTAAGATGATATTAATAAAATGACAATCATATTTCTTAATATTTTGGTGTAACCAATGGATTTTGATGTACAACATACATGAATACAACTGGTAGTTATACCATTTTACTATTGAACACTCAGTCTTGCCGGTGTATACCCAGTTATGTACTTATAATGCGATTTAAAAACATAAATCTGCAATATCATTTTATACCAAAGGAAGAGCTTGCAATTTTTGTTAATAAAATATTTAAATTATTTTGTTTTGTTTGATTTCATTAAAATAGAAATTCTTTCACTAATAGGAAGCTATGTTATCCCGAGTGCCATAGGCTATATTTACAACGTGGCTATGGGCTAATATCTGAACAAAAACGCGAGTGAAGCCACAGGCAACAGCTAGGTGTTAAATAAACGTAAACAAATTCTTTTATTTTATTTTTGTAGTCTTAAGTAGAATTATTTTAATGAGGGCTATCGTTTCAGAGCTCACCAGAGCTACAGCTAGTATAAAATAAAATAGTTAGATAGTTTTAGACCATGACTTTGTCTGCATGTGGACAGAAATGATTCCATGAGAATGTGCTACTGCATTTGTTATGCATTAACCCAGGTCAAGATGCCAAATTACATCGAAATCTGTTAATGCATGAACAGGTAACAGACCTACAGACTTGCTTTCACCTTTTTAATATTGCTACAGATTTTATTTGAATTACCTTAACAAGATCTAAACGGAGAGGTCCTTTAGTGATATCCATTAGTCGCTTTAGATCCATGTGAAGGAATTCAAAGACTAAGAACAGTTTGTTGTCGGCGAGCAGCACGTCGAGCAGGCGCACCACGGCGGGATGGCGCAGCTCGCGAAGCACGGAGATCTCCCGCAGGGCCGTAGAAGGCACACCCTCCGGCTCACTGCCAAACACACCACCACAATCATTTTACTAGCTACAACATTAAAAAATATCCTTGTATCAAATCAAGAAAGTTCGCTCCTGAATCTGACAAGTGCTGAGGGTTGTCATAATTTGGCGCCAAAACTTACTTTTCTAATTTAATTTTCTTTAGCGCTATTTCTTTTCCGGTCACTCTGTCCTTTGCTTTATACACAACTCCATAGGTGCCTTCTCCTATTTTCTCTACTTTCGAAAAATTCTCCATTTCACAAGCTGTTTATCTTGCGAAAGAGAGCCTTTCATTCACTTCACATAATAGATGATAACCACCACAGCAGGCAAGGCAGACAAGCATATTGAGTTTGACAGTGACACTGAAGCAGTTTTATTTAACAAAGTCAAACAACGACCAAGAAGAAATCTGTGTAAAGCATGGCACTCATAAATACTTGAATAAAAATATCGATATAACTACACACATCAAAAGTGTCTAGGGATCAAGCATTTTTATGTGGATTTCTTGAGATTGAGATGTGGCTTTGTAATAAATTTATGATTTTATAAATTTATATGGATCCTTTTTGGTGCATTTCATAATTTGAATCAGGAACTGTGAATCAGATTCGAGTAAAAGATGAAAATCAGCTGTCAATATTTTCCCTATAAAAACATACAACGCATTGAAGACATTATTAGTGCTACTGTTTCCCTACTACTGATTAAAACCAACGTTATTATGGAGCGGCGACGTCATTTAAGCAGGGAAGAAATGCTCAGAGCCGTGGGAATGATAGAAGCTGGTTCCCGGCAACGTACTGTGGCTTTAGCTCTGAATACAAGTCAGAGTGTTATCAGTCGACTTTGGACACGTTACCGAAGCACTGGTACCGTGGCTGAGCGCCATGGAGGACGGTATCGCTGCACCACACGGAGACAAGACCGATACATTCAAATCTTAACTCGAAGAGCTCCAACAATAACCGCCATGATGTTAGCCGTGAGGCTTCATCACTCTTCAGGGAACTTAATTAGCGACTAAACAGTCAGAAACCGCTTGCATGAAGTGAACCTTCATTCCCGAAGACCGCTACGGGTACCACCTATAGCAATGCACAATCGTAGGATACGATATCAATGGGCTCTTGAACACAGAAATTGGGCAGAAGAACAATGGCGTTTCGTGTGCTTTTCTGATGAGTCTCGTTTTGGTATGAGACCGGATACAAGACGTATACGACACTGGAGAACCCCTGGACGCCAACAGCGATTAAAATCCTGCCAGGAAGTCCATCCTTATAGTGGTGGAACCATCATGGTATGGGCGGGTATTTGGATCGGCGGAAGAACTGAGTTGATTTGGATCAGAGGCAACCTCAACGCTCAAATTTATGCTGAGACGATTGTATCAGACGTCATCGTTCCTCTACAAGTGCAAATCGGTCCCTTATTTCAGTTAATGCATGATAATGCACGACCGCACACCGCAAGAGTTGTAAGACAGACTCTCGCCGCAGCTAACATCAATGTCCTGCCCTGGCCTGCTCAGTCGCCAGACTTGAATCCGATTGAGCATGCATGGGATATGCTACAGAGAAGAGCTCTGCCGAATATGGAGGGTATCCAGTCGCAAGAAGACCTTTTTTTGTTGTTGCAACGAACATGGGCGGCCATTCCACAGCGTGATTTGGATGAACTCATTTTGAGTATGCCAAACCGATGTTCTTGTGTTGTTAGTGTTCGCGATAGAAACACGGATTATAAATTGTTTAAGTTACCCAATAAAATTTTAAAGAAAACTGTTATTTCAGTCTTTTTTTCGAACTTTTGTGTTAGTGGTTCAAATGTCAAAAATCCCTTTATTAGGAAAATGGCAAATTTCTTTATTAATGCAAAGGTGACTTGGTTTATCGTTACTGTGACAAACGAAAACACTTCATTTGATGAATCCTTAAAGAAAATTTTAATTAATATCAATCAGGAGAAAAGTTATTGCAAAAATATATGTTGATCCCTAGACACTTTTGATGTGTGTACATACAACAAGTCGCTTTCCTCTATAAGTTTAGATCTTTAAAAGTACGCAACGTATTTTGAGGAAGTTTTTTTTAATAGATTTATTAGTGATTCAAGAGGAAGGTTTATATGTATCACATTGCACCCGTGCGAAGCCGGGCGGTTCGCTAGTCTATACTATAATATTATAAAGAGAAAAAATTTTTTCACTAATAGAAAGCTACATTATCCCCAAGTGCCATGCTATATGACCGTGGGATAATTTCCAACGAAACGCGATCTAAGCCGCAGGCAACAGCTAGTTGTTAAATAAATGTAAATAAAATAATAAAACATAATGTAATGTAATGTATTTTATTAAATGTAATATATATATATATTTTTTTTTTTTAATATTAATTAAACATAAAGGTTTGTTTTAATACTTTTTATTATTTTAATTCTTCATGCCATATTTGTTACGGCCATGAATCATATTATATTATCAACAAACAGCTTGACACTGACCGGAAATTCAAGAAACGTAAGTGAATTTAAAAACGGTATACCCTGGCGCTTCCCCCTACTCGAGTCGACGCGCCTTTTTTAACCTCGAAAGCTCCTCGACTCACACCTCTGTCAAGGAGACCTCAAGGCGTGCCTCGAAAGATCCTCAAAATCGGTATTCATAGTCGTTAGATTAAAGAAATTATGAGGTCCCTCGAATGAGTGGAAGTCGAGGTGAAACGTCACGAATACGTCATTATTTGGAGGTATATTCCGTTTTTTATATTGGCTAAGCTTATTTTGAGAGCCGTCTGTGAGCGCGTTATCTGTGGTTCTCATATTAAAGTGTCAACACCTATGATGCTCTTTGGTCAACACTTTGATTAAGGGTGAAATTGGCCATCCACGTCTGTTACCACGAATGTCTTGAAAAAGTAGCGGCAGCAAGAAACTCATCACAATAACTTTAGTGAAGCGAAATCTAATTTAAAAATTCATTTTCATCATAAAACTAAATAGGATTTTCTGCAAAACAGTGTGACCGGTCATGGACAAGCGATATTTTAGGTACATAAATAACAACTATTTTAATACACAAATACACTACATACTTGGGTCCAATTCACTTCCCCGCTATTTGGCAGGCATTTGTCTTACTGAGATAATAAAAATAAGCTTATTCAGAGGGCAACAATATTGTTTATCGTTAACATTGCGAAATAATGCGTTAATTTGTAAGTAACTTTCAGAAAAACTAAAAACCATCCAAAAATTAATCGTCAATTTTTTTGTGAATAAGATAATGATAATAATTTTTGCAAATTTTTTGTCAACAAATTTGCAAATCAACGAATTTGTGTAATAAAACAGTTGATAAATAAGTACCTAGAATATGGCTAGTCCATGACTGGACACATTGTATAGCGTCGCGATATGTAATCGTATAAATATTCAATAAACTCTTCAAAAGACATTATGAAAATCGGATAAAATACGCGTATTTTGGTTAAAAGTCCCTTGTAAACTACCTCAAGAAAGTTTCAAGGTAGATCGCGACGTACCTTATATTTGACAGTTGGTTCCTCAAGTCAAACTCACCTCGACTGAGAAAACTGTTTGAGATGAGGAGTAAAATAACAACTATGAATATGAAACCGCCTTATGTGAGGTTCAGTCGAGTCGAGGAAAACATGAGGTTTGACTTTGAATATGGGTATCAGTGTTTTTGTCAAACGCGCATATTTTACTCTTTGCGCCGTGAGCTTAGTGTTTGATAAAAGTATTCTACTCTTTGGCGCAGTGTGTACAGAACATATAAAAAAGTACAATACGGTATATTAGGTACTTTACTCAAGGCTGACTGCTTAGTGCCCGTACGTAGTGCCATATAGTTCACAGCCCTCAGCCGTCAGCGAGCAGCGTTGCCACAGAGTACATTATCAGTGTGTCAGATATATTCTGTGGTGAGGTCAGGTCAGACCACACACAAAACATAATAAATACTCTTTTTTTTTTTTTTTTTTTTTTTTAATTAGTTTTATGGCCTGGTTTCAGAGACCTTTTAGCCAAGTCTTTATTCTTTTTTATATTTATTTTTAAAGAATAAATACTCTAGGGAGGGTCAGACCACAGAGCATCATATTATGTTAGACGTAAGACTAAGCAATAGGGTCGAAAGACTTTAATCTTCCCAGGGAAAAAAAAACATCATATTTTATGACCATGGTCACTCACCTAAGGATATTCCGATACCCTCAAAGTATCGATACCTACTCATATCAGTAGTACTCAAATCGTGTTTCGATACTACTCATACAAGTATATAGTATTTAGTATGTAGTATTTTATTTGCCAATATAACTTAGTACGGCCTTCAATATATTTTTGAAAAGTCGGAGAATCAATTATGAAATTTTCATAATAATATTTTCATAATCTGGAGAAGTAATTATGAAATATTCATAATAATATTTTCATAATTTGTGGCATTCAAGCAAACTCGAAGAAACTACTCAATGACTCAAACTACAACGGTTTGTGCAGAAAACTTTTTAAATTTCTATTTACATAGCAACAATATGGAGGGACGTAATCAATCGATTTATTGCAGTATCAATTTTATAAGATAAATCATTAGTGATTTATTTAATTCGTGGCTTTATTTAACTATTTACTACGAAGTAAATAGACTGGCTAACCATAGTTTTAACAATCAACGTGAGTTTATACGATTCACATTGCCTGGTATTTAATTTCGATTAAGAAGTAAACACGACGTAAGGGCTGAGGCGGCTCTTTGGGTCTCGTTCGATCGAAGTCGGACGGGTTCGGCTCGGCTCGCCAGCCGCGAGACGCGCGATAGGGCTTTTGTTAGAAATAAAATAAGCAGGAATCCGAGATCCAAATACGTGGATTTTATTATAATATAGATTTTATTTAAAGGGACATCCTTTAAACGACTTCATTAATTTCAGTCAACTCGGCTAGAAGTGCAGTTAAGAATGCAGACTCTCTACACCCCTCTGAAAGTGCCACATATTCAGATTCTGCACTTGAGAGTGCTACTGTTGTTTGTTTACGACTTTCCCATGCTATGGGACCACCTCCAAGTGTGAATACAAAACTAGTGTATGATTTTCGATCACACACATCGCCTGCGTGATCAGCATCTACATAACCAACAAGCTTATTCCCCGTCTTTTTAAATGTTAGTCCGAATTATTTGGTAGCATTCAAGTATCTTAGCACACGCTTTGCAGCTGCCCAATGTGTTTTGTCGTAACAGCTGTTAAACTGGCTCAAATAGCTTACTGCGTATGAGATATCAGGTCTTGAACATACGGCTAGGTACATTAACGAACCAATTAGTTCTCTGTTTGGCAGTTCCATTGGTGGAATGTAATTTTTATCCAGTGGTTTTACAAGTTTAATCCCACTTTCAACAGGAGTCTTTACACTCTTACAGGAACTCATTCCAAATTTCTTCAGAATTCTCTCAAGATACTCAGTTTGGTTGAGTTGTATAGAGTTGTCCTTACATTTGATTTCCATTCCAAGAAAGACATCTACTTCACCTAGATCTTTCATTTCAAATTTTCTTTGAAGTTTTTCTTTTAATTTTATTCTCTCCTTCTCATTGTTCCAGAAAATTAAAATATCATCTACATAAACTGCTATAATCATCATACAGTCATGTTCCTTTCTTCTGTAAACACATGGTTCAGTTTCGCATCTCTTGAATCCTATGTCTAACAACACCTTGTTCAATTTCTTGTACCATGCTCTGGGGGCTTGTTTTAAACCATAAATAGCTTTCTTCAGTAGACAGACATGTCCTTCTTTACCTTTTTCTTCAAAACCTTTCGGTTGTTTTAAATAAACCTTATCTTTTAAGTCTCCGTTTAAGAACGCGGTAACAACATCCATCTGATCAACTTTTAGATTATTTTCAACAGCTAGAGCCAAAAGTAGCCTCAAAGTACTGTGGCGTATTACAGGTGCAAATGTTTCGTTGTAATTTACCCCTTTTATTTCAGAAAAACCTCTGGCTACGAGTCTCGCCTTGTACCTTATCTTCCCCGGCTCCTTTTTTATTCTAAAAATCCATTTAGAATCTACGCAGTAGCCATCAGCTCTTTCTACTAACTCCCATGTTTTGTTTTTCTTCAATGCATTAAGCTCTTCTTGAATAGCTTTATGCCACTTATCCTTATCAACTCTTGATAAAGCGTCTTCTATAGTTATAGGGTCTTCCTTTATATCTTCTTCTGCATAATAGAGAATGTAATCATCAAAATTTCTCAATTTCCTTTCCCTAAGAGGATATCTTCTTTCCGGAATATCGTGCGTATTTTCACATTCCAGTACAGGACCTTCACTGCCTTGCACTTCAGTTTCAGAAACATCCACTCCTTCAACTGTATTTTCCACACACTGTTGTTCACAAGTGTTTTCCAATCTGTGTTCAGAACTATTACTGTTCCGCAGTTCAGATTCAGGAACTTCCACTTCTTCACATTCAAAAAAATCATCATTTTCTTGTTGTTGTTCTTCTTGACGAGCTTCATTAGGAGCATTAACTTCTTGGATCATTAAAGGTCTCTCACAGACGACGTCATCTGATGGCACCATCTCTACAATTTCATCAATTTCGTTTGCATGAATCTTTATTTGATTTTCAAAGAAAACTACGTCTCTTGCTTTGTATAAGCGATGTGATACAGGGTCTAAAAGTCGATAACCCTTAGTTGTTTCACAATAGCCGATAAACAGTAGTTCTTTAGTCTTTGAGTCAAACTTCTTGCGTTTCTGTTTCGGAACATGCATAAACGCCCGGCAACCAAATACCTTTAAATGCCTCAGGTCAACCTTTCTTTTAGACCATGCTTCTTCAGGCGTCATCCCTTTAACAGCACGTGTAGGACATCTGTTTTTCAGATAAACCGAAGTATTGACCGCTTCAGCCCAATACTTCTTATCAAGTTTCGCTTCTTCAAGCATACTTCTGGCTCGTTCGACAATTGAACGATTTGCCCTCTCACTCACTCCATTCTGTTGCGGTGTGTATTCCACTGTCAGCTGGTGGGTAATACCATTACTACGTAGAACATTATTTACACGTTCATTGACGTAGTCGGTTGCGTTGTCCGTCCTAATCGCCTTGAGTTTTTTACCAGTCTGATTTTCGACAAGTGTTTTAAACTCTACCAACTTCGAGAAGACCTCACTTTTGTTCCGCAAAAAATAAACAAATGTTTTTCTCGATTTGTCGTCAATAAACGTCAGAAAATATTTATACCCCGCAAATGAAGCAGTTTCTATTGGCCCACAAACATCGCTATGTACAAATTCAAGAAGTTCAGTAGCACGCGTACTCTTCTGTTTCGGAAAAGGTAATGTGGTTTGCTTACCTTTCAAGCACGACACACATTGTACTGAATCTGGATCCTTGAAACTTATACCTCTAGTCAGTTTGTCACGTAGTATCTTCATGTTGGCAAGTCCTAAATGTCCAAGTCTTCGATGCCATAGCTGGACTTCATCATCAACTTTTGTTTTTAAAGCTGAAAACATGTGAGGATTAGAATTAGACTTTACTACATAAATCCCTTTCTCTTCCTTACACACCAACTCAACGTTGCCATTCACTTGACATTCTTCTGACTTATACAACTCACAACCTCTTTTCGAAAATACTACCACAAAATTTCGATTCACTAATGTACTTACACTTAATAGATTCGTGGCTAACTTGGGCACAAAGACAGCTCCCTTTACACTCACGTTCAACTCATCTGAACAGACATCACCTCGGCCTTCACCTTCCACCCTGTTCCCATTCGCGCATGATATTTGGACTGGCTCATTCAACCTCTCATAGTTGTTTAGCCAATCTTTCCTGTTGGTCATATGAAATGACGCTCCAGAATCCAAAATCCACTCTTGCGAAAAGTTTCTATAGGTATGGAGTGCCGTATGTGTGGTGTGTGCATGATTGGAATGCTTCTTGGGGCAAAAACGAGCTTTATGTCCTTCCCCACACACATAGCATTCAATCTTCTTAGTTGCTATCTTTCCTTTACCCTTTTCTTTTGCTTTCCAATAGCTTTTCTTTTTAGCAGCATTCAAAGCATTCTGCGACGAATCCTCGTGTGTTGAAGTTGGAGCAACATCAATCTGTAGCAATTTAGTTTTGACGTAGTCGGTTGTTAACTTTATATTACTATTTTCAATAGCCATCCTCATCGGCTCATACTGTTCTCCTAGTCCTTGTAGCATAAGTGCAGCCAGTAACTCGTCATCTACTTCTTTACCCATATCTGCTAGCTGGTTGGCTAGCGACAGTATCTCAGTGACGTAGACTCGTGGGCTACTATACATGCTCAGCTTCTGACTAACTAGTCGTCCTAGCAATCGAAATCTATTATTAATTCCTTGGTCTTCGAAGGCAGCTTTTAAAGCATCCCAGCTCTTCTTGGCAGTAGTTGCTTTCTTCACATGTATCAAACAATGCGGTTTAACCATTAACAGCATCTTTGCACGTACCTTCTTATCCATCTTAAGACCAGCAGGAGTTGATGGTGTTTCTTCTATAAAATCCCAGAGATCTTCCATTACTAGATAAAGTTCTACTTGCACCTTCCAAGTAGTACGCTACGTTCGACGCTCCATCCAACTTTTCGATGCTTTCAACTAATCTCCCAGATCGGTGCGGCGCACCGCCACCATCGGCAACTGCTCCACGTACGTCTTCCTTTATTAACAATTTTTCAAATGTTAATATTTAAACGCTCATGCTACCATGTTAGAAATAAGATAAGCAAGAATCCGAGATCCAAATACGTGGATTTTATTTAAAGGATGTCAAGAACAGACAGATTGAGAGTGACACATAGAACAACTTAATTTGAAAAAATGTTCTTACTTTTTAATTCTCATTTATCCTCTTTCAACAGCTTTCGCTCTAATGCGTTCGGAAATTTTAAAATTACTGTCGTTCAGTCTGATTCGATTCGATACCAAGTACTTTTGTTCCGATACCGAGTAAGTATCGCAAGCTTGATTTAATGCTATTAGTACTTGGTATCGAAACAAAAGTATCGAGTACTTACTCGTATTTACTAGTATCGGAAAATCCCTACACTCACTAAGGATGGCACAGAGCATCATATATATAATAAGGATGGTCAGACCACAGAGCATCTTATTTATACTGGTATAGAGTGCGCAGTTACGAAATTTTATGCCAACCTGCGCGAACAGCGCCCTCTGTAATTCTTGAGTGATAACTAATCATTCTATTCTACAGTACTTTCCTCCATTTTCATTTCATTGCTTTTGCAAACTTTTTCCATAGTTCTAGATTGATTTATGTAAAACCATGTTTGGTAGCGTGAAATTAGCAGTTTGAAAATAAAAACAACTCCACATGAATTGCAATCAATCTACAAGCACGGAAAATGTGCACATTTATTATTTTAGATAGTTTGTAAAGGCTAATTTAGTTTTGAATGAAACAAGCTTGTTGAATACTCAATACATAGATTTATTTTCACGTTTGCTTTAAATACCTAGGTACTCTTGTCCTATACCACAAAACTTAACTAATAGTGTCTCACAAAACTTAACAAATATCGCAAACGGACACCGATCACTGAATTCAGTCTGCTTTCGCTCCGGGGATACACTCAACGCAAAGGTGTACTGACGAATTTTTATGGAGGAGCAGAGGCTCAGCTCAACGTATTTGCAGCAAAGAAAATACTAAAGAAAAAAACACTTGCATGTGTGGCGACTGCATCCTGAGACTACTATTGAAGCTATGACAGATCATGTTAAAAGTGTATGTGGTCCAGATGTGCAAATAAAAGTTGATAAAATCAATCATAAAACTAAACGAGACTACTCGTCGTTTATAATAGGAGTGCCTGAAAATTGGTTCCAGAAATTGCATCAGCCAGAAATCTGGCCCATGAATACTGAGTTTAACGAGTGGATTTGGTTTCGAAACTCCACCAAAAACAGATCAAATTAATACCATTGATTTATACTACCAAAATGTTAGAGGTCTTCGAACAAAGCTAAACGACTTCAGAAATAGCTTAGAATTAATGGATGCAGACGGAATCGGGTTGCAACCCTTCCATACATGACCCGGAATTAATCCCGCCGGGATATCAAATACTTCGCTGCGACCGAGCGGACGGTCGGAAACAGGGAGGAGCGCTTTTAGTGGCCACACATCGATTCGAGCTGCGAGAAGTGTACGTGAGTGACGTATCTATAGACACCTGCGTTTTTGAATTAGTCAATGCAACGGTTTACCTAAATAAACGATTTTTATTTTTGTGCTCAGTGATTTATATTCCGCCTGGTAGTTCTGAGAATGACTATATGGTTCTGTTTGGCATAATAGAGAAATTGTGTACTAAATATAAAGAAATAATTGTGTTAGGTGATTTTAATCTATATTCGTGTCCCATAAATGTGAAGAATTATTATGAATATTTTTTGTCCTACTGCGGATTCACTCAAAACAATAATGTATCTAACTGTTTAAATAGACAACTAGATTTGATATTGAGTTCGGGTCTTCGCGAGGTGTCAGTGGTGATGGCGGATGGCTCGCTCGTGCCCGTCGACGCACATCACCCGCCGCTCGCGGCGAGCGTGCGGCTCACGGGCGCGAGCGTCCCGCGCCCCGCGCCCGCCGGCGCCGTCGGCACACGCACTGCTACTAGACCACGTTGGAATTTTTATAAAGCGGATTATGAATTGCTATATTCGATGTTAGCATCTGCTGATTGGACCGATATGTTTCAGCAGAGCGATGTGGAAGATATTTTGAATTCCTTTTATAATAAACTTAATGCTATTTTAGATGCAAGTGTTCCTAGGAAAAAAATTAATGTCAAACAGCGATATATTTATCCCAAATGGTACACAAGTGATATAATGAAAAACTTAAAAATTAAAGCAAGACTACATAAAATATATAAAACAACTAAATTAAATAGTGATTACGACGAATATTCGAAATATAGATCACATATTAAAAAATCAATAGAAATTGCACGCAAACAGCATGAAAATAAGATTCAATGTCAATTCGCGAAAGACCCTAAGTCATTTTGGCAATATATACGATCGCAGAAAAGTACAACGAGTAGACAGGACATTATGAAGGACGGTCAGTATCTGTCAGATGAGGAGTGTGCTGAGCAGTTCGCGGCTTATTTTGAGTCGGTATATAGTAATGCGCCGCCACGATTAGACTCAGAAGCAGCGGCATCGGAAGCGGGGAACACTGGCAGTGCATTCGTACAAATTAATAATCTACGTCTTAGGGACGTTAGAAGTGCACTCAACCGCCTCAAGCTAAAGCGATCTGCGGGCCCGGATGGTATACCAGCGTTTATTTTTAAAGATTGTGGTAGGGTACTCGCGGAGCCGTTACTTTATATATTCAACGCCTGTCTTCATTCTGCGAAGTTCCCAGCTCGGTGGAAGATTACGCGAGTCATTCCAGTGCCCAAAGGCAGGGCGGGAGCTGACATCAGTGGGTATAGGCCGGTGGCGGTGTTGTCGACGCCGGCAAAGGTGTTCGAGTCTGCCATTCAGCGCTGTATGCAAGAGCAAGTGCGCGGACAGTTATCGGATGCGCAGCACGGATTCCGGCCGGGGCGCAGCACTGCTACCAATCTCCTTGATTTCATGGGACGCGTGGTGCCAGCGGTAGATGCTGGGGTGCAGGTGGATGCAGCTTATTTTGACTTTAGAAAAGCTTTTGACACCGTCGATAATGACATCTTACTGCGGAAGTTAGCAGAGGTCGGATGCACCCAGCATCTATTGCGGTTTTTCGCCAGTTACATGCAAGGCAGACAGCAGTATGTGGACTGCAACGGATGTGAATCCGACTTATATTACACTTGGTCGGGTGTAAGTCAGGGCACCAACTTGGGGCCTCTGGAATTCCTTATCATGATAAACAACTTGCCGGAAGTCGTAAGACATGGCGCTTGTTTATTATTTGCTGATGACTTCAAGTTGCTGCTTGAGATTAGGTCCGAGTCTGATTGTAGGCGCCTACAGGATGACATCGATCGAATAGTACAATGGAGCCATGAAAACAAACTGTACTTCAACGTATCCAAGTGCTCGTTGATGAGTTTCACCCGTGCTCGTGCACCTCTGCTCTATGAGTACGTGGTGGACGCGGCGCCACTGCAGCGAGTCACGGAGGTGCGAGACTTGGGTGTTTTCATGACTCCCGATCTGACATTCCGTGTGCATGTAACCAAGATCTGTAAGAAGGCGTACAGAAACTTAGGATTTGTTCTGAGACAGACACAAAGCTTCACAAACATCACAGCCGTTAGGGTCCTGTATGATGCACTAGTCAGGAGTCATCTGGAACATAGTGCGGTCATATGGGCTTCACATGAAGCTAAGTACTCTGCAATGTTGGAGCGCGTTCAGAATAAGTTCACGCGCCATTTGTACAGGAAATTATATGGGGTATATCCGTTTTACCCACTGATGTATCCCACTCTGTTTGTCCTGGGCATGGTTGGCTATAATCAGCTGCATGTCCGACGGGAGTTTACGCTGGTCGCCTACTTGGTGAAGGTGCTTCGTGGAGTGGTGAGTCACCCGGGAGTATTGCAGCGCTTGAGTCTGTGTGTGCCGGACCGCTACGTGTGGAGGCGGCGCAGCCCGCCACTGCTACTGGTACCTACAGCCAGAACGAACCTGCTTGCCAAGGCACCCCTTACCAGAGCCATCCGTACCATCAACGATCTTCAAACTCACGTTGATGTATTTACATGTTGTTTTAGTGAATTCGCAAGGGTATTACTATTTATATTATGTTACAGGCGAAATAATATTTAATTTTATTTTTATTTTATGTACTATGTTTATGTTATTCAAATTCAAATTCGGTGTCATTCAAAGTCGGTTATGTCTATGTGTTTTTAAATAATGTAATATTTTAATAATGTTGTTAGTTTAATCTTTTATAAAGTGGTTGCAAGTGTATGGTTAGTTTTTAAGTTCTTAGCTGTCGCATTAGGGTAAACCCTGTAATGATAGTTTAAGGTGTTATAAATAAATAAATAAAATAAAATAAATAAAAACAACACGAAAACATGCACAACGTAAAAAATCCGTTTTCTTTTGACAGTTTTGAATTTTGTCATTTGTGTTTTTTTATTTGTTTTTTTATGGCATCCGATTAAATTATTCGATTAACTTAAAATCAAATTTTAGTACGTTATTTAAGTTTTAAAAATTAAACTAAAATAATTAAAATAAATTAGAAAATTAAATAGCTATTTTTAACAACTATTAGGCTTTAGTAGCTACGTAGAGTCATCTAGTACGTCCTATGTGAATTAAAGTTGAGTTCAAGAACGATAGATGGCGCGCCAGAAAGAATTGCGATGTACATGTAGGGAACTGTCCTCCCCCAGTGTTGCCAGAAGGTTACATTTCTTACATTTTTCGTAACTTTTGACCCCCTCGCGTAACATGTAAGTAATTTTTACATTTTAGGGCATTTTCGTAACTTTTCAGAACAACGAGATTTGTAATGCATTTTTGCAATGAGGCGTTCCTGCCCTTTAATAACAGAGCCCGTTTACGACCACTTGGTAGAACAGTACGTAATGAGGGTTCTATAAGTATCGAATATTAGTAGTTAGTTCAGTGTAAAACTAACAGATGCACAACCTCGTAGTTTTGGTTCAAACTAGAATAAAATAAGTTAGGTGCTAGACTAGATAGTAACAACAGTGAAGATGGCGCTGCGAACAAATTAAACTGTCTGTTTTATCATAAGATTAAATACACCATTAGACATCATAGATTCCTTTATATTCCATTATATTTGACTGACATCAATTTGCCTCCGACATCCGACCCCAAAGACACGTAAATTAAAAAAACGCGCGCGGGCTCGATAATGGCGCTTGCAACTGCGTCGAAATTTCGGGAGCTCAAAGTACAGACAATCACGGAAGATATCCCGTAAGTGACAGTTTATGTGTAAGTGTAAACCGTGAAAGTTTAAAACAGTGTTTGTAAACAATAATGTAACTTTTACAGCAAAAATGTAACATTTCAGGAAACGAAACGTAACTTACGACTCAAGGGCCCTGGCAACACTGCCCCCCCTTGGGTCAGACTGTCAGATAAGATAGGTGTGAAAGTGTTCTGGTTCTGGGTTCTAGTACAATTTACTTTCTTACATTCAATAAGGTTAGTCTAGGTAGGATCCTTGTATGTTATTATTTCACAGAAATCATAGGTAATGGATGTTACTTTAAAAGGACTGTTAAAAAACATCAGGCGTATCAATTATATAACATTTCATCACAGCTTTAGGACATCTTCAGCAATTATGGAAAAAACATTAGAAAATTTAAAAACAAACCCATATTACGAAAAATACGCAGCACGTATCGCAGATCTACAAAAAACCTCACCTGAAGAGTTTATGCAAAGAGTAGAAGTTCAACAGAAAACTAAGGAAGAGGAGAAGAAGAAAAAGTTCGGTTCCGTCGATACAAGGTTTGCTACTGTATACTGATGTACCGTATTTAACTGTAACTTCACCCGCATCCATTTATTACTAAAGGGGTTACTCATTTATTTTTCAGACAATTCTCCTCAGTATTAAATCCTAAAAAAGCCAGAGAAGAAGTTTCTGAGAGCAAAGACAAAAGGCTCAGTGACATATTCAGATTAGACCTTGTCAGAGATAAAGATGCCTCAGAAATTCAGATCATTTGGGAGGAGTATCACAAAAACAAAGAAGTGATTTCAGCAGCCATTCCACAGGATATATATGCAAGCCTGCAGGTCAACATGAAGCAGTCGCCCACATTCCTGTTCCCACTACCGCGCTCGCAGGGCTATGAGTTCTTCATGTGTCAGAGTTATGGCCACACTGTACACTTTACACCTCTTCTTGCTTACCAGGTTTGTAAAATTGTGCCAATATATCTATCAAATACTATGCCCAGGATCATAAATGGCATATCCAATTTGTATTAGGTACCTACATTATTATCTTGTAGTAATATTATACTATATTAAGGTTTTAGAATTGTAACTTATTAAAAAAACAAACAATCTCAGACACATCAATAATTATTTTAATAACAAAAGGAAAAAAGTAACTTACAAATCTAATTTACTTACATCGACACAATTAATAAAAAATAAGACAATCACTTCGTTATCGAGAATAGCACGTACTTACTGTTGGATTATTGTATAGAAAATAATAATATATAGTAAGATTTGATAGGGTATAATTTACCCTGCACTAGGAATTTCTCCTGTACCGTGGGTGCATTTACAAACATTTAAACTCACATACACAAACAGCCAGACCCGGAAAAACTACCTGTAGATCATACTAATATTTGTTCCGTGCGGGGATCGAACCGGCGACACGCAGCGCAGCAGACAATCGCTTAGCCACTGCGCCAACCGTGCCGTCAAACCTGTATACTGGGAGTATTTGATTACAAAAACCAGATCGTTTATACTAATAGTGCGTGGTGCTCGCCGCTGTCGATTGACATAATCGTCTTGTTTAGCTTGGTTTCGAGACAGTAACTGGTGGGCTTTGGTTCTGTCCAGCTCCCGCCGGCCTTTATGGTTCTGACACGTCTCCATAGTGATATCACGAATCAGAGTCCGAACAACAGGTATGGTGGCTTCCGTGCCAACCAAGAGCTTCAAAGTTGAAGTTTGTGTTGTCCTGTGTTTGGTAATGTTCACGATAAGTAGGAGCTTCCACAGTTGTTCCGACCATTTTGAGTGCTTATGGTTTGTTTCTATGCAAATCATATTTAGGACAGTTCTGACGTATCTTTCTACTTGTCCTTTGGCATTGTGCATTTCGGGCGTTATGAAATGAATATAACAGCCGAATTCTGCTAAAAGTTTGGAAAATCCCGAAGATTCGAACATTCTCGCGCGGTCGGCTACTAAAAGTTTAGGAGTACCAAAGAGTGATGGCGTTGGTAAATGTGCGTTTAAGCTCACTCACGTCTTGTTTATAAATTGGATGTAGCAAAAAATACTTTGTGAAAGAGTCAACTATTAATAAAACAAACATATCCTTTGGATCCGGGTAATGGCCCAAGTACGTCCATATGTAATGTTTCGAAAGGGGTATTAGGCTTTTCCCAGGATGTAATTGGTTGGTGAGAGGCAATCAGCAGGTGTATCAAGTAAACGTTTACTTGATATGCACTCAATACAGTGTTTTATGTATTTTGCTACGTATTGACGGAGCCCGGGAAACCAGAAGTATTTGAGGATTAAGTCGAGGGTTTTCTCCGCGCAGATGTGTTCGTGCTCGTCATGGAAAATTCTCAATAAACTTAACCGGTGACCTTTGGGAATAAAACAAAGAAGCCTGGCTTCTTCGCCCACTGGTGTGTAACGATAATAGAGCAGGTCGTTTTGTTGGACGTACCGTTGAGAGTCTAATTCTCCATCCTGTATATATATATATATAGCTTCTGCAGATTAGAGCGATTTGTGCCCAATTGCGTGGCCTAGATATTTGATGCACTTTGGCATCTGGGATTGGGTTTCAGCTAAAGTAGTCTGCATGTGTCACCATGGTACCTTTTCTATAATCGATAGTTAAGTGAAAGTCTTGTTAGTAAATCCACCACCTGGCGACGCGCGGAAGCAGGTCCTTCTTCTTTTCGGTGGCTTTAAGAGACGCAGTTCTGCAGTCTGTGACTACTTTGAAGTTTATGCCAACAAGATAATGGCGAAAATACTGCAGTGCCCTTACAACCGCTAAAATTTCTAACTCATAAGTGTGATACCTGCTTTCGGCGCCCTGAGTGGCTTTACAAAGTATAGTAAGCGACTACATGATTCGTACCATCAGCCTTTTTCTGCACCATACCCAATGCTGCTGGCGTCCGTATGCACCTCAGTAGGTAGGGACTGGTCGAAGATGGACAGTATTTAGTCAAGCAGTCTATCATCTCTTGCCTAACCCCTTCCTGTTCTGGACCCCAGCAAAAGGGAACGTCTTTTTTCATTGAGCGTGCTGTGCAAGCGGTTTTAGTAGAGTAATTCCTAATATATCGTCTGAAATACCCTGCCAAACCTAGGTACTGTCAGATTTGTTTTACGTTACGCGGTGTTGGTGCATCTACAAGCGCTTGGATTTTTCGGGGGCTCGGCCTTTACAATAAGAATTATATTCTTTAAATACATCATTACTTTTCTAGACAAAGATCAACACAAATTGCAAAAAAAGTTTGCCATTTTCGTTTTTTCAAAATTAGACACATTTAAAGAACTTGTTTTTCATTGTCAACTTTCATGAGCATAAGTTTCTGACTACTTCATTGTTTCAATATTTTTTTTTTCATAAGTATTGTAAGATATCTCTATAATATCTGTAATAATATTATAAAGCTGAATAGTTTGTTTGTTTGGTTGAACTCGCTTATCTCAGGAACTACTGGTTCGAATTGAAATATTATTTTAGTGTTGGATAGCTTTAGTGTTATAGACAACTAGCTATGCCCGCGACTTCGTTCGCGTGGACTTACATCTTTCTCAGCCTGTTATTTGCACAGGCACTACAGGTCTATTTGAAATAAATGCTTTTGAGTTTGAATCGTCTATAACCGGCCCAAACAACAAACACCAAAATAATGGTGTAAATTGTCATACTAACAAACAGACAAAGTCATGTTGCCTTTTATAATATTAACAGGGCTGAGAAAGATCTAAGTCCACGCGGACGAAGTCGCGGGCACAGATAATCCTGGACAAGCTGATTAATCACTAGGCTGCAAAAGGTATGGGAACACATCAGTTGATCCAGAAGTCGACTTGTCATTCCTCATGTTGTTGTCATTCGGCATTGCCTTCGTAAATATTAAAATATGGGTATTGATGTTTTCTCAGACAATTCTCCTGTGTGAGTGTGACTGTACAATTCCCCCAGAATCCATGAATACGTCTATCAAAAGTACGTAGTTAGAATAGAAAGGGTCCAGCGCAAGTTCTTCCGTGCTCTGTGCTACAGATGTTATGGGTCTAAGACTTATCTATCATACTGCCAACTTCTTGATAAGTACAAGCTTATCAGCTTGGAGAACCGGCGCAGATACCTGCAAGCTAACGTGTTTTATGATATAGTTCACAATCACATGCCATTGATCTTACGAGTAAGCTGTGTTATTCTGTCCCCCGAACTGTTCATGTGCGTCAGGTTCGTGCACGTACTCTGTTCGACTTCGCGCTTAATTCTTGTCGTACGAACTCTGGCTGCCCTATTCATAGAATGTTGGAATCCTATAATTCAAATTTCATTGATATCGATATATTTGCATGCTCGAAAAATAAATTTAAATCCCCAATAATAATTAAATAATAATAATTAATAATTTTTTTATAAAAAAATATCTTAATTGTAATCGTATTCTATATTAATTGCATTATGTAAGAATATAATGTATGAAATTGTTTTTGATCTGATTTGGTTTTGTAGCTATAACTAGCTTTATAGTAACTTATTTATTTATTTCAAATTTTGTTAATTTTGGCAATGCCCATCTAGTTGCAACTTTATATGTAAACGAGCTTATATAGTGGACTGCAACATTACTACTTAGTTTTGTTAATCTTATAATTATGTTATATATATTATGTTGTAGTTATTATCCCTCAATAAATAAAATAAAATGTGGTTAACCTTAACTCACTAAGAAAGACAGTCTCAGATTGTTTTAAATGTAGCTGTAGCCCGTTATGAATATACAGGGTGAATTTTTCAAGTGGGCGTGGATGGCCAAATCCGAAACTATGAGGAATAGCGAAAAATGCTCAAAGGACTCTCGAGCCCGATTTTGATGAAAACAACTGCGTCATTGGATTTTTAAAAACTCAGTATTCCTGTCCAGGAATCGAACCTGTTGGATTTGAAAAAAAAAACACACTGTATTATTACATCATTCGATAGCGTCGCCATTAAGAATTAAATTCTGGGAAGTAATAAAATATGACAAACTAAAGGAAGGAGTTAATTTTTGATAAAATACGTAACAGTCTGCATACGGTTAGTAGTATTAAACGAAACCTCAAACAAAATCACTAATGGCGCCAACTCGCTTGTAAGATCTAATTTCAATTGTTTACATTTTTATTTTGTTTTATTGACCACGAAGAGATAAAAAAAAAGAAAAGAAATTAGAACATAATGTTTTGAAGATGACTGCGGTGCGGGTGCCATCAATCAAGGACATTCGTTTAAAATATGATAAAACATAAAATTTTCCACATTTCTTAGAAGTTGCAATAAAAATCATTTATTTGCCAATAATATAGGTATACAAATAATTAAGATTTTGATTAGATTTTCATGGGCGTCCCGATATATTTTGCCTTACGGCATGCAAAATTATTTAACATAATAGAAAAAAAAAAAAATTAAATTTGCCGCATGTCATTACTTCCCAGAATTTGATCCTTATTAGCGACACTATCGAATGATGTAAAAATACAGTATGTGTTTTTTTTTCAAAATCAACAGGTTCGATTCCTGGCTAGGAAGATGGATTTTTCAGAAATCCAATGATGCAGTTTTAGTTTTCATCAAAATCGGGCTCGAGAGTCCTTTGGTAATTTTTCGCTATTCCTCATAGTTTCGGATTTGGCCATCCACACCCAATTGAAAAATTCAGCCTGTATATTCCAACAACAAACTAAGTGCACAAATCACAATTTTTTGTCTTTTTTTAATGTTGCCCCACACTAGCGACTTCTCCCCTAACGTGGGTGCATTTAAATTGAAAATACAATTAAACTCACATACACCAAGAGCCAGACCCGGCCTGTAGGTCATACAAATATTTATTCCATGCGGGGATCGTACGATACGCAGCGTAGCAGCGAATCGCTCAGCCACTGCGCCAACTCTGTCGTCAAACAAACACTGACCTGTCCATTGCTAAAACACATCAGAAAATTGAATTTCGCGAGGTACTCTGGGGCTTCCCCCTTAACACTATGGTAGTGATTTGTAAACTGGTTGACTCTAGATTTGTGTTTACACAGGTGCACAAGGAGAATGCGCCCGAGTGCCTAACCATGGTGCACTACACGGAACTTGCTGACAAGAAGCTCATCCTGATGCGCGGAGAATTCGACAAGGTAACACTTTGAAATAGCTGGTTTCCTACCATTTACAGCCAACTGCCTGCAAACATGTTACATAACTACACCCCGCAGGGGAAGGGGCCACCGACACACAAACGTTTACCACATCTTCAGTACATCATTCTGAACATTTTACGTGGCAAGCTTTTGTGCGTCGCCCTTCCACCCTCTATAATTATGTAACACTAGCTTTTTAATTGTCTCACGGGATCATAGTATACTATCGGGATAAAAAGTATCCTATGTGCAAGGAACTTATTATACTAACTGGAATGATGACGTTCAATGCAAAGGCGTTCCGAGCGAGAGACCTTCAAGAGTGAATGTCATCCCTTTCTAATAGCGTATCCAATATTTGTACTTCCATTTGGGACAGTTATTCTGTTATAACTTACTAGAACCCTGCTCACCCCCTATTTTCATGGGTAGCAGTTTATTCAATATTACGGGGTATAAAAAGACATGGCGAAGCCAAAACCTACGCATACTGTTCATCAAAGGCAGAGCCATTTGGAAAAAATAATACTTTATTTTTAGGTATAGTAATATTTAAACAAAACATATGACTGCTGCCAGCAATGTAGCGGCGGCAACGTACATAAATATCTCCATAACTTTTAGTTTTCCAAGGGCGCCACAGTTAACAAAAACTCTGTAATGGGATAGGTTTGTGATGTGAAGAATATGGGACACTTATTTTCGTTCACGGTGTTCTCGGTTCACGGCATACTAGGTTAGATCCTTCATTTGTCAAGAGATTTTAAAGCACACAGGGCTGCAATATGCACATAGATGAAGCATGAGCATGTAGCATATTCAAAAAACTTAATAGTATTAATTGATTTCGCCCTTGTTGAGACTTCACTATCAAAAAGGTCTTTAAAAATACATCGTTTTTTTGTAAAGCGGTAACTTTGTAGCTCGCAGGAGAAAAAACTTATTTGACATTATAATATGCCTAGTGTCTTTGTAAATTCATAATCATAACGTATCTTGTAGCAAGTTGAGACTTATACCATTAGAAAGGTCTTTGAAAATACATTTTTTTTTTGTATGACGGCGACTTTGTAGCACGCAGGAAGAAAAGTTATTTGACTTTTTAATATGCCGAATATTTTCATGAATTCATAACTTACGTAAGTACGTCATTGTACTATACCACTGTTCCAGAACTGACGGTAGAAGAAGTCGTTTTATTCATTTTAGGAACATACCACATGCAGCTCGCGCAATCATATGTCGCCGTCTCGCCGAGCAGTTGCGCGGTGGCGTTGGCATGTAAGACAAAGATGTGTCTTCAAGCCATAGTCCTAGTATGTCGCAGTATGGCTTGGTGACAGAAAACTACTTGTTATTAGGAGACAGCATTTTATCAAGGCACGTATCAAACAAAATATATTACACGTACCTTTTGATCCAATTAAATGTTCAAGGCAGAGCAGTTATCAAAGCCTTTTATTGTTCCTGCATGACAGGCATGAGAACTCTAGGTGTCTGCGCTCATTCTGTTAGTATTATATGGTAGGTACTTAGGTGTTGGAAGGCACCTAGAAAACTTCATGGGTCCAGCAAGTGGCTGGGTCGATTATAATCATTTAGAGCATGACACAATTTAGAAAAGATGCTTAGGATGTGAACTTACTTTGTTTTTGTAATTAAACTATTGTATCCATATACAAGATGTGGCGTAAATAGTGGTCCACCGTTAAAGATTTGATTTACCAGATAATTTACCGGTTCCGGAGATATATATTTTTATCTTTTTTTAATGAAATTTCTACATGTCGGTGTTTTCACAAATTTGGTTGTATTAAAAAAAAGAAACATCCTAATCTTGTTTTGATTTATGTTAATAACTGCTGAATACTAGTGCTATCGTGAATAAATATGTTTTTTTTAAGTACATTTCGAGCCTTTGAAGAAAAAGCAATTGTTCTGTTTTTAATCCAAATTGTTTACATTATCTGCAAATTCAAGAGCGATTTTTGTAAAAAAAAATACTATACTCTCAATGCCCATGAGTTCTAAAATATGCCTACTAAATACCGATTCCAAAAAGGTATCATAATAGCAGATCCTATTGTTTAACATAAAGATATTCAATTTTAATCTAAGAATGGAAGATTTTCATTAAAATACATTTTAAGTTTTAGTTACGTTATTACTTACGATTTTTATAAAAAAAATTACTACACTGCAATGCCAATATCATTTTTTGTTATTAATGTTGCAAAGTGATATAATACACCTAACTCATTTGGCCAAAACATAATAAAACAATTCATACTAGTCATCATTTATTAAAATCTTTGACATGGTTAAATAATATTAAAATTTCACAAAATGTTCAAAATGGCCCCCATTTGCAACGCGCCTTATCCACCTATTTGGATACGCCGCATTCAAGTGCTCTCGTACTGTAAGAGCATAGTGAGCGACAGGACAGCCATCGTTTTGCAGCCACATGTCTTCTTGGAGCTCAGGAGCGATATTTGCCAAAAGCGACGGCAAGTCATTTCACAAAAAACTTAAATACCTCGCAGCATTTAAATTTTCTGAATGATTCCGGTCCATAGATTTATTTTTAATTAAAATTGTGATCTGTCTTGTCTTATGAGATGCGGGTTTTCGAGCTGCTAGCTATGCAGGTTGTGCAAAATCAAATAACCATCTTTTTTGCAAGATGACTCGTCGCTCCATAATATTTTATTAAAAAATTGCGGGTCTTCCCGTATCCTGCGTAGCATTTCTCTACAAAATGTCACACTCAAGGTGTTATCACGTAGCAGCAATGACTACCTTTTGATACTGGTATGGGTACAGTTCATGTCTTTCAGTTTCTGTGTACGGTTCTAGTAGATATTGAAGTGAACCGATTTGGAAGGATCTTCAATAACTAAATTCAATAATTCTTCATCGTTGTGCACTGCGATCGTCCTTCACTAGCACCTCTCCACCTGTGCCAGGTATCCTCCCCTCGGTGAATGCATTAGGCACTCTCCCAAAAACTCTATGGTCCGGATGTCTTCGATCGGGATATCTCTCCCGATAGAGTTGAGCTGCTTCTCTGCCAAGCCAACACCTCTGCATTCACCATAAACAAAATGCATGTCAGCATATTTGCGTGGTGTGTATCGACACATTTTTATTTGTCACTGTACTGCACGTTTGGCCAAATTGTTGAGCAAGCTGAAATCACCAGTACACGTAGCCAAAATCGTAGGGATCGCCAAAACAACAAATCCAATCAGTAGGCAAATTAAGTCCACGGTCAGGGGTAAACAAACAGCAGAGAAAAGCACCGGCAGAATAAAATGAAATGCATACGACGCACGAGTGACGAGAGATCGTGCTAAATCATTTAAGGAGATTTCAACGTTAGGAATGAAAAGGATAGCAATCGTTAACCATATTCTTTCCTTATCACTCGTATTGTTCGTTACTCGATTGTTGAGAGCTTCCATGATTTTTTTTTGTGAACAGACATGTCTCAGGAAATAAAAAAGGTCGGGCTTTTGTTAGCCTCAGCCGTTTGTACTCGCCACCAGCTTTTGTGTGACTCAAATCACATACCAAAACTTTAATGTCACATTTTATCCGTTTTAAAGGATTTAAAACGTTTTATTACCGCAATTAAAGTTTAAAATGTATTTTAACGAAAATTTTCCTTTCTTAGATTAAAATTGAATATCTTTCTGTTAAACAATAGGATTTGCTAATAAGATACATTTTAGGGATCGGTATTTAGTAGGCATATTTTAGAACTCAAGAGGCATTGAGAGTATACCTAGTACATTTTTTTTTACAGAAATCGCTCTTGAATATGCAGAAAATGTAAAAAAAAATGGATTAAAAATAGAGAAGAATTGCTTTTTCTTCAAAAGCTCGAAATGTACTTAAAAAAGCATATTTATTCACGATAGCTCTAGTATTCAGCAGTTATTAAAAGAAATCAAAACAAGAACATGCAAGGATATTTCTTTTTTTAATACAACCAAATTTAAAACAACTTTTAAACTCGATACCCTGGATAGGAGAGTCCGTACGTACACTGCTGACTGCAAACCGGATGCATTACCCACGATCATCGGTGATGAGACTGTATATCCCGCGGAACTCCACAACCGCGAGGTATGCTGTATGCAGTCTCAGAGAATACTTTTTAAAAGCTGAGGTGGGTATGCACGGAGATGTGGTCGCAGTGGACAAGGGCCTCACCCCGCTGTCCATGGCTAAAGAGAACTGGCGCAAACCTGTAGTACTTACTACCGATGACCGCAAGGAAGTATGGCAAGGCAAGGAGCTTCACGGGCGCTTCTACCGGGCTCTTCATGGGCCCGATGTAGATTTTCTAGCATCCGTGTCCTGGCTACGTTTCGGTCACCTCTTTGGGGAAACTGAAGGTTTTGTCTGTGCGATTATGAACGAAGTTATGTTGACGAACAACCACCGGAAATATATTATGAAGGACGGGACGGTTGACATGTGTCGGGCATGCCACCGTCCGGGTGAGTCCATCAGACATATTATTTCTGGTTGTTCTCGTCTGGCTAACGGCGAGTACTTGCACAGGCATAACCAAGTAGCCAGGATTATTCACCAGCAACTTGCCTTGAAATATAAACTTGTGGAATCTGAGGTAACGTACTACAAGTACTGCCCGACCCAGTTCTCGAGAAAGACCATGTCACGCTGTACTGGGATCGGTCTATCATCACTGACAGGACTATTGTCGCCAATAAGCCTGACATAGTGGTGATAGACCGATCAGCGCGCCGCGTAACCTCGCGAAAGCTGAGAAAGAGAAACAAATGAAATATCTCGACTTGGTACACGAGGTTGTCGACATGTGGAATGTGAACTCGGCTATCATTGTGCCGATTGTTGTGACGGCCAGTGGCCTTATAGCCAAAAGCCTCGACGAACATCTCTCGAGGCTCCTTAGGCGGTTGGATCAAGGGCCTGATTCAGAAGGCAGTACTCCTCGATACGGCTCTCATTGTGAGGAGGTTCCTGTCTCTGGAGCCCTAACCACCGGTAGGACCCTGCTCCTGATACCGGAAACCACTATTTTTTTTATTTTTAAATATTTTTTTTAATATTAATCTGTTTAGAAATATTTAAAAATGTAATTTATATGTATACAGCGTGTAACAGAAAGGGTATAATCATATGGAATACTTTGGTACGGACCATCAAACTGAACAACTTTCTCTATGGGACCACCATCGAAATCGTAAAAAAATAATCAGCTGTTTCATACATTTGGGTCAAGTAGGTATTGGAATTTTGTATAGGACAGCTGATTATTTTTTTACGATTTCGATGGTGGTCCCATAGAAAAAGTTGTTCAGTTTGATGGTCCGTACCACAGTATTCCTTATGATTATACCCTTTCTGTTACGCGCTGTATAATTGAATAAAGGAAATATAAATAATAATTTACATCAAACTACTACCGACGACAAGCGTGATCTCCGACGTGTTATTTTTTCATTTATGAAAAAAAAAGACACGTATACTATTTTGATTACTACGTACGACTATCAACTTCGCAACTTTATTATGCTTTTCTTTTGTGTTTTCGTGTGCTGTAATAATTATTATTCGAATAATTGTTCTATAACGACTTTGGCTACTTAAAAAGGAATCTGACGGTTATTGCTTTGACGAACGACCCACGCATTTCATAGAACGGCCTCAGTTATCTAGTTGGACGGCGCGCGTCTGAATCTTCAATGTGTGAATGTCTTACAATAAATTCAGGTTAATTCTAGTTTACAAAAAAGTCAAATAATTATTTTCTTAAAGTATTACGTGAGAGCTCGGTGTATGAATTCCTTAGAGGTTGTTTTTGTACAAACCAATAACATCCACTAGTTTCTATAAGTCGTAAATAATTTAGTAATTTTTTAATGGTATTAGTAGTAGTAGTAGCATTAATTCAATAATGCAGTAATCGTCACTGTAACATCAGGCCCAACTTTCTATAAACTTTCGCCCGTCTCCTTTCATAAATTGTTGTTGTTGCTATTAATCACTTTTACTATTTAGTTTTTTTTTTAGTTTTAGAGTTTTTAGTTTAGTTCTCTTTAAAATGGTTGAGTTAAATGGTGCTGATCCATGCGTCATGTTCGTGAACGGGCGCTGTCAGTTGTGACTGGTCATCTCTTAGTTGCCACGGCTTATTTGAATTAACTATTTTTATTTTTTTGACTTGTCTTTTTTGTTTTTACTATGGACACTTAACGTGCACATCTTGCTACATCGTACTCACATAATGTACCATCTCAATATGAATGATGTAACCAAGGTTTTGTAACAATATGCTGATTTGAAAGAGTGTCCATGGAGTTTCTTGCTTGTTCTTCTCCATAGAGATCTACGCTAGGGAATGGGCAACTACAGTACTTTCACAGTTTTTGCCTTGTGACTGGGACTGTAGCTACATTTCATTGTTATCTTTGTTTCGACAATTCAAAAGTGCCTGTAACTGGCCTACTTGAAATAAATGCTTTGATTTTGACTATGTGCCCAAAATAGTTTTTTTTTGTTGTAAATTCTTGTATTTGAATGGGACATGTGGGTAGTCGAATCAAAATTAGAAGTTAGCGAAAGAGATCATACGTTAGAGAGAGATAGAGAGAGAGGGTCATAGGTTATAGTGGTAGGATAGGTATGTAGATGTTCGTTGTTGAATAAGAAAAGGGAGGGGTGTAGAGAAGTTGCTGCTCTCAGCATCTCAGTACGGTCTGTTCCTTTGTTTACTGTGCACCGTTCCGTTTACGGGACTCTCGTACTAACGACTTTTAGCTTGGCTCTTTGGACTGGATTAAGTGATCTACAAACTGAACTGACCTGGCATTATTTTGAAATGTGATTGTGTGTTTTGTGAATTGGACTTTTTGACTATTTTGGGCATTTAAGGATGATTTCCACCAAACGCCTCGCATCGCATCGAATCTGAACGGATTTTACAGTCTTTAAATTATATTAAATCGTGCACACACACAGTTCTTAAAGTCTACATTACCAAGCCGCGTACAGCAGCATGACCGCGGGCGTCTTCTACGACACGCGATCGTAGCCGATAGTACGTTGCGACGCGCGATCGGCTCCGTTCACCTGTCGTCGTATCCGACCAGATCCATCACGGTAAGAATGAAACTATTTGACTAGGCGCAGAAACGTATCCTTTCCGATCCGATGCGATGCGAGCCGTTCGGTGGAAATCATCCTGTAGGAGCAGAGCGTACTGACTAAGATGAAATCTTCGCTACCGATGAATCCCATGAGTGGTAAAACTTGTACTTGGAAGATCTCCTCAATGTAGCTCACTGCCGTTAGGCGACCTGCAACTACTGCCAACTCTGTGCGTGCGTCTGAAAAGATTCCTCGTCAAACCGTAACTGATTCACTATGGAAACTGACGGTTTGCCTGGTAGTGATTGGCAGAAACTTCTCCCCATGTCTTCTTCCACACATGTTCGTGGTTATCTGGAGCTCTTAAGGCAAACAAACAAAGCAATGCTTAAGCAGGTTGGTTATACTGGTTATGTAGAGCTTGATGTGCCGCCGTGTGTACGCTGTACATTTAAAAATTCAACAATGTCTCACTGTGTTCGCACTTCGCCCGTTTCCGAAGCAACACAGCTTGAGCAACTTAGAGTTGAAGTTGGAACACAATGCTCCTAGCATTGTGTTCCAATTCTGGAAGCATAATTATGACTACAGATTAATTACACAGAGAATAAAGATTAGGTAAATGCGCGACCTAATATCGAATTTTAACTCACCCGTGTTTTGAGCGTTCCAGTAACGAACTAACGTTAAGTGTCATAGAAATTAAAACTATTTTAATTTGTTTTTACTCATGTCCTGACAGACAGCCAATCGAAATTCACATACGCGATACCAAAATCGCCTTTTATCGGTTTATTGATGTTTGGGCCACACTCCGTGGCGCTGAGTGTACTTTCATAAGCGATCAGTAAAACGCTGTTATTATTTTATTAATAACAGACACTTCAATTTTATTTTAAAAGGTTATAAGAACATTTTTAAAGGGTTGTAAATATTATTCTCGGCCAACAAAATAATAAAAATGTTCGAATATTTAAATGAAATGGATTTTCGTTTTTACAGAATGTACTGAATGGTCAAGAGGCTCGATGTCTGGCAAATCAATTTCAGATGTACTACAGTGGAAAAGATGCTACCAAGTTGCAAGTGCTTAAAACGTTCACCAAGAACCCAGACACATTCAATCACATGGACCTGATCGCACAGCTAGAAAACATAAGTTTAAAATAATGTGATTTCGTTCATATGCATAAAGAAATAAAAGGCAAAGTACAGATTTTGTTTAAATTCATAATACATAATAATGATGTCCACTCTAAATTTAGTGCTGAACGTGACCCACTATAACTGTGGAACCCTGCTCATCTGTTCTGACACCTACGCCGTAAAGTCGTACATTTGAGGGTTCGGAGGCATTATTTTTGTTACCAGAACTACAAATAGCGAAGTCTTAGTACGTGTCAATTCAATCTGTGAGGATAGTAGGTGTAATCGGGCGTATCATTTACGATAACACTTAACGGCGAGTCCGGTGATTCTCGTGGTAAAGATGGAGCTAGTAGAGGCGAATGAGGGACACTGCATGCTCCATTAATGCTGGCTGCTCCTATGCTGGATGGCCGATGAAACAGGCTCTGCTGTTGTACATGCCCGAGCCTGATGTAGTCCATTGGATTATGAATAATCATCTCATTTGGGGTGTTCCTTTTGTCGCGTTTTAACACGTTTCCTTCACTTTTTTGATAACAGCTTTCTAAAAAAAGATTATGTAAAAACACCTTCGTTTTTTTCATAACGTCTTCCTGTATGAATGTGGCATTTTGATTCAAATATGTAGGGATTTCGGACATAAACTCTTCATACATTTTGTAACCAAAATCATCGTGAAGACTTTGGTTAGATGATGTCATAAAAGTTGAAACCGATTGCGCTCCTGTACTCTGCGGAGATTTATCGGTTACTTCGGCCGAATCCATCGAATTAAATAGATCAAAATTGCTAGATAACTTCTCTTCTTGACTATTTATGTTCTCAATATCAGGTTCGTTGTAACTAGTAGATTCATCAAGAACGCATTTATTAGAGAACTTAAAATTTTCGTTTTTAAAATGCTCAGTGCTGTTGTCAAAAGTATCAATTAATTCGGGCAACCTCGCCTTAGTTGGCGACGTATTTATGGCTTTAGTACCGTTTACCAATTCATCCAAATTCAAGTTCGATTTTTCTTTCAAATCAGCCAATGCTGGCCTTGTTATTGTTTCGGATCGAACAGCTTTTGGAAACATTCGCAATGTTAGCCGATTGTTTGTTACAAGGCAGTTCTTAACAGTATTAAAGTTTAAAAAATTATCACCCACTTTACCGCTGTCTTTCTCAAATAAATTTTGTCCCGTACGACGTGATCTTTTTCTGATTTCATCTAGGCATTTACGTGTTTTCCGCTTTTTACGTTTCGCTGTATTTGACAACGATTCCATTGCAAATAAGTATTGAAGTAGATTTTCTTAATGAAAAACAAAGTAAATTATATTGAAATGGTACGCAAGCTCCAGTTGGTGTCTACAGATATAATGGTTGTGTTTTAAACTGGGTAAGTTCCTAATTTATTTTATTTATTCCACATGGTGTGATACACAAAGCGTCATATAATATCTGAATACTTATTGGAATTATTAACTGTCACAAATAGCAAGACTTAATACCGGTACTGAGAATAAACATTTTCAGAAGCTAGAGGAGAAAAGTAGATAAGTTGTCATTTCTTGTCTTTAAATAGTTTTGAGAAAAGAGTTCGAAATTCAATGAGTCACACCAACACATCAAAATATTACTCTAAAGTTACTGCATTTAATGCGCGTACTCGTGCAAATATAATAGTTTTTAACCGACTTCAAAGAAGGAGGAGGAGGTTATATGTTCGTGTGTAAGTTTGTGTACTTTCCAGTTGCAATACTTATTTAATGTTATTCCCAAAAAAGTAGCACTGTCAACCTCTGCTACAGCGCTATTTGCATATATGTAAGTTTGGAACTGCATAAATTTGGTTTTATTTATCGACATAAAAATTGTTGTCTTTTTAACCGACTTCCAAAAAGGGAGAGGTTATATATGTTCGTGTGTATGTTTTTTTTTTTATTTGACCTGATTTCTCCCCCTTTTTTGGACCGATTCTCAAAATTCTTTTTTTATTTGTAATATAATACTTCTGAGGTGTTCCTATTTAAATTTTGTGAACATCTGATGCTGATCTTCGGAGATATACTATGGAACTCTTCAAAAATAGACGGCAAATCTGTCGTGATTGCTGCAATCGCTTGGATGTTTATTGTTTATGCAACATCATGACGTAACATCACGCCTCGCGTACTCCCTCAGAGCATACCTCTGAGGGAGTACGCAAATGTGTACAATACACCCAGATTTCCATTTATTGGGGATAAAGCCCATTACCATGACATGTATTGTTCATCATCTGCATCATTTTCCCAACTATTTTGTGGTGGGCCAGTCCAGTCTTACCGGATGCAGCTGAATACCAGTATTTTATACACAACATCAATAGCCACGACATAAATGTTAGTAAAAAATAATTTCTAAAGCTATTGAGATATTTGCGTATGGTTATCATTATCTCATGACGCTGAGCTGATGAAGGAAGGTACAACTCTTTAACGGTTAGGAGTTGGTGATTTCTTGTTCTAGAATAATGTATAGATAATGCGACTTGTCGATATCTATAGTTGATTTCTCTAAAGACAACAGAGTGAGTGCTAGAAACTAGAAGTATTAATTATTTTAACCGACTTGACTGCTGGATGCGAGTCGCACGGGAACGGTCAGTGTGGCGACACTTGAGGGAGGCCTATGTCCAGCAGTGGACGTCTTTCGGCTGAAATGATGAACCGACTTTAAGAAAGAACTGTTGTTGTCATTTAGACGCGTATTTAATAACTAGCTGACCCGCGCAACTTCGTCTGCGTGCGTGTGTATATAAAAGAAAGAGAGGTTAAAGAGAGTGTGCGTCAACCTTAAAAGTTAGACATATGGCCATTGCGGATATTTTAGAGCTTTTTAAGAGGGACAATTCCGACATACATGATAATTTCGTAACTTTAACCGTTCACGCACAACGGAAGCTCTCAAAAGGAGTAAATCCCTATTATATACTACTAGCTGACCCGCGCAACTTCGTCTGCGTGCGTGGGCACATAAAAGAAAGAGAGGTTAGAGACAGTGTGCGTCATCCTTAAAAGTTAGACATATGGCCATTGCGGATATTTTTTTAGAGCTTTTTAAGAGGGAACATTCCGACATACATGATAATTGCGTAACTTTAACCGTTCACGCACAACGGAAGCTCTCAAAAGGAGTAAATCCCTATTATATACTATTACCGATGGATAATCATCAAATGACCCCTCCCACTCTGGACGGATCGGAAGGGAGTGTCAGACTTGTACTGACTAAAATCCATCCACGTTTCTTCTATTTCCCTTTGCGTTCCAGGGCCGCGGTATCTCTTTCGAACAGTCCCGCAACCCTGGCAAGCCTCGCTCCTCTCGGATCCCTTCCCGTTTGCTGACATCTCTTTGAGACGCGTGTGGAACACGAACACGCCGTCACCACGGCCTGTCGTCATAAGACGGACAGATGGCGAGCTAGCCCATTACTCACCGTCCACAGGCCCGCGACCCTCGACAGCCTTACGTCTTCATCTTTAGACACTTGATGACAATCATACACCAGCTAGAACGAAAGTTCTCATCAAAGTTCTTGAAATGAGCCGAGACACGATAAAACTGCTGTAAACTTTTGCGGACCTGTTTCAACTGCTTTCCGTCTCCATCGTCAGACCTTTGATGATAGACATACTCCAGGCAGGTCTAAAGTTCTCATCAAGGTGCATGAAATGAGCCCAGACACGATACAGATGCTGTAAACTCTTGAGGACCTCTTGCAACTGTTTACCTTCTCCATCGTCAGACATTCGATAAAAGTCATACTGAGTTAGGTTTAAAGTTTTCATCAAAGCGAATGCAATGAGCCCAATAACATTATACCTGCTGCAAACTGTTTAGGACCGCTTGCAACTGCCATTTGTCTCTATCGTTTGATCGTCGATGACAGTCATACTTCAGCAAGGCCTAAAGTTCTCATCAAGGTGCATGAAATGAACTCAAACACGTTATTGTTGCTGCAAACTCTTGAGGACCTCTTGCAAGTGCCTTCCGTCTCCATAGTCAGACCTTCGATGACGTCGTACTCCAGCTAGATCTAAAGTTCTCATCAAGAAAAATAAGGAAATGAGCCCGAACACGATTTTTCAATTTAAAAAACAAAAGATCATGCATATCGGACTTCTCTGTAAAAAGTTATGCGTGGTCAGGTCATACATAAAATAAAAAAATATAGACGCGTCGAATTGAGAACCTCCTCTTTTTGTTTCGTTGGTTAATAAACCAAGCTTCAGACATTTGAAACGGGCGAGGGTCATTCTTTCACGGAAAACTTAACACCGCGTCTCAGAAAATGGAGTGAAATTAATAGCGCCATCTATCGAGCACGAAATTAAACCGTTAAAATATAATGCATGTAAAGCGATCGAACACACACTCTACAGGGTTATAGCGTCATGTAGACTAATCTAGAGTACTTTTTGCTACCAGAACTTTTTTGTAAAGCTGGTCAGCCGATTTAAAAGTTATCTTGTGAGCACATTTTTATTAATTAGTACCATTTTGGTGCAATAGATGTCGTTGCATGTATCTTACACAATGATGGTAAGTTCTTGTTGAACACTTTAAATTCATAAATCTTTTGATAGAGAGCACTGATTACAATGAAACTAAAACCTTCTCTAAGTTCTCCACAATATTTGTCCATTGAATCTAATCACATTGGTTTTCCCAACAACATGAAGCCCGCCTCGCAGCGCACGCAGGTTATTATTTTGATGCGGAGTTATTTTAAAACTGTGATATCTCCTAAGATATTCATCTAAATTGAATGGTGTAAAGGGCAATTTTGGTCACAATTGAATGCTAAAGATGACTAACATATTTATTTTGATAAGGATTAATACTATGTCGGTAAAAATACCTATGCAAATAAAACACTATTTTTGACCAAATTTTAAAATCATAAAAATGGTTATTGTTAGTCAACCTTAAAAGATAGGCATGTGCTCTCGCGGACTTTTTTTTAGACATTTTTAAGAGGAATAATTCCCTCATATTCTATTTTTGTGCAACTTTAACCGGTTAACCAGCGCACGCAACGAAAGCACTCAAAGATAATACATTTTCCCCGTTTTTGCAACATTTTTCGTTGATGCTCAGCTCCTATTGATTGTAGCGTGATGATATATAGCCTATAGCCTTCCTCGATATATAAGCTATCTAACTCTAAAAGATTTTTCAATTCGAACCAGTAGTTCCTCAGATTAGCGCGTTCAAACAAACTCTTCAGCTTTATAATATTAGTATAGATGTAAAATAAATTCATGGCGACATGGGAACAACTAAAAATGGAAAAATAAAAACTTTTTTGCAAAAAAAACCGACTTAAAAAAAAAAAACAATTTAAAAAACAAAAATAACAAACCAAAACACAAAAAAAAAGTGAAAAATAACTTTAGCTACAGAAGCCGGTGACAAAAACAGCTTGACCTTTGTTTGATTGATTTGGTGTTTATTCCGAAACTATTACGACTACACAGTTGAAACTTAGTAGGTAGATGAATTCTGTGAACCGCTTGACGATTTTTTTATAAAATATAAAAATATTAGGGGGGAGTTCCACCTAAGGGGATGGAAGTGAAACAAAAAAATATTTTTTTCATCAAACCTATGCTTGAGATGTATCCATTTGCATAAAATTTTAAGACCTAATATAACTTGGGTCTACCCTTTAGAGCGGAACTTTTGATGTCATAATATTATTTTGCATAACAACGGATGTCATAAACTTCATTTCGCAGAAAATCGTTTGGCAGTCATTTATTATACATTCAAAACTCATAATTTTGTAAGTCAGAATCATCTTTAGGCATAAATTTCATATCCATAAGGATTAAAAAGTAGAACCATCACATCGCAGAAAGTTCTCAGTCAGAATCTTCATTTAGCATACATTAAAATTTCATATCGATAGTCATTAAAAGGCAGAACTATCATATCTCAGAAAGTTACAGTTAGAATCATCTTTTGGCATACATTTCATATCTAAATATATAAAAGCGAAAGGTCACTTACTCATCTATCACGAAATATCGAAAACCGCGTGACCTATAAAGATGAAATTTGACAGGGAGGTAGTTTATACGAGTAGTTAGGCGACGTCCACTAAGAACGGATTTTGCGACAGGGCCGGATTAAGGACGTCTAAGAGCCCTCACAAGTTTGTATGAAAGTCCTTCATTTTATGTGCTACAAACTTGAAATTTGGCAGTAAGGTAGTTTTTAGTTAGTAGACGTCCGCTAAGAACGGATTTTGCGACAAAGCCGGATTAAGGAGGTCTAAGGGCTCTTGCAAGTTTGTATGAAAGTCCTTCATTTTTTGTGCTAAAAACTTGAAATTTGGCAGAGAGGTAGTTTATAGTTATTCAACGTCCGCTAAGAACGAATTTTGCGACAGGGCCGGATTAAGGACGTCTTTGAGGCCCTCAGTGGACATTAGACTAGAGGACATTAGATTAGTTCAAAAATATCAAAGATAGATGTGTAACAACGTCATAATCACGTACGAGCGTTTGTATGAGAAGTATGACGGGTTGGCCGCTCTTAACGACTACCTACATACAGGCCCGGTTTTGCTGCCATCACTATTTGGCATAATGCTGCGCTTTATGGAGAATTTAATAGCAGTAACAGGTGACATTAAAGATTTCTTTCTCAAGGTCAAAGTTCCGCCGAGCGACCAGCATGCATTTAGATTTCTGTGGAGAGACAGTCCTAAAGAAAAGGTAAAAACCTACATCATGACATCACTTATATTCGGTGCAAACTGTTCTCCTTTTGTAAGTCAGTACATAAAAAATAAAAACGCTACGCGCTATGAGTCATCTATGCCCGAGGCTGTGCATGTTATACAAAAGTCGCACTACATGGACGACTATATAGATAGTTTGCCCGATGATAAGAGTGTTATTGAGATGGTAATAGTACATTTTGATATAAGTGGGGAAACTTTCACACTTTGGGCAGTTCTCGGCTCCATAACACCCTCGCTTGCAGCTCGGGTGTTAATTCCGCGCTCGAATGCAATAACAAATCCCCACGCGCATCAAACGACGTTTTTCAATACACTTTCGAAGAAATAAAATATTATAACGGAAAGTATTTTTGTCAGGAATTATTAGGAAACTATGATTTTATTTGCTTTTTTTCCGCGCTTTGCTTTCGCCAGGTTGAAGGAGATGCAAAGGTATGATGCCGTATACAGCCTACTATGAAAAAAAAAAGAAAATTTAAATATTTTTTTTTAATTTAGAACACCATTAGATGTTAATTTGTTCATAAAAATAAATATTTGTTTTAAATAATCATGTTTATGTATGATATTCTATTTATAAACACAATTTAAATACTCGAAAATATTTAATCCGTAAAGTCGCATATTATCTCTTTAAAAAACCAATCACCGCCGACTATACATATAGTTATTGAACCCTTACTTATCTGTGGAAATTTTTATTTCCGCACGTGTGCGGAAAAATATTAAAAATCGCACGCGTGTGAAATACATTGCATGTTGAACCTAATCGTAGTGCGATTAGAACCAATTTTCGAGAAAGTGTATTGAAATAGTACACTTTGATATAAGTGGGAAAACTTTGTTATTGCATTCGAGCGCGGAATTAACACCCGAGCTGCAGGCGAGGGTGTTATGGAGCCAAGAACTACAATAACAAATCCCACACGCGTATCAAACGACGTTTTTCAATACACTTTCGAAGAAATAAAATATTAAAACACAAAGTATTTTTGGCGGAAATTATTATGAAACTATGATTTAATTAGCTTTTTTTCCGCGCCTTGCTTTCGCCAGGCTGAAGAAGAAGCAAAGGTATAAGTAAGTATGATGCCGCTATACAGCCTGATATGAATCGAAAAAAATCAAATATTTTTGCATTTAGAACACAAATAAATTTTAATGTTAATTTGTTCATAAAAGTAAATATTTGTTTTAAATAATCATGTATATCTATGATATTCTATTTATAAACACAATTTAAATACTAAAAAAATATTTACGCCGTATAGACGCATATCTCTTTGCCGAGATTTAAAAAAAACAATCACCACCGATTGAAGCTATAGTCATTGAACCCATTTGGACTTATCTGTGGAATGTTTTATTTCCGCACGTGTGCGGAAAAATATTAAAAATCCACACATGTGAAATACACTGCATGTTGAACCTAATCGTAGTGCAATAAGAACCAGTTTTCGAGAAAGTGTATTGAAAAAAATATTTCACACATCCAGCGACAAGGCGGGTTCCAGCTATGAGCGGGTCGAAAGCTATGAGCGCCGTAGCATATTGGCGCTGGATAGATAAGAATATTATTCACGTTGCATTTATTGCGAGTAAGTGTCGAGTCGTACCTGTAAAACCGCGGACGATACCTCGTTCGGAATTACAAGCTGCGCGGGTTGCTGCTAGATTAGCAGACACAATTATGAAGGATAACTTACCAGTCGAGAAACGGGTATTTTGGTGCGATTCGACCACAGTTTTACATTAGATTCGAAATAATACGCGTACGTATAATATCTTCGAAGCCAACCGTTTGGGTGAGTTCGACGATCTGAGACGTATCCATAAATGAGTGAAGATAAGTACCTACTAAATTGAATGTTGCGGACTTGGCCACACGAGAGGATTTCGATTATTCTATTTTCAAAAATAAGTGGTTTTCAGGACCGACGAAACACATGTTGATAATGTCATGGTTACAAAAGACTTTCATGTACTAAGTAACTTACCGGTTCCAGATCCCCTCCGGTTTTCTTCATGGTTGCTACGAAATACGGCAGTGGTGTTGATGTTTGTTGATAGATGCGAGGGCGCACCACCGACTTGGATTGCCTCACTCTCGAGAGGGCGGAGCATCTTCTACTATGCCGAGCTCAACTTGAGACGTTCGCCGAGGAAATATCTGCAATAAAAAATGGTAAAAGTATGTCGAAAACTAGCAAGCTGCTTACCTTATGTCCGTTCCTCGACGAACACGACGTTCTCCGCGCTAACGGTCGCATCGACGCTGCTGCCGAAGTAAGTCTGGAGGTAAAGAAACCGGTAATTCTAGACGGCCGGAACCCTATAGCTCATTTGATTGTTCGACATTACCATGTCAAAGCAGCTCATGGCAATCAGTAGACCGTGGCCAACAACCTTAAACAAAAATATTGGTTATTTATTTATTTATTTATGTACACACAAAATACTTAATAGGACATTACATTAAGATAAAAGAGCACAAAGGTACTGCTTATTTCATAAGAAATTTCTTCCAGCAGACCTGCGAGAGGAAAGTTGGATTAGAAATGTAGACACAGTGTGTAGAAAAGACAGAACAGGAAAATTTCAATTAAAACTTAAAACAAAAATATACCTATATAATATAAACATACACACAAATATATACACATAATATACAAAATAAATATATACCTATAATATGAATAATATCCAGAATATTACAGCATAGAGGAGAGATAGTGTTCTTTGACTTGCTTTTTGACAACAAATATAGTTTTAGAATCTCTAATGTTAGGCGGAAGAGAGTTCCACAAACGTACTGCGTGGACAGAGAAGGAATTAGAATAGAATTCGGTTTTATGGGATGGGAAATTAAGATGATGCCTGAGGTGGCATTTACACAGAGCATCAGAAGGGCGGGTAAACGAAAAACGATCGCGCAGGTAGCTAGGATATGAAGGGTTATAAAGGATGTTGTATAGGAGACATAATATCCGAGTGTTCCTGCGAAGACGAATAGGGAGCCATTTGAGTTCTTTGCGGAACTGAGAAACATGATCATATTTCCTCAGACCAAACACAAAACGGATGCAAAGATTTTGCAAACGCTCGAGCTTATTCAACAGCTCCTCAGTGGCATCCAAATAGCAGGCATCAGCGTAATCAATGATCGGCTGAATCAGTTTTAGCCTTAATATTTTAGTCTTAAACGGCAAGAAGCTTTGTAAGGATCTAAGCGAATGGAAAGAAAAGTGCACCTTACGACTAACCTCATTCACTTGAGCTCGCCAAGAAAGATTGCTGTCAATTAAGACACCAAGGTCCTTAGCTGTTTCCGCATAGGCAATGGTCGAGCAGCCCAGAGATAATGGAGTCAAAGCTAACAAGTCAAGTGCAGTGCGATAGTATCTGCTGCCTATGATCCTGGCCTGCGACTTAGTAGGGTTTATCTGTAAGCCTTACGACTTAGCCCATTGATAGATACTTTCCAGGTCATGATTCATGGCATTATTATTATTATTTATTTATTTTTATTAATGACATGTTTACAAAACAAAAACCTTAACTTAGAAACTATGCCCCACAAAACCGTTTTCACGGTTTGTCTGTGAGAACGGAACAAACAGTATTAAAAAATACTACCGCACTAGTAAACCTATTACTAGTGCGGACAATTTGCACTTATTGGGCTTATAAAGCAAACTAATAGTAAAAAAACAGTTCACTAAGTCTTGAGATAGTACAGCTTAAGTAATTTGGCAAATTTACCTTTTATTTTCTGGCTTCTAATATCAGCAGGCATTCGGTTGAGCAGGTACGGTACTCTTTTATCAAGCGTTCGGTCGCCAAAATAAGTCCTTACTCTGGGTACATCAAATTTACCTGCTGATACTATCCTAGTCGCGTGGTTATGGGTGACCAGCGAGTGACGCTCCCAACTGCCATGACTGTTAACCAGAAGTAGGTATTTATATTTTAAGCTAATAGGAAGAATTTTGCAAATTTTAAATAACTTAATATAATTGTCTTTATACTTGTTTTTGGTTTTCTTACTGACTAGCAGTTTTAAAAATCTAATTTGTTGTGCTTCTAATTTTTCTAAATTACTTTTGAAAGTAAATCCATAGCAGTCGAGGGCGTAACTTAATATGGGGTCAACTAATTATAGATACAGGCACTTAAGAGTATTATTTGGTACTTTAAAGCTTAGATGGTAGAATTTACCGAGTAATATTCTAAGTTTATTACATAAGTACTCAATGTGGTTTGACCACGAAAAATTCTCGTCAACCTTTACTCCGAGATACGTTACACATTTATCACGTACAACAGGTTTGCACTTACAGTTGACACGGTTGTTATGAATGCACGAAAACTCATGTGTGTACATCGGGGGTGGGTCGCCAGGCGGTAAATATGGTGAGCGATATTGATTGCTGATTCCGCATCAGCCAGCAAGAAATGTCGATACAGTTGCAAATCGTCCGCGTAGAGGTGGAGGCTGGAAGTGATAACTTTGGTAACTGCATTAAAGAAGATAGAGAAAAGAAGAGGAGAGAGGACGCCACCTTGAGGAACGCCAGCAGTAAGATCACACCAATCAGAGAAGATCTCTTCTTGGCGTACACACTGAGAGCGACCCCGAAGATAAGAGCCAAACCAGGCTAACGTAGAGGCAGAGAAGTTAAAAGATTGAAGGATCCCAAGAAGGATGTCGAAATCCACTGAGTTGAACGCGCAACTAAAATCAAGTAACACTAAAACAGTCAGACATTTGTTGTCCATAGCCCAGCGGATATCGTCAGTAACCTTCAAGAGTGCAGTAACAGTACTGTGGCCAGTACGAAAGCCAGATTGGAAAGGGGAAATAAAGGCATTAGACGATAGATATTTGGAAATTTTACCATGAACAATGTGTTCGAGAACTTTGGAAAGGAAAGGGAGAATGGAAATGGGTCTAAAGTGGGATAAGGAAGAAGGATTGCTTATTTTAGGAAGTGGTATTATATGAGCCTGCTTCCAGGCTGAAGGAAATACACCAGAAAATAAAGAGAAATTAACAATATGAGTAAGGATGGGGAGTAGCTCTGAAATAATGGGTATTATCATTCTCGAACACAAATTATCATGGCCCGCAGCAGAGGAGGAAATAGAGAGAAGGGATTTTTTGACAACATCTTCACAGACAGGACTGAAATTGAAAGGTGCACAATGAGGTAACGGCAATTTAGAGAGCTCAGACAAAGTTGACGCTTTAACGCTTGGGTCCAGAGAAACAGGTGGACAAGAAAAGTGCCTGTTAAGGGCGCACAAGTCGACATCCTTACAGGTACTCGTGGGAGATTTGCCGATACCGACAGACTTCAAAAAATTCCAGACATCAGAAGAGTTACGATCAACGAGAGATTCGTGGAAAAAGCGTCTCTTGGCATCTCGACACAGACGATTGCAGCGGTTACGCAGAGCTTTAAAGTGGCTGAGATTAAGTTCCGTGGGTCTGTGCCTATACCTACTCTTAGCCTTATCCTTACGAGCAATAGCATTTTTAATTTCAGCAGTCATCCACGGAGCAGGATTATGCTTAATTTTAATACGCCGACGAGGAGCATGTTTATCGTAGAGGTCTAATATAGTGGAATTGAAGTTGTTCACCATTTCATCAATAGAGGTGCTTTCGATAACGTGAGTCCAATCGATATCTCCCGAGCCTCCAAGTCTATGCTATTGAAACTGCGAAGAAAGCAGAAGCGGGGCTTACGTTTCGGAGGTCGGATACGATAGAGGTCATGGTACGAAAAGGTTGCAGTAAGCTGCCCAAACTCAGCAACATTGTGAGATGAAGATACGATCATCAGGTCAAGAAGAGAAGGTGTGCAGTTTGGGAAGTTATGGGTAGCAGAAAGAGGTAGAATTTCCAGATTAAAAGAAGATAAAAGCGAACGGAGTTTATGTGAACGTGAATTATTTTTAATTAAACATACACACATCAAAAGTGTCTAGGGATCAAGCATTTTTATGTGGATTTCTTGAGATTGAGATGTGGCTTTGTAATAAATTTATGATTTTATAAATTTATATGGATCCTTTTTGGTGCATTTCATAATTTGAATCAGGAACTGTGAATCAAATTCGAGTAAAAGATGAAAATCAGCTGTCAATATTTTCCCTATAAAAACATACAACGCATTGAAGACATTATTAGTGCTACTGTTTCCCTACTACTGATTAAAACCAACGTTATTATGAAGCGGCGACGTCATTTAAGCAGGGAAGAAATGCTCAGAGCCGTGGGAATGATAGAAGCTGGTTCCCGGCAACGTACTGTGGCTTTAGCTCTGAATACAAGTCAGAGTGTTATCAGTCGACTTTGGACACGTTACCGAAGCACTGGTACCGTGGCTGAGCGCCATGGAGGACGGTATCGCTGCACCACACGGAGACAAGACCGATACATTCAAATCTTAACTCGAAGAGCTCCAACAATAACCGCCATGATGTTAGCCGTGAGGCTTCATCACTCTTCAGGGAACTTAATTAGCGACCAAACAGTCAGAAACCGCTTGCATGAAGTGAACCTTCATTCCCGAAGACCGCTACGGGTACCACCTATAGCAATGCACAATCGTAGGATACGATATCAATGGGCTCTTGAACACAGAAATTGGGCAGAAGAACAATGGCGTTTCGTGTGCTTTTCTGATGAGTCTCGTTTTGGTATGAGACCGGATACAAGACGTATACGACACTGGAGAACCCCTGGACGCCAACAGCGATTAAAATCCTGCCAGGAAGTCCTTATAGTGGTGGAACCATCATGGTATGGGCGGGTATTTGGATCGGCGGAAGAACTGAGTTGATTTGGATCAGAGGCAACCTCAACGCTCAAATTTATGCTGAGACGATTGTATCAGACGTCATCGTTCCTCTACAAGTGCAAATCGGTCCCTTATTTCAGTTAATGCATGATAATGCACGACCGCACACCGCAAGAGTTGTAAGACAGACTCTCGCCGCAGCTAACATCAATGTCCTGCCCTGGCCTGCTCAGTCGCCAGACTTGAATCCGATTGAGCATGCATGGGATATGCTACAGAGAAGAGCTCTGCCGAATATGGAGGGTATCCAGTCGCAAGAAGACCTTTTTTTGTTGTTGCAACGAACATGGGCGGCCATTCCACAGCGTGATTTGGATGAACTCATTTTGAGTATGCCAAACCGATGTTCTTGTGTTGTTAGTGTTCGCGGTAGAAACACGGATTATTAATTGTTTAAGTTACCCAATAAAATTTTAAAGAAAACTGTTATTTCAGTCTTTTTTTCGAACTTTTGTGTTAGTGGTTCAAATGTCAAAAATCCCTTTATTAGGAAAATGGCAAATTTCTTTATTAATGCAAAGGTGACTTGGTTTATCGTTACTGTGACAAACGAAAACACTTTATTTGATGAATCCTTAAAGAAAATTTTAATTAATATCAATCAGGAGAAAAGTTATTGCAAAAATATATGTTGATCCCTAGACACTTTTGATGTGTGTATGTTAAAATCACCCATTAAAATGACATGCTCGTATGATGGGCAAAAATTGTTAAGTGAGGATTCTAAGGCGTCAAAATAGTTAACGTGAAGGTTAGGAGAGTAAAATACAGCAAACAAAACCTTGGTATGATTTAAAGTTATTTCTAAAAACAATGATTCAGCCGACCCAGAGCACTGAGATGGAGACGAACTTACAATCTTGTGCGGAATATCGGCGCGTATGTAAATGGCGACACCACCACCACCCTTGCCAACCCTGTCATTTCTGACCAAAACATATCCCGGAAGTGCGTAGTGCGTAGAAAGTAGAGAAGGCTTAAGAAAGGTCTCAGATATTAGGAGTGCATCAAGATGAACACTGCCAAAGTATGCCAGAAGATCGGAATAGTGACCAGGAACAATCTGAGCATTAATATGGGCTATGCAGGTTGTTAGGATAGTTAGAAAAAAGAGAGGAAATATTGTCACGCAAAGTACGAAGCGGAGGCTCACTGTCCGCACTAACGAAGCTACAAGTCGAAGAAGAACATGAGAAAAAACTGTCATTTAAGTCAGCTGGAATATTCATAGCATGCAACTACATACAATAACTACAATTAAATACGTATACGGCTGATTGTTTCAAACACAACCACCCAAACTCACTAGTTTGTTTTTTGGTTAATTAGGCTTAGGCCTACAGTTAAGCATGTGGTATCAAAATGTATGCTTTGTAACATACGCAAAGCTACGCCTCGAGTACCCCGAATGGGTGACTTACCTCCAGCTCGGGTGGCGCATCATCAGCGCATGACCAGCATTTGGGCCTATGGAGGTCACAGAAGGACGTCGCCGTGAAAAACGATATGCGTGGGAACGTCTCATACGAAGTGTAAAAACTACCCTTACGGTAATTTTGAATGAGCGAGCTCCCAGAGAAGAAGTCTTAAGCACACTGATGGCCGAGGTAGAAAATATAGTAAATAGTCGTCCCCTTTCACACGTCTCCGTAGAACCTGGAACTGCTGAAAGCTTGACTCCTAATCATTTTCTTCTTGGTTCAGCCTCTGGTCTTCCGGTCATTGGATCGTTCGATGACTCAGACCTGTTTTTGAAGAAACAATGGCGGAAGCTGCTCAGCGGTTGAGCGACATGTTCTGGCAGCGATGGCTTAAAGAAATTCTCCCACACCTGCTGCCAAGAAGAAAATGGAACGAGGAGCAGAAGCCTCTAAAGGTAGGTGACTTAGTGTTAGTGGTCGATCTAGCCTCTCCCAGGAACTTGTGGCCGAAAGGTGTTGTCCAGCAGGTCATTTGCTCTAAAGACGGTCGCGTCCGGCAGGTCGACGTGAAGATCAGGACGGGTACCTGGCGGCGTTCCGCGGTTCGCGTCGCTTCTGTTTCATTTGGAGATGAGTGCTGAGCAGAGTCAGCACTAGGGGTGGGAGTGTAAGCGACGCTCAATTACTTCGTATGTCAGAGCTTGAGGTTACTTTGTTTTTCTGTTTTCATTACGTGTATTACCTACAAAACCTCAAAACCCCGAAACCAAAACCTCACACCCAAAACCTCCAAAACCTCCCAACCCTCAAAACCTCCTCAAAACCTACCACAAAATTCCCAATCAATCAATTCAATTTATTTTTTTTACCTCAAAATTGTAAAAATCTGTCGTCAACCATTTGATCCATGTAATGTGTCGCGTTCCCGTGAATAAATCGTTTAAAAAAGACTGAGTGCGTTTTGTGTGTTCTAAACATCACCCTTCACCAGCTACAGGGTTCTTTCAATTTCTATTAGGGTAGTTTTTGGATCTCCACCCCAAGAGGTGATGCAGTAGCATATTATAGATTGAGCAAGGGTATAGTACACTAATTTCATAATATTTTTGTAGAGTACATGTCTCAGCGTTTTGAACACATATATTAGTTTCCGTAATCTGTTACTAAGGATCTTGCAGATCACATAACCATCTTAGGTTTCTATCGATCGTTATTCCCAGGTATTTTACATTCTCAGCCTTGGTGAGTGGTTCGATACCGTATTAAACCCTAGTTGTGCACGCTCATAGACATCCTCCCACGAGCTCGCGCTGAACAAGAGGGCAGTGTCAAATCAAATCAAATCAAATCAATTTATTTGTGTAACATAGGTAGTGATTACAGTTCTTAAATTGAAGATAGATCGCTATGTTATGCCAAGAGGCGTACAAATATATGGTGGCATGCGAAATGGAATAAATTATCAATCATGCGAGAGGTAAACACTTAAACACAAGATATTTGGTAGGTATGTCAAAATTAATAGAATCATGGTAAAAATAAAGATGATAAATGTCAAAAAATTATAAAAGTCACAATATGGAGTAATTTCTATAGTCAATGCTTAAATAAATAATCATACTTAATTACAATTAGTCTCATTATTCAATTAAAAATGGGTTATAGTGAGCATTCTCCAGCCGAATAATTAAATAAGTCTACTCTAGTTTATCATTCAGAAATTCATCAGTCGTATAGTAACATTTTTCAATTAATATCAGTTTTAATTTTTTTTTGAATTGTGAAATATTTAATTTTTTTATGACATCTGGTAATTTATTGTAAATACGCGGTGCCATGCCTAGAACGCTTTTACTCACTAAGGCAGTCTTACAACGCTGATTGCATAAAGAGTTTGCGTATTGGCTACGAATCACAACATCTCGTATCGTTGACACTTTATCGAACAACCTCATGTTTGTTTTGACGAAAACACAAATTTCGAAAATATATAATGATGGTAAGGTGAGTATTTTCAGCGATTTAAAGAATGGTACACAGCTATCATCAACTTTCAGACCACACATTGATCTTATGTCATCAGCAAAGCTAATAATTTTGCCATTGGGGATATTGAGCAAACCCAGATCGTTGATGTAAATGAGGAATAATGAAGGTCCGAGGACACTCCCTTGAGGCGTGTCGTAGTTAATTATTTGTTCCACACTTATGAATTCATTTATCTTTACTCTCTGGGTACGCTCACTCAAATAGTCTTTAAAGAGGTCCAGTAGAAGTCCTCTGATTCCCAAGCTTTCCAACTTACGTACAAGAATTGGGACAGAAACCGTGTCGAAAGCCTTAGCAAGATCTAGAAATATGGCTATAACTTTATCCCCACTATCCATGTTTGTGACCACATAATCTGTTAGCTCATGGATCGCGTCAGAGGTGGATTTACCTGAGCGAAAGCCAAACTGCGTTGGTGCGATAAGATTATTGTTTTCCAAGTAGCTCACAAGTCTGCTATTCATTACTTGTTATTTATTTGGTAGAATTTCATTTGGCATACTATGAAGATGGCAGAATTTCATATGGAATAATGTTATCAGGCAATTGTCACTTCTATAAATAAGCATTTTTAACTTCAAATAAATATAAAAATATCGTCTTTCAAAGTTAATACATGTTGTGCTATAAAAGTTAGTGACAGAAACGAACCGCTGCAAAACCGACTCCACGTAGTCTTGTCTACCCTACCCTAGAGTGTAATTTAAACCCGCGTAAGCACAGAGGGGCGAAGCGGCCCACGAGCGAGGAGCAGGTTGTTTTAACGGATTCCCTATCCATTTGGATAAAATTTTAAGACCTAGTATAACTTGGCATACTTTTGTTAATCCTAATTATATTTTCGCATATTTTTTTTAAGCATAATTTCTTTAATCATAACAATGATTAAGCATAACATTCTAAGTTTATTTATGCATAATGATATTAAAACATATTTTTTATAGGCTTATCAAATACGCATAATAATAATTAACTCCTAAAATGTTAGACACTAGCACACATTTTTATAAAGTAGAACCATCATATCGCAGAAAGTTCACAGTCAGAATCGACTTTTGCCTTACATTTCATATCGATAGTCATTAAACGGCAGAAAATCAATCAATCAAAACATCAATCATTATAAAACATGATTGTGATCATATGTGGTTTTTATTTACCTATAAGAAGCCTGCAAACAAGCATACACCATGCATGCAGCAAGTATACTTTAACCAATTCGAGGCCCTGGGCACTTGAAAATAATGGGGCCCCTTGAAGGATGCAAGAGCGAGCGAGGCGAGCTGGAATTTTTTTGCACCCCTTCTTGTATTATTTAGGTTTTCTTCTGACAGTTAAGTATTACAAAATTAATAGGGTGTTTTATTTTAGCGGTGGGATTTTTAATTTGAAACAAAAAACAGTATTTTTTTACATACATGAAATTGGCTTTATTTTAAGGGTAATTTTATGCGATGAATGTATGAATATGGTTTCGCGGCTGGTTATAGTTTCACCGCTGCTAGCGCGAAAATGCCGAAATGTAGAGGTCCAGGCTGTGGTGTGTGTATCCATAGGTCAAAGGATGGCCCTGCTCCTACCTAGTATTTTGCATCACTGCTAGACACATTTTTTTTTGTAAATTAGTATGCATTCAGATTAGTGCAACCCGCTAACAAAAGTTTTGACGGTGGCGCTGTTAGGTATTGTGCTCGATAAGAACGTTTTGAGAATAAATGTAAGAGAAATTGTTGGCCCTTCGGGGCCGCCTGGAAGGGGCCCCTTGTGCCCTTATGGTAAAGACGGTATTGACCATGCATTCCGTAAGCCTACACCATGCATACAGCAAGCATGGATCATGCAAGAAAGCATGCAGCGTGCAAGCGACCATGCAACATGCAGCAGGCATGGTTTTTGTCACGGATCCGGCGCTGCGAAGCTCCGACGGTCCCACGCAAGCTTATCGTTGCAGATGGTTTGACGCTCACCACCGCAAGCTTCGCGCGGCGGCGAGCGTTAAAACGGATACGTTCTTTTCGCATAATGCCAAAATAGTTCATCATCAGCCTACTGCAGTCCACTGCTGGACGTAGGCTTCCTCAATCGCACGTCACTCAACTCGATTCTCCGCAGCTCTCATTCAGTTGCTACCAGCCACCCTGCGAAGATAGTCGCTCCACCGAGCATGAGGGCGTCCCACCTTACATTTATCGATTCGCGGTCTCCACTCAAGTACACGTCTACCCCAACGGTTATCGGTTTTACGGCTAATATGACCGGCCCATTGCCACTTCAGCTTACTTATTCTGTGAGCTATATCGACAACTCTGGTTCTCTGTCGGATTACCTCGTTGCGAATGCGATCCCTCTAAAATATTATGAATTGACTTCACTTTAATTTCTGTTGTTTTGTTGACATTATTTTGATTCAATTATTATTTTACTTTATGTAATAATTTGCACGCCGTAAAGTAGACTGTAGCCGACCTCATTAATTTATGTACAATTTCTGTTTTGTTTTGTTGACATTATTTTGATTTTATTAATATTTTAATTATGTAACTATTTGCACGCCGTAAGGTAGGCTGTAGCCGATCTATTAATTTTTGTACAACATCTTATACCTGTACCTACATTCAAAGCAAATAAAGATCTGATTCTGATTCTGATTCTGAGAGACTCCAAGCCAATATGGACCAGCCGCACCGTGAGTGGCCACTTTTTGGCTCCGTAAGTCATAACAGGCAGGACGCACTAATTGAAGACCTTAGTCTTTAGGCTTTGTGGAGTACGCGACGAGAAGACCCGGCGAAGCTTCCCAAATGCTGCCCAGCCAAGCTGAATTGTTCTGTTGGCCTCCTTCTCAAAGTTGTTCTTACCAAATTACAGCGTTTGCCCGAGGTAAACATTCTCGAACAACCTCGAGAGGACCTCCATTGACAACAATAGGTCCTGGGGTGAAGTGTTCGTTGAACATTATCTGGGTTTTGTCCAAGTTCACCCTGAGACAAACGCGTATTGAAGAATGAACTAGGCCATCCAGCATCTGCTGCAAGTCGTGCAGTGACTCAGCCAGTATGACAATGTCATCTGCAAATGTCAAGTGTGAGATGTACTCGCCGTTGATGTTAATGCCCCGTCCTTCCCATTTTAGCGTCTTAAGCACCAGTGCGTTGGTGAATAATTTCAGGGAAATTACGTCCCCTTTGCCTCATCCCCCGACGCAATGGGATATGCTCTGTTTGCTGGTTTTGAGTTTGGACGGTCATTGTGGATGTGGTCTATGGTGCTTTATCCTCCTCGAAACCCAGCCTGCTCCGGTGGCTAGAATTCGTTGAGTCGTCGCGCTAGATGATTCGTGACGACTCTTGAAAACAGCTTATACACGTGGCTAAAGAGCGAAATGGGTCTGTAATTCTTTAATAGGTTCTTGTTTCCCTTTTGAAAGAAAAAGACGACCACGCTCCTTCTCCACGCTTCTGGAGTTTTCCAGAGAACAGGACCGAGTTTAAAAGCTCCCGAAGCTCTCTTAGTACAGGGTTTCCTCCCGCTTTCAGGAGCGCAGTCGTTATCCCATCCTCGCCAGGGGCTTGCCATTCATAAGCTGTCTAAGAGCCGCCTCGATTTCGTCTTTGCTGACTTCTGGCAGGTCTTCAGTGTAGTGGCGGTTTAAGGTGGCTCTTGAATCCTCATTTTCGGAAACAGGTCGGGATGCATGCGATGCGTACAACTGGCCGTAGAAGTTTTCGACTTCGGAGAGAATCTTCGGCTTCGAAACGGCGATATAACGGGCGATCCCCACTGGATTTGATCAACTTTGTCAGGTGGCTCCTCCCAAGTGATTGGATGAACACTTTCGACCCTCGATTTTGCTCAATTGCTTTTTCTATAGAGCGTGTGTTGGAGCATCGAAGGTTGCGTCGTACTAATTTCCTATTTTTTTTATTGAGAGCCTGTAGTTCTGACGAAGTGATGAGTGGGTTTTCACGTCATTCCGTCATAAGCTCCAAAGTTTCCTCCGAAAATTTGGACATCTTGCCCGTACGCCACATTTTACAAAAACGCGTCCCTTCCTCCCTGATGATTTCCACCATTTGGTCGAGCGCCTGGTCAACGTCATTTGTGGTTTCCACGGCCGCGAATCGGAATGATTCAGACCCTAACATGGTTTGGAGCATATTTGGACGGAGCCTAGACTTCATCAAACGGGTTCGCTCCAGCTTGAAGTTAATATTCAGAGTGCCACTAACAAGTCTGTGATCATTACCGGTGTTGAACCTGTTGATCACCGAGACATTTCTGAATATATGCTTTTTATCCACTATGATGAAGCCTATCTCATTTTTCGTCATAGTGTCGGGGCTTCGCTACGTCCACTTCCTTTGGGGCTGTTTCTTAAAGAAGGAATTCACCATGAAAAGGAAGTTGATAAGCATTTGCCCCCTATGATTTCTGCTGCCAAAACCATAGGATTCTACTGCCGATTCACTGCAATTCTGTACCACTTTAGCGTTCAAATCCCCCATGACAACGTTCTAGTGGGCCTTAGTAGTGGAGTGCAAGGCCTTGTAGATGTCCTCAAACATTTCCTCCACCACATCGTCCGAGGCCGAGGTCGGTGCGTAGACCTGAACCACCTTGAGGCTATACCTCTCGGTTAGCTTCACTATGAGGTACGCTACCAAAACAGTTATGTCAAAGTATATAGGATATAAAACATTATGCGAAAAGAAGGGATCCCTTTTAACAATGAAATTGAGGTTCCTAAAATCATTTTTTTTCAAAGTCAATCGTTTGAAAGATAGACACTTCCAAAGTGGTATAATATGTGTCCCTCTAAATTCTAAAGTAAGAGGAGGAAAATTGTGAAAATATTGTAGGATTGTAGAACGTAAATAAAACTTTCAAGATATATTAATTTGCTCAAACATGTGTACACATACAATAATGAAAAGTGCATGTAGGATGACATAAATAAAATTCGTTCAGACATGTTTGACACATAATATGGCGTGCAAATGGTTTGAATTTAAAATTGTGATTTTTAATATTTCAATAATTGTGAAGTTAATTTAGCAAAAAAGAAAAAAATTGTCAAAACGATACACGTCAAACATAAAATACAAAACATTAAAAATAATAAGCACATAATAATAAATGTCAAAATATGTACACAGTCATGTCAAACATAATTCCTAAAATCATAATTGAATCTATGTGACAGGAAATGGTTCTGTCAGAAATTCATCAATATTATAGTATGCTTTGTCAGCTAAGAATGATTTTAATATTTCTAAGGCATAAAAATTATTTTAATAATATTGATAATAATGGAAGAATTTTATTTGGCATTTATTTGGCAAAGTTAAAATTTCATATAATTTCTTTTGGCATAACGTTTATTTGGAGCAACGATTATTTGGTAGAATTTCATTTGGCATATTAATGAAGATGGCAGAATTTCATTTGGAATAATTTTATTAGGCCTATTGTCATTTCTATAAATAATTTTATTGCATGCATGCATTTTTAACCTAAAATAAATATAAAATTATCGTCTTTAAAGTCAATATGTTGTGCTACAAAAGTAAGTGACAGATACGAATCGCTGCAAAACCGACTCCACGAAGTCTTGTCTGCCCTACCCCTAGAGTGTAATTTAAGCCCGCGGAGGGGCGAGGCGGCCCGTGAGCTGAGAAGCAGGTGGTTTTAACGCTCGCCGCCGTGGCTGAGGCTGGCCGGTCAAGCCGGCCAGCGAGCCGAAGCTGCGGTGGTGAGAGCCAAACTATCTGGGACGATAAGCTCGCGTGGGACCGCCGAAGCCCCGCAGCTCCGGAGCCGTAACAGAAACCATGCCTGCTGCATGTTGCATGCTCGCTTGCATTCTGCATGTTTGCATGCATGCATGTTTGGTGTATGCTTGTTTGCATGCATGGTGTATGCTTGTTTTCATGCATGGTGTATGTTTGTTTGCATGCATGGCGTATGCTTGTTTGCATGCCTCTTATTAGTAAGAAATATAAAATTATAACAACTATGAATTTTCTGTAATGTGATAGATGAGTCTCTCAATTATTATGGATATGAAATGTATGCCAAAAGATGATTCTAAATGTAAACTTTCTGAGATATGATAGTTTTATCTTTTAATGAATATCGATATGAAAAGAGATGTTTCATTTTTGTATGGAACTCCGGCCATAACATGTACATTTTATAAAAGCTGGGAAACAAACCTCTGAATAGAATAAAGTAACATTTTTTACCTACTATTAAATGGCTTTTATGCACGCAATAAAAATTAAAAATGTTTGACGTTTGCCGTGAGTGTTTTGACAGCTATGCCAGGTTGTAGAGATGACATTTGCATAACCTAGAAATTGGTATTTGATAATAATTGTACAAAGAATAAGTCGTAGGAACAAAACATAAATGAGAGAACGTAAAATAACATCGAAAACCACGAAAGTCGAGACGAACGAGACTCGACTGACAGACACTGATGGGATTTGTCAAAACCAAATGTCATTTTGTATTTTTCGTTCAGAAGTACACTACAGAAAAGTACCTATTATATTTTTTAACAATGAAATCATCACTGTTGTTTAAAATTAATCTAAAATGATGTTTAGGAGTATAATAATGATTGTTTATTACAAGAACACTTACTTTTCGGATTTAACAACGACGTGAGATTAAGTTTTTATGTGACATGATTTCAGACGAAAGCAGACAATGCAAACAGTAAGACGCCATGTTGAATAGAATATGGCAATAACTGAAAAAACTATTACTTTTCAGGCACAACAAATCAGGCTTAAATTCTCGAGAGAATATTTTTGATAACTTCGTGGAGAGGTGTCGTTAGATTCGTATTTACTGTGAGAGTGACACTGGGTATATCAAAATTAAATAAAATTAAAAACGGTGATTAAAAAAATTAAAAAACCCGACTGCGTAAAAAAAAAAGCATAGAACATAGCGACTTAAACAGTCGGGACCCATTATTGTGACGATTTAAGCCGGTCTATATATGTTAATGGGTCCCGACTGTTAAGTCACTATGTTCTATGCTTTTTATTTTATTTTTATTTATTACGCAGTCGGGTTTTTTTAATTTTTTAAATTACCGTTCTTTTCGATACATGTACATCTTATGGCCGAAAATGAAAGATCTCCTTTATGCTAAAAGACAATTATTCTGACTGTGAACTTTCTGCGATGGTTGATGGATGGTTCTACTTTTTAATTCTTATGGATACGAAATTTATGCTTATAGATGATTCTGACTTACGGATGATTTGATCCTACAGTGTCAAAATTGTTGACACTTTACGAGTGATATTTTTGTTTTAAATCGCTAGTCGTGTCACCACGAGACCAAGTTGAAAGTGTCCTCTTTAGCCAGTAATTACACCGACTTACAGATATAAACTAAAAATAACGTTTTGGTTGTTATCCTAATGAAATGTATAGCAAAAAGAAATAACTAATTTAAAAAAAACAAGTGCAACTAATGTGTACGCGTTCAGAAATGAAATTAAGAAAACAAGACAAAAGTTAGTGATCGTAAAAAATATCTACATGTTTGGTGACTGCATCCGGATACCACTTTTGAAGCCATAGCCGATCACGTGAAAAATGTATGTGGCTCAGATGTTCAAATTAAAATTGACAAAATCAAACACAAAATCGAGAGAGATTATTCGTCGTTTGTTGTTGGAGTACCGGAAAAGGGTTTCGACAAGTTGAACCAGGCCGAAATCTGGCCAATGAATGCTGAGTTCAGTGAGTGGTGAGTGGATTTGGTTTCAGAACTCAAACAGAACAAAACCAAACATATTATAGTCATAACATCGATATATTCTATCAAAATGTACGAGGTCTACGAACTAAACTAGATGAGTTCCGAACCAACATTGAGGCATTCAATTTTGATTTATTGGCAGTAACGGAATCTGGTTGCAATAATTCCATAGAAGATCCTGAAATAATTCCTCCGGGCTATCAAATACTACGTTGCGATCGAGCGGATGGTCGGAAGCAGGGAGGAGCGTTTTTAGTGGCCACACACCGATATGAGCTGCGACAAATACAAATCGCAGACGCGTCGATAGACACCTGCGTCTTTGAAATGGTTAGTGCAACGGTTTATTTCAAAAACAGATTTTTGTTTTTATGTTGTGTTGTTTACATACTGAAGTGTATACTCTCCTTTAGATTAAGAACCATATATGTATTCTCCTTTATAATAGGTATCATAATATATGATATGCTTACCTAGCGTTTACATCGTTTCACTTATTTCTTAGCATTATACTATTGGCAGCCAACCTGACTTGTTATTTTCTACACCCGTACGACTCCAATCATCTCATGGCGACCCTGCCAGTCCTGCCACTACCTTAGTAAAAACCAAGGACATGGAGTTTCAGTATAATCACCACCTACTGCCTATGGCCGCGAAATTCAATTCTGTTAATTAAAATTGGACCAACAGCAATAGACATTGAAGTCTCTACAAGATGTGTCGCTCAACGGTAGAAAAAGATGAGGTATTCATCATACAAAACGCTGCGGGCAACAACCAGGCCACGTTGAAAGATGTTGGTCAGCACATGGAGCGGATGAATATTCGCTGTTCGCGCTGCTGGCTATATTCACCATTACATTGGCCTACTTTGTGGTGCGTTTGTACAAACGTTGCCATCGCCAGTGGACCCAGGAGGAGATTGGTCTCCGGGCTATGCAACGGATCCGGGCTTCTATCAGAGGACAGAATAACGCCGAATCAACAGCCTAAAGAACCGTGAGTTACCTACGTACCAAAACTATTTTCAAAGTGTTTGTTCTACATAAGTGAGTAACTTTTGAGTGCGATTAAACCCTTCGCGAGTGATAACAGTAATATATTTAATTATTAATTATGGACATTAAAACTAAAAACCAATAAGTAATATTTGCATCTAAAAATAGAATAGGATCATATTACATTACGTTCCGAGCTAATTATTCTATAATCGTGTACTTTTGCCCACGTAACTCGATACTTCGCAGCAAAGTTGCAACTTACGACATTCTTTCGCCGCGCTGCAAGTAACTTTACACTATTGTTTTGCCATTTTTACTTAGAATGAAAAAATACAGCAATGACTAAATGACTTGATTCTATTTTTAGACGATGATTGAAGAATTAATAGACAGTTATGTTTTATTAGAGCAAATAAGAAAATATTTGATTAAAAAGGGTAAAGCTAGATATTTAGGAAAGGTTGCTGAGACTAAATTAAATGAAGCAACAAATATTTTTGATAAATGCAGTGAATTAATATTACTTTTAGAATCAAAGGAAGATCAGAAGATTATTTCATCTGCGACAGATATTTTTTAAAACACTAAGAAACTTTACGAGAATATAAAAACTTTATGTACTACTCCTAATTTAGAGTCTGTCAAAATGGAGTTCGACTTGAAAACAGCTTGTAACTTATTACCCGTTATGGACGATTCGGAAAATGTGACGAAACGACTGATTGATGGTATTGAAATGTATTCGGATATGATCGGCGAGACCGATAAGGATTTATTAAGTTTATTTTGAAAAGTAGACTATCAGAGAACGCGAAGTTGCGGATGGCTTCAAAGTATTCATCTGTTACAGAACTTGTCAAGGATATGCGTACGCATCTTTTAACTAAAAAATCGTTTACAGCAATTCAATCGCGTCTTCAGAATATTTTTCAAGGTCAACGTTCGATTGACGAATATGGATCTGAAATCGAAAAACTTTTCACAGACTTGACAATTGCTCAAGCAGATGGTGACCATAACAAATATGATATTTTAAAGCCATTAAACGAAAAGTTAGCAATAAGAAAATTTTCCGAGGGTATAAAAGGTTCTAAACTTAGCACGATAATTGCAGCTCGTAATTATAGCTCACTAAAGGACGCTATCCAGGCAGCTAAGGATGAGGAGTGTTCGCTGTCACCAGGTGCGAGTACAAGCAACGGCAACGTCATGCATTATTATGGTAAGTCTTATTCTCACCACAGAGGGAAGCGAGGTATGTATGAAAATAATTTCAATGGACATAGACATCAAGGACATCGAGGAAGAGGTGCACAAGGTCGAGGTCAGTCAGCAAATAGGTATGCACGTGGGAATAATTATGGTAACCGGGGTAACCGATCAAGATGTTACCATAATTCAGGTTATTTTAGAGGCTCAAAGTTTAGAAATAATCAGCCATTACATAATCGGGGTAATACGCGTCAAATTTATTCAGCACAAGCAACAGATGCTAACGACAATACCGCCCAAACCCAAACTGCTCAAGTGGTAAACCAAGCAGATAAGTTTTTTCGTGACCCACCCTGAAATACTAGCTTTTAATGGACAAACTAAATTGGTTACATTTAATTTAAATAATAATCAATTTTATTGGCTTCTAGATACGGGAGCTTCTTTGTCGATTGTACGAAAAGAATGCTTACGTCCAGATTTATCAATTTCAGGACATGGTATTTTAGTCAATGGCATAGCTGGACAAATTCGTTCACTGGGTCAAGTTTGTCTTGCATTATCATCACCGCAATTAGGTGACGTATTCACTCATAAGTTTCATGTGTTCAATAATCTACCTATCAAGGCAGATGGAATTATAGGATTAGACTTCTTAACTAAATACTCGACAAATATTAATTTAGAGACTAATGTTTTAACTATAAATATAAACGGAAAGATAATTCGAAGTAAACTTTTTGATATTACAGAATGCAAATCAGAATTTTTCACTGTTCCGGCGCGAAGTGAGTCCGTTCACTATGCAGATCTAAATTCGAGTTTGAAAGAAGATTGCGTTGTTTGTGCAAGTGAATTAGGAAAAGATTTGTTTTTAGCTGGTGCAATAGTAAGGGCAAATGAAAATAAAATACCATTAAAAATTTTAAATGTAAGTGAAAAGCATATTCGTATTCCGGTTTTTACACCGATTATGCAGCCCTTAACTGAATATGAATGCTACTCATTTGATAGACAAAACGCTGATGCAAATAGAGCTCAGACTTTAAGTACATTATTGAAATTACAACATCTTAAGTCAGAAGAGAAAACATCAATTGAAGATATTTGTAAAAAATATTCAGATATTTTTCACTTACCAAATGATAGACTATCGAAAACAAATATTTATGAACAAAAAATAAAGCTTAAACCTAATACTAATCCTATTTACGTAAAACCTTATAGACTACCACAACAAATGAAACAAGAATTAAATAAACAAATTAAAACTATGTTACAAAATGATATTATAGAAGAAGCACAAAGTGAATGGTCTAGTCCAGTTCTACTGGTACCCAAGAAAAGTAACGATAATAATGAAAAGAAGTGGCGTTTAGTAGTCGATTATCGGAAACTAAATGAAAAAATTCAGGATGACAGGTTTCCACTACCAAACATTACTGAAATTTTAGATTCTCTTTCAGGAGCTATTTTATTTAGCCATTTAGATTTACATTCAGGTTATTACCAAGTAGCATTAAACCCTGAAAGCAGGAAATGTACAGCATTTAGTACTAATACTGGTCAATTTCAGATGAAACGTATGCCGATGGGGTTAAAAATATCCCCAAGTGCATTTAGTAGGGTAATGACGATAGCAATGTCTGGTTTAACTTTTGACAAATGCTTCGTTTATTTAGATGATTTAATTGTTTTCGGACGTAATTTAGAGAGTCATAATCGTAATCTAATGGATATTTTCGAAAGACTGAGAAAAGTGAACTTAAAATTAAATCCCGCCAAATGTCAGTTTAAAAAAAAAAAGAACTTTTATATCTTGGTCATGTTGTTTCTGCACAAGGTGTATTGCAAGACCCAGAAAAAAATTTAATCCTGAAAAAATATCCTGTACCTAAAAATGCAGATGACGTTAAACGGTTTGTTGCCTTTTGCAATTATTACAGAAACTTTATACCTTGTTTTGCTAATATTACAATACCACTAAATCAATTGTGCAGGAGGAATGAACCCTTCATTTGGTCACAAAGTTGCCAAAATTCTTTTGAAAAGTTAAAACAATCTATGATAAGTCCACCAATTTTACAATACCCAGATTTCTCAGACAACAGTAAATTTATATTGAAAACGGATGCTTCAGGAATAGCCATTGGCTCAGTTCTCTGTAACAAAAATATGAAACCCGTTGCTTATGCTAGTCGTCCATTAAACAAAGCAGAGAAAAATTACCCGACAATTCAAAAGGAATTGTTAGCGATTGTATGGTCAGTCAAGTATTTTAGACCTTACTTGTACGGCAAACATTTCGTTATAGAAACAGACCATAAACCGTTAATATATTTATTTGGGATGAAAGACCCATCAAGTCGTTTGTTAAAATTCAGATTGACACTTGAAGAATACGACTATGAGATAGTGTATGTAAAGGGAAAAAATAATGTCGCTGCAGATGCATTGTCCAGAATTGTAATAACATCGGATGAATTGAAAAGTATGAATAATGATGTAGTAACTGTATTGACAAGAGCACAAAAGAAAAGAATGAATGATATGAAGGATGCAAGTAACACAGATTTGATTAACAGATCCGCAAACTCAAGGTCTGATCAGCCAAGAGTTGTGGAAATTGTAAAGAAACCTACTGATTCCGTAGAAGTTGTATTAAAAGATGGAGAAGATATAAATAAATTAATAAAAAACAATAGGATATCCTTGAATGAAAAATGTTTTGCATATGAAGAAAAGACAAAGAGTCTATTTATAAATCTCGATTTTCGCTCACATTTTACGCGAGTCGAATTTGTGACAGAATTGAGTAAAATATGTAAGAAATTAAACATAAAAGAGTTATGTATAATCAAAGATAAAAATAATGCTAGCTTCGTAAAAGACTTAAGTCAAGAAATTGAATCAATGAAAACTTGGTCCGGACCTCGAATTCATGTTTTAAGAGGAGTCAAGAGAATCACGGATGATGACGATATTAAATTCATTTTACATGACTTTCATTTACTGCCAACTAGTGGTCATGCTGGTGTACGCAGAATGATAAATAATATTAAAAGACAATTTTACTGGCCAGGAATAGAAAAGGACGTCCAAGATTTTGTCTCAAGGTGTGAGAAATGCCAAAAGATGAAACATGGTAAGCCTATTAAGGAACCCATGTGTATAACTACTACGGCATCTTATGCCTTTGAAAAAATATTTTTAGATATTATAGGTCCATTGCCACAAGATTACGAAGGGAATGTATACATACTAAGTCTCCAGTGTGAGTTGAGTAAATTCGTGGAAGCATATCCACTTAAAACTAAGGAGACTGTAACTGTAAGTAAAGCTTTAGTAGATAACTTTATCCTAAGATTTGGACTACCAAAAACAATAGCAACTGACCGAGGTGCTGAATTTATGTCATCGACAATGGAACAGGTTTGTAAGCTTTTAAACATTGATAAAGTATCATCAACTGCGTACCATCATCAATCTATCGGTTCGTTAGAAAATTCTCACAAAAACTTAGGGGCATTTCTGAGAATTCAATGTAACAATAATCCACAAACTTGGTCACATTGGTTAAGTTACTGGTGTTTTAGTTACAATACCACTGTTCATTCAGCAACAAAATATCAACCTTTTGAGCTTGTATTTGGTAGACCTTGTAATGTTCCTTCTAGATTATATAATGATGTTGAACCGTTATACAATCCAGAAAATTATTGTAGTGCACTTAAGTATAAGCTTCAATTAGCTAATAAAGATACTAAAAATAATTTAATATTAAGTAAATATAACCGCAAAACCAATTATTATGATAAATATTTGAACCCAATTCAATATAAGAAAGATGACTTAATATTGTTTAAAAATGAAACTGGTCAAAAATTAGACCCATTATTTGATGGTCCATTTACTGTTTTAGAAGATATGGGATGTAATGTAAAATATAGAAAAAAAAAACAAAATTGACATTATTCACAAAAATCGAACCAAGCCATTTGTATCTTAAATTCCTAATTGTAGTAAGATGTAAAAAAAAAAAGATTAAGATTATTTTTTTTTTTTTTATATTGCCGGAGGTGAAGTGTATACTCTCCTTTAGATTAAGAACCATATATGTATTCTCCTTTATAATAGGTATCATATGATATGCTTACCTAGCGTTTACATCGTTTCACTTATTTCTTAGCATTATACTATTGGCAGCCAACCTGACTTGTTATTTTCTACACCCGTACGACTCCAATCATCTCAATACCACCAGGGAGTTCTGAGAATGACTACTTGACTTTATTTAGATTAATAGAAAAATTATGTGATAGATAATTATGGAGAAATAATTGTAATTGGTGATTTTAATTTGTATTCGTGTCCTGTAAATGTTAAAAATTATTATGAATGTTTTGTGTCCTATTGCGAATTCACTCAAAATAACACAGTACCAAACTACCTAGGTCGTCAGTTGGATTTGGTTCTGAGCACAGGTTTCAGCAGGGAGGTGTCGGTAGTGGCGGCCGGCGATGCGCTCGTGCCGACGACGCGCATCACCCGCCGCTCGCGGTCAGCGTGCAGTGTGCGCGCTCGCGTCCCGCACCCGCCGCCTCCGCCCCGCCCGCGCCCTCTGCCAGCGGCAGACCCGCAGCGCGTAGTGTTAGGCCGCAGTAGAACTTTTATCGAGCCAACTACGAGTTGTTATATTCTATGCTGACTTCCACTGATTGGAGTATGATTTACGACATGCATGATTTGGAGGATTTATGTTGAATATTTTATGATAAACTGAGTAATATTTTAGATAGTTGTGTACCTCGGAAAAAGCTTAAACGTGAAAACTCATGATATGTCTATCCCGAATGGGTACACCGCAGATATTATAAGAGATATAAATAATAAAGCTAGATTTCATAAAACTTTCAAAAAACAAAGCTGGATAGCGATTATTCCAAATTTTCAAAGTACAGAGCTCGTATTAAAAAATCTATAGAAAATGCACACAAAGAACACAAGTTTAAAATACAAAATCAATTTTCAAAAGACCCAAAATCATTCTGGCAGTATATTAGGTCCAAACGAAGTAGGTTAAACAGGCAAATTATTATAAAGAATGGTCAACATCTTTCGGATGAGGAGTGTGCTCAACAATTTGCGTCATTTTTTGAGTCTGTGTACAATAAAGAGCGACCGCGGCTGGAGGCGCGGGCAGGGGCGGAGGCGGAAGCGAACAGTGCTCGAGTGCACATCGAGACCCTCAGTCTTCAAGACGTAAGGGAAGCGCTCATAAAGCTCAAGCCAAAGCGCTCATCTGGCCCCGATGGCATTCCAGCTTTTCTGTTTCGAGACTGTGGCAGGGTCCTGGCGGAGCCGCTGCATCATATCTTTAATACTTGTTTAAAACAAGCAACGTTTCCGCCTAGATGGAAAATCACGCGAGTAATTCCGGTTCCCAAGGGCAAGTCAGGTCCAGATGTAAGTGGCTACAGACCGGTGGCAGTGTTGTCAACACCTGCCAAAGTGTTCGAATCTGCCATCCAACGCTGCGTGCAGGCTCAAGTGAGCGCACAGCTATCGGACGCGCAGCACGGGTTCCGGCCGGCGCGCAGCACTGCCACTAATCTACTTAACTTCATGGCGAGGGTGGTGCCAGCCGTCGATGCTGGTGTGCAGGTAGACGCGGCATATTTTGATTTTAAGAAGGCGTTTGATACCGTCGGCAACGACTTACTGCTACTGAAGCTGGCAAAAATAGGTTGCACTCCGCACCTCTTACAGTTCTTCGCCAGCTACTTGAAAGACCGACAGCAGTACGTTAACTACAACGGGTTCGAATCTGAGCCATACTAGACCAGGTCAGGCGTGAGCCAGGGCAGCAATTTGGGTCCTCTCGAATTTATTTTAATGATAAATGACTTACCAGACGTAGTTAAACATAGTTTATGTTTATTGTTTGCAGATGACCTCAAATTGCTGCTCGAGGTCAGGGGTGAGTCGGACTGTGCGAAATTGCAGGAAGACATAGAGTGGTAGAATGGAGCAATAAAAATAAACTCTATTTCAACAAAGCGAAATGCTCAGTGATGACATTTACGCGCGCGAAGACTGCCTTAGCCTACGAATACAAAGTAGAGGAAGCGCCGATGCAGCGAGTGTCTCAGGTACGAGATCAAACTCAAACTCAAAGCATTTATTTCAATTAGACCATTACAGGCACTTTTGAAAGTCAAACAAAAAAAAAAAGCTAAGCTACAGTCACAGTCACAAGGCATAATAACTTGAGAAAGTACTGTAGTTGCACATTCCAAAGCGTAGATCTCTATGGAGAAGAATGGGCAAGAAACTCCATGGACACTCTTTTTAATCAAAATATTGTTACAAAATCTTGGTTACATCATTCACGTTGAGATTATACATATATGTGAGAACGATGTAGAAAGACGTGCACATTGAGAGCGTCCAGAGTAAAAGATTAAAATAATCAACACTTTCAAAATAAAGTAATTAAAATAAACCGTGGCAGTTAAGAGATGACCAGTCCCAACTGACAGCGCCCGTTCACGAACATGACGCATGGCTCTAGAGTACTATCTAGGAGTACTGCTTACCCCCGATCTAACTTTCCGGGATCATATAGTTAAGATTTGCAAGAAGGCTTACAGAAACCTGGGTTTCGTGCTGAGACAGTCGCAGGGATTCACAAACCTTACCACGCTCAGAGTGCTGTATGACGCTTTGGTAAGGAGTCACTTGGAACACAGTGCGGTGATTTGGGCTCCTCATGAAGCGAAATACAATGTCATGCTGGAGCGAGTACAGAATAAATTTACTAGACACTTGTATTTCAAACTTTATGGGGTTTACCCATTTTACCCGCTGATGTATCCTACACTGTTTGTACTGGGTATGGTGGGGTACAACGAACTCAGAGTTCGCAGAGAATTTACGCTCGCGGCGTATGCGCTAAAGCTCCTGCGTGGAGTAGCACATAATCCGGGTGTGCTGCGGCACCTGAAGCTGTGCGTGCCAGACCGGTACGTGTGGAGGCGGCGGCGACCGCCACTGCTGGCCGTGCCGGCTGCCAAAACTAACCTGCTGTCAAAGACACCCCTCACCCGCACAATATTTGTACTAAACAAAGTGCATGAGAGGATTGATATATTTTCGTGCAATCTGAGTGAATTCGCAAGAGTTTTGTTGAATATTGTCAGTTATATTTAAATGTTAATATTCTGTGATAGGTCTGATTTTGTATTTTAGGTTAAGATTTTATATTTAAAAAAAAAACAGTGTTTACAATCCACTATTGTATTGGGGTAATCCTGTAAAGATAGTGTGTGTAAGTTTAATAATAAATAATAAAAATATTTGTGAGATAAAAAAAAACTCAAATAAATCAATGACTTGATTTTGTTGTTGACTGTACTCAAATTACGTGAGTAATAACGTCTAGAATCAAAAGTGAGTAAAAACGAGTTCAAAAATGTCGAAGTTACTGATGAATCAATAAGAGTACTACTGCAATATTGAGCTGTCGACAACAAGATCATTCACTGTATAAACATTAGTGATCAAAGTTCAATGTGTATAAGTACAAAGTCTATTGACACTCAGGCTCAAAGTCCATGAGGCAAGTTTAGTGTACCTAAATGTTAAAATTTGATTGTGCAAAAGTAAAAAGGTTTTAATGTTTTAGATTCTATGAACAATTAATTATTTAAATTTATTGTTGGGAAAGTTACATGAAAATGTGTTGCATTTAAAAAAAAAAAAAATAAGAATGAAAGAAAGAAAGAAAAAAAAGGCCAGTGTTCAACATATAGAAGACCTACTTCTCAAAATGGAGCGCGTGAGCCTAGAATTCGGATTAAAGATTAACCTCAGTAAAACCAAAATGGTGATTGTAGACCTAGCCAACAACAGTTCTTCCCAAGTCACTCAAATCGCGAGCTGTGAGGCCGTCCAATCCTACATTTATGTTTGAGCTCTAATTGTTGCACAGAAGAAGTAAACCGACGCATGGCGATAGCTAGAACGTTACGCGCCTGTAACATGTATGGAGTTACAAAATAATAAATAAACCCTACCAACCCTTGCGCTTCCACCTTAACTTTCCGCGATATGATGGTTCTACTTTTTAGGGTTCCGTAGCCGAATGGCAAAAAACGGAACCCTTAAAGATTCGCCAAGTCTGTCTGTCTGCCTGTCTGTCCGAGTATGTCACAGCCACTTTACTCTGAAACTATTAAGACACAGTTGAAACTTAGTACTTAGGTAGATGTATTCTGTGAACCGCTTTACGGTTTTTATACAAAACTAAAAAAAATATAAGATTAAGGGCGGAACTGAAACTAAAAAATATTTTTTTCAGCAAACCTATACGACTACGTGCGGGGTGTCTATATAGATAGGTATTTAAAAATGACATTGAAGTTCCTAAAACCATTTTCTATCAAAGTCAATGGTTTAAAAGATAGACACTTCCAAAGTGGTAAAATGTTAATGTGTGTTATGTTCTGTGTTGTTATGTGTTGTGTGGGGTAAATGTTAGTTTACTCAATACTCAAAACGAAATATACGGTAATATACGGTTTATTTTATATGTATTATGTGTATTAGTATCACTATAAGTACATAAATAAATATATTTTTTAGTTATTTATTTTGTACCCTACCACAGCGTTTTCTTATTGAACTCAAAAGTTGACTGGTAGAGAATGCCTAATGGCATTAAGTCCGCCTATGTACCACTATTGTACATGAAGTTTAATTAAATAAATAAATAAAGTTTGTCCCCCCCCTCTAATTTCTAAAGTACGAGGAGGAAAATTCAGAAAAAAATATAGGATTATAGAACGTAAAAAAAAAACTTTCAACCAAAATTGGTTTGAATAAGATTTGATGTTTACTTTTTGAGATATGGGACTTTTTCATCAAACTGCAGTAACAACTTTGTTTTTCATTAACATACTATGAAAAACAAATAAACATATGAATTAGCCTTCAAAATATTTTTATTATATTGTTTGGTGCTACGGAACCCTATGTGCGTGTGAAGTACGACTCGCACTTGGCCGGTTTTTTTAAATGAATATGAGTTTTAGGAATTAATTATTCCTTTATTTATACCCAAACCAATTACATTTTTTTAAATTCCTTAGAAAAAACAATCTAAAAAACATTTAAAAATATAAAAAAATATATTATTAGGCGTAATTGATAAGCTTATAAAAATTTGTTTAATATCGAATCATTATGCGTAAATAAATTTATGCTTTAGAATGTTATGCTTAATCATTATTATGATTAGACAAATTCTGCTTAAAAAAATTATGCGTAAGCTGTTATGCGTAAATAATGTTATGCGAAAATATAATTAGGATAAACAAAAGAATGCCAAGTTATATTAGGTCTTAAAATTGTATGCAAATGGATAGGAACCGTCCGATTGCGGGTGATGTGTTTACGTTCAAAATAATTGATTTGTGAAGTGGTTTGCACTTATTATTTTAAGTTTTTGTGTTAGCGGTCAGTTTAAATATTATTGTTATTAAATTAACATACTGATGGAAGAGGGTTCTGTAAAAGGACAGTCGGATAACCCACCAAAAGTCGATTTTTTTATGGTTGCGCGATATTTGTCTGAGAATGGTGATTATATGTATATCCGCTGAAATGCGAGGAATAAACCTGAATAAGTAAATAATATAATATGTCGGACTGTCAGGATTTATTCCGTTACGCTCGTACATCATGTGGGCAGAAGATAGGTTTCGTGCAATGGAAACACACTGGGTGCGATACATTGTTTTTAGCAAACTAACAAATTACTTGAAATTACAACTTAACACAATAACACGGGGCACAATGAATCGGCCGAAGTTCCGAGACGTCTCAACTCCGCTGCGATCAGACATTTAATGTCGTCCTCGCCTGGAGCTGTAAACATCACAGAAATGTAGAAGCACGCTGTGGTGTGGGTAGATTGGTAATAGTAGTTCGGGTGATGTCACCACCAACAGTACCAATGACCGGATCCGAGATATACATTACGTATAGTAGTCCTCTCCTAACTTTTTTCGGCCACGGTGGCGGTCAGCTCATATTAGCTATCGGCGCGGGAGTTTTTTTTTAACCACCTTATAGTGGACAAGTGCGTGCAGGCACAGATACACTCTCTTTTCGTCTACTCGTTATGACAGCAATCCGACACGACCGGAGAGAGATCAGGCGCAGGACCAACAGCTTAAGAGGACCCTTCCCGGCCCGTCTATTGTCAACGCGAGCATGGTCAAAAAGCTTGTTGTTTCATCCAGTGTCACAGCGGCGATTTTCTTTTAACTCCCCCGTCTTAACCCGCCCCGATCCTGCACAACCCGTCTCCCACGCACCTCATGTCGCCTAACGCGATGACATTGAACGAAAAATAGTGTTCGAAAATTTCTTAAACTTGTTCCAGGAAATACGTGTTTTTGAATAAGTCTTACAGGTTTGTGAAATAAATATTTGTTATTAAGAATCTCCATTACATGTGCAAGGTTTCTTTCGCGATGTTTTCTTTATTTTTACAGTTTATGAGTACATTATGAAAGGCCAAAGTTCAGGTAAAATTTGTGCAAAACAGCAATTTTTGGAGGCTTATACTGAATTTGTTTCTACTTTTTTTATTTTTTGCAACCATAGAAACCTAGATAGAGTGCACAAAATACCTATTAGTACAAAAAATTCAAAGATAGATGTGTAACAACGGCATAATCACGTACGAGCGTTTGTATGAAAAGTATAACGGGTTGGCCGCTCTTAATACCGCCAACTTCTAATGTCCGGGCTACTACTAAGAAATTTCAAATGGGATAACCTAATGGCACTTTTTGCCCGACCTGGGAATCGAACCCCGGACCCCACGCCCAGCAGTTGCACTTGTGATCACGAGAGCATCGGGGAAACATTATTGGCTGATTATCAGGGGCAGGCCCGGACTGGCCATACGGGCAAATCAGACAAATGCCCGATGAGGGCCGGTGTCGCCAATTGGCGGAAGACTTTTTTTTTTACTCTATCTGTAGTAATGATACCCCCTAGCCTAGAGGCTCAGAGGCTGAGACACAAAATTTGTAAGTACGTAATAAATTGTAGCGAACAGTAGAATAACTCTCAATCTAATATATTTTTAGGGTTAAAAATGGGCCTCTGCGAACTCGTACTAGTGCTAGAAACTTACAATATTCTTTAAACTAACGCGCGCGGTTCGTACTTTGAACCCTGCGAAAAAACTTTTAACCAGAGGTCCTTTTTTCGGCTTCTGGATTGGCACTCGTATTGGATTTTTGCATGACCGACCGGTGTAGACATATGCTAAAATAAATTAGGAGCAATATTAGGTAATTAGGGCATTTTGTGTCTTGCCCCAAGGTTTTAATAGGCAATTTTGGCACGCATACACAATGTTGCAAAAAATAGAGCATGTGGGCATTTTGATCTCAAATCACTTATTATTTATATCTGAATTTATTCGAGATATGATGTAAAAAATTTCGAGCTTGCTTCGCTCGTTCTTGCAGCTTACTTTCTCTTGGATCTTTACATTGTCTATGATAAGTCGACCAAGTAACTCCAATATCTCGAAATAGTTCTAACCTGTCCAGGTAAGATTTCAGAATATTTTCGAGCTGGCTTCGCTCGCTCTTTCAGACTACTCCATCTTGAATCTCGGCTTTGTCTGCAAGACGACTAAGTAACTCTTGTTCAAAAGGTCGAAACAATTCTAACATATACAAGGTAGGGTGTTACAATTTCCGAGCTCGAATCGCTCGCTCTTGGAGCCTTACTTCTTTTTGTTTTTAAAATTGGCTCTATAAGTTGATTAAGTAACATCTATTTCTGAATAAAAGGACTAAAGAACTTATCTGGAGTGGGGAGCTCAATTCTTTTTTGTTCCTGGATTTTTCAAATAACTCTTCAAAATTACTATAGTAGGTAACTTCTACCTAGGTAAATCTAGTATTTTAGATTCTTAGAAGAACTTCAGCTAGTAAACTTAACCTTTCTGTGCCCCCCTCCTCAAAAGGTGCTGTTCGACAGCGTCGCTATTCTTTTAGTTTCGAGTCTCTTCTTTATCAAAGTTTGAGTGCTGTGGCACTCACAGCCTAGCATTTCATCCTAACATTATATTTTAGATGTTTTCCATTCACTCAAGTGAAAGGAAAACTAATAGTAATGAGTAGAGGGCGGACCGTCCCTAAAATGCCTGGGCCGTTTTCGGGTCCCAGTCCGGGCCTGATAGTGATTAAGCTATGAATTATTATTTATCGAGTGCCATTAAAAAATAAAATGAAATAAAATAAACAACATCCTCAACGTCAAACCACAAAAAAAAAAAAATAAGTTAAAAAAAAAAATTTGACGTGGAAATGTTAGTAAATAAATATAAAATATCCACATGGATATTTTATGTTTTAGTGAAACTTGGTTAAAACCAGATAGGATGTTGTTTAATGTAAATAATTTTTCAGTTGCCAGCGCGTACAACAGATCCACAGTGGGTGGTGGTACCCTGATACTTTGTAATAGCTGTCTCAGATATAAGGAAAGGAAGGATATCACTGCTGACTCTGTTGACCGCTTATGTGAGGTAGCATGTGCAGAGGTTGAAGGGCATACTTTCTTATGTGTCTATAGACCACCAGCATCAAACTTGTCATTGTTCTTAATCACAATGGAAGAAATATTAAGTAGACTTTTTAGAGATAATAAATTAGTTTTTGTTTGTGGTGACCTAAATATTGATCTGTTAGTCAATTCACCCGAAAAATGTAAGCTCATCTCATTGTTTAAATCATTCAATTTAAAATATTTATTTCATGAAGCGGCTAGAATAGCGGCAACTTCAGCTTCATGCATAGATAATGTATTTACCAATTGTAACGTAAAAGATTCGTTCTTAATAAGTGGCGTTAGGTCAGACCATACTGGTCAACTTGTATCTTTTGAGTTATACAAAAAGATACACTTAGCTAGAACTATTCAATTAAGACCTCTTACTAAAAATAAATTAAAATCTTTTAATAATAATGTTCTTAGCAGCCTTTCTAACGCTAGTTTTGATCCAAAAGACCCCAATATAAACTACGGCACATTATTTTCTACCGCTTGCCAAGAATTTAATAAAGCGTGTCCTTTGAAAACAGCCAAAGTTAATTCTAAATCGAAATGTAGTGAATGGGCCATTGCGGGAATAAGAAAAAGCAGAGATACTTTATACAATTTATATCACGAAAAATCTTTGACTTCAGATCAAGTTTTTCATACTTATGTTAGAAACTATTCAAAAATATTCAAAAGTGTCTGCGCTCAAGCAAAATCACAAATAGTAATTAACAAAATTGGTATTTCTAATAATAAAACAAAAACTGTGTGGCAGGTAATTAACAGAGAAACTGGAAAGGCACAACAACGAGATCAGAATGAACTTCTTCATGGTCTTTGAAAATAGATAATCAGACCATTTCTGATAAGCTAGAAGTCGCCGAGACACTAGAAAATGTCTTTACCAACATTCCGTTAGAGGTTACGAAATCTCTCCTCTCTTCTTCTAAACTAGCTGAACCTCTTCTTAAAGAAAACTTTACTCGGGACATACCAAAACTTTAAATTTAAACCAATATGTATTGCTTACAATTAGAAACGCATTCAAAAGTCTCAACATAAAAAATACCGACGATTTATGGGGGATATCCGTCAAGGTTCTTGGAGATATTATTGACTCAATCGCTCCTGTCCTAACAGGCATATTCAATCAATGTTTGGACAGCGGCAAGTTTCCTGATCTAATGAAACATAGTAAAGTAGCACCAATTTACAAATCAGGTTGTAAGAGTGATCCTTCTAATTATAGACCTATATCTGTGCTTCCAGCACTGAGTAAAATCTATGAAAAAATCATGCTGGACCAGATGCTATCTCACTTCAACTCTAATAGGATTCTGCATAGTCAGCAGTTTGGTTTCACGAAGGGTAGGTCGACAACGGACGCGGGAGTAAAACTCATCAGTCACATTTTGAAATCTTGGGAGGTCCCAGGATGCCATTGGCATCTTCTGTGATCTCTCAAAAGCATTCGACTGCGTCGACCACAACACACTGATCTGTAAATTACACCACTACGGAATTCGTGGACAAGCTGCTGATCTTGTTCTTTCCTATCTATCAAATAGGCAGCAAAAAGTAAATGTAAATGGGGCGACGTCCTCCGGGTCTCTAGTCAAGATGGGCGTGCCCCAACGTTCAATTCTCGGTCCTTTCCTATTTCTTATTTACTTACTTAATGATCTCCCTTATTTGACGGCCAAATTATCGGATATAATTCTATTTGCAGATGACACTTCGCAAATTTTTAAAATAAATAGAAAAGATACGGATGTCTTACATGTCAACGAAAGTCTAACTGTTCTCTCAAAAAGGTTCGCAGCTAACAATCTTTTACTGAATGCGATCAAAACAAAATGTCTAAAGTTCTCTTTACCGAATGTACCACAACGGGATCTAAATTTAAATCTTGACGGCAAAAAACTTGATGTCGTAGCGGAAACTGTATTCTTAGGGATTACTATCGACTCAAAATTGCAGTGTGGCGCGCACATTAGAACTCTTTCGGGTAGGTTAAGCTCAGCTGCATATGCAGTAAGGAAAATAAGGCAGTTAATTGATGTAGCCACAGCTAGGTTAGTATACTATGCTTATTTCCACAGTAGGTATTATGTCTTATGGCATTCTATCAAATCAAATCAAAGCATTTATTTCAAGTAGGCCAGTTACAGGCACTTTTGAATTGTCGAAACAAAGATAATATTGAAACTACAAGAGCTCGCCACAGACAAAACACTTTATTTCTTGAACAAAGACAACAGCATACTCTGTGTTGCTATTATATATTATTTTGATACATATTTAACACACTCCCTTATCAAAATAATTCACATACAGACAAAAGAAAAAACAACTAAGTAATTAATTTGAAACACAACAAAATAAATAAATTTCAATTTATAACGGAGTTACACCCAACTGTTCAATAAAATTGTAATGTTTTTGGCAACAAAGACTTTTTGTCAATATATCTGCAGGCATATCATTTGTATTTAAATACTCTATTAAAATAAACTTATTTTCAACAGCTGTTCTGACAAAATGAAATCGTACATCAATATGCTTGCTTCTTTTATGGAATACACTATGTTTAGTTAATAATTGTGCACTCTGGTTGTCATTATATAACAGTATAGGTGACTCATTTCTGCATTTCAATTCTAATAACAAGTTTCTTAAGTAAATGGCTTCTTTACTTGCCTCACATATAGCCATATATTCCGCTTCTGTGCTAGACAAAGCTATTGTTATTTGTTTTTTACATTCAAATGAGATGACACTACCAGACATCTTGAACATAAATCCCGTATAAGACTTACGGTCCACACAATCTGATGCCCAATCAGCATCGGCATAACCCATTAAGTCTAAATCATCTTTCACATATTTTAAACCGAAATATTTTGTTTTATGCAAGTACTTTAAAATACGTTTTACATGCTTCCAATGTGTTTCATTAAAGTTATTATTAAACTGACTTAGGTAACAAACAGAATAAAATATATCAGGATGGGTTAACATAGATAAATAAAGCAAACTTCCTATTAATTGCTGGTAAGGATACTGAGTACTACAAGTGACTCCCTTTTCAAGCTTCAAATTTACCTCCATTGGTGTACTGACTGGTTTACAATTTTTCATGTTGAACTTATTCAACAAATGATCAACAAATTGTTCCTGGTCTACAAAAATCTCATTATTTTGTCTTCTGACCCTCATACCCAAGCACTGTCTAATATCTCCCAAGTCTTTTAATTTAAATTTAGATTTCAATTCAGTTTTGAGATATTCAGTTTCTCTTTTACAATCAGAAAATATAAAAAAATCATCTACGAACAAAGCTATATATGTTCTGGTAGTATTAGTTTGTTTAATAAATAAACAAGGCTCATACATTGACTTTTTATATCCCGAAGATTACAAACAATCATCTACACGCTTATACCATGCCCTAGCCGATTGTTTCAATCCATAAATTGCCCTCTTTAGCTTTAACACTTTATTCTCCCTATCTTGACATTCAAAATTCTCAGGTAAGTACATATAAACAACTTCCTTTAAATGCCCATTTAAAAATGCTGTGGTTACGTCAAGGTGAGTTATGTCTAGGCAATATTTCACACTCAATGCAAACAAGAGTCTTAATGTTGAATGACGGACCACTGGAGAGAATGTTTCGGTATAGTCTATTCCTGCTTTCTGTGTAAAACCTTTAGCTACTAACCGAGCACGATATCTCACATTATTATCAGTGTCGACTTTTTTCTTGAACACCCATTTACATTTAACCACTGTAGCTTGCTTTGGCCTGTCCACCACTTCCCAAGCTTCATTTTCCTCGAATGATTTCAATTCCTCCTGCATAGCTATACACCATTCCTTTGATTCTTGCCCGTTTAAAGCCTCTTCATATGTTATCAAGTCGTCTCCACATGGATTTGCATCTGTTCCAACACACACATTGCTGTAACCAAACCTGTCAGGCTTTTTTCTTTCTCTAACATCCTTATCTGGCTTTATATCCTGTAAATTTTTTAACTCCCTTGCTGGTACACTGTCAAAAAATTCATCTGAAGAACTATTGTTGATGCTGGATTCTTCTTCTATGTAGGTACTGTCATTATTGTTACTCTTCACTGAACTACTTGATAGTTCAGAGTCTGAGCCATCAGAATCTTTACGCTGGTCAACACTGTCAGATGATGACTTGTTGTTTTCATTTATCATAGCTTGCATCATTTCTGAATTATCCTGCTCAATGATAGTGACATCCCTGCTCGTTATAGCCTTATTAGTTTTCGGATTATACAGCCGGTACCCCTTCACATTTTCAGCATACCCAACTAAATAATGCTTTTCTGCTTTTTTATCCCACTTAAGCCTTTTCTCTTTAGGAATGTGGGCCATAACTGTGCTTCCAAATACTCTTAAATGACTGACATTAGGTTTACAGCCAGTCCAAAGTTCATAGGGAGTTTTTTGGCTCAGTCCTGAAGCTATTGTTCTATTTTTTAAATACACTGCTGTGTGAACTGCTTCTGCCCAAAACTTCTTCTCGAACTTTGCATCATAGAGATAGAGCAAGCATCTGGCTCGTTCCACAATTGTGCGATTAAATCTTTCACACATCCCGTTTTGTTCCGGGGTATAGGGGTTGGTTTTCTGATGAACTATGCCACATTGTTTCAAATAATTTCTCATTTCATTTGAGCAAAATTCTGTGCCATTATCTGTTCCTAGAACTTTTATACTGCAGTTCATCTGTTTTTCAACCATGACTTTGAACTCTTTAAAACAGGAGTAGACTTCACTTTTCTTCTGCAAAAAATAGACAAACGACATCCTGCTGTAATCATCCACGAAAAGCAAAAAATATCTGGATGAACCGATTGATATGTTTTCCATCGGTCCACATACGTCTGCATGTATTTTCTCAAGGACATGCTCACTCCTGTGATTGCTATGTGGAAATGGTAATCTGGTTTGTTTGCCTTCACAGCACACTGTACAATTGAACTTGCTGATCTCTGCCTTTTTGTCAAACTCCAAACCTTCAACAACGCCGTTTCTCATGTCATTCATATCTTTGCTATTAATGTGTCCAAGTCTTCTGTGCCATATCACACCTGAGGTCGTTGTTGCTGAAGCCGCAAACGAACATGCTGACCTGGTGTTTAACTTGTAGACCCCGTTCACTAACTTTGCTGTACCAATCAGTTCATTCTGCCGATTCCTGATGTAACGACATTCACGCTGAAAACTGACTTTGTTACCTTGCTTTATCATCTGGCTGACTGACAATAAGTTTGTGGTGAGATTGGGAATACATAGCACATCCTTAACAACAATATCATATTCCTTGTTGTTCACAACAGTTGTGATCTGTGTACATCCTGAGCACAACACTGGCATAGTTGTTTTATTTGCAACTATAATCTCCTTTGTAGTTAGATTATGTGACGCATTCTTTATGTTTTCTTGGCTGATCATCATATGGCTACTCGCACCGGAGTCGATTTACCATTCATTTTTATCAAAACTGCCATTTATAAACACTGCACTGAATGCATTTACTTGTTTTTCCTTAATTTGTGGACATTGGTTTTTATAGTGACCGGTTTGTTAACACTTATAGCATTTAATCACTTTGACAGGTCGAGATGACGTTTCACCTGCTTTGCCAGCTTTGTTCTCTCTATGACGCTGCCAACCTTTTTTTGATGATAAAAATGCGCTTTCCGATTCACTACTGCCAACATTATCGGTCATGTCCAACAGTTTGGTTTTAATGACGTCCGTTGAAATGGCTAGCCCGGAATGTTCAATCGCCATTAACATTGGCGAGAATTTGTCGGGTAAACCCGCCAACAATTACGATCCTATCCATTCTTCGTTTATATCAAACCCAGTTCCTCTTAATTTTTGCGCCGTATCGATGAGCTGCGTAACATATGCCGTCATTGACTCACAATTCTCGAGGCGAATAGAAATTAAATTCCGTAACAAGCTGATCCGACGTGTAAAACCCGAGTCATCGAATAGTGCCTTGAGTTTTTTCCACACACCCAAAACAGTCTTTACGCTCTTAATATGCACGTACAACGTCGAATCTATTGTCATCACCAATTTTGCTTTAGCCTTTTGAATGTCAACGACGTTAGCTGCATTCTCGCCATCTTGCTTATTGATGTCGACGCCTTCTAAAATCAAGAAATTTTCTGCCGCGAACGCCCACTCGTCGTAATTTTCGCGACCCTTGAGTTTAGGAACATTTACGATGTAACTTCCAGCCATTTCACACGGTAAAACTGTAGTTTTTTTTATTTAAAATGCGGGATGGTGCCCATAACCTATTGAAACTACAAGAGCTCGCCACAGACAAAACACTTTATTTCTTGAACAAAGACAACAGCATACTCTGTGTTGCTATTATATATTATTTTGATACATATTTAACAGATAACAATTAAATGTAGCTACAGTCCCAGTCACAAGGCATAAAAACTGTGAAAGTACTGTAGTTGCCCATTCCCTATCGTAGATCTCTATGGAGAAGAACGGGCAAGAAACTCCATGGACACTCTTTTAAATCAGCAAATTGTTACAAAATCTTGGTTACATCATTCATGTTGAGATGGTACACTATGTGAGAACGATGTAGCAAGATGTGCACATTAAAAGTGTCCACAGTAAAAACAAAAAAGACAATTCAAAAAATAAAAATAATTAATTCAAATAAGCCGTGGCAACTAAGAGATAACCAGTCACACTGACAGCGCCCGTTCACGAACATGACGCATAGATCAGCACCATTCAACTCAACCATTTTGAAGGGAACTAAATGATCCGACACACGCGCCACCATCAGCGAGACATTTGATCTGCTTTCTGCTGTGGGGATCAGCAGCAGACGTTGACTCAATTTTTATTCTACAAAAGAGGGCAGTCCGCGCAATCTATAAAATGGGTCCTCGCGAGTCCCTAAGAGAAAAATTTAAAGAGATCGATATACTGACTCTGCCTTCGCTCTTTATCTTAGAATGTATTTTATATGTCCGCAATAATCGAGGGCTTTTCAAAATTAGAAGCGCCTTCCATAATATAAATACACGCAGTAAACATGAAATTGTAATACCTAAATTCAGATTAACTAAAACTAGCAAGTTTTTTCTTATAAACAGTATACGCTTTTACAACAAGTTGCCAAAGTCAGTTATAGAACTGACCGATGGAAAGTTCAAAAATTACATCAAACGTGTCCTTATTAAAAAAGCATATTACAAAATCAAGGACTACGTCGAAGACAAAGAAGTTTGGCTTTAGTTCCTTCTGCGCTTGCGGCTTCCCTGGTAGCTCATAAACGGCACAAATATTTGGATGTCTCTAACTATTCTCAATCTCATTTTTTCTCATCTATCTAACCAGATTCTTTACGATAGTTTTCAAATCATTTATACATCTTTTGCTCAAAATAGTTACAGCACTGATGACAATATTTGTGTCACTTGTTTAATTTACTATTTTACAATATTTTCTTACCTTTGTATAGATTCTTTTTTACCGATTGTTTGTGAATGTGTGAACATTATAGGCTTTGTAGATTCCCAGATGCTCGTTAACTTTTCATCTTGTTTTAATTTTTTTTGTGTAGTAAGCAACGGCCTATTGTCGGGCCTATGCTGTTCCCCCATACTTAAGTACTAATGCTGTAACATGATAATATTGTAACACCAAATGATTTGAAAAAAGGAGCCATGGAGTTTCTTGCCGGTTCTTCTCCATAGGAAACGAACAACCCGAACCGTGCACCTTTTTGTCGACGTTTTATAAGTGCCCATCTAGAGGCCTATGTGAAATAAAAATATTTTGATTTTGATTTTTGTTAAAACTAAATTACCTATGGTATGTAAGTAGTATGTATTCACCGTATTTTTCTATAATTTGACTTACAGTATGGATGTGGTCTAGTACCGAGAAGTCTTTGCGGAATCCTGCTTGTTCTAATGGCTGTTGCTCGTCTAATTTCCTTTCAAAATAATCATTGCAAAGGTCTTATAAATATGAGACATTAGACTAATGGGCCGGCTAGTTTCCAATATCACAATGGTTCCCTTTCTTGAACAGAAGGATTATGTTGGATTCAGTCCATTGTTTTGTGATGTTTTCTGTGATGATTATACTGTTGAAAATTTCTGTGAGTTTAAGTATCATTACTGCTTTCGTTTGCTGTAGTATTTCATTGCTTATACCGTCTGGTCCTGGTCCGGATGTACACATAATGAACACAAAACTTACGTCGAAATGATCTTCACAACAATGCACGTGACTAGAGGCTGTGAGAGGATCTGCTCTTTTCACATCTTTTAGCCACTAGTTCCAAATATTATTATCTTAAGGTACAAAACAAGTTTTAGGGTGTTTTTCACTGGAGTTGGTACACATAGGAACATTATAATATTTCTTAACCATTTTAGTAGGTAAACCATTTTATGATAGATATTTACGGTAGTGAAATTTGTTTTTTTGCTATTTTCATTCTTCTCCTGATAGATATCCAAAAAAAATTCTAAAATTGAACTTGTAGAGCGTTTTCAGACCTAAAATTTCGTTTTTTATATTTTCGACAAAAAATTACGACTTCTAGCGCGGCACAAAGTTGACCGCAGCGCGCCCGACGCTGTATATTATCCGTTAGGGTTAGGTTTGTAACAAATCTACTAGATCCTGTTAAGAATTAAAGGATAAGAGTAGACTTGTACATTTAAAAATTTAATAGAGATATGATGGATTTACAAATGAGACAAAAAATACAAGTGTGTAGCGGCACAAACATTTTAACATTAATTACACAATTACACGTACATACTATTAACTTATAGGTATATCCAAAATCACATTCATATCATTTAAATATTTCGACACATTTATCATGCGTGACGGAACTTCACCGGTCGGGCTCAGTGGAAACGTACCTCTCTAAAACCTGTTTTGACGCTCGCCGGCTGCCCGGCGGCCGCGGCGCCCGCGCACCGCGCACCGCGCATCGCGCCGCCTCGCCAGTCCTGATCTACTCTCGACGCGGAGCGCACGCCGCTTAAACCGCCTACTGTTCTGCTTATACCCTCTTACCGTTTATGCGTAATAGTGATTTGGTATTCCGCCGAAGCGTAGCTATAACTTACCGTGCTATCCTGAACCCGCTTCTATGCTTGTGAGCTTTATAGACTGCTTGGATCTATCTGTGCCCTATAACACTTCATACTTAAGTGCTTTTAATACTGGTGTAATTGTGCTTGGGAAGACATTATATGCTGACTACAATACTTACCTGAAGATTTTCATTTCATCGCCCCAGCTCACACCTGTAAGGAAGTATCGACGACGACAAGGTAGGATTTATCTATTCTAATACCTACATTGGTGACCCCGAACAAGAACAGCAAGACTTATAGTTACGCAGATCGCAGATACGACGAATACGTTGCAAACATGGCGGACGGTAAACAGCCAGCAAGTCGCAAGTCATCTACCGAACGTACCGAAATGCGTGTTTCCACTGACTCATCGGACGCGTCGACAGAAATTTGTCGGGTAGCTGTTCGCATACCACCCTTCTGGCCTGATGAACCAGAAATATGGTTCGCACAAGTAGAGGGGCAATTTTCAATTGCGAATATTACTTCGGACACGACGAAATTCCATTACGTCATCGGACAATTGGAACCGCAGTATGCAAAGGAGGTAAAAGATATAATTGTGAATCCACCGGCGACGGACAAATACCTGAAGCTTAAAGGCGAACTCATAAAGCGACTCAGCTCATCTCACGAAAGGAAGGTAAACCAGTTGTTGATCCACGAGGAGCTTGGCGACCGGAAGCCCTCACAATTTCTAAGGCACCTTCAGAGTTTAGCAGGATCCAATGTCCCAGAGGACTTCATTAAATCCATTTGGACCAACCGCCTGCCAGAGAACATACAGACAGTAATAGTGGCACAGACCTCTCTATCTTTAGAAGCTTTAGCGGACATAGCAGACAGAATCAAGGACATAACCACCCCCTCAGCCTGCGTCGCTTCAACCAGTGCGAACCCACAAGTACTAGAAATTTTAGCAAAGGAACTTGTAGAACTTCGGAAAGAAGTGAACGCGCTCGCCAGCGGGAACCGACAATCACGCTCCAGAGAGCGAGGACCAAGACACACCCGTTCATCATCCAAACGTTCAGACTCGAACTACAAGAAATTCCCGGTGTGCTGGTACCATTTCAAGTTCGGCAGCAAAGCGAAGACATGCATTCTCCCTTGCGATTATAAGGCGGAAAACGCGACGGGCCGTCGCTAATGGCGACTGACGACTGCCCCAGCTCCGGTCGCCTGTTTGTTACCGACAGGAAAACTAAAATACGGTTCCTGGTCGATACTGGTAGCGACCTCTGTGTTTTTCCTCGGACCATGCTACGCGTACGACGTGCCAGCACCAACTACCAACTCTTCGCGGCAAACGGGACGTCCATCCCAACTTACGGCTACCAGCATTTGAATTTAAACATTGGACTTCGAAGGGACTTCGGATGGAATTTTGTGGTAGCCGACGTAACTAAACCGATAATCGGAGTAGATTTTCTCTCATTTTATAATCTTGTAGTCGATTGCCGTAATCAGCGTATAGTAGACAATGTTACAACTTGTTCAACGATAGCTTCACTAGATCATACATTAGATAGCATACACTCTGTAAAGGTCATGGCTGGCGAAACCGCGTATCATAAATTGCTCGAGGAATTTCCAGAGATCACTAAGCCACCCGGAACACACCGTGACATGGTTCATAACACAGTCCATCATATACGCACTACACCCGGCCCGCCGCTGTCATGCACCCCCCGTCGTCTAGCCCCAGATAAGCTTAGAACCGCTAAGCAAGAATTCGAGGCAATGTTAGCCAACGGGACAGCCCGACCTTCGGAAAGCCCTTGGGCGTCCCCATTACACTTAGCCCCAAAAAAAGATAATGGCTGGCGGCCCTGTGGCGACTACAGGAGACTCAACGCCCGCACCATACCTGATTGTTATCCCATCAGACACATACAGGACTTCGCACACAGCATTTCAGGATGTACTATTTTCTCGAAAATAGACCTGGTTAAAGCCTATAACCAGATTCCCGTTAACCCGGAAGATATACCTAAGACTGCGATCACTACACCGTTCGGAATGTTTGAATTTCCGTATATGACGTTTGGTCTACGAAACGCGGGTCAAACATTCCAGCGGTTCGTAGACGAAATGACGCGCGGCCTCGAATTTTGCTATACGTATCTCGACGATTTTTTAGTATACAGTAAGGACGAAACCCTCCACAAAGAACATCTGCGACAGTTATTCACCAGAATGAAAGCTTACGGTATGGTGATTAATAACGCAAAATGCGTTTTCGGTGTGCAAGAAGTTAATTTCTTGGGATACACCATATCAGAGAAAGGAACGAAGCCCTTACCAGAAAAAGTACAAGTCATTCGAGACTACCCGGCCCCAAAAAATATACGGGAGCTTAGAAGGTTTCTGGGCATGATAAACTTCTATAGACGTTTCGTGCCCGAAGCCGCTCAAATACAAGCCCCACTAAACGCTTTTCTATCAGGAGCAGTAAAAGGATCAACCCCAATACACTTATCAGGAGGCGCTCTTAAGGCCCTAGAACACTGCAAAGAAAGCCTGTCAAACGCAACCCTGTTAGCCCATCCAGATTGCCGGGCCAAAATGGGACTAGTGACAGACGCATCCGATGTAGCCATGGGTGCTGTGTTGCAACAACACAAGGATGGTCACTGGCAACCACTCGCGTTTTTCTCCCGCAAATTAAACAATGCACAACAGAAATACTCTCCATATGATAGAGAACTGTTGGCAATCTACGAAGCGGTGAGACATTTCCGACATATGCTCGAAGCCAGAAATTTCACTATCTATACTGACCACAAACCAATTAGTTTTGCTTTCCATGAAAGGAAAAATAACTGTTCGCCACGTCAATATAGATACCTAGACTTCATATCGCAGTTCACTACCGATATCCGCCACATTTCCGGAAAGGATAATGTGGTTGCAGATAGCTTATCGCGGATAGATGAACTGCAAGAACCAGTAGCTCATGAAACTCTCGCTAAGGCTCAAGAGTCAGACATGGAGCTGACAGAATTTCTCAATTCAACGTCATCACTTAGGCTAGAAAAAATTAAAGTTCCAGGCAGTGACGTAAGCGTGTACTGTGACGTCAGTACGTCAACTGCGAGGCCATTCGTACCACAAACCTTAAGAAAACAGGTGTTTGCCAGTCTACATTCTTTAAGCCATCCTGGCGCAAACGCAACTGCAAAGCTAGTTGCAGAACGGTTTGTTTGGCCAGGAGTTAGAAAAGACTGCCGGGAGTGGTCCAGATCTTGCGTATCATGTCAACGAGCCAAGATCAGTAGACACGTATCAGCACCATTGGGTACCTACACATTGCCACGCACGAGGTTCAGCCATATACATATAGATCTGATCGGTCCCCTACCCATATCACAAGGTTATAGATACTGCTTAACAGCCATCGATCGATTCACTCGCTGGCCAGAGGTAATGCCGATTACCGACATTAGGGCCGAGACTGTTGGCAAAGCCTTGCTGCATGGCTGGATATCTAGGTTCGGCAGCCCAACAGATATTGTAACAGACCGAGGACGCCAATTCGAGTCCACCCTGTTTCAATACCTGGGTAAAATAGTTGGATTCCGTCATCGCCGAACCACAGCGTACCATCCAGCAAGCAATGGACTTGTAGAACGTTTTCATCGACACCTAAAAGCGTCTATTGTATGCCATGCAAACGAAAACTGGACTGAGGCTCTGCCCTTGGTCTTACTTGGCATTCGTAGCGCTTTCAAGGATGATTTACAAGCATCATCGGCTGAGTTAGTCTACGGCGAGCCATTGAGGCTGCCTGGTGAATTTTTAGAACAAACAACGTGTGGCACCAGTGACATGACAGACTTCACAGCGCGGCTTCGTAATATAGCTCAAAAACTGCAACCTGTGCCGACATCTCGCCACGGGAAAAATAAAGTCTTTGTATATAAAGACCTATGTACATGCGACTACGCATTTCTTCGAGAAGACGCGTCACATGGTTCCTTAACCCCAGCATACACTGGTCCACATAAAATTACAGAACGAGGCGACAAGGTCTACAAGCTGATGGTAAAAGGCAAAGAGGTAACAGTCTCCATCGATCGCCTCAAACCTGCATATATCCTTGCCGAAAAGGAAAGTGAACCAAACGACCCCATACGGCCTACTCCAAATAATACAAATCACGAGTCACGTGACACCACCAGGACCACTCGTTCCGGTCGTGTGGTAAGATTCCCGGATTATTATCGCCCCTAACCAGGTCTCTAGGGGGGAGTGATGTAGCGGCACAAACATTTTAACATTAATTACACAATTACACGTACATACTATTAACTTATAGGTATATCCAAAATCACATTCATATCATTTAAATATTTCGACACATTTATCATGCGTGACGGAACTTCACCGGTCGGGCTCAGTGGAAACGTACCTCTCTAAAACCTGTTTTGACGCTCGCCGGCTGCCCGGCGGCCGCGGCGCCCGCGCACCGCGCACCGCGCATCGCGCCGCCTCGCCAGTCCTGATCTACTCTCGACGCGGAGCGCACGCCGCTTAAACCGCCTACTGTTCTGCTTATACCCTCTTACCGTTTATGCGTAATAGTGATTTGGTATTCCGCCGAAGCGTAGCTATAACTTACCGTGCTATCCTGAACCCGCTTCTATGCTTGTGAGCTTTATAGACTGCTTGGATCTATCTGTGCCCTATAACACTTCATACTTAAGTGCTTTTAATACTGGTGTAATTGTGCTTGGGAAGACATTATATGCTGACTACAATACTTACCTGAAGATTTTCATTTCATCGCCCCAGCTCACACCTGTAAGGAAGTATCGACGACGACAAGGTAGGATTTATCTATTCTAATACCTACAAGTGTTTACAAAAAAGACGTATCAAACCCGCACTCTGGAAGCAGTTTCTGAGTTTAAACACACGATTATTATTAGCACTGATGAAGCACGATGAAACGTAGAGGTGGAGATGTAGGACGATGTATCAGGTCTGCTCCACAGGAAGGCGGCGTTTGTAACGACAGGAGTTGAGGTCCTGGTAGATCTTTAGAGTTGGATCACCAGCTTTTAGACCCAGGGCAGCTCCGCGAGATGAACAGCAGGGATGGCACAACGACAGTTTTTAATAATAAGATTGGGAGTAGTAGTCCCAGGTGTATCTTTAGATGGATCACCTTCAAGAATCTGTCTTGTCTCCAATTTTAAGAATTCCTTATAATAATAATAATAATAATAAGGATCGAGCGCCGTATCGACGGGGCCAAGGTACTCATTGGCAAACTATACTGCTTCAGGGAGGGTAATACACGACCACGTGTGATGCGCTTTGTGATTCGGGCATTCTCGGGGACTGAAATCAGTCCTCAAGAATTCATGTCTCGTGTTACAGAGCGCATCGACTTCCTGAAGTAGAAAGTTTATGCATGGGCGAGCCGTATTCGGCGGTATAAGCGGCGGGTTGATCGGTACTCGCAGAATCGCATGTTCCAGAGCGATGAGAGGTGGGTGTACAGAGCTTGGGAGCGACCCGAGCAAAGTATGTCGGACGTATGCCGCCCGGATGATGCCACCACGAGTTCTTTCTGGCACAGCATCTGGTCGGTGCCCGTCCGTCATACTGAGGCTGACTGGATGCGTGTTGTCGAGCATGTGTGTGAACCTATCCCAGAAATGGAACCAATATTAATAACACCTTTGGATGTAGCCAGAGCAGTTCGTCCGTTACCGAACTGGAAATCACCGGGACCGGACGGACTGCACAATTTCTGGCTCAAATGGTTTAGTAGTTCACACACTTGTCTGGCATCTCAATTTCAGTCATCCTTAGAGTCTGGGTCTCTACCGCAGTTTTTAACAACAGGCGTTACCCACCTGCTCCATAAGTCAGGTAGTCCCGCGGAACCCAAGAATTATAGACCGATCACGTGTTTGTCGACGGTCTATAAGCTTCTTACATCCATTTTGAGAGCGAAAATCAATACACACATTGACAAATACTCCATTATGTCTGCCTCTCAAAATGGATGTAGGAACGGGTCCCGCGGTACTAAGGAGCTACTCCTCATCGACATGGCCATTAGCCAACAGGTTCGTCGATCCCGCAAGGATCTGTCGACATGTTGGATAGATTATAAGAAGGCCTACGACTCGATTCCACATACATGGCTCATGAGGGTGCTGGAGTTGTACAAGATAGATGCAACTCTACGCGCCTTCCTTGAGTCGTGTATGGGGCAATGGAGGACGGTCCTTCGATATCCAGGATGTCGACAGATTCAGGGGAACGATGAGCCCGTATGGATTAAACGGGGAATATTCCAGGGCGACAGTTTGAGTCTACTTTGATTCTGTCTAGCCCTGAATCCTCTAAGTACATGGCTGGAGGATTCAGGTCTAGGCTATCGGTTGAGGAGAGATGGTCAGGTCATATCTCACCTTCTTTACATGGATGATCTGAAACTCTTTGCCCCCAACAAATTGCAACTGATGAAGCTACTGAAAGTAACTGAAACTTTTAGTAGCGCCATCAGGATGGAATTTGGTGTGGACAAATGTGCAGTCATGTATGTAAAGCGAGGGGAGATTATGGAATCCGAAGGAATTCAGCTCTCGGATTCCATACACCTGACATCCCTCTCCTCATCCGAAAGCTATAAATATTTGGGTATGTCGGAAGCGTTAGGCATTAACGTAACTGATATGAAGCAATCGTTGAAGGAGCGCTTCTTCGGTCGCTTGAAGAAGGTATTAAATAGCCTTCTTTCGGGCGGGAACAAGGTGCGCGCCTTCAACGGTTGGGTCATGCCGGTTTTAATGTACTCTTTCGGCATACTCAAATGGACTCAGACCGAACTCGATACCCTAGATAGGCGAGTCCGTACACTGCTGACTGCAAACCGGATGCATCACCCACGATCATCAGTGATGAGACTGTATATCCCGCGGAAGTGCGGGGGTCGAGACTTTTTAAACGCTAAGACGCTCCACAACCGCGAGGTATGCAGTCTCAGAGAATATTTTTTAAAAGCCGAGGTGGGTATGCACCGAGATGTGGTCGCAGTGGACAAGGGCCTCACCCCGCTGTCCATGGCTAAAGAGAACTGGCGCAAACCTGTAGTACTTACTACCGATGACCGCAAGGAAGTATGGCAAGGCAAGGAGCTTCACGGACGCTTCTACCGGGCTCTTCATGGGCCCGATGTAGATTTTCTAGCATCCGTGTCCTGGCTACGTTTCGGTGACCTCTTTGGGGAAAATGAAGGTTTTGTCTGTGCGATTATGGATGAAGTTATGTTGACGAACAACCACCGGAAATATATTATAAAGGACGGGACGGTTGATGTGTGTCGGGCATGCCACCGTCCGGGTGAGTCCATCAGACATATTATTTCTGGTTGTTCTCGTCTGGCTAACGGCGAGTACTTGCACAGGCATAACCAAGTAGCCAGGATTATTAACCAGCAACTTGCCTTGAAATATAAACTTGTGGAATCTGAGGTACCGTACTACAAGTATGTGCCCGACCCAGTTCTCGAGAAAGACCATGTCACGCTGTACTGGGATCGGTCTATCATCACTGACAGGACTATTGTCGCCAATAAACCTGACATAGTGGTGATAGACCGATCAGCGCGCCGCGTAATGATAATCGATGTTACCATCCCACATGACGAGAACCTCATGAAAGCTGAGAAAGAGAAACAAATGAAATATCTCGACTTGGCACACGAGGTTGTCGACATGTGGAATGTGAACTCGGCTATCATTGTGCCGATTGTTGTGACGGCCAATGGCCTTATAGCCAAAAGCCTCGACGAACATCTCTCGAGGCTCTCCTTAGGCGGTTGGATCAAGGGCCTGATTCAGAAGGCTGTACTCCTCGATACGACTCGCATTGTGAGGAGGTTCCTGTCTCTGGAGCCCTAACCACCGGTAGCTTGGACCCTGCTCCCGATACCGGCGGACCACTATTTTTTATATTTTTAAATGTTTTTTTTAATATTAATTTGTTTAGAAATATTTAAAAATGTAATTGATATTTATATAATTGAATAAAGGAGATAATAATAATAAATCTTTATTTTCAGATCAGAGATCCATAGGATAAAAATACAAATACAAAACAGCTTGGCACTAACTAAATAAAATAAAATAAAACTTAAAACACATATCTGAATGACGGTCTGTGTGCCGCCACCCAGTGGCACATTATTTTGCCATCCACTCGGCCGGCTACAGTAGCCACAAGGCTGTTGGGGCTGCCGCGCACCCGACGCATCAGCGATGCGATTCGCAGACGTAGCAGCGAGCCAAAATCCGGAACGCGTGCGTCCGCGAACATCCCCGACGCGCTACAGAAGCGCGGCAGCCCCAACAACACCCGGAACGCGTTATTATATTGGACTCGTAGAGCACCGTACGAGCCCTGTGTATAACTGACCCACAGGGCGCACGTGTACAGCGACTGGCAATAGGCCCTGAACAGTGTTATTTTAACCTCTCGCGTACACCGTGCGAACCTGCGGGCCAGCATGTTACACCTGACTGCCAGCGCTCTACGTTCCCTCTCTAAATCAGCGTCATCCGACAGCCTATCGGTGACCCAGTGCCCCAGGTATTTAAATCAATCGACTCTTTTCAGCGGAACTCCGCCCAAGGTAACTGATGGAACAACGTCGTAAATTTTATTTTGTGCCCTAAACACTAAAAGCTCGCTTTTGGTTGAGTTATACCCGAGACCATGAGTCACCGCATAGTCTTCACAGATTTGGGATGCCATTTGGGATTTCCTCCGCACCGGAGGTTATGCAGAAAATGAACAATAGCATATTCAGTGACATACAAGGGGTAGAACTGTATTATGATGATTTAATAATAGCTGGGAAGGACAAACAGGAGCATGATAGGATACTAATGCAGGTAATAGATAGAGCTAGAAAGAACAATGTAAACTTTAATAGTAACAAATTACAGTTTAGACTAGATCATGTGAAGTATGTAGGCTTGTTAATCTCTAAAGCAGGTATTAAAGTTGATCCAGGACATGTTCAGGCCATATTAGAACTGGAAAAACCAAATAATATAAAACAACTGCAAAAGTTCCTTGGAATGTGCAATTACCTAAGTAAGTTCATACCTGAATATGCAAAAACTACCGAACCATTGAGAAGTCTTCTCAAAAAAGATGTAGAATGGTTTTGGGATGCAGCTCAGACAGAAGCATTTGAAGAATTAAAAAAGAAGTTGAGTTGCACTCCTACTTTAGCAATTTTGAGTAACAAGGGAACAATAACTTTACAAACAGACAGCTCTAAGAGTGGCATGGGCGCCTGCTTGTTACAGAATGGGAAACCTGTGTCATTTTACTCTAGGTGCTATACAGAATGCCAAAATAGGTGGGCTCCTATTGAAAAAGAACTTTTCGCCATATGTGCAGCTATGGAGAAGTATCACCAATTCATTTATGGACGTAGAATTATAGTGGAAACTGACCACAAGCCTTTAGTGGCTATTATGAATAAAGACATAAATAAAATCTCTGCAAGACTACAACGCATGGTACTCAAACTTTTAAAATATGACTTTGAAATAAAATATGTACCAGGGTCTAAAATGTATATTGCGGACTATCTGTCCAGAAACTATTTGTCAAGTAATAAAAGGGTAGAGCCAACTCTGCAAGAACTAGTTCATTGCTTTGAAACGCAGTTGTCAATTTCAGACCGTATGATGCAACATCTGCAGTCACATACCAATAATGACCCTAACTTACAACAAGTTATGAATTGGTATAATACAGGTTGGCCAAAAAATGATAAAAATATTCATGATAAGGAATTAAAAGTATTGTATAAGTTGAGAAATGATATAGATGTCAAAGATAGTATTTATATTATATAAAACTACAAGGCCACTCACTCACTCACTCACTCACTGATTGACATGTCGTTTCTCGGAATGGGTGGGAGATGGGTCAGGGGTATGTTTTGCAATTATGTGCAGCAACACCAAGTGAGTAGAGGAAAATTATAGAGGAGATTCAAATTGTATATTATAAAAATAGAATACTGATACCTAGAAATATAAGACAAGACTAGTATTTGCGTGTTGCGCGAGGTGCAAGCACCTCGCGTGCTTTGTCCTTGTTAGATGTTTCACTTTTAAAACCCCTAGATGTAGTAAAAATGTCAAACATTACTTTAGTCTTTTATTTTTCAAACTCTAGTGAAGTGCCAAATAAAGCTCAAAATGACCCGAAAGGTTTCCACTTGATTAAGCTTTTTAAATGTAGTGAAAGTCTAGAGAAAGCCTTAGGAAAACCTATTATTGTTGTTTGAATGAACTTGTACAATTTGCTAAAACTTAAAAATGATGCGAGTATTATTTACTTTAGCATCCTCGAAAACCATGAAAACGACTCCCATGACGAAAAATTAGAAAAATTGTGCTGTCGCCATCTTGGATTTTGATTGTAACCCCACTATCGGCTTTAGCATCCCAGAAAACTATGAAAACGACTCATGGCGAAAAATTAGAAAATAATCGCAGCCGTTATCTTTGATTTTGGTTTTAACCTCACTATCGGCTTTAGCATCCCCGAAAACCATGAAAACGACACCCATAATGAAAAGTTTGAAAATTACAGCAACAGCCATATTCGATTTTTATTTTGATATCACTACGGGCTTTAGCATACTCGGAAACCATGAAAACGACTCCCATGATGAAAAATTTGAAATTTCTCGCAGCCGCCATCTTGGATTTTGATTTTGACCTCACTATCGGGCTTAGCACCCTCAAAAACCATGAGAACGACTCCCATCATGAAAAATTTGAAAAGTTATCGCAGCCGCCATCTTTGATTTTGACCTCAGTATCGGCTTTAGCATCCTCAGAAACCATGAATACGACTCGAATGATGAAAAATTTGAAAATTATCGCAGTCGCCATCTTGGATTTTGATTTAGACCTCACTCTCGGCTTTAGCATCTTCGGAAACCATGAAAACGACTCCCATGATAAAAAAAAAAAAAAGTAATTGCAGCCGCCATCTTGGATTTTGATTTTGACCTCACCTATCGGCTTTAGCATCCTCGAAAACCGTGACAATGACTCGCATGATGAAAAATTAGAAAACTATCGCAGCCGCCATCTTGGATTTTGATTTTGACCACACTATCGGCTTTAGCATCCTCGAAAACCATGAAAAGGACGACCATGATGAAAAATTAGAAAATTCACAAAGCCACCATCTTTGATTTTGATTTTGACCCCAGTTCTGTAATCAGCAACCACGAAAACCATGAAAATGACACCCATGTCGAAAATAAATTAAAAACAAAGCAGGAGCGCGTACACTCTAGATAAAAGCTTTGATGTTGACTTTGCTGTGTTAATCACAATAAAATAAAATAAATAATTTTAAAAACCATTTGAGCACTTTAAAGATTTTGAAACCCCTTAAGAACCCCTAATACAATCTAAAACCTTATTTAAAAACTCTGACCTATTCCCATTAAGAAAAGGGTGTTATTTAAATGGTTAGCATAGTATTCGTACTCGTAGTTTTGTAAGCAGAAAAATATAATCTGTGAGCAGAAATAGCTAACTGATCAGCAACTCATGGACAGCAAACATTCCAAAATCAATCACCAATTTATGTCATTCTGGATGGCTGTAATTATTTTTGTACAGCATATTAATTATATAAGCTGCAATGAGCTGCTCCTGTTTAATACATTTTTTTAAGCACTCAGGGGGTAAGCAAAAAAAATCATTTTGAGCTGCATATAAAAGTAGCAAAAATAATTTACTTGTCTAAAAATAGAAAAATTACGCTATAAAAATAAGTCAGAACTCGAGGTGACCTACGGCAAAACTGCACTAATGAATAAAAGCACATTCTGTATGGCCAAAAAAATATTTAATAAACTACCCGAAAAAATTAAAATGTTTAATCTGGACAAATTCAAAAAAGAACTATTTAGAATTTTGACTAATAAATGCTACTCATTAAGGGACTATTTCGACGACAATTCTATAATTACTGCCTTATAACACCCTACCTGACCTGTTTTAATGACCTTGAATTTTGTTCGACATTATCATTATTAATTATGACATGTAACTTAACCATTTGACATTTATTGAGAAATTGATTGTATATATTTTTTTTCTTTGGATATGATATGCCCATTTATACTGATTTTATTACTGACGTGAAAGTTGTCATAATTTCACCAATTTTTGTTATTTTAAAACTTAATCAATTATATTTGTACGCCTCTGGGCAAAACATGGAGGATCTACCTATGTTCTATGTTAAGGGTTTGGTTTCCGCACTTAGTCCCTAAATTGGACCATTGTATGTGAGCCATGGTGGCCGTTACTCCAACCAGCCCACCTCCCTCCAGAAGCAGATCAAACTTCCCGGTCTTCTCAGGACATCCTCAAGGGATCTCGGTGTTCCAAGAGTCTCCTCACGGATCTGGGTGACGCCGGTGCACTCGAGGAGTACATGCGCTACAGTTTCCTCCGCCTCCATGCACGCTCTGCACAGGGGGCTATCAGTGATACCTAGGGTGTGGAAGTGTTTGTTCAGTGAGCAATGTCCAGTGATGGTCCCCGCCACCAGTCGCAGGCTATCTCTGTCCAGGCGCAGAAGGCGCTTGGTTAGCTTCGTGTCCAGGGATGGCATAGCTTCCTTGGATTGCCTGCACCCTGGTGTCGAGGTCCACCATTTTCCCGCTTGCGTTTGAGTGTGATCCTTTAACCAACTCCTTAGCTGCTTAAAGGGAATGGGTACAATGGGTTCGGGTCCGAAGGCTTTTGTGCTGGATCCCCTTCTGGCAAGTTCATCAGCCGCATCGTTTCCAAGTGATCCGCTGTGTCCTTTGATCCATTGTAGTGTCACAGTGTTGTGGTTTAGTACCGTAACACGTTCTAGGGCATTATGGCATTCTAGTATTAGTCTCGACGTGATCTGGTTTCTCTTTAAGGATTGAAGGACTGAGGCACTGTCGGAGAGTATACGAATATGGGTATTCGTAACTTCTCTGACCTCTATGGCGTGTGCCGCTTGGATAATGCCAACACACTCAGCTTGATAGACAGAGTTGAGCATTCCCAGGGGTTTGGATATTTTAATGTTTAGGTCGTTGGAGAACACTCCGACACCTGTCCCGTCGTCGGTCTTTGATCCATCAGTGTAGATCCTTAGCTCTTTTAGACCTGAGTAGTCACGCGTCTCCGCTGTGAGCTCTATGCTGTAGTGTTTTTTAAAGCAGTGGGTCTTCAGGGTTCTATCGCTGGGTGCTGCCATCATGGGCTGCCGCTTGATAGCATCATCTTTTAAGCGTGTATGTTTGATTCTGGAATCTTTACTGAGGGTGCCGGATACTTCGAGCCTGAAAATCGCTAGGGTAGCCTCCTCTCTTACAACGAGGTGTAGAGGTGACAACCCCAGCATCACCTGTAAAGCGGCAGTGGGTGATGTCCTCATGCTACCGGTGATTGCTACGCAGGCAAATCTCTGTAGCTTCTCGAGATCTTTCTGGGCTGTGCTCAGGTTGGTCCTGGGCCACCAAACTAACGAGCCGTATGTGATGATTGGTCGGATGACTGTGGTGTATAGCCAGTAGGTGATTTTAGGGCTTAGGCCCCAATTTCTGCCGAGCAGTCTTTTGCACTGCCATAGGGCTATGCTGGCTTTTGTGGTGATGTAGTCGGTGTGTTTGGCCCAATTCAGTTGTTTATCCAAATAGATGCCCAGGTATTTGGTTTCAGTCGACAGGTTTAGGGTGGTCCCAAAGAAGCGTGGTAACTGTAAGGTTGCCAACTTTCTTTTCTTTGTGAAAAGGACGAGTTCAGTTTTGGTAGGGTTCACCGCTAGTTTATATTCTTTGCACCAGTCCTCTACCATTTTCAAGGCTTGACGCATAAGGTTGCATAGTGTATTTTCGTGTGTGCCGTTTATTATTATGGTTATATCATCAGCGTAGCCCACCGTGAAGTAGCCTCTGTCATTTAGACGCTTGATGAGGCTGTCTACTACGAGGTTCCATAGAAGTGGCGAGAGGACGCCCCCTTGAGGGATCTACCTATTTAAAACACCTCACACTATGTGTAACTTGACCTATGTTCACAAATAAAGCTTTCTGATTTCTGATAGAATTTACGCTGCCGCCCTATCTCCCGTCAGCCATGTCATCGGAGCTCCGCCGGCCTTCGGCCTACGCTCCTCATGTCCCAAAATAGGACTTTTGGGACCAATTAGTTATTTAGCTCACCATGTTTTAAATATGCATACCAATCAAATACACTGCCTAAAGACATTTTCTCTGCTGATCAATCATGAAATCTTGCTGATCAAGTAGTTATTTTGCGGACTGAATGTTTATTATGCAAACTCATGTTATTGTAAGCTGCCTATTTATGATTTAATTTTTGACCATTATCAAAATTATTTGCGGAACAAGGACTGCTGCCTGATTTTTCTAATTGCAAACGAAATCTTTGTATGTCGACCAAATTATTTAAATGCTGTTTTTTTTTGTGGCTCACCAAATTTACAATTGCTAAGGTTAAGGTTTAGCCTAAGGTTTGCTTGTCGTCGCCCCTGAGTAACACTTCACCCACTCAACCTTCGTTACGCTACGAAGGTCGCCGGCTCGCTTCGCTCGCCACCTCCCCCTTTCCTCTACCACCACCAGACAGGTTTCGATGCCTACTATAATATTTGTTCACAAACATAATGGCTATCTGTAACCGTTACGAAGTTACAGCCCTTTTAATTTTAGGGGAGGTTGGGGAGGGGAGGGGAGGGTAACAAATTTAAACGCCCCTCAATAATAAAGAATAGTAGTAAAAATTTTGATGTTGAAAGCTGCTACGTGTCCTAGTTTCCGAGATACGATGGAGGGAAGGGTATTGGGAGGAGAGGGGGAGTTTTGAAAAAACGATTTTGACCAACTCTGGGCCTCTTAATAAGAATCTGAAAAAAAAAATGTTCAAAGTCTCTTAACTTCCGAGATCCGCCTAAAGGGGGTGAGAAGGGGGGCATGGGAGGCCATTTTGAAAAATGCTTTTTACTTTTCCGAGCCTCCTCCACCATCTGGGAGAACAATTATGTCAGTCAGTCAGTCAGTGTGCGGTAATCGAAAACCGGAAATGGGATCTTGAATTTCTGAAATGTCACAATTTTTATAAACTAACCAGGATACAAACTACCTGTCAGTAAAAGAACGGTGGCTGTACGTTGACTTTGGTAGAACAAAAGAATTCGCCAAAGTCGGGTCTGACCCGAAAATTGAAGCTCCAATGGACTTTTAAGATTTTAAAACCTCTTAATTAAGAATAAGAAGAAAGAAAGTTATTCAACCTAAAACCTTTTTTAAAAACTTTGACCTTTTCCCATTAAAAAAACGTTACCCTAAAGTTTGCTTGTCGTCGCCCCTGACTTACGCTTCACCCACTCAACCTTCGTTACGCTACGGAGGTCGCCGGCTCGCTTCGCTCGCCACCTCCCCCCTTCGCCCCACTCGGTCTCGCAGGTTCGCTCCGCTCAGCCGTACCTACCACCAACGGACAGGTTTTGACGCCTACTATAATATTTCTTCAAACACATAGTGGCAATCTCAAACCGTTACGAAGTTACAACCCTTTCAATTTTAGGGGATGTTGGGGACGGGAGGGGAGGGTATTCAAAATTCTAAGCATATCAATAACAAAGATTAGTAGTAAAACTCAAAAAAGCTGCTATGTGTCCTAGTTTCCGAGATATGATGGGGGGAGGGGTGAAGGGGGGGAGAGAGGGTAGTTTTAAAAAAATATTTTGACCAACTCTGAGCTCTTTTTTATGAATCTGAAAAAAAAAAAGTTCAAAGTCTCTTAACTTCCGAGACCCGCCTAAAGGGGGGGAAAAGGAGGGCAACGGGGCCGATTTTGACAAATGGTTTTTATTTTTCCAAGCCTCCTTTAGGGGAAGGGGGAGCGGTGCAAAAAGGGGGGTTTGGCACTTTATCCCTACTCGAGAGAGTTACTTGTTTACGAATCTATCAAAATATACCCCGCACCCCTTCACCATCTGGGAGAACAATTGTGTCAATCAATGGTAATCGAAAACCGGAAATGGCACGGCCGCCATCTTGAATTTCGGAAATGTCACAATTGTTCTAAAATAACCAGGATAAAAAATACCTGTCAGTAAAAAACGGGGGCTGTACGTTGATTTTGGTAGAACAAAAGAATTCGCCAAAGTTGGGTCTGACCCAAAAATTCAAGCCTCAATGGACTTTTAAGATTTTGAAACCTCTTAAGAATACGTTTATTCAATCTTAAACCTTTTTTAAAAACTCTGACCTTTCCCAGTAAAAGAATCATTACCCTAAAGTTTGCTTGTCGTCGCCCCAGAGTTACGCTTTACTCACTCAACCTTCGTTACACTACGGAGGTCGCCGGCTCGCTTCGCTCGCCACCTCCCCCCTTCGCTCCACTCGGTCTCGCAGGTTCAAATTATGGTTATTATATTATATAGGATAATATAATATAATTATTAATGTATTAATAATAAATAATTAATCAATTATAATTTATTTTACATGCATGTCAATGGTAAATTATCTTTAAGGCTAGTAAAGTCATATTTTATCATTTTGTAAATAATGTCAATTATATGTAATAAGAATAAGTAATCAATCAATAACAATATAATTTTACATGCATGTCAATGTTAAATTATTTTAAGGGGCTGGTAATGTCATATTTTATCATTTAAAAATTCCTCGATAGAGTAATACGTCTTTTCTATTAAAAATAAATACAATTTACTTTTGAATTTGCGGACATTATCTTCACTCCTTAAACATTTTGGTAATTTATTATAGACCTTTGGAGCCATTACAAAAATACTGTTTTTGTATAGTGCAGTACTAGATCCGACTGTTTGTAACAGATCACAACGGCGCTGACTAGTAACTCGGTCAAATTTATGTAAATTCTTTTTGACGAACATAGACGTTTCAAAGATGTACAACGATGGCATAGTTAATATTTTCGTATTCTTAAAAAACGGTTTGCAGCTGTCTGTTGTCTGCAAATTATATATAGCTCTTATGCACCTTTTTTGGCATTTAAATACCATATCTCACCCGTGGCATTGCCCCAAAACATAATTCCGTATCTCAATGTTGAAGCCACCAGGCCATGGTACGTCGTTAAGACTGTTGCTCGATTGGCCGTCTTACTTAACATGTGCAAAGCATAGGAATGTTGGTTTAGCTTACTGCATACTTTGTCAATATGTGAATTCCATTTTAAAGTGTTTTCTATGTTTAGTCCAAGAAATTTAGTCACATTTGCTTCATTAATAGTTTTGTCCTTGTATTTAATATTTAAGTCCAGATTGTAATTTATTCTTTGTTGAAATTTCATTATTAATACTGTGTTATCTAGATTTATAACCAAATTATTATTTTGCAGCCAATTCACAACCGATAGTAAGGTAGAATTAATCTCAGCCTCCAATGTGCTTACCTCGTCACAGTTAAAAAGTAAGGTACTGTCATCTGCAAACATTGTCATAGGATATGATGATGCTGTCGGAAAATCGTTAATCGTTCGTTCGTTTGTCGTTCGTTTTTAGGGGAGGTTGGAGAGGGGCGAGGAGGGTAAACAAATTTCAAAGCCCCTCAATGATAAAGAATCGGAGATACGGTGGGGGGAGGTTTGAAGAGGGGGAGAGGGGGGGGGGTTCTGAAAAATTATTTTGACCAACTCTGGGACCCTTTTTACGAATCTGAAAAAAAAAATGTTCAAAGTCTCTTAACTTCCGAGATCCGCCTGAACGGGGTGGAGTAGGGGGCAAGGGGGGTAAAAAGGAGGGGTTTGGCATTTTTCCCCTACTCGCGAGAGTCACTTCTTTACGAATCTATCAAAATATACCTCCTTCCCCCTCCACCATCTGGGAGAACAATTATGTCAGTCAGTGGTAATCGAGAAACCGGAAATTGCTCGGCCGCCATCTTGAATTTCTGAAATGTCACAATTTTTCTAAAGTAAGCAGAATACAAGCTACCTGGCAGTAAAAAAACGGTGGCTGTACGTTGACTTTGGTAGAACAAAAGAACTCGCCAAAGTCGGGTCTTACCCGAAAATTCCAGCCCCAATGGCTCTCGGGGTTGCCAGCTGAAAGTGATGAAAATGGTCAAATGTCATTTGTGGAACGCCAATGTTGCCGGCTAGTCAAAGTCTCTATTCAAAATGTGAATATTTCTACTTTTCATGTTTTTGGGGAAAATCGGGAAAAATACCCTGAACATGGGGAATTTTTTTACACCAGGCAATACTCCTTGACAAACACACACGATCGGTTCATACAACACAATCCAGTCGGGGGATGCCAGCTGTCCCATTTATCACGTCGAAAATTGTGATTTTTCGTCGTTTTTACAAGATGGCCGCCAAGCTGTCCGCCATCTTGTTTTTTTGAAAAGTCATAATTTTCCTGAAATCTCAAGGATATAGGCCACCAACCGGTGTACTTGGTGTTGCCAACTTTTGAGTTTGGTAGAACAAAAGAACTCGCCAAAGTCGGGTCTGACCCGAAAATTCAAGCCCCAATGGCTCTCGGGGTTGCCAGCTGAAAGTGATGAAAATGGTCAAATGTCATTTGAGGGACCCCAATGTTGCCAGCCAGTCAAAGTATCCATTCAAAATGTCAATATTTCTACTTTTCATGTTTTTGGGCAAAATCGGGAAAAATACCCCAAGAATGGGAAAAATGTTTGCACCAGGCATCACTACTCAAAAAAACACAACCGCAACAGAGTCAGAGGCATAGTCAAAGACAGAGTCAGAGGCATAGTCAAAGACAGAGTCAGAGGCATAGTCAAAGACAGAGTCAGAGGCATAGTCAAAGACAGAGTCAGAGGCATAGTCAAAGACAGAGTCAGAGGCATAGTCAAAGACAGAGTCAGAGGCATGGTCTAAGCGGAAGATCTCGAAGATACGCATCAGCGAGCCACGGGCGGACAGTCAACGACGGAGCACCTCCGAGGCAGCGAGGCGTCGGGATGCTGGGCTACGGGCGGACAGTTGACGACGGAGCACCTCCGAGGCAGCGAGGCGTCGGGATGCTGGGCTACGGGCGGACAGTCGACGACAGAGCACCTACGAGGCAGCGAGGCGTCGGGATGCTGGGCCACGGGTGGAGCGACACGTCGAGCGTGGACAACGGTACGAACGGATTGACAGGTCACGTAGCCTTTCTTTATCAAATAGATTTATTCGACTTGTTTAAAAATTGAGGGATGGTCTTGCATTACCCCCCGTGAACCAGAGCGCTTCACAACCATTGCAGAAAATCTATCAAAGGAAATATATTACCGAACTTTGACCCTTGGCCCAAGAATCAGCGCATGGACGTATGGTTGAAAAAATCAATGAGTACGCCACGGTGTACGGGTGGGATGAAAGACTCTCTACTCATTTTGCTATGCAAAAGTTATACTGTACACGTGGCCTGAATGGCAGGAGAAATTGCTTAGTGCATTCCCATGTGAACAGAATTATGGGCAGACTTTGGAAAATTGATTCCAAGGTCTGTTTGATTAGGAGGAATAGTAGGTACAATGAATCTATTGAGGTGTACTATTATGAAAAACTAAGTTTAGCGAACCAATGCGAGATAGTGGGCACCCGCGCGGTAGAACGTATAGCATTACGGATAAGACTCTTAGATCTTGCATCCATCCAGAATTCCTGATCAGCTGTTACAGTACTTGATGAGTAATAGGGATTACGACCAATCTGGTCCGGATCGTTCTCTTATTAGGAATAGGAATTTTGACAACAGAACTCATGCGTCGCCTCTGTAGCGATCCCGAAATTTGGTGTTATGCCGAATCACGTCGCTGGTTGTTTTGCAAGGAGAAGGGTCATAGTTTCTTGCACTGCCCTAAGCCGCTGGTGAAGTGCACGCGTTGCAATAAAGTTGGTCACACCTCTGAAAAGTGCTATTTTAAATCTGATGAAAAGTTAACTAACACGGGTGGTGCAGTGCAGAAAAACTATGAGAATCGATTTTATAAACGAAGACGCGAGCGGGGCGGAGCAAAATTTTTGAAAGAAATAAATGTCAACAATTCTGAACTCCAAGCGTTTGTATATTTCGAAAGCGACGTTTCTCTCATTAAGGAATCTGCTGTCAAGTAGTTAGGTTTGTCGCGCGACAACACCCCTACATTTATGAAAGGTTTTGGGAATAGTGTAGTTCAGTCGTTAGGTTGATGATGAAGCCCACCGGCTTCATCGCTCGATCAACGGTGAAATCAAGATGATGGTCTTGCCCTGTTCTGAATCTTGCCGCATTTCATCTAAACAGGTTCCCTGCCGTGCTGAAATAGTTGATGTGGTGAATAGGATTGTTGATGAGCGATTGTAGTATATCTTGTGTGTAACTGCGCGGGTACCGACAGTAATAAACTAGCTACTGAACAGGACGGACGTTTCATTATCTACTTACCTACACACTAATTGGCGACGAGGCCGAAATCTACCCGCAAGCCTTGTTTTGTGTCGTCGAAATGGCAAATTTCCTTGGGAATTTAAGTACTTTCGATGATAAAATTCACGAGTGGGAAGTATTTCACGGCAAGTTAACGCAGTTTGTTAAACTAAATAGTATATCGGACGAAAACAAAAGTGCAGTGTTGCTGACTCATTTGTCGGATGAATCCTACCGTTTGCTACGGAATCTCGTACATCCAAAGAAGATCGAGGAAGTAGCTTACAGTGAGCTAGTAATTGTACTCAACAATCATTTCACGCCAAAAAGGTCGACATTCGCCGACAGGGCGAAGTTCTACGAAGCGACGAGATCCGACGGTGAAAGCATCGAGGATTGGGCAGCACGGTTGCGAGGACTAGCCGTGTACTGCGAATTTGGCACGGAGCTTGATACGCTTCTACGCGATCGTTTCGTGCTCGGCTTCAGAACAGGACATGAGCGAGATAAGCTTTTCGAGAGCGACTCCAAGACCTTGACGCTGGGGCAGGCGATGGAGGTCGCGCAGAAGGCATCGTGTGCGCGGCAAGCTCGCGCTGGCGGCGCGAGCATCGGCAGCGCGGGTTCCGTCGTCGTGAAGGAGGAGCCGGTGTTCCACGTGCGCGCGGGCAGCTCTGCCGCGGCGCGCGGGGCCGGCTCGCACCGGGCTGCAGGCGCTGGCGCGGCCGCTGCAGTTCGCGCCAGTGATGAAGAGCGGTGCACAGTGTGCGGGTTAAAGAACCACAGTGCGGCCAAGTGTAGGTTTAAGAACTACAAGTGTTTAGTTTGTGGTCAGAAGGGCCACCTAAAAAAGTTATGTGCGAATAAAAAATCCGAGTTCATAATATCGGCACGGAGGAGACGGATGGGTGCCAAGAAGGTGATTGCAGCGAGTGTGAGCTTTTTAATTTGAGGTATGTTGACTATAAGCCTATTAAATTAACAGTTACTGTGAACAATATTGACATGCCTATGGAGTTAGATACCGGATCCGGAAGCACTGTAATATCAAAGAGTTTATATGTTCAACATTTTTCTACTCTAAGGTTGACTAAAAGTGATCTGAAAATGTGCCTTTACAACGGTCATAAAATCACACCTTTAGGATAATTTGTGGCCACAGTTAATTATTCACAATTAACAGAAAATATAAAAATATATGTATTGGAGAATGGTGGTCCACCGCTCCTGGGTCGTGATTTTATGACGAAATCTAGAATTAATTTTTCAGTAGCAAATAACAACATAATTTGTAAGAATAAAAACATTGATGAAGTGCAACGGCTATTGAAACAGTTCCCAGATGTTTGGAAAGATGAGTTAGGTTGTTTTAATAAGTTTGAAGTTGAATTGAAGCTAAAAGAAAATGCAACTCTCAAGTTTTTTAAGCCGCGAACGGTACCTTTCGCTCTCAGGGACAAAGTTAGCCATGAACTGGATCGATTAGTCGGTTTAGGTATTCTAGTGCCTGTTAATTATTCTGAGTATGCCACACCTATAGTTCCAGTTTTAAAGGAAAACGGAAAGTTAAAAATTGCAGGAGATTTTTCTTGTACCTTGAATAAAGAACTAGAAATAGATAGGTACCCCTTGCCTCGAATAGAGGAGGTGTTTTCCAAGATAGGGGGAGGTGAAAACTATTCAAAAATAGACTTAAGTAACGCATACAATCAATTTAAATTATCAGATTCGTCTCAAAAGCTAACAACCATAAATACACACAAGGGCCTATTTTCCTATACGCGTTTAGTTTATGGCTTAGCTTGTGCCCCTGCCATATTTCAAAAAGCTATGGAAACATTATTAACCGGTCTAGAAGGAGTCACTGTATACAAATCTGGCAGGAAAGATGCTGAGAGATGTAATTATATAATAGAAGTTTCAGCCGTCATTCGCAAGGCCCTCATCACACAGGACAGATTATTTATAAATTGGACCTCCTGCCCGGTACGAGACTTCACACTAGTAACGAGATGTTACAGCTGCCATCAGTACGGTCATGCAGCTAAGACGTGCAAGGTCGCTGTCCCGGTTTGTGGACATTGCGGGGAAGAAGGACACTCTAGCCAAGACTGCGCGAAAAAAGCTGATGATCCAAAATGTGCCACATGTATGCGCTTTAAAAAACAAGCCAACCACAAGACGGGAGACGCTGTTTGTCCGGCTAAACTGGCTGCCGAATACAGGTACATTAACTGGATCGACTATGAAGGCGCCTAAGAGCGCCACATATTTGTTTAAATCTTAGACTTAATTTATTGTTGTTAGTTTAAATAGAATGGATATTAATTTAATTACTGACATAGATAACTCATTTTTAACTGAGTCAAAGTCATGTGAGGTTGAGGACTGCAAACAATATCTTTCCCAGTATCAAAAGTCACTAACCATACTAACCCAAAACATACGTAGTGTTTATAAGAACATAGATAGCTTTAACATTTTTCTTCATAGACTTAACTTTAATTGTGATATTATGGTGCTAACTGAATGCTGGCTATCAAAGCGCCACGATAACCTCCCGACAATACCAGGATACAACTTATTGTACACTAAAATCAACCACAATCAAAATGATGGTGTCGTTGTTTTTGCCAAGGAATCCTTAAAAGCCACAGTCGATGAACCTGATCTACAAGAATGTATTAGTAACTGCCTTATCATCAAAATTGGTACATCTACAGCGATAATTGCTTTGTATAGATCCCCTTCCGCTAGAAACTTAACCTCTTTCCACAGTTCCCTAAACCTGATCTTTCAAGCACTTAGCCCATTTAAGAATGTAATACTAACAGGCGACATTAACATTAATATTGGCTCCGAAAACTGCGATGCAGGGACTCAAGATTACCTTAACATCTGCTCATACCACGGGTTTCTGCCTGCTCACACATTGCCTACTCATCAGAGCGGTTCTTGCCTCGATCATATGATGATAAAATCCAGCTACTCATATATTACGCTTGTTACTAACTCAACAATAACCGACCACCATTCTGTCTTACTAGCCGTAAATTTAACGCTGCCTAAGCAAAATCGCCCCCAGACAAAGACTAAATTAAACACAAACCAACTCGAATATGATTTACGCCACATTGATTATAGCCTAGTTTACAATACTGCTGACGCTAATTTGGCTTTATCGTACTTAATAAAACATGTCCAACAAGCAATATTACGTAATACGACAGTTGTGACGGTAAATAATCGTCTTCATAATATTAAACCTTGGATTACTCCTGGACTAATTCGGTGTATAAGACACAGAGATAAACTTCATCAGAGAACTAAGAAATACCCTGATAATTTAATCATTCTAAACACCTATAAAAGATACAGGAATTTCTGCAACAATCTCTTAAAGAAACTTAAAAATAACTATGATAAAAATGAATTAAATAAAGCAGGCAACAATAGCAAGCAAATTTGGAAGCATATTAAAAACGTCACCTATATGACTAAACAACGTGAATCAAATTCGAGGTTACTGCTTACTAATCCTTCACCGCTCATATCCGCTAACAAAGTAAATACATTTTTTGCTTATGTTGGGAAAACTTTGGCCGAACAGATTCCAGAACATTGCGCCCCACCATCTTTCCAAAAACTAAACAATACCTGTAACCTGAAATCTTTTGCTATGATGGATACTGACGAAAATGAAATATCCCGAATAATTTCTGGCCTTAAAGATGACTGTGCAGTTGGATGGGATAATATAAGCAACAAGGTCCTTAAACTGTTTAAGCATGTATTGGCACCTCCCTTAACGCATATATTTCGAATCTGTCTTTCCAAAGGAATTTTCCCTAACTGTCTAAAAAAAGCAGTTGTTATCCCTATCTATAAATCTGGAGACAGGGACTTGGTTAATAACTATAGGCCAATATCATTACTCCCCTCAATCTCAAAAATACTTGAGAAAATTATAAACAGCAGACTAGTTAGCTACCTAGAAAAAAACAACTTCTTGTCACCTGCGCAATTTGGCTTCAGAGCCAAATTATCCACAGCCGATGCGGTGCATAGCCTGACCAATTATGTCTCAGAAGAGCTAGCCAAAGGGAACCAGGTCCTAGGAGTCTTCCTTGATTTAGCGAAAGCCTTTGACACTGTCTCTGTTTCTGTGCTTTTAAGAAAATTAGAGGCCATGGGAATAAGGGGAACGCCACTGACATTACTTGCTGACTACTTAACCGACCGATACCAATGTGTTAGAATTGACCACTTTACGAGCGATGAGGAGAAAAATACTGGATTTGGTGTTCCCCAGGGAAGTATTTTGGGCCCTACCTTATTCCTGGTTTATATTAACGACCTGTGTAATCTAGATATCAAGCACGGCAAGATTATATCATATGCTGACGACACGGCACTAATTTTTTCTGCTAAAAACAGTAGCGAAGTCTTTGAAAACGCTCAACTCGGTTTTAACACTGTGACTAATTGGCTTCAAAGCAATTTACTAACATTAAATGCTGACAAGACAAAATATATTCAGTTCTCCATGCGTAAGCCTCAATTTAACACTGCTAACTTCCATATATGTGCCCATCAATGTGGTAACCTGTCAGTCAACATGTGCAACTGCCCTTCTATCCTCAAAACCAGTAACATTAAATACCTCGGGGTTAGAATAGACGACACACTCTCTTTTAGGCATCATATTGAAAGTCTGGTTAAAAGAGTGCGCAAATTAATATATGTATTTAAAAAAATACGAAACTTTGCAGATTCAAAATTAATCACACAAGTTTATTTCGCCCTATGTCAATCTATAATTCAATACTGTATAATTTCATGGGGTGGCGCATCAAAAACTATCTTGCTTCCCCTTGAAAGAGCTCAAAGAGCAATTTTAAAGGTAGCAAACTTCCATCCCTTTTTCTTTCCCACAGATCAGCTGTATAAATCCTGCAACGTGTTGACTGTGCGTCAGCTTTTCATTAACCACTTAGTATTAAAACAGCACACCATGCTCACTTACAATGCTGACACTACTAACAAAAGGCGGAATGACATAGTTTGCATTTCTAATATAACCTCCAAACATGTCTTTATCGAAAGATTCTTTTCTTTTTTAGGCCCATTTCTGTACAATAGATTAAATAGAAAACTAAGTATATATAAGTTAAATTATTTTAGCTGTAAAAAATCAATAATTGCATTTTTACAACCAATGTCATATGCACAGACAGAAGATCTACTTGTTGTTTGCAAATAAAGTGCTAACACGCCGTTTTTAATTAATTTTACTTTTATAAAAGTTTACTTTACTTTTCTTGTAACGTTAATTTATTTATTTTAAGGTTTTAAGGTTTATGCACCTTGTAGCCTGAAACACAGGTACAACCTAGTTCAGGCAAATAAGCTAATGTGCTCTATTTTATTGATAAGACATGTTATTGTAAATGTGCCCCTTTTTATAAATAAACGATTATTATTATTATTATTACTGTATGGCTTGACGACATTTGTATAACGGGTCCATCGAAGGAAATACATTTGTCAAGGCTGCGTGAAGTTTTAAGTAGATTGCAGGACGCAGGTTTGCGTTTGCAAAAAGACAAATGTGTTTTTTTTGAAAAAAGTGTCACTTATTTAGGCTACGTTATAGATAGGAGCGGGTTAAAGACTTGTCCATCCAAGGTGGAGGCGATTTTAGGAGCACCAGCACCTACCGATGTACTAGGAGTAAAACGGTTCCTAGGAGTAGTAAATTACTACAGGAACTTTATTCCGGGTGCATCGGCATTACTGAGCCCGTTACACGAGCTACTACGAACTGGGGCAGAGTGGCAGTGGGGAGGGCGCCAGCAAGCGGCATTCCGCAGCGTGAAGCGCGCGCTGGCCAGCGAGCGCGTGCTGGCTCATTTCGAGCCAGACGCGCCCTTGGTGCTGACAGTGGGCGCGGGGCCATGCGGGCTTGGCGCCGTACTGGCGCACACCGGCGCAGACGGAAGCGAGCGTCCAATTGCATTTGCCTCTCGGTCGTTATCGGCGAGCGCGAAAAATTATAGCCAAATTCAAAAGGAAGCGACCGCTATTATTTTTGGTGTGATACATTTTCACCAATACTTATACGGGCGTCAGGAACCATTTATCTTGAAGACGGACGACCGACCCTTGCTTTCTATATTTGGCAAAGGTAACGGTGTGTCGGTGACGGCTGCATTGCGTCTTCAGCGATATGCAATTATATTATCAGCCTATAACTATATACCTAAATACATAGACGGCAAAAACAATGAGATTGCGGATTATTTTTCTCGCTCACCGCTATCGGCTACAATCAGTGAGGATAAGCAGGACGGAGGAGGAAGTTCGAGGTATTTCCTTTTCCTAGAAGCAAGCGTAGAACCGGTTTTATTTAGTGATATCAAACGGGAGATCGCGGCGGACAAAGTATTGCTAATGGTAATGAAGTATATGAACAAGGGATGGCCTAGGAAAATAAATTGCAAATTAATAGCACCGTATTTTCAATGTAAAACGGATTTAGAGGTGATCGATGGTTGTCTCTTTCGCGGTCATAGGATAGTGATTCCGAGGGTCTATAGGGAGAGGATGCTAAATGAGTTGCATTCGGCGCATTTTGGCATCGTCAAAACTAAAAGTGCAGCTCGTAGTAGAATGTGGTGGCCGGGTATCGACGGCGATATCGAGAGGTGGGTCGGCTCGTGCGCGGCATGCGCCGCCGTGCGCAGCGCGCCGCCGAGCTCGCCCCCCGCGCCCTGGCCGCGCCCCCCGGCGCCCTGGCACCGCATACACATAGACTACGCATGTCGATAGGACAGATCGTTTACTTGATCGTCGTAGATGCGTTCTCCAAATGGCTGGAATGTATTCACATGGACCGGGGCACTTCTACACATGCGCTTATTCAAAAATTAAAAGAAATGTTTTCTAGGTTCGGTGTGCCTAGTGTGATAGTGTCAGATAACGATGTTAAAATCAGCTCAGCTGAATTTCATACCTTTTGTCGAGTCAATGGTATTGAGCATGTAACATCACCGATTTACCATCCTGTTAGCAATGGTCAAGCAGAAAACTCTGTAAAAACGTGTAAAAAAATGATAAAATGTATGTTTTCGGAAGGTAATTGCCAGAAAGAAGTTCTCAACAAATTACAGGGGTTTCTGTTTAATTTTAGAAACACAGTACATTGTGCTACAGGCTATACGCCAGCTATGCTTATGTTAGGATGAAACTTAAGATGTAAGTTAGATTTAATTTTACTCCAAAATAAATCTGACAGGCAAAATAGTACAGCGCCATTAAAACCAAACAGATGTTTTGAAGTAGGTGAAACTGTGTGGGCTAAGTGGTTCGTAGCGAGGAAAAGTGTTTGGAGCGTAGGAATTGTAAAGAAAGTATTAGGAACTCGAATGTTTGAAATTTATTTTAGAGATTACGATACCGATTGCAACAGGCATATCGATCAGATGAGGAAGTTTACCACAAACAGCGTAAACAATAGAAATGCAAATGGTAGTGGTAGCGGAGACGCCCACGGCTCCGGCGGCCTAGCAAGCGGCATTCTGCCCACAGATAACTATCCGCCGCCGCCGAGCGTGCCGCCGGCGCCACAGTCGCCTCCAGCACAGCCTCCGTCCTCCGCGCCACAGCCCCCGCCGCGCAGCCGCCGCTGCCAGCGTCCTCGCCATCAATGTTATCGGCCACCGCGATGGAGAAGAGAACGACCCGGGCCGCGGCTACTAGTGTGCCGCATACAGCGGATAATGACGAGTGGGCGGAGGCTTGTGATGAGATAGTAGTTGAAGAGACTCGACCGGATGGACAGGGAGCTATTACAAATGAGGATAATGGTCCAAGTACTGCGCCTGCCCAAGTCGCCAAGCCGGTCGAGCGCTCTAAAAGGCTAAGGAAGCCTATTAGTTATAAGCAGTATTTTTAAGTTAGTAGGTAGCCATATATGTACCGGATAACATACTGTTAGATTGTAATGTGAAATGTCCATTGTTAGAGGTTTCCAAATTAATGTTGGAGGGATGTAGTATATCTTGTGTGTAACTGCGCGGGTACCGACAGTAACAACCGTCGGAATGTCTCGATGATCAGTTTCCAGCCATAATGTCTATTAGTAGCGAAGATTGGCTCCACACGCTTCATTAGGTGATTCCGAGATGTACAGAATAATGGACGTTTTAAAAGGTTGATTAGATGAAAAGGGGCTACGATACATCAGACAGAATTTCGTTATCAAAGATAATAGATTATTTCGCTACTTGGACGGGGATAAGGAGAAGGTCAGATGGGCTGTGCCAAAAGGGGCAAGGTGGCAAGTATGTAAACTCAATCATGACGACATTGGACATTTTGGGGTTGAGAAAACCTTAGAAAAAATTAAAAGTAACTATTGGTTCCCTAAAGTGTCCAGGTTTGTCAAGAATTATGTAGATGCTTGCATTGAGTGTGCATATGCAAAGAACAATTCCAGCACTCGCGAAGGGTTACTGCATCCTATCACAAAGGTGGAGATTCCTTTCCACACAGTTCACGTGGACCACCTTGGACCCTTCGTGAAATCGACTAGGAGTTTTACTCATTTCCTCGTAGTTGTTGACGGTGCCATCAAATTCTGTTTCCTCAGGCCTGTTAGAAACACGAATATCCAAAACGCAATTAGGGCTCTAGACGATATTTTCTGTATATTTAGAAACCCTGACCGACTCATAAGCGACCGCGGTATCACTCAAACGGTTCTGCTTCGATAAGAGAATCAAACATGTCCTAAATGCGGTTTCTAGCCCTAGGTCCAACGGACAGGTTGAGCGGTATAACCGCGCGATTCTCGATTCCTTCAAGGCACTGAGCATTAAACATAGTGTAAAGAGCTGGGGCAGTCACTTGGACGAGTTCAATGGGGACTCAACAACACTATACAGAAAACTATAGGCAGAACACCGGCAGCGGTGATGTTAGGAACTTGTATGCATAGCGAATTTAATCCCATGCTTAATGATGCTACTGCAGGCACTCGTAAGGATGATGACTTGACAGAGATCCGCGAAAGTGTTAAGGCTCGGATAGATCTAGAGCAGGTCAAGCAAAAGGAGAGGTATGACAGGTAGAAAACCTTCCCGTTCCTATAGTGTAGGGGACCTTGTTAAAATAACAAAGACTTGTTTTAATAATAACGGACAAAGCAAAAAAAAATTATGTCTTCCTTCATAGGTCCACATCGTGTTAGCAAGGTCTTAGGCAGGGACCGTTAAGTTGTAGCCCCTATACCAGGCCTTGTTCATACACAAAACAGACGGTCGAAAACCGTGGCCGCGGATCGCATGAAGTCATGGATTTATGTGACTACCTTAGAGATGAGATTAATGATAATGATATCGATGATAATTCTGATAGTGACAGTGACAATTCTGGCAGTATTTTGAGTTAAAATAAAATCCTTTCCTTTATTGCATGGAATATGTGAACGATTACTTACACAGATATTATTCGTTGTTACAGAGCAAGTACGCGAGAATCGATCGGATCGCGGCTTGGTGCAACGAGTGGCAAGACCTACGGCAGCCACTATGAGCTTAATCGATCGGCTCGTACTGACGTCGATAGGCATCCTGAATTAATCGATCGTTCAGGAGGTTAGGGCACCCTGATTAATCGATCGTCGGGGAATAATAGTGTTCTGGATTCATCGATCGTTCAGAATACTCGTATGCATAATATCTTGGCACAACTTAATCGATCGGTTGTGACCTTGGTTTTATTTTTTAACCCAATTAATCGATCGTTTGGGTTCACTATATTTAGTACCAGCAAATCGATTGCTGACGGATTTAACATCTTGTTACTTGTTATGTTATTAAAGTTGTTATTTTCAATTATCAAGACTGATAGACAACGTTTATTACTTGTTTTTCAGTCAGAATATTAGATTTTTTGTTAAAATTTGTGAAGTTGTTTAGTGACGCAATTAATCGATCGTTTGTGTTCACTGTACTTAGTTCCAGTAAATCAAATGCCGATGTATATAAATTATTCTGTATAAGCTAGTGCCTAGATTACATAAATTTATTGAATAACATTCATTTGGTAAATTATGGTATATAGTCTTTTAGTTCCATAGGTACTCTGCACAAATTTGTTGTTGTTTCACAATCAATTAGATAATTTTAAGTTGTCATATTTTGTAATACTCTCATTGTATTTTTTTTGGGACCTAACGTTATTAATCTACTGGCCAAGATACCCCCGATTGTTAGGTTACCACCTGGTGTCGTGTGCAGGGCCGCACACGATGTCAGAACGGACGATTGTTAGGTTTCGGAATTTTACTAGTCAATTTCCTATGTTTTCAGAAAGAATTTTATTTTAGTAGTGATTGATTACTACTCAAAATGGATAGATGTACAAAAGTTAAATGATAACACTGCAGACAGTGTAATAAAAGAACTAAAATTCATATTTGTGTTAGGTTTCGGAATTTTACTAGTCAATTTCCTATGTTTTCAGAAAGAATTTTATTTAAATGTATTAATTTAATAGCTTTATTCATGTGAACACATCTTAAATGCTTTATATTTTATTATATAGACTGGTAACATTAATTCCGTAAGAATGGCAATACTTCTATAATTTGATTGGTAAAATGTTTGCCGCGAGAATAAGGCGGTTCTCTGATTGGATCACGAGACTGACGTGGCGTGAAGTCGTGAGCCAATCAGGGAGCTGGATTTTCCCTCCAGAACGGCGGGCTTCTTGGTCAGGGGTTGATGCCCGAGCGAGCATTCTGTGGCTGAACGTCAAAAACGACTGATAATTATTAAGATAGTCTGTTGCCGATCCGTTATGGCTGTAATAGTGTGTACTGTGTAATGTAACAAAATTGTTAATAAACCTATTTAAAGTCGTTGGAGTTTTCCTTCAAGTGCTGTAACCTTTTGGACTACTATATTTGCTACACATGGTATTCCAAAATACATTGTTAGCGATAACATGCCTTTTAATAGTTATGTGTTCAGACAGTATGCAAACTCATTGGATATAAAATTTATACATTCAAGCCCAAACTATGCACAGTCTAATGGAATGGCAGAAAAGGCAGTAGGTATTGTTAAAAATATGCGCAAATGCAGAGACAGTAATTCTGATTTTAGTATGGCTATGTTACATTATAGAACAACACCGGTTGCAGGCTTAGAGTACAGCCCATCAGAATTATTGATGTCTAGATTGTTGAGAACAAACTTGCGTTGTGATCAAAAAGTACTTCAGCCTAATGTACCTTCAGATGTGAAGGGAAAAATGTTGATTAACAAAGAGAAATCTAGGAATAACTATAATAAAACAGCTAGAGTCAAAAAATCCTTTCAAACGGGAGATAATGTGTTAATACAAAATTTTCCTGACAAAACTTTGGCATACTGGGAAAGTTATAAGTAATGAAGGGCCTAGATCATTCTCTGTTAAAAATTAAAAAGGAAATATAGTGGTAAGGAATGAAAAGCATATGATTCAGAGTAGATAAAAATAAGTTTATTGTGAAGCCGCAGGCTCAGTTGGACTATGGAGACACATATGAGAATCAGTCCAGAAACCCCTCTGGAAGCAGTAGTGGTGGAGCACAAGATAGTTCTAATAATTGTAGTCGCACAGGGGAAGTCAATCAAGCAGCAAATAATGATGATAGTGATAGGGTGACCACCACTACTACTCGCTCAGGACGATTGGTTAGGACTCCGGCTTATCTACAGGATTACATAATTTAAATTACATTACATAAATAGATGATTAAAATAATGTATGTGCTTGTCATGTAAGTACTTAATTAAGATGAAAAGGGGGGATGTTTGGTATTAAGTTTATGTTGAGTGGCAACATGGATTCATTGAATAAAACATGGACGATTGGAAAGCGTTTCAATTTTATTACAAAACATACGTCAGATTTGCGAAACTGTCAGTTACTTTTTCTTTCTGTCATAGAGTTTCTTACTAGCTTAGTCTATGATGAATACTTTTTGGTTTATCTAATCTAAATTATATTTTTCAATGTTTAGCTGAAATATTGTATATTATAGATAATAATGATTGTTTACTAATAACTTAATTTTAAATTATATTTATAAATTCTTTACGCACTCATGGTTTTATGAAGTAAGTCTGCTATGTCCTGGCCGACTACACTTGTCAGATGAGATGATTATATGGCCGCAAGAAGAAAATCTGAGATTCAAAAATGGAAGGAGACTACTGTGGAAACGAGCCATCAACGTGAACCATCTAAAAGATACACCTGGGACTACTACTCCCAATCTTATTATTAAAAAACTGTCGTTGTGCCATCCCTGATGTTCATCTCGCGGAGCTGCCCTGGGTCTAAAAGCTGGTGATCCAACTCTAAAGATCTACCAGGACCTCAACTCCTGTTCTTACAAACGCCGCCTTCCTGTGGAGCAGACCTGATACATCGTCCTACATCTCCACCTCTACGTTTCATCGTGCTTCACCAACAGTGCTAATAATAATCGTGTGTTTAAACTCAGAAACTGTTTCCAGAGTGCGGGTTTGATAGGTCTTTGCTATAAACACTTGTATTTTTTATTTCATTTGTAAAACCATCCATATCTCTATTAAATTTTTAAATGTACAAGTCTACTTTTATCCTTTAATTTTTAACAGGATCTAGTAGATTTGTTACTGGTTTAGAATCGAGTCGCCCGAATTTGAGGATTCTGTCACTGTGGGGGGGTCAAGGGGGTTTACTTAAAGCGCCCCCATGCGATTTTAGCTACCGGAGCAGCGTTGAAGTATTTAAAATTATTTTCTAAAAATCTTAGTAAATCACTTACTAAACGCGAAACGGAACGTACATTTAACTTCCCTCCCCCCATAAATCAGGTTTATAATGTCAAAAACATTTCGAAAACAACAATGCAAAATGAGATTTTAAAAAAATTATAAAAACACACAACTCCAAAGCAACAAAAAAGTATTGCATCAAAATTTTCGTATCTCTACAGAGAACCGAGTTATTGTAAAAAAACTGAATTTAATCCTTTTTTCAAGATGGCGGAAAATGCACGTAGGATATCTTAGTCGACAATTTGAAGTTAAGCTTTTCTAGCCCCCCCCCCCCCACACATAATATCCAAACTGTCGCAACACTTTCAGGTGAAGCGACTGCAGGAGCAAGTCGCGGCCTCATTGTGATCTGCATGTTTCCTTTGCTCCACCCCATTAGATGTGGTGACCATTGTTGTGAGTATCAGTGTTTACGGGTCGCATCTATAGCAGGCTGCCACTTTTTTCCCAGTTTAGTTTTTATGTAGACCCGCCTGTCTGGTATGTAGGTGTAGATATATGTATACTTATGGGTAAGTATAGTTTTGCCTTATAATGTATTCGTAATTAAATGTGTGTTCAGTGTGAGGGAAATTGACCAGTTTTTTGTGTAAAAGTAATTATAATTAAAAAAATAAACCATGATTTCAAAAACTTATTATTTTACTTCCACAAATACACTCTATTTCACATAAATCAAACAAAGAACAAACCTCGCCATTCATTTTTTTCTATCTCTCAAGCTTATTGAATGACAGTCATGACAGATAGTGCAAGTCACATTTCATCATATTTGACAATACGTCCATAGATAATAACACCCTGGGAGATGGGTCGAGGGCAAAAACAAATATGGGCATAATGGGCATAAACTTGGCATAGTGGGGATAAATGAGTTTACGCCCAAATAAATGCCCGATCACTGGGCATAAAAACTAATAACTTTGTTTTGTAAAAAATAAAGCAGGAACTTAACTTAAAATGAAACATAATGACAGTATTTTGTAAATTAAAATTTTAATCAAATAATCCGTCATAAAATAATCAGTCTTGTTAAAAAAAAACACAGTTGAAAATTCGAATAGGTAAAACCGCTGGTGCTGAAAACATAAAATTTGGAGGGTGTAATCATTATGACGAGTAGATATCCACTGAGAAAGGGATTTTTGAAATTCCACCCCTTTTTTTTTTTTTTTTTTTTTTTTTTACCGATGGGAAATCATCAAATAACCCCTCCCGCTCTGGGCTGAGCAGGAGGGAGTGTCAGACTTCTACTGACTAAAACCCATCCATGTTCCTTCCTTTGCCCTTTATGTTCCAGGGCCGCGGTATCTCTTTCGAACAGTCCCGCAACCCTGGCAGGCGTCGGCCCTTACGGACCCCTTCCTGTTTGCTGACTCTCTTTGAGGCGCGCGTGGAACACGAACGCGCCGTCGACACGGCCTGTCGTCATAAGACGGACGGACGGCGAACTAGCCCATAGCTCACCGTCCACAGGCCCGCGTCTACGGTGGCCGGGAGCCACCACGTGGCCCCCGACGCCCGGTGCGTCTCCCGCGGCGGCTGGGACGTGAGGTTCTCTCCCTCTCACGTCCCGCCACCTCCTTCGCTAGCATGACTGCTTCGCAGAAGGAGGTGACGGCGTCCCATTCCGTCTCGCTCCGGACCATGGATTGAACCAGGGCCGGACGCGAGAGGTCGCCGCCGCCGATCGCCGCTACGAGGACACGGCGTTGCTCCGCCCAAGCGGAGCAGACCTGCACAGTGTGCTCCACCGTGTCCTCCGGTCGATCCTCGCAGTGGTGACACCCGGGCGTTTCCTCCCGCCCGATTAGGTGCAGGAACCTCCCGAAACAACCATGTCCGGTGAGGACCTGCGTCAGGCGGAAGGGGAGGGCGCCGTGGCGCCTCTCCAGCCACTCCTCAAAGAGGGGACTTACCGCCATTATAGTGGCGTGCCCTGCACGGGGTTGCGACAGTCGCTCTCTCCATGTCGCCATGAGATCACGCCGGAAGTCTGTCCGCTGAGCGACAATTTGCCGCGGCAGCGGAGTTTCCCCCCGGCGTAGTGCCTCCACGCGCCACTCGTGCAGGCGCGCGAGGACTATCGCCTCCAGATCCCATGGCGGCAATCCGGCAAGGAGGCTCGCCGCCTCGCCGGAGATCGTGCGGTACCCCCGGATTAGCCTTACGGCTACCACCCTTTGGGGCGCGTTCAGATAGTGGGCGGCTCGCCGCCTCAAAGAACGCGCCCACACCGGGGCCCCGTAAAGGGCCATGGACCGCACGACCCCCGCGTAGAGCCTCCGGCAGGAGGCGTTTGGACCCCCCAGGTTGGGCAAGAGCCGCTTGAAGGCAGCCCCGGCCCGTTCCAGTTTGGGGGCCAAACGTCGGAAATGCTCCACGAAGTTCCACCGGCTGTCGAGGACGAGACCTAGGTACTTCAACGTCGGCTCGACGCCGATGGGAACCCCTCCCACCGTGAGCATGGATCCCGACGGTGGCGCATTCCGAGGCCCATGAAAGCACATGGCCTCGGACTTGTGCAATGCCACCTCGAGACCCAATTGCCGGATCCTCTCCGCGACTATCGCAACCCCGCGAGTCATCAGCTCGGCCGCCGCCTCGTGCGACCTCCCTTGCGCCAGCACCAGCGTGTCGTCAGCGTAGCAAACTACGCTGACGCCGTCAGGGAGGTCGGCGCGCAGCACCCAGTCGTAACCGATGTTCCACAAGGGCGGCCCCAGAACCGATCCCTGTGGAACACCGCACGACATCTCTCGCCGGTTCCACTCTCCGCTGCAACCAGGGTAGATGACGTACCTGTCCGTCAGGTAGTCCCCGACCACACGACGAAGGTAGGTCGGCACCCGGTGATACCGGAGTGCCTCCCTAATGCAGCTCCAGGGCATGGAGTTGAAGGCGTTGGCGATGTCGAGAGACACCGCCAAGACCACCCCACCCCGGGACACCGCATCCCCAGTCGTGAGGGCTCTCACGCGCATGATGGCGTCCACCGTCGAGCGCCCCCTGCGGAAACCAAACTGGTGTTCCGCAAGATCCGGCCCAATCCCCGCCAGGTGCCCGGCGAGGCGGTTGGAAATTCCACCCCTAAGAGGGTGAAATGGTGTGTTGAATTTTCTATGAAACTTTTTATTACCGGGGTCGATTGACTTGAAAATTTGTGTACATACTCTTTACTTAAAATTATGAGAAACGTGTAAGTATCACAGTTTTTCTAAAACCTGACTGACTGACTGATATATCGACGCACAGCCTAAACCGCTGGTCTAAAATACATGAAATTTAAAGGGTGTATTCTTTGTGAAGAGCAGGTATCCATTAAGAAAGGGTTTTTCGGAATTCCACCCCTAAGAGGGTGACTTGCGGGGTTGAATTTTCTTTATATTCTCTGGGTCGATTGACTCGATAATTGGTGTACACACTCTTCAATTAAAATTATGAGACATGTGTATCACAGTTTTTCCAAAATCATCCCCCAAAGGAGTCAAATAGGGCTTCGAAACTCAGGTAGACGGGTGCAAGGCGCGCAGTGTTGCGCAGGGCGTGCGGGTTGTGGGACTACTTACCTATTAGTAAGTAGGTAGGATTTTTTTGAGGTAGACTTGTCTGTAAATATATTATTATGTGAAATCCCGATTTTCGCATTGGCGTGTCAGGAGTTTGAATTTTATATGTAGGTATAGATGCGACGGTCTGCGAGGATGGATGGATGTTTGTTACTCTTTCACGCAAAAACTGCTGAACGGATTTGAATGAAGTTTAGCACACAGATAGTTTATAACCTCGATTAACACATAGGATACTTTTATCTCTTTAGTATGATCCCGTGGGAAAATTATCGAACTCCACGCGGATGAAGCCGCGGGCATAAGCTAGTAGAAAATATAATAGTAACTGTCGTAAAAATGAAAAATGATGTGAAGTCTTAGTTGTACTGTTATTATAACCATTATTTTTTGTGTGTTTTGTCCTGTGCGGGCTAATAAAAACTTTTTCTTTCTTTCTGTCTGATACTACAATAGTCAGTTAGTTAGTATAATAGTAAGTAATATATGTTCATAAGCTATTTAAAGACTTCCGAATAAAATAAAATAAATACATAAATGTCACATTTTACAATCACACGATGATTGTAAAAATTGTGATTTACTTACATAATATGTATTTATTTTTTCGTAGTCCTAATTATAATTTTGGCTTGATTTTGATGTCTATAACTCAAACTCAAAGCGTTTATTTCAATTAGACCTTCGCAGGCACTTTTGAAAGTCAGAAAAACAAAGGCGAAGCTACAGTCACAGACACAAGGCATAATAACTTGTGAAAGTACTGTAGTTGCCCATTCCAAAGCGTAGATCTCTATGGAGAAGAATGGGCAAGAAACTCCATGGACACTCTTTTCAATCAAAATATTGTTACAAGATCTTGGTTACATCATTCATGTTGAGATTATACATATATGTGAGAACGATGTAGAAAGACGTGCACATTAAGAGCGTCCAGAGTAAAAGATTATAACTATCACAATTTAAAAACAAAGTAATTAAAATAAACCGTGGCAGCTAAGAGATGACCAGTCCCAACTGACAGCGCCCGTTCACGAACATGACGCATGCATCAGCTCAATTCAGCTCAACCATATTGAAGGGAACTAAACGACCCAACACACCCGCCACAATCAGCGAGACATTTGAGTGAGCCTGACATTCTCTCAGCCACCAGGGCACATTCGAGTCAATGAAGGATAACTAAATGTAAATGGTAGCTTTACAGTACATAGTACTCACACATGTGCTATGCAGTTATATAATACTAAGAGATTGAATCTATACAATGCAAAGATATTTTTACAATCTTCTGCAGCTTCCACAATAATTTCACATGAGCTTCTGATTAGTTTGCCCCTATGGTTGTGGAGCAGGACCAGCATTGAGCCAAGCATTTTTATCATCGATGTAATCCCCTAACTTATAATATGCTTGCCTACATAGTGTGCGTTTTATACAAGATTTAAATTTTGTCTCATTCAGTTGTTGAATGTGGGGAGGTATTTTATTAGAACATTTTAAACAGTACCCCATGAAAGTTGAGTCTACCTTAGCTAGCCTGAAACCTGGCTGTACTAGTTGGTCCCTGTTTCTAGTATTATAGTGGTGTCTGTCACCTCTTTTACTAAACAAATGCAGATTTTTCCTAACGTACATGATGTTTTCATAGATGTATTGACAAGGTACTGTCATGATGTTAATTTCTTTAAACAGTTCCCTTAGAGAATCGCGCCTACGTAGATCATATATGGCTCTGATGGCTCTTTTCTGCAGAATAAATATAGACTCAATGTCTGCAGCCCGTCCCCATAGTAAAATACCGTATGACATAATACTATGAAAATAACTAAAATAGACTAGCCTCGCGGTATCTGCATCAGTAAATTGGCGGATTTTTCTAACAGCACATGCTGCTGAACTCAGCCGTCCTGCAAGAGATGTTATATGCGGACCCCATTGTAGCCTTGAGTCGAGCGTGATCCCCAGGAAAACAGTATTTTCGACGAATTGCAGTTTCTCTTGATTCTATACTATGTCACTATCACTACTTTTAACATTCGGTAGAGCAAATCTTATGCACTTCGTTTTTTTCCCATTTAATACTAAATTATTTGTGGTGAACCAATTATGGACCTGCATTAAGGCGTTATTTACGTCGTCGAGATTTGTGGCACGTCTGTTTATCTTAAATATTAAGGAAGTATCGTCAGCGAATAACACCATTTGTGGTTGGTTTTTAAATAAATGGGGTAGATCATTAATATATACCAAAAAGAGGAAAGGACCCAATATCGAACCTTGTGGTACACCCATACTTACTTTTAAACCCATTGAATTGACACCATTTATTTGTACTTTCTGATGTCTATCGTTTAAATACGATTTCACTAAACTGAGCGCAAGTTTCCTTAACCCGTAATGTTCAAGTTTTAAGAGTAGGGTTTACGCAATCAAATGCTTTCGAGAGGTCACAGAAAATTCCTATGGCATCTTGTGCCTCTTCCCACGCAGTAAATATGTGTTTTAATAAGGTGACACCGGCGTCAGTCGTACGTCCTTTGGTGAAACCATACTGTTTCTCATGCAAGATTTTATTGGTGTTAAAGTGGTTGAGCATTTGATTAAGCATTACCTTTTCAAACACCTTGCTGAAAACCGGCAATACGGATACGGGTCTATAGTTATTGGTGTCTTTACTGTCCCCGGACTTGAAAAGTGGTATTACCTTGCTGTATTTCATAAGGTCCGGGAAGACTCCTTGGTCCACACACAAATTAAATATTAAGGCCAAGTACGGTGCTATAGTCTCAATAATGGCTTGACAAACTTTAATTGATATACCCCATAGATCCTCGGTTAATTTGACTTTGATTTCTTTAAAAGCTTTAATGACTGCTATGGGGTTTATATGTTTAAATTGAAACTCAACCGGACAGGCTGAAACGTTCGCTCTTAATAAATCAATAGAAAACAAGGGTGAGGAATTTAAGGTTTCAGTAGTTTTAAGTGGGATACTAGTGAAGAAATCTACAAATTCTTGAGCAACTTCATTTTTAGAGCTAAGAAGACCACGTGAAGTCTCTAGAGTGATATCATTATTATATTTTTTATTTCTGTTAGTTTCACTATTGATGATTTTCCAAACCGTCTTTATTTTATTATCGGCGGATTTAATCTTGTTGCTAATGAATAAGGCTTTAGCTACCTTACAGGAGCTTTTAAATTTTTTTGAGTAAGTTGTAACATATTTATTAAAAGTTTCTGAGTTGATGTAAGGCTTAAGGCCGTACAGCTCAAACAATCGTTCCCTACTTTTCCTAATACCCTTAGTTGCCCAGTCACTGAACATAAACTTTGGGCAAATAAATTTGGTTTTCATTTTTAATGTATTATTGAACTCTGTGTAAACTACCGAAAAGAATTCCTCATAAAATTGATTAACATTTTCAATAATATGGCTCGGAATGCCTAAATTACTAATTAAGTTATTTTTAAATTTATTCAAATTACTGGGTGTTATTAGTCTAGATTTTATCTGGATTCTTTGTAATGGTGTGTAGGACTCGAAAACAACGGTTTGCCCGCTGTGATCAGAAGGAAGGTAACCGACGTAAACAATATGATAATGAAAACGCTCAATACAATGTTGATAGCTTCAGTCATCACCATTGTCATTACTAATTCATCATCATCATCAACAAATTCTAGGTTTCGGTTTGTTGAAGTAGATGTTGATGGGCGGGAATCAAAATCATCAGGCGTATTGAATTGAAAGTACTCTTAACGTATTATATCAATTTCTTAAGGTTTACTGCAATCCTGCGGGCCAGGGATCTGGCCCGCGAGGAGATGCTAGACTCTCGACAGAGATCCGTGGGGGCGCCCTTACAAGATGGTGCGGGATAAACTCCACACTTGGGCCCCTCCACTGACGCAGGGTCTCCGGCCTGAGGTCGTGGAGGATGTGGTGAGCGCTCTGTTCCCTTTGCGAGGGGAACATCCCCCCCCCACCTATGGCTCCGCCGCTTGCGGAGTCGGAAGCGGACCATCAGGATGACGACGACGACATTCCGGTTGTGACTGGGGTAGACCTGAGAGTGGCGGTACGTAGGCTCAAGGCCAAAAATACTACCCCGGGACCCTACCTGGCAAAGCCTGGGTCCTGGCCTCGGAGGCTCTCGGGCCTCGACTAGAGGGGCTCTTAAGCGCATGCTTGGAGAGAGGCCAGTTCCTGCTTCGTTGGAAGATGGGAAAGGTGGTCCTCATTCCGAAGCCTGGGCGCCCTGCGGACTCTCCGTCCGCATACCGGCCCGTTGTGCTGCTCGACGAGGTGGGCAAGCTCTTCGAAAGAGTAATTGCAAACCGCCTCGCCGAGCACCTTGCGGGGATGGGGCCGGATCTTGCGGAATACCAGTTTGGTTTCCGCAAGGGGCGCTCTTCGGTGGATGCCATCATGCGCGTGAGGGCCCTCACGACGGGGGACGCGGTATCCAGGGATGGGGTTGTCTTGGCGGTGTCTCTCGACATCGCCAACGCCTTCAACTCCATGCCCTGGAGCTGCATTAGGGAGGCACTCCGGTATCACCGGGTGCCGACCTACCTTTGTCGTGTGGTCGAGGACTACCTGACGGACAGGGCCGTCATCTATCCCGGTCGCAGCGGAGAGTGGAACTGGCGAGAGATATCGTGCGGTGGTCCACAGGGATCGGTTCTGGGACCGTCCCTGTGGAACATCGGTTACGACTGACTTTAGACACGCTGGTGCTGGCACAGGGGAGGTCGCACGAGGCGGCGGCCGATGCAATGACACGCGGGGTTGCGATAGTCGTTGAGCGGATCCGGCAACTGGGTCTCGAGGTGGCACTGCACAAGTCCGAGGCCATGTGTTTTCATGGCCCTCGGAATGCGCCACCGCCGGGATGGGGTTTCCATCGGCGTCGAGTCGACGTTGAAGTACCTAGGACTCGTCCTCGACAGCCGATGGAACTTCGTGGAGCACTTCCGACGTTTGGCCCCAAAACTGGAACGGGCCGGGGCTGCCTTCAAACGCCTCCTACCGGAGGCTCTACGCGGGGATCTTGCGGTCCATGGCCCTTTACGGGGCCCCGGTGTGGGCGCGCTCCTTGAGGCTGCGAGTCGCCCACTACCTAAACTTGCCCAAAAAGGTGGTAGCCGTAAGGCTAGTCCGTGGTTACCGCACGACCTCCCGCGAAGTGGGGAGCCTCCTTGCCGGATTGCCACCATGGGATCTAGAGGCAATAATCCTCGCACGCCCGCACGAATGGCGCGCGGAGGCTCTACGCCGGGGGGAAACTCCGCTGCCGCGGCAAATTGCAGCTCAGCGGACAAACTTCCGGCGTGATCTCATGGCGACATGGAGAGAACGACTGTCGCAACCCCGTGCAGGGCATGCCACAATAGTGGCGATAAGTTCCCTCTTTGAGGAGTGGTTTGAGAGGTGCCACGGCGTCCTCACCTTCCGCCTGACGCAGATCCTCACCGGACACGGTTGTTTCGGGAGGTACCTGCACCGGATCGGGGCGGGAGGACACGCCCGGGTGTTACCATTGTGAGGATCGACCGGAAGACACGGTGGAGCACACGGTGGAGGTCTGCCCCGCGTGGGCGGAGTACTGCCGTGTCCCCGAAGCGGCAATCGGCGGCGGCGACCTGTCGCGTCCGGCCTTGGTTCAATCCATGGTCCGGAGCGAGACGGAATGGGACGCCGTCGCCTCCTTCTGCGAAGCAGTTATGCTAGCGAAGGAGGCGGCGGAACGTGAGATCCCTCTCAGAGAGAACGTGAGAGGGAGAGAACCTCACGTCCCAGCCGCCGCGGGAGACGCACCGGGCGTCGGGGGCCACGTAGTGGCCACCGTAGGCGCGGGCCTGTGGACGGTGAACTATGGGCTAGCTCGCCGTCCGTCCGTCTTATGACGACATGCCGTGTCGACGGCGCGTTCGTGTTCCACGCGCGCCTCAAAGAGATGTCAGCAAAGTAAGGGGTCCGCAAGGGCCGATGCCTGCCGGGGCTGCGGGACTGTTTGAAAGAGAGAGGCGATGAAGGAACATGGATGGGTTTTAGTCAGTAAAAGTCTGACACTCCCTCCTGCTCAGCCCAGAGCGGGAGGAGTTATTTAATGATTTCCCAACCGAAAAAAATAAAAAAAAGGTTTATTGCAATAATATAGCTATAGTCCATTATGATTTTGTGATTTAACCTATTCTGCACACTCAAATATAGCTATTTGAATGAAAAATGTAATAAAACTTCTGTTAAAGTTTTTGCCCCGGTAAAGGGCATTAACTCATCTCTACGTTATTAAAACAGCTAGGAGTAGGACTCAGTGGCCTGAAGTGGTTCCCCACGGCGGGTAGGCCCCGCATACGGATACCCAAAAAAAGAACTCGCAACGTCACAGCGTCGCTCTACTTAGGATGACCCTCAAAGTAGTCACATCTATTGATATATTCACTCACCCTTCTAGGCCCCCGCATCTGCCCCTGGTGTTTTTAGTAAGCGTATGAGAAACAACGCCATCTAGCTTAAATATAAGGAATTTCAATGGTGTTCTGTCAATACAAGAACGAAGGATGTCGCTTCGTTACAAAAAAATCTAAACAATAAAACAGAGTGCGCTGTAAACAAAAAAAAAATAGTTTAGAGTTTTCGTTCCGGAACCAATTTTGAGCGTCTGACCGGAATATTTGAAAAACAAACATTGAAAATAAGCCTGTGAAAACCAAAGTTATAAATACAAGAACTCACCACATTAATCAAGGTTCAAATCACGATTTTCTGTCAATGCAAACAGAAGAAAGATTCATTTGAAATACCGATTAAGAGATGAATTTTGGGTTAATTCTCGTAATTCGGGTACCTACACATTTTCCTTTAGACACAACTTGAATCTTAACATCAAACAAATGTGAATACTTATTGTTTTTAACTTCTGACAAACACATTATCAACGCAAACTTCACAACAGAACACCATTTTTATGTAAATAAACAAATACAGCAAATAATATTTACACTACTGTACGTTTCAAAACGAATTACAACCGTCAGATATTATAATAATCAAAACATTCAAGATCACGAAATAAATTTTGCTTGTCACATGAAACAAATATGGCTTCTAAGAAAAATACAATTGTTATTTTGTCAATAAAAAAACACTACCAAATATAATTGTATCACCGCATACCGTTTTAGCCGGATAATACTTTACGGGGCAGCCAATCAGTGGCCAGCTACACTCGCAGGAGTTTACGCCCCTAATCTAGCATGTGCGCCGTTCATATACACGAAAATACGCATCAGTGTGCGTAAATTTATTAATGGAAATTAGGCCGGCTGGGGCCTTTCCTAGACGGCCGGGAGCGAGCGTCGTAGTATTATTACCAGATACGTCACACGGCCGCGACAAGTTGCTTTAAGTATTATAATAGGCGTTTTTTTTATTATTTTTGATTAATATAGTTATAATAAATGCATTTGTTGCGTTGTTGGTAGGAATGGTAGGGTAGGCTAGGCCTAATTGTCTCTATGGACGGCACGCCCCTGCTACTCCTAGCTGTTTTAATAACACACCTTAATGCCTTGGAAGTTGGGTAGGCCTTTGGTGTTGCATGCAACATAATGTCGACACCCTTGCATCATCCCATCTTCCTACGCGTCAGACTATGTTAGAGCGACTGCTGGAATTGCTGAAAACTTCGCAAATACAATGATCATAATGGTACAACTTTAAATGTGTTTGAGCCGTTTGGGGTAGAAACACTAGGCCGTGGGTTTCGAGTGTCCACCTAGTTTTTCAAGACTTCACCAAGTGGTTGGTCGACTTTTTACGTGACTAGGGGGCTTACCTATTTTTTTGGCCAAAAATCAGCATTGCCATCAAAATCAAAGCAACAACGTGACATTGCCGCAGGCCTTCAGAGCACTTTTCTCGTTGACAGAGATGCTGACGAATTTCTTAACGCCCTGTAGTTATTTTTGAATCCAAATAATATGAAGTCAAAACGTACAAACCAACAAAGAACTATGAAATGCTTAGAGGAATAAGCTTAATCCTCTTGATAGAACGTTTTATTCGGTATTATTTGTCACACTCACTATAATTTGTGAGTAATTAATTAATTTTAAGAGTAGTCTAACCGTAGAACGCGGAACGTGGTGATAACATTGCATACTTATAAGTAGTCTGTGGTAGCTAGTCTGTCCTAGAGTATATTATATATTCTGTGGTCTGATCCCACAATTTTAATGTCAAAAACTCAAAACTCAAAAATGATACTTTGTAGAGTGAAATCGGATGAAATTATCTGGAATGGAATCGTTTAGTCGTGTCCTATTTTATCTTTTAAGTTATAATTTATATCTATCGATACTCCGTCAACTGCTGGTGGTAATGTTATAGATTCAATACGATTAGTATGGTGTATTATACGGAAAATGCCTGCGAGTGGTGACTGAGAAACTAATTTGTTGGATATATATTTTTCTAAATGAAATGTTTACAGTATTTAGAATAATGTGTTAAGAACTAAATATTTACCCAGGATATCTATGTCAAGGTATGCCCTGGAGCTCAAAAGAGTATACGTTTAGTTATTATTTAAATAAGTATTTCGTGTGTTTTTATTGCGTAAAAGGAATTAAATCTGAAGTATTGAAAATCATCAAAAAGTTGAAGGATATAATACGTGCTTGGTCTAGTAATATGTGTTAGTGTACAAGTAATGGAAATTTTGTTTGTGAACTTTGTAATGCCTACCTTAGGTATTGATACCAAAGGATACAAATCCTACTTTGTCATCAAAAAGGATGGACAAGACCATCACCAAATCGCTAGTATTTTCGTGATTTGTTTTCTTCTCTCTTCTCACTCTGAACCTCTGGCTGTATCCTTCATATTGGGTTATGAAACTTATTTATTTTACTTCGATGAGGTTGTCCTTTAGAGGTTGTCCAATATAGGACAACCTCTGCACATAATTTGCATTACATACCTACTTCAATGCTTCACATATTTATTTGTTTGGATCTAAATTAATAATTATCATATCGTTTTCTCTGTGATTACTGGTTAGATTTAAGGTGGATGCGCGAGGGTAGCCCGCAAAATTTAGTTTCTTATGTTTATTACAATTTGCAGGTCAGTGTCACACAATTCACTATTTCATGAAAAAGACACTCAATGGGGTTAAATGAACTTGGAGGGTGGTATTGATGATTTGAATGATTATAATTTTGTAACTCCATATGTGTTACGGGCGCGATTCATATTTTCATCAACATACAACCTGACCTGCAAATTGCAATAAACATATGAAAAAATACATTTCGCAGGCTACCCTTGCGCTTCCAAGTTAAGTGATTCTTTTTCCATTTGTAGAGGAAGCTGTCAGTGGTGCCCTATTAATTTATTAACTTTGCCTTGGTAGTTTATGAGTTATTCTCTGTAATATGTATTTTATCTTCTTCACCTATGTGGATTATGTGCTAAGAACTTCTAGTTAACATGTTAAATTCATACTTGACAAGGGTTTGTGTGAGATACCACAACTAAAAAGCCTAAAATAAAACCTTTTTGCAAAAAACCACAAAAAAGAGGAAAATAACTTTACTTTCAGAAGTTGATAGCAAAAAAATCAACGAACCTAACAAAAGTCATCAACCAAATGTGGTTTTTAAAAAACATTTTATTTTAGTATCAATATTCTGATAGCTCTGGGTCCTTTTATTTGTATTGGAATAACATGTTTGGTTGAAAGCAAGGCAAAGTAGTAATTTAGTAACACTGGACTTTCTTACCTTCTGGGGCAGGAAGTAAATGTATGGGAAGCAAGTAGTCCGCTTGCCTTCCACCCCCTTGGTACAATGGTGACATAATATATTGTATATTTGTTATAGACAAGCGTGTGTCGATGATGGCGCGCATGGTTCACGCGGTGTCGGGTGCAGGTCGGTGACGGGCGCCGCGCCGGCATGGCGGAGGGCGAGGGCGCGGGGCAGCCCGACGCGGTGCTGCTGGCGCCGCTGTCCGAGGACACGTTCCTGCACAACCTGCACGTCCGCTACAAACGTGACATAATATACGTGAGTGGCGAGGACGGTGTGTCGCGTGCGGTATGCGGTGCACGACTGACGCGGTCACCCCTGTTTGTTGCAGACGTACGTGGGCAACGCGCTGGTGTCGGTGAACCCGTGCCGCGCGCTGCCGCTGTACTCGGCCGAGCTGGTGCGCGCGTACCTGGCGCGCCCGCCCTACCAGCTGCCGCCGCACCTGTCAGTACCTCACCACCCCGCTCGCCTCGCTCGGTGCGGTGCTCGTGTAGTGCACTCGGCTGACTCGCTCTCGTTGCAGGTACGCGATCACGGCGACGGCATACCGGTGGGTGCGCGACAGGAACGAGAGCCAGTGCATAGTTATTACAGGTGAGTGTCACCATCCACTACACACTTGTCCATACCCAGCCGCCGCACGGTGGGCTGGAAATCGGCTTTCATAGACTTAGGAATTTCAATTTGCTAGTGCCTGATTTTTTGCCGGATATCGCTTCTAATAGTCATTACTATGTACAAAAATGACTCCCGAGTTAATTCTGCCCAAAAACGAAGGAAATATATTTTTTTTACGAAAAATTTGTATGAGGCTAGTATGAAAAATCGAATTATCTCCTAAACGTCATGTTTAACCGTAATATCCTTGGAGGTGGTCATAGTGCTAATTATTTATGATTTTTTGGTTGCCGATTTGACGAAAAATTTAATGCCGTTTTTTTTTTAAATCGTCAAAATATTTTTATTTATTTTTACATGTAAAACGATCCCTTTTAGTGTCCAAGTTAAAAAGTTCGATATGTTATTAACCCAAATATTAAGAACAGACAAAACAAGAAAATTAAATAAAAAAATTGCTGTTTTTTGACACATTTTTATTAATTTACATAAAAAAAGATTATCAAACTCTTATTTAAGTACATACAGAAAACAAATGGATGAAGAAATTGAGGCCCTTATCCCCATAGAGTGCAATAATAATAATAGGGTGACTCATGAACTAATGATGACGATGATCGACGCTGAAGTTTGCACTTACCTTTCTGAAGCTAGATCAAATGCATCGTGTTACCTGTGCTTAGCAAAGCCTACAGAAATGAACCGCTTAGATGCTGTAACATCAAAAATTGTGTGTTCTGGACCTGTATGAATTTGGCTTCATACAAATTTTTCGTAAAAAAATATATTTCCTTCGTTTTTCGTAATGACTAATAGAAGCGATATCCGGCATAAAAACAAGCACTTGCAAATTGAAATCCCTAAGTCTATGAAAGCCGATTTCCAGCCCACCGTGCGCCGCGTTACGGCGTTTGTGCACTACGAGGAATTTTACTGTCCGGCAGTCCGATTTTTTACGATCGATGTGGCACGCCAAAATCTTTTCGGCAAAACGGCAGGATCCCGGCACGCCTACATGTGTTTACTAGTTTGTGCACTATACGTAATTTTACCGTCCGACATTTTATTTTTCGCCATTCTGGGCCAGTTTTTAGGGTTCCATAGCCGAAGGCCAAGACGCGCAACCCTTATAGATTCGTCATGTCTGTCTGTCAGTCCGTGTATGTCACAGCCACTTTAATCCGAAACTATTAGAACAACACAGTTGAAACTTAGTTGGTAGATGTATTCTGTGAACCGCTTTACGAATTTTATACTAACATAAAGAAAAAAAAAGAAAAACATGAGCGTCAGCAAACAGAAAGGGGTCCGAAAGGACCGATGACTGCCAGGGTTGCGGGACTGTTCGAAAGAGATACGGCGGCCCTGGAACACAAAGGGTAAAGGAAGGACCATGGATGGGTTTTAGTCAGTAAAAGTCTGACACTCCCTCCTGCTCAGCCTAGAGCGGGAGGGGTTATTTGACGACATCCCATCAGTAAAAAAAACTGAAGAAATGTAGGGTTGTAGAACGTAATTAAGACTTTCAACCAAAATTGGTTAAAATAAGATTTGACGTGGGGTCATCCATTAATCACGTGAGGCTCGAAAGGGGGGCTGGGGGTTCAAAAAAATCACGAAATATCACTAGGGGGAGAGGGGGGGGGGTGTAGTAAAATATCACGTGTATATAACGTTCGTCCTTCACGCATCCTCACGCGACGATCGATCACTAGATCGAGAGAGATTCTCTGCGTAGTGCGCGAAAATGATGACGCCGAGTGGCTAGATCAGAATGAGACCGAAGTTTATTTTCAACAAAGTACAGTGCCAACAGCTGACTTGCAAGATGCATATCATATATATAATAGGTTTTCAATTGTATCTATATACCTACTCGGCATACGAAAGGTTAATATCTAATTATGTACAACAGCATACAAGACTTTATCTACATCCATGATTTGAATCCTCCTTAAAAGATTCTGAAACCATAGGGTGTTGTAGTGTTGTAAGGACTATTCAAAACGAAAAAGTTGTATGCAACAGCATTTTTGTTTTATCACTATATTAATTAAGTGTTTTACCAGGTAGGTGGAGTTAATTCTTAAAAATATACTAATAGCACATCTTCAGAAAATGATGTACTACTTTTTGATATTTTCCAATTCATAAAATCTTGGTAATGAATTTTTGATGAATACTTATTCACATTTTTAGTTATACACGGATGGGTCGAAAAACGATAATGGCAGTAGTGGTTTGGCACTTTATGATCCTCAAACAAATAGCTCCATCCAATTGATGATTAAAGCAAAAATTTCTATTGGGTATACGGAGTTGATAGCCATAGCAGAGGCAATTTCTTACATGGCTCCTTTACGGCCGGGAAATATGTTATTTTGACAGATTCCAAGAGTGCTATTCTCCATTTGGCTCGATGAACCTCGAATTATCGAAGCACTCCTCTAGGCCTCAGGCCTATAACATTTTGGAATCGCTCCGTAAACTTAGTGTCAGTAATAAAACAATTAAAATTCAATGGGTACCGTCATATGTGGGCATAACAGGTAATGAAGAAGCCGATCGTCTGGTTTAGTTGGTGCTGGTGTAGTGTTAATGGAATACCATTTAACTGTTTACCTACCCTTATTTACGGATTGTTTATACTTGTTTAAGGAAAAGTGTACATTTGGAGTGAGTATTTACCAAGTATAACACCAAGCCTTACGCGTCCACCGTGGTTCGCAGATTCTGGTTTGTCTAGAACAGATGTTGTGACTGCCCTAAGACTTCGGTCCGGGCATACCGCTAAACAAATTTGCGTTTCTGATGGGTAAATCAAACTCACCAAAGTGTGCTGACTGTGACTTGGTTGAGGATGTTTACCATGTGTTGGCCGAATGTGCCCTGAGCGAGGTTGAGAGGCAAAACGTATTTATAAATAAGTTAAATGATCCATTAAGCGTAGATAAGTAGTGTTTCCGAGGCCTACGAGGGCGGCACGATCGTGTCTCATCAAACGCTCGATCAAGTGAATCATCATCATCGGCCGGCCTTCTCCCAACTATCTCGGGGTCGGCTTCCACTCTAACCGGATGCACCTGTCTGGCCTCCACAACCCAGTCAGTACTGGGTAATACGATACCCCTTAGTACGACTGGTTGTCAGACTTTTTTGGGCCCTGACTACTAGCGGCTGTTATTATTTTGCCACGAGCTCCTCTATAAAATAAATAAATTAATAATAATTTGCGGCATTAGAAATATCTGGTGGTGTGTTATCAAAGCTTGTATCACTCATTTTTTGTAAACAACAAAGTACCTACTTAATGCAATACTAATATCGAACGAAAACTAACTAAAGATTGCGGGATTCGACGTGAATTAGAATTAACCTTTAAGTGTTTTTTAAAATTACGACCTCAATTACGTTGCTGTGGTAGTGAATCGGGCGTGCATGACAATGTTCTTTTTCTGAAGTGAGTTGCATAATGACATTTAGTCGTCTATGTACAAGTCACTATTAAGGTGTTAGGCACGTGGTAAATTGAATAAAACAACACAGTTTGGTTTCAACCTTTCAACGCCCACGTCTTACTCGCACGGTGGACCAGTAGAGAGTGTGCGGTCAGTGAAGCGTGTATTCGACCGCACCCCCACCACCACCTGCCCCACAAGTAAGGCATGTCGGTATTTATTCATACACTACATCTACCTTTTACAAAATTAGAAAGATATCATTATTTCGTTTATGTATAATCAAATACAAATCAGTTTATTTCAAGGCCAATCATCAAATAATTATTTTAATAATGGTCTGAAAAACAATTAACTTATTGTCATCGACGGTATCATTATTTCCTGAAGATATATCATATTCATTTGTAAAAACTTCCCACTTCCCTTCAACTCTCTTCAAATGTACTATATTTCTAACGTAACCAGTGTCATTTACCAATTCGACGTCGTTCCCTTCTTTATTTACCACTGTATGTGTCGTGTCCTTGAATGTGGTGGACAACTTGTTTTCCTTTATATACTTTTTCTTCAATATCTATACTAGATTCCGTCGCTTGCCTCTTCCTATCTGCATATTCTTTTCCTTTGCTTTTCATTTCGCTATCCCTGTCTCTCTAGCTCCTAGATCAGTAAATTCTATATCTACAACGGAAGGCAGCTTATCTCTAAACTGACGTCTGAAAAAGAGTTCTGCAGGAGTTTTACCTGTGACGGAGTGGGGGTGCTACTATGCATAGTGAGATATTTTAGCAAATCTTCTTACCAATTAGATTTTTGGCTTTGGCTAATCCGTAAACGTTTTATTATACTGCGGTTCTGCCTCTCAACTTCGCCATTTTGCTGAGGCCAATAAGGAATGGTATGAAAGAAGTGAATACCAAATTCTTTGCAAAAACTTTGACATTCTGTACTAACAAACTGACGACCATTATCAGCGGTAACGCTTACGGGTGTGCCTAACCGAGAAAATACCTCTTTAAAGCATGCTAATGGTGTGTGCAAAATCTGTTTTTAGTGATTTTGATTTATGTATATCTGCTATAATAATCTATAATGACTAAAAGATAATGTCCGGTAGATAAGAGTCCGAGATAACATATTGCTATATCAACCCAGGGCTGTATTGGCAGTTCTCTTCTGCGCATGGGGTTAGGAGGATTTGGAGCAGAAACCAGAATGCAACCCTTACAAGTTCTAACACAGTGTTCAGCATCTCTGTCAATTTTGGGCCACCACACTTTGGAACGTAGTCTCATTTTCATGGCTACAATGCCCGGGTGGCCTTCATGAGCAGCTGCTAAAACTTTTGACGGGACAACTATTTTGTTCCCACGCAACAGTAAATTGTGTTGAAAACAAAGTTCTTGTTCAAAGACCTTGGTTGCGGCACTGTTCGAAAGAGATACCGCGGCCCTGGAACACAAAGGGCAAAAGAAGGAACGTGGATGGGTTTTAGTCAGTACAAGTTATTTGATGATGTCCAAACCGAAAAAAAAGCCCTTATAAATGTTGACACTCTGGTCCCAGCTATTATTGTATATTCCATTCCTGACTAACTTCAGCTCTAAATCTCTCTCTCTCTCTCTTCTGAATCAACAACTAGGTTCAAATAATTATCATCATCAAAAGGCCGTGGAGACTTATTATCCGAACAAAGTCTTGACAGTGAGTCTGCAATATTTTTCTTGCCGGGGCTATAGACTATTTTAAAATTGTACGATTGTAGGCGCAGGACCCAACGCTCGGTTCTCGCACACGGTTTAGAATCTGTTCCGAATATCACCTCTAACGGGTTGTACACTGTTTTACAGACAGAAGTTCAAAAGAATTTCGTTTCTGTTGTGTCCTAGGCCTTCCAGGACTAATGTAAAAGACAATTTAATTAGGAAGGTAGTTGGAATTACAACTCTATAGTTGGAATTACAACTCTATATCCCCACATAATTACACCTTTGTCAATGTACAGCTCACTTTTTCTGTTAAAAAATGGTTTTAAAGACTCATTCGAATTCACTTCTTTATAATTTTCAGGAAAACCTAATCATATTAAAAATTGTGCTCAAAATAGGATCTTAGAATAGTTACAGCACTGATGACAATATTTGTGTCACTTGTTTAATTTACTATTTTACAATATTTTCTTACCTTTTTGTATAGATTCTTTTTTACCGATTGTTGGTGAATGTGTGAACATGGCTTTGTAGATTCCCAGATGCTCGTTAACTTTTGTTAACTTTTCATCTTGTTTTAATTTTTTTGTGTAGTAAGCAACGACCTATTGTCGGGCCTATGCTGTTCCCCCATACTTAAGTACTAATGCTGTAACATGATAATATTGTAACACCAAATGATTTGAAAAGAGTAACCATGGAGTTTCTTGCCGGTTCTTTTCCATAGGAAACGACCAACCCGAACCGTGCACCTTTTTGTCGACGTTTTATAAGTGCCCATCTAGGCCTATGTGAAATAAAAATATTTTGATTTGATTTGAACACACTTTAAAACCTGGGATTGCTCTTCAGTCTTGTTTGCTGTATTAGACTTCTTGTAATCAGCCTTTCTCTGTCCCTTTGTGTTCTTGAAACTTGACACCTTGTCAACAGCAATAGGACGCTCCTGCATTGCATATTCTTTGTTTAAAGCGATGTCTAATAATTGTACAGCCGTTTTCTCTAATGCTTCCTCGCACAATCTGTCTTGAGTCGGTCCTGCCCGCATACCTGTTACAAATTTGTCTCTCACTCGTTCACTAATAAATTGTGTGTCAAACTGACATTCTGCCGCCTTTTCTCTCACACGAGCGTACCGCCTTGATACCGACTCGTTTTCTGTTTGTTGCAATTTATCGAACGTAATTCTAGTGCGGAAATGCGCTACTCTTGGTTTGAATCTTAAAAATAAGCTGCAGTTAATTACGCGTAAGTTTGGTCTTTCGGCAAAGTTGGATGTAGAATGTTTTTTAATGTTTTGTATACATTTTCATGTAAAGATATTAACAAAATAGAAACTTGTCTCTCCGCTTTGACTTCGTTTGCCGTAAAATACTGCTCAAGCCTTTCTAGATAACAAGAAATGTCGTCATCTTCTTGAAATGTTATGGTAAAAGACTTGCCATTTTAATGCGTGTGCGTGAATCCTTTTCACCTCGTCGCCAAGATGTTGTGTCCTAGGCCTTCCAGGACTAATGGAAAAGACAATTTAATTAGGAACAAGAATGTAATTGAAATAAAATAGCTTACAGAAAAAAATGACCATTTTGTCCTAGCTTGTCATAGAGTAAAAATCAGATACGTTCGACAATTATCTTCCAATTCTTCGTTCAGAAATGCTAATATACTACAGTTTCCTATAAAATTATTCTCATATTATCATTTCACAGAATAATCAATACGCAGAAAGCTTGCTTCGAAAAAACTTAAATCATAGATTTTTGTTACAAATCAAATTTAATGTTTCGATAATTCATATCATAGAATAACAATTCAAATATTCTTTATACTCATATTGTTTAGTTAATATAAAACTTATTACCAAGAAAAACCTTTTATCGAGTGACTGTTTCTAAAATGTTTCAAATCATACCATTGACAAAATGCATACCCTCCAATAAAAATAAAACACCATGTTTACTTGGACTATATTCTATTTGATAACACTTTGTAACGTAGTATAGTTATATGAAAGCGTTTCATAGTTGTCGGAGTGAACTAATTTTGCTACTGCAATCAATTTCGACGAAGTAGGCGTAGTTGGTCACCGTTCTAACCTAACCTAACCTATTTGGTCGGAGCGAGCGGGACGTTTTAGCGTCAATCTTCTTCGAACCTAACCTGTCCGGAGTCCTGAGCTCACTTCGCTCGCTCTTGCATCCTAAGTTTTCCTTGCCACAATGCCTTATTTATGTTGATGTGGTGTATGTACAAAACAACAAAAAATATGGATAGCATAACGTCTACACACATACATTTTCGTTGAAATAAAATACCATGGAAAAAAACACCGAACAACAATATTCCTTAAAAAATAATTCTACTGTTGGTTAAAAGTACGTATGTTAAATAAAAAAAATGTGATTATAAAATTCATTGAATTGTATTTCTGTGAAATATGTGTCATTCAAGTAAATATTCAATAAAACAATAATATTCGAAATAAAATTACAAGAAACAAATATTATAGGAAACATTTTCGGCGAAACGAAATTCTATGAAATTTCTGTCTGCGAAATAAGGGGACACCCCTCTAACGGCTTGTGGTCACTAACAAGTTCAAAACTATCCTTTCCAAACAGGTACATATCAAAATGTTCCACTGCCCAAACCAACGCAAGAGCCTCCTTCTCGGTCTGACAGTACCGTTTCTCACGGTCTGTGAGACTCTCATTGCCATATGCAATTATTCGGGGACCATTGGTGCCATGTTGGACGAGCGCAGCTCCCAAACCAACTGGACTAGCGTCGGCATAGACTTGGGTACGGTCAAGCGGATCATAGTAGCCTAAATTTTTCATCTCAGTCATGGCACGTTTCATTCAACCCATCAAAAGCCTGTGTTTGTTTATCACACGTCGACATAGCTCATAGAATAAGTAAGCTGAAATGGCAACGGGCCGGTCATATTAGCCGTAGAACCGATGACCGTTGGGGTAGACGTGTTCTTGAGTGGAGACCGCCACCGCGAATCGGCAAAAGTAAGGTGGGAGTTGGGACGCCCTCGGGCTCGGTGGAGTGACGATCTTCGCAGGGTAGTTGGTGGCAACTGGATGAGAGTTGCTGATAATCATGTTGAAAGGCGTGCGATTGAGGAGGCTTATGTCCAGTAGTAGACTGCTGTAGGCTGATGATGATGACTTGCGATCTGAACGATATTGAGTCGTTTTCAGACTTTGCTTCTGATAAACAGACATTACAAAACACTTGTTCCTCCAGAACAATCACTTTTTTGTTTTGTTTTTGTAGAACTAGAGTTCCAAAATGTTTCCACCCAAAACTGTTTCGCCTTCGTGCATCTTTTGTAAATAACTTTTATCCACGGCGTCACCCACCGCCGCCATTTTGAACACACAAAACTTACGTTCACTTCGACCGGAATCACAAACTCGACTAGATCGTGTCGCGACGCGTCATGTGACCCGCGCCGAATAAATATGGCTGCGCGGCGGCGGCGTGTGTTTGGTCGGCGGCGGCGGCGGTGCGGTGCTATTTTTATCCAACTGCGCGACGCAAAGGAGGGTAATGTGTTTATCAGTCTATGTATGTATGTTTGTTTCTATGTGGCGTTCTAGAGACCAAATGCGTAGGACGATTTTGATAATTCTTACGTCAATCGATTCGTCTTAACCTTGCGATTGTCACTAAAGACATGACAGTAATCAAAATTCACCACAGCGACAACCAGACACAAAAAAAAAGTCGATGAACTATGTCAAGTGGGGTGTCGTTGAATAGGTATTTTAAAATCATCTTTAGGTTCCTTTTATCATTTTTCATTTTAAATAATAGTTTAGGATATATAGGGTGACTGGTAATTAGTGACCGATACTTAAACACGTGATTCTACTCATGATAACAAACAACTTTCCCTAAGGAACTTTTTTTTTAAACCCATTTAATTTTATCACAATAACACAACAGCTGTATGAAATTCCCACGCGCGCGCTTTTGACCCATCAATTGGTAGCCGCGTGACGCCGTTATGTCTCATTACAATGGGTGGGTAAGCAGAAGCCCGCTCCGTAAGCGGCGCCCGCGCCCGACCACACAGGCCGGCCGTTATCAGTGTACATAAGCAGTGTAGGTAGGTACCTACATGTTTAGGTAGCCGCTAAATTAAAAAATAATAACCAATGACATCAAAAACTGAGCCACGGAGCGTAGGCCTACGCTGCAGACGCGACGCTCCGGCCGCCGCGTGGCCATTTATAGGTACACAGTGATGTACCTACATAAAGCTTCTCTGTTTACAACACGGTGAGGAGAGTAAAATAAATAATAAATTATCTGGTATTTTGGCACTTTACGTGCGGGCGCTACAATAAATACCTAAATGCATTATCTTTCTATCTAAACAAACTAACTTCAGAAATTGCGTTTGTTTTGTTACCTACACGATGTTTAGAAACGGCAAAGATACAGCTACATTACCACCTGACTTCTCGACACCGGGAATTGTTCAAGTTATTCCAAGTTTCCCATCACACTTTTCTAGGCTTTGGACTAGCAGTCTGTTAACGATATTTGAGTCTGAATCAGAAGCATGGCAATCAAAATGTATGAATTTTAATGCTTCGCCATTACCGCCTTCCGAGTAGTAACACATCACCATATCACTGTACTCACTCGCTGTGTAATTGTACGGTATAGTGCGCATGGGCATCAAAGAAAATCAAAACATGCGCCTACGACGCGCTCTCCGGGGTGACTGTTTTTAGTGTTTTACGTCATTACTGCACTGAGGCAAAGGGTGCGGGCGGGTGGGGAACGCGAGACTCTACTAGTACAAGTACATTTTTGCCCCTTCCCGAGGTCAGACTATCAGCTGATAGATTGTGCCTACTTTTTATGTTGGGCGCGCGCGTTCCTAGATATTTTGTAGTTATGCGGGCATACGTTGCATCTTAAAAGTAGTTATACTTAAGACTACTGTGGAACACGCAGTCTTTGGATATTATTTTTTAATTTAGCGGCTACTTAAACATGTAGGTACCTACCTACACTGCTTACGTACACCGATAACGTCACGTAGCGGCCGGCCTGTGTGGTCGGGCGCGGGCGCCGCTTACGGAGCGGGCTTCTGCTTACCCACCCATTGTAATGAGACAGTCATAACGGCGTCACGCGGCTACCAGTTGAAAGGTCAAAAGCGCGCGCGTGGGAATTTCATACAGCTGTTGTGTATTTGTTGCTGTTGTGTTGTTGTGTTGTGTTATTGTTGTGATAAAATTAAATGAGTTTTAAAAAAAAAGTTTCTTTTGGAAAGTTGTTTGTTATCATGAGTAGAATCACGTGTATAACGATTTAAAGTTGTTTAACAAAACATTCATTTTCGCTAATTTTCTTACATAGTGATTTAAGAATTATTTCAAATAAACGATATACAAAAGAAAAAACAGTGAAAAAGCATGAAGAACAAATATTTTTGGTAAAAAAAAACTTTTATTCATCGACAAGTCCCCGAGTAAAAAAAGTTTACCACCAAGCTCGATAGATGGCGTTGTTCATTTGATGCACGTTTGTCAATCGCGGATTCTCCGCGTCTACTAATTGAATTCTTTGTTATGGATTTAAGTTTTCATACTTTACAACTGATTTTACCTCACTAAGAGAGAATAGTTAACTGACTTTAGTACGTACGTAAATTTGAAAATATTTAATTTGGATTCCTATTGTTTTTTTTTTTTGTTGATTCCCGACTTTTACGATACTCAACCATTCCTTTCGAAGTGTCACACAACACTTTTTTCTTTGTCGTAGGTGATAGACTGTTATAGTTAAGAGGGCCCTTCCCGGTCTGTCTATCGTCAACGCGAGCATGGTCGAAAAGCTTGTTGTTTCATCCAGAGCCACAGCGGCAATTTTCTTTCAATTCCACCGTCTTACCCTGCCCCGACCCCACACATCTCGTCTCCCACGCACCTCATACCGCCTAACGCGATGACATTGAATGAAATATAATGTTCGAAAATTTCTTAAACTTGTTCCAGGAAATACGTGTTTTTTAATAAGTCTTACAAGTGTGTGAAATAAATATGTGTCATTATGAATCTCCATTACACGAGCAAGGTTTCTATCGAGATGTTTTCTTTACTTTTACAGTTTATGAGTACATTATGAACGGCCAAAGTTCAGGTAAAATTTGTGCAAAACAGCAATTTTTGGAGGCTTTTACTGAATTTGTTTCAACAATTTTTAATTTTTTTGCTACCATAGAAACCTAGATATAGTACACAAAATACGTATTAGTTCAAAAAATTCAAAAATAGATGTGTAACCTCGGCATAATCACGTACGAGCGTTTGTATGAAAAGTATGACGGGTTGGCCGCTCTTAAGACGATTATGATCTCTAACATGCTGCATTTGCTTCTGTCGCGATGCAGAAGACTGAGTTTCGCGACGTCTACTTTCTTTTCGGGTTTTTTTTTTAGTTTTACTAGAAACCACGATTTTAACTCCCTCAATGAAATGACTAGATTGCGAAATTTACCATTTTATAACGAAGTCAATGAATCATAACTAAAAAGTATAAAATAAAAAAATAATAATTTAAAGAAAAACAAAAAACCCGACTGCGTAAAAACTAATTTTAAAAAATACGTGAAAAAATTAACTTAAGGTGGATGCGCAAGGGTAGCCCGCGAAATTTAAATTTTCTTACGTTTATTGCAATTTGCAGTTCAGTGTCAGGTTGTATGTTGATGAAAATATGAATCGCGCCAGTAACAAGTATGGAGTTACAGAATTATAATCATTCAAATCATCAATACAACCCTCCAAGTTCATATAATCTCAAAAAGTCTCTTTTTCATGAAATAGCTATTGAATGTGATTATATGAACTTGGAGAGCTGTATTGATGATTTGAATGATTATAATTCTGTAACTCCATACGTGTTACTGGCGCGATTCATATTTTCATCAACATACAACTTGACGCTGACCTGCAAATTGCAATAAACTTGAGAAAATTTAAATTTCGTCGGCTACCCTTGCGCTTCCACCTTAAATAAAAATAAAAACTAAAAAGAAAGAAACAAGCCCAGTAGTTTAGAATTCTGTTAAGTAATACTAAATAACTACACAATTGAAATAGTTTTATAATCGATACACACATAGAACAAATCATAAATTCTAATGCAGAACAGAACGACTCACAGTCGGGGCCCATTCAAATTTTACCAATCAAATCTTCCCAAGGAGAATAAGGAAGTAATATTTTGATGATAATTTCACGCAAACGAAGGTCGCGGGGAATAGCTAGTAAGTCTTACATAAAAGATGCTTCAAAAGTCATATTGATGATGATTGAGCACCACACCCAGCCAGGAGCAAGCCTGACCCGGACAAGCCGGATACACCAGGGGTCACGATTTTGTGAGGAAAGACATGCTCTGGGATGGGAAAGGAAGCCCGACCAACCGCGGCCAGTCGGGCACAATCAGCCGACTATGCAGCCTAGAGCCAATATAGGAATAGTGGTAAAGACAGGTACAATCCATAGGAATGAGCATTGATGGTGTTTTGACCTTCGTTTGTTTGGTCTCTTCTATCATTGCAGAATCATGTTCGTTTATGGTGGTTGCGACTGCGTTCGTTCTTGCCACGCCCTATTTAATAATATTATGTTCGCGTTTATGTTTTATCGTCAGTAGGATTTGTTTCACTGTCAGTTTCGCTAAGGTGATATATTTCCTCAGTGGCTGATTTGAATTGTTCTCTATCTGCTGCTAACTGAATCCATTCTTCTTTGCTTTTATTGAAATATTCCATGTTTTGTTGGAATGACTCGTTCCATGTATATATTGGTCTTCCAAATTTTATCCGTTTCGCCTTGTATCTAATAGCTGCGTGTAGTAAGTGGGGCTGTGGTCATCGGAGAATGTGCCCGTAGTAGCATAACCGTAGGCATTTGATTTTTTTGGTAATTGTTTTTCCCCATAAGACTTTGGCATGTTTTTTTTTTGTTCGGGGTGTTTCGCATACTCTTTATCGTTTCTTTGAGAATGAGTCTTTAGTATCTTCTGAGTTTCGATCGGTTTGGCTTTGTGAGTGCCGCTGCCTTAAGACCGTAAGTTATTGCAGGTTCTATGAGCATTTTATAGATAAGAAGCACAATTTTCCACTCCATTTTCGAGTTTTTTATGAAGGATATTAGGGCCTTGGAGTTACACATCGCTTGTTTACATTTGGCGTTGACTGTGTTGTTTCTATTAAGTGTCGATGTTATATACGTGCCTAGGTACTTAATTTCGTCTACCGGTTGAATACTGATTCCTCCAATTCTAATAAGACTTCGGGTTTCCGTGCTGTGTGGGTCTCTGATTAGTAGTTTTGTTTTCGTTTCATCAATGTGGAGTCCGACTGATTCCAGTAACGGTTTGATTTTGGTGACTATTTCATCCAGGTCACTCAGATTATTTGTTGGTATTATCACGTCATCTGCAAGGGACAGTATGATAGGGAGTTGAATCTCATGGTCCTGGTCTAGATGAAGGCATTCTATTTCTTCTTCTAATGTTCTGAGAACGTCGTCCATTACTATGGTGAATAGTCGTGGGGATAGCGGACATCCCTGTTTGACTCCCTTGCCTTTGTGCGTCTATTCCGTTTGCTGGCCAAACCATTTTATGCAGGTGAATTAATTCATGCATGCCTTAATAATTCTATTTGTTAGACAGTTAGATATTTGTTAGTTCTAGTAGCTAAAATGTCTCTTAAGAGAGTTCAAGTCCAGCGTATCGAAAGATTTTCGATGTCTAACGCCAGCACATAGGTTTTTGAGCCTGCTCTCCATTCCTCGTCAAGAATTCTCAGTGTGTACATATGATCGTCGGTCGATATATTGCGAAGGAAGGCTGCTTGGTAGTTTTCTAGTTATTTTATTAAAGCGTCCAGTTTGCTTAGAAGAAAGCTCGCATATATTCTATATCCCACGTTACACATAGATATCTTTCTGTAGTCATTAATTCCGTCTGGATTTGCTTTTTTAGGCACTGGAATTTGGATCATTTTGTTCCAAGACATTGGTATATCATTGCTTACCCATGCTGCCTGCATATGTTTTATAACTTCCGGTAGCATTTCAGTTGGCGAGGCTTTGAATAGCTCGGAAACTGCTTTGTCAGTACCTGGTGCTTTGCCGTTGCTCATTGCTTTTAATGATGTCACTTATTTCCTCTTCTGATAGTTCTTTTTTTACGTCAGATGGGTTCTAATTGGGTAGGAGTTCTATGTGTGGACCTGCTTATTTTTTAAACTCTTCTTCCCACCTTGACATGGGTATAAAACGTTGTTTGTTGTTGCACTTCATGTTCGTTTTATCTCCTGTAAAAATCGTATGTGATTCTCATTCGTTGTGAGTTCTGCTTAGGTTTCTAAAGAATACTTCACATTTTTCCTCTTCTTTATTTCTTATATTTTGCAGATTGTGTCTTTCTTCGCTTAGTTGCTTGATTGCAAATGTTTCTCCAGGGTACATTTTTTTGTTAAACTTGGCTTTTTGTAGTTTTGCGAGCGCGATTCTATGTTCTCTGGATCTGATTGGTCTGCTTATAAGAATCTTTGCCGCTGCTGATTTCATGATATTCATAAGGGAATCCCATGGGTATTTTTTTTGTTTTATAGATTTGTTACCTGAGGTTTGCTTTTAATTTCCTTTTGATATTCTTTCAATATTTCCTCACTTTGGAGTCGGCTATAGTCGTAATTTGTGTAGTTGAATTCCAGCTCAGGTTTGTGCATTGGTTTCTCGTTGGATTTCTGCCTATGTAGTGTCGAATTTTTTTCCATCCTCTTGAGGTTCAGAGTAATAATATCCGGGAGAATAATTTTATGGTCTGATATATTCTTTCTCCACTCGCCTTTTATGTAGTTAAATATATTTGGCTTGTCCGCAGCAGTAAGTATATGGTCAATTTGCGATTTTCTGTTTCCAGACTGCCACGTTATTTTGCAGCTTGATCTGCCTCGTGATGTCTCTAATCTAAGGTTTTCGCTTTTTATTATATCTAATAAGATTTCCCCATTGTTATTCGATACTGTGGGCTACGGCGTGTTGTGGATCTCTGGGTCGGTATGTAGTGGGAGCACTAGGCCAAGCTTGGTGTACTTTGCTTTGTTGTACTCGGCTGCAATGATGATATCTTCACCACCCCAGACGCCATCTTTGTATTGTTGTTGGATATATTTTTTCCTTTGCTCATCTGCATTTCCTTGGTTTATGGTAGTAAGCAGGTTTCCCGCGAGCGCTAGTGCTATGTTCGGCTGGTCTTGATTTTCCTCAACATATTTAGCTAGGTCTCTTCTTATCATATGCTGGTCGAACGACAGGAAAAATATGGCGTTTACTTGGTGGGCGATGGCTCTAAACAAGCAGTTTCCATCTCCGATCATATGGACTATTTCCCTATTTAAATTTGATGATCATGGATGGTGTTTGCTATTGTGTTGCTCCGTTTTTCTTTGTTGTAGCTTCGCAATAATTCGTTATGTGTTGCGTCTCTTTATAATGTAGGTACCCGTGTAGTTTAAGGCTGCGGGAAAAGCTTATCACTGTTCCTGTGGAAAAAGTTTATTAGCGTTTCTGCGGAAAGAGCTTAATAACTAGTGATATTTTGCTAGATTTTTTATTAATCTCGCGTTGTTTTGGATGTCTGGGTTTTATTACCTCTATACTATCGGTAGTTTAGGCGAGGCTTTGTTAGTTTGTTAATTGTCTGCTTATGCAATTTATTCTCGTTTCGTAGGTAATAGGAGATGGCAGGGTTCTCTTTTGTGTTACTATAGGTTTTTGCTCGAACCGGTCACTATTGTAAGGTTATTTGTACAGGGTTTGTTTTTTCTTAACGCTTTCAAGTTTAAAGATTTATCTATACCATATGTATCCGTTCGAACATGGATTGGGGCGGATAAGAAAGAATTTAACTGACTGTTCTATTGTTTTATGGCGTAACAATTTTTTTGTTGTCCTATTGATTTTAAGAGTTCGACTTAATGTTTTTGTATTCTTGGGAGTCGTATTACGCCAGATGTTGAGGGCAATTGCGTGAACAACAGTTTTAGTGTCTTGGGAAAAGCTGGTCCCAGTGATGCTATTATGTAATAAGAAACCTGATTTTGTGTTAATTTACACCGATGTAATCAGTTATGTTGTAATACAAGCTATGTTGTATTATTTTTAAGCATTAAACGGTATACGCCGAAATATTGTTGAAAGGGAGGCCTTAATATATTATATATTAATATGTTTATGTTGTTATTTATGCAATTAATATTATACTAGTGTGCGGTCGGCGTAAGTATGAAAACTGGGGAATTCTCTGGGCAGGGCTTTTACCTTTGTATTGGTAGCTGTTTTAGGCGAGATTGGGCATATAATGCAACATTGGGTGAGTACTCAGTTTGAATGGAGCGTGTTTGATGTATTGCAAAATGATGATGGTCGTGTGTTTAGCAAGGTTAAAGCTAAGCCACTTGTTATAATTATATTTTTAAATGATCTAGTGTAGTTTCTACAAAGGATTACTATTTATGATTCTAAACATAGAAATGGGGAACACACACTCTTAATAGTGGGTGGGCGCATCGATTATTTGTAGTTCTGGTTCTCTATATGGAGGTATTTTATCAAGCACAATAATGTATTTTGGTTATTCGAGAGTTAATCGTTTAAATAGATAGTATTCCTAGCTATTCAAACTGGGAAGCCCCAGATTTGTACACAAAAGTGACTGTTGGTTGGCTGAAAAATAATCTGTGCTCATTCAAGATAAATAAATTCAACGAGTTCACCGAGTTACCGCTGCAGGCTCCGGATTCTGCTGGTCGCTCTTGATGTTAACTTGGGCTAGTCAGCAACTTAGGGTGTTCATATGCACAGGGTACCCAAACACTGCACTGTAACACTGTCTTTGGATACGTAAACGTTTCAACCTTAATCTTAAGTTCACGATATGCTACTTCAAGCTATGGTTCAGAGATCACCCTATTCACAAACACACACGATTACAAATTTTAAAACGAACAAAAATAATAGTAGGTTTGTTAACACTAGTAATACAGTAACCACATAAAAACTTTAAGTAACGGCACATTAAACGAACACTAGCCGGCTTGGGGCTTGGCGGTGGCGGCCGGGTCTCCAGAGCAATTTTTTTTTTTTTCTTAGCCGATGGGCAAGCGCAGCTCGCAAAGCGACCGTTCCCGACGGCGGTCAGCAAGCCAATCCCCAAAAATGCTTCAAAAGTCATATTACAAAAAAATAAAAAATCTTAAGAGCCCCTATCAATTTCTTCGCAGTACTAGTTTAGGTAATTTCGGAGAAATGTGCGCGTGTGAGCGTTCGAAATATCGCCAACGATCGTAGTGTGCGTAGCCTCATGCAGTGCAGCGGGAGCAAACAATCTTGGTCCGTAACAGTATTAGATATACATATATTTTAAGCAAATCAATTTGCATTTAAGCTGCAATTTTTTTAATGTTTCATACATTATCAAAACCAATTAAAATAGAAAAGTTAAGACTATACAAAAGCAAATAATATTATAGGAAAAGGTTGAGTGAAAAAAATATTAACAACTAAATATATTTTATCTATTTAGTGTTGTTTATTTTTATCGCTTGCGTATGTCTGTGTGTGTGACATCTTATTGCTGTTTTATTTAATTTTTAACTAAGGAAGTGTTTTTTCATTTCAAGTGAAAGAAAAACGAGATACCTACTTATTAATTTCTTTATTATAAGAAGTTTCGGCGACAAGGCCATATCCAGGGAGCAGGGTGCGGCGGTACCTAGGTGTGTGCACTTTCTATTGCAAGTCGATTTAAGTTGATTAGTTTCAATTAGATCAACGTAAGGTTCTAACAAGAGTAAATAACTTATGATAATTACATTCTAGTTAGATTTATAGTTTGGTTTTTGTTATAAAAATAGCGGTAAGACGACATTAGGCGCGTATAATTTCTATAAACGTTTTGTTGTTGAAATGTAAGTTTCCTGATTATGCTGAATATTTGCAATATTTATGTTAAGATTAGCTTAATAAAGGATTTTCACAGTTTTCCTATTAGAATAATCGTATGACTGAATAAATAAAGTTTTAAGCGAATTAATTAGGTTGAAAATTCGATCTCATAGAAATTACGTAAGTTGAAAATGAGGTTTTTTATTATTAGAGATATCTTATCGAAATTAGTGTCAAATGAAAGGATTGTGTGTAAAACTAAATGTGTTAAAGGATTCATGTCGATAACTCTATTAGTATAAGAAATATAAGGCAATTTGTATAATGAAAATTTGTTCAGCTTAAATTTTGCAGTATAAGTTCTAGGACTTTTTATTTAATTAAGATTTGTTAAATGCTATTGTTTTATATGATAGAGCAAGTTAGACCTGTAAAATAATATATAATACATAAGTGTTTTTTGAAGAAATAAATAAAATATGGGGTTCCAACGTTTCGGCTTTAGTAAAAATGACGCGTAAAATCGATCCAAATTACGCGGTTCTCGCGATCGTAAGCACGTTTAAAAGACCGCCCTGTCCGCTCAGTAGTCAGTCGCAGTACGGCCACCGAAGAGACAACAAGAAAAGGAACAAGGAAAAGCCGAAGCCTAGGGAACAGGGGAAAAACTATACCAAGAAATAGTTTTTTATTCCTGCCTACCCCTCCGCTCAACGTTCCAGCGTTCTCCTCCGAGGTCTTAGTGGGTTGTGCCCAGTACCCATACTCTACGCATTCAGGGTGCGTGGCGACGTGCGCCACTAGCAAAGTATTGTCAGCGTACGTCAAACGTAGTGGGAGATTGTCCCAGGAGTCTGGTCTCCGAAACAAGAAGTATAAATATTGATAAATTTTAACCTCCCTTTCGACGTTAATTTAATACGAAGTGCTCCGAATGTCCGGCCTTTCCTGGAATCAACGATTTTAAAATGTTTTTAATTTTGGTTCCGTTTTGTTTGCCAGAAGTCGTCGTCTTTTGCAATTCTTTCGACTTTTACAGGGTTATCCGATCCAGTCCACACAGCAAACAAACATACTAGAACAAAAAAAAAAACATTCTCACAGTATCAAAACTAGTCATACGTAATACAAAATCACGCGCGATTCGCAAGTACTTTACGTCGGGAGCGGCAGTCGCAGCGACACAGGTCCGTCTTCGAGTAGCCCTCGGGCGCGACTGAATGGAACGAGCAAGCGCATCCGCTTTTATGGCATTATTTAAATATTTTATTACAATTAAATAAGTAGTCAAAAAATTATTTAAAAAATTGAATTGGGTAGATAAATACCTTAAGTTTTATAATATTGCATATTTATTGATATTTTCAACATATTCTTACGAGTAGACGACGGTTTTGCGCATTATTTTATCGGGTTTTTTCGGTGTGAATCACATTTTTTTTAAAGCACTAATTAAGTTTATTTTAAAATAAAAAATCGTAGACTTACTAATTAACTATATGCCCAGTAAGTACGATTTTTTTTCAAATTATATTTCATTACCAGTTAGCCGAAAAAGCTATTGAAAAACCTGGTGTTTCGTGCTTTCGTAAAAACGTATGTTTGATTTTTATTTTTCCTAATTTATGTTGAGTGGTTATCAAAATTATAATTCGTACACTTACTATATATATATAGGTGATATATAACTTTGCATTAAAAAAATTACCAGATACCTTATCGTTATTGAGAAATTTGCACTGAAAAAAGTAGTATTTTCTGTTTTTAGACCGCGAAATTGATAGGGGCTCTTAATTGTCCTCCTCGGAAAATGCGCTCGCAACATTGATTGGTAAAATTTGAATGGGCCCCGACTGTGAGTCGTTCTGTTCTGCATTAGAATTTATGATTTGTTTTATGTGTGTATCGATTATAAAACTATTTCAATTGTGTAGTTATTTAGTATTACATAACAGAATTCTAAACTACTGGGCTTGTTTCTTTCTTTTAGATTTTTTTTTTTAAGTTAATTTTTTCACGTATTTTTTAAAATTAGTTTTACGCAGTCGGGTTTTTTGTTTTTCTTTATTTATTTATTTTTTACGTTTTTCCGCCGTAGTTCTACACTGTTTGCGAAAATGTCCAACAAACCCACACTTGAGACACTTCTTATCTCGGGCTGGAAAAAATTGAATATCACTTGAATGACTTACAGTCTGCCACTACAACGCACACATGAATCTACTTTTAAATTCTTTTAGAAGCTTCTACTCTGTCAATCGACAGATCTTTACTAGATCCCGGCAACCCAAAGTTATTCAGTTGTCGTCGATTTACAGTCTCTTAAGCGTTGGCTTCGAAAATGATCTTGTCAAGGGTAACATCATCACCAAGGGTCAGAATTGTTTTTCTTAATTTGGCTGACTCACTCTTCTCGGTGATTTGGTCGATCATGTGTTCATCAGGGGCAGTGAATTTACATTTGGAGCTCTGGTGTCTAAGTCTGACGAGAAACTTGTCAAATTTTTCTCCATTTTCTTGTTTGATGAGCCTGAACAATTGACGCTCATAAACACGGCTTTGTTTGGGGGCAAAATATTCGTCGAGCTTGTTGATAGCAACAGTAAATACATCATTGTTATCACTAGTAGTTTCTACATGTGCACCGGGAATATTATAATATATTTCTTGGAGGGGTAACCCACCCATGTGTAACGAAATGTAGAAAAAGGCTTTAAAATATAAACAACCTCGGTTTCTTATAAACATTTTACTCTGAACATAAAGTTCAATTACGTTTGCGATACATTTATCTTTACAAGTAAAGTCGCTCGAAAATAAAAAGTAATTTTTAAATAAATACAAAAATATTATACTATATAAAGCTAAATTGTTTATTCTAAAATTAAACATATTGTCAAAAAACATCGTCTCCAGGACATGATGCGCTCAGTATTGAGCACTTAAAGCACGCGGCCTTACACCTGCTGCGAGCCCTGTCTATGGTTTTTCAATGTGTATTAGTCACCCGTACTTACCTGCTGATCTAATGAAGACCATCGTGACTCCAATTGTGAAGAACAGGACTGGGGACATTTCAGAACAGGATAACTATCGTCCCATTTGTCTTGCGACTATAATAGCAAAGGTGTTGGACGGTGTGCTTGATACTTGCCTTAATGAATATATACTTCTTCATGATGCGCAGTTCGGGTTTCGATAGAGGGACTCAGCAGCATGCGTGTCGGATGCAGTGTTGGTGGTGTTAGCATTAACAGCATCAGCTATGCGGACGATATGGTGCTGCTGGGTCCGTCTGCGGGGGCAGTAGGGAAACTGCTTGTGACTTGTGAAGCCTACGCTACCGCATATGGTTTAACTTATAATGTTAAAAAGTGTCAGTACATGGTCTTTAAGGTCGGCGGCAAATGCCGAGAAAAGGGACCCGAGCTGCTTATAAACGAATCAGTGATCCGAAAATATCTACTTTTAAATTCTTGGGTCATTTTCTGTCCGACGACCTTAAAGAAGATGTAGATATTGAAAGGGAGCGCAGGGTACTAGCCGTCCGGTGCAACATGTTGGTTCGTAGATTTGTTCGGTGAACAGACCTAGTTAAGATCACTCTTTTCAAGGCCTACTGCCAGAGCCTGTACACCCCAAGCAATACACAAGCCAGATAAGAGCAAAATGAAATCACAATAAGCAGCTTATGGCTTCATAACCCTTCTATAACAGCTGATGTGATAGCATTATTTTGAATAAAAGAATCTTTAGACTAAAGTGACTCTGTAAGCTGGATAAATTGTCTATTAAATTGAAAATCTTTTTTTAAGCTTAATACCAATCATAAGTAGGACTGTTAGATAATCGATATTCAGATAAAAGCAGCTGAGATAGCTATTAGCGTTAGCGCCATAGCAGCTGGAGATTCAGAATTGTTCTGCATAAGTTTAATTCTTTCTGAATATCAATAATTATACTCTCTCTATGTTGCATAGCACTTCAAATTAAACTCACTTTTTCAGAAGCTGAATATTTTCGATGTTTTAGTTTTTATACGCAAACGACTGCGTAAATGAAAATTAGTAGTATATTTTAACTAACTAATAGCGCGAGAAGTGTACAACTACCTCTATGTTCAGATTGAAGCGTACAACTGCCTTTATGTTCAGCTTAAGAGCGGCCAACCCGTCATACTTTTCATACAAACGCTCGTACGTGATTATGCATTTGTTACACATCTATCTTTCATTTTGTTGAACTAATAGGTATGTTGTGCACTATATGCTAGGTTTCTACGGTAGCAAAAAATAAAAAATTGTAGTGAACTTTGGCCGTTCATAATGTACTGATAAACTGTAAAAGTAAAGAAAACATCTCAATAGAAACCTTGCACATGTAATGCAGATTCTTAGTGACAAATATTTATTTTACACACTTGTAAGACTTATTCAAAAACACGTATTTCTTGGAACAAGTTTAAGAAATTTTCGAACACTATTTTTCGTTCAATGTCATCGCGTTAGGCGGTATGAGGTGCGCGGGAGACGAGATGTGCGGGGTCGGGGCGAGGTAAGTAATCGAAAGAAAATCGCCGCACAGTGGATCCATAAAAATGTGATCCATAAACTAAACTATACGGAAACAGAAAAATTACTTGAGGTAGCTAAGTAAGTAGGCTTAGCGGTCCATACTTACATACATATAATTGTAGGTAAGATTATAGTCATATTATTATATATTATTCTCTAAGTATATTTACATATATTCATGAAAATACTTATTTTGCAATAAATGTACACTTACTTGTATGCACACACACACACACACACACACACGTATACACACCGTCACCTATTTCGCACTATTTCCACGTTGACAATAACTATCTATGATGTAATGGGGGGCCTGGAGTTCTATAATACAGGCCTAGGCTTAGTTTAGACTCCAGATCTCCCACAAATTACAATTTTCTGCCTAACTACCTGTCAACCTATATATCTAACAACGATGTAATTTGTGGAGATAAATAAACGTTTTTTATTATTATTTTATTATTATTTATTATTATATAGAAAATTAGTGCACATGGGTAACAAAGTTCCAATATCGATTCGATATTTTTTTATGTGATTCTTCATGATGTTCCAGACAACTTTTACTCTTGTGAAATTTCTAATAAAGTTGATCGTTTGTCTGAAAAAAAAAAATTGATTTTTTTGTATGGAGCGAATCACGTTTATTTTTTTTTGTTCAATTGTACGAATAAAATGATGAAATGTTGGGTGTATGGCGTGAGTATATGATAGCTAGGGTCACTATATCCACGAAAAAATATATCAGGTTTTCTCTATCCACGAAAAAATATATCAGCGCCGGCCATCCGCAGCCGCGCGAGTAATCATTCGGTAAAAAAATAATATTTTCTATGAAATTTTTTGCCTTTTAAAATCAATTCAAAGTATATTTTCTGTCTCACTTGGCTGTGTTCACCTTCTTTTTAGTTAAATACAGCGTGACATTTTAATGGTTGTTTTCCTGCAGCGAAATGGTTTTGCCTTGGTAATACAATCGTTTACGAAACAATTAAAATATTAGAAACAAAAAATGGCAGATTAACCATTGTGAAAAACAAAACTCGAAAGCGACCACGAACCAATAGTTAAACCTCCTGATTGCGCTGAGCGCCGCCGCGTGCTATTCAATCAGCTGATAAGTTGATAACTTATTCTTGATAATAATAAGCTTTACCCAACAAGTTATTCAAATTTTCCCTTTATACTTTTACGGGCTTTTTTTTTTTTTTTACCGATGGGAAATCATCAAATAACACCTCCCGCTCTGGGCTGAGCAGGAGGGAGTGTCAGACTTCTACTGACTAAAACCCATCCATGTTCCTTCCTTTGCCCTTTGTGTTCCAGGGCCGCGGTATCTCTTTCGAACAGTCCCGCAACCCTGGCAGTTACTTTTACGGGCTTAGGACCGTCATAAATTCCTACGTTTTTAGCTGCAATTTACTGAACACGAAATTAAATAAAAACAAGTTTATCGTTTAAGAAAAATAAATTTCTGAATTAGATACCTAAAAAAGTATTTGTGGCGTATTTCAAAAAAATTATTCATCTTATTTACAATAATTTTAATTAACTAAACTACTTTTAAATATTCACTATTTACAAAAGTACGAGTAGGTAGATACTTACTTTACACTTCCCGGTAACGGAGTAATTGTTCGAAGTGCAAGCCACTGCGTTGTATAACAATGGAGCACGTTTTAATTGGTTGTCTTTCAATTTTAGTAAGGTGTCTCTGTCACTTCTTACGATATTAAAAGCGTCCACTATCGCAGTTATTAACGCGTCGCGAGTTTCGTGTTCCTCACGATACACTAGGCGCTTGAGCTCCGACCAGCGACCACAAATAAAAGTCCAAAAAGTCCGGAATAATGATTTGTAACATTTCAGGTAGGTTCCACTTGTCCTGTCACGAAATGCGGCCCAATGAGGTGGCCAATAATTACCGGGCCCACACATTAACACATAAAACGCACTTGATACGCACACTCGCGAATAACATGTGGGTTATTCAAAGCCCAAAAATGTTCGTTACGCTGGTTGAGTCCAACTCGCGTAAAAGTTGCTTCATTCGTCCACAAAATGTTCGTATTTTGACTGTCCATCAACCACTGACAAAAAACAATTCTGTTCGGTCCGTCGTTTTCGTAGAGAGCATGAACTCTGCGAAAATTCGGGAGCGGGCGGCGCGTGCCTTTCGAGTAGTACCTACAAGGTATGTCTAGTGTTACTATTGATTCTCATGTTTTCGAGTTGACGAATATTTTTTTAATTATTTTAAAACATAAACATATTTATTTTTTTACTTTTACTCTTTGCTTCGAAAGTACTCCTTATGGCAAGTTGTTCTGCCGCGGGAAAACAACCATTAAAATGTCAGGCTGTATATAGTTTTAATAGCACATAGGTACTCACAACTAGTAATTCTGGCAGAGGTTTAGTTATTATTGCATGTTATCGGTGGCACCTGCATTATGATTGATGACTCATTTGTTTGTGCGCTCGGCTAAGTGCATAACAAACGAGTCACCGAAAAATAATTGTCTCTGATTGGTTGTTATTTTTTTAACTACCTGCACGTTATCTATTGTTATCGGTAGCACCTGCAATGTGATTGATGACTCATTTGTTTGTGCGCTCGGCTAAGCGCATAACTAATGAGTCATCGAAAAATGGTCGTCTCTGATTGGCTGTTATTTTTTTTACTACCTGCACGTTATCTATTGTAAAATAAATATAGTAATAAGTTTCTGGTTATACTAATTTTGTCAAATATAGGTGAAATAGTTTGAATTTTTACGGGCAAGACGTTGATAATCATTACCTACATAATCAAGCGTATGTAAAGTATAGTATAAGTTATCGTACGTATGATCGTAAGGAAATTGTGAAATAATTGTAGCCCTGAAATGGGCTGTTTGTCATATTCGCAGCCCTGATGGGCTTTTGTGGGAATAGTCCAGAGCCGGATCACTTTATTTCTTATTCCAGAAGTAGGTCCGGCAAATTTTCGGACTCTGCTATGAGGCATTCTTCTTCCTCCATAATCGCGCTGTCACAGGAAGGCTCGGTAGGCTGTAACAACTGAATTGCTTCAGGCAACAACACACTATGAACCTGTTTCGTTATTTTAGGCCTTATGTAGGATATGTGGGGATCAGAGCTTATTAGAAGTCCATGGAGGATGTCTTCGTTTGTTGCTATTCTGGCCGTTTTCCGAGTGTGTCTCTCTCTGACGTTTCTGAAGTCCTTATTACGGGCTTCCGAAGCTTCTTTTGATAAGGTACCTAAAAGAAATAAGTACATGCATTTTAATTTCAAAAAGCAATCGAGTCAAATTATACATCAAACTCTATTTATTTTTTACTTACCGATTGGCAAAACACCAAAGTGGTTACAGATGTCTGCACCGTGCATTAGAAGTGTATGTACACTAACTGGCATGTAGTACCACGAATAGTGTTGCACGTATACATCAGCTGTTTCTCTACAGTATCTTCTAAATATTTCACAGTCAATGTTTTTGCCTGATGATATGGCTTGTAGAATAACGGAAAATCTGAAAATTAGATTTTCGTCAATTTCTGTTATTCTGGATGATGTTTTGTAATCTTGGAAAAAGCGCCTCGCAGTATTCCCGTCATTTGTAGTTCCAAAACCCTGAAATGGGGAAAAAAGACTGTAATATACGACACAGAGATATAATACACAAAAAACATAAAAAGATCGAAAACTAAATACATACCTGTTTGACTATATCAATCAGCATTCCAGTTTGCTCTCGAAACTCTGGTTGCGTGGTATTTTTTTTAGCTTGTTTCATAGCCTTATGTTCGCCTCGAGCTGTCCATCGTTGAAAATCCAGATTATAAGATATATGGAGAAGACATTCCATACACCGAATCTTCATATGCAGTGAAGAAATTCCTTGTTTGTAAAATTCTTCACGAAGTATTCTGGAAGTCAAAGCGTCTAAATTATTCATCTCGCTTGGTTTTGCCAAGCAAATGGGGCACGTTGCAAATGATGGAACTTCAGCAATAATATGCCGCTGTGGCTCTGAATGAAACAACAAGCTTTTTGACCATGCTCGCGTCGACGATAGACGGACCGGGAAGAGCCCTCTTAAGGTGCAAATATAAAGAAATTTAATATTCTTACGCACCAAGTAACTGAGTATTGAAGGAGTTCTGCATTCTTATCCAGAAAATATCAGCAGACTTAATAAAATATTTTTTACAGAAACTTGGAAAGATAGAGTTTTTGATTTAGAATACAGAAAGTAATTTTACATTTTGAGTGTTACATAAAACCTCCCTATCATTGCGGGCACACCACTGCAATATGCAATATTAATGTATGAATTTCTATTACGATTAGAGAACCCTAATAAACTGTATAAGTATACTGTGTTCGGTATTATAGGAACTCTTTCTCAAAATAATAATATTTACTGTACTTTTAACCATACAATATCTAGATAAGTAATCACATAAGGCCTATTATACAGAAATACGCTAAATAACTGCTGAGTGAACGGATTATATTAAAAAAGAACGTCACCGACATTCTCAACCTCACTTTAAAAATAAATAATAGCTAAAAATCATAAATAATTGTTATATTTGACCAATAAAAATACTTCACATTGTGTAAAATTTCTAGCTACATTATGTCCTACGCTTAAATCTTTAAAAATACCTTAAATATTTCATTTTTCCAAGTAGACCTATTATCATATACATATTTATTTTTTAAATAGCTGTTCTACCTTGTGGCGCTCTGAAATTTTACTATAAACTTATTTATATTATCACAATAAAGTGGCATGCGTTTAAACAATCAACTTCAAAAGTCAGAAAATTTAAAATACAAAATTTACCACTTATCAAAATTAATCCGCCGAAATGAATTACACTTGAATGAATTAAACTACCTGATTTTTGTACGATTATTTGCATTATTTCTTTATAAAATTGCAATAAACATCCAAATTCTGAATATTATCTGATTATCGGAGTTCAAACATTATTCACGGCATAAAAGAGTTATCATTTCTGGATAATAGGTAGATCAGCATCCATGCAGAAGATACGCAGCTTTTTTGTACATGTATTCAGCGACTATGTGGCTATTACTCAGCTGTTATTCAAATTAAAGCAAGTTATTAGCTAGCTCATCAAAAAATAACATTCCAAGGAACAGTCCTTACAAACTCCTTATTGACAATAAATACGTAACAAATCCAACTGACATTGTAGAACTATTTAATAATCATTTTATTGACCAAATACAGCCAATGAACAATTCGAACCATAAAATAACAGAAACAAATTCAAACATTAATTCATTATTCTTATCAACCACAGCACCAATTTACATTTATAAAATAATTACGACTCTGAAAAATACGAATAGCTCTGGCTTTGATGACATTGAGACTAAGATAGTAAAAAGCGTAGCTGTTCAAATTTCACAGGTTTTTAGCTATATTACTAACCTATCTATAGAACATGGTATTTTTCCCGAAGACTTAAAACTGTCCGTAATTAAACCTCTTCATAAAAAGGATGATCCTCTAAATATACAAAACTACAGACCGATTGCTCTTTTTTCAATATTTTCCAAAATAATTGAAAAAGTTATTTATAACAGTATATACATGTTTCTTGAAAAGAATGGCATTTTAGCTAAAGAGCAGTATGGTTTTAGAAAGTCTAAAAACATAAACATGGCCATTTATGAATTGATCAATGAAATAGTTACAAATATGGACCAAAAAATACCTGTAACAGCCTTATTTATGGATATGACTAAGGCTTTCGATTTTGTTGACCATGGAATCCTTCTAAATAAGCTATATAAATATGGCATTAGGGGCAAAGTTTTAAACTTAATATAGTCATACCTTACTGGCAGAAAACTGGTAACTCGTATTACAGCAGTCGATGTTCAAACTAAAACTGAAATTAATTACCAATCAAGAGAGAGACAAATTTACTATGGTGTGCCTCAGGGAAGTGTGCTTGGCCCTTTATTATTTTTATGCTATATAAATGACCTTCCGAAAACCATACCTCATCCTATGACCCTATTTGCTGATGACTGTACTATAATATTTTCTGGTAAAAATAGTGACTCATATGAAAATGACATAAACAGTAGCCTAAGTCTAATAATTCAATGGCTAAATAATAACAACTTACAGATTAATTTTAATAAAACTCAAATAATGACATTTAAACAAAGAACTAATCCTAAAATTCTTGACATTAATTATGACCAAAATAAGATTATTAAAACGGAGCGAACCAAATTTCTAGGTATTTGGCTGGACGAAAACATGACATGGAAAATACACATAGAGACTATGATTAAAAAAAATCATCAATTTTGTTATGCTCTACACAATTTGAATAAGGTTGCGAATCGTAATACTGTCCTTACTGCATATCATGCATATGTCTCCTCAACTCTTCGTTACAGCATAATATTTTGGGGCAACTCTGCCAACAGAGAAATGGCATTTAAAGCCCAAAAACAATGTCTTAGAGCCGTATGTCTGTTAAAAATCCACCGAAAGTTGCAAACCATTTTTCGTTAGTTTAAAAATACTTACGCTTCCATCCCTCTATATTTATAAAATTGCAATATTTGTTAAGGAAAATCTGTCTAAATTTGATAATCTTAATAATAGACGCCACCAAAGCACACTAAAATCAAAAAAACACAATACTTACTGCACTTTTCTCAAAGAGTTGTCTCGGCATGGGTCCAAAGATTTTCAATAAACTACCAAAAACTTTTAAAAGTATGAACAACATAAATAATTTTAAATCGCAACTTAAGAAATTCTTGATTGAAAAGGCTTACTACTCTATCAATGAGTTTTTAGATGATAAAAGCATAAAATAAAATAAAAAATGTCCGATCCCCTTGTTTACGACGTTACTTGTTTGAAACAGTTTTATCTAGTTTGTAGTTTTTTTTAAGCCTAATTTGTACGCCTTGCAAGGCAAAACATAGTGATACAACACAAATTTTATACCATGTACCATGTTACCTATGTTTAACAAATAAAATACTTTGACTTTGACTTTATTTTGTGCCCAAATTGCTTGAATATCGTCTGTATAAGCGCTTATACAGACGTTAACCAGTCACCGTGGCAGCTTTAAGTCTACAAAATTGCTGTTATACAGAAATTATTCAGACAGTTTGTGTTGCTTGGGACGAGTAGTCTATGGGTCAATTACACCAAAAGGTCGCTAGATGTCCTGCGTGTCCAGTATAACAATGTCTTCAGGATGTTGTTGAGATTGCCTCGATACTGAAGTGCGTCGGAGATGTTTGCGCAAGCTCGTACCGACGGGTTTCACGCGATTATTCGTAGAAAGAGTACCCCGCTTCTCGGGAGAGTGAGAGACAGTCGCAACAGCATCCTGAGAACTATAGCGGAGAGCTATAGTTCTCCAATTGTAATTTTTCTTGTGCAGAAAGTAATTGGTACTAACACTAGATAATAAGTTATTTTATATTAAGTTACTAACACTATGGATCTTTTTGTGTCCGAAATAAATACGTTCATTCATTCAAAAAAATTAAGTTGAAAATATGATGTTGGTAATTGATGCTTACTCTATTTTTAAACTAAGACGCAGTTCTTGGAATCAAATTTCAACGCTTAAAACAAAGTAAGTAAGTACGGTATAAGTTTGTCGTTTTAAATGAATAGTATTGTTTTACTTTAATAACTTAAAAGTATTAAGTTATTACTAACAAGGTGTGTGGGTTTAGAAAATTATGTCCAATTTATCAAAATGAATCAAACATATTTTAGATTTTTTACAAGGGGTGTAAAATTTCTTCTCCTCTTTCTTTCGCGACAAAAGATACCCATTTTGGAAAGCGAAATGGATTACTCAGAAATCTACAATAAAAAATATAGCATAATATAAAATAAAAATAATACTCCATGTATTCTCAGTTCCAAAACAGCCAATGTTTTGCCCAAAAGTGGGCGATATCGCAACATTTGCCAAACAGTCATTTTACTGTTAATATTAAGTTTTTTGTTGTTTAATTCTTTATACTTTATAAAAACAACACTTGTTGGCTTATACTTACCGAAAGAAGGATATGCCATCAAAAATCTTGAAATTACGGTGGTTATTTTCAAAATTTTTGAACACGTTCTGCGGCCTTTTGACGTCTTAATGTTGGCTATGGTTCAACCGTACTAATTTGAAATAAGACCTCACAGTCTATTTTGTGTGGCCGTTTTTGAATCGCCTATCAGGAATCTAGAGGATTATAGATCGATGCATTTAGTACAACATTATAACACCGTTTGGATGATATTATGGTTACTATGACACTGGTTGTTATAATAATTTTCCTCCTCTTTACTTTAGAAATTAGAGGGGGGGGACACAAATTTTATCACTTTGGAAGTGTCTATCTTTCAATCAATTGACTGTGAGAAAAAATGGTTTCAGGAACCTCAATATCATTTTTAAAGACCCATCTATCACCTCACCTCAGTCACCTCACGCATACGTTTTATGAAAAAAATATTTTTGAGTTTCAGTTCCCCCTTAAACTTTTATTTTTGTACAAAAAACGTAAAGCGGTTTACAGGAAAGATCTACCTACCAAGTTTCAACTGTGTAGTCCTAATAGTGTCGGAATAAAGTGGCTCTGGTATACACGGACTGACAAACATGACGAATCTATAGGGGTTCCGTTTTTTGGAATTAGGCTACGGAACCCTAAAAATGAGTCGTCGCGGGACGCCTGGAAGAAGTGAAACATCGAAACAGGACTTGGAATGGATGTAGGAAATTGAACCGTCTATAAGTAGGTATTTACTTATAAACACGATTATAATCCTTATTTATACGAAGTCACGGGTCAATGTTCTATGTTAAGGGTTTGGTTTCCGCACTTAGTCCGTAAAGTGGACCATTCTGTGTGAGCCATGGTGGGCGGTACTCCAACCAGCCCACCTCCCTCCAGAAGCAGATCAAACTTCCCGGTCTTCTCAGGACATCCGCAATGGATCTCGGTGTTCCAAGAGTCTCCTCGCGGATCTGGGAGACGCCAGTGCACTCGAGGAGTACATGCGCTACCGTTTCCTCCGCCTCCATGCACGCTCTGCACAGGGAGCTGTCAGTGATACCTAGGGTGTGGAAGTGTTTGTTCAGTGAACAATGTCCAGTGATGGTCCCCGCCACCAGTCGCAGGCTATCTCTGTCCAGGCGCTGAAGGCGCCTTGTCAGCTTCGTATCCAGGGATGGCATAGCTTCCTTGGATTGCCTGCACCCTGATGTCGAGGTCCACCATTTTCCCGCTTGCGTTTAGAGTGTGATCCTTTAACCAACTCCTTAGCTGCTTGAAAGGAATGGGCACAATGGGTTCGGGTCCGAAAGCTTTCATCAGCTTTCATCAAAGCGAGTGATCTTTCCAAGTGATCCGCTGTGTCCTTTGATCCATTGTAGTGTAACCGTGTTGCGGTTTAGTACCGTAACACGTTCTAGGGTATTATGGCATTCTAGTATTAGTCTCGACGTGATCTGGTTTCTCTTTAATGATTGAAGAACTGAGGCACTGTTGGAGAGCATACGAATATGGGTATCCGTAACCTCCCTGACTTCTATGGCGTGTGCCGCTTGGATGATGCCTACACACTCAGCTTGATAGACAGAGTTGAGCATTCCCAGGGGTCTGGATATTTTAATGTTTAGGTCGTCGGCGAAGACTCCGACACCTGTCCCGTTCTCTGTCTTTGATCCATCAGTATAGATCCTTAGCTCTTATGGACCAAAGTAGTCACGCACCTCCGCTGTGAGCTCTATGTTGTAGTGTTTTTTCGACATCTCATCTCATGGGTCAGCAGCTTTCAGAGGTACTTTTCGATACGCTGCATCTAAAGTGTGGAATAATATTCCACCACCATTACGGGTACTGGGCACTATTCACACGTTCAGGACACGACTGCGGCAGCATTTGATAGCAGCACAGCAGAAACTGGATATGGTCACAATGAATGTTTCGATCATATAAACGCTCAGCAATTACAGACTGCACCGTGTACGTAGGTACCTATTTATACACGCATACTCGCGAACTATTCGACACTGTTTACGTTTACGGTCCATATCCCTCTCACATACTGAACCTGACACACACTGAGCGTCACAGCAATAACTCAATACAGCGAGTACCACAGCTACTCTGCCCGGTCCACGGCCAATCCGCTCTTTCAATTCTCTCTTCTCAATTCCTCGTCGTAAGTCCACAGCCTGCAGGGGATGTTTCAAGTAATCTGTACGCCGCCACTCGCTGTTGGAGTTATTTGCCACCTCCCTTAAGATTCCTAAAACCAAAAGAAACATTTTTTAATAACGTTGAAAAAAGTCCTTTAAAAAAACAATAGTGTGAACAACAAATAAATTAGGTATAAATAATAAACACTCACATTAGGTTTATCATCTTTCGGCAAGGCATAATCAATCCAATCGGCTCGAGACGGTATCACGATTTCCGAGAAAACACGTTACTTTTTGGTAAGCGTCGACTAGATAAAAGCAGGTAGGTAACTAATCACGCGAGCGGGACTCGACGCATGAGCACAAAGGACTCTTGCGGCGCGGCGGGCGCCGCGCCACCGAGGCCGCTCTGACTTTCTGATGCGTACGTCATCGCGCAAACAGGTGCAGAGGAAAAATGCGCTTGCGTTGCGTCGTGTGACGAAGGATCGGGGGGCGCGCGCGCATGCAACGGCGACACGAATGCGGGATTACGAGACAAAATCACGCCTGGTTTTCATAACATTGCACAATGCACATATCCTACTTGTATATTCTTTGTATATTTTTATTTGTTCTTCTTTTTTCTTGTTATAATATTTATCCTGTTTTGGCTTCTCTGTATTTATATATTGTAACCAGTAGTACTTTCGAACACGTTATAATACTTATTACCTACTCACATTTTTATCCTAACTCGTACCTACATACACATTTCATAAATTAACTCAATATCTATTTATTGTACTTAATCATTTACCTATTCATATACTATCTTTGAAACTGTTTTCTGTATGTTACTTACCCCCTCAAGGTTCATTGGAAGATCAGCGTCAGACAGCCTCACCTGTCTGGCATTAATGCTGAAATGGAGCTTTTTGGCGCAGCCGTGAGGCACACAGTACAGTCATACTATGTATTTTCTCTTTTTTGTAACTTTTTTAAATATTATTGTGTGTGTGCCTGATGTACTGACGTCGAATAAACATTTTTCTTTCTTTCTTTCTTTCTTTCTTTTTGAAAGCAGTGGGTCTTCAGGGTTCTGTCGCTGGGTGATGCCATCATGGGCTGTTGTTTGATTGCATCATCTTTTATGCGTGTATGTTTGATTCTGGAATCCTTACTAAGGGTGCTGGATACTTCGAGGCTGAAAATCACTAGGGTCGCCTCCTCTCTTACGACGAGGTGTAACGGTGGCAATCCCAGCATCACCTGTAACGCGGCAGTGGGTGATGTTTTCATGGTACCGGTGATTGCTACGCAGGCAAATCTTTGTAGCTTCTCGAGATCTTTCTGGGCTGTGCTCAGGTTGGTCCTGGGCCACCAGACTAAAGAGTCATGTGTGATGATTGGTCGGATGACTGTGGTGTATAGCCAGTAGGTGATTTTGGGACTAAGGCCCCAATTCCTGCCGAGCAGTCTTTTGCATTGCCATAGGGCTATGCTAGCTTTTGTGGTGATGTAATCGGTGTGTTTTGCCCAGTTCAGCTGTTTGTCCAAATATGTGTCCAGGTATTTGGTTTCAGTCGATAGGCTTAGGGTGGTCCCAAAGAAGCGTGGTAACTGTATGGTGGCCAACTTTCTTTTCTTTGTGAAGAGTACGAGTTCAGTTTTGGTAGGGTTCACTGCTAGTTTTTATTCCTTGCACCAGTCCTCTACCATTTTCAAGGCTTGACGCATAAGGTTGCATAGTGTATTTTCGTGTGTTCCGTTTATTGTTATATCATCAGCGTAGCCCACCGTGAAATAGCCTCTGTCATTTAGACGCTTGATAAGGCTGTTTACCACGAGGTTCCATAGGAGTGGCGAGAGGACGCCCCCTTGAGGGCAGCCCTTCGCCACGATGGCTCTAGTGGTGTCATTCACCGTGACCTGTACGGCTTTCAGTCTGAGCATGTTTGTGATCCATTCACGCAGAGTCGAGTCCACGCAGTGTTCCTCGAGGGCTGCGTTGATGCTATGGAAAATGGTTTTGTCAAAAGCGCCTTCTGTATCAATAAAAACAGCTAGTGAGGAGCATTTGTGGTCTACTGCACATTCGATCTTGGAGATCACATTGTGTAGTGCGGATTCTTTTGATTTTCCCGTGGAGTAGGCATGTTGTTGTCTGTAGAGGCCCATCTTCCGAAGAGGTCCGTCCCGAATGTGTCGGTCACAGAGTCTCGCATGGATTTTCAGTAGGAATGATGTCAGGCTTATTGGTTTATATGCGGTTGTGTATAATCAGGTTTGCCTGGTTTGGGATGAAAAAACTGACTTGTCACCTCTCGCCATTTAAGTCATAGTTATGTGCTAAGCAGGCTTGGAAGATGACAGCCAGCCACGGCGTAAGGACGTCCACTTCCCATTGGGCTGGGAAGATTTAATCTAAACCTGCGGATTTGTATGGTTTGAAGGTCTTGATTGCCCATTTTATTCTGTCTTCGGTTACTACTATACGGGCTCGTTTGGTGTGTGCATTGGCTCGCTTGGCCATGCTCTGTCCTCAGAGAGGTTGCAGTCTGGGAAGTGGGTTTCCAGAAGAATTTTACTTGTTTTGTGGTCCGACTTTGTAAGTGTGTTGTGTTGTAAGTGTTGTCTGGGTTTTTCAGCGACCCGAGAGTGCGATCCTGATCGGTGAACAGGATCTTTCTTACACGCGCGGCTTCGCTGTTTGATTCAATGTCCTCACAGAATTTGCGCCAGGCTGCTCTGCTGGCAAGCCTGACTTGTTTTTTGAAGATGTATTGTGTTTTCTTGTTTAAGTCCCAGTCTTCTGGGAGCCTGGAGTTTTTGGCTCTGTTGAATTGTTTGCGCATCGCTTGCCTGAGCTTGCCGAGTTCTGCAGTCCACCAAGAGTTTCCCTTGCTCTTGGTGTTTGGATCTGGTAGTTTGCAGCAGGCCTGGTAGGCTTCGATTATATATTCTAAGAGTTTTACTTCAGTGTCTTCAAGTTGCTTGGGATCCGTTAAGAGTTAAGGGTGTTTGGTGCCGTGTTAGCAGTGAGGCCAAAAGCCGTCTGTAGCCGGGTACGTTGGTACGGCGTGGATTGCGCCTAGGTTCGGGTTTTTTTGTGTTAGCTACTCATGAGAAACGAATCCTCTATGATCAAAGCAAGAAGGCTCGTTGGATACGTGCCAGTTAGAGATAAGTTTTGTCGCGCTTTCGAAGCCAGCGTTAGGTCAATAATTGTTTGTCCGCGAGCTGTTACCCAAGTGGGTTCCGAACCCCGGTTAACGATGTTAAGGTTAGTGGAGAATGTGCATAATACCTCACCTCTAGTATTGGCTTTGTTGCAAACCCAAAGCGGGGCATGGGCGTTCGAGTCCGTGCAGATGACCAGATCCAGTTTGGCATCCTCACGGTACCTTACAAGGTCGGCCATCTCTTTTGGTGGGCAGTCTTCATCCTCGCCTGGCACGTAAACAGAGGCTAGGACGATGTCAGGTGCATCGCCGTCAGTTTTGAGCCTGACGGCTGTCAAGTCTCTGGAACATAATTGTGTGAGTGTTGTGGTAGGTATATCTTTGGGTATATAGGCGCAGGTTCGTGGTTTTTCTGTGCCCTGTGTGTCGAGAATTAGCTTACCTCCAATGTTTCCAAGACCGCATACTCTATTATTTCGAATCCACGGCTCTTGGATCAGGACGATAGTTCGGGGTTTCGTCTCCAGCGCCCTGCGTAGGTTAGCCGTGGCAGTCTGGCTATGCTGGAGGTTGGTCTGGATGATGTTTAGGGCAGCAATCGGGGACGCCGGCGGCAGTGGGGTGGAGTCAGGAGGAGATGGATCCATCGGATAAATCCCCCCCATCCTCCAGTCCATGCCGGTCGTCGCTCAGTGATGCTGACGAGGTGAGCAGCTGTTCTGTCCACCCTGGTGGTGAGGTTGGCATGCTCACAGCGCCGGCGTCAGCCATCGCCGTTCTGGCCATCTCCTCCTCCAGTTGCGTCATGGTCAGGTCAATTTCTGTCGGTGTCGGTTGTGTCAGTGCAGTGTCTGTGGTCGTAGTCTGGGTGTCGGAGGGTTGGGTTTTGGGGAAAAAGCGCACGTATATCGACCCAAGTAGGTACGAAACCCACCGCTCCCTCCCCAAGACCTTTTCGACTTCCTCCGGTGGGATACCCAGGGTCAAATAAGTCCCATGGTTATCACCATCGACTGATGTCGGTACAGCGATCACCTCCCTATGTCGTACCAAGTGTTCTGACGAGTCAGAACGCTCTGGAGCCGCGCTATGTCCCCATTATACCTGTGTACAAAGAGCGCTGCTCGGACACGGACACGTGTCGGCACGTCGGACTGTTTCATAACCGTCAGGGTCGCGTCTGTATTAGGCAGTCTGATATTGGGCACGTTCTTTATTAGCCAGGTCAGGGCGCTGTCATCCTCACACTGAACCGTGCCATCCGCTACCCGAGGGTAACCGCGGAAGACCGGGAGTGGTTTGGAGGGGTCGGCGTCCATGACGAGGTCTTCGAGGCTGAGCTTGATGTGCTCGGCCTCGTCGGTGGTCATGTCGCGTGATGGAGGCGAGAGGCAGATCGCTACGGCGAGCTGCGCAGGAATATCCTTTGTGCCCCGTGCGTAGGTTCTCTGCTCCCCTTGAGCGGTCTGGATTTTGACGCGTTTGGCGTCCCCCTGGAGTGTGCTCGGTGAAGCCATGTCGTCCGGGCGCATCCTTTTCGCAGTTCCCTGCGGCCGCTTGGTCCAGGTTGCGGTTCCAAGGGGCATGGGACGGTATTCCATGCCAGGGACACCCTGCGCGAGAATCCAGATCACTTGCCTCGCTTTTGTTCGGTGTTGGTCTTGGGTCGTATCGGTGTGATTCCGGTTGTTTTCTCCGGATGGTTCTAGTGCGGGCAGTGACGTTCCGCGCTGGGTTACCCCTTCGCGTAATGGTCCTTGCCCGCATGTTTCCGCGTCCGGCTGCTTTTCGCGCTGGGTTTCCCCTTCGCGTACTTGCAGCTGGTCCCGTACTCCCTTACAAGCAACCGTTTGCGCATCGCGCTGGCTATTGCCTTCACGGATCTTGCTCAAACGGTTCTTAAGATCTTTCTCTCTGTTACGATTTTTGGGGGCTCGTGGAAGGTATAACGGGTGTCAGGGTCGTAGGCGCGGAAGTCGCAGCCGTCGTGTCAAGTGGCGCAGAGGTCGCAGCCATGGTCGTGTCGGGTGGCGCGTAAGCCGCAGCCAGTGCTGTTGGCGCTAAAGCAGCCGGCCGCGCAGAAGGCGCGGCCCTAAGTGGCAGAGTGGTGCCCCCCCCCAAAGTAAGAAGGGGGCTGACCGACGGGTCGGCATGGGATTCCCCGGCATAGCTGGGACCCACCTGGGGATTACTTTTCTCATTCTGCAACATGGTTGGGGTTTGTGGATTTTTTTTGGAAATGAGGTTACCCCTCCTCATGGACCGAAAGGAAAAAAGGAGGGAGGGATTAGGCTTTGGATCACGGTATTAGTGTGTGGGTTACCCTTGGCCTGGGATTTTGGCTTTCGGGAATTCAGAAAAAAGCGCCCGGGGGTTTTCGTTGCGTCTATTTCTTATGGAATTAGACCAAGAACAGGGCGGCAACCTCGTGAAGGTGAATCCCCCAAACTTGCCTTGAGGATCTACACGACTTTAGCGCTCACCCTCAAGACCCCGCCACCTTACTACCCCTGAGGGAGGCAGTAAGGTAGGCCTGCAACTATACTACCAAGCAAAGCATTAGCAAAGCATGTCGTTGTGCAACCGCAAAAGCATAAGTACAGACCCTCCCCAGTCACGGGTCAATATCCTATGCTATTCTTCGAGGCATGCTGTGGCGACGCGTCGTTACGCCAACAGTCGGTCTAACCCGCCGCTATACACGTTTCACATCAAAATATACATAATTATCTAAAAAAATATTACTCGAGAAGGTGCATGCACATTTTAAGGAAGTGTATGTGAATTTAAAGAAGTTCTCTTGAGTCTCTGCACTATGTCCGTGTTGTCTAGCAGCTGGATTGCCTCCTCCTTCTGATGTTTGGTGCAGTTATATACTTTTTTTTGAAATTGTTGAATACTATAGTTGGATACCATACGTACAGTCTGTGGCCAACATTATCTGACCCTCCCCTATGTATGCATGCATTTAAATAAATCATTTTGTTAACCCATTTTAATCATTATCGTGTTGTCGTTAAGGTTGAAAGGCCTATTAACGAGTAGGTATTATGTTATAAAAACTTGTACACAGGTGGGTAAATAAAAAATCTTTACCTCCACAAAATTTATAATTATCAAGGATGAGTAGATTACAAAGTCTTTCATTTTCAAATATCTTTATTTACCATTAAAAAAATAACAAAATGCACTTACCCTAAGCTACATTAACACACTAAAATTAAGACACTTTATTAGGCTAGCAATTCACCTTTCAAAGCTTATAAAAGACTGGTAGTTTAAACTGGTAATAACATAATCTTAACACACAATATTATATGGGTATAAAATGACAAAAATGTAAGTGCCGTATCTATCGTTAAAGGGTAATTTGTCTACGAGATTACGAAGTAATAGTACATTATTGCAGAGGCCGTGAAATAGGCAATTGCAGGTCGAGTATGAGTTTGAAGGCCGACCCGTAGGCGAGGTCTTCACTAATACGAGACAGGCAATTGCCATTTCCGCCGAGGCAAATATAGTACTTTTCTCAAAAGAATGCAGGGAAATAATAGTTATTTATCCAACATGTGAGGAAAGTTCGTTTTTCCTATGAGTTTTGATTTTGAGTCTTGAGCGAACGAAGGATTGAAAAATAGAATCACGAGCGCAGCGAGTGATTATAAATTTCAATCCTGAGTAAGCGAAAGACTCAACAAAACGAATAGCAAATAAACTTGCTCACATGTTGCATACAAAACTTTTCACCACTCCCAGCAAGAAAGTATTCAGTCATCATAGGTATATATACTCGTATTTTAGCTATATTTAAAATAACAAAAAAACTGAGATATGTCTCATTCGTGTCGGGTCTGGGTCACAAATGACCGTTCTTCTTTGACGATGTAATTTTTTCAATATTTTATTAAACTTTTTTAATGTTTCTGAACTAATTTGACAATAATTTGATAAATTTTATAAAAAAACATTAATTATAACTTATAAATATTTCTATTCTAAGCATAAAATTATTTATTTTTTAAAATATCTTTAAAACTTAACATAAAAAAATCAGGCAAGGTTAGTTTCTGAACGGGATCATTACTTTCCTCACTGTTCGAACAGTGAGGAAAAACCAACTTTCCCTCCCTTTTTTCGTAGAGGAAAGACACTTCTTTCGTGCGGGAGTGGTGAAAAGAGTATTTAATAACCCCAGCACGCCGTTTCATACAACATTGCAGGAGCACTGTAATATTCCAAATTCATAAAACGCTCCTGCAATGTATTTGATTAACTTCGTCCGTAAATTCGATACATCGCGTGTTCTTTTTTCGAAAATAATGACAATATTTCCATGCATGTTTGTACCAGTATATATATATTATAATGCTCTGTGCATGTTTGAGAAAAATATATTTACTCAAAAATACATGTATTTTTGAGTAAATATATTTTTGTGGTAATTATTTTGACAACCTTGTTTGAGTAAAGTCGACATTGCCGTTCTGGGGCCCAAGTCTGCTATTTTTTGTAAATTCGTCATTCCAACACGATCCCATTGTCATTTTGCTAAAAGTTCGTAATCTGCTAAAGTCAATGGTCGATCATTGGTCTGTCAATGGTCTCGTCATAGAATTGTGTTGTAATGACATTGTCGTATTGCCATTATTATAAAACCCGTTAGTAGAAATGATTTTCGAAAAACTACTACTTTTGAACATTTATTCATGCCAGATTTCATTTAGATATTATATTTTTACATATTATTTATTAGTGTGTTAGGCAATCTGAAATAGCAATGTTGTTATACGTAATAAAATAAACTTTTTATGAAATTATTGGTAGGTAATATAAAGTATAAAATAGAATTCTAATTAAAACACTCAAACGGAAATATTTTTGTTAGTAAATTTAAATTATCTTTATTACAGAAGCCTATATTTATTGATTTTATACAAAATGGTGCTAATTGAGCAAATTTCGGAAAATTCCGCTTCGGGAATATTCAATAAAGGGGTTCGTATTCATTCTCGTCAAGCGACGGGCTCGACGTCTTCTGCATTCCGCCCATCTTTCTCTAGCATCCACTGCATTGGCTAGCTCGAGAATATTTGCTCGTAGTGAAAACAGTAATTGTCTCCATTCAATATTCCACAAACACGATACTCGTAACGAATTAAAAGCAATGACTGCACAATGACGTTCCAATGACAAGTCACTGATCAAAGGAACTGTCAAAATTATAGCAGATTACCGCTTATGTCAGTCATTCATTTGTCATTTTTTAAGAGATTACCATTCTATGCCATTACTTTCAATGGACTGTCAGTGGTTGACCATTGGAAAGTCATAATGACGCCATTATATTAGTAGATTACCAAACTTGTCAAAATCAACAATTATGAAATCAATGATAGACCATTCTGACATTATTGTAATAGCAGACATGAGGCCCTGTTTCAAGGAGCGGCTGGCAATGTTTTGCCGGCCGCTATTTTGACGTTTCAACGTTTAAAAAAATCAAATCCAAAAAGATTTTATTTAAAACACAGCTGTTTGTATCTATAGAGATAGGTACAAATATTTTTTATTTAAATTACTTGCTGGTTTTATTTAGATTAAATACTTGCATTTTTGAGTAAAGCACTATACAAACCTTGGCCCACAATGACTGCTTCGCTGGTCACGCTATTATTGCCTCGAGATAGCCTAGCTACGCTCTAGGCCTTTAAGCTTGGCCATCATTGCAGCCCTTGCTGTCCTCGCTGTAAAGTTTATCTCCGCTCGTCCATCAAGTGCTGCACGCTGACCGCGCTGTGTCGGCCTGGAGCTGCGCTACGCTGCGCTGTCGGCCATTATCAGCGCGACCAGCAAAGTAGTCATTATAAACCGCGGCAGTAATGTACTATTAAGGCTCCCCTACATAGGCGCGTTATTATCGGTCGATAATACCGGGTGCGTTATTGCGATATCTGTTCTTAGTAAATTATAGTATGTATAAGTATTAGGCTGGCTACGAAGTTACACACTGCTGCGAGATCGTTAGTGCTAATAGTACGTCAAGGACGAAATTTGGTTTTACCGACAGTTACGACTTACGAGTGTTCTAAAAATCTATAATAATTATGGATATTGATTTATCATCAGACGAAGATTTTTTGGTATAGCCTTGTTTTCCATAAAATAATTTGTACTATTATTGTTTTCCATAATCGGCCCCGTCATATTATTTACTTGCACTATTATTATTTATACTAATAACGCTTGTCATGTCAAATTATTAGTCTTAACTCTTATTTGCCATAAAATAAGTCTCCATAATAACTAACATGTGTTATAATTATAACTTATAATCATTAGTTTCTATAAGTAACACATTACATACTCGATACTTGACTTAAGCAACATTTAATATAATTTAGAAACGTTTATTGTTGTTTCATTTGGAACAATTTTATTAGGCATATTGTCATTTCTGACCTTAAATTAAAATATTGTCTTAGAAAGTCAATATGTTGTGCTACAAAAATTAGTAACAGAAACGTTTTGCTTCAAAACGGACTCCACGTAGTCTTGTCTGACCCAGAGTGTAATTTAAGCCCGCGTAGGCGCGGAGGGGCGAGGCGGCCCGCGAGCTGAGCAGGAGGAGGTTTGGTGGAGAAACAGATAGTTTGACGCTCGCCGCCGTGGCTGAGGCTGGCCGGCAAAGTCGGCCACCAAGCCGAGGCTGCGGTGATAAGCTCGCGTCGGACCACCGAAGCCCCGCAGCCCCGGAGCCGTGACAGAAACCATGCCTGCTACATACATGCTTGCTTCTTGCATGCTTACTTGATGAATGCTTACTTCTTGCGCCAAGTTTCGCCGGAAGTTTCGGAGGTGGCGCCACTGTCACGATATACAAATCAGCTCTGCCTATATTTACGTCATTAAAATAGAAATTATGTTCATTTAAACCTAAAATCACTACTAATCAAACAACTGAGTGCATAATAACCTGTGATAGTGTTATCTTGAAGAACTGACAACAAATAGTGACGAAACTGTGACTTCAAACCAAGTGCTCCAACTGTGACAACAAACTGAATTTTGTGAATGGTAAACATACTAATCGTTGTAATAATCAGAAGCTATGAACAGAAGACAGAAACTGTTCAATAAAATCCTCAAAGAAGAGAAGGTCCCACAGGCATGGACTGAGTCTGAAATTATACTACTGTATAAGAAAGGCGACCCATCTGATGTAGGAAACTACCGCCCTATAAGCTTAATGCCAAGTTTGTACAAGCTCTTTGCAACCTGCTTACTACAAAAAATTGATAACGACATTGAAGCCCACCAACCAACGGAACAAGCTGGTTTCAGAAAATCGTTCAGCACTACAGACCACATACAAGTACTCGAACAAATAATTGAAAAGTACTACGAATTTAGAAGACCGCTATATTTAGCTTTCATCGATTATAAAAAAGCTTTCGACTCGATATCGCATACAAGCATTTGGAACGCTCTACAAAGTCAAAAAGTAAACGAAAAGTACATTAGAATAATAAAGGACATCTATAAAAACAGTACAAGTAAAATAAAATTAGAAAACTCAGGCCAGAGAATAAAAATTTGTAGAGGAGTGAGACAGGGTGATCCGTTATCACCAAAACTTTTTATATCGGTACTGCAAAACATAATGAAAGATCTACCCTGGACAGAAAAAGGCATAAAAATAGGAAAGAAACATCTTCACCATCTACGGTTTGCGGACGACATCGTATTGTTCTCGGAAGACGCTACAGAACTACAAACAATGATGGAAGAGCTCGACGCAGTTAGCACAGATATTGGCCTAGAGATGAACATCACAAAAACGAAGGTAATGACTAACCACTGCAAAATACCAATAACTGTAAATAACGCAATCGTGGACTATGTAGACGACTACGTCTACCTTGGCAAGCAAGTATCTTTTCGAAGAGAGAACAATACCGAGGAGTTAGACAGGCGCATTGCAATCACCTGGAAGAAGTACTGGGCCTACAAAGAGGTAATGAAATCAAAAATGAATTTACAATTGAAAAAGAAAGTGATGGACTCATGCCTCCTACCTTGCCTTACGTACGGTTGCCAAACATGGATATTTGACTCCACGACCAGCAGAAAAATTGCAACGTGTCAAAGAGCACTAGAACGTAGTTCCTTAAATATAAAACTAAAAGACAGAGTCCGACACAACTTAATAAGAAAAAAAACACAAGTCATAGACGCTTTATCGTTCGCTAGAAGTTTAAAATGGAGATGGGCAGGACATGTGGCCCGTTACACAGATGACAGATGGACGAAGACAGTGACATTATGGAGAGGCCCTCACGGTTATAGACGTAGAGGTAGACCGAAAGCGAGATGGAAAGACGAAGTAGAGGCAATTGCAGGAAAAGACTGGGCAGATGTCGCTAAAGATCGAGAAAATTGGCATTCTCTGGAGGAGGCCTTTACCCGAAAAGGGGTCCAATTAGCATAATCACTATAATCATTTGCTTATATATAGTACCATAATTTTCCCTAATATTGTCATGATTTATATAACTTATAATATTGCATGTTTTTATCAATTCAATATGGATTATTTAATTTCAGTTGTTTTGTTATACATTTTGAGCTATCAACTATTATATAATATTCCATGAGTGTTCAATCAAATTCAATTCATTAAAAAAAAAAAAAATAGTAGTAATAATTTTTGTTAATAAAGTTTTATTTAATTATATTATAATATTTTTGTAAATAAAATCAATTCTAATTTTGCATGACTATGATAAAATTAATTGAAGTTAATATTATTATGTAAGTTTAATAGCTAATGGAATTAAAAGGCTTTTTTATTTTTATTTTATTTATGAACAGAAGAAGTGATCAAATAACAATATTACTTTGAAACTCTTTGTAAAAGTGTGTAAGGATCAATTATTACCAAACTGTGAACGGTTACTCATCAAAATTTGAAGATCAGCTGTGTAATCACACACTTATAGCGACATCTAGTTAAAAGTCTGGACACTAACATCACCCAGAACATCGGTCGATAAAACAGTACTTTTTCTGTTTAACCAGTCGAGCTTTACACCCTCATACTTCAATGTTAGAATAGCCGAACTCCAAAAGAACGTGACTGACGTGTCAGCAGTAGTGAGTTCAAATCCGATACAGTCCTACGATCACTTTTTGTGAGAATTCAAATTATCTTCTTCTCATAATGGATGGTTTCGATAACATTACTCAAAGAAGACTAAATACTCATAACAAAAAAAAAAATATGTCATCTAGCGACAGCGAATTTGATATGGATGTTTCATACCAAAGTTTACCTAACGTTGAAGGAAATAGTAATAGCATTGTAAAAATGAAGGAGGATACGCCACTTTTCGATGCTACAGTTATGAGTATGCCAGAAACTTCACTGCGAGAGGATGAAACTATTGTGCCGCTACAGGAAGAGATCAATGACTTAAGGACTAAGTTGCAAAGCGCGAATCAGGAAGTTGACAACTTGCTCTGTGAAAATACAAATTTAAAGTCGGATCTGGATAAATGTAATCGTGTCATAGAATTGTATAAGCAGGTGGGTGCAGGGGAAGCCAAGTGTGCCACTCCAGGTTCTAAACGAAAGTTTTCAAACGTAAAACTCCAAGTGAGTAGCCTAACATCAACACCAATAAAAAAACCTTTTGGAAATAAATCTACATGCCGAATACAAACTTTGAATAAGGAGACCCAAACAAGTAATCTCACTGATTATACGCCAACAAAATTAAAACGCCAAACATTTACAGCCTGTAGTAATAAACAACCAAGAACAGAAAATGCATGCAAACAAACACAAACGGATGTTAATATTGGCAATATTACTTCTATACATCAGGACAGCAAAACTGAAACAACCAATACTATTACAAAACAAATTATTAATAATTCGGACCATTGTAATTTAAAACGAAGCAAAATCTGCATCTTAAGCACTGACAACAGGAACAAATTGCTTGAAATTGCAGAAAAATCTATAGATAAATGTGGATTTTGCCACTACGTCACGCCTCATAGAAATGTTCAAGCACTCCTGAAAGGCATTAAAGTAAAACTGGCAAACTTCACCATGCTGGATTACTGCATTATATTGATAGGTGGCGAAGACTTCCAAGTCACATGTAAATATTACGACAGTATCTTATTAATAAGACAAGTTTTACAAGAAATCACAAATACAAACATAATTATATGCACACCAACGTACAAATTCTTCACTAATAATTACTTATACAATTCAAGAGTGGAAACTTTCAATAACTTGTTATATCTGGATACATCTACTCATGGACATGCTTATTTTCTGGATAGTAACAAGAATTTAAGATACGATGATACCATGTTCAACAGACGCACGGGCATGATAAATTACTCCGGAATGAAATCTATTTTTAATGATATTTCTAATATGATTATATCCATTCAAAGTGTAAATACTGAGTATGAAATATGTGGACTAGACATAAATGACAAAATGCATCCGAATAGCACCTTGAATAAATTTAAGATAACATCTGCGACTAGTACAGAGGGACCAAACTCGCAGTTTTTTCTGTAATACTTTCAATATTCTGCACCAAAATATTGCCGGTTTGCTGAACAAATCGGACTTATTGACTATTCAATTGAAAAACCTTGAAAATCAAGGAACTATTGTAGTCGCTCTCTGCATAACTGAGCATTTTATTGCATCTGGCCATGAAAGTTTGTTGTACCTTCCTGGTTTCCATCCCGCTGCTTTCTTTTGTCGCAAAACAAATCGCGGAGGGAGTTGTATTCTAGTTAGAACTGGGCATCAATATAAAGAAATGCCAGATATTGCTAAGCACTCCGTGGCAGGTGTTTTTGAAATTTGTGGAATTGAACTGACAACTCATTCTATTATTGTAATATGTGTTTATAGAATTCCTAAATACAATTATTTGACATTTTATGATAAGCTTGACATTATTTTGAGTAAGTTATGTTTGTTAAATAGAAAAAAAATTGTTATATGTGGCGATTTAAACATTGATACGTTAAAAAGGAATAGGATTACTTTGGAACTAGAGAATTTTTTACTAAGTTACAACTTGAAATTAGAAATAAATCAACCTACCAGGCTTAGTAGTAACTCATGTATCGATCATTTCGCGCATAACTTGAGAAGAGAATGTAAAACTGAAATTATAGATCTTATCCTTTCTGATCACACGGCACAAATACTCAGTGTTCCCATAAATAGAACATGTCGCTTACAATTCTGGAAAACTGTAAAAAAGGACTACTCCACAGAGCACCTCAAAAAATTCCGAGAATGCATTCGAAGTTTAACTTTTACGGATGTATATGAAAGTAACGATGCTAATATAGCTTACAAAAGATTTTATGAAACGTTCTATCTATTCTACAAACTTTGCTTCCCTGATAAAATAATAACTATTCGTACTAATAAAAACGTAAAATGGGTATCGCGTGGCATAAAAAGCTGTAGTAAAAAACAAAGAAAATTACTGTGGATATACAGACTAAATCCTGTATTAAAAAACAAAACTAACTTTAAAAAATACTCTTCACAATATAAGAAAATTATAAGACTTACACAAAAAGCTCAAAATGATTACTTTATAAAAACCTCGAAGAATAAGTCAAAAGCTACGTGGCAAATTGTCAATGGACCTAAAAATAACTCTCCTAAAGAACAAATAATGACGATTAATAAATGTTACCAGACCCTTTCTAAACCTATTGACATTGCAAACGCATTTAATAATTATTTTATTGATGAAATTGAGAATAATATTAAAACTAATATGAAATTTGACAATAAATTAGATAATCTGACAACGCAATCAATGTTTATGCAGCCTGTTATAACAACCGACGTGGCTTCGGCTATAAGTTCACTTAAAAACACAAGTACTGTAGGATTTGACGGTATGTCAACAAAGGTCATAAAATTTGTAAATGAAGTTATTGCACCCGTATTAACGCATATTATGAATCTTGGTATTGTTGACGGAGTTTATCCTGAAGACTTGAAGAAAGTTATTATTAAACCACTTCATAAAAAAGAAAAGAAAACTGATATGAGGAACTATAGACTACTAGCTAAAATTTCTGTATTTTCCAAAATTTTCGAAAAAATCATTTATAAGTCTCTGTACTGCTATCTCAATAAATTTAACTTATTATGCAAGGAACAATATGGCTTTAGAAAGCATACCACGATCAACATGGCTATTTTTAATTTTTTACGTAGCACTATGTTGGCAGTAGACCAAAAAACTCCTACTTGTGCTATCTACACAGACATGACCAAAGCCTTCGATTACGTAAAGCACGACGTCTTATTAGACAAACTGCGTAGCTACGGTATTAGAGGTAACATTTTAAAACTACTCGAATCCTACCTCTCTAACAGAATGCAATGCACAGAGATTACAAGAGTATGTGAAAAAACTAAATTTGAAAAGAGTTTTTTATCTCGGCCTAGATTAATAAAGTTTGGTGTCCCACAGGGTAGCGTCCTTGGGCCACCTCTTTTCTTGATCTATATAAATGATCTGCCAAAGGTGACTAAACATCAAATGGTGATGTTTGCAGACGACAGTACTGCCATAGTGAAATGCATTGATCGCAATATTTATCAAGATGACATAAATAATACACTATCGGACATAATTGATTGGCTTAATAAAAATAATTCAGTTATAAACTTAAAGAAAACCAAAATAATGCACTTTCACCAAAGAACTGAAGTACCAAAAGTAAATATCAGATATAGCAACTGTGACATTGAAGAAGTTAAAGTAGCAAAATTCTTAGGTTTATTCCTTGATAACCAACTTAACTGGAAGGCCCACATAGATGACTTCAGTAAGAGAATAAATAAATCAGCATACGCACTTTTTCAAATTGCTAGGAAAATAAATATGGATGCGCTACTAGTTGCTTATCATGGCCTAGTAGCCTCTAATTTGCGATATGGTATTGTTTTTTGGGGCAATTCTACTGATAAAGATATCGTTTTTAAGGCACAAAAAAGATGCATAAGATCAATGTGTGGTCTGAAAGTTGATGATAGCTGTGTACTATTCTTTAAATCGCTGAAAATACTCACCTTACCATCATTATATATTTTCGAAATTTGTGTTTTCGTCAAAACAAACATGAGCTTGTTCGATAAAGTGTCAACGATACGAGATGTTGTGATTCGTAGCCAATACGCAAACTCTTTATGCAATCAGCGTTGTAAGACTGCCTTAGTGAGTAAGAGCGTTCTAGGCATGGCACCGCGTATTTACAATAAATTACCAGATGTCATAAAAAAAAAAAATATTTCACAATTCAAAAAAAAATTAAAACTGATATTAATTGAAAAATGTTACTATACGACTGATGAATTTCTGAATGATAAACTAGAGTAGACTTATTTAATTATTCGGCTGGAGAATGCTCACTATAACCCATTTTTAATTGAATAATGAGACTTGTAATTAAGTATGATTATTTATTTAAGCATTGACTGTAGAAATTACTCTATATTGTGACATTTATATCTTTTTGACATTTATCATCATTATTTTTACCATGATTCTATTAATTTTTACATACGTACCAAATATCTTGTGTTTGAGTGTTTGCCTCTCGCATGATTGATAATTTATTCCATTTCGCATGCCACCATATATTTGTACGCCTCTTGGCATAACATAGCGATCTATCTTCAATTTAAGAACTGTAATCACTACCTATGTTACACAAATAAATTGATTTGATTTGATTTGCATGCTTGCTTACTTCTTGCATGCTTGCTTGATGCTTGCTTACTTCTTGCATGCTTGCTTGCAATATTAAGGTGAATAAATGTTATGGAAAACGACATTATTGTAAATATAGCAAATAAATGTATGGATTAAAATAATTATGACACTTGATCAATTATAACGATTATGTAATTTCACGATTACGGCAACTGTAGCGTTATTTCTAATGAAATTATGGCAAATACAAGTATAGTATATATTATACTCGTGCTTCGTTCTCGAGATGAGTAACCTGCAATAGAATTTTATTAGTACCTATTCATATTCAACTTGTAGTAGTAGGTCCAGTCACCATCACTCCACTGTTATTTTGAGGGTAGCTATGACTTTTTTTTTTATCTGTCTACGGCCGTCGCCCGCTCTGTTCGCCATTCGTAATTTCAGTGTCAATCACTCCGCAAGTGCTTCTAAAATCATTTGCTTTGTATTTCGGTTAAATTCTGTGTAAAAATGCCTAAAAGGAAGCACGACGATGAAGATAATAGTGTATCAAAAAAGTTACGTAAAATAGAAAAGTTTTTAAGGAAGTGCAAAAGTCGTCGTAGAAGAATTATCTCGACATCCTCGGAAGATTCCACGCAGTCTCCGGAAAACCAAAACGGTACGTACTTGCATACTTTAACGTGAACGTTTATTTTTGTAGTGCATACAAACTCATTATATAGGTAAACGCACAAGGACGCCTGCGGGGCTATCCGAGCGTAGTAAACCTACCATGAGATCATAACACATTATTTTGTGAATTTTGCCGAGCATGCACAACATAATGGATAACGCACAAGGACGTCTGCGGGACTATTCGAGCGTGTACCATCCAACATATTGCTTTAACTTTGCCGGTCAAGCATGATGATCGCTACCGATTTTCAAAAAGAGGAAATAACGCAAAAGGACGTCTGCGGGACCATCCGAGCGTATACCTTCTCGAATAATAGATAATGCAATATGGTTTGTTTTTAAGAAAAATTCCGTCTTAGTGGTTCTTACCTACCCCCATGTTAATAAAATGTGTTCTACAAAAAATGGGGTTCTAAGTCTGTTCAAATATTTTCAGACGGGGTAATTCGGAGTCCTCCGAGAGATAGCACAGATATAGATTCAATTCTGATTCCGTATGAAGGCCAACAACGTGAGAAATCCACAAGGCCACCGGACTGACACCACCCCCGCCGACACTGGCCTCGGCCCCGCCAACACTGACTTCAGCGCCGCATTCACCGCCGCTAGCGCCGTCTACTTCTCAAGAAGGGCAGTCAAAGCAGCCAGAGGATGATTCAGTGTCGCCTTTAGAATGTGTTCTGGCAGGTTCGGGTCTCGACAACGAAATCCTAGAAATCCTAGGTGATGATCCGACAGCTACAGTCGAATATGGTAAAGATATCCGCCCCGAATTGGCTGCACGTTTTAATCACATCGTGACCAACGGTTTAAACAAAGATACCCGCAAGGAACTTTGTGACAAATACCTTATCCCTGCCAATTGTTCGTTGATTGGAGCTCCGGCACTAAATGCAGAAATAAGAGTTGCTTTAAATGAGAATATCGTAAAACGCGATAAACTTATCGAAGCTCGTCAGAAACGACTTGCTGCAGCTATATCCAGTATAGGAGAAGCAATCTCTCATGCTCTGGAGGCCAATGAAAAAGATAACGCTCAGATAAAGCGTCTCATGGATACGGCTCGATTCATATGCGATGCCCAATACAATGATTCCGTGTCAAGAAGGAACCTCGCTGTTTATTCGCTTAAAAAGGAAATGAAAGAACCCTTGCTCGACACAAAGATCGACAAATCTTTATTCGGAGAAAATCTGACCGATTCCTTGAAGACGGCTAAAGCGGTGACCAAATCAGGCACCGAGCTTAAAACTCAATTCAAGCCTCAGACAAAAAACTGGAAGCCCCCAGTCGCTGGTCGCAGCCAGCGCGCCCGCCACCGCCGTCGGCACCGGAGCCGCGCTCCGCACGCAGCTCCTCGTGGCGCAAGCCGCCGCCGCCGCCGCCGAGGTCCGCTCGCAAGCGATACTAGACGAGGTAAAATACGCAGGACAACTGTCTTATTTTTACAAGTCTTGGTCTGTTCTCACTAACGACCCTACGATACTTTCGTGGATCGAACCAGGCTATAGAATAGTTTTTTCGAAACCTGTGACACAGTTGTGTCCACCTCCGACTCATAATTACTCTGACTCGGAAAAAATACTCATTGTTGAAGCTATTCACAAATTAAAGTCATATGGGGCTATTTCTGAATGTAAATCGTGTCGAAACCAATTCATGTCGAATGTCTTTCTGCGACCCAAACCGAACGGAATAATGAGGTTTATACTCAATTTGAAACAATTAAATAAATTTATAGATACTCCTCATTTCAAAATTGAGGACTTTCGTACAACTTTGAAATTAATGTCTCGAGACTGCTTTATGGCAACGTTAGACATTAAAGATGCTTACCATTTCATTAAAATTCACCCGGAAAGCAGAAAATATCTAAGATTTGTATGGAATAACAAATTGTACGAATTTAACGTTTTACCGTTCGGTTTGAGTACGGCTCCTTATGTGTTCACGAAAATAACCAAGCCCATCGCTAAACTTCTAAGATCTGGTGGACTCCTGTCCACAATATATCTAGACGATATCAATTTAATAGGATATTCCTATCAAGAGTGCGCTAATAATGTTGCAACCACAAAACAATTATTATGCTCCTTAGGCTTTATAATTAACGAAGAAAAGAGTAATCTTGAACCATCTAACAAATGTAAATACTTGGGGTTCATGCTCGATTCTCGTAGATTTGAAGTCTCATTGCCACAAGAAAAAAGAAAACGCATAAAGGAAGAATTATCAAAATTTATTCAATTAAAAATATGTACAGTTAGGCAGTTTGCACAGATCATCGGACTATTGGTATCGGCTTGTCCAGCCATAGAATACGGATGGCTCTACACCAAAGATTTAGAAAGATGTAAATATTTAAATTTTTCTCATGACGATAATTATGAAAGGTTAATGAATATTCCAAGTTATCTACAAAAAGAATTTCTATGGTGGCTCAGTAAAATAGATAACTCAGTACATCGCATTTTAGAGGACAAATATGAAATCGAAATATTCTCTGATGCCTCAACGACGGGGTGGGGCGCAGCATGCGGTAACGAGACAGCCAGTGGCCAGTGGTCCGATGACGAACGCAAAAACATATTAATTACCTTGAGCTGCTCGCAACCTTCATTGCGGTCAAGATTTTTGCCAAAAATTATTCAAATTGCCAAATCCTTCTCAGAATCGACAACTGCACAGCAGTATCGTATGTCAACAGAATGAGTGGCGTGCAATTCCCACATCTAACAGAGATTACCAAAGATATCTGGCAATGGTGCGAATCTCGAAAAATATTCATCTACGCGTCTTATATCCGATCAGAGGATAACACTATAGCAGACGCTGAATCAAGACGTATTCATCCAGATATCGAGTGGGAGCTGTCACAATCTGCATTTCAGAAATTAACCGCCATTTTCGGTGAACCTCAGGTTGATCTTTTCGCTAGTCGAATAAATAGAAAATGCCTTAAATACGTCTCGTGGCACAAAGACCCAGACGCTTTCGCAATAAACGCATTCACTACTGACTGGTCAGAGTTCTTCTTTTACTCTTTTCCGCCTATCTCGGTAATACTAAAAACCTTAAGAAAAATTATCATAGATAAAGCTACGGGAATACTCGTGGTCCCTTTATGGAAAACACAACCATGGTTTCCAGTTTTCTTGAGCTTGCTCGTTAGTAATACTATAAGGTTCGAACCTTGTGAAAACGTTCTCGTCTCTCATTTCAGCCGAGACAACATCAAATCGAGCCTTACCCTGGTTGCCGGAGTGCTCTGCGGGCGGCGCTACTGCGCCGAGACGCTCCCGCAGACTCTATAGATATTATGCTGGCATCCTTGTCCACCAACTCCATCAAACAATATAATGTCTGCCTTAAGCGTTGGTTCAATTATGCTCAGGTGAATAGCCTTAACTTTTACGAAGCGTCTATTCCATCGATTCTCTCTTTTTTTACATATCTGTTTAATTCAGGCTCTCAGTACGGATCCCTTAACACTTACAGATCCGCGTTATCTATATTGATTGGATCGAATGTGTCTCATGACGATAGAATAAAACGTTTTTTTAAGGGGGTGTTTCGCCTGAAGCCACCTACCCCAAAATATGACGTTACCTGGGACACATCTCTTGTTCTGAATGCGCTGGCAACGCGATACCCGAACGAGGAACTGTCACTGGAGCTATTGTCTAAAAAATGTGCAATGTTACTGGCATTGACAACAGCACACCGCGTGCAGACATTGTCAAAAATTGATATTCAGAACATAGTAGAAACTGATTCACGATTAGATATTAAAATTCCGGATCTGATCAAAACCTCGCGGGTTGGTAGCAATCAGCCAACCTTACATTTGCCATTTTTTAGGCAAAAGCCTGAAATATGCCCAGCAATTACACTCCTTTCCTATTTAGAAAGAACTAGGGAACTAAGAGGTAATTTTCGCTATCTTTTTATTAGCTACAGAAAACCTCACGCGATAGTTAGTTCACAATCCATTGGTCGTTGGATTAAGTCGACCCTAGAAGAATGTGGTGTAGATGTATCGATATTCAGCGCGCATAGCACACGACACGCGAGCACGTCGCACGCGCGCCGCCTCGGCCTCAGCGTCGATACTATCCGCAAAACTGCGGGATGGAGCGGTTCATCTGACACATTTGCTAGGTTCTACGATAGAACAATAATCTCTAATCAAAGTGATTCTCTTGCCAGGTTGATTATAGACGGCTAATATTTAAGTTATGTTAATGTAATCATAAAACAAATTATGAAGTAAACGTGTGACACCTACCTAATTTAATATTTTTTCAACTATTTGTAAATGTTTAATTATAATGATGTCGATTGTATAAACACAAATAAACACAAATTATTTAGTAAATGAATTTGATTAATATTTCCTCAAAGCAGATACCTATAGGTTCTAACTCTCAAAGTCTACAAGTTGAATATGAATAGGTACTAATAAAATTCTATTGCAGGTTACTCATCTCGAGAACGAAGCACGAGTATAAATTTATGATTAAACGAACTTACGTGTAGTACGTGAAGTTCTATCATAATTATACAAAGTGCTTCGTTCGAAGAGATGAGTAACCAACACCCGCCCGGCCCAATTGTCACATGTGCGCAACCCAGCCTTTTCGGAAATATTGTTCTAGGAGTGATTGTTGACTCCAAACTAAATGACGAACAGAGCGGGCGACGGCCGTAGACAGATAAAAAAAAAAAAAGTCATAGCTACCCTCAAAATAACAGTGGAGTGATGGTGACTGGACCTACTACTACAAGTTGAATATGAATAGGTACTAATAAAATTCTATTGCAGGTTACTCATCTCTTCGAACGAAGTACTTCGTATAATTATGATAGAACTTCACGTACTACACGTAAGTTCGTTTAATCATAAAAAAATATTGCTTTTTAAATTATGGCAAACATTAGGAAACCAGATTTTTTATTACTAACAGTAGCTATGGAAGATGACCGACGAAGACGCCAAAAACAAAATTAGCTAAAAAACCTATCAAAGCAGTATACACTAGCGGTGCGGGTGTGTGTTGCAGGCGAGAGCGGCGCGGGCAAGACGGAGGCGGCGCGCGTGTGCCTGCAGTGCGCCGTGGTGGCGGGCGAGGCGGGGGGCGAGGCGGCGGGCGCGGCCGGGGGCGCGGGCGGCGCGGCGGGCGCGCTGGCGGCCGCCGGCACGCTGCTGGAGGCCTTCGGCAACGCGGCCACCGCGCGCAACCACAACGCCAGCAGATTTGTAAATATGTATAATTATTTAAACTACCGGGGGCATTTCAAAAGTTCGTAACCTAATGATACGTACGTGCGAATGAAACAGCGAGTTGGTTAGCACTGACAGTTTACTATCTCAGCTCATTTTGAAGCAACACCTTCTTTCCCTGATTCATTAAAAGGCGTTGGACGATTTTTGTATGAGGCGTGGTCTGCCTAACTTCCGCGATATTACTTTATTTTCAAAATAGCGGCCATACATAAAACGTAAATTAAATTTAATCAATGGCTGGTATCAATAGAAACAAGTTTTCTGTGAGAGAAAATCTTCTAAAGCGTCACAATTCCGAAATGTAAGCTATCAAGGGTGTGCTGATTGGAAGTTTGTGACTTTGATGACTTACATCTCGAAAACGTAACACTTTACAACATTTTGTCTAATTATACAAAACTTGTTTGTTTTGATGCAAACTATTGATTAACATAGGTTTAAGGCGTGGTCGCTATTCTGAAAATAAAATAAAATGGCGTAAGTTATGCAGGCCAAATAATTCAAAGCCATTTCGTTTCTGTCACTATACGTCGAACCAGTAGTGATCGTTTAAGGAAATGAGTAAACTGAGCATCGTGCTGTGATTAAGGACTTGAATAAGAAAGGTCTCAGATGTATGAAGACTTGTGCAACTTTATGGGAATCTTATTAACCTTCGTATAGTGCTGTACATAAGACGGTGGCTGAGTTCAAACGTGGCGGTCGGCCATCGGCGACTACCGCCGACGAAAACATAGTGATTTAGTTAGTAGTAGCAATAGAGATTGACAGCTCGGGCTAGCTGACCCATTGCTATTTCAACTGAATGAGCGCACCACATAGTTACCACTGTACTGTGTGTGTGACTGTGTGTCTGCGCGTAGGTAGCCTCGGCTGCTTTCACTTAGAACAATAACGCGTTTGACTAACGATTTCTCGAGACTGTTTGGAGCTGTTTGAAGCTGACGCCACGGATTTTTTGAGAGATTTGAGGCTATGGATGAAATCTCTCAAACCTGGAAAAGACCCCAGAGACAAAAAAAAAACAGTCTAAAGAATGGAAAAGACCAGGATCAATTGAGGCCATGAGAAACATAGTGGCCTAATTCAATGGACAAAGCCTTTTGAGTACCATAGAAAACAAGAACAGAAATGTTCAATTTTAGCTGGAAAAATCATAGACTCAATATTGTAAAAAAAATTAGTTAGGCCACTATGGTTCTCATGGCCCACGTCGTCGAGGGTTAGTCACAATTCAGTGACTAACCCTCGACGTCGTGGGCGTGTTCAAATTAAAAAAACTGTAGTTGAATTTTTTTGGGAGTGCGGAGTCGGACCAACAGTTCCGAGTTTCCGACACTCAACCCCAAGTTTAAATTTATTCTCAGATGTAGTGCTTACAACATAGAACATAAAATGGTTTACAGGTTTTATTTATACTAAGCCTGACTAAGCCCTTATTGTATCGGCGGAAAATCTTACCACCGCGCTAAAGGAATTGGCTAAGCTTGTACAATGCCATCTAGTGTCGTGTATATGAACCAATCTAACAAGTTGACATTCTGACCATGCCTTTTTTTTCTCTATGCGGCTAAACACATTGTTTAGATTGTTTTTTTTTTGTCTCCGGAGTAAGCGTCATATTAACAAACCTTATGATAGCTATTTTTCAACAAGAGAAACAAACCTTTCCGAGGCAGAATTCAAACATTTTTAAGCTCGCTGCGCGCGCTAGTGCACCCTACCTTTTTGTAGTTCTGTATAAGTTGACGGAGTTACCCAAACAGTAATAGTTCCTTTTATGCCTGTTGGCCTTGTTCTGTTCTGTCTCCTGTTGATGTGGAGGGAAGTAAAAATTATGATTCGTTTGCTATTCTTTTCTGATTAATTTCGTTGCGAGATTCAAGACAGTTAAATTCTCTGGGACTTCGTCGAGCTTCATTGTGTCGGCGCTTTCCTGGTGGTCGCCACTTTTGATAGTGGCTTTCAGGAGTTGCAGTGGTTTGGGAGTAGTGCGGCGGGCTTGTATACGAAAGCGTACCATATCTGTCTCTGTACTCCCCGTACAAGCTCTTTTCGGGATGCTGGAAGTGCACCCTATTTGAAATAATTCTGCCCAATGATCATGATGTTGACGTAAAATAACTCCCGAGAGTCGCGTTAAATGAAAAGTTGGTTCTAGGTAATAACTTAGTTTCCAAAAGTTGTTATTGATTACCTGTCTTGTTTAACCTATCGGTTGACCATCGCCTGGTGATGCACTTTTCTTATATCAAGGGTAACGCCGAGACAAATTCCTCGCTACGGCCCTGCTCAGGCGCTCAGGCGTTCAGGTGTTCAGGCGCTAAATTGATCGAGTTCGCTTTGCTTGCTTCTTACCTCCTTTCTTACATTTTATAACATTTTATTTCTATAGTAATTGACACGGTCATTCCTATTTCTGTTTAAATAAACAAGCAAAAATCTGACATATCTGTGGTGAAGTGCAAACAATTTCGAGATTGTTACGCTCGCTCTTGCTCACTGGATCATTTTCGAAACTTTTATACATAAATTGAAAAAGTCACTCCTAGATCTGCATGAATTATGAATCCGAGGCGGATTGCTAAAATGTTCGAGGTCACTTCGCTGTCGCACTGTTGCTCTCTCGTCGCTGATTGCGGCACTCGTGTTGCGAGACGACTAAAGAGAAAACCGGCCAGTGCGAGTTGGACTCGCACACACAGGGTTCCGTAGCACAAAACAATATGATAACAATATTTTTAACGCTCATTCAAGATGTAAAACACTGAACATCTAAACTAAAGGAGATGTTTCAAATCGGGCCATTCGATAGAATAATGTAGGTAAGGGAAGTCTGCAAATTAGATCCGTAACCTCGGATTTGGTCTGAGGACCGGGGCGTGTCAGGTTTGGACGGGAAGCGGATGCGGCCGGTGCCGGGCCTGGTCGATGCTGTAGCGTCTCTCGGGGTGCGAGGGCGGACTCCAGACCTGCGTTCCGGCCTTCCGCGGATCTTCCTAGCCGTAAGGCCGTGTCGGTTTCGTCTCGTGATGCGCGATCGGCACGGTTCTGTACGAGCACCGATCAACGGTGAGCTCAGAACTGGCACGGGCAAGGGGAATCCGACTGTCTAATTAAACTTTGTCCGTAATTTCTGGTCTAACGCGTCCACATATTAACCACTTTTGCTTCGTTCCAGTTGAACCAGGAGAGATCAAAAAGATCATTCTCTCTATCAAATCCAAAGCAGTGGGTTGTGATAATATCACCCGTGGTATGATAACTACTCTTTTGGATGATCTCCTACCTGCGATTACCCACATTGTGAATTTTTCCTTGTTTTCTGGAGTATTTCCTTCCCTGTGGCGCAAAGCCTATGTTTGTCCACTACCCAAGGTCACTAATCCCTCTCTTCCTATCCATTTCCGTCCCATTTCGATCCTTCCTTTTCTATCCAAAGTGCTTGAGGCCTGTGTGCACAAACAATTCTCTAATTTTGTCCATCAGAACTCTCTTATCAGCCCTCTTCAATCTGGGTTCAGGCCCGGGCACAGCACTGTTTCCGCCCTTCTTGAAGTGACTGGCGATATAAGGGCAGGTCTTGAAGACACCAAGGTAACTGTACTAGTGCTGGTTGATTTCTCGAATGCCTTTAATACCGTTAGTAACGACATCCTGTTAGCCATTTTATCCCATGTTAACGATCAGTCGTTAACTGATCGTTAACTGAGGATGAGTTAACGATCAGTCGTTAACTCATCCTCACCAGGGGCTTTTGAAATGACCTATCCAACACTTAGAGATTTTTTCAATTCGAATCAGTAGTTCCCGAGATTAGCGCGTTCAACCAAACAAACAAACTCTTCAGCTTTATAATATTAGTAAGTATTAGTATAGATTGCGGTCTAGATTGAGCCATTCCTGATTAGAAGAATCTCGGAGAAGCTCAGGCTTCTGAAAGCGGGAGGAAGTCCTCTATCAAGAGTGCTTCGGGAGCTTTCCAGCTCGATCCTGTTCTCTGGGAGAAATCCAGAATCCGGATTATACTCTTCGGGCTTCAGCATAATTAGCCGCTCTGTGTGAATGTGATCTCTGGTACTGTATCCTCTTCTAAACCCGACTTGTCCGGTGGCTGGAAGTCGTCGAGTCTTCTCGCTATACGATTTGTGACGACTTGCAAACCGCTTAAACATGTGGCTAAGGAGCCAAATGGGTCTGTAATTCTTTAATAGGGTCTTGTTCCTTTTTTTATGGAAAATAACGACCACGTTCTTTCTCCACGCTTCACGCAGCCCGAAGAGTATAATCCGGATTCTGGATTTCTCCCAGAGAACAGGATCGAGCTGGAAAGCTCCCGAAGCACTCTTGATAGAGGACTTCCTCCCGCTTTCAGAAGCCTGAGCTTCTCCGAGATTCTTCTAATCAGGAATGGCTCAATCTAGACCGCAATCTATACTAATACTTACTAATATTATAAAGCTGAAGAGTTTGTTTGTTTGTTGTTTGTTTGTTTGGTTGAACGCGCTAATCTCAGGAACTACTGATTCGAATTGAAAAAATCTCTAAGTGTTGGATAGCTCATTTATCGAGGAAGAATATATGCTGTATATCATCACAGTACAGCCAATAAGAGCGGAGCATCAATGAAAAATGTTGCTAAAACGGATAAAAAATATTATTTTTGAGAGCTTCCGTTGCGCGCGCTTCTGAGGAATTATTCCTCTTAAAAAGTTCTAAAAAAAAGTCCGCGACAGCACATGCCTATTGTTATATACTGGCCACCATCATTTCTTTCTTCCCCTCTGAGGAGTTCAGACGCTTTTAACTAGACAGTATTTTTTTTATTTTTTTTATTCATATTTTTGTAAGTTTATCGCAATTAAATAACTTCATAAAAATAGGAGTGCATAAAAACGAGGAGCTTATTCAACATCGATCGCTCAGTTACTCATCGGCAGTGACTCACCACACTGGCCAGTGACAGCTCCGCCCCAGCACTATCACCGCCCACTGCTGACTGTCGTCCAGCGAAAGGGGCGTGACGAGGACCAACAAATAAACTGCGCGCGCGCTAGCTCACCGCAGTGCTAGAGGCGGTTCTTAAACTTGCTCCTGGTACTTACTACACTACAACGTAAGTACGGCTCACACCTCTAATTGTTAACACCACTGCGCCCCACTGCTATCCTAGTACTCATCTAATTAGCATTTAAAAAGTCACAATGCCTAAGAATCGCACGCCACCGAAGCAACTAATTGTAACGGGGTCGGATTCTGAAAGCGTCGATGGTAGTGCTTGTGATCAACAACCCACCGAAAACCGGGCCAACATTAATACGAGGCGTTTGAAGAGAAAGCATGAAAATGAAATAAGCTCCTTCATGGTAGAAGTCCGTGATATGTTTTCAAAATTTGCTTCTGAACAAAGAACCCGACTAGACATCTTAGAATCGTATATGACAGAAATTAAAACGCAAAATGATACTATAAACTTGTCAATGTCGACTTTATCTGCCAAATATGATGAATTGCAAAAGGAATTAGAAGGTTTTAGACAGGAACGAAAGGAGCACATATCCTACATAAAACTACTGGAAAATAAGCTAGAAAACCTCGAAAAGCAGTCGTGCACAACCAAGCTAGAAATCAGAAATATTCGAAAATTTCAAAATGAGACCAAAGAGCAACTACGTAATACCGTAAAAAAATTGGAACCACACTAAACTTACAATTACAAACGGCAGATATAAGAGATGTTTATCGTCCGTTCGCTAAGCCGGGAGTCACTAAACCCATAGTCGTCGAATTTACCTCAGTACTGACTAAGGAAAGCTTAATCAGTAATCTCAAAAAAACTCACACAACAGGAGAAAATCGAAAAATTAAACACCAATTTGTTTGGCCAAGAAAACTGTGAATCCACTCATAAACCAATATACATCTCGGAATGTCTTACCCCTAAAGGAAGGCGACTGTTCTTTCTTGCAAGAGATTGTGCTGGTTCTTATGACTACAAGTATTGCTGGACATCTTATGGCAAAATTTACTTACGAAAAAAGGAAGGAATGGCACACGTCCGCATTGAAGAGGAGGCCGATCTCACCAAACTAAAGGCCAACAAAGCATGACTATCGTTACAGACATGTCATTTTACTTTAACTCCTTATTATGGTATTTATCTTCGCTCACAATCTTTTTGTATTTTTATGTTGCATGTTATTTTAATTGAAATTGTTATTTTCTATAGTTTTAATTGTTTACAATCTCTACACTACTCAAACATATTTGTGAGGTTTTCGTTTTTAATCATCTCACTCAAACACAAACTTAATATACCTGTTAAACCAGTTGATAATCTTTTTCGTCAGAAACAAATGTCCAGGAATATAAACTATTACTATATTGGGATATACATTCTCAACTCAGCCACTTTGAGTGATAACCGCGACACATAATTATATCTCACTTGTCTATTGTGAGCTTAATGTCTGTTCCCATAAAATTGATCATGTGCTATTACTTGGTTTCACAAATGGATGATATAGCTATGGATATAGATAAAATAATTGTTTCGGAATCCCGCTCATGTAATGTTGAGGATTGCAAGCATCTAATAACGCATCCCGCTGAATGTCTCACTATCATAAATCAAAATATACGCAGTATAACGCGAAATTTTGATAGTTTCCTTATAATGTTGGGCAGGCTTGGTGTTGAGTGTGATATAATTATTTTGACTGAGTGCTGGTTATCGTGCTGTCCTGCGGTGCCAAGGTTAGACGGTTATTGCTCATATACATCGAAAAAACTGTGTAATCAAAGTGATGGAGTATCGGTGTATGTTAAAACTACTCTTAGTGTTGTTGTAGATGAGCCGCCTTGTCTAGATTGTAATTGTCTCGTCTTAAAGATTGGTACTGAATTGGCTGTTCTGGCCATTTATAGATCTCCATCACACAAAAAACTTGATAATTTCCTCCGCACACTCGATAATATTTTAGCTGAGTTATCTTCTTTCAAAAATGTTACTATTGTAGGAGATATTAACATAAACATCTGCCCCGGTCAAGTTTCTGGAGCTCAAATGGAGTACCTTAATTTATGTTCATATCATGGCCTTTTACCAGCCCATACGCTGCCCACAAGAAAAAGCAAGGCATGTCTTGATCACGTGGTTTTAAAATCAAATATTCCAGCTCTTACTTTAGTCCTGCAATCCACGATAACGGATCACGAAGCAGTCCTACTTTGTCTTAGATATAAACAAAAAAGGACGTTTGCTCATGTCAGCGTTAATAAGATAAATTCAGAGGGACTAAAGAACGAATTAGCAAGCATTAACTGGGAACCAATTTATCTCACAAATGACGCTAATTTTGCCATGACATACTTCACCAATTCCATACAACGTGCTATAATTTCTAACTCTGTCATAATAAAGTTATCAAGAAGAAGTAAAGTCATTAAACCGTGGATCACACCAGGACTAGTGCGATGTATGAGACATAGGGACACGCTCCACATAAAAGTCAAACAGTCACCAAAAGATAAAGCTCTTAAATTAATGTATAGCAGATATAGAAATTATTGTAATAATTTATTGAAAAAAGTTAAAATAGCTTATAGTAAAAACCTGTTTGAGCAGGCGGGCAAAATAATAAAAAAATATGGGACGCAATACGAAACATCACAAACAACTAAAGCACACAATGACGCTTCAGAGCTAATAGACACTTCTTGTCCAACACAATCGATTGAAGATGTGAATGAGTTCTTTGTCACGGTGGGCAAAAAATAAGCCAGTAAGACCAGCAGTTGCCAAAATCCTCTTCACTCCTTTGCTTTTAGTCCACAATCCTCTAGTTCACTGAATTCTTTTCTAATGCTCGATACAGACGAGTCAGAGATAGAGCGCCTGGTCTTGGGTCTCAAAAACTTCTGTTGCACTGGGTGGGATTCTATACCAAATAAACTCCTTAAAGGAAAATCGAAATGTTCTTATCCCTGCGCTAACCCATATTTTTAATTTGTGCTTAGACGAAGGAACATTTCCCACTGTTTTAAAGAAGTCTGTTGTTCTTCCGATCCATAAATCCGGCGATAGAGACCGTGTGACCAACTACAGGCCCATCTCTATTCTCCCAGCGGTCTCCAAGCTCTTGGAACGCATCATCAACAGTAGATTGATCAAATTCATTGAAACGAACAACCTTCTCTCAAGCAATCAGTTTGGTTTCCGAGCAGGTAAGTCAACTTGTGATGCTGTCCACGAGCTTGTAGATTACGTGGTTAGGAATATTGATTCTGGGAAAAAAAACTGTTGGCATATTCTTGGACCTGGCAAAGGCCTTTGACACGGTCTCTGGGCCACTGCTTCTCAGTAAATTGGAAAGTTTGGGCGTGAGAGGTAAACAACTAAAATTGTTTGAAGATTACCTCTCTGATCGCTGTCAATGTGTTAAAATTGATAAACACGTTAGCAGTGACTTACTTCTCACTTTTGGTGTACCTCAGGGCAGTATTTTGGGACCCAGTCTCTTCCTTGTGTACTTAAATGAACTCTGCGGTCTTATCTTTGTAGGTGGAAAAATAATTTCTTATGCAGATGACACTGTTCTTCTTTTCTCGGCTGACACGTGGGAACAGGTCTATGAAGATGCTCAACGTGGCTTTGATATCGTGTGCCACTGGTTGAGGAGTAACATGCTGACACTTAATGCTGATAAAACGCAGTACATCACGTTTTCAATGCGCAACTCGAGCGCACCTCCTACACTACTCTCTCTGACTGCACACAACTGCTGCAATAGTGTAATCTGCGACTGTCCAAAATTGGTCAAGACCGAGTTTATAAAATATTTAGGAATAACAATAGACAACAATCTCTCTTTTAGACCGCATATAGAACTAGTCACTGCTCGATTAAGAAAACTGATGTACGTTTTCAAAAAACTGAGACACGTGGCAGACTCCAAACTTATAAAGCAAGTATATCTGGCACTCGGTCAATCAATTTTGTCTTATTGTATATCTGTATGGGGCGGTGCTATAGCATTAATATGAAATTAAATCCAACAGGGCCTAGGCTCGACATATTTTGAGGGGGACCTTCGTCCAGAAATCCAAAAATCTCCTTGTGATGGAAGAAAAGTGTAGAACGTGCGGGAATATGTTGAAAATAAATATTTTTTTTATCTTTTCGTTTTCCTGGTTAGGCTAAGACCTTTTCAAATGCCCCTCGTAGCAAACGCCGCATGGCGCCCCCTTTTCCCTACCAAAAGTTTGTGTGATTTTACAATTGATGATGAAGAGAGTTGTGACAGCTCCTCAACAGTTGACAGCAGAGCTACGTAGTGGTTGGGCTTATTTCAATTAGCTCGGTGAGAACCGTAGGGCCAGTGAGAAGATTGCGACATTACGTACCACTAGCGACTTACAAAGAACGACAATTCTTATTTGAATGTCATAATTAAAGTTGAAAGCCAACTTGCTTGTCAATCAAGGACCGTGAGACAGAGTGCTTGAGCACTCATAAGTCGTGCGGTGCTGGTCTGGAAGCGGTGCGGCCATTCGGCGGTACAATGCGCGCTGTCTGTTCGCAGGGCAAGCTGCTGGACATCGAGTTTGATTTCAAAGGCGAGCCGGTTGGAGGACACATCACGCACTGTGAGAGCACGTTTTTTGTATTAAGATCACTAGTGTAAACAGCAGGGTAGGCGGGAGATAAGTTAAAACTCTAGAAATTAAGAATAGTTACAACTAGTATTGAAATGGAAAGAATTAAAACTGCTTTTGTCTGAGTCATGAGTCTCGAGTCGTGCGTGAGGCTTGTTGCTCGAATTAAATGGTTAAATAAATAGATTAATCAATAAAACAAATAAGAAAAAAAAATGAAAAATCATTATCATAAAGTAAAAACATTTATTAAACTAATAATATACAAGGTCAAGTTAAATTATGTAGCGAAACTCGACAACTCGGCAAGTCGGCAGGCATTATGAGTATCGAAATTTAAACATTTACAATCAAATTATGTTTGATTTAAGGTGACAGCAGATGTATTTACTTGAATCTAGTTTTCCACCAGAGATGTGCGAGGATGCGCAGCAGGGATGTGTGTAAAAATAACAATTCACGAAGCTAGCTCAGTTCAAGCTGCGGACAGGAAGCGATATTATTGGTTGGTTTCAAACACATCCCTCGCTACGCATGCTCGCACGTCTCTGGTGGAAACGCAGCCGAGTAAGGACGAGTTAAGAAAGCAGAATGTTTAGTTATCGATATCATATCAGTATCGCTAATTAATTTTATTTAACTTTGCTGGTTTTCGCTTGCGTGCTTGAGATGAGATACGATGGCATTAGTGTTCCGTAGCTCATGAGAAGCTTTACCCGACCCGGACGTATGAAATCACTTCGGTGTTTGTGTCTGCCAGACGCGACTTTCTCCGCAGCTATTCCATTTACGAATATGAAAAGAGACGATTCAGATTCAATAGAAAAAATATTCCACGGATTTATTATATTTAACGGATTGAAGAAGACGAACAGTAGAAATATCAAATACCTACAATACCTATACCATCTGCTCACCTTAGAACAAGTACAAATGCGGACGCATTTTGTTTGGTAAAGCTGACAAGACATGTTTCAATTATTTGTTGCTACTTAGATAGGTACATATACTGGTACTTGCCCTTGGCGTCGCCTGTAAAACCGCCGTTTTGAACTTTTTACCTTCAAGTCCGATTGTTTTGGAATTCGAGTCATTTGATTCCATTTTAATAATAATGATCCATTTATTTCAGGTAACAAAGACCCATACATAAATACCTTAACTAATTAGCCGGGGTCTATTTTAATCAGCCGGGTTATGAAATGTTCGTGACAAGCTTTGGGTTAACTTCTGTAAGGAACACTAAGGGCCCTTAGCCGGGTTTTTTATTTAAACTTGATAGTACTAAATCAGTAGCAAATATATGTAAATTTTGTAAGGGTTTTTCAAAAGTGCGTTCAAATGACATGTAGTTGTGTCAATGATTATATGAAATGTTTTTATGTTGCAAGCAGACCTTCTGGAAAAGGTAACATTTAGTGTACGTCGTTGAGCGAGCGAGCGCCGCGCCGTGGAGCAGCACCTACAGAGGCGCCCCTGGCGATGAGGCGGCGCCGTGCTCGTATAGTCTAGACAACAAGTTCAAAAACGTGTTAATTCTTGAAAAAGCTCCTAAAAATATGAGCAATGGCTCATTCGATTCGGAACGACGTCTAGAAAAATGTATCAAAAGTGTATATAATATAATAATGTATTCACCCCAAAAATTGCAATTGTTAAAAACAAACAAATTTAAAAACACTATTAATATTTAAAAAAGATATCCTTAGGGAGGAGGAATTTTCAAATAAAAAGTTCCGACTCTCGGAAAAATTATAAATAATAGAGATAGAGATCTCTATTATTTATAATTTTAATTCAACGCCGAAAATAGGGCACCGCCTAGCCTTAACGACATGGGCGCACTGCTGCTAAAGACAAAAAAAAATGTAGTACATATAAATATTTAGGCATAAATATTAATTAAAAAATTTGAATAAATTACGGTATCATCCAGACACTTGAAAGTATAAATCCCCACTGGATGTTTTGTCAAGTTTTCAAAAAGTTTTAATCTAGTATTTTTTTTCCAATCTCTGTTATCTTAAATGCCTACATCCAAATTTAAATAATATACCTAATTTTTTTTTGCTTCGTGGAGCCCTTATACTTAACAAGATTACGCGATAAAAGTTAATTTAAGTTTATTATTTTGTTTATAAAGAAATGTTGTTACAAAAAATTTGTTCACCAAATATTGTGTTATTGCTGTTTTTGCATCTAACAATGGCATTAAGTAACGCTAGTTTTTTTTTACAATATTTGTTAAGAAATTCTTTATAAACAAATATACAAGTTTAATATTTTTAGATTTTTTTTATACCATTCTATTGTCTTGGCAAAATAATGATTAAAAAACTTTTAAAAAAATATTATAATTTATAATCGTTTTTTCTTTTTATTTGCTGTTTAAATAATGAGTTAAGAAGTTATTTTCTCTTTAAAAATCATAATTGGCATTTCTTCATAGTTCAACAAAAAAGGCTTTTTTATAAATAATTTCACTACCATTATATTTTATAAAAACGGCCATATACAGGTGAATTTTTCAAGTGGGCGTGGATGGCCAAAACCGAAACTGTGAGGAATAACGAAAAATGCTCAAAGGAGTCGTGAGCCCGATTTTGATGAAAACTAAAACTGCATCATTGGATTTTTTTTAAATCAATACGAATCGAAATTGATGATTTTGAAAAAAAAACACAATTATCTAACCATTCTATAATGTCGCCATTAAGAATCAAATTCTGGGAAGTAATGACATATGACAAACCAAAGGAAGGAGCTAATTTTTGATAAAATACGTAACAGTCTGCAAACAGTAGTATTCAACGAAATCTCGAACATAATCACTATTGGCGCCAACTCCCTTGTTAGTTCTAATTTCAATTGCTTACATTTTTTATCGAGGCCTTGTATCACGAAGAAATAAAAAAAAGAAATTGGAACATAATGTGTTGAAGATGACTGCGGTGCTTGTCGATGTTAAATTTTACCCTCTACTTCCCAGAATTGGATCCTTATTAGCGACACTATCTAATGGTGTAAAAATACAGTGTGCTTTTTTTAAAAAACTAACATGTTCGATTCCTGGCCACGAATATTGATTTAAAAAAAGTCCAATGACGCAGTTTTAGTTTTCATCAAAATCCGGCTCGAGACTCCTTTGAGCATTTTTCGCTATTCCTCATACTTTCGGATTTGGCCATCCACGCCCACTCGGAAAATTCAGCCTGTATACTTTTACATGCATTCAGTAAAAAGCTGTTATTTTGAAATTACAAACAGACACTCAAATACCTATGTATACGGTACTTAAAAAAAAACACATTTTTTTTGTCTGTCTGTTTGTTTGTTACGGCTAATATCCGAAACGGCTGAACCGATTTTGACGGGACTTTTACTTACAGATAGCTGATGTTGTAAGGTTCTAGGCTACTTTTGCTTTAGAAAGAAAATTAGGGTTTTGTGCAAAAAAAAAAACCCTCACATTGTTAACAAAATCCGATTTAAAAAGGGAATTGATATTTTTTGTAATAATAATAATTTCTCGCGAACGAAGGTCGCGGCAACAGCTAGTCTGAAATAAGTAAAATAAAAGACAAATGATCACGAAGACGGTATGTTACTTTACGTTTTTTGCGATTCTGACTTTAGTACAACACACAAGCAACCTTGGTTAGTCCTATAGAAATTTTTGATCTGTATTAGAAACAGGATCGATTGGCATCAAAAAAATGTTTTGTTTAAAATGGCCATTCTCTTGCTACCTGTAATTTTTTTTGAAAATCTAAATCGTGATCAAAATTTCGCGAAAATGATGGATAGTCTCCTGAGATCATTTTCGTGTGGCTGGAACGGTTAAGGTAGTTCCCCTTACTGCCCAAAAGATAAAATAAACTATTTTTTTTTTTGTACTTTGATATATTGGATCTCCAACAGAAACTACATGCACAGAACAAGGCAATGGTAATATGGCATAAGGCTGTTTTTGTAATTTTTTGTTGCTCTAGAAAATAATATAACGGTAGGAAGTTAGAATTTGTTTATAACAAATTGTTAAGTTAGCAAACAATTTAATTATTATATATATATCTTTTGTCAACCTATTAAGAAATTATGATTTTTAATGAAAAATAATTTCTTAACTATTTTTTTTTTTCTCTCTGCGTGTATTTGCAATCAGCCCTAAGACTATGAGCACATATGTTCTGTGATGCTGACATGCGGAGTGGCTTCCCATTGGAAGCATTTATTCATCTGCTGCCCAGAGCTACTGCCGGCCGTCTAGCTCTAGGATATGATGACGTTTTAGTCGTCTCAAATACTGGTCCACTGTATATTTATTTAAACAATAAAAAAAAAATAAGATTTTTATTTCAATCGTTGTTTTGACAAGCCTATAGAATGGTAAAAAGAAATCTAAAAATACTAAATTTGTCTATTTTTTTATAAAAAAAATCTTAAAAAATGATGTGAAAAAGAACTACTTAATGCCATTGTTAGATGCAAAAACAGCAATAACAAAATATTGGGAAAAAAACTTTTGAAATTTTTAACAACATTTCTTGGACTTTAATTTAAAAAAAATATTATAAATAAAATAATAAACGTTAATTAAATTTTATCGCGTGATCTTGTTAAATATATGTGTGAAGGGCTCCACTAAGCCAATTTTTTTTAGGTATACTATTAAAATTGTTATGTAGTCATGTTAGTGTTAGTTATGTAGTTATGTAGTATAAGATAACAGAGATAAAAATAATTAATTAACAATAGTAGGACTTTTTGAAAATTGACTTAAAAATAAAACCAACGGGGATTTATTCTCTCAAGTGTCTGGATGATACCATAATTAATTAAAAAAAAAAAAAAAAGATGACTAAAAATAAATATTTTATGTGCCTGTCTTTAACGGCAGTGCGCCCATGTCGTTACGGCTGGGCGGAGCCCTATTTTCAACGTTGCATTTAAATTATAAATTAAAGAGATAGAGTTCCGGGAGTTGGAACTTTTTTATTGGAAATTTCTTTCTTTTTAAGGATCTTTGAGTTATTAACGAAAAACTAAGTGCTCCTTTTTAAATTTGTTTGTGTTTAACAATTGCCATTTTTAAGGGGTGAATACGTACTTTCGATACATTTTCCTAGACGTCAGTCATTCCGAATCGAATGAGCCATCGCTCATATTTTTACGAGCTTTATCAAGAATTAACACGTTTTAGAACTTGTTGACTAGATTATTAGGTCGTAGTCGTAGCTGCCTAGTTCTCTATTTCATCAACATTGTACTAGTTACAACTGGACTGTCCGTGGAAGGTTCCGAGCGGAACCCGTCACAGTGCGACTAAACAGTTATTGCAAGTCATTATTTGCAATATTCACTCTGTTCGCAATCTTCATCTGCTTTTATCGTACTTCTCGCAATTTCGTTCACCCTGATTAGTATGGCATTTATCATTAAAAACACAACTTAGACTACTTGGCGCTTAATCAAATACTTGATACTTAATTTTATCTAAGATTGTGTATTCAAGTTTGTATAAAAGTTTATTTTTGGAGCTCACTACACTCCACTGTTGTGGCCTGTAGCGAAAGTGCTGACCGTCCGCCTCTAAACAGCTTCCAGTTCCTAATCTTGGCTTTTAGCTGGCTGCTGGAAATTAGCCAGAACATATACAGATCGGCCTCGAGTAGGATGGAAGGTATGCTTAGTGTGCGTACTGTAGTGTGGCGTGTCGCAGGAGCGCGTGTGCGACGTGCTGGAGGGCGAGCGCAACTTCCACGTGCTGTACCAGCTGCTGGCCGGCGCCGACGTGCAGCTGCTCAGTGAGTGCTCGCCCGCCCCCTCCCCCCGCCCCCGCCCCCGCGCGCGGCCCCCTCACGCCCGCTCGTGTTGCAGAGCGCCTGCGGCTGCAGCGCGCCTGGCAGCACTACCGCGTGCTGCGCGCGCCGCCCGGCGCCTCCCCGCGCCGCGCGCCCGCCCCGCCGCCGCCCGCCGCGCCCGCGCCGCGCGCCGCCGAGCAGGACCAAGACCACTTCGCCTTCACCACGGTGAGCTAGTCGTGGTCGCTAACAAAACGAATTTTGGAGATGTCCATAAATATGTTGATAAAATATGGAAAAAATAAAACACCGTCTGAGGCGGCACGGCTTACGGGCAGCAGCTCCGCACACTGAGATATAGTATATAGGTGGACGAATCACACGGGATGTGTACAGGAAGTAAAATTACTGTTTTGTGTCCGTTAATGATTGACAGTTTGTGGCGGGCGTAATAGCCTAGTCAGCGAATGTTTTAGTTTTTACCTGAACAAGACGTATTAAGCAACTGCTTCTTCAGGTAAAAACTAAAACAATTGTTATTATGTGGCGATGCTCGTACAGTAGTATCTCCTAACTGTAATTTTATTAAAGAGAATAGTTTAAAAGTATCTTAAAAATATAAAAAGTCAAACGAATGATTGTTCAGAAAGCGCAAATCATGACACAAATGTTTTCTATGAACGAATTTCTATGAAATAAAATTTAAAACAAACCAAAGGAATCAGTCCTTTGGTTTGTTTTAAATTTTATTTTACTACTTCTTACTTTGTTTTTAGGGTTCCGTAGCCGAATGGCAAAAAACGGAACCCTTATAGGTTCGCCAAGTCTGCCTGTCTGTCTGTGTATGTCACAGCCACTTTATTCCGAAACTATTAGGACTCCACAGTTGAAACTTAGTAGGTGATGTATTATAGATGTATTCTGTGAACCGCTTTAAGGTTTTTTTACAAAAATAAAAAAATATAAGATTAAGGGGGGTCTCCCCATACTCGTACATGGAACTGAAACTAAAAAATACTTTTTTTCATCAAACCTATACGTGCGGGGTGTCTATAGATAGGCATTTAAAAATGACATAGAGGTTCTTTAAACCGTTTTCTCTGAAAGTCGATCGTTTGAAAGATAGATACTTCCAAAGTGGTAAAATGTGTCCCACCCTCTAATTTCTAAAGTAAGAGGAGGAAAATTCTAAAAAAATAGAGGATTATAGGACTTAAAAAAACATTCAACCAAAATTGGTTTGAATAAGATTTGATGTTTCGTTTTTGAGATATGGGACTTTTTCATCAAACTGCAGCAACCACTTTGTTTTTCATTAACATACTATGAACAACAAATTTATTTTGTTGATGAATGTAAAACAATACAACATAATGAATGAGCGTTCAAAATATTTGTATTATATTGTCTGGTGCTACGGAACCCTACGTGCGTGTGAGTACGACTCGCACTTGGCCAGTTTTTTATTGATGGTAATGATCTCAGTTTAGATCTCATTCCTTACCCGACTGCGCGACGCAAAGGAGGGTAAAATAATAGTTTAGGATATATAACGTTTTAAAGTTGTTTAACAAAACAATCATTCTCGCTAATTTTCTTACTTATTGATTTAAGTTTTTATTTCAAGTAAAAACGACATACAAACAAAAAAAAACTGAAAAAGAACAAATATTTTTGGTAAAAAAATAACTTTTATTCATCGCCAAGTCGCCGAGTAAAAAAAAGTTTACCACCAAGCTCGATAGATGGCGTTGTTCATTTGATGCACGTTTGTGAATCGCGGTGTTAAGATTCTCCGCGTCTACTAATTGAATTCTTTGCTATGGATTTAAGTTTTCATACTTTTCAACTGATTTTACCTCACTAAGAGAGAATTGTTAACTGACTTTAGTATGTACGTAAATTTGAATTGAAAATATTTAATTTGGATTCCTATTGTTTTTTTTTTGTTATCATCATTACATTTCTGTCACCAAAACTATTACGATTCACGACTCATAGTTCGGTAGGAAGGGTACATAAGTAGTTAATAAGTTGTTCACTATAATATCTTATTATACGTTATTGTTTTATTTATGTAGGTAATTTTCTAGTTAGTTTATTTCGGTTTCAATTCATTTTCATTACTTTTTTATAATCTATTTTACTGTTAGTGTATGTATCTAGTTACCTATATAGATACGGTGTGAGTTTGTACCTATTTGGAGTATAGGTAGGTATTTTAGTATAATGGAAATCTATAGATTGGGCGAGAATAGATGAGATTTATATGGTACCCTATCTAACGCTACGGAATATTAATCTACGCCTTCAGGAAATGAAGCGTAATCAACTGAACTTTGGTGGTTGTAATATTATTTTATTTGGTGATCTAATGCAATTGCCTCCTGTGTCCAAAACAACTGGCGGGGCTTATTGCTATCGACAGCCTGCGACGTTAATAGGTGAAGTCAACCTCTGGCATCTATTTGATTTCTGTGAATTACCACAAAATATGAGACAAGGACATGACGCAACATTTGTGGATATATTAAATAATCTTAGAGTCGGACAACTGGCAATGCAACAATTGGATATACTAGATAGTCGTCGGGTAGAGGTAGACGATCTCAATGAAACCCTTCGAGTTTTCCCAACTACTAGACAGGTCGATGAACATAATCAAAAGATGACAACTATATTGGCAAAAACTACTAGGTTGTATAAATTACATGCAGTTGATATATCAGTAGAATCGAAAACATATGGTCAAAAACCGAAAGATGTATATGTTTCTGATGATCCTAACAAAACTGGAGGAATCGTTAAATATTTAACAATCGGTTTAGGATCACGAGTTATGTTACGAAGAAATTTGAATGTTACCCATGGTCTTGTTAACGGAGCAATGGGTGTTATAAGGACAATTGAGTGGCCAGCTCTTCGGTGGGACCAATTGGAACCCGGAGAATTGCCACAGGCTGTTTATATAGAATTTGACGACAAAGCAATTAAAAACAATGTTCCTGGAGTAGGAGTCAGAATCGAACCATCGACGACAGAATTCGATGCACTTCGCGGACAGGGTAAAATAGAGCGAAAAATGTTGCCCTTGATATTGTGCTGGGGTGTAACTGTACACAAGCTCCAAGGAACTACTTTGGACCGAGCTGTGGTTGACTTAAGTTCACGCATTTTTGCTAAAGGTCAAGCATATGTAACTTTGAGCCGAGTTAGGTCTCTAGAGGGACTATAATCATCAGTAGTTTAGACCACCGCAAGCTACTTAATAATCCCCACGATATTAACTCCCTCAATCAAACGACTAGATTGCGAAATTTACCATCTTATAAAGAAGTCAATGAATCGTAACTAAAAAGTCTAAAACAAAATAAAAAAAATAAAAACGAAAAACCCGACTGCGTAAAAACTAATTAAAAAAAAACGTGAAAAAAATAACTTAAATAAAAATAAAAACTAAAAAGAAAGAAACAAGCCCAGTAGTTTAGAATTCTGTTAAGTAATACTAAATAACTACACAATTGAAATAGTTTTATAATCCATACAAACAAAACAAATCATAAATTCTAATGCAGAACAGAACGACTCACAGTCGGGGCCCATTCAAATTTTACCAATCAAATCTTCCCAAGGGGAATAAGGAAGTAAAATTTTGATAATAATTTCACGCAGATGAAGGTCGCGGGGAATAGCTAGTAAGTCTTACATAAAAGATGCTTCAAAAGTCATATAATAAAAAACTTAATTGTTCTCCGCGGAAAATGCGCTCGCAACATTGATTGGTAAAATTTGAATGGGCCCCGACTGTGAGTCATTCTGTTCTGCATTAGAATTTATGATTTGTTTTATGTGTGTATGGATTTTATAACTATTTCAATTGTGTAGTTATTTAGTATTACTTAACAGAATTATAAACTACTGGGCTTGTTTCTTTCTTTTTAGTTTTTATTTTTATTTAAGTTGATTTTTACACGTTTTTTTTTTAATTAGATTTTACGCAGTCGGGTTTTTTGTTTTTCTTTAAATTATTTTTTTAATTGTTCTGGTTCTAATATATTTTTTATATTTGATGCTTAACTGTGTAGTTGTTTAGTTTAGTTGTGTTTCATTTGTAGAGCCACTCGTTTTAAATTTATATTCTTTTTATGTTATCACTTGTTTTTGTGAATGCTGGTTGAGCAGTAATTGGCGACTGTGTAAGACCGAGACTGTGGAGCCTTTACTTAGGACATGTTGTACACAGAAGCGGTTGACATTTATTAATAAATAAAAAGCGCGGAATTTAATTGAATCGATCTGGAGGGTCGGGCGGTTCGGTTATCGTTCAAGTGTTCGACAGGCGGCGATGCGCGCGCTGGGCTTCGGCTCGGGGCTGACGGACGCGGTGCTGCGCCTGCTGGCCTTCCTGCTCAAGCTAGGCAACGTGGAGTTCGAGCCGCAGCACAACATCGACGGCACCATCGGCACGCGCCTGCAGCAGCGCTACGGTACGTGCAGCCGCCACGCGCGCCCCGCGCGCCCCGCCCTCCGGCCGCGCCACTGACTGTCCGTGTGCGCAGAGCTGCTGGAGGCGTGCGCGCTGGTGGGCGTGGACGCGGACGCGCTGGGCGAGGCGCTGGGCGCGGCCGAGGACGAGGCGGCGCCGGACGCGGACGGCGCGGACGCGGACGGCGCGGGCGCGGACGGCGCCTGCTCGCCCGGCGGCGCGTGGGCGGCCGCGCGCCGCGACCAGCTGCTCAGCGTGCTGTACTCGCGTCTCTTCACGTGGCTCATCAACGCCGTCAACGAGCACATCAAGGTGCGACACTAGTGAACTAGTGACGTTCTCCATACCAATATTACGAATTCGAAAGTAACCGTTTGTCTATCGGTTGTCTGGAAAGGCAATTAGCAGCGGCAGAATTATGAATCTGTGGACATAAGGACTATGTCACATACTTTTTTCCATTGCGATGAACAAATGAAATAATTATGTTGCGGAGCAACATAATTCCTCGGCGAAGATTGTATTTGTGACATGAAATGTTTCCGTAAACAATGTCGCACAAGTTTGTTTAACAAACGCGTTCGATAGCTCTGTGTGCACTTGTGCAGCCGGCCGAGGCGGGCAAGCGCTGCTCGCTGGGCATCCTGGACGTGTACGGCTTCGAGTCGCTGGCGCGCAACGGCCTGGAGCGGCTGCTCATCAACTACGCGGCCGAGCGCGTGCAGGCCGCCGTCACGGGCGCCACGCTGCGGCGCGAGCAGGACGAGTACGCGCGCGAGGGCCTGGCGTGGCGCGCGCTGGCCTACGCCGACCACGAGCTGCACGCCGACCTGCTGGACGCCGGCCCGGACAGCGTGCTGGGCGTGCTGCGCGACTGCTCGGCGCGCGCCGCGCCCGACGCCGCCTTCCTGCAGCGCCTGCAGCGCCGCCGCCACCCGCGCCTGCTCGTGCTGCCGCCCGACCACTTCCAGTCAGTATACCGCACTACCGCACTACCGCACTACCGCACTACCGCACTACCGCACTACCGCACCACTGCTCCGCGTGATACTACTCAAGTACCCTTTGTGTTTCCGCTGGGGCATTCGTTAGCTGATGCCAGTGGTTACTGTGCAGTAATATGGCACCGAGGAGCTGCTCTGATGCTGCAGCTGGAAGGCGGCCGTACAACTCCACGACTAAAGCCCTTGTGTTAGTGAGCACTAGCAACCTGGAAAATAAGCGATATTATTGCAATCGGATTAAGAAAATTACAGATATTATACCAAATTAGTGCACTTTTGAAGACAAGCAAATCTAAAACATACCTTCTTTATAGGTATGTTTTGGCTCGATAAGTATTGCAATATAGCCTCTGTTGCCTCGCAAGGAGTACTGAAACAGAACAGGGCGCGAGACCTTTTTCAACGCCTGATTTACAAAACAAGAGCGAATTTTATCAACTGAAAAAACCATAGCTAATAAGCATTAACCAATATTATTTTGCACAAAATATAACTGCAATTAATTTATAACTTTAATAAAGAAATCCGTCCAAGTGCGAGTCGGTCTTGCCCACAAAAGACTCCGGAGCACCAAACAATATTTTAACGCTCAATCATTATGTCAATTTGCACTCAACAGTATTTTTTGTCATAATAAGTTAATGTATAACAAAGGTGGTGTTTCATTTTTGTATGGGACTCCGGCCATAACATGTACCTTTTAGAAGGGTAGTATTTAAGGGAGTGACTGTAAATTAATGCTTTCAGTGACAAAAATAATAAATTTACGTAATAGTATTAGTAAGTGAGCGACTGACTGCGAGTGACGACAAACCAACAGAACAGCAACTTACAAACATTCATTTGAGTTACTTAAAATACAAAATGAGAAGCTTCACACTATTTGAGCGACCTAATATTTGTTTGAGTGTCATACGTCCTGCATTTTGTTCAATATTTGGCAAATGATTTATTTATACTGAGGGGCATTTTATCTTAAATGAAGTGTTTCGATTAGAAAAACCTCTGAAAAATACTACAATGATCAGAGTACTATGAGCACACAATTTTTTTTGTAATTTTTCTTATGTAATGAGTATTTGAAGAAACACTAGTCTCCATTGTTTCATCAAACAAAATTGACAAATTATCACTTCCCGAACAATTTTCCGCATAATTTCAATTGCCAAATTATAAACTCTTCACAAATAATTGTAATGCAAACCTAATGTTTGGCAAGTGAACGTTTAAACAATAACTAGCTTACCAGCTAGTTTTACCAATTTTAATGTAGACAAAAATATTTCAGTTGGTATAACATATTTTACTCAAAATGAAATAAGCCAAATATTATCATCAGTTTTCAATTTACCATTTAATCATGCAAAACACTATCAATGCGTTTTGTAGCGGAAGTTTCTTGACATCGTTACAATATATTATTATGTAAATGACTGCATTGATAGTATTCAATCGACAGAATCGTCTTTTGTTTTGGCATACATTTCATATCGATAGTCATTAAAAGACAGAAAGTTCTAACTGTAAGAAATTAGAATACACCATGCATGCAGCAAGCATGTAGCACACAAGCAAGCATGCAGCAGGCATAGTTTATATCACGGCTCCGGCGGTCCCGCGCGAGCTTATCCGAGCAGATGGTCTTACCGCTCACCACGCGAGCGATCGACTACCTGCCGCCTCGCCCCTCCGCGCCTACACTAGGGGTAGGGCAGACAAGACCACGTGGAGTCGGTTTTGCAGCGAATCGTTTCTGTCACTAACTTTTGTAGCACGACATATTGACTTATTTTTGTCTTTATATTTTTTGACATAACAAATCATTTGGAAGTTGGCGGTGTGATACGCCCGTGCCTCGGTGCGCACGTTAAGCCGTTGGTCGTGCGCCTGATCTCTCTCCGCGAGTGTCGGATTGCCGTCCCTGAGGACCATGAGAGTAAAGGAACAGAGAGTGCACCTGTGTCAGCGCACACACGCCTGCACTATAATATCTCCCGCGCCGATGGCTAATCTGCGTTGAGATTGGCCGCCGTGACCGAAAACGGTCAGGAGAGTCCTCCTGACCTCCTCCTGATTGTCTAAAGATTGTTTGGTGTAATAAATCATGTGATTAAAAACCAAATGCCTAAATGACATTATCCTTGGTAATATTCTGCCGAGTAAAAAGTTGACCAAATGAAAATGTGCGTACTAAAATCATTCCAAATATTGCATTGGTATAAAAAACGGCTGCAAAAATTTGTTTGGGTAATGATATTTTGTGAAAATAATTTTGGCAAACCGGCACGATCCCGAAACACTATTAGCCAAACAATTCGTCGCCCCGCCCCCATTCTCTGTTGGTTATTCCGTGAACTACTCAATAAAATAACGTATTAGACTCCAAAATATATTGTGCATCCGTACAGGCAAACGATCAGAGGTAAAATACTACTTTTTAAATGTGACATGTGTCTAGAAAACTTATTCTATACTACCAGAGTTTATTACTGGGACTTAGATATGACCTCCATGTATGTGTATTAGGCACATATCAACATCATTGTTGTAATTAAGTTATTTCCAAAACTGGCCCTTCAACTCATAAACTCATGTAAATCACATTACACGCATTGAACACAATAAATAATCTAAGCATAGACACATCTGCTGTCTAAAAATAATAAAACATTACAACAGCAAAAACATAGCAAAAGTATAAAATCAACGTATCCGTCACATATTATAAACAGTAAATATTCAAAACTATGTGATACGGATCTAAAACAAATGATACTTCTGCAAGTACATCTTACCCACTGCTTAGAACTATTATGTCATTTATTTAACGATAGAAATAAACGACATACAAACTTGTCGTGTTTTTCCTTTGGCAACGGTTTCGTTAAACCGTCGGCCATTTCATCAGTAGATAGGTATTTTATAACGACTGTACCTTCCTCAACGATTTCCCTGATGAAATGATGTCTTACGTCAATGTGTTTCGTTCTGGCATGGTACACTGAATTAGTGCACAACTTCAGTGCAGACTGATTATCATTAAACAACGTAATCCTATACTGTACCCCGTAAATTTCGAACAGAAACTTGCGTGCGCATCAACCTTCTCTTTAAACATCGTATCAAAATAAAAAACAAGACCTCAAGTAGAATATCAGTCACCAATAATCTATACTTATATTATAAAAAGGTAAAATTTGTATGTTTGTATGTAGTGGGTAATCTCTGGATCTACTGAACCGATTTTGAAAACTCTTTCACTAATAGGAAGCTACATTAACCCGGGTACCATATTATATTTACAACGTGCCTGTGGGATAATTTCCGACAAAAACGCGAGCGTAGCCGCGGGCAACAACTAGTCATTAATAAAGCAGCTTACAAAACGTTGCTCAATAGTCCAAGATCCCAGAGCGATAAGACTACTTATTTTCTAAAGCATCGAACTTTCGGTTCTAAGTAGTCTGTCGTGTACTTTTTAATACCTGTACGTTTGTGGAGTTGGCTCGGTGACACCTGCGCAGGTGCCAGGTGAGAAAGGTAACTAAAAATCAGAGTTACTTAACTTAAACTTTAATGATTGATTTCTATATACAGGTGGAATTTTGTAATGCCACCTGGAGGGAAAGTACTCTTAATACTGCAGATAGAAAATTTTACTCAAAGGAAACATTCCTTTATTTTTGAATAGAAAGCAAACTGCATTCAAAGATTTTCGAAAATTCTCTTCTCCCACACCCGGGAATCGAACCGGCTAAAATCTGAAAGAATTATACCCTGTACTTTTATTGCATCGATCGTTAGGGTCAATTATAAGGATGAAATCTCTCTAACAAACATGATAAATTAAATGAAAGGAAAACCAGGAAATCTTAAATTAATGTAATTATTTACAAAAAATGGTAAACTAACTAATTAGTTGCTCGAAATGGGCTTGGATACACAAATTTATTCTTTTAACGAATTCATTTCTAGTAACCTTTAATAAAGTGTTGTGGTGAATATTATAAATCGTATTCTGAACTTCAACTCTCAACTCGTCATTCGCATAAGATTTCATGTAAATTTTATTTTTTACATATCCCCACAAAAAAAAATCCAATGGGGTGAGATCTGGCGATCTCGCAGGCCATCTGATTGTGCCGTTTGTACCAATCCAGGTATTAAAATGGTTATTAATGTAGGCAGTAGTGATTCTGCTGTTATGTGCTGGAGCACCATCTTGCTGTAGCATTATTTGGTTTCGCTCTTCCTCGGGGAAACCATTTAACACGTTTCTTAAGAGATCCAGTATTTCAATATACTTGACAGTGTTTAAATGACCTTCGTACACTTGGACTAACACTACATTATTTCTCATAATTCCGCACCAAACGTTGAAAGAAAATCTTACTTGATTGTTAGTTCCATGAACACGATCAGGATTCACTCGAGACCAATAATGGTTATTGCGGCGATTGTACATGCCATTATTGCTGAAGTTGGTTTCGTCAGACCATACAATGTTACTCAAAAAATTAGGGTTTGGGTCAATTTCTCCAAGCATGTTTTCACAAAATTGTAATCGTCTCTCACGATCCCCATATGCAATTTTTGCACCAACCGACCTTCACGATAGCATTTATACTTATACTTTTTCAGCACTTTAAGTACGCGAGTGTGGGTTGTCCCTAATTCATCGGCAGCATCTCTACTTGAAGCCTTCGGAAATGATTCAAAGTATGTTAAAACATCTAGTTCAAAATCGAAATAGTTTCCCGTCTCTTCTTGAAACCACCCGTATTCTTTAAATTTTCTACCATTCTTTTCAATACGAACCGAGTTGGTGCCTGTCGGTCTTGATATCTCTCTCCATACCACCGCAGAGCTAGATTCACGTTATTGTTATTTAAAAAATAAGCTTCCATTAAATCAAACTGTTCTTGATAAGCCATTTTCACCGTGAGACAAAATGTGAAATGAGTTGTAAAAACAATCAAATGTGAATAACAACTGTGACAATGTAATTTTCAAATTATAATCTAACATTCCATATTTAAATTACCTCATACACGCAGCTACGAGTATGTCGCAAAGGAGTCTGCATTACAAAAGATGGATGTTAGTTAAAGAGCTTTAACTTGACTCATTGAATTTGTAACTTCAAATTTTCTGGTTTTCCTTTCATTTAATTTATCATGTTTGTTAGAGAGATTTCATCCTTATAATTGACCATTTTTTTTTTTTTTTTCGGTTGGGAAATCCTCAAATAACCCCTCCCGCTCTGGGCTGAGCAGGAGGGAGTGTCAGACTTTTACTGACTAAAACCCATCCATGTTCCGTCCTTTGCCCTTTGTGTTCCAGGGCCGCGGTATCTCTTTCGAACAGTCCCGCAACCCTGGCAGGCATCGGTCCTTTGCGGACTCCTTCCTGTTAGCTGACTCTCTTTGAGGCGCGCGTGGAACACGAACGCGCCGTCGACACGGCCTGTCATCATAAGACGGACGGACGGCGAGCTAGCCCACAGCTCACCGTCCACAGGCCCGTTATAATTGACCCTAACGATCGATGCAACAAAAGTACAGGGTATAATTTTTTCAGATTTTAGCCGGTTCGATTCCCGGGTGTGGGAGAAGAGAATTTTCGAAAATCTTTGAATGCAGTTTGCTTTCTATTCAAAAATAAAGGAATGTTTCGTTTGAGTAAATTTTTTTTTACCATTGCCACTCGAAAAGGGGCATTTTATTAATCGATAACAGTGAATAAAACGCTCTTTTACTCACTGAGTGAATAAAAACATTTTGAATTTGGAACAAGCACGAATTATGAACAAAAAATAAATAAAACACGACAAGAACTGAATTTCGAAAACTGTTCTAATTTTTTTTACTACACAATCTAATTTTTTTAATGTTTATATTTATTCCTTTGTTAACTTATTATTTTACCGATTAGGTATCATCTGCTTAGACTTATCCCAACTTTATTGGGGTCGGCTTCCAGTCTAATAGGGTGCAACTTAATATCAGTATTTTAAATCGAGCGACTGCCTTTCTGACCCAGAACACAACCCAGTTAGTACTAGGTGGGTAATACGGTACCCCTTGGTAAGACTGGTTGTCAGACTTTCGGGCCACTGATTACCTGTAACGACTGTCAAAGAAATACAAATGACAGCCGGTTCAACGGCTTTACGTACTTTCCGAGGCACGGAGGAAAGTCGGTATGTAATGAATTAGTGGTCACCCATCCACAGACCGACCTTGGTAAGCCCGGCTTAACCTTGAAGATCGACCCGAGTGGTTGTTATTATTAACCCACGAGAAATACTTCTGTTTATTTTCTCGCAGTCAATGGTAAAAAGTAGAGTACACAACTCGTGAAAAAAATAATTTATCTCGGTTCTTGTATCCCTCGCTGCGCTCAGGATTCTACTCTAGAATCCCTTGCTACGCTCGGGATTCTACTCTAGCCTTCGCTGCTCTCGGGATCCAACTTTGTCCCTCGAATTAAATTCCCTTTTTTTTCACTTGTATAATCTACTATTATCTATTATACTATATATATTAATAGTACTTTCCCTCCAGGTGGCATTACAAAATTCCACCCTGTATATGTCGGAGACGGTCATTGGTCCGGGCTTAAAACGAATCACAAGTACGCAGTGGTGACATCACGCGACCTACTTACAAGCCTACCCACACCACACCGTGCTTGTCACAGAGCCCTGTTGGTCACAAACTCTGAGCCAGGACGAGAGTCTGTGTCGGATCGAGGCGGAGTTAAGACCTCTTGTAGTGTTATTGTGCTAAGTTGTAATCTCAAGTAATTCGTTAGTTTTGCTTGAAATAGTGTTTGCTACAAAGCAGGAATCTCATTCGTGGCCTATGGGCAACATTTGCCCTCCAACAAACCTATGTTTGTTTTACTACGTTCCTCAAGAACGCCGAGTCCCAGATGACTTTGTGGTCTCTACCAGACCCGACCTCCGCCAGAGTTAAAAACGCACACCGCGTACCCATGGACTCCTGGAGTTTCCTCAAGAGAGACAAATTTGTACCGGGCTACGACTACGTATTATCTACAGGTACGGTCCAGCTCTATGGTCTCTACCAGACCCGACCTCCGCCAGAGTTAAACGTACATCGCGTACCCATGGACTTACTCGAGTTTCCCCAAGCGAGACAAATCTCCGGGCTACGACTACGTATTATCTACTGGTACGGTCCAGCTCTATGGTCTCTACCAGACCCGACCTCCGCCAGAGTTAAACGTACACCGCGTACCCATGGACTTACTCGAGTTTCCTCAAGCGAGACAAATCTCCGGGCTACGACTACGTATTATCTACTGGTACGGTCCAGCTCTATGGTCTCTACCAGACCCGACCTCCGCCAGAGTTAAACGTACATCGCGTACCCATGGACTTACTCGAGTTTCCCCAAGCGAGACAAATCTCCGGGCTACGACTACGTATTATCTACTGGTACGGTACAGCTCTATGGTCTCTACCAGACCCGACCTCCGCCAGAGTTAAACGTACATCGCGTACCCATGGACTTACTCGAGTTTCCTCAAGCGAGACAAATCTCCGGGCTACGACTACGTATTATCTACAGGTACGGTCCAGCTCTATGGTCTCTACCAGACCCGACCTCCGCCAGAGTTAAACGTACATCGCGTACCCATGGACTTACTCGAGTTTCCTCAAGCGAGACAAATCTCCGGGCTACGACTTCGTATTATCTACTGGTACGGTCGACCATCCGAACCAAGGTTCCACACTATCTCTCAACTCTAAATATTCTACTTCAAACGGTACTTGTCCTCAGGCATTCTCCTTAACCTATCATGTGCATAGCACTTTCAATTCAAAGCTTTCGGTTTAAAACGATCACCGTCGAAAATCTCGATCACTTTAAATTTACAACTAATACTCTCTTTTATTAAGAAACATTCAGTCCCAGAATCAAAATCAAATTTAAATAACTGACCAAAGTGCTTTCACATTCTGGATGGGCTCAACGATGCAAAGGACGACTCGCATCTCAACCGGTACAGCAGCGCTCGACCTACCTGCTATGCATCGACTGGCGATATGGCCTGGCGACACTTTAAGCACACCAGTGAGTCACCGCTGGCCTGCTGTCGCCGCCCAACGCCTGCAGCACCCGGCAACAGCACAGGCACAGGCAACGGCTTCCCGACGCCGGTACCCCTCGTAACACAATCCGCTTGGCCGCATCCCAGCCCGTCGGACACGTGACACTTAATTGGGGTAGCGATGAAAACCTCCCTATGCCTCTGGCTCCCGGCGCCAAGGCGCACATCTGTAGTGGCTCTCCTTTGGCCTGTCACCACTCAGGTTAATGAGGGCAGCCGTCGAAGTTTCGACGCACACGAATCTAGCCTTGAACATTTCCCTAAACCGGTCCCATTTCACACCTGGATAGGGCACAGTAGGGATGGGCGTTGAATGGACGAACTAGTTAATTCGACGGTTAACGTACAATAAACGAGTCGACGGTTCAACGTCGATCAGTCAACTAGTCGAATTCGTAGACGGAAAAGACGGGTGAATTTAGACTGCACAACGACGTTCATAGCGTTTGGCAACGCGGACTTGTTGAAATAGCATAGTCGGACAAACAAATTTGAACTCAGTCACATTAAGTTGATATTAATTGTATGGGCCAAATCGGCAAGTTGTCGACGGTCGAACAAACCGTCGAGCGATGCGGGAAATCAGTTTCACGTGGTTTTGATGCTTGTTGTGCTAAACTTTCTTTATTTTATTTCATTCTTATTGATTGACTCGCAAGGTCAGAGTTCATGCACGTGGTAAATCATTTAAATGTTTGCGAGTGTAATTTTTAACTTAAAAGTAACGCAGCAATTAGACTAGTCCAGCTACGTCGAGCCGTCGACATCGTCGCGAGACCAACAGGTCGGCCCAATCCAGTCATCGACGACGTAACCCAGTTAATCGACCAGTCGATGAACGAAAATGAACGGTTTAGTTTCGTTTACGATAAATACGTCGACGACCCATATCTAGGTCACAGCCATGGAGATGCGAAGCCTTTCAACGCCTTGCTTATTGTCAAAATAAACTGGATTCCTTCCACTGCACTCACAACAAGAAACAAGTCAGCGATGTCGCGCCACGAGCGTGCAACAGACTCCGTTTCATCGCTTATCCACTTGCGACCGTTATCTGAGGAATGCCTACGAATAATTTTAGTTGACTTATTATGACTTAAAAAACCAAAAATTCTCCTCAGTGAATGGGGGCTATCGAATTCTCCACTAGAGGCGCTAGTGTAGCGAGGGGGCACCGAAATGTCAGATGTCATAGATTGTTCGCGCGTTGCTTGCTGTTTTTACACGTATTTCTACAAATATTCACGATTGTGGTCTAGATTGAGCCATTCCTGATTAATTATGACTTGAAGATTTTAAGTAGCAACTTTTAATCTTAATTTTCAGTACTTGGAGGTAAAATGATTTTTAAATGTTTCATGCTTGCTAATTTTAGGGAGAATATTGTAAATATATGAACATAATAAAATAAACTTTTATGAAGTTATTGGTACTATAAAGTATAAAATAGAATGATTGACAGGACCTCAATCGACATTGCCGCCATCTGGTGAGCTCAAAAACGGTAGCCCTCGGGCGAATCCACTACTACGTAACTTAAAAATGTGAAATTCAATTAGTGCAGATACTTTAATGAAAATAGCGTCAGACGATAGGTTTACCTTCAAAAAGAATAACACAAAAAGATTTAGGTCGACAAATTAATTAGTTTAGGAAACATGATGAAAATTGTAAATTGCAAACGAAACGCTTCGGAGGGATGCGCCCACCAACGGCCAGAGGTGCCATCTACCGCTTACGCCAGATAGACGCCCGACAACAAAGTTATAGAAACGGCAGCCACAGCCAATGTCACTTCAACCGTCCATCCGAGACAGCAACCCTCAGTCAACCGCTAGCTAGTAAGTATTGAAAACGACCGTTAATAAAATCATCCTCATTTACTGGGAGCTCATCCTTAATGTTTTGACGGTATAACGCGTGTAGAAAAGCTAGTCTTCCATTGAGAATGGGACGTCATTAACTGATATACGAGGCCTTCGCCCTTTCGGGTTTTCAAGTCGCAAGCCAGCGGACCTAATAGCATCGCCCGATTGTAACTTTTTTTTTGATTGTCATCAGCAGCACGTAATACAACGCTTGATACCGCGGCTTTTTTTTAACGCCTACAATTTGTCGTCACTAGGCTTACGTGTAGACAGACAAAGTTTCAAAGAATTACAACACAATAACACAACATATTAAAAATTATGAAATTCAAACAAACGAATTTGAATGTTAAAAACCAAAAAAAAAGCATTGAAAGTAGTCAATGAGTAAACACTTACATCTTGTCGTTCCGTAAAAAAATAAATATTAATATTGTAATAACTTTACTTACGATATAAACATTGTGTGGAAGCTAAAGCCAAGTGGATGTGGCATACGAGTAAGTGACATAGTTTGCAGAGTGATCAGTGTCTGTAGTTTAGCAAAAGCATAAAATGAACTAAACATAAAAAAGTGATTTTGTAGTTCAGTTCACACGAAAGTGGGTGACTCGAAAATAATTTTTGAAATCAACATTGACTTCACTCTGGTCGCTAGTTGTGCGATAACGCAGCAATACTTATATTTCGAGTTATGTTCCAAAGCGCAATACTTATATTTCGGGTGATGTTACAAAGCGTCCGTGGCAGTCTGCAATAAGTGGCGACCGAGACGTATAAGCTTGTAAGTTCGAATCCCAGTCCAAATTTACTTATTGCATTTTTTTTTTGTTTTGCCAGAATTATTTGCGCTGGTTGTAATGCTACTATTCTCGTTACACAACAGAGAATTAAATGCTGTTTAAGCAAATGTGTCCTTCAGCACCATTTGGAATGCGTTAAGTACGATGAAGCGTCAACACATAGGACTAAATGGACTTGTCCAATTTGCGTCTCTGGCCGTCCTAAATTGAACAACACTAATACACCAGTCCATCCTAAAGGTCACACTGTACAAACTGACCAACCGCTGGTCCAGCCGCTGACATGGCTATAATGCATTCCTCTATAACGGGGCCGTCTAATAGCCAAAACAAACCGAACCCAAAACCAGTACTTGGTCAGAGCTACGCCAGCTGAGAAATCACCTCCAGTTACGCCTCGAGTGGCGTGGGTTGGCAAAGAAGTCAATTTGCAAGACACAATACTTTCAGAAATTCGTAAGTTACGGCAGGAAATGAATGAAAAGTTTGATAGTCAACAGGCCTCTTTAGCGAAATTTGAATCCACTCTAGCTACGGTCAAAAGGGAAGTTAATGACCTAATCTTGAGATTTTCCTCAATGTACGAAGACTTTGACGAGTTTAAGAAGACGGTTTCTTTTCTTTGTGACGCTTATGTTGAGCAAGTTGAATTAAATGCCCGGAATAATAACTGTATTGAAGAATAACGCCGCGATGAGTGATCAAGTGAGGGAACTCGAGGCTAAATTGCAGCAAATTGATCAATTAGCACGTGAAAGCAATATCGAGATACAATGCGTTCCTGAACACAAAACCAAAAACCTGTTAATGGTCGTAAAACAGGTGTGTAGAGTTGTAGGAAATGAGCTTCAGGATAATGAAATCCAAGCATTTCATAAAGTTGCTAAATTAAATGAAGAAACAAATCGTCCACGTAGCATAGTCGTCAGCCATTCCACGTAGGTACCTATTCGCGATAATCTACTTGCTGCAGTTCTTTAATAAGAAGAATGAGTCGGAGAAATTGAACAGTAGCCATATAGAAAATAAATAATAAACACACACATATATAATATATATGTGTTGTATTGGTGGAGAAAAGCAGCCGATTTTTGTGACAGAAAATCTGACTCTGGCTAATAAAAAATTACATGCAGCGACAAGAATCGCTGCTAAGGAAAAGAAATATAACTTTGTATGGGTTCGGAATGGTCGCATATTTGTGAGGAAAGATGTGACCACTAAACCTCTTCTAGTAAAAAATTTGGCATGTGTAGAATCTTTGTAACTTTTTATTTTATTAGTCGCATAATTTGCACGCTTATTATTGTTATAATAACTTAAATTCAACTTTAAAATCTATTATCAAAATGTAAGAGGCTTACTAAACAAGACAGAGGATTTTTATACTGCAGCTTTTAATTTTGATTACGATATCATTATCGGCACTGAAAGATGGCTCAATGATACGGTGTTAGACCATGAATTTTTAGATAACCGATACAGAGTATTCATGCGCGATAGGTCATCTGCGATATCCTCGTCTACAAAAAAGGATGGTGAAGGTGTATTTGTTGCAACTTTGGAAAAATACGAGTTCTCACGGAGATTTTTTTTTTTTTTTTATTCACAAGCTATTATCATTGTGTTTGAACATAATACATATAACAATTAATACAATATTACTTACTACAATTTAAATGTCAATAAATGCAAAAAGTACCAGGTATACTTAAAGGTTAAACAGTAACGTCACATTCATAAAAGTGAGGAAAGTCATATAATAAAAAAATAAATAAAAATAATGTCACACAAATCTACAATAAAAAAGAAAACAAACAAATTAAATATTAATATAAAGTTATAAGTGCAATGTCACATTCATTAAAACTTAAAAATAATTGAAGTATACAACAAAAAACACTAACAAAGGAAACAATTATAGAAAAAATCACAATGATACACTACAACGAGAAATGACCCTCTCACTTATGCCTACAATTCCTCGACTGATTAGAGACACCTATCTAACAGGAACGCTCGAAGCTTTGTTTTAAATGTCGATGTATATATCAAACTTTTTAAGCGAAGTGGCAATTTGTTGAAAATGTGCACTGCTTGATATTGCGGACTGTGTTTCACAATGTTGAAATGGGGACTTATTTTGTTCCTCAGATCCATTCTACGTGATCCCTCTCTATCTAATCTTTCTTCCTGTGTTTCATATTCGTGTAGGTACTTCTTAAGGTTAGTCAGGAGTACTAAAACATAGAGACTGGGTACTGTGAGGATGTTTAGTTCAGTAAAATGAGGACAACAACTTTCTCTCTGTGATATCCGGACTATCGTACGTACAGCTCTTTTCTGAAGGACAAACGCTCTGTGACAGTTGTAATTATAGCTATTACCCCAATAAAGCACACTATATCTTAGTTTCGACTCGATTAACGCGTAATATACGATTTTTAATTCTTTAACGCCTATTTCATCCCGAAGGATTCGTAACGCATAACACGCAGACGATATATACGCATCTATGGCGGTTAATTCTTTTTTCCAATTAAAAAAATTATCTACATGCAATCCTAAGAACTTAACTTCATTCACTAGTTCTATTTTATCCTCATTAAGTACGATTTCCATGGTTTCTTTATTGCGAGCAGTCGTTTTGAAAAGCATTATATTAGTCTTTGTACTATTGATTTTTAACTTATTTACCGTAAACCATGAGTGAAAATGGTTAAGTGCCATATTAACCTTTTCCGTAAGGTCTTTAATGTTATTTGCTGCAATAATAGCATTAGTGTCATCCGCAAAAACTACAAGTCGTAAATCGGGCAAAATTTTATTTATATAATTTATTAAGTCGTTAGTAAATATAATGAATAATATGGGACCCAAAATAGATCCCTGCGGAACAGCAGCACAGATATTGGAAAAGGATGATTTATGAGCTTGTCTCCGCCCTTCCCGTGTCTCAGTGATTTCAACAAACATTTTCCTATTTTTAAGGTAAGAAGATAAAAGTTGTAAGGCTTTACCTCTAACTCCATAGTGATTAAGCTTAGCAATGAGTAGATCATGATCGGCAGTGTCAAATGCTGAGCTTAGATCCAGGAATACACCAGCCACTTTCATTTTATTATTAATATTAGTTATTACGTCATTAACAAGAGTGTACATAGCATCTCCTGTGCCAACGTTTTTTTGATAACCAAATTGTCTCCTCTGTAAGACTTTGTTTAAGGGTCCGTTCCGCCAATCGAAGGTCGGGAATGTCATAAAATTAGATAGAAAACGATGCTCCACAACCTTGAAATAAATCACACAGCTAGCCAATGAATGTAACTTGTTTGAGAAACATTCGAATTTAAGATAATGCCTATGGATAAGTGTGAAAAAAAATCAGAAAATCACTAAAAACGTGTAAATCGCACTCCCATAATGTAACAACTGAGTCGTAATTATCAAGAATTTTTAAATGAATTTTATCAAATAATAAAGTTAAAACTATAAATTAGTTGATGAAATCTTCATTTTTTAATAAACATATTCTTATTTTGTGTAAAAAAATCGCAAACTTCCCCATGTTTTTTGCTCAAAATCTTCATACAAATCACTATGCGCCGGCGCGCTGTTTTAGCAAGCTCCGCCGAGCCGACCGAGTGCGCTCGCGGTTCAGTCGGCCACGCGCCTCTGAAGTGAGAGCACGTCGGTTTGCGCCGCATTGACAGATCGCGATCGAACCGTGTACTTACACAAAATCAGTGCACAGTGTTCTCGTTACAAACTTTTGTGATACGTTATTTGTTTTGAAATTGAATAAGTATAATTCTTTTATTATTGTGAATATGCATTATATTAAATTAGATAGTAGGCAATGTACTCGTATGTTTTTTATTGTGCGTGTTTATTGTGTGCGTCTCTGATTTGACATTACATTTCGTTTCGTAATAATAAGATAAAAACATATTACTATTTATCTCCGCAGCTCGAAATTTTGGCTCTTTAGTAAATTGATCCCACTCATTTGGATCCCGCGGGATTAACAGGAAGACTTCCATCAGGCCAGAAAAATTACTGACTGTCAACTCAGCGGGAAATAAAGTACAGTTAAGCCAAAATGAGTACAAAAAGTACAGAGGTGAATTCGCCTGTAGAAAAAGGGTACATATATAATATAGATTAAAACTAATTGACTGGCTGATTAAATCGACTCTAAATAACAGGATGTCCCTAAGTGATTTAGAGTCCGATTTTTTAATGTAATCACCAAGGTAAATGTCTATTCTGATTTATACAAACTCATGCTCAGGATCATATGTATATTTGACTCCACTCTATATTTCATTTCGTCCATTTATTATTTTTTAAATTAGTTTTTTTTTTATATTATTTAATCAATAATTTAAACTCTAACTATGTTATAATAGATATAAAAACAATATTTACATGTTGCTGTTTCATTTCCTCGCAATCGAAGTGAAAAGTAAGAGTGTGCAACTCGTCCATAAAACCCATTTTACGCGAGACGTTGAGCTTGCGAGCGAAAATGGATATAAAGTAGAGTACAGACGGACAGACAGACGGACAGACAGACAGATTTACGAACAGACAGACTGACATACAGACGGATAGACAGACAGATGGACAGACAGACGGATAGACAGACAGATGGACAGACAGATGAACAGACAGACGGACATACAGAAGGATACACAGACAGATGGACAGAAAGACGAACAGACAGACAGACGAACAGACGAGGGACAGACATACAGACGGATAGACAGACAGATGGACAGACAGACAGATGAACAGACAGACGGATAGACAGACAGATGGACTGAAAGACGAACAGACAGAGTGACAGCGGAGTCTTAGTAATAGGGCCCCTTTTTCCGTTTGGAGTTTGTTCAAGGTCACGTGAAGTAAAAAACTAATTACTTTTCACTCCCTAGAGACTAAAAGGTCACTTTAGTCCCGCTTCGTAGGGCTATATTGGCGTACTTTTAGAGCATGAGAAACGAAAAATCCCATTATAACTCGGCTTCTATTTACTACCTCGCTAAAGCACGGTAGTAAAACTATCTCGTATATAACGGGTCATTTTAACCCCTTGTATTACTATGTACTAATATGTAAGTACAATGTACACTACTAATCACGCTACACCGGTATTTGACAACATGTCAAAATCAGTGAAAATAAATTTACAATTTAGTTGGCGAGTGAAAGTCCGACGACCCACTGTGCTTACGTACATGTGTGCGTGTGCGGTGCACGAACCTCGATCGTTGTGAGAGTATCGCTAAAAACCTAAACTTCGCGCGGCGCGACTCCGGAACGGGCCCTTAAGTTAAAATGAAGTACAAGCCGAGATTTAATTATTTTTTCGAAAATCTTTGAAAGTGTCGGCAGCAAAGAGATTGGTCTATAGTTTTTTGGATCAGACTTAGACAGAGATTGAATTGGGAGTCCCATTGTGAGGAATTGTGGATCACAATCAAGTGTGAGAGTGTAAATGATATATTATTCTGCAAAAGTACTAGGCGAGCATAAAGTTTAAAGAGAACGCGAAACGCACGCAGAGTACTGGAGGAAACGGGACGGCAATAGTCAGGACGGAGATAGAAGGCGGAGCCCGCTGCACGTACGCCGTGCGTGCATCATCCTTGTCGACTGCCCAACATAAGAGCGATAGCGATAAGCGAGTAACTTATTTACGATTACTTTGATTTGTCTTGACTTTTAGTCGGTTAAGGTAACATGTATAAGACACCACCCAAAACTTCTCCGAATCAATACTCATCGCGTTCGGAGTCTGATATCCGGAAGCTGCATGCGGACAAAGACTCAGAAGGGAACATCACCCAGAGAGTCAAACGCAGATGCCTTTCGGACGAAGTCACTGGTGGTGACCTGGATGTGTTTAAAAACGAAATCAAGAAGATGATAAATGAGATGATATGTACTCAGAGCACCCGTTTGGACAAATTGGAAGGTCATATTAAGGAAATAAAAAATCACTACACGGAAATTAAGGTCACAAATACTGATCTCGAAAAGCCTATGATAAAACTCAAACTCAAAGCGTTTATTTCAATTAGACCTTCGCAGGCACTTTTGAAAGTCAGAAAAACAAAGGCGAAGCTACAGTCACAGACACAAGGCATAATAACTTGTGAAAGTACTGTAGTTGCCCATTCCAAAGCGTAGATCTCTATGGAGAAGAATGGGCAAGAAACTCCATGGACACGCTTTTCAATCAAAATATTGTTACAAGATCTTGGTTACATCATTCATGTTGAGATTATACATATATGTGAGAACGATGTAGAAAGACGTGCACATTAAGAGCGTCCAGAGTAAAAGATTATAACTATCAACAATTTAAAACAAAGTAGTTAAAATAAACCGTGGCAGCTAAGAGATGACCAGTCCCAACTGACAGCGCCCGTTCACGAACATGACGCATGCATCAGCTCCATTCAGCTCAACCATATTGAAGGGAACTAAACGACCCAACACACCCGCCACTATCAGCGAGACATTTGAGTGAGCCTGACATTCTCTGAGCCACCAGGGCACATTCGAGTCAATGAAGGATAACTAAATGTAAATGGTAGCTTTACAGTACATAGTACTCACACATGTGCTATGCAGTTATATAATACTAAGAGATTGAATCTATACAATGCAAAGATATTTTTACAATCTTCTGCAGCTTCCACAATAATTTCACATGAGCTTCTGATTAGTTTGCCCCTATGGTTGTGGAGCAGGACCAGCATTGAGCCAAGCATTTTTATCATCGATGTAATCCCCTAACTTATAATATGCTTGCCTACATAGTGTGCGTTTTATACAAGATTTAAATTTTGTCTCATTCAGTTGTTGAATGTGGGGAGGTATTTTATTATAACATTTTAAACAGTACCCCATGAAAGATGAGTCTACTTTAGCTAGCCTGAAACCTGGCTGTACTAGTTGGTCCCTGTTTCTAGTATTATAGTGGTGTCTGTCACCTCTTTTACTAAACAAATGCAGATTTTTCCTAACGTACATGATGTTTTCATAGATGTATTGACAAGGTACTGTCATGATGTTAATTTCTTTAAACAGTTCCCTTAGAGAATCGCGGTTTCAGATCAATTACAATCCCTTGAAAATAAAATTATGGGACTAGAAAATCAACGTGGCTCCATGGCAATCCAGTTAGCTTCGCTAGAAAACAAGCTGAATGTTCTCGAACACAATCTCATCAAAACCTCTATAGAGCTACGTAATGTACCCAAAAGGCAGAATGAGACCAAAATCATGCTGTATGAAACCATATCGCACCTATCAAGACACCTAGGCCTTGATACAGAATCCGCAAGTATCCGTGATATTACAAGACTACCCTCAAAAAAAGGAAAACTTAACATCGAGTTTATCAGTCGAGTTCTGTAATACCCTGACGAAAACGAACTTTCTTGCTACTGTTAAAGACTACAATAAACGTAATCCCACAAAAAAGATAAAATCAACCCATCTAAACTTAAAATCTGCACCGGAAACACCTATTTACATCACCGAGCTTCTAACAGCCAATTCTAAAAGGTTATTTTACCTCACTCGAAACCACGCTAAGCAACACCAGTACAACTATTGTTGGACTTCGAACGGAAGAGTTATGCTTAAAAAGGATCCTGACAGCCAGACTATCGTGGTAAGAAGCGAAGAACAACTGAAGCAGCTGGTGACAATCATCAAAGCATGACTACTTGCATTTAAGTATACCCTGCTATATCTTACGTACTATTTAATAACTTTTTCGATTTTCTCGAATTTATATGTTATAATACTAAACAAAAACAAAACTCACACACATAAATATTACTATCAACACAACTTACTCTCTACATACATGACTCACTCAACACCTACATATTACAAATTCACCATGTCACATATAATATACTCCCTACACGTGCTTGCGTTCATCCCTATTATTCCTTACCTAGCTACTTCAATAATATAAAATATATGTTTTTAAATTTATTACCCCCAAAAATAAGCTTTCCATACGTTCCTAAAACAAATACCAGCCTACTTTCTCCTAACCCTCTAACAACTTTTACTTTACCATAAAATTCACTACTAACATAAACAATCTAATTGACAGTATCGACGAACTATCTGTATCAACTAACTATACATGCACTCCTGAGGAAACACTCTCCATCGTGAAGTGTCCTAATAACTTTATTAAAATCCTGACACAAAACATTCGCTCTGTAAGCCGTAACTTTTTAAACCTACAAACGCTTCTGCACCGAATTGCTTTCGATTGCGATCTGGTTGTATTAACTGAATGCTGGTTACCGTGCTCTAGCAATACCATTATTCCGACTCTCAATAATTACTCCGCGTTTATGACCACCAAACATATAAATCAAAGTGATGGTGTAGTGGTCTATTCAAAATCGGACCTGTCTGCTACATGCGAAGAGCCAGCATTCCACCGATCTGCATCTGGTCTTATTATAAAAATTAACTTTGACTTGGCGATAATCTGTATCTATCGATCACCGTCAATAGACAATATAAACAGCTTTCTCACAGCGCTTAACAACATTCTTCCGTCGCTACACAGATTTAAATCGGTAGTTCTAACAGGCGACCTGAACGTGGACATTAATTCAAATTCAAATAATTTTATTTGTGGAACATAGGTAAACAACAGTACAGATGTCAAAATTAATAAAAATGAGCGCTATGTCTTGCCGTCAACGGCGTACAAATATGCTAATTATAATAATATGATGAGAAATTGGTTTAAAATATTAACAATAACACAGTCAAAAATTTATACCGAGACTCAATTAAAACATTTCAAAAAATAAAATGTTCAATTCATTAAATAAAATAACAATAAATTTAACCAGAAAACAAAACATTACATTAAAATTAGATTAAATAAAACAATTAAATTATTTACAAATAAAAGAAAAAAGTAAATACAACATTTAATGAAAAAAAAAAATTGAATAAAATGTCATTATATTACAATTTGTCTTCTAGGTACTCGTTGACTGTGTAGTGTGTAGTAAGCTTTTTCGCCTAGTAAATTAAGAAGAGCTTTTTTGAAATGGTGTAGGTATGCTGTCAAGATCTTTTATACAAATGGGTAACTTATTATATAACTTGGGTGCCATTCCCAAAAAGCTTTTTGAGTAGAGCGCAGTCTTGTGTGGAATAGCACATATCTCTCTATTTCGTCGTTTCGATCTAAGTGTTTGAAGTAAATGCAATTTTGATTTTGCGAATACTGCCGTCTCGTAGATGTACATGCAGGGCAAAGTGAGAAGTTTATACTTACTAAATAATGGCCTACAACTATCAGTGTTTTTCAGCTTAAACACAGCACGCACACACTTCTTTTGAGCTTTGAATGCAATGTTTTTATCCTACCACATCTGACATGAGCTCCCACGAATATCTAAATTGCCTTGCCTTTCACGGTTATCTCCCTGCCCACACCCTACCGACCGGGACCGGGATGGCAATTGCTTGGACCACACGTTTCTCAAAACGATTTCCCCACTCACACCTTTGTTTTAAGCACCACAATAACCGATCACTCCGCTTCCTTACTTTGTATTTACGAGAAATGTTTACGAACGGTCGCAAACTCCCATATAACGAAAATTGACTATGAACAGCTTGACGAATCAATGTCACAACTAGATTTCACTCCTATTTTCAACATAAAAGACGCAAATATGGCTACCAATAAATTACTTAGTTTAATGACTGTATCCATTTTTGAAAATACCACAGTTAAAGAAGTTTCATCAAAAAAAAGAATCCTTAAACCGTGGATTACATCTGGTTTATTACGGTGCATAAGAAACAGGGATGCTCTACACAAGAAAGTTAAAAAAATCCCAGGAAATGAAGTTCTAAAAATTACTTACCTTCGATACAGAAATTTTTGTATTCGTATTTTAAAGAAAGCTAAGAGAATTTATGATACAGAGGAACTAAAAAAAGCTAGTAAAAACCCAAAAACACTATGGGACACTATTAAACGGGTAACTAACACTGCTAAAACTAAGAATACATCTGTTCAATTACTAACTTTGTCATCTTCACCTATTGAGTCCTGCAACACTATAAACTCATACTTCGTTAACATTGGCGAGACGCTTGCAAATAATATTCAAACTAGTACTACGCAGCCATTGACAGCCACTCAACCCACTTCAGACATCTCATCAACTTCTTCGTTCGTCCTTGACCCTATTGACCTTGGCGAAATGACAGCAGTTATCCATTCATTGCGCTCTGATGCTGCAACTGGCTGGGATGGCATATCATCCTACATTATAAAGAGATATTCAACCTCCCTGGCGCCCATTCTATGCCATATTTTTAACCTCTGTTTCGAGACTGCAGTCTTTCCCTCTTCTTTTAAAAAGGCAATAATTTACCCAGTATTCAAGGGAGGCGACGGGAACTTGCCGAATAATGACCGCCCCATTGCAGTTCTGACTGCCTTATCCAAGGTGTTAGAACGTCTTATCAATAAAAGACTTGTTAACTACCTAGAACATTACAAACTAATATCACCACAACAATTTGGATTTCGTAAAAACAAGTCAACCTGTGACGCAGTTCAGGAATTAACTAGCGATATCGTACAAAACCTGAACACTAATAAAAAGGTCATAACAATATTCTTAGATCTTGCAAAGGCATTCGACACCGTCCCCGTCCGTTCTCTCTTATTCAAACTTGAAAAGATGGGTGTCAGGGGACTGCAACTTGATCTCTTTGAAAGCTACCTCACTAATCGCTCCCAGATAGTCAAGATTGATCGGCACATCAGCAAAGAGCTCCCCATCTACTATGGCGTTCCACAAGGAAGCATATTGGGTCCCACTTTATTTCTAGTTTTTATAAACGACTTATGCAATTTAAATATCCCAAATGCCACAATGACATCATTTGCGGATGACACTGCTATAACTTTCGTCGCTGACACATGGTTTGAACTTGAGGACAAAGCTCAACACGGCTTAAATTTAACGCTGAACTGGCTTCATCTCCACACGCTTACACTTAATACCTTCAAAACCAAGTTCATTACCTACTCGGTCAGTTCTGCTACCCAACCAAACCCACCAATATTACTTAAAGCACACACATGCAACTTGCAAAATAAAGCGTCATGCCACTGTTCATCTATATCTTCTACGGATGAAATCAAATGCCTAGGTATATTCATAGATAAGAATCTTAAAAATAAAATCTCATATTAATGTCCTTACAGGCAGAGTTCGCAAACTTATATATATTTTTAAAACCTTAAGAAATATTGCTAATCCTATAATTATACGTAATGTTTATTTTGCCTTATAGGTTATAATAGATAGGCATCTATTATAACCTATTGTATTCCCTGCTGGGGTGCTGCTGCAAAAACTATCTTTAAACCACTGGAAGTCGCACATCGTGCCATACTGAAAGTGGCTCCCTTCCGTCCACTAATGTATCCAACTAATCAGTTATACAAAAATTGCAATGTCCTCAACGTGCGGCAACACTTTATTTTACAATTAATTCTGTTGCAACACCGAAAAACCCCCTTTATTGAAATTACCAAACGCCGAAAAGATAAAATATGTACTCCTTCAAAAACCCGCTTGCAGTTTACTAAAAGATTCTTTTATTACTTAGGTCCGTCCCTTTACAATACAATAAACAAAAAATGCCCAATATTTAGATTGTCTTATCATAATTGTAAAAAGACTGTCCGCACCTTCCTTCAAAATAAAACCTACGACGAAACAGAAAAAACATAATTTAATTAAGTTATGACATGTTTGTATATTGTACCAATCACCCAAAACAGACCCACACTAATCAAATCTACTTACTTACGCACGCTTACACAGCCACATGCTCACGCACTCAAACACACACATGCAAACAGACCCATACACGTACACACGCACACACACATACACACACACACGCACACTCACATACACGTACAAATGCGCTCGCGCACTAATATCTGTAGTTAAACATTTAAGTTAAAAAATTAAGTTGTAATAATCATATTTCAAAAATGTAAGTTGTAAAAATAAAATTTTAGTAATACAATTAGAGCGGATCGGCACTGTTACTTCTTAATACAGGCTATTTCATAGCCTAGCAAGGAGAACAGCACGTCACTGACTTGATTGCCAGAGATTTAACACTACCCACTTTGTGAAATATGTACCTACACGTACTACAGTCTGTTTTTTATATAAAAATAAAGATTATTATTATATCGATGCACTGTTTCGAAACTTTACAGAAGTAGTTAATAAAAAGAGCAAAATTAATTCTATCAATCCCCGATTAGTAGTAATCGGGGATTGATAATGCGGACTCTGATCTATTGGTGCCCGAAGGATCCAGTAGTAATATAGAACACACTTTTATAGACATGATAGCCTTTAATGATCTTTATCAGTGCAACACGATACTACATGCTTGAGCCTGGTTCAGTACCTAAGGCCCTACTGACTATAAACCTAGCCCTACAGTAATTACATAGCACCGTAGTTATCCTAGCCGTATAGTAATATCCTAACGCCCTCGCCTACTATACAAACCATACCAAATGTAAGTTACGTAGGTTTTACGTGAGGGAAGTCTGTTACAAGGAGACCTACAACGGAATTTGGGTAGGAATAGGGTTTGTGTACGTCGTGCAATGTACACAGGAAATGATTTTCTCACTGCCGATCCCACAGACTCATAGGACCGATGACGACTAAAGGTGTCTTGGCCACAGTGAGAGGAGGTATAGAAGATGAAACACGCTCAAATCCGGCTTGGATTAACGGTCGATAAAATTATTTCTAGGTACCCACATACCAAAGAAAATAAATGTACTCACCGATATACCGCCGCTGTAGTTAACGAAATTCACTTGTTGCAAATAAAACTTTCGTAAAAACACAAAAAAAAAACTTGCGATACCACTTAACATACTTTGCACAATAGCACACAACTAGGAACAACTCACTAGTCGGGAATCGATCACGAAACACGATTATTGTGATTATAATCAACAGCTAAATAGATCAGAGCCGAACCGAGTGACACACAACACAACACTAGCAACACTACACAGCACACACACTAAACAGCACATACACTAAACAGCACACACACTACACACACAACACTAGCATAACACTAGCAGCAACACTTTTCGAGTTTTTTTTTGTCTAATTGCACTCGACTATTTCAAAAAGAAACCGTCACTGATTTTTATTGTCACTGTCCCCGCGTATGATTTCATGAGCACGATTTCATCCCAATTTTGGTGTCGGGGTGTCAGGATTTACTCCGCTAGGCTTCTACATCATGTGGGCAGACGATGGGTTTCGTGCTATGAAAAGACACTGAGCGATACACTGTTTCCAGCAAAACTAACGAATTACTTGAGATTACAACTTAGCACAATAACACTACAAGAGGTCTTAACTCCGCCGCGATCCGACACAGACTCTCGTCCTGGCTCAGAGTTTGTGACCAACAGGGCTCTGTGACAAGCACGGTGTGGTGTGGGTAGGCTTGTAAGTAGGTCGCGTGATGTCACCACTGCGTACTTGTGATTCGTTTTAAGCCCGGACCAATGACCGTCTCCGACATATATATAAAAATCAATCATTAAAGTTTAAGTTAAGTAACTCTGATTTTTAGTTACCTTTCTCACCTGGCACCTGCGCAGGTGTCACCGAGCCAACTCCACAAACGTACAGGTATTAAAAAGTACACGACAGACTACTTAGAACCGAAAGTTCGATGCTTTAGAAAATAAGTTGTGTCTTATCGCTCTGGGATCTTGGACTATAAAGTGAGCTTTTTAGTAGTTCGTTTTTAATATCTGAAATGGATTAATCACACCCCACTTTTTAACCGACTTCCAAAAGGAGGAGGTTATCAGTCGTCTGATTTTTTTTTGTGTGTGTAGGTATGTTCAGCGATATCTTCGCCACTTGTGTACCGAGTTTGATGATTCTTTTTTTCTTTAGAAGCATATTATGTCGCGGAGGACCCGTTTAAATTTGATGAATATCTGGTGCTGATCTTCGGAGATAAACAATGGAACTCTTCAATAATAGACAGCAAATCTACCGTGATTGCTGCAATCGCTTTGATATTTATTGTTTACACAACGCCGTAACATAACATAACGCCTGTATGCTCTGAGGGGGTACGCAGATGTGTACAGTACACCCAGATTTCGGCAGTTAGATAAGTTAAGTTACAATTTATTGGGGATAAGCCTATAAGCATGACATGTATTGTTAACGGGTCACTAATGTTTCACCTAAACTCTTTTGACAATTTTTAACCGACTTAAAAAAAAATAAGGTCCTGTGTTCGACTGTATATTTAGATATTTTTTTTTTATGTATCTTCACCGATTTCTCCGCCAATTGTGGACCGATTTGCGAAATTCTTTTTTTTATACGAAAGCCTATACTACTGAGGTGTTCGCATTGTTACCAAGTCAGAATCAGATGAAGGGATCCCAGGGAATTCGAGGGCAACCCTCAAATTTTATAGGCACATACAATGTTCTTCATATACCTTCTCTCTCTCGCAATTCAGATATTTGTGCGTGGTAACAATCATCTCATATTGTTGAGATGATGATGGAAAATATAAGTCAGGATCTTATGATGGGATCCCAGGAAAATTAAGGGCACCCTCATGGGCATTGTTTGAAACGGTAAAGTTTCCATGTGGTTCTATGCTCATCAGATGAGATGAGATCCTGGAGCAATCGAGGGAGATCTCCAAATCGTATAGGCACAAATAGGCAATATGCCCGGTAATCATCAATGTGTGTATGTTCAGCGACATCTTCGCCAATTGTGAACCGATATCAATGATTCTTTTTTTATTTGAAAGAATATTACTTCGCAGTGGTCCCGTTTAAACGAGATGTTTCATTTTTGGCCATAAGATGTACATTTATCGAAAAAGAGGAAAAAATACCACGAATTCAGGTCAAATATTCTTACGAGGATTTAAGCCTGATTTGTTGTGCATGAAAAGTAGGTCATAGTTTTTCAATTATTGCCATATTCTATTCAATATGGCGTCTAACTGTTTGCATAGCCTGCTTTCGTTCTGAAATCATGACACATAAAAACATGATAACATGTCGACGTTAAATATGAAAAGTATGTGTTCTAGTAATAAATAATTATTAATATACTCTTTTTATATCATTTTCGACTAATTACAAGCAAGATTGATGATTACATTGTTAAAAAAATTAAAAGGTACTCTTTGTGTAGTGTACTTCTGAACGAAAAATTCAAAATGACATTTTGTTTTGACAAACATCAGTGTCTGTCAGTCGAGTCTCGGTCATCTCGACTTTCGTGGCTTTCAGTGTTATTTTACGTTTTCTCATTTGTTTTGTTCCTACGACTTTTGCGTTTTACAATTATTATCAAATAACAATTTCTAGGTTATTTAAACGTCATCTCTACAACCTGTCATAACTCATAACACTCACGGCAACCGACAAACATTTTTAATTTTTATTGTTTGCATAAAAACCATATACTTTGATGTAAAAATGTTACTTTATTCTATTCAGGGGTTTGATTCCCAGCTTTTCTTACACGGGGAATTATAAAACGAACGAATAAAAAAAAACTTAGCGACTGATGATGATATAAGTACTGTTTTAATAACTAGAGCGGTATGAATTTGAGTAAGCAAAACTTAACTAACGGCGAATATTGATTAATCATAAAATCCAGAATGAGCTTACTAAAAAAACTTTTGAAGAAAATAAAACCGACTCAGAAGTCGGTGACAAAAAAAAATGAATCAATCAAAACAAAAGTCACCGACTTCTGAAACTAAGGTTATGTTTCACTCTTTTGTGTTTTTGAAGTCGGTTTTATTTTTTGCAAAATTGAGAGTTTTTATTTTTCCATTTTTAGTTGTAATATCCTTTATTTACCAATATTTGCTATGCATTTAATTTACATTGTTAACAATACATTTCATGGTAATAGGCTTATCCCCAATAAAATGGAACTTAACATTATAACTGACAAAATCTGGCTGAACTGTACACATCTATGTACACCCTCAGAGCATACAGGTGTTATATTATGTTACGATATTGTATAAACAATAAACATCCAAGCGATTGCAGCAATCACGGCAGATTTGCTGCCTATTATTTAAGAGTTCCTTTATTTATCTCCGAATATCAGCATCAGACCTTCACCTTAGCACGCATGTGTATATCGCGAGACAATGCAATATTCTGATGACATGGAACTGGTCTGATGATGGAGCTGGAAGGTTGATGCGGTTTTTTTAATAGATACAGTGATTCAAGAGGAAGGTTTATATGTATGTTACCGGCTAAACCCGATTTCAGGCCAAACTAGTTTATCCTAGGCCCAATTTGGATGTAGCGCTCGCCGGCCGCTGCCGCGGCACCGCTCGCTACGCTCGCTTTGCTCCCGCGTGGTTGGTCACCAATCTAACCTAACCTAACCCATTTAGTCAGGGTGCTCTATGATTGTCCTTTTGTGATGATCCCTAGTTTGTCCTAGGCCAAACAATACACACACAACACATTACACACACACACATAACAACACACACATTAATTGAGTATTATGCAATAACAATATTGTTCTCAATAAAAATAAATCCATTCCGACGATTTGACAATAACGCCATCTAGGAACATTTTTAGGAACGTACGAATCAATTAGGTCTTATATGGTACACAGAAGGTCGCTACCTACCCTTGCACATGCAATGTTATTTTTAATTGTTACAAGGCTGGCAGTAAGAAGGGACGAGGCGCTCGTCAAGCACGAGCGCACTGCTAGGGCTGGCCCGCCCCGAGGTGCCGGCTGCGCACTGTTACACGTGCCAGCGCCTAGCTCTAACCTGCTCAAGTTTACCCCTACGTCGTGAGCTGCACGTATTATTAAGATCATATCGGTATCGGAAGATATATTTGGGCAAAACCTGTCGACATTTTTTCAAAGGGCACGGATATTAATTGAATAAAAAACTTTCTGCGAAAAAAACCGACTTCCAAAAAGACAAAGTTTTTTATTTTACCCTTTTTAGTTGTAGTATAGGTATCGTACCACACAAATTCTTGTCACGAAACAATTTTTTAAATTGTAACTAGCAGTTATTATGAAACTATCATGTCATCAACATAGCTCAAGAAGAAAATCGGTTCATAAATGACGGAGATAAGTATGAGGATAAACATTAAAAAAAATTAAGCCGAGTTGAGAACCTCCTTCTTTTTGGAGAAAGTCGGTTAAAAAGGTGTGCAACTATAAACTTTGTCATGTTTAACTATTTTTACTGGGTGTATGTTTAACTTATTTTCGATTGTTTTATTGTACGTCTTTTAGTATCGTATTGGACTTGGTTTGTAATGTTGCTCTAAATAGTGGTAAACGAATAAATAAATAATAGGGTTCCGGTTTTTGCTATATGGCTACAGAATATTTAGCAAGTAGCCCCTCCGGGCCCCCAGTGACTCGACACTTCCGTATCGACAGGGTGGTGCACTTCGGCGGCGCCGTGGCGTACTCGGCGCGCGGCATCGTGCACAAGAACCGCGACAGCGTGTGCCGCCGCTGCAGCGCCGCGCTGGGCGCCGCGCGCTCGCCGCTGCTGGCGGCGCTGTTCCCGCCGGCGCGCGCCGCCAGCAGCTCGCCGCGCCGCCCCGCCGCGCTGGCGTGCCGGCAGCGCGCGCTGGTGGGCGCGCTGGTGCGGCGCCTGCCGCCCGCGCCGCGCCTGGTGCGCTGCCTGCGGCCCGACGCCGCGCTGCGCCCGCACCGCTTCGACGCCGCGCTGCTGCGCCACCAGATCCGCTCGCAGGGGTGAGTGCCGCTACCTACTTACTCTTTTAGTGCACTCACAAACGTTGGTAAGCGCGGAATTGGGCTCACTTTGTCAGATCGTCTGAGCTTATATATGAAGAGTGTTTACAATGTTACAGTGGTGCGATCGTCTCCCGAGTGTCCCTGGCACGCGCTCGGTGTAAGGGTAAAACGTCATTGTGTAGCCCTACTAATGCCGTTCTAAGTGTGATTCGCCTTATCTGCCTCTTTGTGATCTCAACCTAAGAATATTTTTAAGCGTGTCGAAAATCACAAAAAACTGTTGTGATTTAAAACAATTTGTATATTTACTTTATACTTAATACATTTCTTTGTTGCCTGTATCTTACTATTATTATAATGTTGAACTATCTGCAGAGTAGATTTATTCGAAGGATTCTTTATATAAATAACATTAAAATCTTAGTGTGAGTCTATCTGGCAGGCCCCAGCGAGATTTATCAACCGGTGATAGGTTTACATAAAGACATTATTTTGTACCTATAGAAAATAAATAAGATATATTTTGTACCTCGACGGTTTTAGATTAAATGACGTTTCTATGAAGTGTCTAGCTAGCGGGCCCCTTATAACAATTTTTATCGTTATTATACTTTCAGATCGCCCCATAGCGCTCGGAATTAGAAACTATTATGTACAAGAAACCTTACAAATCCAAAATGTCGAGTTTCTGTGAGCGAATGTTTGGAAGATATTCGTGATTGAGACAAACGTCCAGACAGCGGGCTTCTTTTAGGGTTCCTTACCCGAGGGGTAACAACGGAACCTGTTCGGGTCAATCACCGAACAATAATCAACATGTCAGCGTAATTGCGACACCGCGCTCTAGGCCTTGAATATTTTATGTATTACCTAAGTAAATCAGTCAGTACGTCTCGGACAGCATATAGGGCGCGACTCAATCTCATCTCATTAGTTTTAATCGTTATCCCATTCGTATTACTGAAATATAGTTATCTTTATATTCTTTAATCTTAGTTATCTTAATCTCACCCCAACCCCGAACATTGGTTCTTCGAGCCATCGGAGCGGGACACACGCGTGGAGGCGTGTGTCTACTACCTGAACTGTGTGAGTGTCTCGCTTGGAACTTATTACCAGACCCTGGAAAACAGCCATCCTGCTGATCCTGACTGAACCTGGTTTCTACGAAAGCATCGCGTCATCTCCTCGCGCTGTTACTCCAGGTTTGTTCTTGCAGCCATCGCAAGGACATTTGATCCCCAAAGAAGCGTTCAGTACAAGTAAGGTCTCTTTTTTACCTTTATAATGTCGAATATGGATGACATTCTAGCAACCCACCAACAACTTATCGACGCCGTAGGTAGGATCTTCACCAATTTCAAGAAGGATGGTGCAGAGCGCAAGACCCCAGACTACTTACGTCGTCGATTAGCTACCTTGGAACAATACTTTGCAGAGTTCCATAATAATCATGACGTTGATATCATTAGGTGACCAATCTCATACATACGTCAGTACTAATCAATACGACCAATTGAAGGAAAAATATAACAACATTGAAACTACTATTCAAAGCTGTAACCCTCTGACAAACAGACCGCAAACCCCAGTACTGAAACCTCCTATGTTCCAACCTACTGCGGAATCTCAAACCTCGAACCTCGCATCTCACACTGCCTCTAAAACCTCTGCTCTTGAAGGGAGTAAAATAGAAGGTCTCTTCAAAAAGCAAGCTACCAACTTTAAGGCTTTCTTGAGAACATCTTCCAATATCGACCTTGATCTCATCACGGAAAAGTGGGAGTTTGAAGATATTCTGAAGACTATCCAATCTCGTTGGGCGGCTATTGACTCGCTTCATTGGGAGCTGGACAACGAGTATGGCGGATCAAACTCCGAGTACGAAGAGCAATTTACTCATTATGTGAAATATTATAACAAAATCAAGAAAGACATCAATAAGAAAATGTGGTCCGTGGCGCATATTGAAAAATCTACTCCTAAAATGGAAATAGTCACCTTTGAGGGAAACTACAATAAGTGGATTTCGTTCAAAGATCTTTTTACCGAAGCAGTGCACGACAACCCCTCTTTGTCAAATGTACAAAAGATGCAGTTTCTAAAGAGTAAGATCAAAGATGAGCCTGAAAAATTGATCCAACACCTCTAAATAAGCTCCGACAATTATCCCGTATGCTGGAATATCCGAAGCCATCGTTATAATAATAAACGACTGATCGTTGCATCTTATCTTAACAATCTCATGAATATTCCTGCAAACCAGCAACAATCATCAAGTCATATAAAACGCATTCACGACACTACTTACGAAAGCGTGAATGCTATCAAGAATCTAGGAGTCGATGTATCTTCCTAGGACCCTTTCCTGGTATATTCTATTGTCTCAAAAACTGGACCCGGATACATACGAGGATTATCTAGCAGGCATAACGTCCCCGCGTGAGTTACCCGTCTTGGAAGACTTCCTAAATTTTTTGGAAACTAAGTTTATGATGCTGGAAACTTCAAGTAAGAAGATTGAAAATTCCACGCAGAAATCATCCCCATCTCAATCAAACATCAATAACAAACCATCATTTTCAAAGGGTTCCAATTATCGAAATTATAACAATCCTAAAACGAATTACTCAACAAACCAAGTTTCGCAATCGTCAAAGTCCAAACGCAAAATTAACCATCGCAAGCAATGTCCTCCGGGGGGAAACTCCGCTGCCGCGGCAAATAGTCGCTCAGCGGACAGACTTCCGGCGTGATCTCATGGCGACATGGAGAGAGCGACTGTCGCAACCCCGTGCAGGGCACGCCATCCTATTTTTACATCCTATATATACTTATACATCCTATCTTTATCTAGCTACAAGGTGCATGCTTATGGTTGGATCGATTCAATGACTGTTCTAGGTTGGTTATGAGGGGAACCGGAGAAATGGAAACCCTTTGTTGCCAATCGAGTGAGGATTATCACTGAAATAATCCCGAAAGATAAATGGAGTTACGTAAAATCCAAAGAAAACCCCGCAGATTGCGCAAGCCGCAGTTTACCTGCTGCTCAATTAGCCGATTACTCGCTTTGGTGGCAAGGGCAGACTGGTTACCACAATATGAGCCTGAAGAAACTCATAAGATGCCGATTTATACGAGTATTACTACCGAAGAACTCAGAAAAAGGAAGGAAGTAAATACGGCCATTATTAATCCCGAACATTTAATAATTAATCAACTATTAGCAATAACTACGGAAAGTTACTCGAGTGTTAGCCTACATCAACAAGTTTATCGACATTGTTGTTTGCAAGAAAAAACGCACATGTTTTCTAACTCTGCAAAATATAAAGACAGCAAGAGAAATGTTATTAAGCACGTCTAAAACGAATATTTCGACGAAGAAATATCGCGGCTGAAAAATAATGAACCACTAAATAAGAAAAGCCAGATTCTTAATCTCAATCCTATACTAGACACTAATCAAATGCTCCGTGTCGGTGGCAGACTTAAACATTCGAACCTTGATCCCGAAATGAAGCATCCCATCATAATCCCGAATCAGTCGAAATTGGCAGACCTTAGTATAGATGAATCCCACGAACTTGTATTTCACGGTGGAGTAAAAATGACTACTGGATTTATAAGACACAAATACTGGATTCTTGGAGGAAACAGAGTCACTAAGAAACGATTAAGAATGTGTGTCAAATGTAAAAGAAATAATCCCATACCACAACATCAAATCATGGTGACTTACCTCCAGCACGATTGATTCCTAACCGACCCTTTCACCATACTGGAATAGATTACACCGGACACATCCTCATTAAGGCAAACACAGGTCGTGGCATTAAAACCTGTAAAGGATATGTCGCAGTTTTTGTTTGTATGGTAACTACGCGAAACTGGGACGCGAAAAAAAATCAGCTGTTCCCTACAATATGATCGCATTAACTCGTCAAAATGTACTGAAAAGCTGTTTATTTTTTTTCGCGATTTCGGGTTTGGTCCCATAGTGAAAGTTGTTCATAATGATGAGTACAATGACCCCTTAAAAGATTTCGTGTACGTATAGATACACCTTATATATATAGGGTCTATCTATTCATACACGAAATCTCTTCCCTACAATATGATCGCATTAACTCGTCAAAATGTACTGAACAGCTAATATTTTTTTTGCGATTTCGGGGTTGGTCCCATTAGTAAAAGTATTATGTTCCAAAATTGTACCTTTTTGAGAGAAATAAATTACTATTGTATTGTATTGTATTAATGATGAGTACAATGACCCCTTAAGAGATTTCGTGTATGAATAGATAGACCTTATACAGGGTGGAATTTTGTAATGCCACCTGGAGGGAAAGTACTCTTAATACTGCAGATAGAAAATTTTACTCAAAGGAAACATTCCTTTATTTTTGAATAGAAAGCAAACTGCATTCAAAGATTTTCGAAAATTCTCTTCTCCCACACCCGGGAATCGAACCGGCTAAAATCTGAAAGAATTATACCCTGTACTTTTATTGCATCGATCGTTAAGGTCAATTATAAGGATGAAATCTCTCTAACAAACATAATAAATTAAATGAAAGGAAAACCAGGAAATCTTAAATTAATGTAATTATTTACAAAAAATGGTAAACTAACTAATTAGTTGCTCGAAATATCCAAGCCCATTTCGAGCAACTAATTAGTTAGTTTACCATTTTTTGTAAATAATTACATTAATTTAAGACTTCCTGGCTTATAGAGTAAAATTTTCTATCTGCAGTATTAAGAGTACTTTCCCTCCAGGTGGCATTACAAAATTCCACCCTGTATAAGTGGAAACTTGTAATTGGCTTTCTTATACATATTACTTCTGACCAGTCGAATGTATCAGCTGTAATTTTTCTTAAAGTTAATAAAATAAAATAAAACCCCCTACAGGCGCTAAGATGAGTAAAGGGAGAGGAGAAGGAAACCCCTGTTCAAAGTCAAACATAAAAGTAAGTAGGTAAACGATCAATCCAAAGTAAAAGCAATGTTGTCTCGGCGTCCTCGAGGTTAAGCGTGGAGGTCGTCTGTGGGCCTGCTGTCGAAATTCCATTGGTTGTAGTTCGATGTCCTCATGCGTTTGTCTACGTCGCAAATCGCTTCTTGAGCAGTGTGCAGTATTTCCTTGTTATGATCCACAGCAAAGTGATGACAGCAATTGTTAGTAAAAGGTAATTGCATATCGGTGGACGTCAGGATCCACCGCAAACGATCTTGAGCTTCTCGCTTCCTCTCAATCTACGTCATTCCGCAGCTCGTACTTCTGCGGCTTGACGGGAAGAACACGCTTCCTTTTCCCTTGTGGATTCCAATCATTTATTTAACTTACACGTCGTTCTTTAACATGTCTACATGGTGTTAAGTTAGAACCAACAGAAAACTGTCAGATTTAACAGCGGAGCGTAATCCATGGTTTGTCTGGGTCTGAGATCGGAATCCCTCGGGAGCGTGTGACCGATCCACCTCCACTTAGGCCGCTTGATCTGACGATCGATCGGGCTCTCGCGGCGTTTCTCCAACATCTCTGCGTAGAGATGTCTCGGGCCACAACTTCCGAGAATGCCACAGAGTCAGCGGTTGACGAAGACTTAGCTCTGGCCTGAGATATCCTGTGATGCCTTCCACGTTTCGCACCCGTAGACCAGCTCGGATTTGGGGTTGGATCCGAAAATGTTCGAATTTTACCCTTCGAATCAGTTTCTGAGATTTCACAGAACACCTCTCAGCAAGAAGAAGGTAGCTCGGACTTTGGCGATCCGCGAAATCATGTCCTCTTGGGTTCCGCCAGCCTCTGACACGTTCATTTAGTTAATTTCATGAGCAAGTTCAAAAACGAAAAATACCACAAAATATCACGTATCCATAGGTCGCTGGTTCAGATCCGGCTCGAAGGACCATGTAGAAGCTAGGAAGATAGCTAAAAGATACTGCTGCTTATAAAGTCAAATTAAATATATTGTCCGGACCAAAGGTTTAGTAATACAAAGGAGCGAGGGAGCACACGCGATGACCGCTAATCGTGTACTGAATGCTCGACTAATTTCAATTAGTGAAAAGAGGTAAAAATGCCCGAATAAGCATTAGTGCATTAGTAGTGTATGGTTTCACCGTACAGAGGGTCTGATCGCAGTGGAGTTGAGACGTCTCGGAACTGTACCCGATTCATTGTGCCCCGTGTTATTGTCTAAAGTTGTAATTTCAAGTAATTTGTTAGTTGAATAAAAAGAGTGTATCGCACCCAGTGTGTGCTCATTGCAGCGAACCGATCTTCTGCCCACATGATGTACGAGCCCACGGAATAAATACTGACAGTCCGACTTAGACAAGGTGTAAACGAACCCTTCACGAGGCCCTCAACCATCAACGAGGCAACTCAACATCTTGGTCACGTCGTACGCGCCCACAGGATCATGGACATGGCGCTGCTGCGGCGCAGCGGCTGGTGCGAGTCCATGTGCGCGCGCGCCGCCCTCGCGCGCTACGGGCTGCTGGCGGGCACGCGCGGGCCGCCCGCGCCCTCGCCCTGCCCCTCGCCCGGCCCGCGCGCCGACGAGCCCGTGCGCGCCGCCCGCGCGCTGCTGCGCTCGCTGCCCATCCCCAGCGCCGAGTTCGCGTACGGCCGCACGCGCGTGTTCGTGCGCAGCCCGCGCACCGTGTGGGAGCTGGAGGCGCTGCGGGCGGCGCGCGTGGCCGAGCTGGTGGTGCGGGCGCAGCGCGCCTGGCGAGCGCACCGCGCCCGCGTGCGCGCGCGCGCCGCCGCCGTGCTGGCGCGCGCCTGGCGCTCGCACCGCGCGCGCCGCCCGCGCCCCGCGCCCCCGCCCGCGCCCGCGCCCGCGCCCGCCCGCCGCGCCGCCGCCGTGCTGTGGCGCGCGTGGTGCGGCGCGGCGCGGCGCCGCTACCTGCTGCGCCTGTGGCGCCGCCTGCCGGCGCGCCAGCTGTCGCCGGCGTGCGGCGCGTGGCCCGCCTGCCTCGCGCCGCGCCTGCTGGGCCGCGCCGACGCGCTGCTGCGGCGCCTGCACCACGCGTGGCGCTGCCGCCTGTACCGCGCCGCCTTCGACCAGACGGCGCGCAACCGCATGCGCGAGAAGGTGACGGCCAGCGTGCTGTTCAAGGAGCGCAAGGCCAACTACGGCGCGAGCGTGGCGCACCCGTTCGTAGGCGACTACGTGCGGCTGCGCGCGTCGGCGGCGTGGCGGCGCGGGCTGGGCGCGGCCGGCGACCGCTACGTGGTGTTCGCGGACGTGGTGGGCAAGGTGGCGCGCTCGTCGGGCCGCGTGGCGCGCTGCCTGGCCGTGGTGTCCACGGGCGCGCTGCTGCTGCTGGAGGCGCGCTCGCTGCGCCTCAAGCGGCGCGTGCCGGCGCACACGGTGTACCGCCTGTCGCTGTCGCCCTACGCCGACGACCTGCTGGTGGTGCACGTGCGCGCGGTAGGTGCCGCAGCCCCGCCCCCCCCGCCCCGGCCGCCCCGCCCGCCCCGCCGCGCTCTCACTCGCGTTCTGTTGCAGAGCGGTGCGCTGGAGAGCTCCACGGAGGAGCTGTCGCAGTGCTCGTCGCGCGACGCGGTGGACGCGCCGGGCTGCCTGTTCGGGGTGAGTGCTCAGCGAGCGGCGGCAGACGCAGGCTCGGTACTAACGCGCCGCTCCCGCAGGGCGAGGGCGCGTGGCGCCGGCGCGGCGACGTGGTGGTGCGGACGTGCCACGTGCTGGAGCTGGCCACCAAGCTGTTCCTGGTGGTGCAGAACGCCGTGGGCGCGCCGCCGCACGTCAACATCGCCTCCGAGTGAGTAGCGCGCGAGCGGCCGGCGCGGGTGACGTCATGACGTGTGTGTGAGCTGTCGTGTGTGGCAGGTTCGAGGCGAACTTCGGGCAGCAGCTGGTGACGCTGGCGTTCCACGCGGTGGGCGCGGCAGGCGGGGTGGGCGCGGGCGGCGCGGGCGGCGCGGGAGGGGGCGGCGCGCGCCTGCTGCGGCGCGGCTCGCGCATGGACGTGCTGGTGTAGCGCTCGCACCGCGACGTGTTCTCATGTAGACGTAACCCTCTAGCTCTTAACAGACGTAGCTACTAGACGAGCAGGCCGGGCGGCGACACACAGGTACAGGTACGCCTGCCCGCTGACACATCGTGGCACCGGGATGGAACAGGCGCTAGGACGTAATTTCCATATAAAATATAAATTTAACTATAAGAAACAGGACCATAATATTTAAACAACGATATGCAGTTTATTATATCTACTCTCATATAGTAAAGTTGTCATTGTTACAGATAAATATCCATGTAATTATGAAATCAAAACAAAAATAGTAGGTACACAAGTGAGGCTTTACTAATAATAATGTTTGTGTTTCACGACACGACTTTTATCTATAGAGGCATCAACAAGACCTGCCCACAGTATACAGGCGTTTCTTTGAAATTGGACAACAAGAGGAAATCCGAATCCATAAGGGATACCAGAAAACTTTGTTAGGAACCTTGAGCCTTTTTAGGGTTCCGTAGCCGAATGGCAAAAAACGAAAGTCTTATAGATTCCGAAACTATTAAGACTACACAGCTGAAACTTAGTAGGTAGATGTATTCTATGAACCGCTTTGCGATTTTATAGACAAATAAAAAATAAAATAATTAAGAGGGGGCTCCCCATACATGGAACTGAAACTAAACGTGCGGGGTCTATCGATAGGTCTTTAAAAATGACATTGAGGTTCCTAAAACTACTTTTTTTCAAAGTCGATCGTTTGAAAGATAGATACTTCGTTCGTCCCTCTAATTTCTAAAGTACTTAAGAGAAAATTCTGAAAAAAATATAAGATTGTAGAACGTAAATAAAACTTTCAACCAAAATTGCTTTGAATAAGATTTGATGTTTATTTTTGAGTTAAAGGACTTTTTCATCAAACTGCAGCAACAACTTTGTTTTTTACTAGTGACCCGACCCGGCTTCGCACGGGTGCAATGTAATACATATGAATCTTCCTCTTGAATCACTCTATCTGTTAAAAAAATCCGCATAGTTTTAAAGATCTAAACATACATACAGACAGACAGCAAGAAGCGACTTTGTTTTATACTATGTAGTGATTAACATACTATAAAAAACAAATTTAGTTTTGCTGTTGAATGTAAAACAATACAACATAATATTATTATGAATGAGCCTTCAAAATATTTTTATTATATTGTTTGGTGCTACGGAACCCTGTGAGCGTGTGAGTACGACTCGCACTTGGCCGGTCGCTACTTAATGTTTTGGTCAAGGTTGAGCTGTTTTCCCGTATGGGTAGAAAAGGACAACTGAAATGAAATGATCCTAACGTGAAACTGAGCCAATCAATATAAAATGAAATGATCCTAACGTGAAACTGAGCCAATCAATATAAAATGAAATGATCCTAACGTGAAACTGAGCCAATCAATATACAATTTTCGTCCATAGATATTGTATTTTTTTGCTACGTTTGACCAACTTCCGCTGTCCCGAAATTTTTCTACTCCTACAGTGAAATGATTCTTACAGGAAACAAAGTCGAACGACATGAAAAATAAACTTGTCACTTTCACTTTTTACGGACACCTCACACGACTAAAAAATAAAGTATGCCAAAATAGTTTTTATATAAAGACTGCTAAAGATTCCTAATAAAGTTTCCCGGTACGTCTTATAGATTTGGATTTCCCCTTGTTGTTCAACTTAAAATGATCACTCTGTATAATGCTCAGTTGCCGCGCGCAGGCGCGAAGAAACAACGAGCAGTTTGTTTGTACACAGAAATGTTGTATGTTGACGTACGACGAACGTCATCGTGACGTCGTTGATCTGGTTGAAGCAAGGCGGAATGGTTACAGGACGTAAAACACTTTGGTGGCCGCCGTTGACTCAAGTTCATTAGCGAAAACAGTAAAATGTACTATTAACATACAATAACAGCTTGTGGTAGGCGCTGTAGCCTATTCAGAGAATATAAATAAAATTATCTGCGAAATGTTAAGTGCTTGTGTAATAACAAATTTTATGAGGGGATGCTCGAACATAGAACGTGTTGATAATGAACGGTGCTACAAGTGCTAGCACATGATCGGTGGCGGCGACTACACACGACCTTGACAACGATGGGTGCCCTCGGGGGCACTCGGCAGACGTCAACATTGTGCTACTAAGAGATCACTCCCAGAATGCATCGATATTTCATTTAAGTTAACGTCGTAAGCCCGGCCGGAACACACCGATATCGTACAAACTTCAAATTAGTTATATCGTCTGTTTCGTTCTATCACAAGGCAATCCTATCTTGCTCGTTCCTGTCTATGTATTGTTAGGTATTATTATTTATTTATTTATTTATTTAACACTTCAAGCACTTAGTACAGAGGCGGACTTAATGCCATAGGCATTTTCTACCAGTCAACCTTTGGGTGATGCAGAGACAAACATTGGTAGGTGTACCTATGAATAAACTACAAGGAGATATTATATAAGTCACACGTATACTATGTTTATAATTATATGAATAGCTTAAAGTGAATCATTAATCCTATCCAATGGACTTCAGTGATTTAATGTAAGCGTGACGTGTGAGCTGTGAGCCGTGAGCCCGGTGAGCGGAGAGCCACACCGTCTAGCCCGAGATTCACACACCACACTCCAACTTACTTGGAGTAAGCGCCTCATACTAAATTGAATATGAAACCAAGGTAGCTCGCGAAATTCAAATGTGTCAGATTTTTATAATAAAAATATGATTCGCGGCCATAAAACATAGGTATGTATTTACAGAATTGTAGCCAATCATCAATACAACCCCTTTAAGTTTATTTAATTCCATTAAATGACAATTATATTAATTCCTTTCTTTTTGTGACATTAAATGATTTGACATGAATACTTTGATACGTATTGCTATAATTTTTAATTTCCTTTATTTATAATTTTTATTATTTCATACATATTTAAACATTTCTTTAAAAAAACCTATTATAAAAAATCATTTTTTATTATTATTTTGTTTTATTTTTTATTGTGAATTGTGACATTTAATGATACATGAATACTTACTCTGTTTTTATTTTACAGTTTCTTTTTTAATTAATTTATTATTTTGAATGGTCACATCTAATGATTCTTATGATTTTTGTTGACATTTATTTCTTAAAGTACTATGAATTAATTTTATTTGATTATTCCTTTATTTATTTTTATGAACATTAATTACATTATTAAATATTTCATTGTAAAGTATATAAAAAAAAACATTAAAAATTATAAAAAATGGTGTTCCACCGATCGGGAACAGGGTCCAAGCTACCGGCCGGTCAGGGCTCCAGAGAGAGGAACCTCCTAACAATACGAGCCGTGTCCAGGAGTACCGCTTAGGCTCTCGACCACTATATCAGGCTCCACCACCACTACCACTATATCAGGCTTATTGGATACAATAGTCCTGTTGGTGATGATGGATTGATCCCAGTACAATGTGATATTGCCATTTTCGAGAACTGGGTCGGGCACATACTTATAGTACGGCACTTCCGATTTCATAAGGCTGTATTTTAGAGCAAGTTGTTGATGGATAATCCTGGCTACAAGCAGTGGCGTGCAGTGGTTCTTCACGGAGGGTAGGCCACGCATACTGAATTACTGACACCCAAAAAAAAAAACTCGGCAACATCACAGCGTCGCTCTACTTAGGATGACCCTCAAAGTAGTCACATCTAGTCATCTATTGATATATTCAGTCACCCTTCCGGCCCCCCTGCACCCGCCTCTGGTGTTTTTAGTAAGCTTATGAGAAACAACGCCATCTAGCTTAAATATCAGGAATTTCAATGGCATTCAGTCAATACAAAAACGAAGGTAGAAGCTTCGTTAAAATAAAAATCTTAAAAATAAAACAGAGTGCGCTGTCAACAAAAAAATAAAATAACCTAAAATTACCATGGTGTAGTTTAGTTTTGGAATATTAGAAAAAAAAATCATTGAAAATAAGCCTGTGAAAACCAAAGTTATAAATACAAGAACTCACCACATTATTCAAAGTTCAAATCACGATTTTCTGACAATGCAAACAGAAGAAAGATTCATTTGAAATGACGAGTACGAGATGAATTTTGGGTTAATTCTCGTAATTCGGGTACCTACACCTTTAGACACAACTTGAATCTTATCATTAAACGATTGTGAGTACTTACTGTTTATAACTTATAACAAACACACATTATCAGCGCAAACTTCACAACAGAACACGATTTTTAAGTAAATAAACAAATACAACAAATAATATTTACACTACTGTACGTTTCAAAGCGAATTACAACCGTCAGATATTATAAAAATCAAAACATTCAAGATCGCGAAATAAATTTTGCTTGTCACATGAAACAATAATATGGCTTACAACTTTCTAAGAAAAATATAATTGCTACTTTGTCGATAAAAAACACTACCAAATGTAATTGCATCACTGCATACCGTTTTAGCCGGATAATACTTTGTGGCCAATCAGTGGCCAGCTACACTCGCAGGAGTTGAGCCCCCAATCTATCTATGATCTGTACATGTGTACCGTTCATACACACGAAAATATGCATCAGTGTGCGTAAATTTATCAATGGAAATTAGGCGTTGCCTAGAAGAGCCGGGAGCGAGCGTCGTAGTATTATTATGAGTTACGTCACACGGGCGCGACAAGTTGCTATAAGTATTATAACGGGAGTTTTTTTTTTTTAATATTTTGCATTATTTTATTACATAGTTATAATAAATGCATTTGTTGCGTTGTTGGTAGGAATCGTAGGGTAGGGTAGGCCTAATTGCCTCTATGGACGGCACGCCCCTGGCTACAAGGTTGTGTCTATGTAAGTACTCTCCGTTAGCCAGACGAGAACACCCAGAGATAATGTGACGGATTGATTCACCTGGACGGCGACATGCCTGACATATGTCAACCGTACCATCCTTCACAGTAAATCTCCGGTAGTTATTCGTCATCATAACTTCGTCCATAATTGCACAGACAAACCTTCGGTTTCTCCGAAGAGGTCCCCGGAACGTAGCCAGACTACGGACGCTGAAAGATCTACATCGGGCGTCAACCTCCTTAAAAAAGCGTCCGTGAAGCTCGTTACTCTGCCATACCTCCCTGCGGTCGTTAGTGTCAAGCACTACAGGTTTGCGCCAGTTCTCTTTAGCCAAGGAGAGCGGGGTGAGGCCCTTGTCCACCGCGACCACATCTCGATGCATCCCCACGTCGGTTTCTAGGAAATATTCCCTGAGACTGCATACCTCGCGATTGTGGAGAGTCTTAGCGTTTAAAAAGCCTCGACCCCCCACTCTTCCGCAGGATATACTGTCTCATAACTGAAGAACGTGGGTGATGCATTCGATATGCCGTCAACAATTTACGGACCTTCCTATCCAGAACGTCTAGTTCACATACGGCATTTGAGTATGCCGAAAGAGTACATAAAAACCGGCATGACCCAACCGTTGAAGGCACGCACCTTATTTCCGCTTGATAAAAGACTATTAAGAGCGGCCAACCCGTCATACTTTTCCTACAAACGCTCGTACGTGATTATGCAGTTGTTACACATCTATCTTTGATTTTTTTCAAGTAATAGGTATTTTGTGCACTATATCTAGGTTTCTATGGTAGCAAGAAATACAAAATTGTAGAAACAAATTCAGTATAACCCTCCAAAAATCGCTGTTTTGCACTCATTTTAACTGAACTTTGGCCGTTCATAATGTACTCATAAACTGTAAAAGTAAAGAAAACATCTCGATAGAAACCTTGCACATGTAATGGAGATTCTTAATAACAAATATTTATTTCACACACTTGTAAGACATTCAAAGACACGTATTGAACAAGTTTAAGAAATTTTCGAACACTATTTTTCGTTGAATGTCATCGCGTTAGGCGGTATGAGGTGCGCGGGAGACCAGATGTGCGGGGTCGGGGCGGGGTAAGACGGGGGAGTTGAAAGAAAATCGCCGCTGTGGATGAAACAACAAGCTTTTGGACCATGCTCGCGTTGACGATAGACGGACCGGGAAGGGCCTTCTTAAATACTTTTCTTAGGCGACCAAAGAAGCGCTCCTTCAGCGATTGCTTCATGTCAGCAACATTGTTTGATTATTGTTAATGTGAGGACCATGTTTATAATTATTTTGTTCGTTTAGTCCTCGTCCAGAGTAGTCAGGTACGAAACACCGGCCCCATCTAGTTATACGTGTAAAAGTGTTTGTAAAAACCTATATCATCAAACAATAAACATCATTTATCATTAATTTCATTAAAAAGTAATTCAATGGGATTAAATGAACTTGGAGGGTTTTCACTTTCAGCAAGCGACAAGCTACTATGCCCCACGACCTATGTATACTAATAAGTTATTTCAACCGAGGACGAATCTCACATTTACAGGTAAAACAGCTATATTATGAGCATAAAACTGTATAACAAAATACCAAATTCCATGAAACCGCTACAATTTTCTAGTAGCCAAAAAGCAAGCAAGTAGCAATTAGGTAAAAAATACTCAAGAGGTGGAACGAAGTTTATAGTGGTCGGATTTTCATGGGAATTTTTTGATTGAGTACTTAGGAGTGGAGGAGACAGTTAAAAAAACATTTCGCCGCTCGCGAGTTTTTTTTTTTTTTGGATTTCGTTTGTTATATATTTTTTCGTTTATGAATAACTTCAAATTCAACGAATTCATATTGTGGCGTAATAGTGTGTCCTGCGTTGAGCCATTAAATGCCAATTTGGTCTTTTTCTTTGTTAATTATTGTCGATTATAGGCAAATATCAAAAAAAAACCTATTTTCTTCAATAATTTCTAAAATATCGACTTTTAAGGCTTAGAATTCATTTGAAATTGATGACTGTTGTTGTTAAAAATATTAAAAAGAAAAACACCTAAACAAGTGAAGTGACTAAAAATTAATTCACAATTATCAGGAAATCGTTTTTCTCAAAATATTTCTACGACGCGGCGACGGTCAACGTAAATATTATCCTGAAAATATTCTTATTATATCTGCTATTCACAGATAGCAAAAACTAATAAAAATATTTAGAGATGTTGATTATTACTGACGAAGGTGGAAAGAGGCTGTACAAAAATGATCGTAATTCTAACGTAACCATTTCTCACGATTTCTATCTAAGATTAGTTGCTTGGATTTCTGCGCGCAATTTAATATCAATACCGATACCGCTCTCAATTCTTAGCGATAGAGGCCTTTTTTTTCGGATGGGAAATCGTCAAATAACTCCTCCCGCTCTGGGCTGAGCAGGAGGGAGTGTCAGACTTTTACTGACTAAAACCCATCCATGTCCCTTGCTTTGCCCTTTGTGTTTCAGGGCCGCGGTATCTCTTTCGAACAGTCCCGCAACCCTGGCAGGTATCGGTCCTTCCGGACCCCTTCCTGTTTGCTGACTCTCTTTGAGGCGCGCATGGAACACGAACGCGCCGTCGACACGGCCTGTCGTCATAAGACGGACGGACGGCGAGCTAGCCCACAGCTCACCGTCCACAGGCCTAGCGATAGAGGCCTTTTGTCATGTTTTAGTTTCTCAGCAGTAACTAATGTTTAACAAGTATCCTTAAATATTTTTCTAGTTATTAAACCTTATTATATAGCTAATAAAATGAGGATTTGGACAATAATTTGCACATTGAGTTTAATACAGCCATATCGAAAAAAAATTGTCTTCATTAACATAGACGATTTTTGGTATTTGCTAATGAATTTTTAGTCACTATACTCATGAATGTGGTTTTCTTGAAAATGTTTATGTCCCGTGATGTGTATGTATCCGTGAACAAGTATCAGTTACCAATTACAAAAGAAGTCTTAGAGTTAAAATGCGGTATATTAAAAATAATTGAAGAAAATAGGAAATTTTCCAAAAAAAATACTTGAAATATGCATTACATGGATAATGAACAAAGAAACAGACGAAATTGGCGTTTAATGAATTCAAGCAGGTCACAATATTACGCCACAATATGAATTCGTCGAATTTGAAGTTATTCATAAACGAAAAAAAAATATTCCAAAGGAAATTCAAATGAAAAAACAAGTCGTAGCCGGCGAAATTTTTTTAATTTCTTCTCCGCTCCTCTAGGAACTCAATGAAAGTCCCATGGAAATCCGACCAGTATAAACTTTGTTCCACCTTATTGTGTAATAAAATTGTTCTCGACTATAGATTCAAAAATAATTTGATGAGATTTTTAATTGAAAATAGTACATTTTGATATAAGTGGGGAAACTTTGTTATTGCATTCGAGCGCGGAATAAACACCCGAGCTGCAGGCGAGGGTGTTATGGAGCAGAGAACTGCAGTAACAAATCCCCACGCGTATCAAACGACGTTTTTCAATACACTTTCGAAGAAATAAAATATTAGAACGGAAAGTATTTTTTGTCAAGAACGATTAGGAAACTATGATTTAATTTGATATTTTACCGCGCTTTGCTTTCGCCAGGTTGAAGAAGATGCAAAGGTATGATGCCGCTATACAGCCTAATATGAAAAAGAGGAAATTCAAATATTTTTTAATTTAGAACACAATTAGATGTTAATTTCTTCATAAAAGTAAATATTTGTTTTAAATAACCATTTTTATCTATGATAGTCTATATAAAAACACAATTTAAATACTAAAATAGTACATTTTGATATAAGTGGGGAAACTTTGTTATTGCATTCGAGCGCGGAATTAACACCCGAATTGCAGGCGAGGGTGTTATGGAGCCGAGAACTGCAATAACAAATTCCCACGTGTATAAAACGACGTTTTTCAATACACTTTCGAAGAAATAAAATATTAGAACAGAAAGTATTTTTGTCAGCAATTATTAGGAAACTATGATTTAATTTGCTTTTTTTCCGCGCTCTGCTTTCGCCAGGTTGAAGAAGATGCAAAGGTATGATGCCGTATACAGCCTACTATGAAAAAAAAGAAAATTTAAATATATTTTTTTTAAATTTAGAACACACTAGGATGTTAATTTGTTCATAAAAATAAATATTTGTTTTAAATAATCATGATTATCTATTTATAAACACAATTTAAATACTCTAAAAATATTTAATCCGTAAAGACGCATATTATCTCTTTGCCGGGATTAAAAAAAAACCAATCACCGCCGACTATAGATATAGTTATTGAACCCTTACTTATCTGGGGAAATTATTTCCGCACGTGTGCGGAAAAATATTAAAAATCGCACGCGTGTGAAATACATTGCATGTTGAACCTAATCGTAGTGCGATTAGAACCAGTTTTCGAGAAAGTGAATTGAAAAAATATTTACGCCATAAAGACACAATTATCTTTTTGCTGAGATTAAAAAAAAACAATCACCGCCGACTATAGCTATAGTCATTGACTTTTTGTTTGTCATTTGGAATTATCTGTGGAAATTTTTATTTCCGCACGTGTGCGGAAATAAAATGTGAACCTAATCGTAGTGCGATAAGAACCAGTTTTCGAGAAAGTGTATTGAAAAATTTATTTTTCGTGCGGAAAAATATTTAAAATCCACGTGTGTGAAATACATTGCATGTTGAACCTAATCGTAGGGCGATAAGAACCAGTTTTCGAGAAAGTGTATTGAAAAAGCTTTTATAGTGTACCACACACAATATACAATTTATAATCTAAAAACTCATTTAAGTTTTTAGATTATAAATTGTGAGGTTTGTAAATTGCACGGTCATTTTAAATTGTTATTGTTATTGTGTGGCGAATCTCTCCCATTATTGACGTAATTATTATTGATATTTATGATTAGTATTTTATATTGACCTTTATTTAATTCAATAATACAATTGTAATGGGATTATTTGTTTAATGACTGCATGCATAATTAAGTTAATTCAAATAATTAATTAATAATTTTATTTTTAATTGGGTAATTTAATTTATTTTATATTTGCGCGCCGTAATTAAAGGCAGAATAAGAGAACAATTATCTACTTTTTCCAACCTTCTGTACCGTATATGTAAATGTGTAACCGGCCAAACCCAATTAAAAACCACACTAATTTGTCCTAGGCCAAACTAGGGATCATCACAAAAGGACAATCATAGAGCACCCTGACTAAATGGGTTAGGTTAGGTTATATTGGTGAGCGGTGTCGCGGCAGCGGTCTGCGAGCGCTACATCCAAGTTGGGCGCAGTGTACTTAATTGCCTTGTTTGGGTTAGTGTATCCCTGATAAGATAGACCAGTAAACCGGTTTGGCCTAGAACAAACTAGTTTGGCCTGAAATCGGGTTTGGCCGGTAGCATATGCAAATTTTTTTTTTGCAAATTGCAAAGACAAGAAAATTTGAATTTCGCGGGCTACCCTGGCGCTTCCACCTTAATGCATAAAAATAAAGCTCATGTCCTGATGAAACGCTTTCTGTTGTTGTATGTAGCGTCGCTTGTTCAGTGCGCACCGAACAAGCGACGCTACATACATCGGGCCCGGACGCTGTCGCTCGTGCGCATACTGACTAGTGTAACGTATCGTAGGCTAGTGTACGATGTAATACTAATGATGTCGTTGCGCAGCTCGTCATACTCCCACGTCCTTGTGAACCTCCTCTCCTCTTCACTGTCTGTACGGGTAAGGTACATTTATATGATAAACTTGTGTAAAACTGAAAAGTGATCGCCTCGCGGTCAATGAGTCCCTTTGCTGTTATAATCCCGTACGGTATATAGAATTACCCTTCAACGATATAATTGTCTACAGACAGCATGGTTCACCGTTGAACGGTAGGTAATACTATTACTACTACTAATAAAACTGTTCGTCGATACCATTACTTAGCGACAGCGCGTTTCGCCGAATAACGCCGCTACAAAGAATGAATGGTTGGCCGACACCAAGATTTGTCGATGCCATGTTCGCCGGATTACGCTTGAAATAAATAATCTTTTACCGATAGCTATTTTCATCGAATTCACTTTGGCTTACGCCGATCCAGAACAATTGTCTTCTGTTTCTTGTTCATATAATGTTGACAGGCCTCGATTAAATTGTACTAACTTTTGTCCATGCGTTTATCTTAGTAATGCAATAAAACAAACCGTACTTAATGGTGTTGAAGATATTCCACTATTCTTGCGATTTATAAGACAATTATATCGTAATATATTAATACCGTACGGGACTCTTGTTGTTAGCCCAACCCAGACGGTGCTATAATAAGGGACTACTGATCGCTAACTCAAATTTGTGTATTGTATTCATTCGCTGCCTATCGATGTCGGCATAAAATTGAAAAAATTGCTATGTAGGGCTTGGTCGTACACTATCTTCAACTTTACGACTACCTTCGATACGACTTCGTCCCAAATTATTCACGTCAAGATAAAGTTAAACAAAAAAATGTGGTATATTGATGCAAAACATTGTTAGATTATTTTTGGTGTCGCGGATGTGTCTTCATCGGAAGAGTGTAGTGAGTGCTCGGCGCCGGCGCGTACTTCGGAGTTGCAGGTTTGCTAAACAGGGCTCGCGCTGAGGCGACGGCGCTTCACGCTACATGCACGGCGTCCTACATGCGCGTTAGACCGACAGAACCCGATGTGCGCTTGCACGAGGAGCACAGAGCGGGTTGTGATCGAGCGCTAGTCCCGCGGAGGGCGCCCCTAGCTCAGTGATCGTGAGCCATGTTACGATCGTCCGTACCCGCACCCCGCACCCTGCCTCTCGCCACCCCTGCTGGGTGATATGGTAACATAAACATTTATCAGTGCCTTAGTATCTCCTACAACTAGAAAAACCGATTGGCGCGCTGTATAGCATCGTAAACGATCGCAAACTTCGCAATGGTGGTTCAAGAACTATTCTTCTTCTTTTTGGTACGCTCCAATTTGTGACGGTTGGCCATCGACTCTGAGTACTTCTTGTTTGCGAAGTGGAACAGCGCAGCAGCACTTGTGACTCGAGTCCATTCACGAATCGTAGTGCTTATCGCTTCCTCGGTGCTTAGCCCAACAATGAATAATTACGGAAGGTGTTCTAAATGTTCAGAAACGGCTGATTTTAATTGTATAAATACTACGAGTAGCTTTTGCCCGCGGCTTCGTTAGCGTTAATTTCGAATTTGACAACCCAGCGGTGTGAAATATACTTTACGACCTATTCTCATACCTACCAAATACCATTAAAAAATTCATAAAAATTGGTCGAGCCGTTTCGGAGGAGTGCGACCACAAACACCGTGACACGAAATTTTTATTTAAATAGATGCTCTCATGTAGGTATTTATTTAAAAAGGATCGTTGTAGTTGAGGATTAAACACCAAATATCTTTATTAATCACAAAACACTTATAACTCAATGACAACTTCACCACTGGACGACTAAGATTGATGATGATGAAACCATCTAGCCGATTCCGGCCACAGCGACAGCATTCGACCAGTGATTACATACAGGACCGAAATGTGGTCGCTCACAACGGGCCTCATCAGAAGGCTTAAAGTCACCCAAAGGGCAATCGAGAGGGCTTTGATCGGAGTTTCCTTGCGTGATCGAATCAGAAACGAAGACATCCGCAAGAGAACCAAGCTTACCGACGTAGCCCGAAGAATTGTCCAACTTAAGTGACAGTGTGGGACATTGCTCGCAGAATGGATGGCCGATGGGGCCGAAAAGTTCTGGAGTGGCGACCGCGAACGGAAGACGTTGCGTGGGAAGGCCTCGCACTAGGCGGACTGATGACCTGGTTAAGGTTCCGCTAGATGCGAGTCGCACGGGACCGGTCAATGTGGCGACACTTGGAGAAGCCTATGTCCAGCAGAGGACGTCTTTGGGCGGAAATGATGATGATGAACTTATATAACACTTGCATGCATTTTTTCTTTATAATTGTATGTACACTCATGTTTGAGCAAATAAAGTTAACTGAATGATGACTGCATTCGGTGGCGTTCTAGGGTGGTTGTCGAGAGTTTTGGTGCGCTGCTCTTTCATGTGCTCTCAAGCGGCCAGTGGCACATCCAACTGAAAAACGGACTATTGGCTGCCCCCGCAAACCTGACGGCCATTTATAAAGGGTGTAACACGACCCTTAACGAAGCCGAAAGTCACTTGTTCTCCCCATCATTGCAATCATTTTATGTTTTTGTTCTAGAACATAAATTCAAATTCAAACATTTATTGCTCAACACAGTACATTTCCAGATGTCAAGTGAATGTGCAGTCCACTGTATTGTACCAATTCAGGCATGCAAAATTCATAATAAATTAAAGTTACACAATTTCAGAAAATCCAATTCATACCACAAACACACCTTGGAACCTTCTAGTTACGGAGATATTGGGTGTCAAAGTCCCAACTTTTTCACAAGTTTTTTCATAAATACATGTTTTTAATGTAAGATTTTTACTTTAAACACCTACACAACCCCCGTACTATTCAATGCATCCATCAGCACAATGTTTTAAATGCGTTACATTGAGTCCTACCGTAAAACGTGATTCTTCACCCCAAAAAAAAAGTTGTTCTGATACAGAATGCTTGGGTGACGGCTTCGTGAAGGGTCTTGTTACACCCTGTATGCAGACCGATCATTCGAAATCGAATCTATAGACAATAGTGGAACGGGACATTCTAGGATTGTTCTCGTAAAACAGCCGACGACGTATCAATATCACAGAAGATTTCAAGTTACTTTAAGGTTTGGTAAAGATATTGATGTCTAAAATATTCTGCCTCTTCTACAATGTTTCTTTTTTTACAGTGAAAGATCCTTAAACAAATGGGCCTGTTGCTCAGCATTTATTTATTTCATTGATAATTCAAACAAGAAGACGGTCGAAAGCTCATAAATTTGAATCAAATGAGAGCGTAGGCGGTGAAGGCGCGGGACGCGGGTGTCGCACAGGCAGCTTACGCGTGCTCGTCGTCTGAGTCGTTTTATTACATTAATGCATTGTTCAGTGGTTGACATTAGCATTTTCAGCTATATACCAACTGGTCGGTCAACTTGCTTGGCCTTGATTCAAGCCGCCTGACCGTCTCGGGGCCTGCCAAGGCATCCTAGGGTCCACCGCGAACGAGGAAGCGACTTGCTATCGACTATTTTCTCCCTCAAGACATGAACATTACTTGTAGGGCCCGTGTCACTAAAAGAGATACATGCAGTCATGTACATGTGTTGTCGACTGGGTGCGAGTATTCGCCCGTCACACTGGCGCACTCGCTTGTAGCTCAGCGACAACACTAACTGCTACACATTCGCTGCTCGCCAATCCTTTTCTCGTTGCTAGCTCACTCGTTTTCGCTATTGGTCGGCGGTGACGGGAGCCCAGTGCCCAATGTCTGGTGCGTGTAATGAGGCACAGGTGTTCGCCGAGGGCGCGGCGCCCTCACTGCCTCGTCGCAACACTACTGCACTGTGCCTATAGTTGTATTGTGCCACGGTATAGAATAGATTACTGTATACTACTAGTACATATTATGCTTTAATTAACATAATTACAAGTACGAGGGCGAGCGTCTCGGTGATGTTCTCATAGTTACCTACCTAGGAATAAAACTAATACTTAGTTTGAAATAATTTTTGTATCTAATTAAGTAGGATGTTATTATAATTAAGGAAATAAAGATAGAACATTAAGAGGATGGTAATAGCAACACTGGGCATTCTGTGCAGACAATGACGTCACGTGTGCCCCGCCTTCGGTTCTAATGCTATAGACTGTATTGTAATAGAATACAAATTATATTGCTGTTGAAGCTGTTTGTGCAGCGGCGACTGTGGCGACCGTCAGCTCGGAGCGCGCCGCCGCCGACAGTCGGGTGACACAGTCGCTGCTGATGTACAAACAATCCATTTTTGTTGAATAAAATGTACCTAATGTTACGTTTTTCAACGAAATTAAATTGTGCAAAAGTTTTATCATTTTTAATAAAATATCAAAAATATCGTGTCTTATTACTTGTTCATGCCCTTCATGTCCCTATAGTTACAAAGAGATCACCTAACCGACTGTGCACTGTGACGGGCCGTAGCCAGGAATCTGGTTCGCTCTGTGTAGGTAAAGAACGCAGTTCCCGTCGATCGCGAAATAAAAGTATATCGTATTGATTGGGTATTTACAGAAACAACTACAGTTCAACTCGGAAACTCAAAAGAAGTTTCGACACTTTTTCTGCCCGAAATCAAATCATTTATTTTGCCTAATATGAGAACACTTAGGGATGTAATACAACAATAAAGCTCAGGACCATATCCTACCCTAACAGGTGTGCAAATTAGTACATACTTAGACTTTAACATAAAAAAAAACATGAGGAATTGGAATGTCGCTAATAAAAAACAGATGTCACCTTACAGACTTCAGAGGTCAAATTAATGTGGGCTATCGTTTTTGAGCTCATCAGATGGCGCCACTGTCGCTTACGGTCATGTCTATTTTATACTTTTTAAATCTTTCAATCTGTCGAATGTGTTTTTAGAACCAACCAGAATAACTACAACTACGTCTACATGTATTGATAATGTTTTCTATGGCTGCGACTATTTGGAGAAAGCTGTTGTAAATTACCTCCCCTCTGATCACTGTGGTCAAACTGTGTCTTTTGAATTTAACTCACCGTTGCAAAAATACAGATACAAACTAGATCAATAACTTCCAGTGCCTTGATCAAATTTAATAGCACTTTAATTGACAAGTTACGTGTGCAGGACCTCAATATGATGAATGTAAATACTATGTATGAAGAATTCTTTTCATTAGTGCAAACAGAGTTCAAAAATACTTTTAAGAAGAAAATTAAATCTATCTGCCTGAAGTTTTTATTCAGTGACTGGGCAACTAACGGCATCAGGAGAAAAGTCGGGAAAGACTTTTTCAATACACTTTCTCGAAAACTGGTTCTAATCGCACTACGATTAGGTTCAACATGCAATGTATTTCACACGCGTGCGATTTTTAATATTTTTCCGCAAACGTGCGGAAATAAAAATTTCCACAGATAAGTAAGGGTTCAATAACTATATCTATAGTCGGCGGTGATTGGTTTTTCTTAATCCCGGCAAAGAGATAATATGCGTCTTTACGGATTAAATATTTTTAGAGTATTTAAATTGTGTTTATAAATAGAATATCATAGATAAACATGATTATTTAAAACAAATATTTATTTTTATGAACAAATTAACATCCTAGTGTGTTCTAAATTTAAAAAAATATATTTAAATTTTCTTTTTTTTTCATAGTATGCTGTATACGGCATGATACCTTTGCATCTTCTTCAACCTGGCGAAAGCAAAGCGCGGAAAAAAAGCAAATTAAATCATAGTTTCCTAATAATTGCTGACAAAAATACTTTCCGTTCTAATATTTGATTTCTTCCAAAGTGTATTGAAAAACGACGTTTGATACGCGTGGGGATTTGTTATTGCAGTTCTCGGCTCCATAACACCCTCGCTTGCAGCTCGGGTGTTAATTCCGCGCTCGAATGCAATAACAAAGTTTCCCCACTTATATCAAAATGTACTATTTCAGCTCTATGGCCTTAAGCCTTATATTAATACGGAAACTTTTAATAAGTATGTTGCTAAATTATTCCAAAATTTTCAAAAATACCTACTTGACTTGCAAGACAGCTAAAGCCTTATCCATTAGCAACAAGTTGAAATCTGCGACAGTTTGGAAAATTATAAACAACTAGCTGCTGCTGAGGTTGATATGCTGCTTAACCGTACTATCCTGTGGTGGCCAAAAATTACTTTAAGGCCCCCAGCCAGGGCTAACAAACTAAGGATTTACACATTAAATGAACGATCACTAAGGGCACCCCCTGCGGGGTTCGGGCCTAGGCTTAGTGCATCATTGAAGGGGGGGCAGCTAGGGTCAGGCTGGGTCGAATTATTTAAAGGGGAATTTAACGCTACTTGCTCAGCGGCGCGGGCTGGCTCGTCGGGCGGTGGTATTACGGGGGGGGTCGCGGTGGGCCTCGACGGCGAGGCCGGAGTCGCGGTCGGTATCTGTTTTAGTTTTTGATCGTGCTGGTTTCCCTACAGCTCTCTTGGAGGAGGGTGATGGGGTCGTCGGGTTCGAAGAGGGTGAGGCGGGGTCTCTTAATCCTACTAATTATCTTAGAGGGGACATATCGGGCAGCCGATGAGATCAGCGGGTTGGGGTGTTTCTCTGAAGACTCTAGGAAACGCTTGGTAAGACGTTTCATGCACTGTTAATTGGTCGGAATTCTAAGGTCGACATGAAGTCGTCCGTTGCGGTGCGTGTTTATTTTGATGTGTCGGGCGGTGATCTCGACAGGTTTTGACCTGTCCGGACCTGTCTGAATCGTGCTCTCTGCCTCTTACAAATGTCATGTTTGGCTACCTATGTTCTAAGGGATATTGAAACCACCCTAAATACATATTATTACGTAATGATCCCTAATATCAAATCAAGGTTTATTGGTACTTATATCTAAACCTTAAATAACATTGTTTCATAACTTATTTACCTAAAATCATATTATATACATCATTTACATAAGCTGCGTCGTCCTAAACATCCTCCTCCCGGCGCAGGGCTATCGTAGCCTAATCTTCCACGCAGAGGACGGCGAGCTTCGTGACTGGACGCCTTGGGATGTCCGCCGTGGTTCTGATGTCAGCTGACCGCACCTTGCCGTCTGGACCGCGTAGACTGCTTCCACGACGCCTCGGGGCCACGCCCTCTCGGTAACGTGGAGTCGATGATGATGACCAGGTCACCAACGTGAAGGGGCCGCCGTTGATCATCTGACGCCCCTCGAGGCACCAGCGTAGTTAGATACTCGTCCGAGCGCCGCCAGAAGTGGTCGGCGAGAGCTTGGGCAGCTCTCCACTGCTTGCGGCTGGCCTCCTCGCAAGGCCCAGTCCGGGGAAGGCCTGGGGAGGTCCCGATGAGTAAGTGGTTGGGTGTAAGGGCCTCCGGATCCCTAGGATCGACAGAGACATGGGTGAGAGGCCGGGCGTTAATAGAGTGCTCGGCCTCTGTCAGCAGCGTCAGCAGTACTTCTTTTAACGCCCTTTGATGTAATGTCGCCCCCAGCGCCGTCTTGAAAGAGCGTACTAGTCGCTCCCACGTTCCCCTCATATGTGGTGCCCCTGGTGGTATGAATTTCCACCTCATTCGATGCTCGAGTCCAAAGTTAGTGAACTCTTTGGCCCACTCCTTGTAGGCCACACGTAGCTCGGTGTCCGCCCCTCTGAAGTTGGTACCTTTGTCTGAGTACATGATGCTGGGCCAGCCTCGCGCCGTGCCGCCATTCTTCGTACTGCCATCAGCGCCGAGTCGGTTGACAAACTTGATACTAACTCCAGGTGCACTGCCCTCGTGACAAGGCTGGTAAACAGGGCCCCCCATCTTTTTTCATGTCTTTTTCCTATGACTACCGTCATTGGTCCGACCCGAAGTAGTCGATGCTGCAGTGAGTGAAGGGTCGCTGTGTCTTTGTCAGTCGTTCAACAGGTAAGTGTCCCGTAGTTGGTTTCACTGGCGCAGCCTTTCTGATGCGACAGAGCTGGCATCGCTATGCAATAGCTCGCACCGTAGGGCGTAGGTTGACCACCCAGTATCGCTGTCTCAAGTTGTTGATCACACGTTCGTTGTAGGGCGCGTGGCGTCGTCTGCCACATTGTGTTCGTTGGGTATCCATCTCCACTGGCTGGCATTGGTTAGCTCGGCGATCTCACCCAGGCGATGTGCTACGAACGGTGTGTATTTCACGGCGTCCTTTTCAATCCATCGTAGGACGGTCTGAGAATCCATCCAATACGTTACGCTGCTGGGCTTATCTCGGTACTCCTTTATTATCGACTCCGCCAGTCGTGCGCCGATCACTGCTGCCTGTAGTTCGAGTCGTGGGATAGTGACTGGCTTGAGGGGGCTACTCTTGACTTTGCCGCGACCAGCCTCACGTCCACTCTTCCTTCCGGCTTCTGGATTCTCCAGTAGGCTGTCGCAGCGCAAGCCTGTTCACTCGCGTCGCAGAAGATATGGAGCTCCACGATGTCTTCCGGGCTCCTGTCGTAGCATCTGGGGATGCGCAGCTTCGTTACCTCGTTCAAGCTTTGCATCCGTTCTTCGGAGTGCTGCGCGTTTCTTCAGGGAGCGTCTCGTCCCATCCTATGCCGTGCCTCCACAGGTTCTGAAGCAGGGTCTTTCCGGTGACTGTGAAGTGGTTAATGAGTCCCAGAGGGTCATAGACTGCCATTACGGCTCCAAGGGCTTCTCGTTTCGTCGGCGCTCTGTTTCTGGTTTTCACCTCGGGTGACAGTCGACTTAGTCCTGTGTTGAAGCCTAGCTTGTCGGAGCCTGTCTGCCAGAATAATCCCAATGTCTTGTCCATGTTTTCTTCCCTTTGTCCGAGTCTTACTTCTGTGTCGTGTGCCTGCTTCCCCAGCGTGATGTTCTTGACTACGTCGCGTCTGTTTGAGCACCAACCCCTCAAGTTGAAGTGGGCGTTCTGATGTATCTTCATAACTTGACGCGCTGTCTTGATGGCTTCATTTTCGGTTGCGAAACTGTCTACGTAGTCATCCATGTAGTGGCTTGATGTTATAGCTTGCACGGCGTCGGGGTGTTCCTCGGAGTATAGTCTCGCGTTGGCCTCTCGTACGGAGTGTGCGATGAAGGGTGAACATGAGGCTCCGAAGATCATTCAGGTCATCTTGTACTTCTTTGGTGGCTCCGTTCGTTCACTTTTTCGCCAGAGGCATCTCTGTGCAGCTTGGTCCTGCTCTCTCATTTTCACCCGGAGAAACATTTCCTGTATGTCCGCTGTGACGGCCACCGGTCGCTCTCTGAATCTGAACAGGATCCCAGGCAGTGATTTCAGGAGATCTGGTCCTTCCAGTAGGTTGTCGTTCAGGCACACTCCACTGTATCGATGTGCAGCGTCGAACACCAGGCGCATCTTTCCCGGCTTATTTGGATTCACGACCGGGAAGTGTGGCAGGTACCACACCTTCTTGCTCTGTTCTTCTTTTCCGTTGCACTCCTGGGCGTACCCTTTGTCGAGTAGGTTCTTAACCAGAGCGCTGTACTGTGCTGCGAAGTGTGGTGATGAATCCATCTTCTTTTCAATCGTTTTCAATCTTCTTATGGCACAGCTGTAGTTGTTGGGCATTGGAGCATCTTCATCACGCCATGGTAACCCGACTTCGAAGTGATCGTTGACTTTCCTTTAAAAATAACTTAATTAGTAATTTAGGCATTCCGAGCCTTATTATTAAAAATGTTAATCAATTTTATGAGGAATTCTTTTCGGTAGTTTACACAGAGTTCAATAATACATTAAAAATGAAAACCAAAGGAGGTGTTTTTTCCCCCATACAATTGTGGCCAAACAATGTACCTTAACAATAAAGGTACGAAGTTATAGAAAAAAAATCGCAGATTCTGAAAAAAAATATATTGGATTTATTCATGCATTTGTACCACCTGAAATTGTCGATCAAAGATGCTAAAACTTGCAACCCAAGAATTTTAATCTGGCAATCTCGTGATTCATTTCTCCGATGATGCGTTTCGTTACTTCATTTTGTACACGTATGAAAACCTAAAAATATGCTATTTAGAATTTAGTTTTGTACTAAAGATAGGTTATTTTTCCCCGGCACACTTTTTTGTGAAACATTATGGGATCAAGAATTTAAAAAATACATTTATTTCACATTTCAGATTATTTTTTGCGTTTGGTTAGCTACTAGCCAAAAGACAGAGCTCCAGGGTCGATCATTTACTATTTTATTCCTTTTGTTGTTGTCGTTGTCAATATTGTCATTCAGATTATTCTAGCCCTTGTCAGACGATCGATCTCGAAAGAGTTTAATATTTTGACAGATGGAATAGTTTGACAGCCGCCAGCGCTGTTATGAACGTTTCTTTGAACGCAGATATGATTCGAGTTAGTGTTTTTTCATATTCTTTTATTTCTTAACCTATCGAATATTGAAGGATTTAAAATACTGCTAATAACACAATATATTGGAAAGAGTTTAAATAGTAATTTGTACCTCGGTACATGTTTTGGCCGAAAAAAAAACACCTCCTTTATTTGCCCAAAGTTTATGTTCAGTGACTGGGCAACTAAGGGTATTAGGAAAAGTAGGGAACGATTGTTTGAGCTGTATGGCCTTAAGCCTTACATCAACTCAGCAACTTTTAATAAATATGTTACAACTTACTCAAATATAGGAAATTTTAAAAACTCCTGTAAGGTAGCTAAAGCCTTATTCATTAGCAACAAGATTAAATCCGCCGATAATAAAATAAAAACGGTTTGGAAAATCATCAATAGTGTTTGGGATCAGGTCTGTTTCCGTCGTAAATGATGCAACCTGATGCAACGTGGTAATTTGATACATATATTGTTAAACGCTTAAGCTGGTTACAAGTTTGGTCAGCCCGCCGTGGCCTCGGCGGGAGGCGGTTTATCTATGTTGCTGGAGTGGAGATAGAATGAGAAGGGATGAATCGATACAATGCAAAGCCTTTTATAGGCACGGTTGAGTGAAGTTGAGAATGAGACCGAATGATGGAATGAACCGAAGATTTGGTGACTCCCCTCGCCGGCAGATGTCGTGGGAGCGGCGCCAGTCCGCACCAGGTTGAGCGCACCTCGACAATAGGTGGCGCTAGCAGTTGGCGTGGACAAATAGTGAAACTAATAGAAATAAAAAATATAATATTGATATCAATCTAGAGACTTCACGTGGTCTTCTTAGCTCTAAAAATGAAGTTGCTCAAGAATTTGTAGAATTCTTCACTAGTATCCCACTTAAAACTACTGAAACCTTAAATTCCTCACCCTTGTTTTCTATTGATTTATTAAGAGCGAACATTTCAGCCTGTCCGGTTGAGTTTCAATTTAAACATATACTTAAACCCCATAGCAGTCATTAAAGCTTTTAAAGAAATCAAAGTCAAATTAACCGAGGATCTATGGGGTATGTCAATTAAAGTTTGTCAAGCCATTATTGAGACTATAGCACCGTACTTGGCCTTAATATTTAATTTGTGTGTGGACCAAGGAGTCTTCCCGGACCTTATGAAATATAGCAAGGTAATACCACTTTTTAAGTCCGGGGACAGTAAAGACACCAATAATTACAGACCCGTATCCGTGTGGCCGGTTTTCAGCAAGGTGTTTGAAAAGGTAATGCTTAATCAAATGCTCAACCACTTTAACACCAATAAAATCTTGCATGAGAAACAGTATGGTTTCACCAAAGGACGTTGTACGACTGACGCCGGTGTCACCTTATTAAAACACATATTTACTGCGTGGGAAGAGGCACAAGATGCCATAGGAATTTTCTGTGACCTCTCGAAAGCATTTGATTGCGAACCATGAAACCCTACTCTTAAAACTTGAACATTACGGGTTAGGGAAACTTGCGCTCAGTTTAGTGAAATCGTATTTAAACGATAGACATCAGCAAGTACAAATAAATGGTGTCAATTCAATGGGTTTAAAAGTAAGAATGGGTGTATCACAAGTTTCGATATTGGGTCCTTTCCTCTTTTTGGTATATATTAATGATCTACCCCATTTATTTAAAAACCAACCACAAATGGTGTTGTTTGCTGACGGTACTTCTCTAATAAAGATAAAAAGACGTGCCACAAATCTCGACGACGTAAATAACGCCTTAATGCAGGTCCATAATTGGTTCACCGCAAATAATTTAGTATTAAATGGGAAAAAAACGAAGTGCATAAGATTTGCTCTACCGAATGTTAAAAGTAGTGATAGTGACATAGTATTGAATCAAGAGAAACTGCAATTCGTCGAAAATACTGTTTTCCTGGGGATCACGCTCGACTCAAGGCTACAATGGGGTCCGCATATAACATCTCTTGCAGGACGGCTGAGTTCAGCAGCATATGCTGTTAGAAAAATCCGCCAATTTACTGATGCAGATAGCGCGAGGCTAGTCTATTTTAGTTATTTTCATAGTATTATGTCATACAGTATTTTACTATGAGGACGGGCTGCAGACATTGATTCTATATTTATTCTGCAGAAAAGAGCCATCAGAGCCATATATGATCACCGTAGGCGCGATTCTCTAAGGGAACTGTTTAAGGAAATTAACATCATAACAGTACAGTCAGCATCAGAATTAGATTAACACTACACAAAGTTTCAAAGCAAGTTTTTTAATAAAAACTTGTTAGATACTACTAGTTACTGACAAGGTATTTAAGAGTAAGGAATATGTTAAAGAATAATCTTCTGAAACATTAAAAATAATATCTGGAGTCCTGTACATCCATTATTGAAATCCCGAAATGTTAAGCTACTTCTGTTGCTGACCGTACCTTGTCAATATATCTATGAAAACATCATGTACGTTTGGAAAAATCTGCGTTTATTTAGTAAAAGAGGTGACAGACACCACTATAATACTAGAAACAGGGACCAACTAGTACAGCCAAGTTTCAGGCTAGCTAAAGTAGACTCACCTTTCATGGGGTACTGTTTAAAATGTTATAATAAAATACCTCCCCACATTCAACAACTGAATGAGACGAAATTTAAATCTTGTATAAAACACACAATATATAGGCAAGCATATTATAAGTTAGGGGATTACATCGATGATAAAAATGCTTGGCTCAATGCTGGTCCTGCTCCACAACCATAGGGGCAATCTAATCAGAAGCTCATGTGAAACTATTGTGGAAGCTGCAGAAGATTGTAAAAATATCTTTGCATTGTATAGATTCAATCTCTTAGTATTATGTAATTGCATAGCACATGTGTGAGTACTATGTACTGTAAAGCTACCATTTACATTTAGTTATCCTTAATTGACTCGAATGTGCCCTGGTGGCTGAGAGAATGTCAGGCACACTCAAATGTCTCGCTGATAGTGGCGGATGTGTCTGGTCGTTTAGTTCCCTTCAATATGGTTGAGCTGAATGGTGCTGATCCATGCGTCATGTTCGTGGACGGGCGCTGTCAGTTGGGACTGGTCATCTCTTAGCTGCCACGGTTTATTTTAACTACTTTGTTTTTAAATTGTTGATAATTATAATCTTTTACTCTGGACGCTCTTAATGTGCACGTCTTTCTACATCGTTCTCACATATATGTATAATCTAGACATGAATGATGTAACCAAGATCTTTTAACAATATTTTGATTGAAAAGAGTGTCCATGGAGTTTCTTGCCCATTCTTCTCCATAGAGATCTACGCTTTGGAATGGGCAACTACAGTACTTTCACAAGTTATTATGCCTTGTGTCTGTGACTGTAGCTTCGCCTTTGTTTTTCTGACTTTCAAAAGTGCCTGCTAAGGTCTAATTGAAATAAATGCTTTGAGTTTGTAGGGTTCACTGCTAGTTTATATTCCTTGCACTAGTCCTCTACCATCTTCAAGGCTTGACGCATAAGGTTGCATAGTGTGTTTTTATATATTTAGAAGCTTGTGCATGGTTACGAATAACTTACCACCGATCAGGCCAACCAATCTCGACTGGTCACCCCACCGACACTGGACACTCACACACACATCACACTCATCACACTCATCGATACTGGTCGACTGGTCTCGGCTGGGTAGTAGGAGGTCCTACTACCCAACGGCAAATATAGTGTAATAGGTTAACGGCAGGTTCAAGCCCGATTTTAAGCTGTTACGCCAAAGATATTTGAACAATGCACTGCGCTGCCGCTATCACAAACCACTTTCATACACCCATCGGTATATGATGATAGCGGTAGTTATGTAGATAATACTAGTTAAATCATCGTTAATTCAAAAAGTGCATTATTTTAGGGAAAAATATTACGTTTGACTATTGTTAAACTGACTTGTTTAATACTGCATAACTCTGAACGGACTAAGATTTGAAACTTGGCGCCATAGTAACTTCTATGCAGTTTGATAATACCTATCCAACAATGTATCACACATAGCTATTGGAGGGTGGGACCAAAATTTGCATCATCCTTTCCCACAGAATATTGTTTAAAACCTTACTCAATTCGTTGTTATGCTTTACCAGGCATCATACTCAGTTATTTTGTTAAAATTCCAATACAAATTCCTATAAAATGAAAACACGGGCCACCCGAAAGATACAAATCCTAATTTTAGTACATGGCTACCTACAATCTAAATGCATTGAAATGAACACTTACCTAATCTTGACGATCACACTGTCTCCGAAATAGATAATATAGAAACTGCCCATACGGTGGAATGTGACGCTACAGAACTCCATAAACATATATGTGTAAAAAAATGACCTCACCATCGGAGCTCAAAACATAAGAAGTATCTATTATAATTTTGATAATTTTATAATCACTCTGTCTACCCTGAAATTCGAACCAGACATTGTAATGTAATCCTGACGGAATGTAGGTTGAATGCAAATAAAGAGATTCCGCAAATACGCAACTACCACTCGTTTATGACGACTCGTCAGATGAACCAGGATGACGGCGTGGTTGTATATGTTAAAGGTTCCTTAAAACATAAAGTTGAGGAAATACAGCTAGTCCATGCGTCTTGTCTGCGATTGGACATATTGGGTAATATTGGTATCTACCGTTCTCCCTCTACTTCAAATACCGATAGCTTCATTGACTCCCTCAGCACGCAGATAAACACAGTAACATCACAGACAAATATTATAATAGCTGGTGACATAAACATAGACATCGAGTCGTCGCAGGAGCACAAGAATAGAATTAACTACCTAAACATGCTGTCATTTTTCGGTATACTTCCTGGACACACTGCCCACTAGGGAGCAAAACTGTCCCGACCATTTTATGTTGAAAATACTTTAAAAAAAGTTCTCAGCATCCATCGCTATCTTGCACACTACGGTCACTGACCACTATACAACATTTATGTCAATAAAAAAGACACAAAATATTCAAATCGTAAATAAAACAACCACTACGCTAAATTTTGAACAAGCTTTAAAGGATTTACAGGAAAGGAAATTATCAGACTTATTATTTTGTGAGGACCCAGATCTTTTAATCAATACTTTTATTAATATGATAACCAGCGTTGTAAACGAAAACACTAACATTAAAAAAAAACCCAAACAGTCAACGCATCATAAAGCCGTGGATCACCTCAGGCATTTTACGCTGCATTAAAAATCGAAATAGATTGCAAAAACAAAATCGCAAAGACCCTCACAACAAAATCATAAAAATCACCTTTACTAGATACAGAAACTACTGTAATAAGCTAATAAAAAATCAAAAAGAAAATATGAAAGAAATTTACTTTTACAGTCAGAATCATATAACAAATTACTCTGGAAAAATATAAAAGCAGTCACATACTCAAATAAATTAAAAAGTCAAAACATAGAATTATTAAACATAAAGACAACCCCTGTAGAGTCACTTAGCTACATCAATAATTATTTTGCTAATATTGGAAAACAACTTGCTCAAAAAATTAATCCGGGATTAAATAATGTTCCTGATAACCAAACACATACATTACAATCACAACCTATTTTTTTCGTACTACTAGACACGGATGACACTGAAGTAGAAGGCCTACTGATGAACCTGAAGTCAGACAGTGGGGCTTGGGACAACATCTCGACAAAATTCTTAAAATTTATAAGAAAAGAAGCTGTCCCGATTATAACTCATTTTGCCAATTTCTGTCTCCAAAGAGGCATATTTGCATGGTTCCACTAAAAAAATCCGTAATTACCCCCGTTTACAAGGGAGGGGACAGAGACGATGCCAACAACTACAGGCCTATTTCCGTTTTGCCGTCGCTATCAAAAGTGCTTGAAAAAATTATAAATATCAGACTAACCAACTACCTTAAAAAAATGTAATATTTTATCCAATTCACAATTTGGCTTTAGAAAAGAGGTGTTCCGGATCATCACATCGCGCCGGCATGTAGGATCGCGTCATACGGTTCTACGTCACATCAATGCCCCACCTAACGCCGGGCCCTTGACCATACTGCTGACACTCGCTCGCCGTCACTTACCGTGCGCAAACACCGGCCATTTTTATCTTTTAATTTCAGTCAAAATTATAGTCTGATCATCGAAAGGCAGTTTTATTTAGTCGAGACGACCAGCATCACAACTGGAGCTTGACACTCAAACATTGGTCCTTAGAGCTAAAAGCTGTGGTTTTACAAAGAAGAAATTCGCCGTCTTTTATTGTGTCACGCCGCCCGTGGACTTTGGACTGCCCACCTCGAGCGATCGCCTATATGTCGTAGAGGACACATAGAGGACAGTCTACCCAGGGAGGAACATAATTCTTAGTGACTTCGTTCCGATTTCCTTAATTCCTGTCTTCTTACTATCCTATTTCCAGGAATTTAAAATAGTGCTTTATGTTGAATATAATCGTGGGTTCGGACCAACAGGTTTTCAATAAAATTATACTTTGATAAATCAACTTTGTTTTATTTTAACTTTTACAAAATAACACACCAACATTTTCTTTACGAGCGGATACGGAGAGAGCGACAAAGATCCTCTTAACCACAGATAATTAATATTTTGGAAGGGATGTGCGAGTTGTTCCTCAATACTCTTCCTCAACGAACACATGCCGTTCACTTAAACTTAAATTCTGCACTAATTTAACAAAAATACTTTTACACAATGGCTTACTTAGGATATCTGCTAACTGCTCTTTAGTATTAATATACTTTACTGCAACTAAACCCTCTTCAACCTTTTGCTTTATAAAATTGAACTTTACATCAATATGTTTTAACCTTTTCTGATCAGGATTATTAATAGATTTAATAGTACTTATATTGTCTTCAAAAATAAGAACATTTTCAACATTAATATTTAAATCTGCTAATAACTTTAACATCCAACAAGCTTCCATAATAGATTAACACAATGACACAAATTCTGCTTCCGTTGTACTTAAAGCAACAGTGCTTTGTTTTTTAGATTTCCAAATTACAGTATTATTAAAAACTTTGAACAAATATCCTGATGTTGACTTTCTATCATTGTCCCTAGCCCAATCAGCATCTGTATAACCCAACAATGGCATGCTTGAATTACATTTAGTATACAACATTGCAAAATGAACAGTATTCTTCACATATCTTAGTACTCTCTTTAAGGCTCTCCACAAATCAATGCTTGGCTTTGACTGAAATCTACTCAAATAATAAACAGATGCAGATAGATCTGGCCTTGTTCCTACTGTGGCATACATTAATGTTCCTATTAATGACCTGCACTGTCTTTCATATGACATATCAATATTATTTTCATCACAATCCAATTTAAAATTTGCGTCCATTGGTGTTTCGCTACCCTTACAATTTTCCATGTTATACTGTATCAGAACATTTTGTAAATATTTTGATTGATCAATTAAAATGCCATCATCTGTCTTTTGAATTGATATTCCTAAATATGTTAACTTATTATTCCCCATATCTTTCATTCTGAATTTTGTCTTTAAAAAATCTTTTAATGAAACTATGTCTTTAGTGTTTGATCCTAGAATTAATAGATCATCAACATACAAAAGCAAATATAAATCTCCTTTACTATACAAACAATAATCATTCTTTGACCGATTAAAACCATACTTTGTGATTACATCATTGAAATGCTCATACCAATATTTAGGTGACTTCTTTAGCCCACAAAGAGACTTGGTTAATTTCAAAACATATCCTTTCTTAACATTCACACCCTCAGGTGGTTTAAGATAAACTTCTTCGTCTATACGACCATACAAAAATGCTCCTTTGACATCCATTTGATGTATATCATAATTCCTGTGTGCTGCGACTGACAACAACGTTCTCATTGTTTGAAGTTTCAAGACCGGTGAGTATACATCTTCTTGTACATCTTTTCGCTGAAATCCACAAACAACTAATCTTGCTTTACATATTGTATTATTTTCTCCTACATTCTTCTTTGTGAATATCCACTTACTATCAAGTAACTTTACATTGTTTTGTTGAGGTACTTCTTTCCAAGTTCCACTTTCTTCTAAAACATCTATTTCTGCTTTTACAGCTTTCATCCAATCATCTTTGTCTTTTCTTTTTATAATTTCACCTAAAGTTTCTGGAACTTCTTCATGACATGTCATTAGACAGTATAATGCATCTTCATATTCATCTCCACTAAAATCACTCATAACATAATCTTTCTGCCATTTTGGTTTTCTTATATTTCTTTTGGCTCTTCCTGTTTCTACAGCTCTTCCTTTTTCTAACACCTCTGCAATCTCTGTTTCATCATCTCCTATAGCATAACCTAACATAATCATTTTCTTTCCTGTATTATCTAATTTTCGTCTCAATTGTTTAGGTATGTGATTATAAGCTATACAGCCAAAAATACGCATATTTGACACATCTGGTTTCCTTCCCTCCCATAACTCACTAGGGGTTTGATTCCTGCCTACTGTTGAACTTCTATTAGTTACATATGCTGAATACAAAATTGCATCTCCCCAAAACTGTTTATCTAACTCGGAATCTAACAAAATTGATCTTGCCTTTTCTACTAAAGTCCTATTCATACGTTCAGCTACTCCATTCATCTCTGGATTGTAGGGGACTGTGTATTGTATTTGTATACCATTATTTCTACAAAACTCATGAAATTCTCTTGTCACATATTCTCTACCATTGTCTGAACGCAACTTTCACACATAAATCACGATTAAAATGTTTTGTAGCATTATAATAATAATCCTTAAATTTTTCGAAAACTTCAGATTTCTGTCTCATCAAATAAACTATAACCAAATGTATGTAATCATCAATAAATGTTACAAAGTAATTAAACCCTTCTCTACTTACAGGTGTTATTGGCCCGCACACATCTGTGTGAACAAGCTGGAGTGGTCTACTTGCCCTGTAACCTGTCCTGTTAAACGGCTGTCGTGTCATTTTACCCAAAATATACGGTTCAAATAAAGAATGTTTATATTTAGTGTGTTTTAATTTTTCTAAACCTTTTACCATATCATTTTTAATCAAAATATCTATATTATTAATTTCTAAACGGCCATATCTTCTGTGCCACAATTTAGCCTCATCTGTTGTTAAAAAACAATTATTAGTATTCAACTTATCAACATAAAACTTTACTTTGTATAAAGAGCCTTCAAGATTTCCATTCATGAATAAACAGTTTAAATGGTTATAAATTCTTAATTTAACTTTTTCAAAACATACAGACATGTTTGACACTTCCATTTTAGACACCGATAATAAGTTTTTTCTCAACTCCGGAACATAATAGACATTTTTTATAGTACACTCTGTATATCTTTTTCCAACATAACACTTAGCTATAATATTACCAATACCTATCGCTTGTAAAGCTACATTATTTTTAGCTGCGGCAATATTTTTAGAATTTTTCAACTCAATATAGTCTACAAACAAGTCTTTATTATTAATTAGATGATCAGAGCACCCAGAGTCTATTATAAATTCAACTGTATTACCTTTATCTGCACTATGCACTTCCACTTCATTCAAATCACTAATAAATGCTGCTCCGCTGCTCTTCTTCCTTCCTGACTGGTTCCTGCATGATACGACTGTCCTTCACCTTGTCCTCTGCCTCTACTGAATCCACGTCCTTGTCCTCTGTCATATCCTTGACCAGCACCTCTGCCATATCCTTGTCTAGCTCCTTGATAGTATCCTCGACTTTGTCCATGTCTTTGATTCTGTTCATATACTTGGTTTTGTCTATACCTTTGTCCTCGTTCTGTGTAATTATTTTTCCCATGGTGTCCATGATAATTTCCTCTACCTACCTCTACACTGATATCTTTTGTGTCCTGGCTTCCCGCATGTAAAACAGTTGAATGCCTCCTGATTAACGTTATCCTGTGTTTGATTATTATGCTTTTGACGTTTTTCCTCTTCAGCTAGCAATCTTTTCTACACAAAAATGTATGACAAACTATCCAATGTTTCTAATGCAGTAATTATGTTGCTATAGCTGTCTGGCATCGACAATAAAATGTAGTTTACGCGTTCCTCTTCAGATAATTTTACATTTGCTCCATTCAACTCGTTAACTATACATACACATACATACACACACACACATACATACACACATACACACACACATACACACACATATACTTACATATTGGATTGAATGATCTGACAATAAATGATTTATTATTATTATATACTTTCCATTTCAAGTAGATGTTCTTGTAAAGTTCGTTTTTCATTAAATTTTATTTCTGACAATTTTCTTCTTAAGAAAAGTGTCCCTACAGTGCTTTTTCTTTGAAAGTTTTCTTCCAAGCTGGTCCACATAAGATAAGCTGTATCCTTTTTAACATAATCGATATGAGAGTCTGCCACTCCTGCGATAATCAACGCCTGTGCACGTGATTCTTGTTTTGTATTTTCCTTCTTCTCTGAATAATCTGCATTTTCTATAGCACATAAACAATCATTTTCCTTCAAAATACTTCTCATACGAAATGCCCATGTATGAAATGCTTTTCCACGAAATGGCTTAATCCGAAATTTTTCTCTCTCACACGACATGGTCGCCATTTTGAGAACAATCTTTTTGTTCACTTTTCCAATATGACTATTATGCTAGTCCGAACCAACCACGCTCTGCTACCATTGTTGAATATAATCGTGGGTTCGGACCAACAGGTTTTCAATAAAATTATACTTTGATAAATTAACTTTGTTTTATTTTAACTTTTACAAAATAACACACCAACATTTTCTTAACAAGCGGATACAGAGAGAGCGACAAAGATCCTCTTAACCACAGATAATTAATATTTTGGAAGGGATGTGCGACTTGTTCCTCAATACTATACTACGGATCAGGCATAGTAGATCTTTTTACATGCTAGCTTATTCATACTGCAATCATTCATCAACTTAACAATAGGTATATAGCTAGCTTTATTCCCATACTGTTCTACGTCTACAAGTAGATACTTTAAACGTAAACAACCTCATTAGTGATTTCATTTTTTTTTGTTTGTTAAAACCAGTTTGTACATCTGGCTCATTAGCAACATAACAGGGGCCTTAGTCTGCTATTGCAATAGTGTCAGAATGGTCTATAATTGATTTAATAAGGCCCCTAGCCCACGGCGTATTGAAGCGCGTTCGAAACTCGTTTGACGTGCGTACAAAGGGTAATTCTTCTGCGCGGGGCCTTATTAAATCAATGATAGACCATTCTGACACTATTGCAATAGCAGACTAAGGCCCCAGCTGATTTACCGTTAGTTCTCGCATCGATTTCATTCGTTTTAAATTTGCTTTATTTATTTTTCCTTTTTTTCCTTTGTTCTTTGCCTTTTTTGCACTTTGACCCTTTGCTTTGTCACTACCTACCAACCATTATGGCTGACGCAAAACTTAGGGAATTGATAAAGAAGCGTGGAAGCTTCAAAGCTAAGCTTACGCATTTCAATAACTTTTTAAGGTTACTGCCTAGCAACACAGACTTAGATGATTTCCAGGAGGTCGAATTGACTTTAATGGAAACGATGTGTAAGGAATTCGACGTGTTACAGACTGAATTGGAGCTGTTGTCGGAGAATGCTGACGACATGTATGGTAAGAGGGAGCAGTTCGAGACGCAGTACCATGCGTCGGTGGCGCGCGCGAGAGCAATCCTCGCACCCACGCGCCCCTCCTTGCCTGCGCTCCTATCTGCTGCTTCCACCGAAGATCTGCGGCACGGCTCTGGCTGCAAGCACGACTTCGTTCGACTGCCCAAGATAGACTTGGCTATTGGAGATTACAATGTGGCATCACTAATATGAAAACTTAGTCGGTGGTTTTCTACATTTTGACTATGGTCTCTCTCTTACAATGGCGGTTGCGTTGTATAGCAGCATGTTGTGCTCAGTTGATTAAATAAAAAGATTTTTCTAAGTAACACTCTCTCTCTAGTGTCCCATATAGTATAACAGGTTTTGGGCCCAGGCATGAAAGATTGAGGGTACCTATTTCGAGTTTCGATTAAGTCGCATTGTAGCAAAGGTTGGAGCCCTGCGTAGCCCGTGGTTCGAACAAGCAAACGAGAAGTTTAATGGCGGCAGTGGTTTGCGCGGCAATTCTATTGGTGTTAGATTGCGTGCTTATCAGAAATGTCGAATTCGGAGAATATTAGTAAGACGATCGTTCTTAATGGTCGCAATTGGCAAGCATGGCGTTTTCAAACAACAATAGTTCTCCGTTCCAAGAAGTTATTGGGATTCGTGACAGGCACTGAAGTGAGGCCTGTGGAAGCTGGAAATATACAAGAAATATGGGATGAGAGAGAAAATAAAGCCCAAGAGGTGATCGTTACTAGAGTCGAGGAGACAGTAATGACGTATTTGATTTCGTGTTCCAGCAGTCGTGACATGTGGCAGAAGTTATGTACTTTATATGAACCGGCAACGAGAGTCGGGGTGCATTTGTTGCAACAGAGATTTTTTAATATTAAGTATGAGGACCCCATAGCTGTGTTTATATCGAAGGTTGAGGAGTGTGTTAACCAGTTGGCAACAGCAGGAGAAAAGATATCAGAAAATATGATAATAACAAAGATAGTTATGTCATTACCTGACAAATACAAACATTTTGCCTCAGCTTGGGAAAGTATTCCAGAAGAAAAACAGACATTGCAGGAGCTGACAGGCAGGTTGCTAGTTGAGGAGGAGCGCAGTGGCAATGGTGCTATTTCCAGTGCCAGTAGCAGCGGACAGCTGCTGTCAGAATTGACTGTCAATTCTGCATTGGTAGTTGGTGCGCAGCGTACTACAAAGTGTTTCGATTGTGGTAAAATAGGCCATAAAAGGAATGAGTGTAGAAATAGAAAGTGCAATAACTGTCACAAGGTGGGTCATTTAATGAAAGACTGTAAGTTGCAGAAAAATAAATTTTTCAATACACTTTCTCGAAAACTGGTTCTTATCGCACTACGATTAGGTTCACATTTTATTTCCGCACACGTGCGGAAATAAAAATTTCCACAGATAAGTCCAAATGGGTTCAATGCCTATAGCTTTAACGGTGGTGATTGTTTTTTTTTTAATCTCCGCAAAGAGATATGCGTCTATACGGCGTAAATATTTTTTTAGTATTTAAATTGTGTTTATAAATAGAATATCATAGTTATATGATTATTTAAAACAAATATTTACTTTTTTGAACAAATTAACATAAAATTGTGTTCTAAATGCAAAAATATTTGATTTTTCTTCTTTTCATATTAGGCTGCATAGCGGCATCATACCTTTGCTTCTTCTTCAGCCTGGCGAAAGTAAAGCGCGGAAAAAAAGTAAATTAAATCATAGTTTCTTAGTAATTCCTGACAAAAATACTTTCTGTTTTAATATTTTATTTCTTCGAAAGTGTATTAAAAAACGTCGTTTGAGACGCGTGGGGATTTGTTATTGCACTTCTCGGCTCCATAACACCCTCGCCTGCAATTCGGGTGTTAATTCCGCGCTCGAATGCAATAACAAAGTTTCCCCACTTATATCAAAATGTACTATATTGAGAAAAATACGAATACTAATTCTAAAACTTCATTTGTAACAAGAGAAATTCAAGGTCATTTATTAAATTCAAAGTATTTTGTGTTAAATTCAGGGGCAAGTGACCATATGTGTTATATTAAAGAGATGTATTCAGAGTTTTGTGAATTAAGTAATAAAAGATTTGTTACAATTGGTGATGGTAAAAATTTAGAAGTTTTAGGTATTGGAAAAGTTGATGTGTATGCCTATAATGATTCAGAGTATACTCTCTGTACTTTAAATGATGTGTTATATGTGCCTCAATTAAATGTGAATTTGTTTTCTCTCGGATCAGCCATTAATAAAGGTCACAAGATGGTTTCAGATTCTAATGGATGTAAGTTTTATAAAGATGGTTGTGTAACGGGTGTAGCTGACAAATATGATAAAATGTATGTGATGAAATTTAAATTTAGTGATCTAGCTTTGTTAACTTTGACAGATTGGCATAGTAAGATGGCACACCAAAATTATCAGTATGTAAAAGAGTTTTTAGATTTAAAAGGCATAAAATATGAAGGGCAGACTGATCAGTGTTTACCGTGTATCCACATAGGTTACCCTTTCATCAGAGTAGTAGTAGGTCAGTTGAACCAGGTGAACTCATTCACATGGATCTATGCGGTCCAATGGAGGAAGTATCAGTTGGGGGCTCTTCATATTTTCTTTTATTGAAGGATGATTATAGTAGTTACAGGTTTGTTTATTTTATCAAGAATAAGTATGAAACTAAAGAGAAAATTGAGGAATTTATAGAGCTGTTTGAAAATGAGTTTAAGTGTAAAATAAAAAGATTTAGGTCAGATAATGGAACAGACTTTGTGAATAGAGTAGTAGAGAATAAGAGTTTTGATGTTACTTTATTGAGATAATTTGGCACTAAAGTATTTACACATATACCTAAACAGCTTAGATTGAAGTGGGACTCTAAGAGTAAATTAGGAGTTTTTGTAGGTTATGGTGATTGTACAAAAGGATACAGGGTGTGGTATTCTAACACAAGAAGAGTAGAAACTTATAGGGATGTTGTATTTATCAAAAACAAGAACGAAGTAGTAAAGATGAATATAAGTCCGAGCATTTTAGTATCAGATGAAGATGCTATTGTACAAGAACCCCCTCTTGACAAAGACAACAGGGAACAGAATCAAAAAGATAAACAAGTGGAATTACAGGAAGATAATAAAGAGATTGAAATAGAAGAATGCAAAGAAGTTGAGCAGCAAGAAGACGGGATAGGAAGTAATGAAGAAGATGAAAGATCAAGTGAAGTTGATTTGGTGGAAGAGTACTTAGAGGAAGAATTCTTAGATGCAGCAGAAGAGACATCTGAAGAAAAGACAATTTCTAGAAATAGAAGGCAAGTTAAGAAGCCTGTATGGACAAAAGATTATGAGATGGCATTGATAGCACAAGGAGAAGAATAATTAACTTATGAAGAAGCTGTTAGTGGAGAACATAAAGAAGAATGGCTAAAAGCAATAGAAGTAGAGTTAGAAGCGCTAACCAAAAATAATACATGGAAAGAAGTTAGTTTACCAGAAGGCAAGAAAGTAATTGATACTAAGTGGGTATTTAAGATTAAGAAAGAAGGAAATAAGGATCTTTATAAAGCTAGATTAGTTGCAAGAGGTTTTAAGCAAGAAGATAAGTTTGATCATTCAGAGATTTATGCTCCATTAGCTAAATTACCTACACTGCGGATTTTATTAGCAATAGCTAGTAAATATAACATGGATATACAGCAGATGGATGTCAATAGTGCATTTTTGTATGGGAACATAGAGGAGGAGGTGTTTGTGGAGAAACCTAAAGGTATGAAGAAATTTGCCAAAGTATTGAAGTTACAACGGTCTTTGTATGGATTAAAAAAATCTCCAAGATATTGGAATGACAAATTTAATCAATTTATGGTTAAGGAAGGGTTCCAAAGAAACCAGAGTGACTACTGTTTATATTATAAGAAGGATAAGAAGTTCTATATCTTACTTTATGTTGATGATTTGATTTTACTTTGTGAAGATGAACAAGATATAAAAATATTTAAAGAAGCACTACAAGAAAAATTTGATATGAAAGACTTGGGGAGTAATAATCTAAAATATCTAGGAATAAATATAACTAAGAAGAATGACGTAATTGAGTTGGACCAAGAGCAGTATTTAAATAATTTATTGAAGAAGTATAATATGGAAGGATGTAAACCTATAGCAATACCCATAGAATAAGGTTTAGTCTTAGAAAAAGAAGTAACTACGGATAAAGAATTGATAAAAAGGTGCAGGCAGTTAATAGGCAGTCTCATGTATGCTATGTTAGGAACACGTCCAGATTTGTGCTATGCATTGAGTTATTTAAGTCGTTTTCAATGTTGTGCTAATGAGAGCTTATGGAAGGCATTAAAAAGAATTTTAAGATATATCAAGGGTACTCTAGGATTAAAACTAATTTATAGAAAAAGAGCAGATGTGCCGTTAGAAGGGTATACAGATGCTGATTGGGCAGGAGATCAAGGGGATAGAAAATCTACATCAGGGTATATAATGAAAGTTTTTGGTAATATAGTGTCATGGTCTTGTAATAAACAGCAGTGTCATTATCAAGTACAGAATCAGAATATGTAGCATTAGGAAAGGGAATTGCAGAGGGTTGCTGGATTAGGAATTTATTAAGAGAAATAGAAGTTGATTGTAAAAGTTTTATTATAAAAATTGATAATCAGTCTGCAATTCATGTTGCCAAAAACCCAGAATATCATAAGCGCCTTAAACATATTGATATACAAAATCAAAATATTTTTATTTCACATAGGCCTAGATGGGCACTTATAAAATGTCGACAAAAAGGTGCACGGTTCGGGTTGGTCGTTTCCTATGGAGAAGAACCGGCAAGAAACTCCATGGTTACTCTTTTCAAATCATTTGGTGTTACAATATTATCATGTTACAGAATTAGTTGTTACTACACAAAAAAAAAAAAAACAAGATGAAAAGTTAACAAAAGTTAACGAGCATCTGGGAATCTACAAAGCCTATAGTGTTAGCCTATAATGTTCACACATTCACAAACAATCGGTAAAAAAGAATCTATACAAAGTTAAGAAAATATTGTAAAATAGTAAATTAAACAAGTGACACAAATATTGTCATCAGTGCTGTAACTATTCTGAGCAAAAGATGTATAAATGGTTTGAAAACTATCGTAAAGAATCTGGTTAGATAGATGAGAAAAAATGAGATTGAGAATAGTTAAAGACATCCACATATTTGTGCCGTTTATGAGCTACCAGGGAAGCCGCATGCGCAGAAGGAATTAAAGCCAAACTTCTTTATCTTCGACGTAGTCCTTGATTTTGTAATATGCTTTTTTAATAAGGACACGTTTGATGTAATTTTTGAACTTTCCATCGGTCAGTTCTATAACTGACTTTAGCAACTTGTTATAAAAGCGTATACTGTTTATAAGATTAAGTATCATTTTGTCAGACAGAAAGTTGAAAGTAAAATTGTACATTTGGAGTATGTACCTTCAAGGGATCAGCTTGCTGATATATGTACTAAAGGATTATGTAAAGTTATCTTTGCTAAGCTGAGAGAAATGTTGTTCTCTTAGTTGTTATTATGTTTGGTTTTTTAAGTAGAGTCGAGTCTATAATGTAGAGTCAGTTGTGAAGTAGGAAATGGTTATTTGCATTGAAGTATTGTGAAAGTTAATGTTATGATTGTAAGTGATGTTTACATTGAGGAAGAGTATTGGAGATTACAATGTGGCATCACTAATATGAAAACTTAGTCGGTGGTTTTCTACATTTTGACTATGGTCTCTCTCTTACAATGGCGGTTGCGTTGTATAGCAGCATGTTGTGCTCAGTTGATTAAATAAAAAGATTTTTCTAAGTAACACTCTCTTTCTCTGGTGTCCCATATAGTATAACATTGCCTCACTTCAACGGGGACTATCAGCACTGGCTTGAATTCCGAGATACGTATCTTTCCCTTATTCATAATAATAGTAGCATACAGGAAATTAACAAATTTCATTATCATCGCGCAGCGTTAAGCGAAAGCGCATCTTTAGTGATAAAAAGTATCGATTTTAAAGCCGACAATTATAATATTGCTTGGCAAATATTGACCGAAAGGTACGACAATGAGAACCTTCTCGTAAATAATCATTTGCAGGCATTATTTAATCTTGAGTCCATTCAACCGGAATCATCTAGTGCATTACGCATTAAGATTGATGTCACAAACAAAAACTTAAGAGCTCTTGAAACACTTGGACATCCAACTAAACATTGGGACTTATTAATCATATACATTACAAAGAAATTAGATTCTGTGACCAATCGAGAATGGGAAGTATTCAAAAACAATTTAGACACATTTCCACATTTAAAAGATTTCTTAAAATTTATATCGAACAGAGCAGACTTACTTGAATCCTTAAATCATAATAACCACACATTACTTACAAACAATACATCTAGGTACTAAAAATCATAATGAAAATAAAAAATCGAATAACTATCTTACAACAACTAAATCTAAACCTATTCACAAATCTGAGAACATCAAGTGTCTTAAGTGCTCTCAGAATCACTTTCTATTCAGTTGTCAACCTTTCAGAGACATTAACATTGAAGCTCGTATTAAAAAAGCATCAGAAAGCAATGTTTGTATGAACTGCCTTCGACCTGGTCATACAGTAAAGCGTTGCAATCTATCTCATCGCAAGTATTGCATATGTAAGCATAACACCCTCTTACATAGGGAGTCATCAACAGAAAATAGGTCAGGAGACAAAGTAGCATTGTCAGCTGATGTCGTTCTACCCTGTACAGACACTACTCAGTATCAAATTTTACTATCCACAGCTTTGGCTAAGGTGGCAGACGTCAATGGAGGCCTTCACACTGCCAGACTCCTTTTGGATAATGCCAGCACCTCCAACTTTGTTACCCGAGAGCTCTGCGGGAAGCTTGGTCTGGTGACTCACAGCACTAGATCCACCGTCACAGGTATTAACGGACAAGTTTTTAGTACCTCAGAAAGCTGTCGTCGTCATTTACAATCTTGTTATGGTGGCTATGAGGCGACAATAAACTGTTTTGTCTTACCAAATATCACACGATCGATGCCTGGCTCTTACGTGGATAAAAAATATAAAACCATTCCGCAAGGTATTCATTTAGCAGATCCTTCATTTAATGTACCTTCGGCTATTAATATTCTTGTAGGCGCTGAGGTATTTTGGGACGTCTTAGGTTCCGATACAATTAATTTAGGTAAACATCAACCTAGATTACATTCTTCAAAATTAGGTTGGCTTATTTCGGGCTGTGTTACACAGTCTCCGCGTCGCACACAACCTTCTTATTGCCATTTTCTTACACATGAGGAGTCTGATTAGCTGACTCGCTTCTGGGAACTCGATACTGTATCTTCTGGTAACTGTTTTTCTGCAGATGAACAGGCTTGTGAAAAACTTTTTCAAGAAACCACACGTCGTGATACAAATGGTCAGTTTGTGGTTACCATACCATTGAAGGACTCTCCCGAGTGCTTAGGTGACTCTTATGCACTGGCCAAGCGTCGATTTCTCTCCCTTGAGCGTAGGTTTGAGCGGGACTCCACTTACAAAACCAGATATTTACAATTCATGCAAGAATACATTGAACTCAATCATATGACAGAACATTCCAAAACAAATAATAATTCAGATACAAACTATTATTTGCCTCATCATGGTGTTGTCCGCGCGAGTCTATTACGACTACGAAACTTCGCGTAGTTTACGACGCATCAGCCTACACCACCTCAGGCAAGTCCTTCAATGACATCCAGATGGTAGGACCAACAGTACAGGAATATTTGCTATCTATGGATAGCAAATATTAAGAGTATGCTCTTAAGGTTCAGGCAACACAAATTTGTCGTAACGGGAGACATCAAAAAAATGTACAGAGCAATCTTAGTCGAGCCATCTCAGCGTCCCTTAAAACAAATTCTTTTTAGATTCAATTCTTCAGACCCTTTAGAGAAGTATACACTAAATACAGTGACTTACGGTACTTCTTCAGCTCCATATCTAGCCACCAAGTGCTTGGTGTCTCTTGCAGATCAATGTTCAGACTCAGAGGTTAGTCAGTCCATCAGACGTGATTTTTATGTAGATGACTATTTGAGTGGTGGTGACTCGATTGAGTCAGTCAATAAACTCTGTCTAGGTGTAGTAAATACTCTCGAGTCAGCAAAGTTTCACCTTCGTAAGTGGCAGTCAAATAGTCAAAAGATATTAGATTCACAAACCTTAATGCAGACAAACAAAATAAAACTTTAAACCTCAACGACACTCCTAGTAAAACACTTGGGTTATACTGGGACAGTAAATTAGACATACTTTTCTATTCAATGAAATTAAAACCTATTTCTAAAATAACAAAGCGTAACATATTATCTTAGGTAAGTCAGGTTTTTGATCCTCTCGGCCTCGTCGGGCCATGCATAGTTCAGGCCAAACTTATGTTACAACAACTGCGGTTATTAAAATGCAACTGGGATGATGAAGTATCAGCTGAATTAAAAACACAGTTTCTTGAGTTCATCCAATCACTTTCAGCTCTTAATTCTCTTCAAATTCCACGTTGGGTATCTTACAACAATACAGCTTTTATTAAAATACACACCTTCACAGACGCTTCAGAACGCGCGTATGGCGCGTGTACGTATGTGTCCTCACATCGGTCGCACTCGACGGAATAGTTTGCGTTCGCCTTTTAGCCTCCAAAAACAAGGTTGCTCCCATAAAGCCCACAACCATACCACGTCTGGAGTTGTGTGGTGCGCTACTGGGAACTCGACTTTTTCTGAAGGTACGCAAATCACTCACTCTAGACTTCAATCACCGTTTCTTTTGGTGTGACTCAACGATCGTGTTAGGTTGGCTGTCTACATTGCCGAGTCGACTCGAGAGTGAGTGAGATCCAAGAAGCTACGGCCGGCTAGACGTGGAACTATGTACCTTCAAAGAGCAACCCCGCTGATCTTGCATCCCGGGGGGTGAAGGCTGATTGCATCAGCTCGTCCAGTCTTTGGTGGTCGGGTCCTGACTTTTTAAATCAGAAAGAAATTCAATTTCCAACTTCACCCAATACACGAATGCATTCATTACCTGAAATAACTTTAGATACAGTCGTTGACCAAAATAAATCATATCATAGCAATTCAATTTCTAATTTAATACATAAAAAAACATCATTCACATCATTAATCAGAATTATAGCCTAAGTCAATCTTATATTACAGATTTCTCAGCAGGAAATGTTCCCTGAGGAATACAAATGTCTTAGAACTAATCAGACCTTACATAAAAAGAATCGATTAGTCTTTCTCCCTTCATCGATTCAGATAACTTAATATGCGTTGGTGGGCGTCTTAATAATTCTAATTATAGCTGCGATATTAAACACCCTATTTTAATATGTAGTAAACATGTTTTGACGAAAATCTTATTCGAAAAAGAACACAAAACACTTCTTAATGCAGGACTACTTTAACTACTTCTAGCACACATTAGACTCACCTATTGGCCCTTAGCTGGCAGAAACTTAGCTAAGCAGATAGTGTGTAACTGTGTTCGTTGTACTCGCTTTAAAGCTCAACCTGTTCAAATCGTCCTGGGTAATCTTCCAAGTGCTAGAACGCATCTCGAGTACCCTTTTTTGAATACAGGGCTTGACTACGCCGGACCAGTGCTGATAGCCGATCGTAGACGTAGAGGATGTAAGCTTGTTAAAACTTATATTTGCGTGTTTGTCTGCTTTGCAGTCAGATCTGTGCTTTCACGCTTCTTAAAAGCTTCATCCAACAACATAGCGTCAGATATTGCAAACAAGGGCATGGAATTTAAATTCATTCCTGTCTATTCCCCACATTTTTGTGGTATTTGGGAGGCAGCAGTTAAATCCACCAAACACTTGTTACGTCGAGTCATGAGCCTAACTCACTTGACATATGAAGAGCTCTCAACATGTCTGATTCAGATGGAGGCCATTTTAAACTCCAGACCCTTGACACCCCTATCTACTGATCCATCTGATCTCTCGTACCTTTACCCTTCACATTTCATGATCGGACCACCACTCACATCAGTTCCTCGTCCTCAAATCACCGACTGTAACATCCGGCGGCTTCATCGCTTTCATCGGATCGAAAAGCTTCGACAACATTTTTGGCAACGGTTTTCTAACGAATAGGTATCTATTCTGCAACATAAAACTAAATGGCAGACAGGGCATGATCTGAAGAAAGGCACCATGGTCTTAGTGAGAGTCGTCAATCTCCCTCCTCTTCTGTGGCTGCTGGGCAGAGTCGTCGCTGTGAAACCAGGATCCGATGGGCATAATAGAGTCGCCGAGATCCGTACGAAGAAGGGCACCATCACACGTGCATATAACAACATTTGCCCTCTTCCCGACTCATCATCATCATCACCTTGAAGCCTTCACACCCTTCAACCCGGGGAATATGTTCCGGATCATCACATCGCGCCGGCATGTAGGATCGCGTCATACGGTTCTACGTCACATCAATGCCCCACCTAACGCCGGGCCCTTGACCATACAGCGGACACTCGCTCGCCGTCACTTACCGTGCGCTTACACCGGCTATTTTTATCTTTTAATCTCAGTCGAAATTATAGTCTTCTCATCGAAAGGCAGTTTTATTTAGCCGAGACGACCAGCATCACAACTAGAGCTTGACACTCAAACAGAGGTATCTACTGAGAATGCAGTAACTGCTTTAAGTTCTCTTGTAGCTGAGCACCTAAACAAAGGAAACAAATGCATATCTATTTTCCTAGACCTCAAAAAAGTATTTGACACCGTCTCTGTCCCGATCCTTGTGAACAAGCCGGAATAAGAGGGATTGCTCTCAGCCTTCTCAAAGACTACCTTTCCAACCGGCAACAAAGAGTGAAAATAGAACAGCAAACCAGTGAAGATGTAGATGTATCATACGGTGTCCCACAGGGTAGTGTTTTAGGGCCTGCTCTCTTTCTCCTGTACATAAACGATCTCTGTAGCATGGAAATAAAAAATGCAAAAGTATTCTCGTACGCTGATGATACATCTGTTGTGTTCTCGGGTTTGTCTTGGCATGAGGTAAAATTGAATTGCAGAGGCAGGTATGGCTCGGGTAGCTGCATGGCTTAAAGATAACTTACTCTCACTAACACGAATAAAACCAACTACATCGGTTTCAGTATCAGTAACCGGACAAAGCCTACTAAAGAGTTAGATTTAAAAGTGCACACATGTGCAGACATGCCTCCTACAAGCTGCAACTGCTCATTGATTGAGAAGGTCACTGAGACCAAATATCTAGGTGTTATGGTAGATCAGGCACTGTCGTGGTACCCCCAACTTGAGCAAACTTCTTCGAGAATAAGGAAACTCAGTTGGATCTTTAAAACCCTCAGACATATTGTTCCAACCAAAATGGTGAAGTTCAAAAACCGTCCCGGAAATCTTCTCAATGAAATATATGTAGGTCTGGCACAGTCTGTATTACTGTATTGTATCCCAATTTGGGGCGGTACAGCTAAAACAAAGTTTATACATTTAGAACGAGCGCAACGTGCATTAATAAAATTTTTTTTTTTTTTAAATAAAAGATTCTCCACTGAAAGCGTTTACTAAATAATTGGCCTACTTTCAGCTAGGAAATTATATATAACCCAAACCGCTCCCAAAAAACACAAAACCCTACCATACCAAAAAAACAAAAAAGAGAATAGATCCAGTTGCCCAAATTCCTAAAACTAAATTTGCTTGCAAGCAACTAAATAAGCGCTCTGCTCAACTGTACAACAAAATTAATGGACATATTGTGTTCATATACAAAGTGGAGCAGGACGATTGACATTCCTTTAAACCACGTAAAGAGTGGCATGCTCTTTACCCGTATACAAAAAATCAATCAAATCCAATGAATACTTTAGCCACAGGAATTTATTTTTTATTTTCTTATTTTTCAACATGATGTAGATCTGAGTCATATTAATATATAATATATTAATGCCTCCCTTTCAACAATATGTCGGCGTATACCGTGTAATGCTTAAAAATAATACAACATAGCTTGTAATACTACATCAACGAATACATCGGTGTAAATTAACACAAAAACAGGTTTCTTATTACATAATAGCATCACTGGGACCAGCTCTTCCCAAGACACCAAAACTGTTGTTCACGCAATTGCCCCCAACATCTGGCGTAATACGACTCCCAAGAATACAAAAACATAAGTCGAACTCTTAAAATCAATAGGACAACAAAAAAATTGTTACGCCATAAAACAATAGAACAGTCAGTTAAATTATTTCTTATCCGCCCCAATCCGTGTTCGAACGAATACATATGGTATAGATAAATCTTTAAACTTGACAGCGTTAAGAAAAAACAAACCCTGTACAAATAACCTTACAATAGTGACCGGGTCGAGCAAAAAACCCATAGTAACACAAAAGAGAACCCTGCCATCTTCTATTACCTAAGAAACGAGAATAAATTGCATAGCCAGACAATTAACAAACTTAGAAAGCCTCGCCTAAACTACCGATAGTATAGAGGTATTAAAACCCAGACATCCAAAACAATGCGAGATTAATAAAAAATCTAGCAAAATATCACTAGTTATTAAGCTCTTTCCACAGGAATGCTAATAAGCTTTTCCACAAGAACAGTGATAAGCTTAAACTACACGGGTACACGCACATTATAAAGACACGCAACACATAACGAATCATTGCGAAGCTACAACAAAGAAAAACGGAGCAACACAATAGCAAACACCATCCATGATCATCAAATTTAAATAGGGAAATAGTCCATATGATCGGAGATGGAAACTGCTTGTTTAGAGCCATCGCGCACCAAGTAAACGCCATATTTTTCCTGTCGTTCGACCAGCATATGATAAGAAGAGACCTAGCTAAATATGTTGAGGAAAATCAAGATCACCCGAACATAGCACTAAAAACGCGGGAAACCTGCTTACTACCATAAACCAAGGAAATACAGATGAGCAAAGGAAAAAATATATCAAACAACAATACAAAGATGGCGTCTGGGGTGGTGGAGATATCATTATTGCAGCAGCCGAGTACAACAAATAAAAAGTACACCAAGCTTGGCCTAGTGCTCCCACTACACACCGCACGCAAAATACGCGCTTAGACGTGGACTTGCGGACACCAGCCCGCTATACAATACAATATATACCGACACAGAGATCCACAACACGCCCTAGCCCACAGTATTGAATAACAATGGGCATAAGATTTATCTTATAAGATATAATAAAAAGCGAAAACCTTAGATTAGACACATCACAAGGCAGATCAAGCTGCAAAATAACGTGGCAGTCTGGAAACAGAAAATCGCAAAATGACCATATACTTACTGCTGCGGACAAGCCAAATATTTAACTCCATAAAAGGCGAGTGGAGAAAGAATATATCAGACCATAAAATTATTCTCCCGGATATTATTACTCTGAACCTCAAGAGGATGGAAAAAAATTCGACACTACATAGGCAGAAAGCCAACGAAAAACCAATGCACAAACCTGAGCTGGAATTCAACTACAGAAATTACGACTATAGCCGACTCCAAAGTGAGGAAATAATGAAACAATATCAAAAGGAATTTAAAAGCCAACCTCAGGTAATAAATCTATAAAACAAGAAAAATACCCATGGGATTCCTTATGAATATCATGAAATCAGCAGCGGCAAAGGTTCTTATAAGCAGACCAATCAGATCTAGAGAACATAGAATCGCGCTCGCAAAACTACAAAAAGCCAAGTTTAACAAAAACTTTTACCCTGGAGAAACATTTGCAATTAAGCAACTAAGCGAAGCAAGACACAATCATCAAAATATAAGAAATAGCGACCCGCCCCGGCTTCGCACGGGTCAATGTTATACATATAAACCTTCCTCTTGAATCACTCTATCTATTAAAAAAAACCGCATCAAAATCCGTTGCGTTTCAAAGATTTAAGCATACAAAGGGACATAGGGACAGAGAAAGCGACTTTGTTTTATACTATGTAGTGATAAAGAAGAGGAAAAATGTGAAGTATTCTTTAGAAACCTAAGCAGACCTCACCCATCACAACGAATGAGAACAACATACGATTTTTACAGGAGATAAAACGAACATGAAGTGTAACAACAAACAACGTTTTATACCCATGTCAAGGTGGGAAGAAGAGTTTAAAAATAAGCAGGTCCACACATAGAACTCCTACCCAATTAGAACCCATCAGACTTAAAAAAGGAACTCTCAGAAGAGGAAATAAGTGACATCATTAAAAGCAATGAGCAACGGCAAAGCACCAGGTACTGACAAAGTAGTTTCCGAGCTATTCAAAGCCTCGCCAACAGACATGCTATCGGAAGTTATAAAACACATGCAGGCAGCATGGGTAAGCAATGATATACCAATGTCTTGGAACAAAACGATCCAAATTCCAGTGCTTAAAAAAGCAAATCCAGACGGAATTAATGACTACAGAAAGTTATCTATGTGTAACGTGGGATATAGAATATATGCGAGCTTTCTTCTAAGCAAACTGGACGCTTCAATAAAAGAACTAAAAAAATACCAAGCAGCCTTTCTTCGCAATATATCGACCGACGATCATATTATTATGTACACACTGAGAATTCTTGACGAGGAATGGAGAGCAGGCTCAAAAACATATGTGCTGGCGTTAGACATCGAAAAAGCTTTCGATACGCTGGACTTGAACTCTCTTAGAGACATTTTAGTTACTAGAACTAACAAATATCTAACAAATAGAATTATTAAGGCATGCATGAATTAATTCACCTGCATAAAATGGTTTGGCCAGCAAACGGAATCGACGCACAAAGGCAAGGGAGTCAAACAGGGATGTCCGCTATCCCCACGACTATTCACCATAGTAATGGACGACGTTCTCAGAACATTAGAAGAAGAAATAGAATGCCTTCATCTAGACCAGGACCATGAGATTCAACTCCCTATCACACTGTCCTTTGCAGATGACGTGATAATAGCAACAAATAATCTGGAGTGAACTGGATGAAATAGTCACCAAAATCAAACCGTTACTGGAATCAGCCGGACTCCACATTAATGAAACGAAAACAAAACTACAAATCAGAGACCCACACAGCACGGAAACCCGAAGTCTTATTAGAATTGGAGGAATCAGTATTCAACCGGTAGACGAAATTAAGTACCTAGGCACGTATATAACATCGACACTTAATAGAAACAACACAGTCAACGCCAGATGTAAACAAGCGATGTGAACTCCAAGGCCCTAATATCTTTCATAAAAAACTCGAAAATGGAGTGGAAAATTGCGCTTCTTATCTATAAAATCCTCATAGAACCTGCAATGACTTACGGTCTTAAGGCAGCGGCACTCACAAAGGCAAACTGATCGAAACTCAGAAGATACGAAAGACTCATTCTCAAAGATACGATAAGGGGTACGCGAAAACCCCCGAACAAAAAAAAATCACGCGAAAGTCTTATGGGAAAAACAATTACCAAAAAATCAAATGCCTACGGTTATGCTACTACGGGCACATCCTCCGACGGCCATAGCCCCACTTACTACACGCAGCTATTAGATACAAGACGAAACGGCTAAAATTTGGAAGACCAATATATACATGGAACGAGTCACTCCAACAAGACATGGAATATTTCAATAAAAGCAAAGAAGAATGGATTCAGTTAGCAGCAGATAGAGAAAAATTCAAATCAGCCACTGAGGAAACATATTACCTTAGCGAAACTGACAGTGAAACAAATACTACTGACGATGAAACAACATAATATTATTAAATAGGGCGTGCCAAGAACGAACGCAGTCGCAACCACCATAAACGAAGGTCAAAACACCATCAATGCTCATTCCTATGGATTGTACCTGTCTTTACCACTATTCCTATATTGGCTCTAGGCTGCATAGTCGGCTGATTGTGCCCGACTGGCCGCGGTTGGTCGGGCTTCCTTTCCCATCCCAGAGCATGTCTTTCCTTACAAAATCGTGCCCCCTGGTGTATCCAGCTTGTCCGGGTCAGGCTTGCTCCTGGCTGGGTGTGGTGCTCAATCATCATCATCATCATCATGATGTAGATCTGAGTCCGTAATAATAGGTAAACATTGTAAGGTCAGAAACCTTTGCAAAAACGTACGATTCTATTCTCTACGTCTCAATATGCTTGAAAGACAGAGAAAGGTGTCATACGACCCCACTCTGACGCGCCCCGCCCACTCCCACAAAATATTACAATTACAATAAGAAATATTACTTACGCAAATAATGCATTAGTGGTGCATAGAAAATTGCGAGTGTGTGTGAGCGGATTTTTTTCGGCAAAAAGTCCTTGTCTCGGTAACGTCAGTCAGTGCATAGCGGCGCCGTTTGAGATGAGCACACGCATACTTTTTTTATCACAAGACGAGCCGCGCGCGCATTATCGTGATTTTATGAAAAGAGTTGTTATTGTGATTAAAGACGATTTATGATAGTTGGATTAGTGCATAGGTTAGTGTGACTTATTGTTTGGTGTTAGTGTAATATTAGTTAGTTATTTAGGCATTTATTAGGTAGCTAGTTTTGTGATTTAGGTTAGGTTTGTCAGTTTTTTAGTTTAATTATGCCTCAAATAACGTACATAGCTGCCGAGTACACCGACATGGGACTTACGTACGGAGAATGTCACCAAAATGCGGCTTTAGCATTGCGTACATATCGGGAGAGATATGGTAACACAAGAACGTGCCCTACCAACGGCTGCGTTTTTACCCTGGCCGTCCAGAGGTTACGAGAGAATTTGCCTTTAGTTCCTCAAGGAGAGGGAGTGTCTTCAAATTCAAGTAACGAGGAGCGGATATTACAACATTTTGAAAACAACCCGACTTGTAGCCTCCGGAACGCAGGCGGTTTTGTAGGAATATTGGCAATAAAGCAAGTATTAAATATTCATCGTGTAATTTATTAAATAACGTAAACTGTCACAAGGCTGCTGTTTCAAATGTACCAGAAAAGAAGCGACACAAAAACTTTTAAAATGAGAACTACTTTATGGTTGCGTTCCATTCCTAACAACCACCCCTGAACGCAAACCCATTTTTGCAATACAATACGAATTTTTATGCTCGGTTGTCCCCTTAGTAAGTATATCTGCAGTCATTTTATCACCTCTACAATAATTAAACTTTATCTCTAAATTATTTACATGCTCTCTCAAAAAATGATATCTAATATCAATATGTTTAGAACGGGGTAAATAACATTCATTGGTAGACAATTTTATAGCGCTTTGATTATCGCTAAATATGTGAAGCGGTCCGGCTAGGGGCTGGCCCAACTCAACGTGCAACTGTCGCAGCCACAGAGCCTCCTGCGCTGCCGATGACATAGACATATATTCCGCCTCGGCCGTCGACAGAGCCACCGTTTGCTGTCTCCTTGAGCACCAGGATATTGCGCCTCCCTGAGAAATAAAAACATAGCCCGTGCAGGACTTACGGTCGATATTATCGCTGGCCCAGTCTGCGTCGCAGAATCCTCTCATGTTTGTTTCACCATCTTTGGTATAAGTGAGCTTCATGTCTTTAGTTCCTTGTAAGTATCGTAGTACCATTTTGACTGCTGTCCAGTGTTCAGCTCTTGGATCCTTATTGAACCTACTGAGAGTATTAACCGCAAAGGAAATATCAGGCCTTGTACCTTGAGCAATGTAGAGAAGACAGCCTATGGCTTGTTGATAAGGGTAATCCATTTCCTTGTCATCGGCATTCTGAGTAAACTTCAGACCAACTTCTATTGGTGTTTTACATGGTTTACAATCAGACATGTGAAACTTCGTAAGTACATTTTTAATGTATTTTTCTTGGTCAATCATAATGGTGTCTCCATCCCTTGTTATGTTCAGACCTACACACTGACTAGCCTTGCCTAGGTCCTTCATCTCTAAGTATTGCATAAGCCTGGTTTTAATCTTGTCTCTTTCTACTTCATTAGAAGTAAACAAAATAAGGTCATCAACCCATACAGCAATGTAGGTATTCTTGTCTACATTGAAATAGACACATGGGTCAGACTTTGACCGTTTCATCCCAATCTCTTGCAGCACAGTGTTTAGTTTTGAATTCCACAACCTGCTTGCCTGTTTTAGCCCATATAAAGATTTATGCAAATGACATACCTGAGGACCTTGTTCGTACAGCTCTGGTTGCTTCATGTATATTTCCACATCAATGTCTCCTTGAAGGAATGCTGACACTGCATCTAGCTGATCAATCTCAAGCCCCAATCTTGCAGCTAGAGATATTAGATAACGAATGGTACTGTACTTTACAACAGGTGAGAACACTTCCTCGTAATCCGTGCCCTTTCTCTGGGCATATCCTTTAATGACGAGCCTGGCTTTAAAACGAATTATATTACCACTTTGGTCAGTTTTAGTTTTGTATACCCACTTGCAAGGTAAAACCTTTCTATCCGAAGGCAAGTTCTCTAAACTCCAGGTGTTATTTTTCATCAGTGAGTTGTACTCCTCGTCCATTGCCTGTCTCCATTGTTTGGCATATGATGATGAAAGAGCCTCTTCTACTGTCTGCGGATCAGAGAAACTAGAAAGTAAACAATACATACTGTTTTCATCTGTATCTGTGTTATTCCTTTGTGATCTGTTTCGAGGCCTCAGTGTGATGTTCTGCTGATACTGTGAGTGTACATATCTTGGTGGGACATATGTTTCATCTAAATCCCCTACGTCCGTCTCATACTCGCTAGAATCCTGATCACAATTCTCATTTGTTACACAATCACCAGCAGTTTCTTCATCTGATGGCATGAGGTTTTCTACCTCAGACAGGGGTACTTCTGTGCGTACCGGGACACTGCTGCTGTGACTTGTGGAAGTAAATTGACTACCTGCCGACTGTGACTTCACTTGTGAATCTTGATAGTTAGTAGATGAAGCTGAAACATCATTAATAGCTGTTAAATCACTTTTGCAATTCTCTAAAAAGGTGACATCTCTGCTTTTAATAACTTTGTATGTTTTTTCATCTAATAAACGATATCCCTTTGTACTGTCACAGTATCCCACTAGAATCATCCTTTTTGACTTCTTGTCCCACTTTTGCCGTTTTTCCTTTGGTACAAAGACCATGGCCTCGGAGCCAAATATTCTCAGATGAGACAGGTCAGGTTTGTGTCCATTCCACAATTCAAATGGTGTCTTACCATGTAAAGCTTTAATAGGAGATCGGTTTAAAATATATGCTGCAGTCCCCACTGCCTCGGCCCATAGTTTCTTCTGTAAGTTGGCATGGAACAGCATGCACCTAGCTTTCTCAACTAGTGTCCGATTCATCCGTTCGGCCAGTCCATTTTGTTGAGGGGTGTAGGGCGTGGAAGTCTGATGTACTATACCGCTGTTGGATAAATATTTTTCAAAATGAGCATTGCAGTACTCGGTACCATTATCTGTTCTTAATACCTTAATTTTCTGAGAACAATGGTTTTCAACTTTATTTCTATAGTCCTTGAAAATGTCTAACACTTTGGTTTTATTCTCCATGAAGTATACATACACCATTCTTGTGTAGTCATCTATAAAAGTAATATAGTACTTCATACCTGAGCAGCTCAAGTTCTCCATGGGTCCACAGAGGTCAGAGTGAACAAGCTCTAAAGGTACAGTAGCACGTGAACCAATATGCTTGAATGGCAACCTCGACTGCTTGCCTTCATAGCAGGAGATACATCTTGTCACATTACTTTCAGTATAAGTCAAAGTCACACCCTTGACGCATTCAGGCAGCTTGTTGACATCTGAAACATTTAAGTGGCCCATACGCAGGTGCCACAAGTAAGTGTCACTACACTTCTCCTCACTAGAGCTTAAATGTGCAGTTTCAGGACTATTCTCTGTATCCAATGTATATAATTTATTATATAGAGTTGCGGAACATATAAATTTGCCACGTGAATCATGAACATCACAGCTTCTTTGAGTAAATGTTACTTTATAACCACTGTTAACGATAGTACTCACTGAGAGTAGGTTGACAGCTAGGTCAGGAACATATAAAACATTTTTTAACTGAATGTTCTTACCCTGCGCTAGTTTGACATCAGTGTATCCAACTCCTTCAACTGACAGCGGCTCTTTATTAGCTACAGTTATTTTCTTCACCGGTGGCTCTGTGATATTGTACATCCACTGTCTATTACCAGACATATGCATGGACGCACCTGAGTCCATGAACCATTTGTTATGGTTTTCTCCTGAAAATGCTGAAAAAGCTGCTATGAAACCTGTGTCCTTTTTGCCTTTTTCATTCTCAGTCTTGTTTACCTTCTTAGCACTTGTACAAAACTTAGCAAAGTGTCCATAGCTATTGCAATTGTAATATATCTTCATCTTGTACCTTCTTCTTCTTCTTCTTGGCCCTTTAGCCTTTGGTTGTTGTGGCTGACGTTGATATTGTTTCCTTGACTTTGAACTAGCATACAAAGCAGTACTGATGTCTGCTGATCTAACTTCCTGTAGGAGCTTGGTCTTGATAAGATCGGCACTAATCGTCGCGCCAGAGCTCTCAAGCCCCATTATCATCGGAGCGTAGACATCGGGCAGACCGGCCAGCATCAAGGTGCCCAGCCACTCGTCGTTGACTTCAAACCCTATGTTGCGTAACTTGTGAGCTGTGGTCATTATTTTGTGAATGTATGATTCCACATTGGCGCTAGATTCCAGAGTAGTATTCACTAGGTCTTTCAACAGTCCAACTCTTCTGGTCAATCCGTTGTCATCAAACACTCGTTGCAGAGTTTCCCACACTTCTTTGGCGGTCTTACAACTTTGTACATGTATATAGTTTTGCGGATCTAACAACAATATTAACTTGGACTTCGCCTTGATTTCCCTACCAGAATCAACAACTTTGTCATCTTTGGGCTCCACACATTGCCACAAGTCTTCATGTTCAAGGTATGTCTTGACACTGTTTTGAGTGAGTGAGTGAGTCACAGAACTGTCCATAGAATTTTGAAACGGCATGCACGGCGACCTTACAAGTTCAGAAAATTTCAACAATTGTTATCCAGAGATATGCCAGTCGGAGTGTTTGCCGATGGCTTCTCGACAAAATATCAGACGACCCTGACTTCATAACTAATATGATGTGGACAGATGAGAGCACTTTTACAAGAAATGGAGTTGACAAAACCTAAGATATTGGAGTAACGAAAACCCGCGCCTAAGTCGAGAGTCTTCATTCCAGTACCGGTTTTCACTAAATGTGTGGGCTGGAATTCATAGGAACAAAACAATAGGTCCAGTATTTATTGATGGGACGTTAAATGCAGAGAAATTCTTAGAACTTCTTAGTGGCCCAGTGTCAGACTATACGGAAGATTTACCTTTGGACGTGTATGGACGACTGTGGTATCAATTGGACGGTGCACCCGCTCATTCCGTAGTGCCTGTTAGACAGCGACTAACGGATAGGTATGTTTAAAAGTCAGTGGATTGGCCGTTTTGGTCCTATTCGATGGCCAGCACTGGACCTGATACCACTGGATTTATTTTTGTGGGGGGCCGTAAAAAACGAGGTTTATGCACGAGAAGTGAACACTGTGGACGAATTAAAAATTAAAATAATTTATGCCTTCGACAAACTTAAAAGAATGTCAGATGGGGACTTGTTAAGGACGCTGTTACATTTTCGATGAACTCAAATTTAGGTATCTAAAGTCGCACACAGCAAAATCACGCGTACGCACACTACGCACACATTGAATCACTCTGAGCGCTCGATTTTATACTTCACTTATAATAATCTTGGTCCTAGATATTATTTATTTTATTTTATTGAAATTGATTCCGGAAGATTACCTGGATCTTTGAAAATGCATTTGGTAACTGGTACTTAGTACCGTCGTCGCCGTGATAAGTAGGTTAGTATTTTCAACCAACTTCAAAAAAAAGGTGCTCGACCCATTTGTATACTTAATTTTCTCAAAATCTACTGATTCAATATATATTGATCGGGTTTTAGGGAAACATCCTCATCCTCATCCATCAACATCATCCTTTAATTTAATTTATCATGTTTGTTAGAGAGATTTGATCTTTATGATTGACCCTATCTATTGATGCCATAAAAGCACAGGATGTTATTTTCTTGGAATTTAGCGGGTTCGATTCCTGAGTGAGGAATTTTCGAAAAAAAAAAGCTAGTCTGTTTATAAATTGTTTTCACCATGTCATAACATAAAATCACGCCTGTTATGATTTAGGGGGCAAACAGATGTAGGTACACCTTACACACTTACAACGTACATAAAAACTAAACGCTAAACTTGGTGGCAGATCCCACAAAGTACAAACTACAAAGTTCCATCAACAACAATGCTATATTTATGAAATTGGCACCAATAACGAAAAGTGGTCAAGTTTTCGTCGGCGCCAGCTTGGGTTTTGGTTTTGATTTCATATTCATTATTAGCGACTCCAATAAAAACATGAAATTGATACCTATGACTAAAAATCTGGAAATCTCTTAACCGTTTGCGGGCCAGGTTGGCCGCTGTAGAAATAATCTGGCCAAATGGGGTATTATCGACCCGTCCCAATTACAATGTCAATGTGGAGCTCCTCTGCAGGATATGCCCCACCTCCTTTCTTGCCATCCTGCACAGCCACCTGCACCTTCCAGGATTTAAACGAAGCCATCGACAAAGCTGTGCAGGTGGCAATTTACTGGTTGGGTATTATTTGAGTCTATCGACACGCAAAGAAGAAGAAGCAGCGACCCCAAAAAAAAAACATGAAATTGACACCCATGACGAAAGGTAGCCGACTTTTCGTCGGCGCCATCTTGGATTTTGGTTATGACCCTATATTCGTTGTTAGCGACTCCAAAAACCATGAAATTGACACCCATGAGGAAAAGTTGTCCAATTTTTGTCGGCGCCATCTTGGATTTTAGTTATGATCATTTAATCGATACTAGCGGCCCCAAAAACTATGAAAATGACATGGCACCCATGATAAAAAGTTTTCAAGGGAAGGACACTTATATCGTTACTTTTAGGTAGGCGGTTGGGGTTTGGTGGGGGGGAGGGGGGAGGTCATAGGAACCCTCCGAGGGGAGCGAAAGTCGTCGGAGATACATAGTTTTTTTTTTTATGAGCTTTTTAAAAGTGACATATTTTTTTAGTAAAAATTTAGTATCGTGCCGCAGGCGGGGAGGGGGGCTTAGAGGGGGAGGACAGGGGGGTCCCCTTTGCCTCCTGGTATCACTCTCATGAAAAGGTAATGCACCAAAACCGATTAATGTAATCTAACCTCAAAACACTTTTTATTCACCTAAAAAGCCTAAAAGGTCTACAAACACTAGTATTTAAGAACATTGTTACTTAGCCCAAATATATGGGAAAAATATATGCTTTCCCGCTTTTTTTTTACGTGGAAAGGGGGTATTTACCATGCTACGACTCCATGACGCGCGCTCGCTTCGCTCGCATATTAAATAACACTCTTTGACTTCTGTCCCCGAAGTGCCGGGCCTCCCCCGGCCTCCTTCGTCGGCCTACGGCCCGGTGCCCATGCCGCCCTTAAACGATACTGCCGCGAGACGGTCGGGGTGGGCGTCCGCTTATTGAAAATTTCAAAAAAGCTTTCTATTTGTATGTACTATCTACAAAAAAAATTTGAACTTCGAAATTCTTGTCCACTAATGGATATTTTATCCATTTGAAGTATTGGAATATCAAAATGCTGAATAAAGTTTTTTTGGAATCTTTGGGTGTTTCCAGTAGTAAGTGTGCTTTGCTCGCTGAACATTCCACACGTACGTTATACTCTATGCTAAAATAGTCTGTGGTGTGGTTCAAAATACTCATTATCATGTGTCATGGTGTAAAATGTCACCTTTTTCTATACAATAATATCAATAATTCTGCAATTAATATCTCCGAAACTATTCATCTCCGATGGTTGAAATTTCACAAATGGTTTTCTTAAATTAGTAGGAACCTACAATAAAAATTACAACATCCTAGGTTAAAGTATCGATATAAGTGTCTAGCCTTTTCAAGTTTTTATCGGCACCATCTTGGATTTTGGTTTTGTCTCCATATTCGTCATACATACTTACAAACCGGTTAAAATCATAACGGTCCTCCCGACCATCCACCTTCCAAACCTCACCACCGATAGCTTGACCTTATCCATCTAAATCTTAACCTTAAGAGCTGCTTAACCCCACCCATCCATTTCGCAACCTTGTCAACAACTGATCTTACCCAACGTAATGCAAACCACATTCTAATAATAAAAGTATGAAACTCGAACTTATTTTTAATTCAGTCCGAAAAAGTATCAACTCCTTTCGAATACGCTAAACGACGACGGTACTCACACGCATGCACACTACAATATTTTCTAGTAATTTTATCGTATTTATTTTTTTCCCGAAAGCGATACACCCGTCCTTCCACGAGCGCTTCTGAGCGCGGACATACTCTATGAGCGCGGAATGATGAACCGCGAGTGCAAAATGTATGAAGAAATCGGCAAATGTTTTTATTTTAGCTAATAATTGGAAAATATGTTGATTTTGATACAAAATAATTAGCTGAACGTATAAAGGACTATATATACTGCAATTTTTTATAATTTTTAAGATTTAATATGCTGTAAATTTTCCTAAAATCGTACCTAATCTGATCCTACTTTTTAAGATTTTCTGCGATTATTGTGATGGGAAAAAGATATTTGTGCGAAAATGTTGCATGAAGATATACAATTTTTCTAATACCAATCTGGAGATGAATATATTATCTTTAAATTAAGACCATGACACCTTCACATTTATGATCGCTTAGACATTAAAATGGTACCTGAAAATCACTGTTATTTATAGAAAAATGTAAAAGCGTCCTTAAGACGAGTCCGTGAAAATTTAATAAGACGATGTCACTTGTGCATAATGAACAACGGGGGACACTGAAAATTTAAAAATTTGACTATTGATGATTTAAATTCTGATTGTGATGTGATATTATGTGATTAATTATTCAATCAGTGATCTTTTATTAATTGACAACTCGCAACTTAGTGAGTTTATGCCACTGATTTGTTGTTCTTCGTCTAAAGTACCTACGCCCAGCACCTCCGCCGCCCGCTGCTCCCTGCACCACGCCGCGCAATAGGTCAGTGACTTTTCGTAGATAAAGCGTGTTTACTTTTTATGCAGTTGATTCTGCTATTTATTTTGTTTGAAAATTGCAATTTTTAAATTTTCCATTAACTAAAAATCTTCATGTTTTAAAATGTTTCGATGGACTAGTACTGTGCTCGTTTTAATTTAATGTCGTAATTCCAGATCCACATTGTATAATAAAAATTACCGAGACTGCAAAAAAACTATAGTAGACTGGATACAACCACTAACCTATGAGGAAACCGAAGAACTTCTGGAACACGTTGCGCAGCCGAAACTTTTCAATTTACCATAACCTCACCACACCACACCACACCACACCACACCACACCACACCACACCACACCACACCACACCACACCACACAACACCACACCGCACCGCACCACACCACACCACACCACACCACACCACACCACACCACACCACACCACACCACACCACACCACACCACACCGCACCACACCACACCACACCACACCACACCACACCACTCCACACCATACACTACCTATACATACCACACTACACATTACACCATATCCATCATAATTATAATAATAAGTGTACTCCTAATGTCACAGTACACTACTTTTTTTTGTAAACTCATGGTTAGTATAAGTATACGGCAATGATATGGAAGCGCGGAGTCTCCTAATACCGGCACTGTCTTGCTTAAAAGGAGGCTCCAAACACGTCTAAATGTACTGAATATGCTAATTGTGACAATAAACTATTTTGTATTTTTTTTATACCACTTAAGGAACCTACTTGCCAAATTTGGAATCTGTAGACCCAGCGGTTTAGGCTGTGCATTGATTTTTAGACTTTGTCACCCCATTTCCCCCTCTTAGGAGTTGAACTCTGAAAAAACCTGAAACCCGTTTCTACTCCTTTATCAATAGGAGCACTCCTGTGAATTTTCGAATAAATTAGTGTAACTGATCTTATTTCCCCATACAAACTTTGGAGCCCCGTTTAAACACCTTAGGGGGTGAATTTTGAAAAATCCTTTCTTAGTGCACCCCTATACTACATAAAGAACCTACTTGCCAAATTTGGAATCTGTAGACCCAGCGGTTTGTGCTGTGCGTTGATAGGTGAGTCAGTCAGTCAGTTTCTTCTTTTATATATTTAGATGATGAAACGAATAGAAACAAAAGACACAACACCGATTACTCACTGGACTCTTCCCAAGGGCTCATTAGCGCTAATGTCGATGTTGCTCAGCAATTCGCAACGTTCTTTACCAATATTACAATTAAAACCACAGAAACGCTAGATTCTTCGTCATCCCTTCCCATTGATTTAATAAGAGAGAATGTTTCAGCCTGTCCTGTTGAATTTAAATTTTAACATATAAACCCTGTGGTCGTTTTGAAGGCTTTTAAGCAACTTAAAATAAAAACTACTGAAGACCTTTGGGTCATGTCTACTAAAGTCTGTGAATCAATTGTAGAGACAGTAGCTCCCTATTTAGCTTTCATATTTAAATTATTTGTAGACCAAGGGGTATTTCCAGATTTAAATAAATATAGTAAAGTTATACCACTTTTTAAATCTGGAGACAGCAAAGACACAAATAATTATAGACCCGTATCTATTTTGCCGGTTTTTAGCAAGGTATTTGAAAAAGTAATGCTAAATCAAATGCTCAGTCATTTTAATCGGAATGACATCTTACACGATCAACAATATGGTTTCAGCAGAGGTCGTTGCACTACTGACGATGGTGTTACTCTACTAAAACACATCTTTAATACATGGGAAGAGGCAAAAGATGCAATAAGCATCTTTTGCGACATATCCAAGGCATTTGATTGCGTGGATCACGACACAAACAAGCACTTAGTTTGGTAAAATCATATTTAAATGATCGAATGCAGCAAGTACAAATAAATGCCGTAAATTCAATAGGATTAAAAGTAAAAATGGGGGTACCGCAAGGCTCAATATTGGGCCTTTTCCTTTTTCTAGTAAGTATAACATATAAATGATTTACCTCAGTAAATTAAAGGTCGACCTCAAATGGTGTTATTTGCTGATGACACATCACTGATTTTTAAGGTTAATAGACGTGCACAAGAGTTTGTCGAAGTAAATAATGCTTTTATTTTTTTCGGATCGGAAATTTTCAAATAAGCCCTTCCGCTCTGGACTGAGCAGGAGGAAGTGTCAGACTTTTACTGACTATCCTGGCAGGCATCGGTTTAGCGCCGCCGCCGATTGCCGCTACGAGGACACGGTGCTCCGCCCAAGTGGAGCAGACCTGCACAGTGTGCTCCCCCGTGTCTTCCGGTCGATCCTCGCAGTGGTGACACCCGGGCGTTTCCTCCCGTCCGATTAGGTGCAGGAACCTTCCGAAACAACCATGTCCGGTGAGGACCTGCGTCAGGCGGAAGGTGAGGGCGCCGTGGCGCCTCTCTAGCCACTCCTCAAAGAGGGGACTTACCGCCACTATTGTGGCGTGCCCTAAGTAAATAATGCTATGCTTAAGATTCATAACTGCTACATGCATAAATGTTTCGCTACTTCTTACATTTTTCCGAATGTAAGAAGTAGCGAATGTAACGTTGTATTGAACAGGGAGATACTAGAATTCGCCGAAAAGACGGTTTTCTTGGGGATTACGCTTGACTCGAAACCGCAATGGAGTCTTCACTTAACAGCGATTGCAGGGCGGCTAAGTTCAGCCGCTTCCGCTGTCCGTAGAATCCTGCAATTGACAGACGTGGATACCGCGAGACGAGTCTATTTTAGTTACTTCCATAGCATCATGTATTACGGTATTCTGCTATGGGGACGGGCTGCGGATATAGACTCAATATTTATTCTGCAAAAGAGGGCTGTAAGTGCCATCTATAACCTGCGCAGACGCGAATCTCTAAGAGAATTGTTTAAACAAATTAACATCATGACGGTACCTTGTCAATATATTTAAGTAAACATTATGTATGTTCGGGAAAACATACATCTTTTTAGTAAAATTAGCGACAGGATAATTTTAATACTAGAAATAAGGCTAAATTAGATCAGCCACGTTCTTGTATGAGGTACTGTGTAAAATGTTACAATAAAATACCACTTGACATTCAACAACTTAATGAGTAGAAGTTTATAACATGCATAAAACGCACACTATGTAAGCGAGCATATTATAAGTTGGGGGACTATATCGTAGATAAAAATGCTTGGGCCAAGGCTGGTCCTACTCCACAGCCACTTGGGCTCACGAACGAAGATGTTTGGAAATATGCTCCCCTCTAGTTCTTTTATTTATTAGTTTTCGTTTGGAAACTTAGTTACTTTGATTACCATTGTTTTATATAAATTAAAAGCATTATTTCAGTTTTTGTAAATGTGACCATGTAGACTTTCCATTAGGGTTAGTAGGGCTTATCCTAATATTTAAAGTTTTAATTGTGTGTGTTTTTTTTTTCTTTTCTGTCTCTGCATTGTGCTTACATAAAGAAGCAACAATACTGTACCCAATGCTATGTAATATCTTACTTGATTTGAAAAGAGTGTCCATGGATTTTCGAATGGGCAACTACAGTCCATTCACAGTTATTATGCCTGCGGCTGGACTGTAGGTAGCTTATTTTTGACTATGCAAAAGTGACTGTCACGGGCCTATTTGAAATATATGCTGTGAGTTTGAGTTTAAAGTACCATTAACTTCATAAAAAGTACAACATAGTGTAAACTTTTAGTGTAACATTTATTTACAAATAGCTGTTGCCCGCGACTTCGTTCACGTGGAAATTCTGTTTCTTTTGTTGAAAGAAAGACGTGTACCCAGTCCAAGACATTTAATGTAAGAGAGAGAGACCATAGACGCGTCCATGGAGGACGAAAACAACAAAAGGCGTGTACACACACAACACCTCTACCCTTAATTACTACAGTAAGACAAACTTAAAATATCATTAAGACTACAACATTTAACAAAAACAAGTAAAATCAATTCATTAAGTAAACACAAAAAACAAGTGAATTAATTTAATATTAACATAAAACCCTACCGTAAATATTACTAATAAAACTTATCCGCCATCCCACCCATAACTCACAGGTGGTTTGCGTACTCTCATTGGACGGTAACTCGCTCCAACAACATTATCAGAATCTTCCCTATTGGGCGACACATTGGATTTTCCCGGCGATCCACAGGAAATATCTAGTGTTAGCGACGAATACATAAATCATAATTTTTATGTAACTATGATGTTATGTAATTAATTTCATAAATACTCATATACTTTCATTTTGATTTTGTGCTAATATCTCGTAGCGAACGGTCGTGTTTTTGTTAGCTCCACAAAATTAATTGTCAAAAAGTGTCTTTATTAAAGTTTATATCACGAATAATCACGATTATTGTTTGTTCAAAAGTGTCAATTTATTTTTGTGAGTGACTGTGTTCTACCCTATAATTAAATTTGTCTTCAATCTTCTACAATTATTGACAAATTACCGTATACTCTACATACTATACAATAAATTCGACAACTAGGTAGGTACATAACAACCGTAGTAGCGCGTGTACGAGCGACGTCGACTGAAGCATAACGAGTCCCGAGTTCGATTCCGCTTCACAACATCTACTTTTAGGATTCTAAAATATTATATTTCCTTTCGCTATGGCGATGGTTCAAGATTCGCCGAAAAAAACCACTTTACCAGTAAAGTCTCCAACGTCGATCCATTATGGATCAGACTCTGCAATCAATAAAATTACGAACGATGATTCCTTGGAAAACGTTACTAAGAGATATAAGCGTAACTTCAACGAGTATTGTGTCCAAACTAATCCACCAGATGATAGTATAAAATCGATGTTCTCTGAGCTCAAAGAGCAAATAGATCTCAAATTTGAATCGTTGACTGCTTCTGTGATTACTTTAACACGACAAAACGAAGAAATGCATAAATCAGTTCAATTTATGTCAGGCAAATATGACGAATTATTGTCTAAAATCAATTGTCTGGTACAAGAAAACACTGATTACAAAACCCGCATTAAGACCTTGGAAAATAAATTAGAGCACTTCGAGAATGATATCCGTTCTACTGCTGTGGAGATAAGAAATATCCCAAAGCAAAGTGACGAGCACAAAAAGGACTTGACCAATATTATCAAAGATGTCGGCTCGGTTGTTGGATTGGAAACTTCTATCCAGGACCTGGAAATCCGCGATATTTACCGGTCTAAGTCTGAGGCAATTATTGTTGATTTCACTTCCGTAACTAGGAAAGAAGCAATGGTATTCACATCGAGAAAGTTTAATAAATCGCAGCGTGAAGCAAAGGAGCCCCAACTAAATACAGCCCTTATAAAAGTTCCCGGGCCAGCCAAACCAATATTCATCTCCGAGTGCCTTACCACTAAAGCTCAACATTTGTACTACATGACAAGGGGATATGTTAAAACCAAAAAACTTGCAGCAACGTGGACGTCCTACGGCAAGGTATACGTGAAGAAAGAGGAGGGTCAGGCCCCTATTCGTATAAAAGATGAAAGTGAAATTCTCAAGATTGTAATGTGACTAACTTTAAACCATCTATTGTTCATAGTGTCATTAATGTTTCTATGTTTTGTGTGCATGGTTCCCTTTGGGCATGTCTTGGCGATGTTCTATCGTGTCATCATTGATTCAATGATTGTAGTACATTCTATAAGCAATACCCCACGCTGTAAATATACACTACTTTCATTTATGATAGTTGCAGGCGCACTTGCTCGCATATTGTTTAATCATTACTTACTTATGGTAACCAACGAATACAAAACTTCAACCACGGATATATTATCCTTAAACAAAATAGGTTTTTGCATGTTTTTTCTAATATTTAATAAAAATGACTTCTTTGCACACTCTCATCAAACACGAATACTTAACAATTATTACTTTATCTCTATGTACATATAATAACACCATTTACAATCACTGGATCCGATTCACACTTAGCTGTTGTTTAAAGCTCGATGTATCTTTTGTACTTCTCTTATCCCTAAAGTTTTCTATAAAGACAATCTGTTTCAAAATTCGATAATACTGGTATTCGATAATACTGGTATTGAATCTATTCACCAGAGTCTCGATTCCTTAGTAGTGGCCAATTCTATGACATGCGAGGCAGAAGATATTAAATCTATTATTCCTGTACCAAACAACTCTCTAAAAATTCTAACTCAAAACATGAGGAGCATTAAATGTAATATGCCTAGTTTTAATACACTATTGACTCGTACGGGCGTTGAGTGGGATATGCTAATTTTGACGGAGTGCTGGCTAAAATCTACCCAATTCGTCCCTGAGCTGGAGGGTTATACTTGTACCTCTACGACTGCTAATAAAAACAAAATTAAGGTGTTGTCATCTATCATAAAACCAGTTATAAAGCTTTAGTAGAGGAACCACTCATGATTACCTTGATTGTCTTCTATTAAAAGTGAGCTCCGAGATATGCGTTATTGGCATCTACCGCCCGCCAGGTCAGCGTAACACAAGTGCCTTCTGTAATTCATTGGATACAGTGATTTCAAAGGTATCCAACCATAAAAACATAGTCATTTGTGGAGACATTAATATTGACATAACTCCTAACCATAATGATAAGCTCTCATTTGAATACCTCAACGTCTTGGCTAATCACTGTATACTTCCAAAACGAAATTGGAAGCCACCTGCTTTGTTGTCGAATCTTCAGTCACTGATCACGAAAGTGTTGGCATTGCTATCAACCTACATACAAAACTCAACCATCCTTCTTCTACGCTACGACGTATCAATTTTACTGAATTAGACAACACTATTAAAGAAATAAATTTTAAACCTATACTTGACTGCAGTGATGCCAACGTTGCTACCGAACAACTCATTTCCCGGCTAGACAAGGCCATTCATGACAATTCGCATGTGGTGAAATTGGCTAACAGGAAAAGAATAAACAAACCATGGATTACTACTGGTTTATTACGATGCATGCGTAATAGAGACAAGCTGCACAAAAAATTGAAAAAAAATCCCCATGATGAAGCACTCAATTTAACGTACAAAAGATACCGAAACTTTTGCAACACTCTTTTACAGAAACAGAAGAGAATGTATGAGAAACAGGAAATTGACAAGACCAAAAATAATAGTAAAGAGCTTTGGGATGTTATCAAAAATATCTGTAACACTACCAAAAAGTCAGACCATTCTTCGGCCCTGATCAACACTGATAATCCTAAAAGCAGTGTTGATGAAGCTAATAAATATTTTACAGGTGTCGGACAGAGGCTGGCGGAAGAAATTATTGGTAACGCTCATCTATCAAATAGCTACCGAACCTCCACTCCTATATCACCAAACTCTCTTGTCTTACTCCCTACTGATGAAAATGAGGTTGAACATCTCATAATGGACTTGAGGGAGAGTGCGGCAGTTGGAGTAGATCAGATATCGGGCAAAATATTAAAACGCTATGTTAAACAGCTTACACTTCCACTTACTCACATCTGCAACCTGGCCTTTACTACTGGTACCTTTCCACTGGCATTGAAGATAGCCCTTGTTAAACCTATCCATAAAGAAGGAGACAAAGACTGCATTTCAAATTATAGGCCTATCTCGATCCTGCCTACGATGTCCAAAGTCTTAGAACGTCTGATTAATATAGGCCTCATGTACTTTCTAGAGACAAATACTCTCCTGTCACCTGAGCAATTTGGGTTTCGATCGGGTAGGTCGACTGATGACGCTGTCCATGAACTCATTAACCATATTGTTACTAATATTGACAACAAGAAGAAGTGTGTAACAGTATTTTTAGACTTAGCCAAGGCCTTTGACACGGTTCCTATCCCGTTGCTATTGCAAAAGCTTGAGAGAATAGGAGTCAGAGGTCTGCCATTGCAACTGTTCAAGGATTACTTAAGTTGTAGGAAGCAACGAGTTAAAATAGACAACTGGATAAGTGATGAACTATCTGTTCATTATGGCGTTCCACAGGGCAGTGTCCTGGTTCCTAGCCTTTTCCTTGTCTATATTAATGACCTGCTTCAACTCCACCTTAAAAGCGGAAAACTAATATCTTTTGCCGATGATACTGCGCTATTTTTTAGTGGTAAAAATTGGGAAGAAGTTTTCCAAAGTGCTCAACATGGTTTCAATGAGGTTTGTCAATGGCTTAAACATAATGTCTTGACACTCAATTTATCAAAAACTAAATATGTTGCCTTTGCACCTAGGAGAAATCTTCTTCCACCTTCAACTCTCAGTATCATGGCTCACACTTGTTCCTTGTCCAATTCGTCAGGCCTTTGTTCACCTCTTCAGAATACAGACGTCATTAAATATCTTGGAGTGCTTATAGATCAAACACTAACCTTTAAGCCTCACATCGACATACTCGTGACTAGGATTCGTAAGCTGATCTACATTTTTAAGACCTTAAAACATGTTGCTGATTATAGGACTACCAAAATGGTCTACTCGGCACTCTGCCAGTCAATAGTAAATTATTGCATAACCTCCTGGGGAGGAGCAGGCAAAGTGCACCTCCTTGAGGTTGAAAGAGCACAAAGAGCGGTTCTCAAGGTAGGAGCTGGACTTCCTTTTCGTTACCCAACTGCTGAGCTTTATAATATTATTATTCCTGCCGCTAGGCGGCGATACTGTGAAAGTACTGTTACGTAAGGTTAAGTACCGCGAAACTTTACCGTAAAGAGAGCCGTTTTAGTATTTTGTCATTTGTAAGCTATAAATTAAGGTTTTTTAATACTGTTGTTGGTTAAAATAAGTAAATTAGGTCTGCCCCTTTAATTAGAAAAAAGTAAAACACTGTAAGGGGTGTCTAACCCCAAGTGAAATCAGCACACGCCAAGTTCCCTTACCAAAAAAGGACATCTGTACGCTGATTGGTCGAAGGTCGTACGAAGAGTTTAATTACCAAAAAAGGTAATCTTCACTACACTCCTCTCTGATTGGTCAGAGGGGCCTTTAAAAGAGGGCACATTCTTGTGGTCAGGCATTCCAAATCGGACAGTTCCTGAAGAAACAAGAAGAAAGCTGGAAGAAATCTCTGAAGAAAATACTAGTGTAAATAGTGAAGAAACAATAAATAAAAGAATTATTTTGAAGATTATTTATTAGTGAAAGATGTATGCCTTTGCAGGGGGGCGATTCATCTGACTGTGTAGACTTGTTTCCACAGGTAAGTTTGCAGGATGATTAGATAAAAGAAGGATCTTCATATAACAAGGGCTGCAGACGAATGTGATGTAGAGTGTAGCGTTACGACGTCTTGATATGCCATCCATGCCATTTTGTTTATGCCATCTCGCAGTTCAGCCTATGAAGCTGGCTACTGCTTAACCGGTCTAATCCTGTGGATGCCTCGAATTTAAGGCCTCCAGCCAGGGGCAAAATGAGCTTGCAAACTAAGCGACCACTCGCTAAAGGCACCCCCTGCGGGGTACGAGCCTCGGCTTAGGGCGTCGCTGGGGAGGGTAGCAAGGGGACAGGCTGGATCTGGTTTAGGGGCTGGTTTAATGCTATTGGCTCAGCATCGCGGGGTGGCTGTTGTTAGGGTGGGGGGGGGGGGGGGGGGGCGTTTGAAAGGGGACGTCGCGACGGACCACGACGGCGAGGTCGGAATGACGGCGGTCTGTTTTTGTATTTTCTAATCGTACTGGTTTCCCTATTGCTTTCCTGAAAGAGGGTGATAGGGTTAGAAGAGCGTGCCGTGGACGGCGAATGCTACTGATACGCGATGGTTCGTACCGAGCGGCCGATGCGATTAGGGGATTATTATGTTTGACAGCTGTGTCAAAGTAACGCTTTGAAAGGCGTTTAATAAATTGCTGGATGGTAGGCAATTTAAGATCTAAGTGTAGGCTCTCAAAACGGACAAATGGGGGGGCTCCGGTGATCTTACGGAGGAATCGGTTCTGCTAGGTCTGCATCCTATGGAGGTGACGGGGGTGGGCATGGGCGAATACGACACAGGCATATGTCATAATCGGACGGATGAGTGCGGTGTACTGACGCAACTTGCACTTGAGTGACAACTTGCTCTTACCCGTTATCATGTAGTGGAGTATACCCATAGCAAAGGCCGCTCGGTTATGAGTTGCTCTTATATGCGACGCAAAGGTCAGGTGTTCGTCGAGTGCGACTCCGAGATATTTGGCTTGCTTCTCCCAAGGGATAGGCTTGCCGAACATGGTGATTGGAGTAGGGGGGGTGCGATGAAGTCGCATCTTGTGGAAGAGTACAGCTTGACTCTTATCAGGGTTAACCTCTATTCTCCATTTACGGAACCAAGCGCCAAGTGCGTTGGCCGTTGTTTGGAGATTGAGGGCGATGGTGTTCTGCCTAAGGCCAGTATAATAAATGGCCGTATCGTCGGCAAATAGGCCTAATTGAGTCTTGACTCGCTTAGGGATGTCGCTGGTGAACAGCGTGAAAATAAGAGGGGAAATAACGGATCCCTGGGGGACACCTGCTCTGATGGGATGAGGAGAAGAGAGAGCATTCCCCATGCGATAGCGAAAGGTGCGGTCCGACAAATAGTCACGCAAGATGAGCACGAGACGGTCAGGCACACCAAGTTCGTATAGATTATATATTAAGCCATTATGCCAGACTGTCAAACGCTTTCGCAATATCGAAGAATAAGACAACCGTCATCGAGCCACGCTGGAAACCTGCGCTCAAATGCTAGACGATGCGGTGAACCTGCTGGATGCACGAGTGACCGGTCCTGAAGCCGAATTGCTCGTTGGTAAGCTCGGCAAAGTCTTTGAGTCGCTTATAAATAAGCCTCTCGTAGATTTTGCCGAGTGCACTCATTAGACTGATCGGCCGGTAGTTCGATGGCTCAGCTTAAGGTTTGCCTGGTTTAGGAATACCTATGACCGTGGCCACTTTCCAGTTTGGGGAAGATATTATTGCTCAGGGCACCACTGAAGATGGCTGCCAATAAATCTATGAGCTGAAGGGGGAGGAATTTAAACACCTTATTGGTGAAGCCATCGGCGCCGGGGGCTTTCCGTGGCTGGAGCCTATCTATGATGTTTTTCACTTCGTCAGGTGTAACTGAAGGAAGAGGATCATCAGGGTCTGGGTCTTCTGAGGGGGGAGTTTGGCTCTACGTTCGACTTCCGCGTTCACCATATCTAGGTGACGCTTGTCTACTGGTTGAGAGCTGGGCCTACATTGAGATTCCAAGCTGTCGGCCAGGCATTCGGCCTTCTCAGAGTCGTCAAAAGCGACGCTCTTGTCAGGGCGAGTGAGTGGAGGCAACGGGGATTCGTCGGTGGCACGCAACTTTCGCTGCAACTGCCAGAAGGCTAAGTGGGTGGGCTCGAGTTCGCTGAGCTCCTTGTCCCATTGATTTGAGCGATGCTCACTAATGCGGTCTTTTACAGCACGCTGTAATTTCCGCATGTGAGCTTTGTTCGCGTCGCAGGGTAAGGAGCTGTAGGCACGTATGGCCGCGTCGATCATTCAGCGCTGGGACTTTCCGCGAACAGTCCTTGAGTACGGACTGTACGTGATCTGTAAACGTGTTGATGGCGGCCGTGGTGTCTTCGACTGAGACTATGTGGTCGGGGATACCGTCCAGTAAAGGTGACAAGTCAGATTTCAGATTAACGCTTATTTTCTTCCAGTCGGTGACTACAATAGTAGGGGGGGTTGACTGGGGTCTGAGGGACCCGATCGAGGGATAAGGTGCATGAGAGTTTGGCGATGGTCAGAGTCGCTCGACTCTGACCATCGCCAAGCTCTCATGCACCTACACCGCTACATGAGCTCTCATGTAGCGTCTCAATCATATGCAACTTCAGGTTGATATTTTTGAGCAGCGCTATATCGAGCACATCTGAGCGATAGTTGGTAGTGGTGGGGTTATGGGTGTGCTCCATAGGAGCGACAGGGTCAAAATTGAGGGTCTCACCTAGATCAAATAAGCCTCTCCCTCTCGGGTTTGTCTTAATGCTGTTCCAGGCGGGATGCTTGGCATTGAGGTCGCCCGCTGTGATAACGGAATCACTCAAGCCGAAGAGTAAGTTAAGGTCTCTGACCAGAAGATTATGATCCTCCGGTGTATTAAAGGGGGGGTGGACCGGTTGGTGACCGGTCATGCCTAGCCGACAGATTGATACCTCGAGATGAGGTGCAAGTGGGGGGGGAGTAATGGGGATGCAGTGCAGATCCTTGTGATAATAAATGAATGTTCCGCCACGATGGCAGCGTGACCGATCGTTGCGAACTATACGAAAGTTGGTAATTTTCGGGTGACGGTGGCTGGGTTTCAAAAAAGGCTCCTAGATGAGGAATATGTCAACTTGATGGTCACGGAGGAAAGAGGTCATCTCATCGCGTTGACCGTTGATGCCGTTGGCATTGAAGAAGCCTAATTTAAGGGAACGGGGTTTGGTACACGCTACTTTCTTGTCAAGCTCTGTGCTTATTTAGAAAGTGCGCGGAGGGCAGACTCTATCCTAGTATAGGCCTTGAAAATTCGACGGATTTCGCTGAAATCCTTTGCCCCCCTGAGTTCAGCTGCCATTCGGTCAGCTTCGGGGGTCACAAATACCTGAAACCTTGCAAAGGTATCAAAGGTGCTTTCCTCCTCGGCCTCAGGGCTAAGAGACCTGGGCTGGGTTAGTGGGACAGTGGGGGCGGCCACGGGAGAGGGTGCCGGGCAGAGGACGGGTCCGTCCATAAGGCCAGGCATCTGAGGGGCTTGCGAGCTTCTGAGAGCTGGGAAGGCGCGCTGGTGGTTAAGCGCGTTCCAGAGGGAATCCCTCTGAGGGCTGAGGCGCTCAGGAAGTTGCGAAGAAGACAACTTCACTGAGAGACTTTCCCTCTGCTGTATAGCGTTATTACGCTTTGCCAACTTGTTGGCGAACTGTTTTGGGGCTTTAGGACAGCCCCTGTAGTTGGCCGGGTGGCCCGACTGGCCGCACAACACACAGCTGGGCGGCTAAGTACATAGAGACCTATCTTTGGGCCGAGAGCATTCGGCCGAGGGGTGGTCGCCCAGGCACTTTACACACCGGAAGGGTGCATAACACAGATTTTGGCTGTGGCCATAGAGTTGGCAGCGGTGGCACTGCCCGATATCTAAGTACTTCTTGTACGGGCGTTTAATCCGAATGCCCGACAAGGAACATACGGCCTTAACTTTGAAGATGGGGTGATGCCCCTGGACCGGGACGCAGACGACGAGTACCATGTCGTACTCGACGTGACCCCTAGCCTTGTGCAGGCGATGTACAGCCTGCACTGGGATACTCTGGGACGTAAGGTCCTCCAGGATTTCTTGGGAAGGGATCTCCTTCGGAATCCGCCTTATCGCCACTCGGGTGGGCTTCTCTTCCGGGAGAGAGTATGTGTGGAAAGCGATTTGCTTTCCACGAAGGGTACGGACTAACTCCCTGTAGTCTGTCGACGAAGGCACTGTGGCCTTGATGCCCTGCATAGTTGCACGGGCATTTGTGTAGTGGATCTTGCGATCCACACACATTTTGGACACCTCAGTCCACTTCCCCTTATCTTGGATATAGATAGGAGGGTGTTTTCGTTTTTCCTAAATCATATCATTACTAGTATTATGGTCGGTTTCCCCCGAAGGGGAAAAGGCCGCGCCCCGCCATCCGCACGGCCCTGTAAGCTTCGTCCCAGACTGGTCGCCTTCCCACCGACTAAGAGAACTGAATTCCTTAACATGAAGAAGTCCTCGAACACATTGTTCATGGTAAAATTTCCAAATATCTATCGTCTAATGCCCTTATTTCCCCTTTCCAATCTGGCTTTCGTACTGGCCACAGTACTGTTACTGCACTCTTGAAGGTTACTGACGATATCCGCTTGGCTATGGACAACAAATGTCTGACTGTTTTAGTGTTACTTGATTTTAGTTGCGCGTTCAACTCAGTGGATTTCGACATCCTTCTTGGGATCCTTCAATCTTTTAACTTCTCTGCCTCTACGTTAGCCTGGTTTGGCTCTTATCTTCGGGGTCGCTCTCAGTGTGTACGCCAAGAAGAGATCTTCTCTGATTGGTGTGATCTTACTGCTGGCGTTCCTCAAGGTGGCGTCCTCTCTCCTCTTCTTTTCTCTATCTTCTTTAATGCAGTTACCAAAGTTATCACTTCCAGCCTCCACCTCTACGCGGACGATTTGCAGCTGTATCGACATTTCTTGCTGGCTGATGCGGAATCAGCAATCAATGCCATGAATCATGACCTGGAAAGTATCTATCAATGAATGTCGTACGGCTTACAGATAAACCCTACTAAGTCGCAGGCCATGATCATAGGCAGCAGATACTATCGCACTGCACTTGACTTGTTAGCTTTGACTCCATTATCTCTGGGCTGCTCGACCATTGCCTATGCGGAAACAGCTAAGGACCTTGGTGTCTTAATTGACAGCAATCTTTTTTGGCGAGCTCAAGTGAATGAGGTTAGTCGTAAGGTGCACTTTTCTTTCCATTCGCTTACAAAGCTTTTTGCCGTTTAAGACTAAAATATACTTGGCTCACACTCTGATTCAGCCGATCATTGATTACGCTGATGCCTGCTATTTGGATGCCATTGAGGAGCTGTTGAATAAGCTCGAGCGTTTGCAAAATCTTTGCATCCGTTTTGTGTTTGGTCTGAGGAAATATGATCATGTTTCTCAGTTCCGCAAAGAACTCAAATGGCTCCCTATTCGTCTTCGCAGGAACACTCGGATATTATGTCTCCTATACAACATCCTTTATAACCCTTCATATCCTAGCTACCTGCGCGATCGTTTTTCGTTTACCCGCCCTTCTGATGCTCTGTGTAGATCCCACCTCAGGCATCATCTTAATTTCCCATCCCATAAAACCGAATCAGCTGCTCAGCGATTGGGACTTCACAGGTGCAAACAAGATGCAGTCGTCTCAGGAGTTGGCATCTTGAACAACAAAAGTCATGGAACCGTAGTACTTACTTGCAACTCCATATACCAAAATTACACCTTCACTTTTGAGGCGCTTGTCATGACAAGAATGCTGAACAACTTACCCAATTACACGTTTGAGCGCCAAGAGTGGCCACATTTAGAAAACATCAGTCTCGCGGATCCTAACTACAACATTTCCAGGCCAGTTGACATTTTACTGGACGCAGGAGTTTATGCACAAATAATCATGGATAGATCATTAGCTCAACAGACTAAGGTCGGATGGGTTCTATTGGGCAACACCACAACATTTCAATGCCATGCAGTGTTTAACAACCTGGAAGACATATCGCGATTCTGGGAAATAGAAGAAATAACTGAACAGTCTACAACGCTGACGTCAGACGAACAATATTGCGAAACATTATACGCAACTACAACTATCAGGAAGTCAGACGGCAGATATGAGGTTAGAATACCCATGAAACAGGGATTCGAGACACAGTTAGGTTCTTCAAAATCGCAGGCATTGGCACAATTCCGACAAATGGATAAACGGCTAGCCAGAGACCAGTCTATTGCTGAAAATTACAAGGCATTCATGGCTGACTATTTACGTCTCAATCACATGAAACAAAGTTTAATTCCACTGGAACCAAGTTGCTATCTACCACACCATGGTGTCATGAAATTGGACTCCACTACTACAAAACTCCGAGTTGTGTTTAATGGCTCAAATAAAACAACTTCAGGCAACAGTCTTAATGAGCTAATGGAGTGTGGGCCAAACCTACAACAGGACTTACAGGCATTAATCCTACGGTGGAGGGGGTTCCAATTTGTCTATTCCGCCGACATTGAAAAGTTTTACAGACAAGTCGGAATACAGGAACAAGATCAACATCTACAGAAGATTCTGTGGAGAGGTTCCAAGGAAGACAACATACAAGAGTACCAGCTGTGCATGTAACATACGGTACTAAGTCTGCTCCTTTTTTAGCGATGCGCACTATAAAACAACTAATTCACGATGATGGTGCTCAATACCCGCTTGCTGCTGAAACATTGGACAGTCAGCTGTACGTCGACGACCTTCTCGGAGGAAGCAATGATATCATACAAGCCAAAACCACTCAATCACAGCAATTAATAGACCTACTCAAACGAGGTGGCTTCAACTTGCGCAAGTGGGCGAGCAATGACAGACGCATGTTAGAAGATCTTACATCAAATTAGTCAAAACATGATAGACTTCAAGCACGCTGAAACAGACAAGACATTGGGAGTTATGTGGAATCCGTCTACTGATCAATTTACATTTCAGAATCCAGTGGAAACAACAAACACAGGCGCTATCGTTACGAAAAGATCGTTGCTATCTCAACTGTCTAAGCTATACGATCCACTAGGTTAGTAGGCTTTCACCTGCTACAATAAAAACCAAACTTATTTTAGAATAGAATAGAATAGAATAAACATTTATTCGCTAATGGACAGCAGCAACACAATAGAGCAGCACATACATATACATATACTAACAAACAGCTTAACAATTAATTAAAACAGCTCAACTGCGCTGAGCATGCCCATAACGAAAGGATCACCTACTCAGCATATGCTGGGTGTAAAACACTCAGCGCTGGTTTTCAGTAGGCCCCCCGCAGTGACACACGGATGAGGGTAGTAGGTAGTTAATAAATAACGTTATTCTATTAAATGGGCATTTCTAAGTGTGTAATAAATAAATAACATAAAATAAATATTTTTGTCCCAGAGTCTAACATAATTATATCACTATTAATAGAACACGAAAATACCTGCCAAATAAATAAGAACTTATCCGAAAACGAAACACAGTTGATTGACATGACGCACTTCGCGCAGCCGATGCCGCATCGACCTATGCATTTTTAAGTTGCAATACCGCCATATCAAATGCCCGTGCAACTATGCAGGGCATCAAGGTCACAGTGCCTTCGTCGACGGACTACCGGGAGTTAGTCCGTACCCTTCGTGGAAAGCAGATCGCTTTCCACACATACTCCCTCCCGGAAGAGAACCCCACCCGAGTGGTGATAAGGCGGATCCCGAAGGAGATCCCCTCCCAAGAAATCCTGGAGGGCCTTACGTCCCAGGGTATCCCAGTGCAGGCTGTACACCGCTTGCACAAGGCTAGGGGTCACGTCGAGTACGACATGGTACTCGTCGTCTGCGACCCGGTCCAGGGCCATGACCCCATCTTCAAAGTTAAGGCCGTATTTTCCTGGCCGGGCATTCGGATTGAACGCCCGTACAAGAAGTACTTAGATATCGGGCAGTGCCACCGCTGCCAACTCTATGGCCACAGCCAAAATCAGTGTTATGCACCTGAGGTGTAGTATATGTATGTACTTAGTACGTAAGATCTATGTTATAAAATGTATTACATTTGTATTAAGAGAATAGTATTAAAGGCTGATCGATCGGTAACGGTTGTTTCAATAATACGAGTTCCCTACATGGCGACCCTTGCCAGTTATGGGGCGCGTGACGTGATCACTGTCGGCTTAGTGTTACGGCTCCGAAACATGTAAAACAAAGAAGATAATTACGGCGTGATACAATATAAACGTATTCTTGTTTATTCAATTCGGCGAAAATCGGTTCACAATGTGTCGATCAAATGTGGAAAAGGAGACAGTTTTCTTAAACCAGAATGCTGCGGGTTCGAACAATGCCCATGTCGAAGAAATGAAGATGCACATGTCAACTATCAGTATTGTTCTGCTGGTAATTTGTACACTTTTGGGTCTTGGCGCAGCGTATTTTGTGTATAAGCAATATAGAAAATGCCACCATTCATGGATCAGGGAGCAGATTGTACAAAATAATTTTCGGCGATCGTTGAACCGTTCCAGAGGAAATCGTGGAGATGATCGAGAGGTTCATGTCCCAATGAAGTAGATGGAAGCAAAAGTGCAAGTGCTTATTTAGTGAATGAGTAGTGCGGTTTCAGTATTATAAAATGAGTGAAATAATGAGCGTTAGTGATATAAACAGTTACAAACAAAGTAAGAAGTAACGTAAATACAAGAAGAAGGACGTTCAGGATTTTAATAGTGACTTTAATACTTATAGTAATAACTGTGTAAACGTGTTCCAGTTTCACCTTCTGAGTTGTATTTACTATAGCGAGCAATTGCATTCCAATGTATCAACTTACACCTTTGTCCCCTACTATGGTAAGGAATGTTTATTAACGCTACGTGACACTGTAAATTATTCAAACGAAGTGTTACACATTCCAGCCAGAAGTGAATCAATTCAATATTTACTCTTGAATAATAACTCAAATAATGACTGTATTATTCATAGCAAGCAACTGACGGAAAATGTTTTTTTAGCAGGATGCATAGGGACAATTAAAAATAATAGATTAGCAGTAAAGATATTAAACACCAATGAACACGATGTCACTTTACCAATGTTTGAACCAGAGGTTTTTTCGGTACAAGATTATGATTTATGCGATTTTAAATATAACTGCAACAGTTTAGAGAGGGCGAAAACATTATTAGGAATTTTGAAATTAAATCATCTTAACGTGGAGGAAAGCAAATCAATACAAGAGTTATGTGCTAAGTATTCGGACGTGTTCTTTTTACCCGGTGACAAATTAACAACTACAGACGTTTATGAGCAATCAATAACCTTAAAACCGAATACTAGTCCGGTTTATGTAAAGCAGTATAGGCTGCCACATTCCATGAAAAATGAAGTAAAGAAACAAATACAAAACATGCTTGACAATGATATAATAGAGGAAGCAAAGAGTGAGTGGTCGAGTCCTATTTTATTGGTACCAAAAAAAACTGGAAACGACAAAAAGTGGCGACTAGTAGTCGATTATCGTAAACTTAATGACTGCATTGTAGACGATAAATTCCCGTTACCAAATATTACCGAAATTTTGGACTCACTCTCTGGGTCAGTCTATTTCTCACATTTAGATTTAAATCAGGGTTATTACCAAGTAGCTTTGGATAAAAACAGTAGAGAGTACACGGCGTTTACTACTGACACTGGACAGTACCAAATGAAGAGGTTACCGATGGGCCTCAAGACAAGTCCAAGTGCTTTCAGCAGAGTAATGTCAGTAGCTATGTCAGGATTAACTTTTGACCGATGTTTTGTATATTTGGATGATTTGGTAGTTTTTGGTAGAAATTTAGCTATCCATAACAAAAACATGATGGATGTATTAGAAAGACTGAGAAAAATAAATTTGAAATTGAATCCAGAAAAATGTAACTTCTTACAAAAAGAAATTCTTTATTTAGGTCACTTAGTATCACAAAATGGAGTCTTACCCGACCCAGCAAAAACAGAAGTATTACAAAAATATCCCACACCGTCTAATACGGATGAAGTAAAAAGATTCGTAGCATTTTGTAACTATTATAGAAAATTTATTAAAAATTTCGCGGAAATAACCTATCCTTTGAACAAATTAACCAGAAAATACGAAATATTTAAGTGGACTGATGAGTGCCAAAAAGCATTCGACACGCTGAAGCATGCTTTAACAACACCACCAGTTTTAGAATTTCCAGATTTCTCAGAGGAAAATGAATTTGTAATACAAACGGATGCATCAGGTACAGCTGTAGGAGCAGTTTTGTGCAATAAAAATATGAAACCGGTAGCTTATGCAAGCAGACCACTTAATAAAGCTGAACTGAATTATCCAACCATTCAAAAAGAATTAGTTGCCATTGTGTGGGCTGTGAAGTACTTTAGACCATACGTATACGGTAAAACATTCACAATTATGACAGACCACAGACCATTAATATATTTATTCTCAATGAAAGATCCATCAAGTAGGCTAATTAAATTAAGGTTAGCGCTAGAAGAATACCATTTTAAAATAATATAATTATGTGAAAGGTAAAGATAATAGTGTCGCAGACGCATTGTCTAGAATAATAATAACATCAGATACCTTAAAACAAATGAATGAAGACATTATGTTAGTGATGACTAGAGCGCAGAAACGGCGTTTAGATATAGGCAAACAAGTAGATGACACACCTGTACTTAGCAGACCCGACGAGTCGTGGCCTGATCAACCACACGTAGTTGAGGTGCTTAGAGTGCCAAATGAGTCTATAGAAATGACTTTTATAAATAATGAAGAATTAATGAAATTAAGAAGACAAAAAAAACATAGACGCAGAAAAAATATGTTTTATTTACAGTCATCGTAAAAAGACGTTGTACATTAATCTTAACTTTAAAGCACAATTTACGCGAGACGAATTTGTGACTCAGTTAAGTGAATTTTGTAACAATATGAATATAAAAGAACTATGCATTGTAAAAAGTAGAGAATATGAAAGTTTTATAAAAGACTTATTGAAAGAAATAAAAAATAATACGGATTGGACCGGTCCACGAATATATGTATTAAGAGGAGTTAAAAGAATTGACGATGAGGAGAAAAAAAACTATATTTTACAAGATTTTCATCTATTACCAACTGCAGGTCATGCAGGTGTACGTAGGATGACCAATAATATTAAGAGGAAATTTTACTGGCCAGGCTTAGATAAAGACGTACAAGAATTCGTTAGCAAATGCATAAAGTGTCAGAAAATGAAGCATTGTAGATATGTCAAGGCGCCCATGGAAATAACTACAACTGCTTCACATGCTTTTGAAAAGATTTTTCTTGACATTTTAGGTCCATTAGAAAGGGATATTGAAGGAAATTGTTATATTTTAAGCCTGCAGTGCGAGCTAACTAAGTTCGTAGAGGCATATCCATTAAAAAACAAGGAAACGGTAAGTGTAGCTAAAACATTAGTTGATAATTTTATACTAAGATTTGGAACACCAAATACCATTGCGACTGATCGTGGAACAGAATTCGTGTCTTCAGTAATGGAACAGGTATGTAAATTGCTAGGAATAAACAAATTGACATCCACTGCTTATCACCACCAATCTATCGGTGCCCTTGAAAATTCACATAGAAATCTCGGTGCTTTTTTGCGAATATATTGCGATGGAAAAAAAGAAACATGGAGTCAGTGGTTACCATTTTGGTGTTACAGTTTCAATAATACTGTTCATACGGAAACAAAGTACACACCTTTCGAACTTGTATTTGGTAGAGCTAGTGTATTACCATGTAGAGTAAGTCAGTATATAGAACCCTTATATAATCCAGAAAGTTATCCTTTAGAACTTAAGTATAGGTTACAAGTAGCACACCAAGATGCTCGTAAAAATTTAGTTTTAAGTAAGCAAAATCGTAAGTGTACTTATGATAGAAAAGTAAATAATGTAACGTACAATAATGGACAATTAATTCTTATTAAAAATGAAACAGCTGCTAAATTAGATCCCCAGTGGGATGGCCCGTTTGTTATTTTAGAAGATTTAGGTGTTAATGTTCAGATTTTAAAAAACAACAAACCTTATGTTGTTCATAAAAATAGGACTAAACTATTTAGAACGTAATCATGTAACCTTATAAGCTAAAAAAAAAAAAAAATAAGATTCATGTATAATCAATTTTTTTTTTTCTCTCGCCCCCGAGGTGAGGTGTAGTATATGTATGTACTTAGTACGTAAGATCTATGTTATAAAATGTATTACATTTGTATTAAGAGAATAGTATTAAAGGCTGATCGATCGGTAACGGTTGTTTCAATAATACGAGTTCCCTACACACCCTCCCGGTGTGTAAAGTGCCTGGGCGACCACCCCACCTCGGCAAAGATAGGTCTCTATGTACTGAGCCGCCCAGCTGTGTGCTGTGCGGCCAGTCGGGCCACCCGGCCAACTACAGGGGCTGTCTTAAAGCCCCAAAACAATTCGCCAACAAGTTGGCAAAGCGTAATAACGCTAGACAGCAGAGGGAAAGTCCCTCAGTGAAGTTGCCTTCTTCGCAACTTCCTGAGTGCCTCAGCCCTCAGAGGGCTTCCCTCTGAAACGCGCTTAACCACCAGCGAACCTTGCCAGCTCTCAGAAGCTCGCAAGCCCCTCAGATGCCTGGCCTCATGGACTAGGAGCTCGGCGAACTCGAGCCCACCCACTTAGCCTTCTGGCAGTTGCAGCGAAAGTTACGTGCCACCGACGAAGCCCCGTTGCCTCCACTCACGCACCCTGACAAGAGCGTCGCTTTTGACGACTCTGAGAAGGCCGAATGCCTGGCCGACAGCTTGGAATCTCAATGTAGGCCAAGCTCTCAACCAGTAGACAAGCGTCACCTAGATATGGTGAACGCGGAAGTCGAACGTAGAGCCAAACTCCCCCTCGCAGAAGACCCTGATGATCCTCTTCCTTCAGTCACACCCGACGAAGTGAAAGACATCATAGATAGGCTCCAGCCACGGAAAGCACCCGGCGCGATGGCTTCACCAATAAGGTGTTTAAACTCCTCCCCCTCCAGCTCATAGTCCTACTGGCAGCCATCTTCAATGGTGCCCTGAGCAATAATATCTTCCCCAAAGCGGGGAAAGAGGCCACGGTCATAGGTATTCCTAAACCAGGCAAACCTAAAGCCAAGCCTTCGAGCTACCGGCCGATCAGTCTCCTGAGTGCACTCGGCAAAATCTACGAGAGGCTTATTTATAAGCGACTCAAAGACTTTGCCGAGGCTAAGAGCCTCATTCCCAACGAGCAATTCGGCTTCAGGACCGGTCACTCGTGCATCCAGCAGGTTCACCACATCGTCGAGCATTTGAGCGCAGGTTTCCAGCGTGACTCGATGACGGGTGTCTTATTCTTCGATATTGCGAAAGCGTTTGACAAAGTCTGGCACAACGGCTTACTATATAAGCTGTACCAACTCGGTGTGCCTGACCGCCTCGTGCTCATCTTGCGAGACTATTTGTCGGACCACACATTTCGCTATCGCATAGGGAATGCTCTCTTCTCTCCTCATCCCATCAGGGCAGGTGTTCCCCAGGGATCAGTTATCTCCCCTCTTATCTTCACGCTATTCACCAGCGATATCCCTAAACGAGTTAAGACTCACTTAGCTCCTTTTGCCGACGACACGGCCATTTATTACACTGGCCTTAGGCCAGACGCCATTAGTGGCGGTAAGTCCCCTCTTTAAGGAGTGGCTAGAGAGGCGCCACGGCGCCCTCACCTTCCGCCTGTCTTCACCGGACATGGTTGTTTTGGGAGGTTCCTGCACCTAATCGGGCGGGAGGAAACGCCCGGGTGTCACCACTGCGAGGATCGACCAGAGGACACGGTGGAGCACACTGTGCAGGTCTGCTCCGCTTGGGCGGAGCACCGCCGTGTCCTCGTAGCCGCAATCGGCGGCGGCGACCTCTCGCGTCCGGCCCTGGTTCAATCCATGGTCCGGAGCGGGAGGGAATGGGACGCTGTCACCTCCTTCTGCGAAGCAGTCATGCTAGCGAAGGAGGTGGCGGGACGTGAGAGGGAGAGAGCCTCACGTCTCAGCCGCCGCGGGAAACGCACCGGGCGTCGGGGGCCACGCGGTGGCCCCCGGCCACCGTAGGCGCGGGCCTGTGGACGGTGAGCTATGGGCTAGTTCGCCGTCCGTCCATCTTATGACGACAGGCCGTGTCGACGGCGCGTTCGTGTTCCACGCGCGCCTCAAAGAGAGTCAGCAAACAGGAAGGGGTCCGAAAGGACCGATGCCTGCCAGGGTTGCGGGACTGTTCGAAAGCGATACCGCGGCCCTGGAACACAAAGGAAGGTACATGGATGGGTTTTAGTCAGTAAAAGTCTGACACTCCCTCCTGCTCAGCCCAGAGCGGGAGGGGTTATTTGATGATTTCCCATCAGAAAAAAAAAAAGCCCAGACGCCATCGCCCTCAATCTCCAAAAAAGCCAGTGCGCTTGGCGCTTGGTTCCGCAAATGGAGAATAGAGGTTAACCCCGACAATAGTCAAGCTGTACTCTTCTACAAGTTGCGACATCATCGAACCCGCCCCATTCCAATCACCATGTTTGGCAAGCCTATCCCTTGGGAGAAGCAAGCTAAGTACCTCGGAGTCATACTCGATGAACACCTGACCTTCGCGTCGCATATAAGAGCAGCTCGTAACCGAGCGGGCTTTGCTATGGGTAGACTCCACTACATGTTAACGGATAAGAGCAAGTTGTCACTTAAGTGCAAGTTGCGTCTCTATACCGCAGTCATCAGACCGATTATGACATATGCCTGTGTCGTATATTCGCAAATGATCCCCGCCACCTCCATAGGGTGCAGACCTTGCAGAACCGATTCCTCCGTAAGATCACCGGAGATCCCTTTTATGTCCGCAACGAAAGCCTTCATTTAGACCTCAAATTGCCTACCACCCAGCAGTTTATGAAACGTCTTTTAAAACGTTTCTTCGACTCAGCTGTAAAGCACAGTAACCCCCTTATCGCATCGGCCGCCCGATCATCGCGTATCAATAACGTTCGCCGTCCACGGCTCGTTCTTCTCACCCCTGATGACCCCACCGGGTCCTCCAGGAAAGCAGTAGGGAAACCAGCACACTTAGAAAATACAAACACAGACCGCCGTCATTCCGACCCCGCCGCCGTGGTCCGTCACGACGTCCCGTTTCAAACCCCCCCGACCCTTGCATGAGCCAGTAGCAATAAAACAGCCCCTAAATCAGATCCAGCCTGTCCCCTTGCTGCCCTCCCCAGCGACGCCCTAAGCCGAGGCTCGTACCCCACAGGGGGTGCCCTTAGCGAGTGGTCGCTTAGCTTATAAGTTCATTTTGCCCCTGGCTGGAGGTCTTCAATTCTAGACATCCACAGGGATAGACCGGTTAAGCAGTAGCCAGCCTCAGAGGCTGATCTGCGAAACGCCATCTCCAAAAAAAAAAGACATTCATTCGTTGTTCATCCCAGTTGGAGTACTTACTGAGTTTTATTATCTACGGTGAATCCCTGCCACACCTAAACTTATAAATACATTTTATAAGTACAGTCAACCTTAGAAGTTACTATACTAAATGTTTTATTAGACTTCTGTAAAACTAGTAATTTAAAGTGTGATTTATCTCTCATAAGACATATTAAAGAATAGTAGTACTTAAAAAAGTCCTACAAGTGTCTTAAACAATTCCCTATTAAGGGTTATTTACTTTCTTTGTTGTATTGACTCCAGAAATTGTTATAAAATCAGGTAAATTATTTTAATATTTAGTACATAATTATTATCATTTAGTTTCTATCAAATCCTTTTACTTAATAAGGAACTTTAAAATTATGATCAACATGGCCGCTTAGACAGTGGTTTTAGGTTTAATTTGACTTTTACGAGTGCGATATAAACCTTATACAAGAGTACTGAGCTTATATTGCTCTAATAAAACACTCATGAGTCGTGGTTGGTCGTAATGGCGACATTTTGCAATTATTTTACAAATAATTAAAAAAATAATAGAATCAAAGACACATTTTTGAAAAAGCCCGTGAAAATATTGTTATTAAAATTTCAAAGTAATCGAGAAAATCTACTTCGCAACCAAATAATCGCATATAGTGCGAGACAAATACATGAGTAAGATACACTAGCGATTTGTAGGGAAGTACAATTTTAAATATAACACTTAAGTTTTTATGCGACTGTTTATTTTTTCACAAAAGTTCCAAGGACTTCGCAACCCACGGCGGTTTATGATAACACTCTTATTAGGAGATCACAAAGAGGACTACTAGCGATATTAAACTTAAAATTGTATTTTATTTTAATAGTAAGAGGTTTACTGGTTGACTAGGTTGGCTTTAAGGTTATTTCCCCTTACAGCGCGCCATTGTAAGTAACTTGTAAGTTAATTTGTCATTATAAAGGTATCGGCAAGAGTTTTGTAAGTTTGAAAATACACTTGGCGTGACATTTACAAGGCAAGGGTGAATATACTTATAAAGTGAAATCCAAATCCACAGTTATAAGTGTCTGTAAGTTTGTTAAAAGACTGAAAAAAATATGTTCTTGGGATATTTGTAAGATTATTTTTTGCTAGCTGGGGTGTTATTGTTTGTGTGCATGTACATGACGTTGCTGAATAACACTGAAAACGAATTACACCATTAGCACCTCCTTAACAATAATGTGTGTGTCTGAATTGTATTGTTTTTAAAGATTATAACCAGTGCCACTGAGAACCAATAATATAATTTTACAATTTGGGGCGTCGCGTCCGCTAAAACTCGCGCGAGTGCTCGCTGTCAAAATATCCTTAGAAAATCGCCCAGACGCGATCAGCGCCCACGCGTTTTGGCGCTGCTCATACAATTTTTCAATACCTACCGGTACTGACACGCGAGCGTGCTCCCAATTCTGTACCCGCGCAGTTCTTACGCACAGTCATCCATTCTACTAGACCTACAAGTACAGTCTGTGGCCATCATTAACTGACCCTCCCGAGTATGACGGTCGGATCAAACTACAAGTCTTCGGCATTTAAATAAATCATTTTGTTAAGCCATTTTAATCTGCATCGTGTTGTCGTTAAGGTTGAAAGACCTATTAACGAGTATTAAGTTATAACAACATATCTTGTAAAAAAAGTGGGTAAATAAAAATCTTTACCTCCACAAAGAAGAAGGGTCACAACACTCACGACCCATAGGAAATTTACCCAGGCCCGACACAAAAGGAACGTATCTCAGTTATTTTGTAATCACTACATAGTATAAAACAAAGTCGCTTTCTCTGTCCCTATGTCCCTTTGTATGCTTAAATCTTTGAAACTACGCAACCGATTTTGATGCGGTTTTTTTTAATAGATAGAGTGATTCAAGAGGAAGGTTTATATGTATAACATTGACCCGTGCGAAGCCGGGGCGGGTCGCTAGTATTAAATATAACAAATAAATTAACACTATGCTGAATATCGGTGGCTAACACCTACAATCTACATATCTTTAAAGGGTGAATTTTCCAAGTGGGCGTAGATGGCCAAATCTTAAACTATGAGCAATAGCGAAAAATGAGCAAAGGAGTCTCGAGCCCGATTTTGATGTAATATAATAAATAATAAAATTTTATTCAAAAATATAAGATACAACGTTTACAGTTTTTCTTAAATCTACGGCAAGTTCACGATTATTTGTGCCTGAACTAGGTAATCCTGTGTTTCAGGCGATTGGAGGTAACTTTATTTGACATAATAATCACATAGCTTAATAATCTTATTTGTAAACAAGGTATATAAAAATTATAGTAGCTTAACCTAGCTAACTAATTAAATATAAAAATAACAATAATACGAACAATATTTTCTCCTATAATTACAACCCTAGGCTTCCTTTTATGGGGCTCGTCGACTGTTAGACCTGATTTGGTGAGCTGCACCGATTGTCTCAGCTTCTCGATGTCGTCCTTCGTCTAGGTGCTGATGATCACACCGCTGTTCTTCGTCTTGCGCAGGCCTCTCACGTGGAGCTTCATTTGTTCGGGGCTGATAATTTTTTGGACAAGACAAGTTTTAGTCTCATCGCTGGTCTTCAATTTGTCACTCGGATATATGGCCACAGAACTTACAGAACTTGGCTGGCTAAAATTGTTGGCACCTTTCTTTACCATGTCAGCAAAGGAAGATCCCTGGGCAGGTTTCGTCGAATCTTCGATAAGGTTTTTAAAGGATCTGTAGCTGCTGCGAAAGGTCGAGTTGGTTTTCCAGAGTTCTGACGGCGTAGCGCGATTGAGGGGCTTTAGCTTTGACAGACTGGTACATGACGGCCATCTGCGAGGTTCCATGACTAATCTTCCGGCATAGGTTAGTGATGCGCGTTTTCTGCTCCACATTCAGCTTTCCCTCAGCTGCAAAAGCGCACATCTCCTTCAGGCTCTGTTCGATAGTCGCCATCCAGCTCTGAAATTCTGACGTCGATACAAATTCAAGGGCATCGTTCCTTTGGATAGGTGCTTGAGGGGCAGGGGCGGGTACGGCCATCGGGCACAGGAGTAGAAGGCGGGGAGCGAATACTTTTACTACTCCGGTTGAATGGACTATCCTCCATCATGAAACAGGTTATATTGTTCTTGTTAGACACCGGTCATTTCTACTAATAATACACCTTACACAAATGTACTGTATGAGTAAGCGTTGTTACTGTAACTAGGTCACAATTTCGCTAGTGATTATTTGTTTATTGCAATAATTGTTCGATACGTCTGTTCACTACGACCGGCAATTTTGCAATGCTGAAAAGTAAAACTGCATCATTCGATTTTTGAAACATCAATGTTCCTTTATGTATAGTCTGGAATCGAACCCATTAAATTTGGAAAAAAAAAACAAACTGTATTATTACAACATTCGATAGTGTCGCTAATAAGGATCAAGTTCTGGGAAGTAATGACATTCGGCAAACTTAAAAAAATCTTTAATTTTATGTGTTTTCGTATTTTAAATAATTTCCTTGATTGTTGACACCCGCAGCGCAGTCGGTCTTCACAACATTATGTTCTAATTTCAATTTTAATGACTCTTCCCAGCTAAAGGCCACAGTAAAAGAAAAAAAATGAGTTGGCGCCAATAGTGATTTTGTTCTACGTTTCGTTGATTACCTACTAAATACTATTATGTTTTTATCAACAATAAACTCTTTTCTTTATTTTGCGGTATATCATTATTTCCCAGAATAGATCCTTATTAGATACACTATCGAATAGTGTAATAATAATACAGTGTGTATATAATAATAAGCCTAACGTATATACAGCCTGAAATTTTAATGGTTGTTTTCCCGCGGCAGAACAACTTGCCATAAGGAGTACTTTCGAAGCATAGAGTAAAAGTAAAAAAATTAATATGTTTTTGTTTTAAAATAATTAAAAAAATATTCATCAACTCGAAAACATGAGAATCAATAGTAACACTAGACGTACCTTGTAGGTACTATTCGAATAGCACGCGCCGTCCGCCGCCGAAAGACACGATGCATAAATGTTCAAAGTAAAATAAGCTCTCGTTCGTGGTGATACGGCATAAACTAGTTTTCACGCAACAATACAAAACACAGCCGCGAAGCCGACAAAGGAAAGACCGATTTTTAAATGTTCAAAGCAAAATAAGCTCTCGCGTGTAGCGATACGACATAAACTAGCCTGTGCGCAACAATTACAAACGACGACGCCGCCCGCTGGCTACCTATTGTATTATTATTGTATTATGTAATACTTATTACTTAGTTTTTCCGCGATTGTCGTACGCGCAGCACGTGTTATCTTATCGTGCAATGGATCGCCATTACAGTTATTGCAATTTGGAGAACGTCGCTATGGTGCAACTGGCCCGGCGACTTTACGCGGAGCCGCAACACTTGGAGTCGCTCCGTCTTCGTGGGGTTATGAACCTTGATGGTTGGTTGATGGACAATCAAAATACGAACATTTTGTGGACGAATGAAGCAACTTTTACGCGAGTTGGACTCAACCAGCGTAACGAACATTTTTGGGCTTTGAATAACCCACATGTTATTCGCGAGTGTGCGCATCAAGTGCGTTTTATGTGTTAATGTGTGGGCCCGGTAATTATTCGCCACCTCATTGGGCCGCATTTCGTGACAGGACAAGTGGAACCTACCTGAAATGTTACAAATCATTATTCCGGACTTTTTGGACTTTTATTTGTGGTCGCTGGTCGGAGCTCAAGCGCCTAGTGTATCGTGAGGAACACGAAACTCGCGACGCGTTAATAACTGCGATAGTGGACGCTTTTAATATCGCAAGAAGTGACAGAGACACCTTACTAAAATTGAAATACAACCAATTAAAACGTGCTCGATTGTTATACAACGCAGTGGCTTGCACTTCGAACAGTTACTCCGTTACCGGGAAGTGTAAGTACCTACCTACTCGTACTTTTGTAAATAGTGAACATTTAAAAGTAGTTTAGTTAATTAAAATTATTGTAAATAAGTTGAATCAAATTTTTGAAATACGCCACAAATACTTTTTTAGGTATCTAATTCAGAAAATTATTTTTCTTAAACGATAAACTTGTTTTTATTTAACTTCGTGTTCAGTAAATTGCAGCTACAAACGTAGGTATTTATGACGGTCCTAAGCCCGTAAAAGTATAAAGGGAAAATTTGAATAACTTGTTGGGTAAAGCTTATTGTTATTAAGAATAAGTTATCAATTTATCAGCTGATTGAAAAGCACGTGGGTCAACGGCCGCGCGGCCGGTCGGCGGCGGCGCTCAGCGCAATCAGGAGGTATAACTATTGGTTCGTGGTCGGTTTCGAGTTTTGTTTTTCACAATGGTTAATCTGCCATTTTTTGTTTCTAATATTTTAATTGTTTATTAAACGATTGTATTACAAAGGCAAAACCATTTCGCTGCGGGAAAACAACCATTAAAATGTCATATAATAAGCGTTACCCATCCGACAGCGCAGAGCATTGAGGGCATGAGGCCATCGTCAACTGTAGTGGCTTCCTCCAGGGGTGTCCGATCAATATTGGAAGCGTCTTGTGAAAGCTTTTCACTATTCATCCGAGTGAAGGCACGCCTGTACTGGAACGTAGGTTTGGGTTTAGGAGGTTTAAGGACATAGGACAGGAAAATGAGGTCGTGATGGGAAAAGCCAGGAGCGTCAAGTTGACCATGTGAGGATAATAAAGAGGGATTGGAGGTGAGGATCAAGTCGAGGCAAGTGTCATCACCAGAAGTGTTGTGATGAGTTGGTTGGAGAGGCAACACGTGCAGACTAGCTGACTCAACCAGATGGAGAAGTTTACGGGATCGATTGGAGTTGTGGGAAAGGAGATTGGTGTTGAAATCCCCCAGGACGATGTGATGTGCATACTCCGAACCTAAAGATTCTAGGACCGATTCGAATTCGACGAAGTAATCAAGCGAGGGGGGACAATACACAACACCAAGAACGGTTTTTGCTCCTTTGACACAAACCTCTAGAAAAAGAAATTCAGCTGAAACATTACAGGAAGAAGTAGAAAGAATTTTAAAAGGAAAGTCTGAACGGAGATATATAGCTACACCACCCCCTCTCTTACCAACTCGGTCATTCCGTAACAGGACGAATCCTGGGAGAGGCTAAGTGGTGGATTGAAGTTCAGGTTTTAGCCATGTTTCAGAAATCAGCTGACGGCGTGGACGTCGTGGTTCGAGAAAGTTTCATACAGCTCATTGTAGTGGCTTGGAATGCTTTGAGCATTTATGTGACAAACGTTTTAAACAGCCGGCCAGTATTTTGAATTTAAGACGTAAAAGTTCACCGAGGGTTTCAGTAACAGAACAAAAGCTATCATCACCAGAAGAGGCAGTAGATTCGTTGGCAGAGACAAAAGATTCATTATCAGAAAATGTTGTCATAGATACAAATAGATTATAAATACAATAAAAACAAATATAAATACTAAAAATTAATATAAATATATACTAAAAAAGAACTACACGAAATACTGGTAGGACGTTTGCATCTCTGCGCCACCCGCCAGCTAACATCATCATTACAGTGAATACGTTAAGAAATAAAATAAAGAAACGTTACATTAAAAAGTAGTAAAGGTAAAGGTATTCGGAACGCACCCTGCAACAAACAATACATTTTTCGTGAACGTATCCGAACTTAGAAACCGTCTCATATGACGTTTACTCTGAAAGCATTAACAGACGTTCGAATATGGTGCACTCTGCACTGTGACCTTGGTGTGCTCCGGACCACATTCGATGGTATGTTCAGCGGTCCTCCGCACATTATTATTATTATTGACGGTGCGCTCGGTTCGATGATTCTTCCACAGGATTTGGTGCGGTCCGCACCTAGTTCGATCGTGTGGCCGAACCACCGCACCGTTCCGCGCTTTACTCGCAATTCTACCTCCGAGTGAGACACACGTTTTCAATGGCGTTAGAACAAGAAGCCGTGAATATTACGGAAAAAAGATTACGTACAGTCTGTCTATAAAGTCATGAAAATAATGTTTGAGGAACTAACATTATTCAAAACTAGGGCAACACTAAATCATAGTACATCGAATGTCATCAGCTGTCATCAACTTGTTTTGTAACTCGTTATCTATTGAATTTTTTATTGCTTTTCAAATCTACGTAGATAAAACTTTGAAAAAACGTGTTAACTAAGAGGTAAACAAATTGGAATGGAGCTCGGGAAATTATTTTTAAAGTGTATCAGCGATGTTTGTTGGGACACCAAGCTGGACAAATTATATCAAATTTGGATGATGTTTATGCTCGAACAGCAGCTATGACAGGTATGTAATGGTGTTACTGTTTGTTTTTTATCTACCAGAAGTTACAAAATTACTAAATATACGATTTTAAGACTAAAATAAAGATTGTTTACATTGCACATTAATAGGTTAGATTGCAAATCTAATTATGCCATATTATAGTGCGACTAGAACTTTTGATACTTTTGGGTGATCAAATATACCGCTGATTTTAAATCTGAATAAGTTATATCATGTCTAATATTAAAGGTAGTGCTATCCATTTTCTGTTAGATATGACATTTTTTTTTAAATCTTTTTTTCAGGAAACAGTACCTACAGTGAGGCGTATTGTAGATGAAGGCTATAAAAATGATGGCAAATTTGGAACCCCTGGCAAACACAGATCAAGATATAGATGAGTAATTAGTCATTCGCCTAGGCTAGGCAAAGATAGCAGCAGCAATGACAGCAGTAGAGAAGACGTTGTTAGTGACGCAGGCGACAATGAAAATACTTTTTTTAACGTAGAATATTTGGCATCAGATGATGAATGTAATTAATTATTATGTAATGGGATATTTTTCATTAAAAAAAAAGTTTAAACAGATTTGTATAATAAAAAATATGTATGAACATTTTTCTTTTATTTACTCATTTTATTTGAACGACAGAGACCGATCCGATTTGTGCTATCTGATCGTTTATGCAAACTAATGAAGGTATGTCGTGATGGCCCAGAGGTTAAAATCCGGGCAAGTACCAATGTGACTTTCTCAATTCATATGTAGGTACTTACTTTCTAAGTTTATCTTGGACATCACAGACATAGGTGAAGGAAAACATCGCTAGGAAACCTCTATCTCTGTTGACAGTTCATAGTGATCATCACTTAGCGAGTTTTGATATACAATGACCGTACTTGTTAGTTTCAACTGACGCTACCCGTGCAGAACTGTCATTGTATATAAAAACTCGCTGAGTGATGATCACTATGAACTGTCAATAGAGAGACGCAATAGCCCTGCTGGACTTATAAAAGTCTGAAATCGCCAACCAACCCGTCTTGAGCAAGCGTGGTGATCAATGTTCGTGCCTTTTCTGTTGAGAACAGGCCTTTGCCCAGCAGTGGGATAATAATAGGCTGGTATTATTATTATTTATAATGAAGGTCGCATCTTTGTCAATGGTTACTGTAGATTTTTTTAATAAGATCTAAGGATTTACGAATTTACTTTTTCTATCTAGTTTAAAAATCGTCTACGAGTAAAAATTATATTTTCATTAAAACCAGGTTTGCTTCTAATACAAAATAATGTGCTAGTATCAAAATCAATTTAGTCCCACTATACAGGGTTGCTACGTGTACGACCGCAGCGCCCTCATTTTTTTTTCATGACTTTATAGACAGACTGTAGTTGTGGAAGTATTAGAACTTTACAAAGATTTTCTGTGTTTGTGGGATTCGTCTCACAACCTGCAACTACACTGCAACAAAGATACCCGCAATCAAGCCTTGGAAAAAAAATGAACACCTTAGAGCTGCATATAAATCTTCATCATGAAGGTCTTTTATAAGTCGCCTAAGACTGTATGACTCTCTGTCTTTTAAATAGAATATTGCCCATTCATTTCTTTTTTTTTCTCTTCTTTTCGATAAGTGTAGTAGCTACGACGGTTGTCGCAACTAACTCGATTTTAGCTTGTTTGGATAAAGTTGGAGGCATGTCAACGTGATCACTGTCTAGTAGCACGGAAAGCACTGGACCGTCTTTGATGCGGTGCGGTGGTGTGGCGTGTCGAGCGCACCGTACCGGTCCGTCGGTTCGGACGCACCATATTCGAACATCTGTTAATACTTTCACTGACAACACGATTACACGACAATAGTTGTCAATGTCATTATTTTATAACATGCTAAAGGCAAAAAGAGAGAATTCAAACAAGACAGTAAAAGTGAAAATATTAGTCCTATTGAGGGTAAAATAGCTAATGTATGCGTTACTTGTAAATTGTGAACTCAAAGACGTACGAGGTGTAAGAAAACAAAATCGAATACTGTATTACAATGCAAAATTACGAGAGAAAAGTAAATAAAGGTTATCATAATCAAACACTGGAAGAAAGCAAACTGTGAGGTAAGAAAATCGTTATTACTGAATAGGCGTCTAATACGTGAATGCTGTATTTTATAATAATAGAGAATTGATACCATAACTAACGCATCTTGTTTTTCAGAATATCTCCAGATGTTTGAACCCCGGGATACTTCGCCAGCAGCGGGCCCAGTTCTTCATATGATGTCGCCTTATGTTTGCTTCCATCGGGGGCTTTAATAACAATGACACCGTCCTGGGTCCAACACGACCGCATACTGAAGTGCTGCCGCGCCTTCCCAAAGATGGATTGTCGGGTCTTAGTCAAAAACTCCTTGATGGAGATGGATGACCCCTTCAGCCCTGTCTTCGCTCTCCAGACTGCAGACTTGTCGTCAAAACTCGAGAACTTGACTAGGATGAGCCTATGGTGATCCTTATTGGCGATGCTAAGTCTATGGCAGACCTTTATGGAGGATGCAGTGATAGTTTTAAGGGACAGCTTCTTGCTTATCACGTCCAGAATCACTGTGCTGCTGACTTCTCCTTCAACCTCTGCTATGCCCTGGAAAATGAGTGCCTTCCGCCGGTGCCTAGTCTCCAACCCGTCAACCTGTCTGGCACACTCGCTGATCTGTTTTCTGAGCAGACTCAGCATGCTGAAGATGAGCTCCCTGAAGGTGCGAAACTCCTCAGCTACCCTTGCCACGGTGTCCTTGGCAGGTCCTGCACACTGTATCTGCGCTTCCAACTCACTCATCTTCCGGATAAAGCTATCCTCCAGGGTCTTCTGAGCAGATATAATCTCGTCAAATTTAGACATTGTACTGTAGTTAGTGTCCACTTGTGTTCGGTGGTGTTAAATTATTGCTTGAGTCTCATAAATGTGTTGCAAACGTGAGTACCCGTTGTGTATAGGCTATACACTGATAATATATAATAAACTAGTGAAAATACTTCAAATTACTATTTTAAATATAAAATCAATACTAGAGATACGTCTGTCTTTTTTCTACACCTACCCGTGTTTTTCACAGCGTTTTCCACACAAATATCACAGCGACTGTACTATTTTTGCAACAAATACGTTGCTTCTTAACCACTACCAAAGTTTATCGCTAAGTGACTGGACAAGCAATGTAAAAATAACAAAACGATACTTTTTTAAACGGATGCATCGCGTAGTACGGTCGCTGCTTCTTGCGACGAGTAAGTGATGTGCTTGTGCAGATCCAACGTAGGCTATCGACAATGTCGATTGACGAATGAAATATTAGTATTATAGTTTGTTTTTCAAATCATCAACCGCTTTAACTCGGTTGGAAGATCGAAGTCGTATAATGTTTTTTTACATATTTTGATTATTTTACAGCGCGTAGTACAGAAATGCGTAACCAACTTTCGTAAAGTAAGGTAATTACATTTCAGTTTAATAATCGGTTGAGTGTTTTTGGCTTTGAATTATCATAATATATTATGCCTTATCCTCGTGCTATTTCCTTACTTTTATATTTTTTTTTTTGTATTTTACTTCCATTAAAGCTTAATGCCCTATAGTAATCGGCATGGTTCAGATAAGATAATAGGAACTTTTCCTTAAAATAAGTCAACATACTCATGCTATTTATTTGTTATGCATGGGTTTGTTTTTATTTATTTAACAATTTTTTACTTACTAAGGTTTTTTATAACAAAACTAATTTAAGTTTTTTTTATAACGGAGTAATTTCGTAACACACTTATAGTAGGAATTGATTTCATTATGTCAGTACAACAACATCCATTGATTTGCTTACATATTCACTTTGTTGCCCAGACCAATTTTTCGAACACATGAAGATTCGATAACTTTCCGATTTAGTCAATCACTAGCGTAGGTATTAAATTAAATTGCTTTTGCACAGCACAACGATTTCGACCGATGTTTTTGTGTGGGTAAGTTGTACGGTGCTTGGTAAATACACGCTGTGTTTGATGGGATAAGGTTTATAATTGATTGTGTAGCACGTTCTGTTTTAAGCAATGCGAGTGTGTGCGCGACTGCGTATCTGTTGCTTTTACTGAACTGCATGTGTAGTAGTTGCCGTGTGGTAGGGGCTAACAGAAGACAGACGATACCGATACATTTTCGTCTAACGGGCATATCTCCTTGTTTTATATGTACCTATATATCTATGATTTAGAATATACAAAATACATATTTTAGCTAAAAAAAACTGATATGTCTCTTTCGTGTCGGGCCTGGGTCACAAATAACCGTTCTTCTTTATACAAAATAAGACGTTTTTTGTTCCAAATTTCTTCACAAGTATAAGTAGATTATAGGGAAATCTATTTTCCGAAGCATCTCAATTGAGGAGCCAGGTAAAATGAGCCATATCTTCCAATTCACTAATTTTTAATTACTGACTTTTGTCCTACAAATCTAATATACTTACTACGCGGCGAGCGGCAAGTGGACGCGGCGAGCGGCGAGTGGACGAGGCGATGTCTGCGAGAACGCTAGCCGCCGCCGCCGCACGTCCATCCATCAACACAATTTTTTGAGTCCGTTACTATGAGTCCTACCGTAGAACATGATTTTTCAGCCTAAAAAAAAAGTCGTTTCCCAGCAATTCACATTCTTTTAGCTGGTAGCACACCTCGAAAAACATCGTCTGAGGCGTCGATCTACATGTTATACTCTAATAAGATCGACGTAAAGTCGACGTCGTATTGTTCTAACACTTTTGACCTAATAGCGAAGAAATTGCGCATTAATTGAACAACTGCTTCTTAGAAAAATTACGAGTCGTTTATGTATGGTCTGAGGAGTCACATATATAATGTACGGTAACTTTTTAATTTGAATACAACCGAGCTCAGATTTTGTCTACTAACTACTCTCAAATGCTACAAAATCATACCAAATTGTGATGAATATTAATCCATGATGTTCGAAGTTCTGACGTGGCTCCTCAATCCAAACATTTAGATTGAGACCTTTATGTTCATTTAACTTTTGAAGTATTATAATACAAAATCGAGGATCAATCCTACAAAATTTTAAACTTATTAGTAAATAAGTATGTAGTTTCATTAAGATACGAAAAGTGGCTCCTCAATCCTTACGGACATTAGGTACTTACGTTTAAATTACAAAAATGTATCATAATTAGTAAGTTTTATGTTTTAGTTTGTGTTTTATTAGAAGCAATTGTTTAAGCAAATGGAAGCAATAGGGAAGCAATTTTTGGCCACAAATTCAACGTTAAATACGCCTAGTGACTGTTCATCCTGACGCTAACGTTAATTGATTTGTTTCAAATGCTAAAATGGCGCTAACAGCTAAATTTCTTACCGTGGGGAATAAGCCTTGTGTCGCTCGAGAATTGAATTGAATGAGATTGGATGGAATAAAATAATAAGTCGAGACACTTTCCTTTAACAATTTTATATATCGATACAAACATATATATTTATTCAAGTACAATATCTAGTGTGACCGGTATTTTGCAAGCGGTCCGCGGTTGGCTGCAGTCGTTGACTCCGAAGCCCACGCAAGACACAGCGCAGCCGCAGAGATGGCGGTGGCGCTGGCGCGCGCCTGCGCGCTACCGCATCACACCTACCTATGTGAATACCTAATACGACAATACGTTACATGAACTGAACCCAAAGGATAGTCGTCAGATAATAATACTCCTACCACACGACGTTAGTCAACACTTCATTCAGTCTTCTCGTTACACTCAGCTCATACGATGCGACAGATCGAGATATTTATCTTACTCAAAAAATTAGGTTTGTAGAGTCCAATCATTGGCATTACATGCCTACCCACTGTTTTACATTATTTACTTTTTCAAGTGTCATATTGTCGTTTTTTATTTTTGTTTATTACTGTGATTGAGGATTTTGTGGGTCATATTTTTATTATGATTTAGTTAGTTTCACGATTTTCTGGCAGTTTGAGTACTTTAAGCGACCTACCCAAATGTCTTTTCTTTGGTATTATTTGTCGTGTCTTTGAGCTCCTTGAGTTATAAGTCGAGCTACACGATAACTGACAAATGCTTGCACTGACTGGACAGGTCCACTCAAATCTGTGTGGTTATTTCTTCAAAATACCATCTCAGGCATTAATCTGCATGGTCCTCATATGACTTGACCAATGTCTGGACTTTAAAAGAGACAGTGACCTCTAGTTTGTTTCGGATGTTTCTTCTCAGAGTAGTCAGGTACGAAACACCGGCCCCATCTTTTTCTAAAATAGACGTGTAAAAGTGTTTTGTAAAACCAATTTACAGAAATAAATACGATTTACTTATTGTAGATACCTAGATATTTATTAGAGCAAGATCCCGCGAACGCCAGACTTAGGTACGTCATCATTTTATATACAGCGTGTAACAGACAGGGTATAGTCATATGGAAGACTGTGGTACGGACCATCAAACTGACGATGTACAGTAGCATAGAGTCGGCTCAAAACACTCCAATATAATTATAATCAATTACAGAGAGGTTAAATGTTTTTCGACGGGCCCGATCATCACGTAAGGGGAAAAGTAAGGGTCAAAATAAGAAACAGTACCATGTTAATGAATTGAAATACACAGACTTTAAAGATTTGAAAATACTATCCAAAAGTTTGATAATCACGAAAGGAAAAACCAGTAACGGACAATGTGTCAAGTGGCTTAATATCAAAAGAATGCGATACGTAAAAGTTGAATCAAAAATATTTTTAGGTACGACATATTGTCTGAAAACTTTTTTTATATAGATGTCGATATCGTAAAGCCCTGTTTGGAATCACCGTCAAAAACACAAGACCAAAGCCCCTCAAAGAATCATCGTTACGGTACGCGACTCCAATCTAAACACGTCAAGCCAGTCCAGGTCTGTCACTGAACCACCACCACAAGCCAAAAATGACCCATATTTGCAACAGATGCTTTTACCTTGACAAAGAAGCATTATGCATTTCAAAAGCAAAAAAAAAACGATCTAATAAAACTATGTGAAAAAGGAGTCATTCCTGACGACTACCATGGATGGTACCAAAATTTAAGGGCTGATGGTCAAAAAGTGGATCGGTTACCAGACATTACGGTTTCTGAAGAATCAAAAGATCCGGAGGACTCAGATGACTGAGTGATTATTTTTTTTAGAATTATTTTAAAGGCCAATTTTGATTGTTTGTTTCATTATTTTGATTAAAAAGACAATAGAATAAATGCTTTTGAAGAATCGGAAGATCCAGAGGACTCAGATGACAGATTATTTTTTTAGAATTATTTTTAAAGGTCAATTTTGATTGTTTGTTTCGTTTCGTTTGTTATTTTGATTAAAAAAATAATAAAATAAATGATTTTTCTTGTGACCTGTAAGTTTTATTTTCCGAGTGTTTTCTTGTACTGGCTAGTAATAGTAGTTAAACAATTTGAATGATTTAAGCAATACAAATCAGTAACTTATAATGTTAGTACAATTTTGCATTCTACATTAGAAGACATATATATTAAGAAATAGAAAGGTAAAACCAACTATTGATTCGTAATTTTCAAATTGTTTCAAAACGAATGATTCTAGAATCATAATTTCTAGCAAATTATTAAAACAATACTTAAACTTGTCTGTCTTGTCTTGTCTTGTATTTGTGCTAATTGTGCTATAGAGGCAAAACCAACTAAAAGAGGGGGGTTTATTTTATTTTTAATATTTTTTGTACAAATGAAGTTAGTTTTTGTGTTTAGTATGTAACTGTTTGAAACTAAGATAGTGTTAGAACACGTTCACACATTTGCGACTGATTTATTCTTATTACTAAGGACTTCATTTTAACAGCAAACTTTCAAAATGTGCTCACGGAAAATTTTAAATTGTCATTTTTGGTCTAGATAATTGGTTTTGCTTATAACCCGGCGATATTATGATTCTGATAAAGCTTCGATTTTATGCCCCCAGTTCACCTTTGTTACCTGTTACCAGCAAAAGCCACCACGAGTCCACGACCGACTTTTCATAATGACCAATTTGTTTTTATCTGGTAGTAAGTTAATAAGGTAAGTACTTCCGCGGAAAGTTTCTACTTTTTATAAAATGACGTAGGTCTGGCGTTCACGGGATCTTTGACTATACCTAGTCTACGCAAATTAAAGTATATTCCTCAAGTAAGTCGAAACAAAAGTAGGTAAGATACACATCAAAAAAAGTTTGCGATCACTTTGAAAAATCGAAATCTTTTTTGTTACGGTAGAATATATATAGATTTAGAATAAAAAAAACAATAAAACAGTTCAAATTGTTTTTCCATATAAAAAGGCTTTCAATCCTAGTCAACGCCACAGAGCATCATATATCATCATCATCTGCCTCGCCTTTTCCCAACTTTGTTGGGGTCGGCTTCCAGTCTAACCGGATGCAGCTGAATACCAGTATTTTACATGTAGCGACTGCCTATCTGACCTCCACAACCCAGTTAGTACTGGGTAATACGATACCCTTGGTAAGACTGGTTGTCAGACTTTTTGGGTAACTGACTACCTTTAACGACTATCAAAGATCTACAAATGACAGCCGGGACCAACAGCTTAACGTGCTTTCCGAGGCACGGAGGAAACTCGGTATGTAATGGGCGGTCACCCATCCATTTAGCTGACCGACCCCGCAGTGGTCGCCCAACTGTTTTTACTGCTGCCCAAAAGCGCTATATTAGATTGCTGGCAGCCCGTGACCCAACACCGCGACCAGCTAGTAAAATAAGCAGAAGTTCGGGCCGCATCTGGGCTTGAAGTTAGCACTCAGACCATTCGGAATTGCTTGCACCAGGCTGGATTAAAAGCACGGCCAGGTCTTGGCGAGCTCCTCTGAATTCCCGACAACGTCAACGACGGAGATTGCAGTGGGCTAGGCTTCCGCAAAATGAAGAAGAAAACATTTGGCAAAACTGTCTCTTCGTTGACGAAACGCGAATCAGTCTCATCCAGATAACCGACGTGTCCGTGTCTGGAGAAGACGAGGAGACCGTGAAAGGCAAATAACTGCCACTGGAACAGTTCAGCAAGGTAGGAAATCGGTGTCCTTTTGGGGTGGTGTTATGATTGGAGCTAGAACGCCATTGATCCCGTATCGAGGTTTCATGACAGCAGACATGTATAGAGCAGTTGCTATTGATGGAATTGTCAGACCATTCCGAGTAAACCATGGGCACCAATTTGTACTGGTCGATGATAATGCGCCCGCCCATCGAGCTCAACGAGTCAATACTGCTCTCCGTGAATACGACATCACAAGGTTTGACTGGCCTGCCGGCTCGCCTGACTTAAACCCAATAGAGTACGCGTGGGATGCTCCTAAGCGAGCTGTTTGGAACCGTCAGCCAAGTCCCCAGACAGTGCCAGAGCTCAGGGAAGCCGCTATTCATTAAATGCATCCAGCATCAGCAACTTGATTCTCAGCATGCCCAGGAGGATCTTCGCATGTGTTGGAGCCAGGGGAGGAGTTATATTTTATTGAATATAAACCTTTTATTATTAAATTGTTGTTTAAGTTTGGTTAAACAGTCTTTTTCTTTCTAATAAATTTCTGTTACAATTACATTATGATTAATTACTAAATTTTTTTTTATAAAAACTAAATATAGTTTTATTTTAACAGGGTAGTTATATTTAAAGAAAACACACAACAAAGTATTTCTCTTGATAAAGTACTATTTAAAATATTATTTCAGCTTATGCTAGTGATCACAAACTTTTTTGATGTGTGTATGTGTGTTAATTGTGTTATGGGCACTTATGGGCTTTTTCAAGGCCTGTTACACAAACAGACTTTCTTGCGTCGAATTAGCGATGATTCAAAGGAGGTGAACTAGATCAAAAGTTCGAACGCAGCTGGTACGGAAGGGTGAGAACGGAGTACCGCGTAGTTAATGTCAGAGTAAGCGGCTGTGTGAACAGCCGCTTAGGTACCTACTCTGACATTAACATAAAGAGTGTAACAAGACCTTTCACGAAGCCGAAAGGCACTTGTTCTCCTCGTCATTGTGATATTTTTTTTGTTCTAGACCATACCGGGTAACCTAGTTACGGAGATATTGAGGGTCAAAGTTCCAAATTTTCACAAGTTTTTTCTTATTAATACATGTTTTGAATGCAAGAATTTTACTTTAAACACCTCCACGACCCCCGTACTATTGAATCCATCCATCATTGAGTTCTACCGTAAAACGTGATTTTCACCCCAAAAAAAAGTCGTTTCCCAGCAATAATTTTTCGTTTGTTCCCAACGAGTCACACTGTAACGTGTCACAGTGTGCCTCGTTGGGAAAAATTGTGAATAAAAATCCCAACCAGTCACACTGTTACTCGATAGCACAACTTTTTATGTTTATTCCCAACGGATCACACGCCAAGTAAAGAGTGTGAATCGTTGGGAACAAAATATTTTCACACTGTGACATATTGGCACTACTTCTTACCCAATCAGTTACACCATTGAGACTCGTCATTTTGTTCATGATTTTAGACTAATTCAGTATTTGTTGTAATGTAAACAATGAAAGATAATTTGTAAAAATCAACCATATATATTGTAATTAGCAATCACAAAATAAAATCACAGCATAACAAGATAAAATCACAACATAAAAAAAAATCTGCACTTATCACATGAAATCGTCTTAAATAAATATATTTTTTACACAAAATATATACCTACTTTTTGTACTTACTACAGATTTGAGACTATCAAACTATTTGGACGAAAATGGATGAAAAACTAAATGCAGGCGGCATTCAGCTTTTCATCCATTTTCTGGCTTAATCAATTTTTGGTTTTCACGTAGACGGGTTTCAGTTTTTCTTTTCTTTACAGTCAGTTCTCTCCGTCTACTTATCCTTTTGGTCAAGCAGTGTGTGCACATAAATAACAGTTACCTATTTTCTGTTTAATAAGTACAAAAAGTAGGTATAAGTTGTGTAAAAAATATATTTAAAACGATTTAATGTGATAAGTGCAGATTTTTTATTTTATTTTCTTATTACATCTTGTTAAACTGTGATTTTATCTTGTAATGCTGTGATTTTATTTTGATATTTTGTGACTGATATTATAATAGTTATGGTTGATTTTTACAAATTATCTTTCATTATTTGCATTAAAACAAATCTTGAATGAATCAAAAATCATAAAAATCATGAGTCTCAATGGTGTTACTGATTGGGTAAGAAGTAGTGCCAATATGTCACAGTGTTACTGTATGAGAATATTTTGTTCCCAACGAGTCACACTCTTTACTTGGCGTGTGATCCGTTGGGAATAAACACAAAAATTTGTCCTTTCGAGTAACAGTGTGACTGGTTGGGATTTTTATTCACAATTTTTCCCTACGAGTCACACTGTGACATGTTACTGTGTGACTCGTTGGGAAGAAACGTAATTTTTGCGTAAAGTTACTAAGTTTGATGTACAGAATGCTTGGTTGACGGCTTCGTTAAGGGTCTTGTTACACCATGTATTGTAAGTACCTACACATTTTTAGAAAAGTTAGCTCGATTATTTCTTTCATAGGTTTTGTAGGTAACTTTTTGTTCGTTATTGAAAATACAGTGTGAAGAAGTAATTACGAACTGCTTACAAGTTTGAATAAAACAGCCGCGAAGGAGTCAGCGTGTAAATACAATGCGTTTCAAATGAACATAGGACTGACCATAGACATTGAGAATGGACTGAGCATTAGCCTCACAAAACTGATCACTCTCTAGAAAGACACAAAGCGAATACGCAGCCAATACATGTCTCTTTTCTGCAAGCCGCACGCCGCTGCTGGGGTGCGTTTAAGTCAAATATCTAGTTTAAAATTTAAACTGACTAAACGTCAAACACCCCGTTCAAGCACACCGCGAGGTGAAAAATTAAACTGACTAAAATTTCATCTGGCCCGTTCACGGTCGTCCGCTGGTATAAGTTTTCGCCTGACTAGGATAAATTTTAGCGACCTTTTTACCTCGCTAAATTTTATTCTGCTGTCAGATTGACATTGACATTGAGCTGTCTGTAGTTTTAATTGCTAGATTCGCGCCCCGAAACGAATATTTCTAACGAGTACTTAATCATCGTCTCCGTGAATTTTATTTGTGGATTATGGATGAAGTTATGATGTAAATTGTTGTAGACGAAAGGGACAGAATCATATACAAGCTGAGCTGTCAATTGAATTTGACAGTCAACATTGATCTAGACCGATCACTAGGTTCAGCGAGCCTCGCTAGTTTAATTTTTATCCGGCGAAAATTTCGCCGGCTAACTTAAACGCACCCCTGAACGCTATGTCAATGGGACTGAGCTCGCGCCATGTTGTGACGTCAATAATCTGCCAATCATACTGTTGCAAGTGACAGTCATGGTGACAGTACTTGAAAAGTATGGTTAGAAATAAATACTACGCAAATAAATTGTTATAATAATATATAATCATAATAATTGTTGTAATAAAATATCTTGACTTGGCCCGCGAGGTTGTCGACATGTGGGATGTGGACTCAGCGATCATTGTGCCGATAGTCGTATCAGCCCATGGCTAAATTGCTAAGAGCCTCGATGAATACCTGAGGAGGATTCAGAAAGCAGTACTCCTGGACACGGGTCGTATTGTTAGGAGGTTTCTCTCTCTGGAGCCCTGACCACCGGTAGCTTGGACCCTGTTCCCGATACCGGTGGGCAACAATTTTTTATATTTTTAAATGTTTTTATATTGTTTTTTTTTTTTATAAGAAATATTTAAAAATGTAAATAATTTGTATAAAAGTTAAATAAAGGAAATAATTGTTGTAATATTTTTAACATTATCTTCAAATAATTATGGTTTCTTTAGAAGTGTTGAATCAAACGCCATCGTAGAAGCGACTGGTACTCGTATTACTCACCGTCACCAAAGATTAATATTTAGTCGATTAATTTGCGTAAAGATACGATTTTTATAACTTTTCGTATCTTTAATATCCTATCCTAAATGGGAAAGTAAGTTTGTTTGTTTGTTACCTTTTGTCGCCTAAACCACTGAACCGTTTGCATATACGTTGTCAGGTGTACAAAAACGAATATCAAGGAAAACAACAATAACGTTAATATGATAATAGATGGCGCCACGTGTCTTTTGAATGATTGAATTATCTTAATTATAATAATAGCTTAGATATAATAAAATCTTACAAAAACCTTATGGATGTTCCGACTTGGGACAAAAACTACTGCATAGGTCCTGTTCAAATTTCGCACAAATATGCTATAATATATATGGCTATATATTATCACGCTACTTGCATATGGGGTGAGCCTTGGGTGAGCCACAGACCATCATATATATACTGGGGGTGAGCAATAATGCATTATGTCAGTATTCTTTAATTGTTTGACGTTTCAGTCATGACGTGCATGAGAGCAGCTATTATAATCTTATGTCATCGTTTTAAACAGCCTGGCGGATTCATACTCACTCTGTAAACTATAAGTCGCATGTTCGAGCCCCAGTAAGATATTCACTTTTTGTGATTTTTTATTTTTTTTTATTTTTGATGCTGTGAGATTTCCATTTTTTTATTGGATTGACATCGTTTGTATATTTCTCATTTTTTTTCTTCTAATATTTCTCCGAAATCGTATGCTACTAACAAATAAGAAGTTTCTTTAAAAAAATAAGCCTGGATTATGAGGAGACGGAGGCATTAATTTTTAGCGATAGACCTACAAGATGTGTAAGGATTGATACCACAAATCGTGTAGACCGTATTGTTGGTATAGTGATCGGAAGCGAGCATGAGGTCCTGGGTTAGATTCCCGGGTCGGGCAACGTGTTATTGTTTTTGTCCATCAGTAATTTCTCAGTAACAGCCGCGTACTGTCGTACACACAAGTGTTGGTGAGTTTTTCCACCAGGAAATTCTCAGTAGCAGCTACAAAGCCCAAATTTGTGCTCAGTTGATGTCAATAGGCTGGCCTCCTATTTCATTGGGCTTAAACATAACTGGCGGCATGTGGGTTTATTATCTATTAGGTACACCTCTGCCTCACCCTTCGGTAAGTACGGGCGAGATGTTTTGTTAGTTCAATATCCCGCCTAAGATCGAGCTTCACTCATGTGGCTACCGAATGACAACAATATTTTAAGACTTACATGAACAAATTGAAAATTGGTTGCCTGATAAAATTAAATAAAGGCTGCCTTTTATTAAAATTAACGGAACCAATGTGTTTTCCAAACCAAACGAAATCATAATTGAATGAAACTACAAAGCATAAGGGCCAAGAATAAGTTCGATAATATAAAGTCTATCTTTTTGTCCCTACCACAGGGATGTAAGGTAGATGAGATGATACTATAATATTATACACTCATCTGTTTTCTTATTAAAATATGTATTAAAAAAACAGATAGTTTACATCTACTTAATAAAAGACTATAACAAACACGATGGTATGACGTTGTCTAAGTAAAATCAGTGAAGCCTCACTCACGGTTGTCGCAATTTTAAATATTCTTGGTTTAATGCAACAGGCAACCCATTCGATTCGTTTTAATTATGTTTTTTCATGTAGGTATATAAAAATATTTTTCACTCGGTAAAAAGATTGAGGCGGATTAGGCATTTATTCAGTAGATAGGCTTTATTTACAATTGTGGATATATCACACAGTGAAGAGGAATTGTATCCATAAAAGTAACTGTTTCACTCGCGGGTCTGCACTTGCATGTGAACTTCGGACATAAATCTTGTGTTTAGACGAATGTCTTGCTTCGACATTATTTTTGTTACATCGAGCTGCGTCTACTCATCATTTTTGTTGCTCGTTCCTCAGAGTCCTTAGACAAGTATACGCTTCGGTAATCGTGGTCTACCTTTGGAAATACGAGATCTAATATTATTACCCTGTTCTTCTTCTTCTTTCGTATCGATGATACGTTTTATCAAATTATTAACACTCAGGTGGATACGTTAATCGCGGCGTCAGTAGCGATTTTGACAGTGAGTCCTCTAAAACGCAGGTACAGGGATACCTACTTTGGACACTCCAGCAAGTCGGCCATGGTCGGGTGGGGAGCCGCTTATGCACATTAAGCTGCTGCAACCATGGAAGTACCTTTTGTCTATTATGTGTCACCATGATTAGAAAATTACAGATTACGAATAAAATATTTTCAAAACTTTTGAGTAACACAAATAAGACGAAGTGTGACCAAAGTGGAGAGACTTCATAATGCGCAATGAAACTTGAAGATTACTGAAGCGTATACTGTTTCTAGTTCCATTACTAAATACATTAACTTCAAGCGTATAGTATTTTTCAGTAACGCGGTTTGAAAGGACTTTGTCTTGTTTTGATTTGCTTTGTTCATAAACTTCTTCTTAGCGTGTGGATGGCAATCTAAATTAACTGTTTCCTGTTATTTTTAATTAAAACCAGTTAGTTTACTAATAATATTATTTTCTAGAGGATATTAGGAATATACCACGACTTCACGTTCCCGTAATGTTCCCTGACAGTGCCAAAAGAAATCGCGCTCGCGTGAGTGGATCGTAATGAAATTTGGCAAGGATGTAGAATAAGTAGCTGCACTACAAAGAGTACAGTACAGTACAGCATCATATAACAAAAAGTACTACAGCGATAATTTATTGTCAGCCTGTATAGGTACATCGACGACAATAGGACACTTAGGCGTCAAAGAACTTCTCCGCATCGCTGTACTCCAGGAACGTGCCCAGGAGACTGGCAGCATTGCCACGCTGAATGGATATGTTAATTCTTTGGCCAAAGGCACCAGCGTCATGCCGTCTAGTCGTTTTCCATCGTCACGTAATAAGCCATTTGACAACTAAGGTGTGGAAGTCAGTCCTATTCTCATTTGAAACGCATTATACAAGGTGTAAGCGGACCCTTCACGTAGCCCTCAATCAAGCGTTAACCCTCCGCGAAACATCAGGACTCAATGTAACGCACTCAAAACAATGTGCTGATCATGCATTGAATATTTAACCCCCAATATCTCCGCAAGTAGAATGTTCTCAGATATGGTCTAGAACAAAAAAATGATCGCAACGACGGGGAGAATAAGTGCCTTTCGTTCAGGGTACTTTTACACCCACGCGGTGGCGGCGTCGCGCCACAGTATATATATGGAGTCGTGTCGATGGCCCGTCCGCCCGTGGCGGGCCATGTGTCAGCCTGGCTAGTTAAGTGGCAGTGTGTGCGCATGCGTACCTACGGGAAGAGTGGCAACCCCCAGGACCAGGCACACTCGCGAGGGCAACGATAGGTACAGACCTTATTAGTCAGGGCAGGCACGGGCATAAGGGTCGACGGTGAGTGAGCGCGGTCCTCTGACATACGTATGTCAACATGTCTAGTGAGGGAGTACGCATGCTAATGTGGACTGCCCGGTGGTACCGTAGAGTCCAGCTCGATGCTGGGCGCCAGCGCCGCCGCGCCGTCCGTCACCCAGACTATGGTGTTGGGTTTTCCCATTACACATTTCTTAGTAGCAGCCCGAAGTTTGGAAGGAAGTTTGTTGTTGACGATTTCAACCCGATCACGTTACTACCCGTTGGAGGTATCTCTATAAGCAACACGTTGCATTGCCGTCCCATCGAACTATGAGTGCGCGGCCCACGTGCTCGCAGTGCAGGGCGTGTCACGGGCGCGTCCTGACAGAGGTATCCCAATCGGGCAGAGGAGCGGCCTGCTTGTTCATTGCCCACTTGATAAACGGGTAAATCAAACTCGCGAGCGGCAAAACGTGCAGGCCGCTGCCCGCTCTCGTTGCCGCTAGGCACCCGCTCTTGTGTAATGTACTGCTCCGCTGCTCGCGCCCGCTCCCAATTGGGCCGCCCACTGAGAGAGAAGGTGTTCTTTGCACCTGTGTCTGCGCACACACTTGAGCACTAAGTATAATACCTATCTCCTGCTAGTTCCCGCTGAGTTTCACCGCCATGGACGAAACGAGATGTTTCATTTTCGGCCATAAGATGTACATTTATCGAAAAAGAGGAAAAAATACCACGAATTTAGGAAAAATATTCTTTCGAGAATTTATGCCTGATTTGTTGTGCATGAAAAGTAATAGTTTTTCAATTATTGCCATATTCTATTCAGCATATAAATCATCATTCATTCATTTTATTCTATTCTGTTTGCATAGCCTGCTTTCGTTCTGAAATCATGTCACATGAAAACATAATATCACATCGATGTTAAATATGAAAAATATGTGTTCTAGTAATAAATAATTATATAATATTAATTATACTCTTATACATCATTTTCGACTAATTTTAAGCAAGAGTGATGATTTCATTGGTAAAAAAATAATAGGTACTACTTTTCTGTAGTGTAATTGTGAACGAAAAATTCAAAATGACATTTTGTTTTGACAAAACCAATCAGTGTCCGTCAGTCGAGTCTCGTTCGGCTCGACTTGGTTTCGACTTTCGTGGCTTTCGGTGTTACTTTACGTTTTCTCATTATGTTTTGTTCCTACGACTTTTGCTTTGTACAATTATTTTCAAATAACAATTTCTAGGTTATATAAACGTCATCTCTGCAACCTGTTATAGCTGTCATAGCACTCACGACAAACGTCAAACATTTTTAATTCTGATTTTGTGCGTATAAACTATATATATAAACCATATACTATGATGTAAAAAATGTTACTTTATTCTATTCAGGAGTTTGTTTCCCAGCTTTTCTAAAAGGTACATGTTATGGCCGGAGTCCCATACAAAAATGAAACATCTCCTTACTCATTTCTTTACATACCTGATGAACAAATTGAAAAAGCAACATAGCGCAATTGTTGCGAAACATTGTTTGCAATGAATACGGGATATTACATGAGACTGATTATTGAGTCAGTAGTTAGGTACATACAATGTCGATGGGCAAAGCTACCTCCGCACCACCGCGCTACGGATAACATACGACAACAATTAGATATGCTCCACCGTCGTTCCTACCGGGAGCCCGGGAGGCACGACACAGATATGTGACCGCCTAGCCTCAGTCCTAACAAGAAATAAAGCACGCTCTTGACTAGAAATGGACGCGTGTATTACAAGACAACGACACCGAGGAGGCGCGCGTTGCGGGACGCGGCCGGCTCACTTGATGGAGCACGTGAACTGCGCGCGCAGGCGCCGCAGCGATGACGCCGCCGACTCGCTCTGCAACACAATTACACAACACAGTGGTGAGCGTGATCGGTTCGGACATGTGAGGCATACATTCAGACTTCGTCCGGCCTAATCATTTCTACTTTTGGACTTATGGTTTTATTTCCAATAAAATCTAATTCTGAAATATAAATATAAGTTTTTAAACTGACACAAGTACAAAACATGGTCACTAACAAAAATAATTAGTTAGAATTAGTGTCCGATCGATGTTTGGTTTCGGTTTCGGCCTAAAAATCATATTTCGGCTAAAGGTTTGGTATCGGCCAAAAAACTGCCGAACTTCGGCCGCGCCGAAACATACAACATCGTAAAATAGTAGAGTGCAATTAGACATTAAGGTGGAACGAAGTTTATAGTGGTCAGATTTTCATGGGACTTTTTTATTGAGTTCCTAGAGGAGCGGAGAAGTTAAAAAAAATTACGCCTCTCGCGACTTTTTTTTTTAAATTTCCTTTGGAATATTGGTGTGATTCTTTGTTCATTATCCATGTAATGATGTATTTCCCAAGAAAATCCCCCATGGAAAGTACAACAGATAACGCTAGTTCGTTGGACGATCCGGCTAACACCCGGCGCCAGTCAGTTCCCGGGCTGACTGGTGTGAAATTGGCTACCGAAGCCTCTACCAAGACGCATCACCAGGTCTTGAATAGCGGTCATGCTACTGGTGATTCACGCAGCAGCAAGATCTCAGTGCAAGAACACAGACGTATTGCAACGTGGAACGTACGGGGATTACTGGCACCAGGAAAGCTCGAAATCGTGGAAAGGGAAGCAGAAGGTCATAATCTTACTTTGCTGGGAATAGGGAATATGCATGTAATTTTTTTTTCACTTAAATCATTAATATGCAGTACTATCAACCCAAGAAAATAATTAAAAGTTAATTTCAACTACTGCTTGTCGCACAAAAATAATATTAAACTCCTGCAATTTTCTACGACAGTTCAAACGTCCATGACTATCGCGGCCATTCATGTCAGGACTTTGATGTCACTTACCTCTATCTGCCTTGTTTAAATCTAATTTTTTGCCCTTAGTAGATTAGTTTTACTAAAATGTAAGTGCTTTATTTAAGCAAAAATTGCAATAACAATTTTATAGTAAAATCTTAGTGAAACTTTAAGTACTTTTCAATTAAAAGTGTTTCTTTGACACATGGATTGTGACGTCACTACCGGAATCGATGCGTTTTGTGTTTGCGTTCCGTTTCACCAAAAACACGCTAAATAAAATATTACATTGTAAAATAAGTGTTGTGTTAGAGAATTAAACACGTGTACCACAATGTTTTTATGGTCCAATACAAGGCATTTCAAAGAAATAAAAAAAGTTTTGTATTTCTTGCATATACCCTATTACCGAAACTCATATGCGTGGTCAAGGTCATCAAAGGACGCCTGGTGGGAACACCCTTTATTTCTCAGGCCCTACAGACTCCAGCAGCAACGGAGTCGGTATTTGGCTGTCCAAACACCTGAACAAGTTTGTACTTGGATATAACCCTGTTTCTGACCGAATACTGACACTGAAACTGAGCACTAGGCCTTGTACCCTGAATATCATTGTGGTATATGCCCCTACAGCTTGTGCCAAGGACGACATTATTGAAGGATTCTACTCGGAGCTTGAAACAACCCTTTTCAAAATACCAAATCGTGAGATAACTTTTGTCATCGGTGATTGGGACGCTAAAATAGGTAAAACGACGGAAGATAGTCATATTAGAGGTACTGTCGGGAAATATGGACTTGGGGTTCGTAATGATAGAGGAACCAAGCTTCTTGAATTTTGTATCGGAAGAAAGCTCACAATCATGAACACCTGCTTTCAACACCATCCCCGCCGACTTTACACCTGGATCTCTCCTGGCGATCGGTTTCGCAATCAGATTGACTATATCATAATAAATAGTCGTTGGAGAACTTCAATCACCAATGTTAAGACTTACCCGGGTGCTGACTGCGGATCTGATCACTGTCTTCTGGTGGCAAACTTTGCTCTCCGTTTAAAAGCAGTCAAAAAACGACCACCACAAAGAACACGGATTCTATCGCCGGCAGAGAGTACACAATTACAAAATGTATTAGTCTGTTATGGCGGAACATCGAGAGCCTAATAACTGCAATGCAGAGGAACAGTGGGAGCATTTTAAGCACAATATATGGAAGGCAGTTGACTCCATCCCCAATAATCATACACCGAACATCTGCAAGCAGTCGTGGATCTCGGCGGATACTTGGCAAATGATTACGTGCAGGAAAGACCTTAAAGCCCAAGGACTGTCAAGCCAAGAGGGAAGAGACAAATACTCCGAGCTCAGCCGCCTCATTCAATTGAAATGCCGTCGCGACAAAAACAATTTCGTGGAGCGCATCTGCCAAGAAATTGAAGCACACGCGCTCAAAATTCAAAGTGCTGACCTGTTTAAGAAAGTGCGACTTCTAACCAACCAGTTCAAACCCAAAACATGGGTAATCGAAGATGTAGATGGCACCCCACTCCAAGATCTGAACGCAATCTCAGAAAGATGGCGGAAATACTGTGAAGAGTTATACAGAAATCCTAGTGCGGCAGGCGATGCACCAATTAATGAGTGGGATAGGATTTCGAGGGAACCTTTTATTATGTCTTCGGAGATTGAAGCTGCCATAGCCTCGCTTAAGACCAAAAAAGCACCGGGGCCGGACCAAATCACAGCGGAGATATTAAAAGCTTCCGGACCGGCGGGCATAGATGCCCTCCACAAAATTTGTAATGAGGTATGGCGTACTGGCGAGTGGCCAAGCGATTGGACAAATTCAGTCATCCTGCCATTGCATAAGAAAGGCTCCACTTCGAAATGTGATAACTATCGAACCCTGGCTCTAATATCTCATGCCAGCAAGGTACTGTTACATATCATAAACAACAGAATTCGTCACTTTCTAGACTGGCAGATCCCTCAAGAACAGGCTGGTTTCGTAAAAGGCAAGGGAACGCGTGAGCAGATCCTCAACGTCCGCCACCTGATAGAGAAGGCATATGAGTTTAACACACCTTTGATCATGTGTTTTATAGACTACAGTAAGGCGTTCGACTGCGTAGTCTGGCAAAGTCTGTGGAAGGTACTTAAGGAGCTTGGAGTTCCGCATCATCTGGTATTCCTAATTCAAGCCCTATACTCGCAAAATAAAGGCATAGTGAAGGTCGACCAAACCAACTCTAACCCCTTCAGTTTCGGAAAAGGCGTAAGGCAAGGTTGCATTTTATCTCCCATCCTCTTTAACGCATATGGAGAATATATTATCAGACGTACCTGTGAAAACTGGGGAGGTGGTGTGACGATAGGCGGAACCAAGCTAACTAATCTCCGCTACGCTGATGACACTACTCTCCTAGCAGCCTTAGAGACAGAAATAAATAAATAATAAATAAATATCGCTGGACATTACACACAGCGCCATCTAGGTGCCACACTAAGCAACGAGGCTTGTGTCGTGGACACCAGATAGTTGATAGATACATTGATACTTTTTGTTTGTAAATACATACTTATTATACATATAAACATCCATGACTCGGAAACAAATGTCCATGCTCATCACACAAACATTTGCTCCTACCGGGATTCGAACCCGGGACCCTAAGAACGTAAGGCAGCCTCATTACCGCTGCGCCATTCGGGTCGTCGTAAATGGTAGAACTCCTTGCAAGGATGGAACGTATCAGCATGGAACTGGGTCTACAAATCAACCACGCAAAAACCAAACTAATGGTGGTGGACCGAGCACATAATTAGAGCTTACTGGCTACTCTTAATCTCGAAACGGTCGATGACTTCATTTACCTGGGCTCTAACATATCCAACACAGGGTCATGCGAGAAAGAAATCCGTAGACGCATAGGTATGGCCAAGAATGCTATGTCTCAGCTGCAAAAAATATGGAGACCGCAACATTTCGCGTAAGACCAAAGCGAAATTGGTGAACACGCTGGTCTTTTCAATTTTTGGATACGGGGCAGAAACTTGGACCTTGAGAAAAGCCGACCGGGCTCGTGTAGACGCCTTCGAGATGTGGTGTTGGAGGAAGTTGCTTCAGATACCTTGGACGGCATTCCGCACCAACGAGTCCATCCTACGCGAGCTCAAAATAAAGACCAGACTCTCTACGACCTGCCTCCGCAGGGTTTTGGAATTTTTCGGCCATATAGCGAGGAAAGATGGCAGTAACCTCGAACAACTGATGGTTACCAGCAAGGTGGATGGTAAACGTCCAAGAGGTCGCAGCCCTTTGCGGTGGTCCGACCAGATAAGCTCTTCTCTCGAAACGAAATTTCATGATGCGCTTCACTTGGCCAAGGATAGACGGAGATGGCGGAATATCGTCAGGGAAAAACTAATTTCAAGGAAGGATCACGACCCTCAGCAATGAGGAGCACGACTTGAGGAGGAAGAGGATCCATGTAATGCATATTTATAGTATTTTTGGAAAATTTCCTATTTTCTTCAATTATTTTTAATATACCGGATTTTAAGTCTAAGACTTCTTTTGTAATTGGTAACTGATACTTGTTCACGAATAACTGGACATAAACATTTTCAAGAAAACCACATTCATGAGTGTAGTGTAGTAGTACTAAACCACAACACGCCACAACATTAACTTCAAGTCGTTCGTGGTTCGAGTTCCAACTCACCATCTACAGACCTTCATGAAAGAGGACTTTTGGCCGAAAGGTGTCGTATATCGACGATTCCGGGGACGGTTATGCGACACCACGCAGCAAAACACGACGCCGTCAACGATACGTGTCTAGTTATAGTTTAATAAGGTTTTTCATATGTATTAGTTTATTATTGTGTAAGATTAATTTGTGTATTTTATCTATGGGCCATAGTTGCCTGACAATAAGTGATTATTATTCTTTCCTTTATTCATAAATATACATATAAATTACATTTTTAAATATTTCACAGCAAATTAATATTAAAAAAACAATTAAAAATATAAAAAATAGAGGTCCGCCGGTATCGGGAGCAGAGTCCAAGCTACCGGTGGTTAGGGCTCCAGAGACAGGAACCTCCTCACAATGCGAGCCGTATCGAGGAGTACTGCCTTCTGAATCAGGCCCTAGATCCAACCGCCTAAGGAGAGCCTCGAAAGGTGGTCGTCGAGGCTCTTGGCCATAAGGCCATTGGCCGTCACGATAATCGGCACAATGACAGCCGAGTTCACATTCCACATGTCGACAACCTCGTGTGCCAAGTCGAGATATTTTATTTGTTTCTCCTTCTCAGCTTTCACGAGGTTCTCGAGGTTGTGCCTGTGCAAGTACTCGCCGTTAGCCAGACGAGAACAACCAGAAATAATATGTCTGATGGACTCACCCGGACGGTGGCATGCCCGACACACGTCAACCGTCCCGTCCTTCATAATATATTTCCGGTAGTTGTTCGTCAACATAACTTCGTCCATAATTGCACAGACAAAACGTTCGGTTTCTCCGAAGAGGTCACCGAAACGTAGCCAGGACACGGATGCTAGAAAATTTACATCGGGTCCATGAAGAGCCCGGTAGAAGCGCCCGTGAAGCTCCTTGCCTTGCCATACTTCCTTGCGGTCGTCGCTAGTAAGTACTACAGATATTATTATTCCCTTTATTTATTTTCTTTACACATTATATACATTTTTAAATATTTTTAGTATCAAAGATTATATTATAAAAACATTTAAAAATATAGAAAATAGTAGCCCACCGGTATCAGGAACAGGGTCCAAGCTACCGGTCAGGGCTCCAGAGAGAGGAACCTCCTAACAATACGAGCCGTATCCAGGAGTACCGCTTTCTGAATCAAGCCCTTGATCCAGCTGCCTAACGAGAGCCTCCTTAGGTATTCATCGAGGCTCTTGGCAATTAAGCCATGGGCTGATACGACTATCGGCACAATGATCGCTGAGTCCACATCCCACATGTCGACAACCTCGCGAGCCAAGTCAAGATACTTGATTTGCTTATCTTTTTCGGCTTTCACGAGGTTCTCATCATGCGGGACCGTAATATCAACAATCATTGCGCGCCGCTCTGATAGATCCACCACCACTATATCAGGCTTCTTGGCGACAATAGTCCCGTCAGTGATGATGGATTGGTCCCAGTACAATGTGATACTACCTTTTTCGAGAACTGGGTCGGGCACATACCTATAGTACGGCACTTCCGATTCCACAAGGCTGTATTTAAGAGCGAGTTGCTGATGGATAATCCTGGCTACAAGGTTGTGTCTATGCAAGTACTCTCCGTTAGCTAGACGAGAACACCCGGAGATAATGTGACGGATTGATTCGCCTGGACGGTGGCATGCCCGACATATGTCAACCGTGCCGTCCTTCACAATAAATCTCCGGTAGTTATTCGTCATCATAACTTCATCCATAATTGCACAGACAAAACCTTCGGTTTCTCCGAAGAGGTCCCCGGAACGTAGCCAGGCTACGGACGCTGATAGGTCTATATCGGGCCCATGTAGGGCCTGGAAAAAGCGTCCGTGAAGCTCCTTACTCTGCCATACCTCCCTGCGGTCGTTAGTGTCAAGTACTACAGATTTGCGCCCGTTCTCTTTAGCCAAGGAGAGCGGGGTGAGGCCCTTGTCCACTGCGACCACATATCGATGCATCCCCATGTCGGCTTCTAGGAAATATTCCCTGAGACTGCATATCTCGCGATTGTGGAGAGTCTTAGCGTTTAAAAAGCCTCGACCCCCACACCTCCGCGGGATATATAGTCTCATAACCGAAGAACGTGGGTGATGCATTCGATATGTCGTCAACAATGTGCGGACCTTCCTATCCAGAGCGTCTAGTTCTGTTTGAGACCATTTGAGTATGCCAAAAGAGTACATCAAAACCGGCATGACCCAACCGTTGAAGGCACGCACCTTATTTCCGCCTGATAAAAGACTATTAAATACTTTTTTCAGGCGGCCAAAGAAGCGCTCCTTCAGTGATTGCTTCATGTCAGCAACATTGATGCCCAGCGCTTCCGACATACCCAAATACTTATAGGTTTCGGTTGCTGAGAGGGATCTAAGATTTATGGAATCCGAGAGCTGGGTTCCCACAGATTCCACAATCTCCCCTCGCTTTACATGCATGACCGCACATTTGTCCACACCAAATTCCATCCTGATGGCACTACTGAAAGTTTGAGTTACCTTCAGTAGCTCCATCAGATGCAAATCGTTGGGGGCAAAGAGTTTCAGATCATCCATGTAAAGGAGGTGAGATATAACTTGACCACCTCTCTTCAACCGATAGCCTAGACCTGAATCCTCCAGCAGCGTGCTAAGAGGATTCAAGGCTAAGCAGAACCAAAGTGGACTCAAACTATCACCCTGAAATATTCCTCGGTCTATCCTTATCGGTTCGCTATTCCTCTGGATTTGCTGACATCCTGGATAGCGAAGGACTGTCCTCCATTGCCCCAAACATGACATCAGGAAGGTGCGCAGAGTTGCATCAACTTTATACAATTCTAGCACCCTCATGAGCCATGTATGTGGCACAGAGTCATAGGCCTTCTTATAATCTATCCAACATGTCGACAGATCCCTTCGGGAACGGCGAACCTGTTGGCTAATGGCCATATCAATGAGGAGTAGCTCCTTAGTACCACGAGACCCGTTCCTACATCCATTTTGAGAAGCGAACATAACAGAATTTTCGTCAATATGTATTATTATTAAACATTCATTTGCAAATAGTAGAAAATCGTCTATGTTAATGAAGGCATTTTTTTTCGAAATGGTTCTATTAAACTCAATGTGCAAATTATTGTCCAAATCCTCATTTTATTAGCTATATAATAAGGTTTAATAACTAGAAAAATATTTAAGGATACTTGTTAAACATTAGTTACTGCTGAAAAAGTAAAACATGACAAAGGCCTCTCTCGCTATGAATTGGGAGCGGTATCGGTATTGGTATTGATATTAAAGTGCGCGCAGAAACCCAAGCTTGTCACTAATCTTAGATAGAAATCGTGAGAAATGGTTACGTTACAATTACGATAATTTTTGTAAATTTACCAGCGGCCCCTTTTCACCTTCGTCAGATAATAATTAACATTTATCGAGTACCTCCAAATATTTTTATTAGTTATTGTTATCTGAGGATAGCAGATATAATAAGGATATTTTCAGGATAATATTTACGTTGAGCGTCTTAAAAATATTTTGAGAAAAATGGCCTTCTTTAACTTTTACATAGATGATTTTCTGATAATTGTGAATTAATTTTTAGTCACTTCACTCGTAAAAGTATTTTTTTTTTAATATTTTTACGTCCAGTTATGTGTATAAAAGCATCAGTTACAAATTTCAAAAGATATCTAAGTCTTATAAGTCGATATTTTAAAAATTATTTAAAAAAATAGGAAATTTTAAAAAAATACTTGAAATTTGCATTACATCTACAATAATTAACAAATAAACTCAAACTCAAAGCGTTTATTTCAATTAGACCTTCGCAGGCACTTTTGAAAGTCAGAAAAACTCTATGGAGAAGAATGGGCAAGAAACTCCATGGACACTCTTTTCAATCAAAATATTGTTACAAGATCTTGGTTACATCATTCATGTTGAGATTATACATATATGTGAGAACGATGTAGAAAGACGTGCACATTAAGAGCGTCCAGAGTAAAAGATTACCAACAATTATACAACAATTTAAAAAAAAAAGTAGTTAAAATAAACCGTGGCAGCTAAGAGATGACCAGTCCCAACTGACAGCGCCCGTCCACGAACATGACGCATGGATCAGCCCCATTCAGCTCAAACATATTGAAGGGAACTAAACGACCCGACACATACGCCACTATCAGCGAGACATTTGAGTGAGCCTGACATTCTCTCAGCCACCAGGGCACATTCGAGTCAATGAAGGATAACTAAATGTAAATGGTAGCTTTACAGTACATAGTACTCACACATGTGCTATGCAGTTATATAATACTAAGAGATTGAATCTATACAATGCAAAGATATTTTTACAATCTTCTGCAGCTTCCACAATAATTACACATGAGCTTCTGATTAGTTTGCCCCTATGGTTGTGGAGCAGGACCAGCATTGAGCCAAGCATTTTTATCATCAAACAGTACCCCATGAAAGTTGAGTCTACTTTAGCTAGCCTGAAACCTGGCTGTACTAGTTGGTCCCTGTTTCTAGTATTATAGTGGTGTCTGTCACCTCTTTTACTAAACAAATGCAGATTTTTCCTAACGTACATGATGTTTTCATAGATGTATTGACAAGGTACTGTCATGATGTTAATTTCTTTAAACAGTTCCCTTAGAGAATCGCGCCTACGTAGATCATATATGGCTCTGATGGCTCTTTTCTGCAGAATAAATATAGACTCAATGTCTGCAGCCCGTCCCCATAGTAAAATACTGTATGACATAATACTATGAAAATAACTAAAAATAGACTAGCCTCGCGCTATCTGCATCAGTAAATTGGCGGATTTTTCTAACAGCATATGCTGCTGAACTCAGCCGTCCTGCAAGAGATGTTATATGCGGACCCCATTGTAGCCTTGAGTCGAGCGTGATCCCCAGGAAAACAGTATTTTCGACGAATTGCAGTTTCTCTTGATTCAATACTATGTCACTATCACTACTTTTAACATTCGGTAGAGCAAATCTTATGCACTTCGTTTTTTTCCCATTTAATACTAAATTATTTGCGGTGAACCAATTATGGACCTGCATTAAGGCGTCATTTACGTCGTCGAGATTTGTGGCACGTCTGTTTATCTTAAATATTAAGGAAGTATCGTCAGCGAATAACACCATTTGTGGTTGGTTTTTAAATAAATGGGGTAGATCATTAATATATACCAAAAAGAGGAAAGGACCCAATATCGAACCTTGTGGTACACCTATACTTACTTTTAAACCCATTGAATTGACACCATTTATTTGTACTTGCTGATGTCTATCGTTTAAATACGATTTCACTAAACTGAGCGCAAGTTTCCTTAACCCGCAATGTTCAAGTTTTAAGAGTAGGGTTTCATGGTTTACGCAATCAAATGCTTTCGAGAGGCCACAGAAAATTCCTATGGCATCTTGTGCCTCTTCCCACGCAGTAAATATGTGTTTTAATAAGGTGACACCGGCGTCAGTCGTACAACGTCTTTTGGTGAAACCATACTGTTTCTCATGCAAGATTTTATTGGTGTTAAAGTGGTTGAGCATTTGATTAAGCATTACCTTTTCAAACACCTTGCTGAAAACCGGCAATACGGATACGGGTCTATAGTTATTGGTGTCTTTACTGTCCCCGGACTTGAAAAGTGGTATTACCTTGCTGTATTTCATAAGGTCCGGGAAGACTCCTTGGTCCACACACAAATTAAATATTAAGGCCAAGTACGGTGCTATAGTCTCAATAATGGCTTGACAAACTTTAATTGATATACCCCATAGATCCTCGGTTAATTTGACTTTGATTTCTTTAAAAGCTTTAATGACTGCTATGGGGTTTATATGTTTAAATTGAAACTCAACCGGACAGGCTGAAACGTTCGCTCTTAATAAATCAATAGAAAGCAAGGGTGAGGAATTTAAGGTTTCAGTAGTTTTAAGTGGGACACTAGTGAAGAAATCTACAAATTCTTGAGAAACTTCATTTTTAGAGCTAAGAAGACCACGTGAAGTCTCTAGAGTGATATCATTATTATATTTTTTATTTCTGTTAGTTTCACTATTGATGATTTTCCAAACCGTCTTTATTTTATTATCATATATAATAAGCATTTCATATTCTTTTAACCAATGTTCAGTGAAACAAACAATTTCAAACTTTGTTTTTTCTAAAAACAATTCAATTTCTAGTTGCTTTGAAGAGAAACCTTGAATATTTTGATGAAATAACTGCATGGAATTCTAAACAGACCAAATTGGCGTTTAATCGATGCACGCAGGTCACAGGTCATATTACGCCACAATATGAATTCGTCGAATTTGAAGTTATTACTGTAAACGAAAAAAAATATTCCAAAGGAAATTTAAAAAAAAAAGTCACCCGCGGCAGATTTTTTTTTAACTGTCTTCTCCGCTCCTCTAGGAACTCAATAAAAAAAGTCCCATGAAAATCCGACCACTATAAACTTCGTTCCACCTCTTGAGTATTTTTGTCTAATTGCAATCGGCTTCAATACAAAGTGCTGAATAATATGTAATCTTCTATAAATTACGAGATTTATTTTCTAAGTTGCATCTCTTTAATATGCTCATTTATGTAGAAGAGTTATACTTACAATGTTAAATTAAAGTTATGACTTTCAACAAGTAAAAGAAGTAAAAAAAAATGTACAACATATTAAACTAATTATAGTTTATAAATCTCTTTTGTTTCAACACGACGGATGCCTGAGGATGGACGGCGCCGCCGAGGCCGGCCTAGAAAGAGGTGGCGAGATGATCTAGACGCGCATCTCGAGGGCTGGTTCGAGGTGGCGCAGGAGAAGAGTACCTGGAAGGATATGGGGAGGCCTTTGCCCAGCAGTGGGACATTCAAGGCTGTTGAAAACAAAAAAAAATCTCTTTAAAAAAAAGTGCAAGTAACATTTAAAATGTTATATAGAACAAAAGGATTCCTATAGTATTATGTAAATTTGAATTAGCCTTTCGAGGCTGGCTAATTGTGATTATAAAAAATTTAGAAAAATTTATTCCGTAGTTGCAAATCAAAATGAAATTTCAATTCGATAAAAGTGAAACGTAGAACCCTGTAATAGCGAGATGATTCATTATTCATATAATATCTGAAAAGAACGGCCCACTGAAATTTTATTCAACGTTTTAATTACGTTTATAAAAGTTTCGGTTTCGGCCGAAACTAAGTCAAAACCGAACCTTCGGTTTCGGTTTCCGCAAAAAAACAAGTTTCGGTCGGACACTAGTTAGAATAAAAAAGAAATATGTAAAATGTCCGCGGACTTTAGAAACTACCAAAGTTAGAACCTATTCACTGCGCCATTAATACAAAGGAGAACGGGCCTTGAAGAATGGGCATCTGCCCCAAGGTCCAATAGCCATAAGATATACCTACATATTAACATAATTGAAAAGAGCTTTTCAAGGAGACAAACGACTGTACGGTTTACGTACACACCGCCACGCCGCCGCACAGTGGGCCCATACTGAAAATTAGTGGACTTAGGCAACAAAGTTACCATATCGATGCGATTTTTTTTTATATGACGTGTTATAATATTCCTGACAACTTTTATTCTTATAAAATTTCTTCTAAACTTGATAGTTTGTCTTGAAAAAAATTTATTAGATTTTTTTGTATGGAGCGAATCACGTTTAATTTTTTTTTCTTCAATTGTACTAATATGTTGGGTGTGTGGCGTGAGTATATGATAGCTAGGGTCATTTTCTATCCACGAAAAAAAAATCAGCGCCGGCCATCTGCGGCAGCGCGAGTAATCATTCGGTAAAAAAATAATAATTTGGAAGAATTTTTTGTCATTTAAAATAAATTCAAAGCATATTTTTTGTCTCATTTGGCTGTTTTCACCTTCTTTTTAGTTAAATAAATAGTTTTAATAGCGCATACGTACTTAGAACTAGTAATTCTGGTAGAGATTTAGTTATTATTGCATGTTATCGGTACAAATGAGTCATCAATCACAATGCAGGTGCTCTGCATTGTAATTGATGACTCATTTGTTTGTGCGCGCATAACTAATGAGTCATCGAAAAATGCTCGTCTCTGATTGGCTGTGTTATTTTTTAACTGCACGTTATCTATTGTTGAATAAATATATCGTAATGTTTCAGGTTATACTAATTTTGTTAATGATAGGTGAAATAATTTAAATTTGTACGGGCAAGTCGTTGATAATTATGTACATAATCAACTGTATGTATATTATTATAGTATAAGTTATCGTACGTATGATCAATATGAAACTGTGAAGTAATTGTAGCCCTGAAAAGGGCTGTTCGTCATATTCCTAACCCTGATGGGCTTTTGTGGGAATAATTTAGAGCCGGATCACATTATTTCTTGTTCCAGAAGTGCTAGTGGGTCCGGCAAATTTTCGGACTCTGCTATGAGGCATTCTTCTTCCTCCATAATTTCACTGTCACAGGGAGGCTCAGTAGTCTGTAACAACTGAGTTGCTTCAGGCAACAACTCATTAAGAACCTGTTTCATTATTTTAGGCCTTATGTAGGATATGTGGGGATCAGAGCTTATTAGAAGTCCATGGAGGATGTCTTCGTTTGTTGCTATTCTCCCCGTTTTCCGAGTGTGCCTCTCCCTGACGTTTCTGAAGTCCTTATTACGGGCTTCCGAAGCTTTTTCAGATAAGGTACCTAAAACGAAAAAGTACATACATTTTAATTTCAAAACACAATCGAGTCAAATAATACATTAAACTATATTTATTTTTTACTTACCGATTGGCAAAACACCAAAGTGGTTACAGATGTCTGCACCGTGCATTAGAAGTTTATGTACACTAACTGGCATGTAGTACCACGAATAGTGTTGCACGTACACATCAGCTGTTTCTCTACAGTATCTTCTAAATTTTTCACAGTCAATGTTTTTGCCTGATGATATGGCTTGTAGAATAACGGAAAATCTGAAAATCAGATTTTCGTCAATTCCCGTTATTCTGGAAGATCTTTTGTAATCTTGGAAAAAGCGCCTCGCTGTATTCCCGTCGTTTGTAGTTCCAAAATCCTAAAATGGGAAAACAATACTGTAATATACAATACATAGAGATATAATTCACAAACAACATAAAGAGAGCGAAAATTAAATACATACCTGTTTGACTATATCAATCAGCATTCCAGTTTGCTCACGAAACTCTTGCTGTGTGGTATTTTTTTTAGCTTGTTTCAAAGCCTTATGTTCGCCGCGAGCAGTCCATCGTTGAAAATCCAGATTATAAGATATATGGAGAAGACATTCCATACACCGAATCTTCATATGCAGTGAAGAAATTCCTTGTTTGTAAATTTCTTCACGAAGTGGTTTAGAAGTCAAAGCGTCTAAATTATTCATCTCACTCGGTGTTGCCAAGCAAATGGGACACGTTGCATATGATGGTACTCCAGCAATAATATTGGCCACTTTTCCATCAATCATGGTCATATGCAATTCATGTGATACAATAATATTTCCACACTGTGTAGATATTCGTTCATCAATTTGTTTTTTCATCTCAGACTCTTCAGACTTTATAAAGTCAGCTGTCTCCGAAGTGAAAGTGAACTTCACTGGTCGACAGTACAGAGTTGAGCAAGGTGTGGGGTTCTCCCAAACTAGATTTTCATTCCCAGATGATGGCCTAGTAGACACTAGCCGAAGAGGGACGATGCTTATCATGACTACTGATGAATCATCGAACTCTGTAGCTGTGTTTGACGTTTTCTGTTTATAGTTACTCTGCGACGAAGAACCATCAAGTCCCCATTTCCAGGTCAACTTGAGTTCTTCATTTTGAGACCTATCAACAGTATTTGTATCAAGTAATATCCTCTCCACAGTGTGGTCCAATAGCGCTTGCAATTTAATGTGAGCTCCGTTTTCGGTAATCTCCATACTCTCTTGTGGTGGGTAACATCTTTTCTTGGCATTTACAAGCTTTGGATAAGATGGAAAGGCAGCACAGTTTTCTTCTTTCAGAAATTGTCGAAGAGCTAAGTACTTCCATTTCGAGAGCGCAACTGATGTATAAAGAGCTAAACACTTATCTTCAGAGACAGTACTTAAGCTCTGCTTTTTGAATAGTCTCTCTTCTACTTCGGATAGCGCATCTGGATTACTGGAAAGGTATTCGACCACTTTTGCCAGATTCGTTTTGCCGTTGTCTTTCAATTTTGTTATGTACCAGTGCTGCAACTCTTCCTCGGAATTTTCTTCTACTATGGAAGTAGAACGTCTTTTCTTTTGCTTATTACTTAACTCTTCGAACGGTTTTCTGTGCTCCTTTTCTGTAGATGTTCCCGCTTCCGCAGTACATACTGCAAGAGTAGGAACATGGCAATCTATATCCACAAGCTCAGATAAGGCTGCGTCCGAAAAGCCCATCACACTTCTCAGATCAACACTGTCACAAACAGGCCAGTTGATGTTTTTTTCCAACCACTTGCGATTAATTACACGATTCATAAAAGTTTTTTGATTTCTACTTGACTCTATCCACTTTTTATTTAAATTTACACAAAAAAGTCGACAGAACTCCTTGATTCGGTTCTTGTCTTCTTCAGAAACTTCGGTAGTCAATACAGAAATGATACTTTCATACAGAAACATATGATTTTTCAGATCACCGCCACTTCTTAATTTCACAAAAAGATCTAGGTTGGTACAAAATCCAGCCATAGTTCTAATGTAAATATAAAAATACAAGTATTTCACTGTGTTCACAAACAAGCGACAAGAGCGAAACTAGATGGACTTAATGAATGTCTTTATATTTATAGTTAGTGTTAATTACTCAAGTAGTGGACATAACAGTGAGTGAAAATTATTCAGCCAATCAGAGACGAGCATTTTTCGATGACTCATTAGTTATGCGCTTAGCGATAACATGCAATAATAACTAAATCTCTACCAGAATTACTAGTTATAAGTACGTATGCGCTATTAAAACTATTTATTTAACTAAAAAGAAGGTGAAAACAGCCAAATGAGACAAAAAATATGCTTTGAATTTATTTTAAATGACAAAAAAATTCTTCCAAATCATTTTTTTTTACCGAATGATTACTCGCGCTGCCGCAGATGGCCGGCGCTGATTTTTTTTTTCCGTTCATTCTCACTAGTTCGATTCATTAGTTCGATCGTCGAACTAGTGAGATTTTTTTTTCGCATTTGTTCGACCGTCGAACTAGTGAGAATATTTTTCCTCATTTGTTCGATCGTCGAATTAATTACATTTAAAAATAGTTCGACTACATTTAAATGTTTTACTAATTTCGTAATAAAATAAAAAACGCTTGGTTCGTTAAAAAATATATATTCGTGTACTTATATTTATACATCTATAGCATATCTTTGATCAAATAAACAGTTCAAAAACTTATAAATTATAAGCTGGCTTCCTAACAAAGTAAATGATAGTAATAGTAAATAAACAATACATACAGATTACACAAATCATCGTCATATCACCCGGAAGTCGTCCACTGTACATTTCCTTAAATACATCTATACCTACAGCACCTAGGTAGGTATGTGCATTAAAAACATTATAAACATTTAGCTAAACACCCCGTCAGAAGGAGTATGGTTATAGTTTTTATTTTCATTTTGAGGGTAGATGCTGTTTGAGCCTGTTTAACTATGCAAAATGATGGATGTGTTATACTGGTTATGCGCTGCAGTTGCAACGTTTTATTTGGTGGTACCTGTTTAGTTTATTGTTTATTTTTTTTGCAATGACGTCTAAAGAATTAATAATTATTAAAAGTGGTCGAGGATGAATTCTGCAATTAGAAGGACATCAATATTACTCAATGTGTAAATATAAAAATGGTCAAAGCATATGGCGGTGTAAAAATTATAAAAGTTTAAAATGTACTGGATCCGTAACATTGAATATGGTAAGTCTTGAGTGTTTTATATGCATAATATAATTTATAACGTGTAGACATAAGTATACATATTTTAAACTAATACAATTATTTTGTTTAAGGACCTCACTGATACTTTACAAATAAAACCTCACTGCGACCAATGTAATCCAGATGAAACACGAAATTCAGTTAATATTATTATAAATAATGCTTGCAATGAAGCAGCATTGGGACGAGAACCAGCTCCAAGAATCTATAACAGAGCTCTAATTACATTAAAAAATCAAGGCCTGCATTTAGCTTCAAAAAGTAGTATACCTGAATTTCAACAAATAAAATCAAGCATTTATAGAAGCAGAAATAAGCTAGCACACGTAAAAAAAATATGCGCGAAACCTGTAGAGGAAGTCGAGGTTCCCAATACTTTTTCAGGATTCTTACTCGCTGATTTCCGTCACAAAAAAATGAGAATATTAGTGTTTTGTTCAAGTGACGCCCGAGAAATTATGAAAAATATAAAACATATTTTTATGGACTCCCGACCTTTAAATCATGTCCAAGTCCTTTTCAAAAACTTTTTACTATACACGGGGACATCGGCAGTGACATAAATAACACGAATGTGATCCCTTTGGTGTACGCGTTCATGAGTCACAGGACTAAAAAAGCTTATTCAATTTTATTTGATTTGATTGTGTCCCAAATTCCAGAGTGGAAACCTGCAAAAGTCACGATAGATTTCGAAGAAGGCACAATGAAAGCGTTACAAAAAATGAAGGTTACAATCAAAGGTTGCTATTACCATTACGTGAACAGCTTGTGGCGCAAGGCAAAAACCCTGGGTTTAAGTAAAGACAAACGGAACAGAAGAATAATTTCGCTATGCACTTAGCATTGCTTCCAGAAAATGAAATTGTTTCAGGATGGGTGTATATTCAAAATGAAATGACGAAGAATTGTCAATCCATGATGAAGTTTAAAGAATATTATGATAATTACTGGATGAAGGGTGATTATCATAGAATTTGGTCTGCGTATGGCGAACGCCACCGAACAAATAATGCCGTAGAAGGGTGGCACCATAAAATAAATAACCTTGTAACAAAAGGCCATGTAACCCTATTGCAAATATTGCATATTTTACAGGACGATTCTGTATTGTCTTCATATCGAAATGATATTCTTCAGAGACCTTCCACATCAAAGAAAAGTTCTAAAAGGAGGAAAATTGATTTATTCAATGACGATTATATTATTGATGCTCAAATGCAATTAACATGTGGACAAATTAGTGTTGGACATTTTTTAGAAAAAATGCGTTAGTTAATTACATTTAGTATTTGATTATTACATTTTTTTAATTTGATTATTAGATAAAAATCATGGTAATCATATAATATTCAATATATATCTTTGATGGATTACATGTATTCGTAGTTCTTTTTGTCTCTGCTTATTGAGATAAGTAAGACAGACAAAATTATATTTCATCATGTATATTTCACCAAAGATGTACAATTATGTTTCTATACGACACTAACAACAATTTTGACATGTCCCATTTGATTTTTGATCATTTATTATACATATAAACTAATTTTTGTTCTTTCTGGTTAAGCTTGTTGAGATAAGTAAGACAGAAAAATATTAGATTCCATTTAATATTTCATTATTACATTATTTTTTTATAGGTGAGGAAGCCAGCTTATAATTTATAAGTTTTTCAACTGTTTATTTTATCAAAGATATGCTATAGATGTTTAAATATAAGTACACGAATATATATTTTTTAACGAACCAAGAGTTTTTTCATTTTATTACGAAATTAGTAAAACATTTAAATGTAGTTGAACTATTTTTAAATGTAATTAATTCGACGGTCGAACAAATGAGGAAAAATATTCTCACTAGTTCGACGGTCGAACAAATGAGAAAAAAAAATCTCACTAGTTCGACGATCGAACTAATGAATCGAACTAGTGGGAATGAACGTTTTTTTCATGGATAGAAAATGACCCTAGCTATCATATACTCACGCCACACACTCAACATATTAGTACAATTGAAGAAAAAAAATTAAACGTGATTCGCTCCATACAAAAAAATCTAATTAATTTTTTTCAAGACAAACTATCAACTTTAGAAGAAATTTTATAAGAATAAAAGTTGTCAGGAATAATATAACACGTCATATAAAAAAAATCGCATCGATATAGGAACTTTGTTGCCTAAGTCCACTAATTTTCAGTATGGGCCCACTGTGCGCCGCCGCCGGGGAGGCACCTACACCTAGTCTAGGAGTCAGAATATAAAAAATATTGCGACGTTGTTATAAGCCTTATATGCTCTTAAGTCTTTGGATCTTGTAATGTGATTGCTTCTGGTGAAATAAAGAATTTATTTATTTAATAAAAATACGTTTATAGTCTTTAATGTGATTTTTGAAACATACAGTATCACTTAAAGTGAATAAATTTATGAAATAACAGTATTTAATTTTACTTCATTAATCACATTTAAAGATCTGTAGCTCCTTTCTGACTCTGAATCGAGAAAGTCGCCATAATAAAAAATGTTCTTTATAAAGAGATCTATCCATTGGTATTTAATATCTTAACGCTTTTGGACGCTGGGGCAATTCTTCCCATTCTCCTTTGACAGTTTAATACTGGGTGTAAGGTGCATCGACACAAACGGTTGTCGTAACCGTTTGTGTCGATGCACCGACGACTGACGGTTGACACCGACTTACGACGTGTTCAGTAAATCATTCCGAGCCCCAAACAGAAATATTTAACCGGTAATTTAAAAAAATATGCTGTTTTCTACATTGTCGAAAATAGTCAAAATGTATGAACCAGCTGATTGAAAAAAAATAACTTTGAACAATTTATATGTTGGGGGGGGGGGTAATGTAGGTACAGAACGGTAAAAACACTTGTTTAGATTGCCAGCTCTTGATTAGTCTTTAACTTTTTGTTCCTCCGATCTCACTAAATGGAACCGGCAAGTACTTGGGTCAATGACAAACTAAATGATGATATGGTCATGGATAGGGAGCGCAGGGCACTGTCAGTAAAGGTAACACGTGATGACGTGACGTTCAAGTCTTTAATGCTATTACCAAACGTTATACCTACACGTGCACCGTGTACACCAAAGAAAAAACCCTGCAATGCTCTGCACGTCCAGTATAACAACGCGTTCAGGGGTTTGTTGGGGCTCCCACGGCGGTGCAGTGCCTGCGGCATGTTCGCCGACCACGGGGAGGGGGGTCACAGGGGCCATGACCCCCCCCCCCCAAAATCCTACACGCCAATTGTAAAACCTTCTTAAAATATCTTTTTTCGGATATAAATGATTAACTTGCTGCTTAATCGTTCAACAAGAGAAACTAACCTTTCCGAGGCAGAATGCTAAAATTTTCGAGCTCGCTTCACTCGCTAAGTATTTCCTGTACTTTATCAATTCGCCATAAGTTGAAAGAGTTCCTCCTGTTCTCATTCCTGTATGAATGGACAACGAACTTAACTTATCCTAGGAAGTCCTATCCTCTTGGGTTTAAGTACCTACACAACTCAATGAATGGTGAATGGTCAAAAGCTAATCTAACCTACCTACCCGATATATTGCTAAAACTTTTCGAGCTCGCTTTGCTCGCTCAGACATTCTGCGTTCTTTTCAGTTTTTCTTTTTATACTGACACAATTTCTGAAAGCGTGCCAAATTCGAACTGGGTGCTTAAGTTTACGAGCTCGCTGTGTTCGCTCTTGAATCCTGACTTTTCTCAATGGATAGGCTTTTCTGTATAAGTCGTCCAAATTATTCCTTGCATAAATCGACACCGATAAACGAAAACCTAACATATCCATGGTGGAAGCTCTTTTCGGGCTCCACCGGAAATAAACCAGTAGGCGCCCATGATCGTTTTGTATGGGTAAATCCAGAGATGGTTGATAAAATTTCATTTTTCAAAAGTTGTTCCAAATAGTTCAAAACCCCATTTCCTTTTTTTATTCGGGATAACCTCCGTCCTACGTCCCAACCAAGTTCCTGGCTACGGCCCTGTGTGACCCCCCCCCCCCAGAGTCTAAACCCTATATGCTCGCTACCTTGTGCGGCGCGGCGGCCTCGTTGTCGTTCTGCAGGTCGGAGGCGCGCGCCGGAAGCGAGGCGGGGGCGGCGAGGGCAGTGGGAGCGGGCGCGTTGCCGTTGTCGTCGGGCTCAGAGCGCGACGCGCTGCCCGTGCTGTCCCAGGCGCCGGCTGACGCGCTCAGCGACACGCTGGGCGACGAGTGCGCCGGCGCGTCCGACGAGTCCAGCTCCAGCGACGACTGTGAGGCGCACGAGCCGCGCGAGCGTGACGACGAACGCGACGCGCTCGACTCGCCCTCCCACTCGTCCGCGCCCTGCTCCATCATCTCCTGCAACACACGGTCAACGACTATCTATTACAGGTTATTCACAGGCCTAACTGATGAATTTTCTCAATGATGAATTTTTCAGTGGGTGTGGATGGCCAAATCCGAAACGAATAGCAAGAAAAGCTCAAAGGAGTCGTGAGCCCGATTTTGATGAAAACTAAAACTGCATCATCGGATTTTTTTTTTAATCAATATTTCTAGTCTGAAATCAAACCCGTTGGAATCAAATCCAAAATCAACGGATTGGATATCAGGCTAGAAATATTGTTTGTTGAAAAAAAAAAACACTAATAATACACCATTCGATAGCGTCACTATTAAGGGCAAATTCTGGGCAGTCATGATGACATACGGCAAACTAAAGGAAAGAGTTAGTTATTAACCCGACTGACGGAGGGTAATGTGTTTATCAGTCTATGTATGTGGCGTTGTAGAGACCAAACGTGTAGGCCAATTTTGATGATACGTCAATCAATTAACAGGCTCACTCAAATGTCTCGCTGATGGTGGCGGGTGTGTTGGGTCGTTTAGTTCCCATCAATATGGTTGAGCTGAATGGGGCTGATCCATGCGACATGTTCGTGAACGGGAGCTGTCAGCTGGGACTGGTCATCTCTTAGCTGCCACGGTTTATTTTAACTACTTTGTTTTTCAATTTTGATAATAATAATCTTTTACTCTGGATGCTCTTAATGTGCACGTCTTTCTACATCGTTCTCACATATATGTATAATCTCAACATGAATGATGTACTTAACCAAGATCTTGTAACAATATTTTGATTGAAAAGAGTGTCCATGGAGTTTCTTGCCCATTCTTCTCGATAGAGATCTACGCTTTGGAATGTGCAACTACAGTACTCTCACAAGTTATTATGTCTTTTTTTTTACCGATGGGAAATCATCAAATAACTCCTCCCGCTCTTGGCTGAGCAGGAGGGAGTGTCAGACTTTTACTGACTAAAACCCATCCATGTTCCTTCCTTTGCCCGGTGCGTCTCCCGCGGCGGCTGAAGTTATTATGCCTTGTATCTGTGACTGTAGCTTCGCCTTTGTTTTTCTGACATTCAAAAGTGCCTGTTATGGTCTAATTTAAATAAATGCCTTGAGTTTGAGTTTGAGTTTGAGTAACCTTGCGAGTGTCAATAAAGACATGACAATAATCAAAATTGACAGCGACAACCATCATCATCAAGTGGGGTATCGTTGATTTTGTATTTAAAAATGATTTTAAGGTTCCTTTCATCATTTTTCATTTTAAATAACAGTTTAGGATATATATCGATTTAAAGTTTTTAAAACAACCATCAAACACACTTTATAATAAATTTAAAAAAAACCGGTCAAGTGCGAGTTGTACCAGCCAAGTCTGTCACTCTAATGCTGGTTCTCGTGCTCCTCTGCGTCAACTTGTGGATTCTTATAATGATAATTTTGAGAGCATATTTAACCTCTCTGATAACAAATTTAAGATACTTGTGGTCGAATCTATATTAGCATCGTAATTTTGTTTTTTTTTTTCATTTACTCATTATTTTTATTTAATTTTTTCTCTTTTTATTATAACTTTGTATTTTAAAATCACGTAGCATAAAAACTCCCATAAATGAGTAGTGATCAGTGGGTAATGTTGTTGGTAGTGCAATAAGTGCCATTATTTTAAGTGTATTTATAGTATGTAACATGTTTTTACCCGACTGCGCCAGAAGCAGTGTTATGTTTTTCGAGAGTATGTATGTATGTATGTTTGTATGTAAGTAGGTATTGTTTGGCACGCTCTGTGGCCTGAACGGCTCGATGGATTTTAGCTTGAGAGGTGTCGTTAGATTCGTATTTACTGTGAGAGTGACACTGGATATATCAAAATAAAAATTATTCAATAATAAAACAAAAAAAAAATAATAATAAAAACGGTAATTTAAAAAATTCAAAAACCCGACAGCGTAAAAAAAATAAAAAGCATAGAACATAGCGACTTAACAGTCGGGACCCATTAACATTATTTAACATATATATAGACCGGCTTAAATCGTCCCAATAAGGGGTGCTTTTTATTTTATTTATTTTTTACGCAGTCGGGTTTTTAAATTTTTTAAATTACCGTTTTTTGTTTTGCTGTTTTTTTATCCCAAAATAAATAAATAAATGAAAATGACATTTTACAATGTCGATATTTCATGCATTTATGATATTGAAGAGGGCAGCGGTGTCCCAGTGAACAGTAAGTCGTAGGTTCGAACCCAGGCAGGCGCGTTACTTTGTGTAATTTATTTCATCACCACTGCTCTAAAAAACGGTGAAGGAAAACATCGTGAGGAAACCGGCATGTCTTAGAACCAAAAATTCATAGACGTGACATCTACCAACCCGCACTGGGCCCGCGTGGTGGATTATAGCCCATTCCCTCTCATAGAGAGGAGGCCGAATATCCCAGCAGTGGGAACATTAAAGGATGATTATGCTATGATATTGAATATGTGAACTATAGTGATTGTAATATTTTTTCGAAGTGACAAACACTTCCGCAAGAGACACAAGCCCGAAGAATTTCCTTAAGTGACAGTGGGCAGGGCACATTGCTCATAGAACGGATGGCCAATGGGGCCGAAAAGTTCTGGAGTGGCGACCGGGAACCGGAAGACGTTGCCACTAGGTGGACCGATGACCTGGTGAAGGTTGCGGAGATGCGCTGGATGCAAGTCGCACGGGACTGGTCATTGTGGCGACACTTGGGGGAAGCTTATGTCCAGCACTGGACGTCTTTCGGCTGAAATGATGAATGATGATGATAATATTTGTTTTCTCTTGCCGTAGCCTTTAGACATCATCATTCTCTTGCTGTTTAATAATACTACACGGTGGTTGTGGAAGAACTGTATTTAAACAAATATATTCATGTGCCCTAATAGGTTTGGCGTAAAGGTAACGATAGCTTGCATTTTAATCGAGCAACGCCATCTATCGGGTCATGAGGAACTAAATTACTCAAACATTCCTGCCGGCCAAGGACTGTGTAAGTCCTTCAGAAGAGGTTAAATTTAAAGTTAAATTATACACAAATCAAACATTAGGAGTAGGGTATTAAGGACAATGTTAGGTTCGTGTGATGGACTTATGAAGGTAATGGGCACAGTTTGGTTATTGGTCGCTTAGTGATGTGATCTTTAATCTTTAAAGAGACGACACGAGTCACCCCATCTTTACCTGGATGTTTTTCGATCACACGTCCTAGGAGCCATTTCCCTGGAGGTAGTCGTTCGTCTTTGACTAACACAACGGTGCCTAATTCAATATCTGGCTGTTTTTTGTTCCATTTATATCTGTGTTGTAAAGTAGTCAAATACTCAGCTTGCCAACGTCGCCAGAGGGTTTGCAGCATTTGCTGGACAAGTTGCCATCGATTAAGGTGAGTGGTGCGAGTATTTTTTAATCTTTCGCCAGGAATTACAATAGGGGGTTCCCCTATAAGGAAGTGGCCAGGAGTTAAGGGAGGTTCACTTAAAGACGAATCAATTAGAGAAAGGGGACGTGAATTTACACATGCTTCTACTTGTGTTAGGAGAGTATAAAACTCATTAAAAGTGAGACAACTTTGACCAATTATGCGTTTTAGGTGACCCTTTACGGATTTTACACCGGCCTCCCATAATCCTCCGAAGTGTGGAGCTCCGGGAGGGATGAAATGCCAGGTGGTGTGATCATTAGCAAGTAATTCTGCTATCTCGTGAACCAAATCAACTTGAGAGTTTTGAAATTGGAGCGCCATTTCTTTGGACGCACCTTGAAAGTTGGTTCCACAATCACTATACATATCCTTACAGTGCCCGCGACGCGCAGAGAAACGCTTGAAAGCTGCCATAAAGGCTACTGTGCTCAAATCTTCGACCAACTCCAGGTGAATAGCCTTTGTGACTGTGCATACAAAGAGACTAATGTAAGCTTTACTAGTGCGAGTACATCTACCAGGATACAATTTTAATGAGAAGGGTCCCGCGAAGTCCACTCCACAGGATAGAAATGGACGTGCTGGTTTAACCCTATACGACGGCAAATTTCTCATGAAAGGAGGTATTGGCGCGGCCCTTTGTTTAAAGCAAGGAATACATTTTCGGATAATACCCTTAACTACTCTCTTAGCACCAATAATACAGTATTTCAAGTTCAATATATTAAGGGTTAACTGATATCCACCATGCAACGTTCGGTGGTGAGCATCTGTGACAACTAGTTTAGTGAAATGGCATTGACTTGAGAGGATAACTGGTGACTTGAAATCCAACTTGCCCTGAGCATTAGCGAGTCGGCCGCCAACTCTTAATATATTTTGGTTATCAATGTAAGGGTGAAGGGAAAACAATTTACTAGATTTAGGGAGAGACTTACCAGCTGACAATAATTCAATTTCAGTTTGAAAAACACACTGTGACAAACGGATACATACATTACGTGCGTTTAACAATTCATTCGCAGTTAAAAAACTTGTCCAGTTTGTAGCAATTTCAAAGGCTTTTTCTTTACACCTTTGCACAAATCTCAGACAATAAGCGGTAACTCGTATTAATTTAGTTAAACTGGAAAAGCGATTTAAATGCGAGTGTAAATCATCAATTCGATTGTTAATAGTAACATGGGAAGCAATTTTAGACTTAGACTCTAAAACAGTATCAGGTAAGTTATCCTGCGAATACACAAATTCAGATAAAGTTCTTAAAAATTGCGGTCCTTCCCACCATAGTGTTGACTCTTTCAGCTCGTTTGGGTTCATACCCCGCGAAGCTAAGTCCGCTGGGTTATCGGGTGACTTGACATGATGCCATTGACTACTATTAGTGACATTTAAAATATCAGTGGTACGGTTAGCAACAAAAGTAGTCCACGAATTAGGATGTTTACGTAACCAAGCCAGCACTATAGTGGAATCAGTCCACGCGTATATATTACTTGGTTCGATTTGTATACTAGTTTTAATATCAAGTAACATCTTAGCCAAAAGTACTGCACCGCAGAGCTCTAGACGAGGAAGCGATACTTGTTTGACTGGAGCAACCTTTGATTTTGCAGCAATAAGACGCATTGTGATAGCATTGTCGTCCAGAACTCTAAGGTAAACAACACAAGCATAAGCAGCACAAGAAGCATCACAAAACCCATGAATTTCCACATTCAATTTAGCAGGTAACAAGCCAAGCCACCGAGGAAACTGTATAGTATTCATGTGTTTTATGTTGTTGTGAAAAGCACACCATTCAACTCGTAAGTTATCAGGTAAAACATCGTCCCAGTCCAGGCCAGCCAACCACAGCTTTGGCATGAAAATTTTTAGTACAATGACTACAGGAGCTAACCAACCTAGCGGGTCGAATGTTTTAGCGATAATGGACAACACTGTTCTTTTAGTAATAGTATCAACAAGTGGATCAATTGACATTTTCAATTCAAAATTATCACTGTGCGGATTCCAAGAAATGCCCAAAGCTTTAATGGCGTCATTCATTTGTATATTAACCACAGCTTGGTTAGATTTATCGGCATTTGGAATTTGTGACAATACCTTTGCACTGTTTGAAGACCACTTGTGTAACAAAAATCCACCTCTTTGTAATAGTTTAGTTATGTGTTGTTGCAGACTAATTGTGTCTTCTTCATTGGATGTCCCTGACATCAAGTCATCCATATAAAAATCGGTTTTCAATAGTGGCGCTGCGATAGGAAACTCTTCCTTCTCATCATTGGACAGCTGGTGCAAAGTTCTAATTGCAAGATAAGGTGCACAGGATGTTCCATAAGTGACGGTAAGTAACCGGTATTCTCTAAATGCTTCATCTGAATTTTCTCGCCACACGATTCGTTGATACTCTGCATCACTAGGATGAATTAGTATCTGCCTATACATTTGTTGAATATCCGCTACCAAACAAATTCTATGTGTTCTCCACCTTGTTACTAAATCTTTTATATCTTGTTGCAGGGGCGGACCAATCATCAGTTCATCATTCAAGGACGTTCCTGTTCCAGGTTTGGCGCTACCATCGAAGACTACGCGCAGCTTCGTGCTAGTGCTGGACTCCTTCAAGACGGCGTGATGAGGTAAGTAGTATTTATTACTTGTATTTCTTTCCCTTTCAGGTATGACTTCCATGTGTGCTTGTGATTCATACTGTCTCAAGAATTTGCAGTATTCTTCCTTAAATTCAGGTTTGTGTTTGAATCTCTTCTCCATTTGAGTTAAACGATTAATTGCTAAACCTTTTGTGTCCCCCAGTTGGGTTGCGTTCTTGAAAGGCAAGCGGAGTATGTAGCGGCCCTCAGCGTTCCGAGTGTGAGTTTCTTTATAATGCTCTTCGCACTGAGTTTCCAATTGTGTAAGCGCTCTTTTAGTTTGTGTGTGTTCCTCCAGTTCCCAGAATCTCCTGAGCAACTGGTCAGTCTCTAATTTAGTATGTGAGACAACCACATGATATGAACCTCGTGAGGCATCCTTACATGTTTGTCCTGAAATCAACCATCCAAGACGTGAATTAAGTGCAATCATTGCGTTGTGTCTATGTAAACCATCCAGCATTAATCGTGAGTATACTTCTGCCCCCAACAAGATATCTATACACCCTGGCTTGTGGAATTGTGGATCAGCAAGTTTCAAGTCACTTAGACGAGGCCAAGAATCCATAGATACTTCATGTGCAGGCAATAATGACGTCAATCGTTTGAGTACAAAAGCTTGTGTAGTAATTATGTGTGAAGAATCATAAATAGAGTGAAAATCAAGGTTGACCAACGACTTCGTTGTTATTGCTTTCTCGTTAGATATCCCAGTAATTTTACCATTAACAGCAATACGGTCAAGATGCAACAGTTGCGCAGTTGTTTCAGTCACAAGTGATGCCTGAGATCCTGGATCAATCAAGGCTCTAAGTTGGTGAGTGGATCCATTTTTAGCAATAACAACAACACGAGCTGTTGCTAAGATAACTTGTTGCACATTATTTATTTCAGTTTTCATGGTGACAGCCTCGTGTGTTTCCGCTTTCATGGTGACAGCCTCGTGTGTTTCTGGCTCACTCTGTTCTGTAGCTGTGCTTGTCTTGGCTGGGTTTGTAAAATGCAAGAGTGTGTGATGACGTCGACCACATTTCCTACAGCTTGTGCTTTGCTTGCATTGACTAACTGAATGACCCTTAACCAGACAGTTGAAGCAGATGTGATTATTCTTGACAAAGTCATAGCGTTGTGAGATTTCCAAATTAGCAAAACCTTTGCAGTGGCAAATGTAATGGTTTTGTGAACAAAAAGTGCAGGTGCTTTCAATTTCAGTGGCGAACGATTTCATAGGGACGGATTTTGCTTGGGTTGAGGTTGAGGTAACTTTCGCTGAATCTTTCTTTGATGTATCCTTTCTAATACTGTTGATTACTTCCATGGCTCTGAATCGGCTTTCTAGTAGTGAGGCTAAAGTCTCAAAATTTGGTATGTCTCGTGATGAACCAAGGGACTGTTCCCAAAGTTTGTGAGTTTCAATGTCAATTTTAGAGACAACAATGTGAACTACTATAGCATCCCACTTGTCTATTTCTATACCAAGACTTTCTAGCGAATTCAAGCACTCGCGTGTGGTGTCTAGAATACCTTTCAGACTTTGCGCACATTCGTTGGTCATTTTGCGCTGATAAAGAAGACGATTCAGGATATTATTCACAATTATCCTCTTATTTTCATAACGATTCTCAAGTGTCTCCCAAGCCTTATCATAATTAGCTGCAGTAAGTGTGAAGTGTTTTAATAGCTGCTCAGCCTCACCCGTAATACTGGACTTCAAATAATGGTGTTTCTCAATTTTTGACAGGTTATTATCATTGTGAACAAGGGATGTGAAGACGTCGCGAAAGCTGAACCATTCAGTGTAGTTACCGGAAAACTTAGGTATATTAATCGGCGGTAACTTGGTTTTGTTTTTTATCCTTTCAGATGTTTCGTCTGGACATGTGGCCAAAGTTGTAGCCTGCTGTGACTCCTGATGGGACAGCTCTATCAAGCATTCTTTAATCGCAGTTTTAAATTCAAGATAATTTTCTTCAGTCGCATCAAAATTTGCAATAGGATCAAACTTTAGTTGTTCGAGAACCTGCGTGGAAACACTCTTCAAAATCTCGTCGTGTTGTTTATTATACGTTTCCCAATATTCAGTTAATGTGTCTAATCTCGTTTCTAAATAACCTCTGGTATAACGTGACTTAGAAGTTTTCTTTGTGTTGCTATACAACTTAACAAGCCGCTCACTCAACTGTTTTTGTGCCGCACACAATTGCGACATGTTAGTTAGTTAAATCACCTAAGTTTAAAAATGTCACAGTTGTGAATTTTTCAAGTTCGTAAAACAGAAGAATTGGCTAAGTCACTATAGTTAAAATTTACAAGTGTCCAAAACGCAAATTCACACAAAGTCCACAAAGAGAGAAATTTTCTAAGTCAAATTAACTGAAGCCAATCTTTATAACTGAATTCACTGAGTCCACACAGCTGAGATTTCACTAAGTCCCTATTCACTTGTAATTGTTCAGTCTTACCCATCAGAGTCCAATCCAATAATCGAATGGCACTGTTCACTCACTTTATTAACACTTCACTTTTTCACTGCACTGCGTAGATTCACTTCACTTTTTATTCACTTTACTCTTTATCCGACTTCGAAGGACCAAATGTTTAATAATACTACACGGTGGTTGTGGAAGAACTGTATTTAAACAAATATATTCATGTGCCCTAATAGGTTTGGCGTAAAGGTAACGATAGCTTGCATTTTAATCGAGCAACGCCATCTATCGGGTCATGAGGAACTAAATTACTCAAACATTCCTGCCGGCCAAGGACTGTGTAAGTCCTTCAGAAGAGGTTAAATTTAAAGTTAAATTATACACAAATCAAACATTAGGAGTAGGGTATTAAGGACAATGTTAGGTTCGTGTGATGGACTTATGAAGGTAATGGGCACAGTTTGGTTATTGGTCGCTTAGTGATGTGATCTTTAATCTTTAAAGAGACGACACGAGTCACCCCATCTTTACCTGGATGTTTTTCGATCACACGTCCTAGGAGCCATTTCCCTGGAGGTAGTCGTTCGTCTTTGACTAACACAACGGTGCCTAATTCAATATCTGGCTGTTTTTTGTTCCATTTATATCTGTGTTGTAAAGTAGTCAAATACTCAGCTTGCCAACGTCGCCAGAGGGTTTGCAGCATTTGCTGGACAAGTTGCCATCGATTAAGGTGAGTGGTGCGAGTATTTTTTAATCTTTCGCCAGGAATTACAATAGGGGGTTCCCCTATAAGGAAGTGGCCAGGAGTTAAGGGAGGTTCACTTAAAGACGAATCAATTAGAGAAAGGGGACGTGAATTTACACATGCTTCTACTTGTGTTAGGAGAGTATAAAACTCATTAAAAGTGAGACAACTTTGACCAATTATGCGTTTTAGGTGACCCTTTACGGATTTTACACCGGCCTCCCATAATCCTCCGAAGTGTGGAGCTCCGGGAGGGATGAAATGCCAGGTGGTGTGATCATTAGCAAGTAATTCTGCTATCTCGTGAACCAAATCAACTTGAGAGTTTTGAAATTGGAGCGCCATTTCTTTGGACGCACCTTGAAAGTTGGTTCCACAATCACTATACATATCCTTACAGTGCCCGCGACGCGCAGAGAAACGCTTGAAAGCTGCCATAAAGGCTACTGTGCTCAAATCTTCGACCAACTCCAGGTGAATAGCCTTTGTGACTGTGCATACAAAGAGACTAATGTAAGCTTTACTAGTGCGAGTACATCTACCAGGATACAATTTTAATGAGAAGGGTCCCGCGAAGTCCACTCCACAGGATAGAAATGGACGTGCTGGTTTAACCCTATACGACGGCAAATTTCTCATGAAAGGAGGTATTGGCGCGGCCCTTTGTTTAAAGCAAGGAATACATTTTCGGATAATACCCTTAACTACTCTCTTAGCACCAATAATACAGTATTTCAAGTTCAATATATTAAGGGTTAACTGATATCCACCATGCAACGTTCGGTGGTGAGCATCTGTGACAACTAGTTTAGTGAAATGGCATTGACTTGAGAGGATAACTGGTGACTTGAAATCCAACTTGCCCTGAGCATTAGCGAGTCGGCCGCCAACTCTTAATATATTTTGGTTATCAATGTAAGGGTGAAGGGAAAACAATTTACTAGATTTAGGGAGAGACTTACCAGCTGACAATAATTCAATTTCAGTTTGAAAAACACACTGTGACAAACGGATACATACATTACGTGCGTTTAACAATTCATTCGCAGTTAAAAAACTTGTCCAGTTTGTAGCAATTTCAAAGGCTTTTTCTTTACACCTTTGCACAAATCTCAGACAATAAGCGGTAACTCGTATTAATTTAGTTAAACTGGAAAAGCGATTTAAATGCGAGTGTAAATCATCAATTCGATTGTTAATAGTAACATGGGAAGCAATTTTAGACTTAGACTCTAAAACAGTATCAGGTAAGTTATCCTGCGAATACACAAATTCAGATAAAGTTCTTAAAAATTGCGGTCCTTCCCACCATAGTGTTGACTCTTTCAGCTCGTTTGGGTTCATACCCCGCGAAGCTAAGTCCGCTGGGTTATCGGGTGACTTGACATGATGCCATTGACTACTATTAGTGACATTTAAAATATCAGTGGTACGGTTAGCAACAAAAGTAGTCCACGAATTAGGATGTTTACGTAACCAAGCCAGCACTATAGTGGAATCAGTCCACGCGTATATATTACTTGGTTCGATTTGTATACTAGTTTTAATATCAAGTAACATCTTAGCCAAAAGTACTGCACCGCAGAGCTCTAGACGAGGAAGCGATACTTGTTTGACTGGAGCAACCTTTGATTTTGCAGCAATAAGACGCATTGTGATAGCATTGTCGTCCAGAACTCTAAGGTAAACAACACAAGCATAAGCAGCACAAGAAGCATCACAAAACCCATGAATTTCCACATTCAATTTAGCAGGTAACAAGCCAAGCCACCGAGGAAACTGTATAGTATTCATGTGTTTTATGTTGTTGTGAAAAGCACACCATTCAACTCGTAAGTTATCAGGTAAAACATCGTCCCAGTCCAGGCCAGCCAACCACAGCTTTGGCATGAAAATTTTTAGTACAATGACTACAGGAGCTAACCAACCTAGCGGGTCGAATGTTTTAGCGATAATGGACAACACTGTTCTTTTAGTAATAGTATCAACAAGTGGATCAATTGACATTTTCAATTCAAAATTATCACTGTGCGGATTCCAAGAAATGCCCAAAGCTTTAATGGCGTCATTCATTTGTATATTAACCACAGCTTGGTTAGATTTATCGGCATTTGGAATTTGTGACAATACCTTTGCACTGTTTGAAGACCACTTGTGTAACAAAAATCCACCTCTTTGTAATAGTTTAGTTATGTGTTGTTGCAGACTAATTGTGTCTTCTTCATTGGATGTCCCTGACATCAAGTCATCCATATAAAAATCGGTTTTCAATAGTGGCGCTGCGATAGGAAACTCTTCCTTCTCATCATTGGACAGCTGGTGCAAAGTTCTAATTGCAAGATAAGGTGCACAGGATGTTCCATAAGTGACGGTAAGTAACCGGTATTCTCTAAATGCTTCATCTGAATTTTCTCGCCACACGATTCGTTGATACTCTGCATCACTAGGATGAATTAGTATCTGCCTATACATTTGTTGAATATCCGCTACCAAACAAATTCTATGTGTTCTCCACCTTGTTACTAAATCTTTTATATCTTGTTGCAGGGGCGGACCAATCATCAGTTCATCATTCAAGGACGTTCCTGTTCCAGGTTTGGCGCTACCATCGAAGACTACGCGCAGCTTCGTGCTAGTGCTGGACTCCTTCAAGACGGCGTGATGAGGTAAGTAGTATTTATTACTTGTATTTCTTTCCCTTTCAGGTATGACTTCCATGTGTGCTTGTGATTCATACTGTCTCAAGAATTTGCAGTATTCTTCCTTAAATTCAGGTTTGTGTTTGAATCTCTTCTCCATTTGAGTTAAACGATTAATTGCTAAACCTTTTGTGTCCCCCAGTTGGGTTGCGTTCTTGAAAGGCAAGCGGAGTATGTAGCGGCCCTCAGCGTTCCGAGTGTGAGTTTCTTTATAATGCTCTTCGCACTGAGTTTCCAATTGTGTAAGCGCTCTTTTAGTTTGTGTGTGTTCCTCCAGTTCCCAGAATCTCCTGAGCAACTGGTCAGTCTCTAATTTAGTATGTGAGACAACCACATGATATGAACCTCGTGAGGCATCCTTACATGTTTGTCCTGAAATCAACCATCCAAGACGTGAATTAAGTGCAATCATTGCGTTGTGTCTATGTAAACCATCCAGCATTAATCGTGAGTATACTTCTGCCCCCAACAAGATATCTATACACCCTGGCTTGTGGAATTGTGGATCAGCAAGTTTCAAGTCACTTAGACGAGGCCAAGAATCCATAGATACTTCATGTGCAGGCAATAATGACGTCAATCGTTTGAGTACAAAAGCTTGTGTAGTAATTATGTGTGAAGAATCATAAATAGAGTGAAAATCAAGGTTGACCAACGACTTCGTTGTTATTGCTTTCTCGTTAGATATCCCAGTAATTTTACCATTAACAGCAATACGGTCAAGATGCAACAGTTGCGCAGTTGTTTCAGTCACAAGTGATGCCTGAGATCCTGGATCAATCAAGGCTCTAAGTTGGTGAGTGGATCCATTTTTAGCAATAACAACAACACGAGCTGTTGCTAAGATAACTTGTTGCACATTATTTATTTCAGTTTTCATGGTGACAGCCTCGTGTGTTTCCGCTTTCATGGTGACAGCCTCGTGTGTTTCTGGCTCACTCTGTTCTGTAGCTGTGCTTGTCTTGGCTGGGTTTGTAAAATGCAAGAGTGTGTGATGACGTCGACCACATTTCCTACAGCTTGTGCTTTGCTTGCATTGACTAACTGAATGACCCTTAACCAGACAGTTGAAGCAGATGTGATTATTCTTGACAAAGTCATAGCGTTGTGAGATTTCCAAATTAGCAAAACCTTTGCAGTGGCAAATGTAATGGTTTTGTGAACAAAAAGTGCAGGTGCTTTCAATTTCAGTGGCGAACGATTTCATAGGGACGGATTTTGCTTGGGTTGAGGTTGAGGTAACTTTCGCTGAATCTTTCTTTGATGTATCCTTTCTAATACTGTTGATTACTTCCATGGCTCTGAATCGGCTTTCTAGTAGTGAGGCTAAAGTCTCAAAATTTGGTATGTCTCGTGATGAACCAAGGGACTGTTCCCAAAGTTTGTGAGTTTCAATGTCAATTTTAGAGACAACAATGTGAACTACTATAGCATCCCACTTGTCTATTTCTATACCAAGACTTTCTAGCGAATTCAAGCACTCGCGTGTGGTGTCTAGAATACCTTTCAGACTTTGCGCACATTCGTTGGTCATTTTGCGCTGATAAAGAAGACGATTCAGGATATTATTCACAATTATCCTCTTATTTTCATAACGATTCTCAAGTGTCTCCCAAGCCTTATCATAATTAGCTGCAGTAAGTGTGAAGTGTTTTAATAGCTGCTCAGCCTCACCCGTAATACTGGACTTCAAATAATGGTGTTTCTCAATTTTTGACAGGTTATTATCATTGTGAACAAGGGATGTGAAGACGTCGCGAAAGCTGAACCATTCAGTGTAGTTACCGGAAAACTTAGGTATATTAATCGGCGGTAACTTGGTTTTGTTTTTTATCCTTTCAGATGTTTCGTCTGGACATGTGGCCAAAGTTGTAGCCTGCTGTGACTCCTGATGGGACAGCTCTATCAAGCATTCTTTAATCGCAGTTTTAAATTCAAGATAATTTTCTTCAGTCGCATCAAAATTTGCAATAGGATCAAACTTTAGTTGTTCGAGAACCTGCGTGGAAACACTCTTCAAAATCTCGTCGTGTTGTTTATTATACGTTTCCCAATATTCAGTTAATGTGTCTAATCTCGTTTCTAAATAACCTCTGGTATAACGTGACTTAGAAGTTTTCTTTGTGTTGCTATACAACTTAACAAGCCGCTCACTCAACTGTTTTTGTGCCGCACACAATTGCGACATGTTAGTTAGTTAAATCACCTAAGTTTAAAAATGTCACAGTTGTGAATTTTTCAAGTTCGTAAAACAGAAGAATTGGCTAAGTCACTATAGTTAAAATTTACAAGTGTCCAAAACGCAAATTCACACAAAGTCCACAAAGAGAGAAATTTTCTAAGTCAAATTAACTGAAGCCAATCTTTATAACTGAATTCACTGAGTCCACACAGCTGAGATTTCACTAAGTCCCTATTCACTTGTAATTGTTCAGTCTTACCCATCAGAGTCCAATCCAATAATCGAATGGCACTGTTCACTCACTTTATTAACACTTCACTTTTTCACTGCACTGCGTAGATTCACTTCACTTTTTATTCACTTTACTCTTTATCCGACTTCGAAGGACCAAATGTTTAATAATACTACACGGTGGTTGTGGAAGAACTGTATTTAAACAAATATATTCATGTGCCCTAATAGGTTTGGCGTAAAGGTAACGATAGCTTGCATTTTAATCGAGCAACGCCATCTATCGGGTCATGAGGAACTAAATTACTCAAACACTTGCCCTTAACCTAATTCATTTGGTGTCGGCGCAGCATGTCTTCTTCTTCCATACTTCTCTATTACTCGTCATCTCATCAGACACCCCCTTTCTTACCATATCATCCTTCACACAGTCCATGCATCTTTTTTTGGTCTTCCTCTACTCTTATAGCCATCCACATTCAAACTCAAAACTTTCCTCACGACATTTTCCTCATTCCACGACACCCATACCACGACAACAGATCACCACACAACTTTTCAGTCACCGACGCAACTTTCAGTTACCATTACTAGCGGCCCGTCCCGGCTTTGTACGGGTGCCTATGTTACTCAGGGTGAATGTAGCTTTCTGATGGTGAAAGAATGTTTGAAATCGACGCAGTAGTTTTTGAGTTTATTCATTACAAACATACAAATCTTTCCTCTTTATAATATTAGTGCAGATTTCTTATTTAATCCATTCGCGTAACACCACATCCATTGGCATTCTCAGCCACAAGGCCGCGACTAGTTAATCAAAAAATGAGTTTAGAACATAATAATTATTGTGAAGGTGACTGCGCTGAAACATTTATTTTTTACATTTTCCTAATGTTTGCCGTGTCTTTTACTTACCAGAATTTGATCCTCATTGGCAACGCTTACGAAATTCTGGATGGTAAAAGTACAGTACTGTGTTTGTATTTGTTTCCAAAATTAAAGGGTTCGATTCCTGGCTAGGAATACTGACTTATCAAAAAAAAAAAAAAAAATATCGGGATCGAGACTCTTTTGAGTATTTCTCATAGTTTCTGATTTGGCCATCCCGAATCCTCCTTATCGCCCTGTGGGTATGTTATTTACACATCATTTCTTTCGGAACTTTATTCTATCTAAAAATATTATTAAGATAATGGCTGATTAAGATGATGGCTGATGGTCTGATATAGGCTGTAGTCCTAACTACAGCCTATATCAGACCGGCGGAAAGTTCAAGCGGGCACCTGCACGTTCTGCAGCGTGCACACGTAACGCTGTAAAAACATGTTACCACCGGTCCTCGCAGGCGCCGGTCGTGCTCTGAAAAGCCTAACTAAGTACAACTATAACTATTCGACTGAACAGTGGGAACGCGTCGTCTCTATCGTACCTGAGCGCCGCCGGGCGCCACCGCGGGCTGCGGCTTGTCGGCGTGCGCGCTGGCCTCCTCGCTGGAGCTACCGCGAGCCCAGCCGCCCTCCTCTGTAACAAACGGCGAGGTCAGCGGTCAGCGGACTAGCACTCTGTCCTCCCCCCCACACGTACGCCGCACTCACCCGCTCGCTTGTGCGCCTGCACCTTGTGTTGCAGCAGCGGGTAGAAGCCGCGCGCCGTCGCGTTGTGTGGCTCGTACTGCAGAATGAGCCGGCAGTACTTGAGAGCCTCTGCGTATTGACGCCGCATTATGGCCGACAGGAACTGAAATAAGACAAACGCGCTTCACTTTATAAACCCCTGAGCACTTCGACACTATCCGCCAGTGTATCCTCCGCGTCAAGCGCTCACCTCCGCGAGGAACTCACTGGGCGCGGACTGAGTCTCGTTGCCATCGGAGCCGTCCTCCGGACTGGTCGAGTGCCGGTTTGTTGCATCCATGACGAGCCCCGCGGCGGCGTACGGTGGAACCCGTGCGGTCGCCAGCTGCGCCGCTGGCGTGGTCGCACCCGAGTCTGTGTCCAGCGAGCGCGACTGAAAGTGGTCGCTGGCAGGCCAGTAGTGCTGCGCCGGCTCCGCGTACTGTGCTGGCAGCGTCACCACCAGACGCCGCGAGGGTGATGGCGCGTCCGCAGTCGGTCGCAGGCAGCTAAGCTGCACCGGCGAGTGCGTTGCCCTCACCGGCAAACGCGCGTCGTCCGCCGGTGAGCGCGCTTCCCTCACCGACGAGTGCGTTGCCTTTACCGGCGACCGCGCTGTCTTCACCGGCAACCGCGCTGCCCGCAATGGCGCACCTTGTGCCCACAGCGTTGAATGCTCCGGCCGCACCGACACACGCTCAGCCCGCACCAGCGTACGCCCTGCTCGCGGCACCGACAGCCTGGGCGCCCCGGGCCACAGCAGGCGGCGCTGCTCGGCGCGGCGCTGCTCGCTCAGGCGCAGCGCCACGCGCGAGGCGGTGTCGAGGTGCGCGGGCGGCGTGGGCTGCGGCCAGCTGGCGCGCGGCGCACAGGCGGGCGGCGGCGGGGGCCGCGGGGGCGCGGGCCGGTAGAGGCGTGCGTTGGGCACGGGCCACCGGAACACTCGCTTGCGGCGCCGGCCGCGGCCGTCGTTGCCGCGTGCCTCTGCGCGTTTTGGTCGCGGCTTCGGCTTTGCCTGGGGGCCTGGGTACCTGGGACACATTAGGTTAGTCTGGGTACGACGGACGGGCAGCATCGCAGGGACCACAACAACATGTCTACCGCTAGAAAACCTGCTTACAAATAAAAAAAACCGCAACTAAATCGGTTCACCAAACACACATAGCTGTCAAAGTTTAACACACCTCTCTTTTTGCCTCGGGGGTTAAAAAATAACAGCTGAGCCGTCCTGGCAATTGATTTTTTAGTAGTCTTAGTGATCCTGTATTAAATGTCTATATAAACATTTAATACAGGATCACTAAGAACCCCAGAGAAACTCATTGAACTAGAAACAGCAATCCACGAAATTATTTGGGATATTATTAAAATAAGCGAAGTGAGAAGACTGGGAGAAGGAATAGAAGACCACGGAGAGTACTTACACATTACATAGGAGAAACAGCAGGGCAATACGATGTTGGTTTTTTGATAAAACGGAAATATACCGAAAGAATTGAGGAATTGAAACGCATATCAACATCAAACTTAGCGTACAAAATAGCAGAAGCGAATCATGATGAGAGATTCAGGTTTACTCGCCAACTGAAGCAGATAAAAAACAAGATATAAACAAAATACTCGTAGAAGAATTTATCAAAAAATACAAAGTACTGTTGCTCACAAAAATATTATAATAATGGGTGATTTTAATGGACAAATTGAGGAATGTAAAAGTGGCGAAGAGTACACTGTAGGAAGACACGGCAATGGCAACTGGAGCAAAAACGGACAAAGATTGGTTAACTTCAGTTTAGGAAACAAACTAAGTATCCTGAATAGTTTCTTCAAAAAGAAAAAGAATAAGACTGTTTAATAAAAATGAAATCGATTGTATTAAGGGTGTAACAAGACCCTGTTCCCCCTGTTCTAGTCCATACCTGGGAACATTCTACTTACGACCATTTTGGGGGTCAAAGTTCCAACTTTTTCAGAAGATTTTTTTTAAAACATATGTTTTTTAAGCAAGATTTTTACTTTAATTTAAACAACTCTACGACCTCCGTACTATTCTATCCATCCATCAGCACAATGTTTTGAGTCCGTTATATATTGAGTTCTACCGTAAAACGTGATTTTTCATCCCAAAAAAAAATCGTTCCCCGGCAATAATTTTTGCGTAAAGTTACTTAGTTTGATGTAATTTTTGGTTGACGGCTTCGTTAAGGGCACGGCCGTAGCTAAGGGGACGGGGGGCATTGTGGGGCAATGCCCTACCTTAAAAATACTAAAACCTAAGATAAATTATTGTAATTAAATCGTTTGTTCATAGTTGACAGACATATAATAAAACAAGACCCAAAATTACTAAGAAAATTATGATGTTCCAAGGTTTGGGTTCAATTCTCGCGTGGTTTTAACGCGTCTAAATGAATAGATAGTCGGTCATCACTGACCTACAGGTCAGTGATATACAGTCAGCCCCAAAAAGATGTAAACACGGTCTAGGAACCATTTCAGTGTCCACAACCATTATTCCATAATTGTGTCTATAATGTAAAGCTAAAAAACGAAGTAAACAATTCATTTTGCCAAAACTAGGTACACAGACTGACAGTCATACGACTTGCAACGATTGACATGTCTCGAACTTCGTTTGATAGAAGAACAAGAACTTTATTTCTGTCCTTTTCATTTCACGCATGACGTCAGTGACGTGTCATTTGTTTTTTGTTGAACTTGAAGTACATAATAATCTAACGAATAATGCTTAGACCTTTAAAGGTGGTCACTCACCGGAAGCATTCGCGTGTTATGAACAATGAAAGAAATTAACTTTTGAACATTGCGTTACAATACCGCGCCAGCTCGATTTACTGATCAAGGAGCATTCGCTCGAACAGTAAACGGTCGTGTGCGTAACATCGATTCAGTTGTTTCGACATTGTCAGTTATAATGATCGGTTTTCCGCACACACAGCTGTACTGTTGGAAATAATGTCATCAATACAAGTTCACTGATGTAACGCTCGCTCGCCCGCGTCGATTCTGAAACTGTAACATGGTAATGCTCCCATCCAGTGACTGACTACCTTAAGATATGATCGTTGTGATGACAATTAATAAATTATGTCAGTCTGACGCGTAAGAGTAAATAGATAGTCTATGATACCGCATTTTCAATTAAATACTTATTTCTTAAAGCCTTTTAGATTTGTTTACCTCGTTTTGAAAGATTGTTCTTTCCATATTTGTGAGATTTATGTAGATTACCTGTTTTGGGCATAGATTGTTGATATTATTATGTATCCGGCCTGTGTTGGAGGTTTTGGTGATATGAATTGTTTACTTCGTTTTGTAGCCTTACATTGTAGACACAATTGTGGAATAATGGTTGTAGACAATGAAATGGTTCACAGTCCGTGTTTACATCTTTTTGGGGCTGAATGTACATGGTGATTGATTTAGGAGCCCGTGCTTCGAGGGCAGATCTATGATAATTTTTTTACTTCCGCCCTCCCTGTAACCAATGCTGCCCTACCTCAAATTCGACCCTAGCTACAGCCCTGGTTAAGCGTCTTGGTTGCACCCTGTATTATGACCAATAAACCAAAGTTTTGGAAAGATCTGATCTATACTAATATTAATATACAACCTGTTTTTATTGTCACCGACTTCTGAAGCTAAAGTTATTTTTCACTTTTGTTTTGATTGATTCAGTATTATTGTCACCGACTTCTGAAGCTAAAGTTATTTTTCACTTTTTCGTGTTGGTTTTATTTTTAACAAAAAAAGTTTTTTTTTTATTTTTCCATTTTAGTTCTAATATCCTATACAAATATTTGCTATGCATTTAATTTACACTGATAACAATACATTTCATGGTTATAGGCTTATCCTCAATAAAATGGAACTTAACATAAACTGTCAAAATCTGGCTGAACTGTACACATCTATGTACACCCTCAGAGCATACTGGTGTTATGTTATGTTACGATATTGTATAAACAATGAACATCCGAGCGATTGCAGCAATCACGGCAGATTTGCTGCCTATTATTTAAGAGTTCCATTGTTTATCTCCGAATATCAGCATCAAATCTTCACCATATTTTTAAACGGGACCACCGCGAAATATGCTTCCAAACAAAAAAAGAATCATCTAAATCGGTTCACAATTGGCGAAGATATCGCTGAACAAACACACAAAAAAAAAGAATCTGACGACTTGATAACCTCCTCCTTTTGGAAGTCGGTTAAAAAAAATGGATGAATATAACAAAGACAAAAGTAATGAGCAATTCTTCACAAAAAAAATGTTATTACAGTTAATAATCAGCATTTGGAATACGTAAACGAGTACATTTATTTAGGACAATTAGTATCACCGACAGAGAACATGCAAAAATAAATAGGAAGAAGAATAGCTTACAATACTTGGAAGAGATTCTGGTCGCTGAGCGAAGTCAATAAATATAAATAAATGCCAATGTTGGAGCTAAACGAAAAGTGTTCAATGCTTGCATACTGTCCTAATGGAATAGAGAGAAGCATATGCAGAAAATTGGCGTTGGACAGAACATATGCTGAGAGAAAAGAAAGATAAATGGATCAGAATAATAACGGAATGGTACCCTAGAGAAAGCAGAAGAAGTAGAGGAAGACAGTCGAAGCGATGGGAAGACGACTTGAAGCAAGTATCCGGGACAGAATGGTTACCGTACAGCAAAGGACGGAAACAAGTGGAAATCCTTAGCATTTGTCGGAAGACAAGCTGTTAAGAGCCGAATGCCGAGAACATGTTTAGTTTAAGGTAATTTACTTTTCTTACTTCTAGTGTTATATAAATATTTTTTTAAGTAATGTTTGATGAAATAAAAAAAAACAAAGGCTTATTTTATTTATTTTAAATACGCTTTAATACAATAGTATCTAAGTATAATTATTATACTTAAATACTATCATACAGGGTGTAAGGGACAGCCCTCCGCAGACTGACGAAGTGAATTCAGTATATGGTACTAAGATGATCGGTGCAAGAAATTATTTCAGGTACGTTATGGGAATCCAATAAATTTGATTTGAACAGCTGATTTCACGCGTCGCGCGTTCGTTATAGTATTTCAACATCCATTGTTGGTTTGTTTTATTTTAGCCGGGAGAGCTACGTACAGAGAATGTAATTTTACATTGAAATAAAGGAAACGTAACTGAAAAATCGATAAATGATGAAAATATTCCTTAGTAAAATTCCGTAGGAATGTAATTGAAAATAAGGAGCTGAATACTCCCTGTCAGTTTCCGGAGGGCAGTTCCTTACACCCAGTATAGTATAACTAACAGGCGTGGGTTCGGGATGTACGAGTAGACCGGGCCGCTGGTCGTGCAGCGTCGCTCTCGGTCGTTCAGGCGCGGCGCGCCCAGGTCAATCACGTCGCCCACCTTCGGCACCGCGTAGTGTTTCAACCTACGTAGTTAAATCAAAGTAAGAATCAGTCATCTCAGTCAGTATAATATTATTTATTTATAAAAATCTCGTGTCACGGTGTTAGTGGTCGAAATCCTCCGAAACGGCTCGACCGATTTATATGATTTTTTTTTATGAATAATTTGGTAGGTATGAGAATAGGACGTAAAGTATATTTCACTAGGTTGCTTAGGTTGCTAGGTTGTCAAATTCTAAATTAACCCGCACGCAAAATACGCGCTTAGACGTGGAGTTGCGGACACCAGCCCGCTATACAATACAATACAATACAATTCTAAATTAACGCGAGCGGAGCCGCGGCCAAATAATCTATACAAATAAATATACATGAAGTGTCTGATTGTGATATAAAATAACCTTCTTTTTCACTTCTCATGCTCTAAAAGTACGCCAATATATATATAAATAGCCTTACGAAGCGGGAGCGAGCTAGGGAATGAAAAGTAATTCGTTTTTTAATTTCCTTCATGTGACATAGACAAACTCAAACAGCCAGTAAATACACTACTATCTTTGGAGTGTGGACCATCTTCATAGCGAAAATGCAGGTGAGAGTTTTAGTTTCATGGTTTTTCCGCAAAGAAGGTGGCGCCATGTGTGTGTTAATCTGTGACTGGTATAAAAGAAAAAACTGACCGCGAAAATTTCAGAATTTGTGAAAGTGTAATTTTGTTCGGTTTTAAATAAATTTATTAAGAATGTCCAGTGACAGTGAAGAGTTTGACGTCGAGCAAAGAGTAAAAGCCTAGATAATCTTTTGCCGCCAAAATCGCGGAAGATTTACCTAAAAACTTACGAAAGTTATAATAATGGGAGAACCGACTGCAAAATTTCGTACCGACTTGATACCGCGATGAAATGCACTTTGGTTTCCCATAAAAGTGATGCTAAGTCCGAATTTGATAGTCTGCCACGGCGGAACTTGCCAAAAGTATAAGAAATTAAGTCACTTCCGGTGCGGAAAAAGGAGGTTAATTTACCCATCTGATACTGAAATAATAGTTATGGCATCAGTTAGAAATTTACTGGTAAATACAGAAAAGCGAAATCTGCCAGTATTTCTTTTGCTGGAAGTGCTTGGCAGACGCTCTCAAAGGTGACCATCGGAACCCCTAAATATACCCATCTGATACATGAAACCATTTCCAGTCAATAGGTATGAACCCTCATTTCAGGAATATATAAGTCTGCCAAGGCTTTTTCTGCCGAAACACCTTGACAGACGAGATTATGTGAGCAACATCGAGCGATGCGAGCGACTTTGGGTGCAATCACCCTCCGCCAAAACAGCATTTAAAAAAAAAAGTGTACTATGCATGGCCCCCTTAATATACAATAAAATGCCTAATTCCCTTAAGATATTGAATATCAATTCATTCAAGAGAGAACTAAAAAAATTGCTTATTAGTAAGGGGTACTATAATGTTACGGAGTTTTTGAATGACAAATTTTGAATTTAGACTATTTAATATGTGATTTTAGTATTAATAATTTTAATTGTTTTAATTATTCATTTTTTTTTTGACTTTATATTTGTATGGACTGTAATTATGTACTTGAATTGACGAAATTTAGACTACTTAATTTATTATTTCCAATTAAGAATTATAAACTATTTTGTACGCCGAATATGGCAAAACATGTTGAACCAGCAATCTAAACTCGTTTCCATCCATATGTGCATATCTATGTATCATGTCACACATGTTTATACAAATAAATGCATCTTTATCTTTATCTTTATCATCCGTGGAACCCGTATTATGGAATTGTACAGATTACGGACATTTTAATTACTGTACTGTAGGCTCATTTATTTATTACTTTACTTCTTCATGCTTACATTTGTATGATTATTTTGGTATTAAAAAATATTAAAAAAATATATTAGTATACACATTATATATTGGGCATTAATTACTTGGTTACGGCTTTGTTGAACTGTTTGGTTTGCCTTATACATATAATATAAATAATAAAATAATTTCAAATTACAATATCCTTTATTTACCTAAAGGAACAGAATTATTATCACTACATAATGCACATTACACAACAATTATCTTAAGAGCTTAAATATTCATTTTCGTTATCATCGGAGGTAAAATCAGCACTGCCTTCGTCTTCACTATTAATAACTATATCATCGACATGCATAGGAGTAGGCTCCCCGTCGAACCAAAAGGGTCCATATTGCTCGTTATTTATCGTCCAACCATACTCGGTGGCACTAAGTTTTACACAATCTTTTTGAGTGGCATTTAGCCACGGAGGCAACATAAGCTGTTCTCACTTTCTCAGAATGTTGTGTTCAATTGTCTTCCTACACGGTGGTATTGTATAGGAACAATAAGTTGTTACTTTATTTACAATTTTTTGTATTGTGCGAGGTTGCAAAACTTTTTTGAAAAAGAAGCAGTCGCGCTGCATTTACACTTTTGCAATTTTTAACCTCATTTATAGAAACTGTAAACTCTTCAATTGTATTTATGGTTTGTTTGTCAGTTATCTTGAATTGTTCATAAAAATTTTCGAACGCATTTTGAAAATGTTTGTTTGGCGATAAAAGCTGGCGGTGTAGTCACACCCAGTAAAGGCATGAAATGTAAAGCGCGAGACAATGGCTTGAATCGGCAAATTAAAGTCATTATTATTTGAAAGTTTTGCTTTTACGTAATGCCAAAATGAACACACATTTTGGCAAAGGTATTGTTTTGCCTTTTTTACTACATAAAAAACATTATTTCATTGTAACAAAACAGTTTACTTTTCCACAAACAATACATAAAACAAAAACAGTACACCTAGCACCAAGTCAAGCGTCTGTTTTTTTCTTTTCTTTTTGGTTTTAGATTAAGCCAGTGTCATATGGATATAATTATTTAAAAAATAATTGCAAATTCAGCTTGACTGCTACTTTTTCAAAAAAGTTTTGCAACCTCGCAAGATACAAAACGTTTTTAAATAAAGTAAAAACTTATTGTTCGAATACAATACCACCGTGTAGGAAGACAATTAAACAAAAAATTCTGAGAATAGCGTATATGTAGCCTCATAAAAGAGAGATAGATAAATAACGAGCAATATGAACCCTTTTGGTTCGACGGGGAGCCTACTCCTATACATGTCGATGATATAGTCATTAATAGTGAAGGCGAAGGCAGAGATGATTTTACCTCCGACGATTATGAAAATGAATATTTAAGCTCTTAAGATAATTATTGTGTAATGTGCATTATGTAGTGATAATAATTTTGTTTCCTTAAGTAAATAAAGGATATTGTAATTTGAAATTATTTTATTATTTATATTATATAAGGCAAACCAAAAAGTTCAACCAAGTAATTAATGCCCAATATATAATGTGTATACTAATATATTTTTTTAATATTTTTTAATACCAAAATAATCATACAAAAGTAAGCATGAAGAAGTAAAGTAATAAATAAATGAGCCTACAGTACAGTAATTAAAATCTCCGTAATCTGTACAATTCCATAATACGGGTTCCACGGATGTTGCTCACATAATCTCGTCTGTCAAGGTGTTTCGGCAGAAAAAGCCTTGGCAGACTTATATATTCCTGAAATGAGGGTTCATACCTATCGACTGGAATTGGTTTCATGCTGGTATCAGATGGGTATATTTAGGGGTTCCGATGGTCACCTTTGAGAGCGTCTGCCAGGCACTTCCGGCAAAAGAAATACTGACAGATTTCGCTTTTCTGTATGTACCAGTAAATTTCTAACTGATGCCATAACTGTCATTTCAGTATCAGATGGGTATATTAACCCCCTTTTCGCACCAGAAGTGACTTAATTTCTTATACTTTTGGCAAGTTCCGCCGTGGCAGACTATCAAATTCGGACTTCGCATCACTTTTATAGGAAACCAAAGTGCATTTCATCGCGGTATCAAGTCGGCACAAAATTTTGCAGTCGGCTCTCCCACTATAAGGACTGGAGGAATGAGAAACATATAAATTCTTTCACAGAAAGCGTCTTTTTGGAATATTTTGATGAATAATTACTGTCGAAAAAATAATATTACAAATAATTTCGAATCGTACATTTAGCTCCAAGATAAAAAAAAAAAAACTTTTGTGATTTTTATTTTATTAAGTCATATTTATTATATGTTTTGGACAAAATTGACTATTTTTCTCGCACTCAAATTGAAAAGTACAGTTTGCACCTCGAGACTAAACGCCAACTTAATATCCTCGGTTATGGCTTCGTTTAGTGGATCGTTATAAAATATACTATTATTTATATTTTCAATTCAAACTTTGCTTTACTTTATTATTTTGTATATTTTAACATGTTTTATACTTGTATCTTCTATTTTTATAAATTCAGTTACTGTAATTGGTTGTAAACACAAACGTTGTAATTTAAAAAATAAACAATTTTTTACTGAATACCTACATAATTATTATGAAAATATATACAGCACTTATCAATAAAAACATTTTTTTTCCAAAATTGTCATTTAAATACATTTTTGGCATTAAACACAGTTCATTTTTATTAAAAACACATTTGTTTCAATAAAAACACATTTTTGTCATTAAAAACATATTTTTGTTCCGGCTAATCACCGAAACAGCTGGACCGATTTTGACGGGACTTTTACTTAACTGGTAGATAGACTAGACTACATTTATTTTAGAAAAATAATTGGTAAAATGGTAACCATTGTGACTGCTTGTACTATAAAGGTTTTTAGCAGAGCGTTTTGGTTCTAGACGATTAGAGAGCATTTAAGTTCTACAATTTAGCTCTTATCTTTAAATCTTTAAAGTGTTGCACTGTAATACATAGGTATGATAAAAGTGATTATGATACTATTTAGTAACATAGACGACCTTATTGACACTTTTATGTATCTATTTTGCACTAATAATGCGTCAAAATAACTTTTATAGTATTAGTGTTGTAGCAGTATCGAACACACTAGGATCAATCAGCACTATAAAAGTATTTTGCACAAGCATTACGTAATCTTTTAGCTTGTTAAAAGATCCCTCACCATCGCTATGGGACTAGTTCTGTTAAATTAATGAAAACTCGTCTATAGTACTAAATAGTACCATAGCGACTCCTGGTGCAGTTGCTAAACAACTTAAATTCTAAATAGCTCTACAAGTGAGTTCGTGTGCGGGTATGCACCGAGATGTGGTCGCAGTGGACAAGGGACTCACCCCGCTGTCCATGGCTAAAGAGAACTGGCGCAAACCTGTAGTACTTACTACCGATGACCGCAAGGAAGTATGGCAAGGCAAGGAGCTTCGCGGGCGCTTCTACCGGGCTCTTCATGGGCCTGATGTAGATTTTCTAGCATCCGTGTCCTGGCTACGTTTCGGTCACCTTTTCGGAGAAACCGAAGGTTTTGTCTGTGCAATTATGGACGAAGTTATGTTGACGAACAACTACCGGAAATGTATTATGAAGGACGGGACGGTTGACGTGTGTCGGGCATGCCACCGTCCGGGTGAGTCCATCAGACATATTATTCCTGGTTGTTCTCGTCCGGCTAACGGCGAGTACTTGCACAGGCACAACCAAGTAGCCAGGATTATTCACCAGCCACTTGCCTTGAAATATAAACTTGTGGAATCTGAGGTACCGTACTACAAGTATGTGCCCGACCCAGTTCTCGAGAAAGACCATGTCACGCTGTACTAGGATCGGTCTATCATCACTGACAGAACTATTGTCGCCAATAAGCCTGACATAGTGGTGATAGACCGATCAGCGCGCCGCGTAATGAAATCGATGTTACCATCCCACATGACGAGAACCTTGTGAAAGCTGAGAAAGAGAAACAAATTAAATATCTCGACTTGGCACACGAGGTTGTCGACATGTGGAATGTGAACTCGGCTATCATTGTGCCGATTGTTGTGACGGCCAATCGTCGAGGCTTTTGGCTATAAGGCCTATAGCCAAAAGCCTCGACGAACATCTCTCGAGGCTCTCCTTAGGCGGTTGGATCAAGGGCCTGATTTAGAAGGCAATACTCCTCGATATGGCTCGCATTGTGAGGAGGTTCCTGTCTCTGGAGCCCTAACCACCGGTAGCTGGACTGTGCTCCCGACACCGGCGGACTAGTATTTTTTATATTTTTAAATGTTTTTTTTTTTGTATTCATTTCTATAGAGATATTTAAAAATGTAAATCATATATCATTCGGATTCCACGGCTGCTACTGAGAAATCCCTAATTGAACAAACCAATGCCACCTTGCCCAACCAGGGAATCGATCCCAGGAGCTTATCCTCAGCAGTAGTACTGGCGACCACTAGAACAACGATGTAGGCAACTAGGCACAAGTGCTGCTAGCACTAGGCGCGTCGACATGCAGCCGTGCAGGCGCGGCGGGGTGAACGGTCGCGGATCGATAGCAGCGGCGCAGTGCTCTGGAAATCAAGCTCTATACTCACTGAAACTAAAAGTCAGTAATAAAAAAAGAATTACATAGAGATTTTGTAATGTAATTCTTTTTTTTATTACTGACTATACCAGAGGGTATACCTCCCTTTACGTAATATTAACATAGGGATGGAATAGTATTAGTAGCTCCTAGCGTGATAAACAAAGTTTTGTCTTTGTAGGGGAGAAAACACTTAAGTATTTTTTTTTTAAATTGAATTGAACTGAAGGACTGAAGGACTGGTGCTCACACGGCGCACAAGATGATATCTAATTGAACTGAAGGACTGGTGCTCACACGGCGAACAAGATGATATCTAATTGAACTGAAGGACTGGTGCTCACACGGCGAACAAGATGACATCTAATTGAACTGAAGGACTGGTGCTCACACGGCGAACAAGATGACATCTAATTGAACTGAAGGACTGGTGCTCACACGGCGAACAAGATGATATCTAATTGAACTGAAGGACTGGTGCTCACACGGCGAACAAGATGATATCTAATTGAACTGAAGGACTGGTGCTCACACGGCGAACAAGATGATATCTAATTGAACTGAAGGACTGGTGCTCACACGGCGAACAAGATGACATCTAATTGAACTGAAGGACTGGTGCTCACACGGCGAACAAGATGACATCTAATTGAACTGAAGGACTGGTGCTCACACGGCGAACAAGATGATATCTAATTGAACTGAAGGACTGGTGCTCACACGGCGAACAAGATGATATCTAATTGAACTGAAGGACTGGTGCTCACACGGCGAACAAGATGATATCTAATTGAACTGAAGGACTGGTGCTCACACGGCGAACAAGATGATATCTAATTGAACTGAAGGACTGGTGCTCACACGGCGAACAAGATGATATCTAATTGAACTGAAGGACTGGTGCTCACACGGCGAACAAGATGATATCTAATTGAACTGAAGGACTGGTGCTCACACGGCGAACAAGATGACATCTAATTGAACTGAAGGACTGGTGCTCACACGGCGAACAAGATGACATCTAATTGAACTGAAGGACTGAAGGACTCACACGGCGAACAAGATGATATCTAATTGAACTGAAGGACTGGTGCTCACACGGCGCACAAGATGATATCTAATTGAACTGAAGGACTGGTGCTCACACGGCGAACAAGATGATATCTAATTGAACTGAAGGACTGGTGCTCACACGGCGAACAAGATGATATCTAATTGAACTGAAGGACTGGTGCTCACACGGCGAACAAGATGATATCTAATTGAACTGAAGGACTGGTGCTCACACGGCGAACAAGATGACATCTAATTGAACTGAAGGACTGGTGCTCACACGGCGAACAAGATGACATCTAATTGAACTGAAGGACTGAAGGACTCACACGGCGAACAAGATGATATCTAATTGAACTGAAGGACTGGTGCTCACACGGCGAACAAGATGACATCTAATTGAACTGAAGGACTGGTGCTCACACGGCGAACAAGATGACATCTAATTGAACTGAAGGACTGAAGGACTCACACGGCGAACAAGATGATATCTAATTGAACTGAAGGACTGGTGCTCACACGGCGAACAAGATGATATCTAATTGAACTGAAGGACTGGTGCTCACACGGCGAACAAGATGATATCTAATTGAACTGAAGGACTGGTGCTCACACGGCGAACAAGATGACATCTAATTGAACTGAAGGACTGGTGCTCACACGGCGAACAAGATGACATCTAATTGAACTGAAGGACTGGTGCTCACACGGCGCACAAGATGATATCTAATTGAACTGAAGGACTGGTGCTCACACGGCGAACAAGATGATATCTAATTGAACTGAAGGACTGGTGCTCACACGGCGAACAAGATGATATCTAATTGAACTGAAGGACTGGTGCTCACACGGCGAACAAGATGATATCTAATTGAACTGAAGGACTGGTGCTCACACGGCGAACAAGATGACATCTAATTGAACTGAAGGACTGGTGCTCACACGGCGAACAAGATGACATCTAATTGAACTGAAGGACTGAAGGACTCACACGGCGAACAAGATGATATCTAATTGAACTGAAGGACTGGTGCTCACACGGCGAACAAGATGACATCTAATTGAACTGAAGGACTGGTGCTCACACGGCGAACAAGATGACATCTAATTGAACTGAAGGACTGAAGGACTCACACGGCGAACAAGATGATATCTAATTGAACTGAAGGACTGGTGCTCACACGGCGAACAAGATGATATCTAATTGAACTGAAGGACTGGTGCTCACACGGCGAACAAGATGATATCTAATTGAACTGAAGGACTGGTGCTCACACGGCGAACAAGATGACATCTAATTGAACTGAAGGACTGGTGCTCACACGGCGAACAAGATGACATCTAATTGAACTGAAGGACTGAAGGACTCACACGGCGAACAAGATGATATCTAATTGAACTGAAGGACTGGTGCTCACACGGCGAACAAGATGATATCTAATTGAACTGAAGGACTGGTGCTCACACGGCGAACAAGATGACATCTAATTGAACTGAAGGACTGGTGCTCACACGGCGAACAAGATGATATCTAATTGAACTGAAGGACTGGTGCTCACACGGCGAACAAGATGACATCTAATTGAACTGAAGGACTGGTGCTCACACGGCGAACAAGATGACATCTAATTGAACTGAAGGACTGGTGCTCACACGGCGAACAAGATGACATCTAATTGAACTGAAGGACTGAAGGACTCACACGGCGAACAAGATGATATCTAATTGAACTGAAGGACTGGTGCTCACACGGCGAACAAGATGACATCTAATTGAACTGAAGGACTGGTGCTCACACGGCGAACAAGATGACATCTAATTGAACTGAAGGACTGAAGGACTCACACGGCGAACAAGATGATATCTAATTGAACTGAAGGACTGGTGCTCACACGGCGAACAAGATGATATCTAATTGAACTGAAGGACTGGTGCTCACACGGCGAACAAGATGATATCTAATTGAACTGAAGGACTGGTGCTCACACGGCGAACAAGATGACATCTAATTGAACTGAAGGACTGGTGCTCACACGGCGAACAAGATGATATCTAATTGAACTGAAGGACTGGTGCTCACACGGCGAACAAGATGATATCTAATTGAACTGAAGGACTGGTGCTCACACGGCGAACAAGATGATATCTAATTGAACTGAAGGACTGGTGCTCACACGGCGAACAAGATGACATCTAATTGAACTGAAGGACTGGTGCTCACACGGCGAACAAGATGACATCTAATTGAACTGAAGGACTGAAGGACTCACACGGCGAACAAGATGATATCTAATTGAACTGAAGGACTGGTGCTCACACGGCGAACAAGATGACATCTAATTGAACTGAAGGACTGAAGGACTCACACGGCGAACAAGATGATATCTAATTGAACTGAAGGACTGGTGCTCACACGGCGAACAAGATGATATCTAATTGAACTGAAGGACTGGTGCTCACACGGCGAACAAGATGACATCTAATTGAACTGAAGGACTGGTGCTCACACGGCGAACAAGATGACATCTAATTGAACTGAAGGACTGAAGGACTCACACGGCGAACAAGATGATATCTAATTGAACTGAAGGACTGGTGCTCACACGGCGAACAAGATGACATCTAATTGAACTGAAGGACTGAAGGACTCACACGGCGAACAAGATGATATCTAATTGAACTGAAGGACTGGTGCTCACACGGCGAACAAGATGACATCTAATTGAACTGAAGGACTGAAGGACTCACACGGCGAACAAGATGATATCTAATTGAACTGAAGGACTGGTGCTCACACGGCGAACAAGATGACATCTAATTGAACTGAAGGACTGAAGGACTCACACGGCGAACAAGATGATATCTAATTGAACTGAAGGACTGGTGCTCACACGGCGAACAAGATGACATCTAATTGAACTGAAGGACTGAAGGACTCACACGGCGAACAAGATGATATCTAATTGAACTGAAGGACTGGTGCTCACACGGCGAACAAGATGACATCTAATTGAACTGAAGGACTGAAGGACTCACACGGCGAACAAGATGATATCTAATTGAACTGAAGGACTGGTGCTCACACGGCGAACAAGATGACATCTAATTGAACTGAAGGACTGGTGCTCACACGGCGAACAAGATGACATCTAATTGAACTGAAGGACTGAAGGACTCACACGGCGAACAAGATGATATCTAATTGAACTGAAGGACTGGTGCTCACACGGCGAACAAGATGACATCTAATTGAACTGAAGGACTGAAGGACTCACACGGCGAACAAGATGATATCTAATTGAACTGAAGGACTGGTGCTCACACGGCGAACAAGATGACATCTAATTGAACTGAAGGACTGAAGGACTCACACGGCGAACAAGATGATATCTAATTGAACTGAAGGACTGGTGCTCACACGGCGAACAAGATGACATCTAATTGAACTGAAGGACTGAAGGACTCACACGGCGAACAAGATGATATCTAATTGAACTGAAGGACTGGTGCTCACACGGCGAACAAGATGACATCTAATTGAACTGAAGGACTGAAGGACTCACACGGCGAACAAGATGATATCTAATTGAACTGAAGGACTGGTGCTCACACGGCGAACAAGATGACATCTAATTGAACTGAAGGACTGAAGGACTCACACGGCGAACAAGATGATATCTAATTGAACTGAAGGACTGGTGCTCACACGGCGAACAAGATGACATCTAATTGAACTGAAGGACTGAAGGACTCACACGGCGAACAAGATGATATCTAATTGAACTGAAGGACTGGTGCTCACACGGCGAACAAGATGACATCTAATTGAACTGAAGGACTGAAGGACTCACACGGCGAACAAGATGATATCTAATTGAACTGAAGGACTGGTGCTCACACGGCGAACAAGATGATATCTAATTGAACTGAAGGACTGGTGCTCACACGGCGAACAAGATGACATCTAATTGAACTGAAGGACTGGTGCTCACACGGCGAACAAGATGATATCTAATTGAACTGAAGGACTGGTGCTCACACGGCGAACAAGATGACATCTAATTGAACTGAAGGACTGGTGCTCACACGGCGAACAAGATGATATCTAATTGAACTGAAGGACTGGTGCTCACACGGCGAACAAGATGACATCTAATTGAACTGAAGGACTGAAGGACTCACACGGCGAACAAGATGATATCTAATTGAACTGAAGGACTGGTGCTCACACGGCGAACAAGATGATATCTAATTGAACTGAAGGACTGGTGCTCACACGGCGAACAAGATGACATCTAATTGAACTGAAGGACTGGTGCTCACACGGCGAACAAGATGATATCTAATTGAACTGAAGGACTGGTGCTCACACGGCGAACAAGATGACATCTAATTGAACTGAAGGACTGGTGCTCACACGGCGAACAAGATGATATCTAATTGAACTGAAGGACTGGTGCTCACACGGCGAACAAGATGACATCTAATTGAACTGAAGGACTGGTGCTCACACGGCGAACAAGATGATATCTAATTGAACTGAAGGACTGGTGCTCACACGGCGAACAAGATGACATCTAATTGAACTGAAGGACTGGTGCTCACACGGCGAACAAGATGATATCTAATTGAACTGAAGGACTGGTGCTCACACGGCGAACAAGATGATATCTAATTGAACTGAAGGACTGGTGCTCACACGGCGAACAAGATGATATCTAATTGAACTGAAGGACTGGTGCTCACACGGCGAACAAGATGACATCTAATTGAACTGAAGGACTGGTGCTCACACGGCGAACAAGATGATATCTAATTGAACTGAAGGACTGGTGCTCACACGGCGAACAAGATGACATCTAATTGAACTGAAGGACTGGTGCTCACACGGCGAACAAGATGATATCTAATTGAACTGAAGGACTGGTGCTCACACGGCGAACAAGATGATATCTAATTGAACTGAAGGACTGGTGCTCACACGGCGAACAAGATGATATCTAATTGAACTGAAGGACTGGTGCTCACACGGCGAACAAGATGACATCTAATTGAACTGAAGGACTGGTGCTCACACGGCGAACAAGATGATATCTAATTGAACTGAAGGACTGGTGCTCACACGGCGAACAAGATGACATCTAATTGAACTGAAGGACTGGTGCTCACACGGCGAACAAGATGATATCTAATTGAACTGAAGGACTGGTGCTCACACGGCGAACAAGATGACATCTAATTGAACTGAAGGACTGGTGCTCACACGGCGAACAAGATGATATCTAATTGAACTGAAGGACTGGTGCTCACACGGCGAACAAGATGATATCTAATTGAACTGAAGGACTGGTGCTCACACGGCGAACAAGATGATATCTAATTGAACTGAAGGACTGGTGCTCACACGGCGAACAAGATGACATCTAATTGAACTGAAGGACTGGTGCTCACACGGCGAACAAGATGATATCTAATTGAACTGAAGGACTGGTGCTCACACGGCGAACAAGATGACATCTAATTGAACTGAAGGACTGGTGCTCACACGGCGAACAAGATGATATCTAATTGAACTGAAGGACTGGTGCTCACACGGCGAACAAGATGATATCTAATTGAACTGAAGGACTGGTGCTCACACGGCGAACAAGATGATATCTAATTGAACTGAAGGACTGGTGCTCACACGGCGAACAAGATGATATCTAATTGAACTGAAGGACTGGTGCTCACACGGCGAACAAGATGATATCTAATTGAACTGAAGGACTGGTGCTCACACGGCGAACAAGATGACATCTAATTGAACTGAAGGACTGGTGCTCACACGGCGAACAAGATGATATCTAATTGAACTGAAGGACTGGTGCTCACACGGCGAACAAGATGATATCTAATTGAACTGAAGGACTGGTGCTCACACGGCGAACAAGATGATATCTAATTGAACTGAAGGACTGGTGCTCACACGGCGAACAAGATGATATCTAATTGAACTGAAGGACTGGTGCTCACACGGCGAACAAGATGATATCTAATTGAACTGAAGGACTGGTGCTCACACGGCGAACAAGATGATATCTAATTGAACTGAAGGACTGGTGCTCACACGGCGAACAAGATGATATCTAATTGAACTGAAGGACTGGTGCTCACACGGCGAACAAGATGATATCTAATTGAACTGAAGGACTGGTGCTCACACGGCGAACAAGATGATATCTAATTGAACTGAAGGACTGGTGCTCACACGGCGAACAAGATGATATCTAATTGAACTGAAGGACTGGTGCTCACACGGCGAACAAGATGATATCTAATTGAACTGAAGGACTGGTGCTCACACGGCGAACAAGATGATATCTAATTGAACTGAAGGACTGGTGCTCACACGGCGAACAAGATGATATCTAATTGAACTGAAGGACTGGTGCTCACACGGCGAACAAGATGATATCTAATTGAACTGAAGGACTGGTGCTCACACGGCGAACAAGATGATATCTAATTGAACTGAAGGACTGGTGCTCACACGGCGAACAAGATGATATCTAATTGAACTGAAGGACTGAAGGACTCACACGGCGAACAAGATGATATCTAATTGAACTGAAGGACTGGTGCTCACACGGCGAACAAGATGATATCTAATTGAACTGAAGGACTGGTGCTCACACGGCGAACAAGATGATATCTAATTGAACTGAAGGACTGGTGCTCACACGGCGAACAAGATGATATCTAATTGAACTGAAGGACTGGTGCTCACACGGCGAACAAGATGATATCTAATTGAACTGAAGGACTGGTGCTCACACGGCGAACAAGATGATATCTAATTGAACTGAAGGACTGGTGCTCACACGGCGAACAAGATGATATCTAATTGAACTGAAGGACTGGTGCTCACACGGCGAACAAGATGATATCTAATTGAACTGAAGGACTGGTGCTCACACTGCGAACAAGATGATATCTAATTGAACTGAAGGACTGGTGCTCACACGGCGAACAAGATGATATCTAATTGAACTGAAGGACTGGTGCTCACACGGCGAACAAGATGATATCTAATTGAACTGAAGGACTGAAGGACTCACACGGCGAACAAGATGATATCTAATTGAACTGAAGGACTGGTGCTCACACGGCGAACAAGATGATATCTAATTGAACTGAAGGACTGGTGCTCACACGGCGAACAAGATGATATCTAATTGAACTGAAGGACTGGTGCTCACACGGCGAACAAGATGATATCTAATTGAACTGAAGGACTGGTGCTCACACGGCGAACAAGATGATATCTAATTGAACTGAAGGACTGGTGCTCACACGGCGAACAAGATGATATCTAATTGAACTGAAGGACTGGTGCTCACACGGCGAACAAGATGATATCTAATTGAACTGAAGGACTGGTGCTCACACGGCGAACAAGATGATATCTAATTGAACTGAAGGACTGGTGCTCACACGGCGAACAAGATGATATCTAATTGAACTGAAGGACTGGTGCTCACACGGCGAACAAGATGATATCTAATTGAACTGAAGGACTGGTGCTCACACGGCGAACAAGATGATATCTAATTGAACTGAAGGACTGGTGCTCACACGGCGAACAAGATGATATCTAATTGAACTGAAGGACTGGTGCTCACACGGCGAACAAGATGATATCTAATTTGTGCACCTTTGGTTGCCGCTTTGCACGTAGCAGGTTTTTTTAAATTTTGATTTGTGATTTTTCAAATCTTTTACGTGGTTGAATGAAGTTGCCGATCGATTTACTTTAAATACTATCAATACCTATTTTACAGTATTGCATTCCAAGAACTTAATAACTCATTTGTTAATCACCGTGATTATGGTTGACTTATAATTAGATACTAATGACATGAGCATTAACCAGTTAAGCTCTAGCGGGGCCTAATGGGCCCTTTGTTACAATCAAAATTCTATTGTCTGTAATATAGGTACCTTATTAGAGAAAAGCAAACGTTAATGAGGGTAGTTGTATAGAAATAGGACGTTTGAGCTTAATTTTATCAGTAGCTCTCAGCACTTGTGCGCGCTAACTGATTGCTAATGTGTTATGATGAAAGGTTTTGGTACCAATTTGGACATTTTCATTTGTGCATAGTGTGTTATTTGATGTTTTTGAGAATGCTGTTAATTTGTCAGAAAATGAAAATAAGGAATTGAAACAACTCTGTCAGACTTTTTTGTGGTGTTCGGACTCTTTGTTAAGGAACAAATGGAACTCGTGTAATCACAGACGTACATTCATAAAAAAGTATGAGGCATGGCTGCAAGAGACCATAAAATGGCCTGAGGTCGTGAGGGAAAAGTTGACCCCTTCTTTAGTGTCAGTAGAACAGCAACCATGTTCCAGTTCTGACGTCGTTCTGACGTCTGAAGGGTGTAAATGCATCGTTGCATCAACATCGTACAGACTGGAGATGGAGGCGGAGACGTGCAGTGTTGGAACAGCAATGCGAATGCGTTAAGCTCGCTACAGAAGAGAAGGAGAGTTTCTTCTCAGAGTAGTCAGGTACGAAACACCGGCCCCATCTAGTTTAAAAAAAAGAGACGTGTAAAAGTGTTTTTAAAAACCTATTTGCAAAATAAACATCATTTATCATTCAGAGCTCTTAACGCATAGCTCTGAAAACCCTGCTTATGCAACTGGTTTAAAAGCACAAAACAAGAATGTAACAGATATCATTAAACTGGTCTTGGAGCATCCCGAAGAGGCTAAAAAAAAATAAAGGAATTGTTAAAGCCAAAGAAAACTGTGCCTTTGTATTCCGCTGATAAAGCTTCAGGTATTTTGACCTCTTGTGCTTTCTTGTGTGGTAAAGAAGGGCGCTGTCTCGCTTGACACCTTTTATATAAGCTCTTTGTTTATATTTCATTTAAAAATATTTAAAATCGTACTTCTACGTTAAATTGCTACCGTTGCTACCACTACCGGTCTACAAAATTACGACATGTGCCACTACCGTAAACCTAAATGTGGATTGGAACAATTATTGGATAAAATTGACGGAAAAGTAAAGGACTATTACCCACCCTGTTTTTTTTTAATTTTATGTAGGTGAAGAAGACTTTCATAAAACCCGTATTATATAAAATTAGTGATATTCATAAGAGAAAAATTGCTAAACCTAACCCACACTAACTTTATAATATGTTTACCAACTTTCAAATATATGGAAAACGCTAACATTATGTTTAACAGCCGTAATCAAACCTTCAGTAATCTTCTGTATATGGATACAATTACACACAGCTATGCACACATCTTAGACTCCAACCTAAATCTGCCCTACTTAAACAAACATGGCTTTTAAATCGTTGTGTCGGATTTGCAAAACCTAATTATTTACTTAAGCAACACATACGCGCATATTGCGCACTCAGAAGTCGACTAGTCTATTCTAAATCAGAATAAACTCTCTGCATACCCAAAACCAATAAACTCTCAGTTTCTTCTTTAACAATCATAACATATTTCATCAAAATATAGCAGGACTAATTAACAAATCAGATACACTTTAAGTTAAATTAGATGAATTGTTCCATCAAGGAACCTTCATAGACATTATTTGTATAACAGAGCTATTAAAGAAGCTGGCTATAAAAATTTAGTTCACATACCGAACTTCAGCCGAGCGGCAATTTTTTCGCGACATATAAAAAGAGCAGGAACGTGTATCTTTGTCAGAAATGGACTATAGTATAAAGAATTACCGGATATAGCTAAACAATCAGTTTCGGGGATATTTGAATGTTGTGCTGTGGAGCTATTATCGTATAATTTTAAAACAACTACTTTGGAAATAAGTGCAATACTGACATAAGCAAAAAACAAAATTTAAATTATTACCGGATATAGCTAAACAATCAGTTTCGGAGATATTTGAATGTTGTGCTGTGGAGCTATTATCGTATAATTTTAAAACAACTACTTTGGAAATAAGTGCAATACTGACATAAGCAAAAAACAAAATTTAAATTATTACCGGATATAGCTAAACAATCAGTTTCGGGGATATTTGAATGTTGTGCTGTGGAGCTATTATAGTATAATTTTAAAACAACTACTTTGGAAATAGGTGCAATAGGTAGGTACTGACATAAGCAAAAAACAAAATTTAAAAAAATATACTATATTATTTTAAAAAATAGTACCTTTAACCCAGAAGTCGCAAAATAACCATTTTAAAAAGAACTCTCAAAATAGATCGAAGGCAGTTTGGAAAATCTATCTATATATCTATACATATAATAAAATCGTAAAAATCCAAATGGATGTTCCGACTTGGCGCAAAAACTACTGCATAGGTCCTGTTCAAATTTTGCACAAATATTCCTTATAGGCTTCTTCAAATGTTAGGCTATATATTATCACGCTACTTGCTTAAGGGGGTGAGCAATATTGCATTATGTCAGTATTCTTCAATTGTTTGACGTTTCAGCCATGACGTGCATAAGAGCAGCTATTTTAAAATTATGTCATCGTTTTAAACAGCCTGGCGGATTCATACTCACTCTGTAAACAATCAGTCGCATGTTCGGACCCCAGTAAGATATTCACTTTTTGTGATTTGTTTTTTTATTTTTTGATGCGATGAGATTTCCATTATTTTTTATAGGATTGACATCGTTTGTATATTTCTCATTTTTTTCTTCTAATATTTCTCCGAAAATTAATAGAAGGTTTTTATTTTTCTGTTCTTACCCCAAATAAATTGGGATAAGAACAGAAAAATGTTGAAGATGATTCCTCCAAAATGTAGTATAGGGAACAGAACTCTTGCTGTGCTAGAATCTTTTTCCTTCTCTAGTGGAATTTCGTAGGTCTCAGTAGCAGCTACAAAGCCCGAATTTGTGCTCGGTTGATGTTAATAGGCTTTTTTTTTTACCGATGGGAAATCATCAAATAACCTCTCCCGCTCTGGGCTGAGCAGGAGGGAGTGTCAGACTTGTAGTGACTAAAACCCATCCATGTTCCTTCCTTTGCCCTTTGTGTTCCAGGGCCGCGGTATCTCTTTCGAAAAGTCCCGCAACCCTGGCAGGCATCGATCCTTACGGACCCCTTCCTGTTTGCTGACTCTCTTTGAGGCGCGCGTGGAACACGAACGCGCCGTCGACACGGCCTGTCGTCATAAGACGGACGGACGGCAAGCTAGCCCATAGCTCACCGTCCACAGGCCCGCGCCTACGGTGGCCGAGGACCACGTGGCCCCCGACGCCCGGTGCGTCTCCCGCGGCGGCTGAGACGTGAGGCTCTCTCCCTCTCACGTCCCGCCATGTTAATAGGCTGGCCTCCTATTTCATTGGGCTTAAACATAACTGGCGGCATGTGGGTGTACTATTGTAGGCAGAGGTGTACTAGGTACACCTCTGCCTCACCCTTCGGGAATTACGGGCGAGATGTTTTGTTAGTTCAATATCCCGCCTAAGATCGAGCTTCACTCATGTGGCTACCGAATGACAACAATATTTTAAGACTTACATGAACAAATTAAATAAGGGCTGCGTTTTATTAAAATTAACGGAACAATGTGTTTTCCAAAAAAAACGAAATCAAAATTGAATGAAACTACAAAGCATAAGGGCCAAGAATAAGTTGGATTAAAGTCTATCTTTTTGTCCCTACCACAGATGTTTAGCCTCACAGCGAGAATATTGCAAAATTGTTTGTATTTTTGTCAATAGATGGCGTTGTGCATTTGAGATCGATTTCTACATCGCGGTGTTAAGATTCTCCGCCGATAGTATAAGTGTCTAGGATTAAATTATTTTTGTAACACCCGACAGGGAGTGCACTCATCCCCGGGCTATCCCTCCCGGGGAGTTAGGCTTAGCGGCCCCTTTGGCCAGGACAACAGTGTAGCTGGCGAGTTTCTTTGTGCCTTTCTTCTCGCCAGTATAGCACTAGGAAAGTCACACGGGTGGGTTCGTTTTTGTGGGAATTGTCCGCCCGGGGGGTTCACGATTTTCGTGTCTCCTCGGGACTAGGGCTAGGAGTTTTTCCCCCCTACCCCACTATATTTTAGTCAAGATTAGTCCCATTAGATAGTTAGATAGATATGATTCCTACCCTCGCATCGAAGGATGCCTGGGCTAAGTCCCTCACGGACCTCCTTAAGAGGCTCCTTAGTGACCCCAACCCTCATATAAGGGAAAATTATATGACTATCGCGGATCCCCTTATGGGTATCCTATCCGAGAAGGTATTCGTGCCGATCTCGCCGGCGAGTTCCGACCCACCCCCGTTAGTGCACTCTCAGGCCTCACCTGCAAGTCCCGATGCTTCTCCTATGGAGATTGCGGGCGTGCTTTCCGAGGCCTCGGAGTACTCGGGATAGTCTGACGCTACCTCTGACTCTGAGGAGTACACGATGGTAGGCAAGGGCAAGCGTAGGAAGGGCAAGGGCGCTAAAGCCAATAAGGCCAAAAAGCCCGTAGCGGCTTGCTCTACCCCCACCCCACCCTCCCCTGCCCCCTTATCTCACCCCGTTTCTCCTGTCGCTTCGACAGCTCCGGCCGCGTTTAGCCGCCCCGTTAGCCCTATGGCTACCGCCCCTACCGCCCCCTCTGCTTCTTCTTCCAAGAAGCCAAAGCCCCCGCCGCCTATCTTCATCCAAGATAAGGCGAAATGGACCGATGTGTCCAAGATGTGCACTGAGTGGCTCATCAATTACACCTCAGCCAAATCTACCCTACAGGGTATAAAGGTCACCGTCCCTTCGTCCTCGGACTTCAGGGACCTTGTCCGCAATCTTCGTGGGAGGCACGTCGCCTTCCACACTTACTCTCTCCCTGAGGAGAAGCCCACCCGCGTGGTGATCAGGCGGATCCCCAAAGAGATCCCATCCCAGGACATTCTGGACGACCTCACCTCCCAGAACGTCCCAGTCTCCGCCGTCCACCGCCTGCACAAGGCGAGGGGAGGTGACGAGTACGACATGGTGCTCGTCATCTGTGACCCCGTCGAGGGTCATCACCCCATTTTTAAAGTAAAGACCGTCTGCTCCTTATCGGGCATCCTCATTGAGCGGCCTCACCGCAACAAGGTACTTTCCCAGTGCCACGGTTGCCAACTTTACGGCCACGCCCAAAAGCACTGCTTCGCTCCTCCCCGGTGCGTCAAGTGCCTAGGCGATCACGCCACGGCCGATTGCTCCCGTCCCAAGGACAGGAACCTCTGTACCGAGCCACCCAGTTGTGTGCTATGCGGTCAGTCAGGCCACCCGGCCAACTACAGGGGTTGCCCTAAAGCCCCCAAACAATTTCCGGGTAAGCTGGCGAAGCGTTTTAACGCCCGCCAGCTGAGGGAAGCCCCCTCATCAGTCCCAATCCCCTCTGCTCAGTTGCCTGAGCGTCTCAGTCCCCAGAGACCGTCCCCCTGGAACGCGCTGAATCATCAGCGTGCCTTTCCAGCACTTGGTAGCCCCAAGACCACCCCCCCCATGCCCGGGTTATTTGATTACCCGGTCCCTTGCCCTGCGCCCATTCCAACGGCCGCTCCCCTAGCCTCACCAGCGCGCCCTCCCTCCAGGCCACCCGGCCCAGAGTCTGAGGATGCCGAAGAAAGCTCCTTCGACACAATCGCTAGGTTCGCGATCTTCGAATCCCCTGAGGCCGACCGCTTAGCGGCCGAGCTCAGAGGAACGAATGACATGAAAAAGATCAACATGATCTTCAAATCGTATCCTAGGATACGTGCAGCTCTCCGCGCGCTCTCTCACAACCAGACCGATAATGGATCTAACTAGGCCCTTAACGAGTACCCAACCCCGATCCCTTAGAGTAGGCTTTTACAATGCCAACGGCATTAGTGGACCACGCGATGAGATCGCCGCGTTCCTCCGCGATCATCAGATAGATGTCTTTCTTGTCCAAGAGACGTTCTTAAAGCCCCATCTCCGCAACCCCAAGATTGCAAACTTTCATATAGTTCGCAATGACCGTTCCCGCTGCCACAGAGGCGGCACGCTCATTTATTACCGTAAAGAACTGCACTGCATCCCAGTAGACTCACCCCCTCTAGAATCACTACTTGAGGTTTCAATCTGTCGGCTAGGTATGACCGGCCATCAGTCGGTCCATATCATCTCTGCCTACATGCCCCCCGTAAATTCATCTGAGGACCATTCCCTGTTAGAGAAGGATCTCACCTCTCTCTTCGGCTTGAGCGAGTCCGTTATCATAGCGGGCGACCTCAATGCCAAACACCCTGCTTGGAACAGCATAACGACCAACCCGAGAGGGCGGGCGTTATACGACCTAAGCGACTCCCTTTCCTTTGACCCTATCGCTCCTATGGAGCACACCCACTACCCCGACACTGTCGGTTTGCGCTCCGATGTGCTCGATATAGCGCTGCTCAGGAACGTCAGCCTCAGGCTGGACTCGATTGAGACGCTACACGAGCTTAACTCTGACCACCGTCCGGTAGTCATGCATCTCGTTTCTAGCTCGGGCCTCTTTGACCCCAGCCAGCCCCCTGCCCCTATTTTGATAACAGACTGGAAGAAAGTAAGCGATAAGCTGAAATCCGACATGTCTCCTCTCACGGACGGTATCCCCGATCACATAGTCTCAGTCGCAGACACGACGGCCGCCATCAACTTGTTTACAGATCACGTACAATCCGTACTGAAGGATTGTTCACGGGAAGTCCCAGCGATGAGCGATCACCGCTGGAAACTACCCGATGACATACGTGATCTGATAACCGAGAAGAACGCGGCCGTTCGTACCTATAGCGTCTTTCCCTGCTATGCGAACAAGGCTCACATGCGCAGCTTGCAGCTTGCTGTAAAGCAGCGCACCAGTGAGTTTCGTTCGAATCGTTGGGACAAGGAGCTTAGCGAACTCGAGCCCACTCACTTAGCTTTCTGGCAACTGCAACGGAAGTTGCGTGCTAGCAGCGACGAGGTTACTATGCCTCCTCTCATTCGCCCCGATAAGAGCGTCGCCTTTGACGACTCTGAGAAGGCTGAATGCCTGGCCGACAGCCTGGAATCTCAGTGCACGCCCAGCTCTCTACCAGTAGACATGCGACATCTCGCTGAGGTGGACGCGGAAGTCGAACGTAGAGCCGCTCTCCCCCCAGTAGAAGACCCCGACTGTCCTCTTCCTTCAGTCACGCCCGACGAAGTGAAAGACATAATAGATAGGCTACAGCCTCGGAAAGCCCCTGGCGCCGATGGCTTCACCAATAGGGTGTTCAAAGTCCTCCCCTCTCAGCTCATAGTCTTGTTGGCGGCCATCTTCAATGGCGCCTTGAGCAATAACATCTTTCCCCAAGTGTGGAAAGAGGCCACCGTCATAGGTATTCCCAAACCGGGTAAACCTAAATCCGAGCCGACTAGCTATCGGCCGATCAGTCTCCTTAGCGCGCTCGGTAAAATCTATGAGAGGCTTATTTATAAGCGCCTCAAAGACTTTGCCGAGGCTAAGAGCCTCATTCCCAACGAGCAGTTCGGTTTCAGGACCGAACACTCGTGCGTCCAACAGGTCCACCGCATCGTAGAGCACTTGAGCGCTGGCTTCCAGCGTGGAGCGATGACCGGTGTGTTATTTTTCGATATAGCGAAAGCGTTCGACAAAGTCTGGCACAACGGGCTGATATACAAGCTGTATCAGCTCGGTGTGCCAGATCGTCTCGTGCTCATCTTGCGAGACTTTTTGGCGAATCGCACTTTCCGCTATCGCATAGGGAAAACCCTTTCTTCCCCCCACCCCATTCGCGCGGGAGTCCCTCAGGGCTCTGTCGTTTCTCCCCTCATATTCACTCTATTCACTTCTGATATCCCCAAGAGCAAAAAGGCTCACTTGGCCCTTTTCGCCGACGATACGGCAATCTATTATACTGGGCACGGCCAAGACGCCATCGCCCGTCAGCTCCAAAAAGCAGCCAATGCTTTAGGAGCCTGGTTCCGTAAGTGGCGAATCGAGGTTAATCCCGATAAAAGCCAGGCAGTTCTATTCCATAAGGCGCGTCTCAAACGTCCCGTCCCCTCTCCGATCACTATGTTCGGCAAGCCGATCCCTTGGGAGAAGCAAGCCAAATACTTAGGAGTCATTCTCGACAACCACCTGTCCTTTGCTGCGCATATAAGAGCAGCCCGCGACCGGGCTGCCTTTGCCATGGGTAGGCTCCATTTTATGATCACGGCAAAGAGCAAATTGTCACTTAAGTGCAAGTTGCGACTCTATACCGCCGTCATCCGTCCCATTATGACATACGCTTGTGTCACTTTTGCCCATGCCCACCCGCGTCATCTGCACCGGATGCAGACCCTACAGAACCGTTTTCTCCGTAAGATTACCGGTGCCCCATATTATGTCCGTAATGACAGTCTCCACTTAGACCTTAGGATCCCCACCTTAGCTCAGTTTATGAAACGTCTTTCCAAGCGTTTCTTCGATTCCGCTATCAAGCATAGGAACCCCCTGATCGCATCGGCCGCCCGATACGAGCCCTCGCGTATTAGCATGGTTCGCCGTCCGCGACATGCTCTCACCACCCCCGATGACCCCATCACCCTCCTCCAGGAGAGCAGTAGGGAAACCAGCACTTTACGTATATACAAATACAGACCGCCATGTTTCCGTCCTCGCCGCCGAGGCCCGACGCGACGCCCACGTTCAACGAACCCCCCCCGACCCTTGCCAGAGCCAGCCCGCGATGCTGAGCCGGTAGTTTTAAACCAGCCCCTAAATAATATCACTCAGATCCAGCCTGTCCCTTTGCTGCCCCCCCCAGCGACGCCCTAAGCCGAGGCCCGTACCCCACAGGGGGTGCCCTTAGCGAGTGGTCGCTTAGTTTTTAAGTATAGTTTTAAGCCCCTGGCTGGAGGCCTTAGATTCACTTTTAAGGCATCCACAGGGAATAGTCCGGTTAAGCAGTAGCCAGCCTCAGAGGCTGAACTGCGAGATGCCATCTCCAAAAAAAAAAAAAAAAAAAAAAAAATTTTTGTAACTTCTTTGTTTTACCAACTTGAGTTCTATGGTGTAATCACTACATCTACAAATAAATCAGGTTTGGGGTCAAAGTGTCGGTATCAGTGAGTCGCACTCCCAAGAACAAACTGAAACCTTTTTTGATTCAACCCCCAGTTAAACCCTCAGGAAAGCTAGGGTTCTTCATGGTCCTTCGAACCCAGATGTGGCAAGGGCTGTACTAGCAACAGGTGTGTTCTCCTAATTGGACGGAGAATCATCAACCCCATACGTTTCTGCCAAGTAGTCTTGGATGGCGAGAGAAGGAGATAGCTACAGCAGCGGGAGGTACGGCGGAGGGAGTACAAATCAGCAGCAAGCAAGCTGCAGACGACTGAGGTCGTAAGGAAGTGAGTGATAGTGCCGAAAATCGTGAGTACTTTGTGATTTCTTATGTGCCAAGCAAAAGTGAACTTTATTGCCTAGAAGATTTTAACTTTAACTTTCGAGAAGTAAATTGGACTTAGAATAATTTAATGTGTGCATGTTTAGACTTAGTTAGATTTAAGCCAAATTGTGTTGAGACGGGGAACCTATGCCCGATTTTAGTAGATTTAAGTTTCAAACACTTAGAAAAATTTGTTGTTTACATTGACTTGTAAAATTTTCGGAACTTTTTAGAACTTGTAAAATTTTGGGAAAATATTTTTGTGAAATTTTAAGAAATAACTTGGACTTGTAGTTCTTTGGGAATCCTTGGGACTTAGACAAATTTCTTTGTTTACATCGACTTGTAATTTTTTTTAAACTTATATATTTTTTTTGTTTACTTCAAAATGTCTTTGCAATCACATGTTAAGGTGCAAGATGATATTCACGCTCGATTGTCAAGAGCTAGAACTAATTTTAAAAAGTCGCCAAAGGATAGGATCACTAAACAATATTTAGAAACCCGGTTAGAAAATGTTGATGAATTATGGGCGCAATTTAGTTTAACACATACACAAATTATTAAAGATTTTGAGCCTAAGGAGTTGATATCTTCACCATACACTGTAAACGAAGTTTATTTTAATACTGAGGAATTATATTTGGATTTAAAATGTGACTTAAAAACTGCATTAAATAAAATTCAGAGTAGTAATGTTTCGCCAGCTACGGGGTCATCATCAAATAATGGTTCCGAAGGTAAAACCGTATCTATAAAGTTGCCTAGAATAACTATCCCAACATTTTCGGGTAAATACACCGAATGGCCGACTTTCCAAGATTTGTTTGTATCAGCAATACATAAAAATAGCACTATTGATAATGTTCAAAAATTGCACTATTTGAAAAGTTATTTGACTGGGGAAGCCGAGCAGCTCCTTCGTCATATACCAATTTCGGAATCAAATTATGAAAGATGCTGGGCTCAGTTAGAGACCAGGTATAACAATAAAAAATATTTGTCTCATTGTATTTTAGAAAGATTGCTCAGTCAAAAGAACATAGTGCAAGAGTCAGCTTCGGCTTTAAAGGAATTAATGGATACAACATCAGACTGTTTAAATGCACTAACTAACTTAGATATTGATATAACTTCATGGGATATTTTAATCATTCATATCATAACATTGAAACTAGATCCAGACAGTAGAAAGGATTGGGAACTAAAGGTAACTAGTAATGCTGATTCAGATAAGCTGCCTACATTTGAACAGTTTAAAGAATTTTTAACAAGCCGGTATAGGGCGTTCGAATTCTTAGGAACTAAGCCAATTAAAAATAATGTTAATGTTAATAAGGCAAAGGTGTTTCACACGGTGGCCAAAGCCGACATGGCTTGTCCGTTTTGTAACAGTTAAGAGCATAAAATAAGAAATTGCAAGCAATTTGTTAACCAGGATATTAATGTTCGGCGTAAGTTTGTGCAGGATAACAATTTATGTTTTAATTGTCTGGGGCACAACCACTCTGCCAGAGTTTGTAAGTGCACAGCCGCTTGTCAAATATGTAAGCGGAGACATCACTCCTTGTTGCACCCTAAAGGTGAGCAGGAGTCAGTAGGAGAGAAAGGAGATTCGTCTACGAAAGAACATACAAACACAGTCGGAGTAGAATCCGAAAATAACGTAGTAACTTGTTTTTCGAAGGGTATGGCGAATAGCCAAGTCTTATTAGCCACAGCCCTGGTGAGGGCTGTATCGAAAAACGGGGTTATGTTTACGATCAGGGCACTGTTAGACCAAGGCTCTCAAGCATCTTTTGTTACGGAGCATACTGTGCAGAGTGTGGGGTTACAGAAAAAACCAGCTAAAGGTTTAATAACTGGTATAGATGTTCATAACAAATTATTCTTGAATTCAGTTGTTGAGATTAAAATTCAGTCTAGGGTCGATCCATCATTTGAACTTGTAGTTAAAGCATATGTTCTCAAATCTATAACGTCATTATTACCTGGCAGGGAAACGGTATATTTAGATTGGGCTCAAGCTAGCGATATCAAATTAGCAGATCCTAGATATTATAGACCAGATAAAGTGGATATGCTGTTAGGGGCAGAAATTTATAGTCAGATTTTACAAAACGGGTTAAAGAAGGCTCCTGATGGTAGCACTGTAGCTCAGTCTACCTCATTAGGATGGATTTTATCAGGGACAGTAGACTCTGCTGCTCAGAATACATCAAATATTACCGTAATGCATGCTCACCTTGGTGATGACGAAATCCTGAAAAAAATCTGGGAATTAGAAAGCGAACCAAATCAAATTAAGAAACATATACTTACCGAAGAAGAATCTAGATGCGAAGAGATATTTAAGGCTACAACTGTAAGAGACAGTGACGGTCGTTACGTAGTAAACCTTCCATTTAGAAGTCAAGATCCGAGCTGTCAATATGGCGATACAAGAAAGGCAGCAATTAACAGGTTTTATGCATTAGAAGCTAAACTCAGCAAGAACTCTGATTTAAAGACAAAATATAAAGAAGTTATCAATGAATACTTGGAACTGGGACACATGAGGCCAATAACTAAAGCAGAAGAACAAAATAAACTTGCAGTGTACTTACCTCATCATGCGGTTATACGGAACGATAAGGACACAACCAAGGTTCGGGTTGTGTTCGATGCTTCCTGCAAAGGAAAAAATGGAATATCGCTGAACGATGACCTAATGATTGGTCCAGGGCTGCAACCAGATTTGCGGCATTTGTTGATTCGTTGGAGAACTTACCGCATTTGCCTCGTTTCAGACATTATAAAAATGTACCGAATGGTGCGCGTGGCAGACCATCATACAGATTTTCAACGCATCGTATGGAGAGACAGCAAAAAATCTTCAATAAAGGATTACAAGTTACTTACCGTTACTTTTGGAACCTCTTCAGCGCCTTTCTTAGCAGTTCGATCGATGCAGCAAGTAGCGTACGATGAAGGAGGTAAATATCCACTTGCAGCTGAAAGGGTACTTAAAGATTATTACATGGATGATCTTATGACTGGTTGTGACTCGATAGAAGAAGGCATGCAAATCTTTAAACAAATGAACGAGTTATTAGCAAAGGCAGGATTCACTTTACAGAAATGGTCAAGTAACAGCAGTGAATTACTGGAGAAGATAATCGAGGAACGAAGACGAGTTAGTGTAGAAAGAGAGATCAATATAAAACAAGACGAGATATTAAAAACGTTGGGACTTACCTGGAACCGAAGCTGCGACACCTTCCAGTATTCTGTTCAGTTGCCCCCGCTGCAGGAACCTGTAACGAAAAGAAAAATATTATCAGATATAGCAAGACTATTTGACCCTTTGGGATGGGTCGCCCCCGTAATTGTTGTAGCGAAAATGCTAATTCAAAAATTATGGTTTTCTGGGGTTGGATGGGATGCGGAAATTCCATATGAATTAAGAAAAGAATGGTTAACTTACCGAAAGGAGTTGCAAGGTTTAACGAAGTTTTCAATACCTCGGTGGTTAAACATGAAGCACGGTGACAAGCAGATTGACTTACACGGATTTTGCGACGCGTCAAAATCAGCATATGCTGCGGTAGTGTATGCACGGGTTGTCGATGCTGACGGTGAGATACATGTCACTTTGCTCACGGCAAAAACTAATGTTGCTCCTATAAAAACGGTTTCAGTGCCTCGATTAGAGTTGTGCGGTGCAGTCCTCTTAGCAAAACTCTTATCCGAAGTCTCAGCAGTTATGGGAATAAGTAAATTTAATTTGTACTACTGGACCGATTCAGAGATCGTGTTAGCGTGGTTAAATAGTCATCCTAACAAATGGAAAACATTCGTGGCAAATCGCGTTTCTGTAATTTTGTGCATAAGTGAACCACAACAATGGAATCATGTTCAGACGAAAAGCAATCCTGCTGATTGCGCATCGCGTGGTCTTTATGCATCACAATTTGTAGACTTTCAGTTGTGGTTAGAAGGTCCAGGGTTCTTAAAAGATAAAAAGATTGTATTCGGCAAACGCAAGGCATCGGTATCAACAAACATAGAGGAAATAAAGGTACATGTAGCAACAGACGATAACTTTATTTGGGATAAATATTCATCACTTACCAAACTTGTTAGAATAGTAGCATACCTAAGACGTCCTTTAGAGTTGAGAAAACCGAAAGCTGAAAGAAAGAATCACAGTTTTATAACTGCAGAGGAAATGCGATTAGCTTTGGAGACATGCATAAGGGTATGTCAAAGTCAAAATTTCGATGCGGTAATTCTGGATCTGCAAAAAGAAAACCCTAAAAGAAACGTATTTAAGTCTTTAAATCTTTACCTCGATACCGTCAATATCTTGAGGGTGGGTGGTAGATTGGAACGTTCCGATCTTGCCAGGGATCGTAAAAATCCAATGTTGATTCCAAGTAATACTCATTTTACCAGTCTCCGAATTGCCGACGCACATCATAGGAATCTTCATGGCGGTCCTCAACTTATGCTTGGCTACTTAAGCACAAAATATTATATTCAGGGAGCTAAACGGTTGGTTACTACGTACGTGCGAAGATGTGTAATTTGTTTGCGTTATGCAGCTTCTACAAAACCTCAATTAATGGGTCAATTACCTCCTGCACGAGTTACACCAAATAGGCCATTCAAGAACAGCGGGGTAGATTATGCTGGTCCTATTAATTTGAGGACATCAAAGGGTAGGGGTCACCATGCATATAAGGGATACATTTGTTTATTCGTCTGCACGGCGACTAACGACTTTTCACGACAAATCGGCTGATTGGATCGTAATGAAATTTGGCAAGGAGGTAGATTATGTAGCTGCACTACAAAGAGTACATTACAGTTCAGCAACATAGAACAAAAAGTACTACAGCGCCATCTATGACACAGATGATGAACTAAACATCGAAATACATCTAAAATCCTACATCCTGCACGTAAAGTTATCCGCGACTTAAAACTATATTGACGAACTCGACAACAACTGTCGGGCAGTAGTCGACCAGACCTAACACCCGTTCGGTTGGAGGATCCTCCCTTTTTAAATTTTATTCTCGGGAAAGACAAGGCTATCTTTTTTTCTCACAGTCACATCAGAATATCCACGCGAACGAAGTCGCGGGCAACAGCTAGTCACACATAAATCTGACAGAATTGTTTCAATTCCTTCTTTTCGTTTTCTGACAAATCAACAGCATTCTCAAAATCATCAAATAACACACTAGGCTGTGAAAAACAACTGTTGTTTGCCACAAAAATGAAAATGTCAAAATTGGTACCAAAACCTTGCATCATAACCCATTAGCAAACAGAACGTCATAAGTTGGCGCGCACAAGTGCTGAGAGCTACTGATAAAATAAGCTCAATCGTCCTATTTCTATACAACTACCCTCATTAACGTTCGCTTTTCTCTAATAAGGTACCTATATTACAGACAATAGAATTTTGATTGTAACTAAGGGCCCATTAGGCCCCGCTAGAGCTTAACTGGTTAATGCTCATGTCATTAGTAGAATAAATTATAAGTCAACCATAATCACGGTGATTAACAAATGAGTTATTTAGTTCTTGGAATGCAAAATTGTAAAAAAAGGTATTGATAGTATTTAAAGTAAATCGATCGGCAACTTCATTCTAAAAGATTTGAAAAATCACAAATCAAAATTTAAAAAACCTGCTACGTGCAAAGCGGCAACCAAAGGTGCACAAATTAGATATCATCTTGTTCGCCGTGTGAGCACCAGTCCTTCAGTACCACCAACAAAAATTTTGTCAGTTTCAATTTCAATAAAATGTATAAGTGTTTTCACCCATACAAAAAAAATATATATATATTTTATCACGCGTGGGCCATTGCAATTTGTTTTTTTTTAATCCCTGACTTTGACTTTCTATGAGCACGGAGCCCGATTTCCAGACCACTATGCGCGGAGCGCGCGGCGCACTCGGGACTGCGATACGTTTGTAGTCATGCGAAGGCTTCCCCTGACACAGTGCCGAGTGTGCAGCAGTAGGAACTGCCGGTAGCCGATTTTTCCTGCCACGGCCATCACTCAAGTTATTGCAATAAACTTGTACATTTCGTTTTGAAGGTCCATATTAACCCTGAAGTCCTGACCCACATAACATCTTCATGCTCCTTACTCTGGAGGGAAAATCCTCTAGAGTATTTGGAATGACAATGATTTGGTCGCGTCGGTCTAAGTCGAGAGTTCTGGAGTTGTGCAGGGCTGACAGGCGTGATGTTACCGTACCGCGCGATCGGGGGCTGCGTCGCGCTGGAGCTGCTGTCGTGCACGACGTTCACCGCCGACTGCGCGTGAGGCGCGTGCGGCGCGCGGCTTCTGTAACAACGACACGAGAGTGGCGACACTGACATACACGGGCCGGCGTTACACTTCGCGGTACTATCTGTTGTCCATGAGATTTTTAGGTGTGGAGACGTCGCCTGGTAACGAGTAAACACTCATTTCGTAAATAGAAGAATTGAAAAACGCATATACGGAGCCCAGAGGGCTGACAGTGTGCGTCAATAAATAAAAAATGTGTTCCTAAAATAACTGCAATACATTACATTTACATTTAGATATAGGTGGGGAAACTAATTTGTTATTGCATTCGAGGCAATATTCATACCTAAGCCGCAGGCGAGGTTGTGATGGAGCCGAGAACTGCAGTAACAACTGCCCACGCAACGGCATCGCCAGCTTTTAGGCCAGGGGGAGGAGGTGCAGAAGGTTGCGAAAACGATTTGTAAGTTTACCATTTACATTTGGTATATGACTTTATTGGATTTCATTAAATCAGGGAAAACTCCTTGGTCTACACACAAATTAAAAATTAAAGCTAAGTAAGGTGCTATAGTCTCAGCTATGGATGTACAAACTTTGATAGACATTCCCCATAGATCTTCGGTCACTTTGATTTTTATTTGCCGGAGAGCTTTGATAACTATCATAGGGTTTATGTGTTTAAATTTAAATTCAGCCGGGCATCCAGACACGTTCGCCCTTAATAAACCAATTGAGACTTCAGGTGAGGAATTTAGAGCCTCCGTAGTTTTTAACGGTATATCGGTAAAGAAATTTACAAATTCTTGAGCTACTTCCAGATTAGAGCTTTTAGGACCAATGCTGTATCTAATGTCTACACATTAGATACAGCATTGGTCCAAAAAGCCGAAAATACGTAACACTAGCTACCTAGTGTTACGTATTTTCTTCCTGTTTGTCTCGGTATTTATGACTTTCCAAACTGTCGTTATTTTATGTTCTGCTGTTTTGATATTGTTGCTAATGTGCAGGGCTTTAGCAACCTTGTATGTATTTCTAAAAAAAATTGAATACATCATACTTGTTGAAAGTTTCAGTATAAAGCTCAAATAGTCTTTCCCTACTTTTCCTGATACCTACCTTGAGTGGCTCAATCACTAAATATAAAAGGGCAATGACTTTTTGTCTTCTTTTCAAACGTTTTGTTGAATTCAGTGTGAACTATTCAAAAGAAATGATCATACAATTGATTTATAATAATATCGTCCATATGATGGCTCGTATCATTTAACTTGTTCTGTAGGGAAATATTATACCTATTTATTTTGCTAGTAGTTACAGGTCTAAAGGAGATGTTTCATTTTTGTATGGGACTCAGGCCATATCCTGTACTTTTTAAAAAAGCTGGGAAACAAACCCCTGAATAGAATAAAGTTACATTTTTTACATAAAAAAATGTCACTCTGTATACATGGTTTTTATGCAAAATTAAAAATGTTTGACGTTTGTCGTGAGTGTTATGACAGCTATGACAGATTGTAGAGATGACGTTTAAATAACCTAAAAATTGTTATTTGATAATAATTGTATGTACCAAGCAAAAGTCGTAGGAACAAAACACAAATGAGAGAACGTAACATCACACCGAAAGCCACGAAAGTCGAGACGAACAAGACTCGACACACAGGATTTGTCAAAACAAAATGTCATTTTGAATTTTTCGTTCAGAAGTAGACTACAGAAAAGTAGTACCTCTACCTATTATATTTTTTTAACAATGAAATCTACATTCTTGCTTATAATTAGTCGAAAATTATGTTTAAAAGTATATGTATTGTATTGTATAGCGGGCTGGTGTCCGCAACTCCACGTCTAAGCGCGTATTTTTACAAAAGTATAATAATAATTATTTATTAAAAGAACACATACTTTTTCATATTTATCATCGAAGTGTTATTATGATTTTATGTGACATGATTTCAGAACGAAAGCAGAATACGCAAACAGTAAGACGCCTTATTGAATAAATATGGCAATAATTGAAAAACTATTACTTTCCATGCACAACAAATCAGGCTTAAATTCTCGAAAGAATAGTTTTCGTAAATTCGTGGTATTTTTCCAGTTTTTCGATGAATTTACATCTTATGGCCGAAAATGAAACATCTCCTTTAATCTGAACTTTTTGCAACTCGTACACGTGTCACTCGTAAAAGTTACAGTTTGTCCGCTATGGTCAGACGGCAAACAATTTAATATGGCTTTATCTAAGTAATCACAATCGCAGAGAACATTATCTATACAAATAGCAGAAGATGGTCGACTCTAGTAGGTCCAATAAAAATATTGGTTAAGTCAAATTATTTTAAAAGATTTAATAACCGACTGAATTTGAATTTTCTTCTAAAATATATTGATATTGAAATCACCACAAATAATTGCAGATTTATTACTGGCTGAAAGTTTTGACATCTTCCATTAATGACCAAACTGTGAACTGCAATTATACAAGACAATAGTATCGAAGTAGTATTTATGTTAGGGGATTTCAATGCACATTCTAATGCTCCGTTTTGTAGTGATCTTCTTGTTTTTTGTGAGGAAAATGACTTGATATGTGCTGATCTAGTCAAATTAGGCATGTCATCTGAAACTTATGCTTATCAAAGTGAAGTATATGGGTGTAAGCGATGGCTGAACCATTATGTGGTAACCAAATCAGCATGGCAGTCTCTGGTGAATATTATGGATCTCAATGATGTATCTTGGTCAGACCATTTTCCTTTACAGGTGACATGTAATTTAGAAGTACTTAATTAAAGCTAAAGTAGAAGTTCACAGCTATTTACCAAATAATATTGTATGGGGGGTAAGAGAATTAGAGGAAATTCAGAAATATCATGAAATTTTCAATAAAAACTTCTGAAAATTATGTTTCCGGATGATTTTCATGAATGTGCTGATATTATGTGTCATATTATGTGAAGCTTGACCTTAGTTTGATTGATTTGGTGTTTTTGTCACCGGCTTCTGAAGCTAAAGTTATTTTTCACTTTTTTTTGTTTTGGTTTATTATTTTTGTTTTTTTTTTTAAGTCGGTTTTATTTTTTGCAAAGAAGTTTCTATTTATTTTTCCATTTTTAGTTGTTTCTGTTGCGCTGAGCCGTGAAAAGACACGATGGCATTGCTCTTTGTGATGTAGAGCCAAATAAAATATGGAAGAAACCACATGATGAAAAAGCATTGCGTGAAATTAATGCAACGGTTAAGATTATTGAAAAAAAAATATCTGGGAACACGGTAGATGATATGTCTTAGGCAACTTTATTACACATTAGCTTTCCACGCCGCGGCTACGCCCACGTTTAAATACGGGTCTAAATGACAACAACAATTATTTTCTTAAAGTCGGTTAAAATGACTAATACTTCTAGTTTCTAGCACTCACTCTGTTGTCTCTAGAGAAATCAACTATCGATATCGACAAGTCGCATTATCTATGCATTATTCTAGAACAAGAAATCACCTAACTACTACTAGAACTCTTTAACGGTTAGAACCGTTAAAGAGTTCTACCTTCCTTCATCAGCTCAGCGTCATAAGATGATGATGACCATACGCAAATGTAGCTTTTAAATTATTTTTTACTAGCATTTATGTCGTGGCTATTGTTTTGTGTATAAAATACTGGTATTCATCTGCATCCGTTAAGACTGGAAGCCGACCACAAAATAGTTGGGAAAATGATGCACAAAATAGTTGGGAGAACAATACATGTCATGGTAATGGGCTTAACCCCAATAAATGGAAATCTGGGTGTATCGTACACATCTGCGTGCCCCCTCAGAGCATACAGGCGTGATGTTACGTCATGATGTTGTATAAACAATAAACATCCAAGCGATTGCAGCAATTACGACAAATTTGCCGTCTATTTTTGAAGAGTTCTCTATCTCCGAAGTTCAGCATCCGATCTTCACCAAATTTAAATGGCACCATCTTAGAAGTATAACCTTTCAAATGAAAAGAATTTTGAGAATCGGTCCACAAATGGGGGAGAAATCAGGTAACATAGATTAAAAAAAAAACATACACACGAACATACAGCGTGACATTTTAATGGTTGTTTTCCCGCAGCGAAATGGTTTTGCATAATTTAATAAATTTAATAAATTTGCATTTAAAATATTAGAAACAAAAAATGGCAGATTAACCATTGTGAAAAACAAAACTCGAAAGCGACCACGAACCAATAGTTATACCTCCTGATAGCACTGACCGCCGCCGCCGACCGGCCGTGCGGCCTTTGACCCGCGTGCTTTTCAATCAGCTGATAAGTTGATAACTTATTCTTGATAATAATAAACTTTACCCAACAAGTTATTCAAATTTCCCCTTCATACATTTACGGGCTTAGGACCGTCATAAATACCTACGTTTTTAGCTGCAATTTACTGAACACGATTAAATAAAAACAAGTTTATCGTTTAAGAAAAATAATTTTCTGAATTAGATACCTAAAAAAGTATTTGTGGCGTATAACAAAAATTTGATTCAACTTATTTACAATAATTGTTATTAACTAAACTACTTTTAAATGTTCACTATTTACAAAAGTACGAGTAGGTAGGTACTTACACTTCCCGGTAACGGAGTAATTGTTTGAAGTGCAAGCCACTGCGTTGTATACACAATCGAGCACGTTTTAATTGGTTGTCTTTCAATTTTAGTAAGGTGTATCTGTCACTTCTTACGATATTACGAGTAAAAGCGTCCACTATCGCAGTTATTAACGCGTCGCGAGTTTCGTGTTCCTCATGATACACTAGGCGCTCGAGCCACCAACGAGTCACCAGCGACCACAAATAAAAGTACAAAAAGTCCGGAATAAGGATTTGTAACATTTCAGGTAGGTTCCACTTGTCCTGTCACGAAATGCGGCCCAATAAGGTGGGCATTAATTACCGGGCCCACAAATTAACACTAAAACGCACTTGATGCGCACACTCGCGAATAACATGTGGGTTATTCAAAGCCCAAAAATGTTCGTTACGCTGGTTGAAGAGTCCAACTCGCGTAAAAGTTGCTTCATTCGTCCACACAATGTTCGTATTTTGATTGTCGATCAACCACTGACAAAAAAAAATTCTGTTCGGTCCGTCGTTTTCGTAGAGAGCATGAACTCTGCGAAAATGGTAAGGATGCAGACCTTCAGAGTTGAGCAGTTTCAAGACGTAGTATTGGCTTACGCCAAACCTAGCCGCAGCCTTTCGCGTACTTCGACGAGGACCCGGTTCGAAGTACTCGATGATCTCATCCTCGTGCTCTGGCGAAATAATGGCCGATCAACCTCTGCCATGGGCATGTGCTCAGGGGCGTGCCGTCCATAGAGGCAATTAGGCCTAGCCTACCCTACCATTCCTACCAACAACGCAACAAATGCATTTATTATAACTATATAAATGAAAAAATAAAAAAACTCCTGTTATTATACTTATAGCAACTTGTCGTGGCCGTGTGACGTAATTGATAATAATACTACGACGCTCGCTCCCGGCCGTCTAGGCAAGGCCGCAGGCGGCCTAATTTCCATTGATAAATTTACGCACACTGATGCGTATTTTCGTGTATATGAACGGCACACATGATAGATTAGGGGCATAAACTCCTGCGAGTGTAGCTGGCCACTGATTGTCTGCCCCATAAAGTATTATCCGGCTTAAACGGTATGCAGTGATGCAATTATATTTGGTAGTGTTTTTTTATCAACAAAATAACAATTGTATTTTTCTTTTAAGCCATATTTGTTTCATGACAAGCGAAATTTATTTCGCGATCTTGAATGTTTTGCTTTTTATAATATCTGACGGTTGTAATACGTTTTCAAACGTACAGTAGTGTAAATATTATTTGTTGTATTTGTTTATTTACAGAAAAATGGTGTTCTGTTGTGAAGTTTGCGCTGATAATGTGTTCGTTAGAAGTTAAAAACAGTAAGTATTCACAATCGTTTAATGTTAAGATTCAAGTTGTGTACAAAGGAAGATGTGTGTACCCGAATTACGAGAATTAACCCAAAATCCATCTCGTAGATACCTACTCGTCATTTCAAATGAATCTTTCTTCTGTTTGCATTGTCAGAAAATCGTGATTTGAACCTTGATTAATGTGGTGAGTTCTTGTATTAAATAACTTTGGTTTTTACATGCTTATTTTCAATGTTTGTTTTTCAAATAATCCGGTCAAACGCCCAAAACTGGGCCTGGAACGAAAACTCAAAACTATTTTTTATTTGTTTACAGCGCACTCAGTTTTATTTTTTTGAATTTTTTGTAACGAAGCGACATCCTTCGTTCTTGTATTGACAGAATACCATTGAAATTCCTGATATTTAAGCTAGATGGCGTTGTTTCTCATATGCTTACTAAAAACACGAGGGGCAGCTGCGGGGGACCCGGAAGGAAGAGTGAATATATCAATAGATGTGACTACTTTGAGGGTCATCCTAAGTAGAGCGACGCTGTGACGTTGCGAGTTTTTTTTTTAAGTATCCATTTTTGTGGCCAACCCTCCGTGGGGAACCACTGCATGCCACTGCATGTGCTGGTGTCTGGAAATGCCCATGATCGAGTAGCCGCTGTGTCGCCGCTACAATCGTCCGGGCCGATGGGTCTTGGGGGTTCATAACCCCACAAAGACGGAGCGACTCCAAGTGCTGCGGCTCCGCGTAAAGTCGCCGGGCAGCATGGGAGTCATAATCAGCTCTAGCATACAGTTGCACCATAGCGACGTTCTCCAAATTGCAATAACTGTAATGGCGATCCATTGGACTGATAAGATAACACGTGCTGCGCGTACGACAATCGCGGTAAAACTAAGCGCGTCGCCGCATTACATAATACAATAATGATACAATAGTAAGCCGGCGCGCGGCGTCGTTTGTAATTGTTGCGCGCAGGCTAGTTTATGTCGTGTCGCTGCACACGAGAACTTATTTTGCTTTGAACATTTATAAATCGTGTCTTTCGGCGGCGTGCGGCGCGTGCTATTCGAATAATACCTACAAGGTACGTCTAGTGTTACTATTGATTCTCATGTTTTCGAGTTGATGAATATTTTTTTAATTATTTTAAAACAAAAACATATTTATTTTTTTACTTTTATTCTATGCTTCGAAAGTACTCCTTAGGGCAAGTTGTTCTGCCACGTTAAAACAACCATTAAAATGTCACGCTGTATAACCTCCTCCTTTTTTGAAGTCGGTTAAAAACATACAACATAGATCTGTAATTGACAACTTATATAACAATATTGTTAATATATTAAGTCAGGCAAATAGTCGCAGTCTCTTACCTAGGAAGCCGACTAATGTTAAGTGTGTGCTTGGTTGGAACAAGCATGTCAGAGAGGCCCACAGGCAAGCTAGACTGGACCATCAATTGTATGTCTTAGGTGGTAAACCAGTTAGTGGATCTTTATATGATAAAATGTGTGAAAGTCGACGAGTTTTCAAATCACGCTTAAAGTACCGTCAGAACAACCAGGAACAGATACAGATGGATATTCTTGCCCCACAACATTCTGCTAAGAAATTTAATAAGTTCTGGAAGGGTACTAAGCGTTTAAATGGTAAGGCTAGTCTCATCATCAGTGATGCTAAAATGATTGCGAATTCATATAAGGATCATTTTCAGGTGAATTCTTCCTTGCTGCCGGTGTCTGATACTGAACATGGCCCAGTAGAAAAGCCTATTGAATTTTCAATTAAAGAAGTGGCTGACGTTGTTAAAAATATGAAAAGAGGTAGGTAAGACAAACTCCAGTATATGCATTCTTCTTGGATTTGTCCAAAGCTTTTGATTTGGTGTCATATAATAAGCTTTGTACAAAATTAAGAAGTGCAGGTGTCCCAACCGATCTTGTGAATATCCTCGCCTACTGGTACAGTGAGCAGCTTAATATAGTAAGGTGGGGAAATGTATACTCAGATGAATATTAGAGTGTGGCGCCAGGCAGGGCGGGCTGACTTCGCCACCATGCTCAGCAGCATGCATGTTGGATGCCATATTGATGACATATGTGTCAATAATTTGAGTTATGCTGATGATATGGTGCTGCTGAGCCCCTCAATTGGTGGTCTCAGACAGCTGATAAAGGTGTGTGAGGTTTATGCCCTGGAACATGGTTTGAGGCACAACGAAAGTAAAAGTGAGTTCATGCTATTAAAAGGTAAAAATAACAACAATATCTTTATACCACCATTACTTAATGGTGTACCTCTAAGTCGTGTTGCACAGTTTAAATATCTTGGTCACATGATAACTGAGAATTTGAGTGACGAATTAGAAATAGAGAGGGAGCGCAGGTTCGCTCGGTGTACTGCTCCTGTTAAAATAACGATGTTCAAGGCATTCTGCCAGACGTTCTACACGAGCGGCCTGTGGGCAAGCTTTACACAGAAAGCCTACAATGCCTTGCGTGTCCAGTTTAGTAATGTGTTCATGGCTCTGTTTCGGCTCCCTCGATATTGCAGTGCATCCCGTAGATGATTTCTACGCAATTATGCGTAAAGAAGTTGCATCGGTGGTGCGACGAGTACGAGGGAGCCCGAATAGCGTCCTCAGGATGATTGGCGAGAGAACCGATACTGTTCTGCTCAGTAGGTTCACTGAACTCCATGTGTTGCGGGACCGATGAGCCTACTGTGCAGAGTAGACGGTGTCTAGTTTTTTCTGTTTACTTTTAAATTACTAATATTAGTTATAAGCACAATACTTGTTACTAACAACTTTGCCTTGCATTTAAGGACTTTTTTGTCTGAAATAAATGATTTTTATTTTTATTTATTTATTAATGATTCTAACAAGGAAAAGTTTTGATAATTTGGGGGTCTGTACACACACACAATATTTTTTTTTATTAATATTGGGGAGCCTCCACGCCGCATAGATTTTTTTTTCATCTGGAAGGATATGCTTCCCGATTGGTCCCATAGAAATTTCATCAAAATCGGTTTAGGAATTTGGTAGTTTTCCTCACGTTAATTGTCACATCACGCAACGTCGCGTGATGGCGCTTTGACATACCTACATCACACGACGTCGCGTGATGATGCCTCAATTATGTTCGAGCCATGAAATAGCGGCCGCAGCGTATTGGGTTCTGGTATTTGGTTTATTCCACTAGGAAGACATTCAACGAATTTTTATTTTGGCCATCTAGGTAAGTTCAGCATTTTGACTTGGCAATGAACGTGTTAATACGTATTTTACAAGCTTTTATTTAGCTTTTCCGTTGTCTGTCTGTTCCGGATACTTGCAGGTTAAAAATGAATGAAATGAAAATGCTTGAAATGGACAAAAACTACGAATAGTCCTTAATTGTTTTTAAAATAAAATATGTGTAATGAAAAAATTCTCATGTTTGTTTAGGTAGGGTATAAAAACATAGAAAGCATTAAAATATTGAACTTGATATCCGTTTAATTCATTCTTATTTTTATTGGAGGTCAGTGTTTATTTGACAAGAGTAAGTGACATTCAGCCAAACAGGAATTTTACTGACAGTTTGACATTACTGCGTTTTCGATTGTTTGTTTACAAGTTGATTCCAGGCAGCGCTTACGACTTGAGTTACGTACGGATTGCATTTTTAATGATATAACGACGACAGTGGCCATTTTTTAAGGATTTTGATTTAACTTCTGCGCACGACACCCATTTTTGAATTAGATTAGAACCGCCTTAACGACGACTCGGCTGTTTGACGACGGACCTGAAATCCTCAGCCTAAACTCAACCTATATTTCAGAAAAAGGTTTGTAACTGACTTCTACCTAGTTTATTGATAATTATTGAAATTGTAATGGGTTATCTACGATTTGTAGTAACATTTAGCGTATATTTCATTGTTGTTCATTTCAGGCATTTTTTTATATGGCCGATGGGCATTCGCCTTTGACACATTTCCCGATTTTCGATTGAGCTGAAATTTTGCAAGCATGTGTATATCGCGAGACAATGCAATATTATGATGACATGGAGCTGATCTGATGGTGGAGCTGAAAGGTGGCCATAGGAACTCTGTAATGAAACAACGCAACGCCGTCGAGTTTGGACTCGTTTGATTCATCTTGACGAGTACTTTGTCTTTAGATTCTATCCAGGGTCTGCTGATGGAACTGGAAGGTGGCCATAGGAATCCGTTATAAAACGACATTACCCCATCGAGTTTGGGCTCGTATGATTCGTCTTAACGAGTACTTTGTCTTTAGATGATTTCCGGAGTCGTATGATGCAGCTGGAAGATGGCCATATTATATCCGTAATAAAACGACGTAACCGCATCGAGTTTGGGCTCGTTTGATTCGTCTTAACGAGACGATAGCGATATACCATCGGTATTTTGGTAATGACGGCATTCACATAATACAGCCTAAATCTGTTCAATTTCCCGCTAAATTTAATCACGGCACAGCTGAAAGAAGAATACCCACGATTGTCTTGACTTGGGCTTCAACTGTGCACAAAATGCAGGGAACTACTGTAAATCATGCAGATAGCAGAATACTAGCGCTGTGACGTTTTTTAAATGTTACAGCACCATGCTGAGATAGGGGCCTTTTGGCTTCGTACAGGATTAACTTCGTTGTTTATTTATATTTTAGTTTTATAATTTTGTTGTACCTACTGTAAACAACTAACTGTAAGTAGTAACTATTTTTGTATGTTTGTCCTGTGCGGGCTATTAAATATAAGTCTTAGTACAAAAAGTAAAGATATCGTTAGCGAAAACTGTTTACTTTGAAGTTGATTTTATGGCCACCAACTCGCGGGCGGCGGCGCTCCACGCTCGTTTGTCTTGCACACCAGGCATCATTTACGTGGGTTACAACGTACCAGACTGATCGTCAATTTTATCTGGTTCCAACTAGACTTTTTTAAGATTTGGCCGTGATCTGAAGTTATTTGTAGAGTAATTCCAATTTTTCCTTCATACTTTCGGGGGCTTAGGACCATCAAAGTGCAGAAAATAAAGCATACTGACCGTGATCAAGCAGCCTTTGAGTGGCTGATAAAATGGTCCTTTCATCAGGGGCTGCGGGGTTACGGATACCTTGGGCTCGCATTCGGGGTATGCTCTCCGTTGCATACATTCTGAGAGCTGCTCGTAAACTTTCACGACTTAATAAATACACCTGCACTGCATTTAATACAATTCGCGGTTACTTAAGTCCGACATCGTGACCAGTAGGTACAATTACGACACACGTGTGGCGCAGGAGCTGCGCGGGAATGGTTGGACGCGACATCACGACAGCGCATGCGATGAGCGACTGTCGGGCCGCGGGCGTCGGCCCGCCCCTGCCGCTCGGGAAAGGATTTCACCACCGCTGCACAACATAGCCGCGTGCGCCGCATGGCGCGCGCCCACTGATTTTATTACGAATAGATAGTGTCCATATTTTGCTGATTTATAGTCGGATAAAAAAATATAAAAAGTTTTAAACAAATAATGGAAATGTGTTCTATTACTTATACTGAACCACCAAAATGTTTTTGCGCACTGATTAAAAAATACTCCAGTATAATGCAATCGGGTACGCAGATGACAGCACAGTCGCAGAAAGATACCTATCCAGTGCAAGAGCCAGCAGAGAGGAAACAGCTACTCGTAGAGAGGCCAATGTGGAGCGAATGAATTTGACCCTAAATCTCGTTTCCCAGTGGGGTGACGAGAATCTGGTCAAATTAAATGCTCTAAAAACACAGGCGTGTCTTTTCACTGCTAAAAGAAGCCAGTTCCAGTTATCTCCTACTTTCCGAGGTGCATCTGTACCAGTTACCGACCGCCTACAGCTTTTGGGCATGGAGTTGACATCGGATCTCAACTTCGGCTCAACCATCGAGTCAAAAGCTCAGACCGCAGCTAAGAAGCTGGGCATCCTGAATAAGGTGAGGCGATACTTCACATCTGGATAGCTTTTAAGTTTCTATAAAGCACAGGTCCGTTCCTGTATGGAGTATTGCAGTCACTTGTGGGATGGCTCAGCAAAATACCAGCTTGCTGCACTTGACTCGGTCGGCTTATAGGCGACGAGACGTTGATAGCTACGCTTCACAGCCTGCCTCACCGGCGTAATGTTGACTGCCTGTCGGTCTTCTACAGACTGTACTTCGGAGAATGCTCGAAGGAGCTCCACGACCTGATCCCACCATCACCTTTTTACCACCGGATTAGCAGACGTACTGCGGCGTACCATCCACACTTGGTTGATGTCCCGAAGAGTCGTACTCAGCGCTTCTCCTCCACATTTATTATGCGCACATCCAAAGTGTGGAACTCTCTGCGTTCTCTGCCACATTTAACCCACCTGCCTTCAAAGCAAGAGTGAACAGGCATCTTCTGGGCACGCTCGTTCCATCATAGAACTCATCTATCGCTTTCCATCAGTCGTGATCGAGGTCAAGAGCAGGCCCATATTGTAATAAAAAAAACCTAATACTTTAATTGCTCAAAACATCACTTAAGTGTGTGTACTACGAGTTATTACGGGCTTCGGAAAAACGCGGCTACGCGCTACGAATTATCCCGAATCATAAACACTAAAAAGTTTACAATAAAAATGATTTTTTTTTTTTTATAAACCAGCTTTTAATACTTGTTATTTAATCATTATAAAGTTCAAAATAATTTAATTCTGTTAAAAATAATAGCGCGTTACATTTTGACGGCAAGAGAAATAAAGAAGGTGTAACGCGCTATTCTTTTTTAAATTATTTTTTACTTATATTGTTAACAAATAATAAAAGCTGGTTTTTTAAAACATTTTTATCTTCGTTTTTATTTCTTCTTGGGCTATGTTGATGGCAGGATGATCTCCTAATAACTGTAAAAATTAATTCATGACAAGCATTTGTGTGGTATACTAGAACTAAAAAGGGTAAAATAAAAAACACATCACATTGACACCGCATTGTCATCACATAGACAGAACAAGGAAATAACTCTAGACCAGTCTAGCTATATTTAGGTGCTAGAACGATTTCACATGTCAGATTGCAAACCTGTGCGAACACCTATGGAGACTGGTCTGAAGCTCGTGAAATCTACAAAGAAGGATTGTACGCACGATACGACTACAGAGGCCTGATAGGATGTCTGATGTACAAAGCGGTATGTATGTGGCCGGATATTGCGCACGCTGTCAGCTGGCTGAGCCAGATCGACGACGTGTACGGCGAGACTCACTGGAAGTCGGCAAAACGCGTTCTTCGCTATCTGAAAGGTACGCCTGATCATTATTTAACTTTTCAGAAGTCAGGGTTGGATATCGTCGCATATGCTGACGCTGATTTTGCGTCAAATGAGGTCGATCGCCGATCTTATACCGGTTGCGTGTTCAAAATTGGAAATTCTACCATTTCTTGGGAGAGTAGAAAACAAACAACAGTGGCTTTTTGAAGCACAGAGGCCGAATATTGTGTCTGTCAGAAGCTTGTAAACAGGCTCTTTTTCTACGCAAGTTTCTGTTCGTTTACGGGGTACAGTATTACATTTACGTTGTTTAATGATAATCAGTCTGCACTGAAGTTGTGCACTAATTCAGTGTACCATGCCAGAACGAAACACATTGACGTAAGACATCATTTCATCAGGGAAATCGTTGAGGAAGGTACAGTCGTTATAACACCTATATATAATACCTATCTACTGATGAAATGGTGGCCGACGGTTTGACGAAACCGTTGCCAAAGGAAAAACACAACAAGTTTGTATGTCGTTTATTTCTATCGATATATAAATGACATAATGGTTCTAAGCAGTGGGTAAGATATACTTGCAGAAGTATCATTTGTTTTAGGTCTGTAATCTATATATATATATATATATATACATATAATAAAACAGTAAAAAAACTGTCTGCACATTGAATATATTAAAAAAATAATTTTTGAGGGGGGTTTGGAAACAGTAACAGAGCACAAATCCAAAAAAAAAAATCTGTCTGTTTGTCTGTTTGTTTGTACACGCTAATCTTCGGAACTACTCAACGGATTTAAATGATTTTTTTTTGTTGTATAGGTATTAAATCTGGGCAACATATAGGCTATAATTTATCTTGGAAACTTGAACATCTGATGCAGCACCGCAACAGACCAGCTAAACTATAAGAGATACAAAAATGGTACCATAGCAAATATTGTTCCACGTGATGAGCATTTTCTGCTAAGAGAATAAATTTGAAGATCTGGAACACCTGAAGTGGAACTCCAAGAGCCCAGCTACACTATAACATATATAGGAATGACGTCTTAGCAAAAGTTGTTGTTCTGGACTTACGAAAATGAAAGATCTGGAACGTCTTCAATCGTCTCGCTCATCCCGTTGTTTTCCCGTCCCCGGGCCTCAGAATACTACATCAGACGTTTCAGATCTTCGATTTTCTTGACGACCCCGTTGTCGCTGGCAAAAGCAACAGGATCCGCGTACGAAGTCGCGGGCAGAAGCTAGTATATAATATATATCCGGATACTTTGATAAATTTATATAAGTGTTGCTATGTTTTTGCTATTGTAATGTTTTATTATTTTTAGACAGCGGATGTGTCTATGCTTAGATTATTTATTGTGTTCAATGTGTGTAATGTGATTTACATTAGTTTATTTTGGTTCAAGGGCCAGTGTTGGAAATAACTTGATTACGAAACGAACAATAGTCTTTGGCGATTACAACCTGGACTTACTCAATCCGGACTTAGCGACACGCAAGTATAAGAACACTTTAAAAGAGACCAACTACAAAATCCTGAACAAGATAAGTCCAAAACACTGTACCCGCGAAACAACCTCAATCAAGACAATGTTAGACCATGTTTCTTGTAACTTAAGTGAAAATAATTTGCATTTTGTCACTATGGAATCTTCAATGTCTGACCACAGACAAATATTTTTAGAGATGAAGCAATATCAACCACCACCTATATTAAAACAGAAATACAACGAAGTAGACTTCAATAAACTTTATCGATGCCTGGATGAATATCCTAAAAATCATGAAGATGTAGAGTATGATAAATTGGCAGGCAAATTACACTCCTGTTTAAACAAGTGCACAATCACAAAATCTAAGTTTTTGAATCCTCCGCGGCAAGACTGGATTAAAAAAGAACTCTTAGAAGATATAAATAACAAGAACATAATATGGCAAAAACATAAAACAAATGTAGAGGACATGCAATTAAAAGAAGAGTATGAACATATACAAGCCAGAGTATCACACAACATAAGAAAAGCGAAGAGTGATTATTACCTAAAGAGGTTTGAAGAAAATTCAAGTAAACCACGAAAAATGTGGCAACTTATAAATGATTTGTCGAAAAACAAACTGCATGACAGAACTGGACCGGACAAACTTGAAACGACAGCTGGTACTATTACGAACCAAAAAGAAATATGTGAAAGTTTTAACTCATATTTTTCGACTATTGGTTCAACCCTAGCAAGTATGATCTCTGAAAGATCAAATGCAAGTCAAATTTTTGAAGAGTGTAGACTAACTGACAAAACAGAATTGCAGTTTCTAAAACCAGCAACTACGAAGGAAGTTATTACCATAATCAAAAACTTGGACTGTAATACTGCATCTGGCATTGATGGTATTAGTACAAAATCAATAAAATGCGTAAAGGACATTATAGCGATGGAACTTACAGATTGCATTAATTATCATATGGCGCTAGGTAATTTTCCCAACGAGTTAAAAGTTGCAAAAGTTGTACCAATTCATAAATCTGGAAGTAAATTTGACCCGTGCAATTACCGCCCTGTATCAGTTCTCCCGGTGATTTCTAAAGTTTTTGAGAAGATTCTTTATAACCGTTTAGAGTCTTTCCTTACTTCAAAAAATTTCTTTTACCATAAACAGTATGGATTTAGAGCTCAGTCAAATACTCTCGCTGCTACAATTGACCTCGTAACCAAAATAAAAAATAAAAATGATCAAAAACAAGTTGCCTTAGGAATATTTATTGATCTTAAAAAAGCCTTCGACACCATCAGTCATGACAAATTAATAAAGAAGCTAGAACTCACCGGTGTTACAGGCATGGAGAACCGTAAACAAATAGTAAAAATAGATAAATATGAAAGCAACTCCTGTGTCCTGAATTTTGGCGTCCCCCAGGGATCAATATTAGGCCCCCTCATGTTTCTTATTTATATTAACAGCATCAGTGAATTGGGTCTCAAAGGAGACATCTCCCTTTATGCAGACGACACAAGTCTCTTTTATTTTGGACATTCAGTCGAAGCTATAATAGCTGACGCTCAGAATGATCTTAATCTTTTAAATGAGTGGTTTCAGTCAAATCTTTTAACTATTAATATTACAAAAACAAATTACATAATTTTTGCAGCAATTAATAAAAAAATAAATGATAATTTCGAACTTAAAATTGACGGTCAACTACTTGAACGAAAACCTAAAGAAAAATATCTCGGACTTATTTTGGATGGTAACCTAAATTGGAAACCACATCTAGAAAAAATTAAACTTAAACTAAGGCCACTCACGGGAGCTCTTTACAACATAACGAATTGTCTCCCTCGAAAAGTGCGATATCTTATTTATAATTCTCTGGTTAAACCTCATATCGACTACCTCATTGAAAGCTGGGGTACTGCAGCGAAAACTAATATAGATGCAATTCAACGAGTTCAAAATAGATTAATTAAAATTTTATTCAACTATCCATTTCGGACACCAACTACTAAGATATACGAGAAAACAAAGATAATGAATATAAAACAAACCTACATAATTATACTACACATGTATTCTAATACGTAAAATATGAAATAAGAAAATCCATTCCAATATAAGATTTAAGGCGTGCTAGTTACTTAGTGACCCGCCCTCCTAGAACTAACTATGGAAGAAGAAATTTGGAGTTTTAGGGTGTTACAATTTATAATAAATTACCATCGGTAATAAAATGAGAACAAAGTTATGCCCGGTTCAAAAAGTTACTAAAAGCCCACACAATTAATACATACATATAAGTTAAAAAAAAAAACAGTATCTACTCAAAATATATGTAAATATATATATAATATAAATCATGTATATACTAAAAATTTATATATAATACAATAAACTAAAAACAAAATGGTAAAAACAAATCTGCTCATAACAGACTATGCCATCAATGCCACATCTAAAAATCAAACTACATCCATGTTGTGTTTTGTTAAACTTATGATCGAGTTTAGGTTATTATTTATCTGTGTACCCACATAATCTGTGCGCCCTAATTATATATTGTAATTTTAGTGTGTTTCTCAGTAAGTGTAAGGTTTAGGTTTAAGAACAACTTTATTTCTCATAAGAATTACATAGTTAATTCTATGTAATTCTAAGAAGAATTACATAAGAATTACATAGTTAATTCTATGTAATTCTTATGAGAAATAAAGTTGTTCTTAAACCTAAACCTTACAACAATGATTTTGATATGTGCCTAATACACATACATGGAGTTCACATCTAAGTCCCAGTAATAAACTCTGGTAGTATAGAATAAGTTTTCTAGACACATGTCACATTTAAAAAGTAGTATTTTACCTCTGATCGTTTGCCTGTACGGATGCACAATATATTTTGGAGTCAAATATGTTATTTTATTGAGTAGTTCACGGAATAACCAACAGAGAATTGATGCTACGTTACCATGATAAGCATAAAGTGCTGCATTGATACCATCTAAGCGAGTAATTCGGTTCAAAACAAATCTTTGCAGCCTTATTTTGTCAATGTGTACTTTCCAGTTGCAATACTTATTTAATGTTATCCCCAAAAAAGTAGCACTGTCAACCTCTGCTACAGCGCTATTTGCATATCTAATTTCTAATTGGTGACGTTTACTATTGTAAGTTTGGAACTGCATAAGTTTGGTTTTATTTATCGACATATAAATTGTTGTCTTTTTAACCGACTTCAAAAAAGGAGGAGGTTATTATGTTCGTGTGTATGTATTTTTTTTTTGTTTTAATATTTGTTACTTACCTGATTTCTCCCCCATTTGTGGACCGATTCTCAAAATTCTTTTTTATTTGAAAGATTATACTTCTGAGGTGGTCCCATTTAAATTTAGTGAAGATCTGATGCTGATCTTCAGAGATATACTATGGAACTCTTCAAAAATAGACGGCAAATCTGTAGTGATTGCTGCAATCGCTTGGATGTTTATTGTTTATACAACATCATGACGTAAAATCACGCCTGTATGCTCTGAGGGGGTACGCAGATGTGTACAATACACCCAGATTTCCATTTATTGGGGATAAGCCCATTACCATGACATATATTGTTCATCATTTTCCCAACTATTTTGTGGTCGGCTTCCAGTCTTACTGAATGCAGCTGAATACCACTATTTTATACAAAACACAATAGCCACGACATAAATGTTAGTAAAAAATTATTTCTAAAGCTATTGAGACATTTGCGTATGGTCATCATTATCTCATGACGCTGAGCTGATGAAGGAAGGTACAACTCTTTAACGGTTAGAAGTTGGTGATTTCTTGTTCTACAATAATGTATAGATAATGCGACTTGTCGATAAAGATAGTTGATTTCTCTAGAGACAACAGAGTGAGTGCTAGAAACTAGAAGTATTAGTCATTTTAACCGACTTTAAGAAAAGAACTGTTGTTGTCACTTAGACGCGAATTTAATAATGTAAAATAAATTCGTGGCGACATGGGAACAACTAAAACGGGAAAAATAAAAACTTTTTTGCAAAAAATAAAACCGACTTCAAAAAAACAATTAAAAAATCTATCAAACAAAGGTCACGCTTCGAAGTTGGTGCCCTTTGTTTGATTGATTATGTGTTTTTGTCACCGACTTCTGAAGCTAAATTTATTTTTCACTTTTCTGTGTTTTGGTTTGTTATTTTTGTTGTTCTTTTTCTTTTTTTTTTATTGTGTTTTTTTGAAGTCGGTTTTATTTTTAGCCATAGTTAACACATTAAAATAAAGTAAGTACCTATCTACACACTTATTTTGAAATTTATATTTCACGACTCTTTTAAATATCACATACAATGTTAGCCTAATCGCCATGAACTTTATTCCGTTAAAGGATCCACGGTGGTTGTGTAGATGGCAGGTGGCACGAAATCAAATAATCTAATTTAATTCTGGAAAATTAAGCACCGTCATAAAAATGTCCAGACAGACATTAAGGTTGCTGTGATGGTTTCTGATCTGAATGACATAAAAATAAATAAGAAAGGTGTAATCATGTGTGTGTGTTATCAGCAGTGATAGGAATAGGTAGAGCTAATGTGCCTAAAGTTCAAGGAACAGAAACGAAAATGGAAGTCTCCATTTTCGTTCTTACGACAATTTTCTTTTTCGGAATATTTGTTCCGGATGTCGGAACATTACTTAAGTACAACTAAAATTAATAAAGTAAAACAACTATCGAATTAATTTACTGTTTCTGTTTAAAAAAAAAAGGTGATCTCTTTATTTTCGTTTGAACGCCGTAAGTAAGTGCGGAAGCTAATTTAATTTTCATACCAGCTTTAATAATTAGAACTAACAAGGTAAAAAAAAAAACAATTTATATCACATTTGCTCGTAAAGGGTCTCTTATTTCACCAATTTCAACATCGTATTGTATCTCATTACGGACTTGTGCGGTAATGTAATGTAAAACGCACGGTTTATCAAGATGCTCCGTCTAAAACGAACGGTATTTTTTTTAATCTTAGCAAAGAGTTTACATGTCAGAAAAGTGGTCAACATTTTATGAATAAAATTAACTTTGGGAGACAAAATAAAATAAATAAACATGTAATTTATTTTACAACTATTTATCTGTAACAAAAACACAAAAATATTAATTTGCTTATTAGTAATTCTAAGCGTTTTTTGTAACTTTGCCTTTAAAAAAAGCGCTGATGCGCGCGCATCGCATATTTGTGAACAAGTAAAAATTATTATGCGCGCTTTTTCTTTTCGTTGTATTGTTTTTATTTGAAAATGTCGTCAAGTAATGATGAATGTATTAATTCGACACCGCCAGAAGTCTCAGAGGCAGTTTTATTTATTTTCTGGCAAATATGTTATAAAACGTCGTATGAAATACGTGCGCTTTGATAATTGCAGCCTCTGCTTTCTTGTAGCAATATCGCCCCGGCTGTAATTTTCAACTTACCGCACTTATATCATAATGTACTATTATAGGTTTTTCATACCATTTATTCATTTTGTACAATTATTGGAACTAAACTAAACAACTAACTAACGTAACTTTTTGAGAACGTTCTCCTTGTTGTCGAAGTCGGTTAACAAGGAATCATAATGAATTCAATTAGTTTACAGTACTGATAAATAACATTAAAATGGGTTTGTAAAAACCTATTTGCTAAGTAAACATCATTTATCATTTAACATTATTATTAAACGTACTTAACTGATTCTGAGACATTTCCGAGTTTCAGAAAAAAATATTCGGAATTGTTTTGTTTGTTGTAAGGGACAGTTTTCGTTTCTGTTCCTTGCTTGAACTTTAGGTACATTAGCTCTACCTATTGCGATCACTGGTTATCAGCTTATATGTGTCCCCACCGAGGGGCACGAGCATACCCTAGATTAGGGTGATAAACATTAGAAACACAAATATGTTTGTACTGGTACATAAATATGTTCAATAGACATTGTCCTCGGACCACGGATTCACGAGACTTTCTTCAAGATTACCAAGTGGATATGCATCTTGCAAGTCAGCTGTTGGCACTGTGTAAGTAAGTATATTTATTTGCATAAAATGTGGTATATACGGGAGGTGCTTTGTTGAAAATTAACTTCAGTCTCAACAAGCCACTCGGCGTCATCATTTTCTCGCACTACGCAGACAATCTCTCTCGCATGAGGATTGGAGACGTGAAGGACGAACGTAAAATACGTGATATTTCACTACACCCCCTCCCCCTAGTGATATTTCGTGATTTTTCCGATCCCCCATTTCGAGCTTCACGTGATTAATGGACGACCCCTTACAGCATTGTCTCCATAACGATTATCAAAAACGGCGTAGTAACTACATGACCTACGTCATAGTAACCTACGCCGTAGCCGCGTAGCAATATACAAAAATGACGAGGATTTCGTAAATGTATTTACATTTACGAAATTCACGTCTTTATAAAGTTGACTGGCTGTTGATTGAGTTGACTGAGTTGGTTGACTGTACAGTGTTATTATTTTATTACTAATACTGTGAATAATCCATGGATGTTACCAGTGTTCTGGTAACATGTTTACGTCTTCAATGAGTGAGTATTTTTGTATCGAGCGGCTGTTTAATCAAACTGTGTCTGCTGTAAGATACACTCACCAAAAATGTTTTACGCACCAGAACAGTCAATCTTTAAATGTATCACATTCACTGTCATACACACAACCATGGAGGAGACACTTTAAATAAAAACAGGAACCGAAACATGTCGCGAGTAGTCATGATCAAAACAAAAGCACACTCGAGCAGTATCGATTGTAAGAGCAACAGATAGCAACGCAGGCGGGTGCAGGCGAAGGCGCGCACGGACTCGCTCCCAGCGGCGGGGAAAGGGGTGGGGGGGCGCAGCGCGACGTGCTTGCGCGGGCTCTCCCGGCGGACTCGCGGGCTCGCGCGCCCCCGCCCGCCGGTGGCCGCGGCTATGAAGACGGATCGCGCATGCTCATCCCGCTTCATTCCATTTGGACTTTAGTACACTTCCGTTTTAAACTTATTTTACCCCGCAACAAGCAAAAGTAACAAAACTTTCGGTGTGTACAGAACGTACACTTCATGTAGCAAAAGGTAGCATGATCTCAAATAAGTACTTGGTATTAGTATCCGAACCTTACGCGTGTGACTTAGCGCTGCTCTATCCACTGTAGTACTGAACCATTAATATTAAGATCGAGCTCATAAGATTATTACTACTTTGTTAATAAAAATCTTTTTCGTGGTTTGACAAAATAGGAATCTTCTTTTGACATTTCAGACCAATGTTATAACCTCATTGTTTCAGACCCAAAGCTTTAAATTTCAGCCTTCTGTTTAACTCGGACTATAAATGATAAAGGAATTATAAACAGACTCACGGTTTAGATACGGATACTGTTTTGATAACCATTTTTTTCTTAACAAACAATTTAGCATATTTTTATAACTTTTAAGTATTTGAAATGTCAAGGGGTGCAAAAAATTAAATGAGAAACTCATTCATAGATAATATTTTAAATATTGGAACTCCTTCCCATACCAAAAAAGTTGCATTCCCACTACTGTGATCCCCTGTGAGGAGCTGTGATCGCTGTCCGTGGCGGTTTCACGTTTTACCGAACCACCGGATATTTACAGCCGATAGTGTTGTGTGTAGTGTGTAGGTAGTTCAACCAAGTATTCAGTTTTTAAATAAAAATATCAAAACAGTAAATAAATATTTATTGAAACTTAAATAATCTGGCGGTATTTTAGTTCATAAAATCATATTTAAATGATCGAACGCAGCAAAAAAAATAAATGGCGAATAATGGCGTAAATTCTATTGAATTTACGCCATGGCAGCAATCCGGCAAGGAGGCTCGCCGCCTCGCTGGAGATCGTGCGGTATCCCCGGATTAGCCTAAGGGCTACCACCTTTTGGGGCGCGTTCAGGTAGTGGGCCTCAAGGAACGCGCCCACATCGGGGCGCCGTAAAGGGCCATGAACAGGTAGTGCCTCCGGCAGGAGGCGTTTGGACCCCTCAGGTTGGGCAAGAGCCGCTTGAAGGCCAAACGTCGGAAATGCTCCACCAAGTTCCACCGGCTATCGAGGACGAGTCCTAGGTACTTCAGCGTCGGCTCGGCGCCGATGGGAACCCCTCCTACCGTCAGTATGGATCCCGACGGTGGCGCATTCCGAGGCCCATGAAAGCACATGGCCTCGGACTTGTGCAATGCCACCTCGAGACCCAATTGCCGGATCCTCTCCACGGCTATCGCAACCCCGCGTGTCAATATCTCGGTCACCGCCTCGTGCGACCTCCCCTGTGCCAGCACCCAGTCGTAACCGATGATCCACAAGGGCGGCCCTAGAACCGATCCCTGTGGAACTCCGCAAGACATCTCTCGCCGGTTCCATTCTCCGCTGCGACCAGGGTAAATAACATACCTGTCCGACAGGTAGTCCTCGAAAACACGACGAAGGTAGGTACCCGGTGATACCGGAGTGCCTCCCAAATGCAGCTGCAGGCAGGGCATGGTGTTGAAGGCCTTGGCGATGTCGAGAGACACCGCCAAGACAACTCCACCCCGGGACACCGCATTCCCCGTCGTGAGGGCTCTCACGCGCATGATGGCGTCCATCGTCGAGCGCCCCCTACGGAAACCAAATTGATGTTCCGCAAGATCCGGCCCCATCTCATCATTGGTATTGTAAGCTGGAAATAAAGATTATTATTATGTTCTTTATTTATCTTTTTTCTTATTATATATATTTATAAAAATTTCTTTTTAAAAAAACCTATAAAAAACATTTAAAAAAGTAAAAAATAGATGGCCCATCGGCATCAGGAACAATGTCCAGGCTGCCGGTAGTCAGGGCTCCAGAGAGAGGAACCGCCTCACTATGCGTGCCGTGTCCAGGAGTACTGCTTTCTGAATCAAGCCCTTGACCCAGCCGCGCAATGAGAGCCTGCTAAGGTGTTGGTCGAGGCTCTTTGTTATTGGTTTATTAACCGTAACGACTATCGGTACAATGACTGCAGAGTCCACGTCCCACATGTCGACAACCTCATGCGCTAAATCAAGATACTTGTTTTTTTTATCATTCTCAGCTTTCACGTGATTCTCGTCATGAGGGACAGTGATGTCCACAATCATTGCACGGCGCTTTCGGCGATCTACCAATACCACCACAATATCAGGTTTATTTGCTAAAATAGTCCTGTCCGTGATGATAGATCGATCCTAATACAATGTGGCATGACCGTTCTCGAGAACTGGGTCGGGCACATACTTATAATATGGTACTTCAGAACCCACAAGGTTGTATTGCAAGGCAAGTTGCTGGTGGATAATCCTAGCTACTAGATTGTGTCTGTTCAAGTACTCACCGTTAGCAAGACGAAAACAACCCGAAACAATATGTCGGATTGATTCAACGGGACGGTGGCATGCCCGACAGATGTCAACCGTACCGTCCTTGATAATGTATTTCCGATAATTGTTCGTCATGATAACTTCATCCATAATCGCACAGACGAAACCTTCGGTTTCCCCAAAGAGGTCACCGAATCGTAGCCAGGATACGGACGCCAAGAGGTCTACATCAGGCCCATGTAGGGCCCGGAAAAAGCGTCCGTGTAGCTTTTTGCTCTGCCATACCTCCCTGCGGCCATTAGTATCCAATACCACAGTTTTGCGCCAGTTCTCGTTAGCCAAGGAGAGCGGGGTGAGGCCCTTGTCCACTAAGACCACATCTTGGTGCATCCCCACGTCGGTTTCGAGAAAGTATTCCCTGAGGCTGCATATCTCGCGGTTGTGCAAGGTCTTAGCATTTAGGAAGCCACGACCTCCGCACTTCCGCGGGATATAAACAATGCTTTTAAAGGGAAACTCAAAGGTTGGCTAACCGACCAGGCGTTATATGACCTAAAAGGATGGTTTTAGGTAATTTGATAAGAATATTATGTAGTGTTTCTATTATTCTGTTGGTCACGTGTCCTTAATTATTATTTTTACATTTATTTTAATTTTAATTTATTGTAATTTTTAATTTATTTTGATTTTGTATTTGATGCTATTTTTAATGTTTAATGACTTGTGTTTTTACTTTTTCTTTTATATAAAACTGAACTGTAATTGTTGATAATTATTAATAAATAAACTAAACTAAACTATACAGTCTCATCACCGATGACCGTGGGTGTGCATCCGGTTTGCGGTCAGTAGTGTGCTGACCCTCCTATCCAGGGCGTCAAGTTCCATCTGAGTCCGTTTGAGTATGCCGTAAGAATACATCAAAACCGGCATGACCCAACCGTTAAAGGCGCGCACCTTGTTTCCGCCTGATAAAAGACTGTTTAACACTTTATTCAGGCGGCCAAAGAAGCGCTCCTTCAATGATTGTTTCATGTCGGCAGCACTGATGCCTAATGCTTCCGACATACCCAAATACTTGTAGGTCTCGATTGAGGATAGGGATCTAAGGGATATGGAATCCGAGAGTTGAATTCCCACGGATTCCATAATCTCCCCTCGCTTTACATGCATGACGGCACATTTGTCCACACCAAATTCCATCCTGATGGCGCTACTAAAAGTTTCAGTCACTTTTATTAGCTCCATCAGTTGCAAATTGTTGGGAGCAAATATTTTCAAATCATCCATGTAAAGCAGGTGAGATATAACCTGACCACCTCTCCTCAACCGGTAGCCTAGACCTGAATCCTCTAGCAGTGTGCTCAGAGGATTCAAGGCCAAGCAAAACCAAAGCGGACTCAAACTGTCACCCTGAAATATTCCCCACTCAATCCTGATCGGTTCGTCGTTCCCAAGAACCTGCCGACATCCTGGATAGAGAAGGACCATCCTCCACTGCCCCATACACGACACCAAGAAGGTGCGAAGAGTTGCATCTATTTTGTACAACTCCAGCACCCTCATGAGCCATGTATGTGGCACTGAGTCATAGGCCTTCTTATAATCTATCCAACACGTCGACAGATCCCTCCGGGATCGACGAACCTGTTGGCTTATGGCCATGTCGATAAGGAGCAGCCCCTTAGTACCGCGGGACCCATTCCTACATTCATTCTGAGAGACAGACATAATAAAATTGCTATCTAAATGACGAACAATTTTTGCTCTCAGAATGGATGTAAGAACTTTATAGACCGTCGGTAAACACGTAATTGGTCTATAGTTTTTAGGTTCCGCAGTACTATCCGATTTATGGAGCAGGTGGGTAACTGCTGTTGTAAAGAATGGTGGTAGCGACCCAGTCTCTAAGGATGACTGGAATTGTGAGGCTAAGCAAGCGTGTGACCTTTGTATCCATTTAATCCAAAAGTTGTGCAGTCCGTCCGGCCCTCGAGATTTCCAGTTAGGTAATGGACGGACCGCACGGGGACTAATAGAAATGGCCTCCATTTCTGGAATTGAGTCACACGCTTGCTCAACAACACACATCCAATCACCCTCAGTATGACCAACGGGCACCGACCAAATACCTCGCCAAAAAGCACTCATGGTGTCGTTATCCGGTAGATGCGCATCAGTCACTCCTTGAATGGTAACGGGCCGCTCCCATGTTCTGTATACCCACCTTTCGTCACTCTGGAACATGCGGTTCTGAGTGTATCGATCCACTCTTCGCCTATACCGACGGATACGGTTTGCCCATGCATAAACTTCTGCTTCAGGAAGTCGATGCGCTGTGTGACTCGTGACATGTATTCTCGGGGACTAACATCAGTACCCGAGAATGCCCGCCTCACAAAGCGCATCACCCTTGGGCGTGTATTGCCTTCCCTGAAGCAGATGAGCTTCCCAATGAGTGCCCTGGCCTCATTAATACGACGCACAATTCTGCATTGCCAGGCTGGCACGGCAGACTTTGGTCATGTAACACTGTCAGTGTTTGGAAATTTGACATTGGCTACACGACATGCCGTAACAGCCGTGCAATACAAGATTGAGTGTGTATCGCAAAGGTTTGCGCTGCTTTCAATAAAATTTGGTAACAGCGCATGGGCAAACGTGGTAACCGTGGCCTGAGATCGATACGAGACGTGAACCGATACTCACGAAACGCATCTTCCAGAGCGCTCCTTAATTCCACATTGCACAGGTTATCTACAAATATAGCCCTGTCATCCTCTTCCTCGACATGCTGATTTGCCCGCAGTGGTAGTACAGCAGGCACATGTTGACGTTCTGAAATGGGAGAGGATTGCTGGCTTCTGGATGGGAGAGGACTAATCTGCATATCCGAGCGCAGCCGATCAAGTGTAGCATCATCCAAACTATGATTATTTTGAATGACGCGCACCTGATCCGACACCTTTAGTCGCTGAGTACCTAAAACGCAGGCTGCACAATCGTTGGGCAGAGACATTGACAGCGGGTTCAAGTGCCCGAAACAGAGAGAGCATCTGACATCGGTAAGCTGTAAGGTTAATTCCTCCCTCTGTAGCCCCATAGTATGCGCGCACCAGATTTTCGTTCATGGACTGCGTCCATCAAATGCGCGACACATTTCCACCGGCAGCGGGGTCCCTGTTCGGGGTCTCTTGGCCTCGAGGTCGCAAGCCCGCTGGTGGCCGTCCTCTTCCTCGTCGTCGTGGTGGTGGTGGTGTCGACGGCGGGGAGAAAAACTCGTCACTCGAGCTCGACGCAACTGCAGCGACCGGCGACGCTGCGCTCACGGATGTGGCTGCGCGGCGGTGCTGAGTGACGAGCCCGGAGATGGTGGGTGTGTCTCTTGTAATTTGGCCCGGTCTCTGGTCAGCATCACATCAACATTGTTTATGTTTCCATATTATATTCGATAATTTAGGTCCAGTTTTGTGAAGTAGGGTTTCTGTTTTTTTTTTTTTTTATATCATTATATTATTTTTTTTATACAGCGTGTAACAGAAAGGGTATAATCATAAGGAATACTGTGGTAAGGACCATCAAACTGAACAACTTTCTCTATGGGACCACCATCGAAATCGAAAAAAAATAATCAGCTGTCCCATACATTTGGGTCGAGTAGGTATTGAAATTTTGTATAGGACAGCTGATAATTTTTTTACGATTTCGATGGTGGTCCCATAGAGAAAGTTGTTCAGTTTGATGGTCCGTACCACAGTATTCCATATGTTTATACCCTTTCTGTTACACTCTGTATATATATATAAAAAAATTAACTTCAAATTGGTATGAGAAAAATTCGTGCTGTCAATTTGACAATTATTATTTCGTTTATTCATTTACATACACATTCTTTATATATTTACATATATTTTTAAAACATTGAAAAAAAAGATAAAAAAACATTTAAAAATATAAAAAATAGTAGCCCACCGGTATCGGGGTCCAGAGAGAGGAACCTCCTAACAATACGAGCCGTGTCCAGGAATACCGCTTTCTGAATCAAGCCCTTGATCCAGCTGCCTAACGAGAGCCTCCTCAGGTATTCATCGAGGCTCTTGGCAATTAAGCCATGGGCTGATACGACTATCGGCACAATGATCGCTGAGTCCACATCCCACATGTCGACAACCTCGCGAGCCAAGTCAAGATACTTGATTTGCTTATCTTTTTCGGCTTTCACGAGGTTCTCATCATGCGGGACCGTAATATCAACAATCATTGCGCGCCGCTCTGATAGATCCACCACCACTATATCAGGCTTCTTGGCGACAATAGTCCCGTCAGTGATGATGGATTGGTCCCAGTACAATGCGATATTGCCATTTTCGAGAACTGGGTCGGGCACATACCTATAGTACGGCACTTCCGATACCACAAGGTTGTATTTTAGAGCAAGTTCTTGATGGATAATCCTGACTACAAGGTTGTGTCCTATGCAAGTACTCTCAATTAGCCAGACGAGAACACCCGGAGATAATGTGACGGATTGATTCGCCTGGACGGTGGCATGCCCGATATATGATTATTATTTCCTTTATTCAATGATATACATATAAATTACATTTTAAATATTTCTAAACAAATTAATATTAAAAAAACATTTAAAAATATAAAAAATAGTGGTCCGCCGGTATCGGGAGCAGGGTCCAAGCTACCGGTGGTTAGGGCTCCAGAGACAGGAACCTCCTCACAATGCGAGCCGTATCGAGGAGTACTGCCTTCTGAATCAGGCCCTTGATCCAACCGCCTAAGGAGAGCTTCGAGAGATGTTCGTCGAGGCTTTTGGCTATAAGGCCATTGGCCGTCACAACAATCGGCACAATGATAGCCGAGTTCACATTCCACATGTCGACAACCTCGTGTGCCAAGTCGAGATATTTCATTTGTTTCTCTTTCTCAGCTTTCACGAGGTTCTCGTCATGTGGGATGGTAACATCGATTATCATTACGCGGCGCGCTGATCGGTCTATCACCACTATGTCAGGCTTATTGGCGACAATAGTCCTGTCAGTGATGATAGGACCCGACCGATCCCAGTACAGCGTGACATGGTCTTTCTCGAGAACTGGGTCGGGCACATACTTGTAGTACGGTACCTCAGATTCCACAAGTTTCTATTTCAAGGCAAGTTGCTGGTGAATAATCCTAGCTGCTTGGTTATGCCTGTGCAAGTACTCGCCGTTAGCCAGACGAGAACAACCAGAAATAATATGACTGATGGACTCACCCGGACGGTGGCATGCCCGACACACGTCAACCGTCCCGTCCTTCATAACATATTTCCGGTAGTTGTTCGTCAACATAACTTCGTCCATAATCGCACAGACAAAACCTTCAGTTTCCCCAAAGAGGTGACCGAAACGTAGCCAGGACACGGGTGCTAGAAAATCTACATCGGGCCCATGAAGAGCCCGGTAGAAGCGCCCGCGAAGCTCCTTGCCTTGCCATACTTCCTTGCGGTCATCGGTAGTAAGTACTACAGGTTTGCGCCAGTTCTCTTTAGCCATGGACAGCGGGGTGAGGCCCTTGTCCACTGCGACCACATCTCGGTGCATACCCACCTCGGCTTTTAAAAAGTATTCTCTGAGACTGCATACCTCGCGGTTGTGGAGCGTCTTCGCGTTTAAAAAGCCTCGACCCCCGCACTTCACCGGGATATACAGTCTCATCACCGATGATCGTGGGTGTTGCATCCGGTTTGCAGTCAGCACTGTACGGACTCTCCTATCCAGGGTATCGAGTTCGGTCTGAGTCCATTTGAGTATGCCGAAAGAGTACATTAAAACCGGCAAGACCCAACCGTTCAAGGCGCGCACCTTGTTCCCGCCTAATACCTTCCTCCTAACCTTCCTAATACCTTCTTCAGGCGACCGAAGAAGCGCTCCTTCAACGATTGCTTCATGTCAGTTACGTTAATGCCTAGCGCTTCCGACATACCCAAATATTTATAGCTTTCGTATGAGGAGAGGGATCTCAGGTGTATGTAATCCGAGAGCTGAATTCCTTCGGATTCCATAATCTCCCCTCGCTTTACATACATGACTGCACATTTGTCCACACCAAATTCCATCCTGATGGCGCTACTAAAAGTTTCAGTTACTTTCAGTAGCTTCATCAGTTGCAATTAGTTGGGGCAAAGAATTTCAGATCATCCATGTAAAGAAGGTGAGATATGACCTGACCACCTCTCCTCAACCGATAGCCTAGACCTGAATCCTCCAGCAGTGTACTTAGAGGATTCAGGGCTAGACAGAATCAAAGTGGACTCAAACTGTCGCCCTGGAATATTGCCCGTTTAATCCATACAGGCTCATCGTTCCCCTGAATCTGTCGACATCCTGGATATCGAAGGACCGTCCTCCATTGCCCCATACACGACTCAAGGAAGGCGCGTAGAGTTGCATCTATCTTGTACAACTCCAGCACCCTCATGAGCCATGTATGTGGAATCGAGTCGTAGGCCTTCTTATAATCTATCCAACATGTCGACAGATCCTTGCGGGATCGACGAGCCATGTCGATGAGAAGTAGCTCCTTAGTACCGCGGGACCCGTTCCTACATCCATTTTGAGAGGCAGACATAATGGAGTTTTTGTCAATGTGTGTATTAATTTTCGCTCTCAAAACTGATGTAAGAAGCTTATAGACCGTCGACAAACACGTGATCGGTCTATAATTCTTGGGTTCTGCGGGACTACCTGACTTATGGAGCAGGTGGGTAACGCCTGTTGTTAAAAACTGCGGTAGAGACCCAGACTCTAAGGATGACTGAAATTGAGATGCCAGGCAAGTGTGTGAACTACTAAACCATTTGAGCCAGAAATTGTGCAGTCCGTCCGGTCCCGGTGATTTCCAGTTCGGTAACGGACGAACTGCTCTGGCTACATCCTAAGGTGTAATTACAATTGGTTCCATTTCTGGGATAGGTTCACACACTTGCTCGACATCACGCATCCAGTCAGCCTCAGTATGACGGACGGACACCGACCAGATGCTGTGCCAGAAAGAACTTGTGGTGGTATCATCCGGGCGGCACACGTCCGTCATATTTAGATCGGGTCGCTCCCAAGCTCTGTACACCCACCTCTCATCGCTCTAGAACATGCGATTCTGTAAGTACCGATCAACCCGCCGCGCCGCTTATACCGCCGAATACGGTTCGCCCATGCATAAACTTTCTGCTTCAGGAAGTCGATGTGCTCTGTAACACGGGACATGAATTCTTGAGGACTGATTTCAGTCCCCGAGAATGCCCGCCTCACAAAGCGCATCAAACGTGGTCGTGTATTACCCTCCCTGAAGCACTATAGTTTGCCAATGAGTACCCTGGTCTCGTCGATACGACGCTCGATCCTGCGCTGCCAGGATGGTACGGCTGGTTTTGGTCGAGTAGCTACGTCACAATTTGGAAACTTGACATTAGCTACTCGACATGCCGCAACAGCCCCACAATACAGGATCGAGTGTGCATCAACGAGGTTCTCGCTACTCTCGAAAAGAGACTCTTCAGTTGCGAGTCCAGGGCACACACCAACGCCCTATTTTTATTATGCATGGGTAACCGTGGTAATCGGGGCCTAAGTTCGGTAGGAGTGGATCGATACTCGCGAAGCGCATCCTCCAGTGCGCTCCTCAATCGGTCGTTGCACTGGCTACTTACCGTGGCAACCCTATCATCCTCCTCTGCAACAGCAGGGTTAGACCGCGGTGGGGTTGCGTAAATAGCTAACGCTTGCAACGCGGTTTGTGCCGGAGCTAAGTCGATACGGTTGCTCAGTACATCTGAGCGTAGCCTATCAAGTGCGGCGTCGTCCAACATGTGATTGCGTTGGATGACCCGCACCTGATCCGACCGTCGCTGGGCCGAGACGTTGACGGTTGGTTCAAGTTCCTGGAACAGAGTGATTATTATTTCCTTTATTCATTTAACTACATATAATTTACATTTTTAAATATTCATTATAAAACCATATAAAATAACATTTAAAAATATAAAAAATAGGAGCCCACCGGCATCGGGAACAGGGTCCAAGCTACCGATGGTCAGGGCTCTTGAGAGAGGAACCTCCTAACAATACGCGCCGTGTCCAGAAGTTCTGCTTTCTGAATCAAGCCCTTGATCCAGCTGCCTAGCGAGAGCTTCCTCAGATGTTGTTCTAGGCTATTGGCTATTAAGCCATTTGCCGATACGACTATCGGCACAATGACTGCTGTACTCACGTCCCACATGTCGACAACCTCACGAGCCAGATCTAGATACTTGAACTGCTTATCTTTCTCTGCTTTCACGAGGTTCTCGTCATGCGGGACCGTTATATCAACAATCATTGCAATAGTCCTGTCAGTGACGATAGATCGATCCCAATACAACGTGATATTACCATTATCGAGAACTGGGTCGGGCGCATACTTATAGTATGGCACTTCTGATTCCACAAGGCTGTACTTCAAAGCAAGTTGCTGGTGGATAATCCTGGCGACGAGGTTGTGTCTCTGCAAGTACTCTCCGTTAGCCAGACGAGAACACCCAGAAATAATATGTCGGATCGATTTTCCCAGACGTGAAGCTCCGTACTCGGCCATACCTGCCTGCGCGGTCGTTAGTGACAATTATTATTATTAGTATTTCCTTTATTTATTTCTATACAAATACATTATTTTTTAAAATATTTCATGCTAAACTATATATGAAAAAAAAAAATATTAAAAAAATAGTAGTCCGCCGGTGTCGGGAGCAGGGTCCAAGCTTCCGTTGGTAAGGGCTCCAGAGACAGGAACCTCCTCACAATGCGAGCCGTATCGAGGAGTACTGCCTTCTGAATCAGGCCCTTGATCGAACCGCCTAAGAAGAGCCTCCTTATTAAATAAATAAATAAAATAAAATAAAAAAGCCTTTTATTTCTTGCAGTACAAAAGGATTAATAAGAATTAATAATGCATGCAATCATAAAATCGTATTATACAATTCAATTCACTTTGGTTTTGTTGAAAACATTGAAATTGTTAGTAATTTATTATGAACTAGCTTCTGCCCGCGACTTCGTACGCGGATCCTGTTGCTTTTGCCAGCGACAACGGGGTCGTCAAGAAAATCGAAGATCTGAAACGTCTGATGTAGAATTCTGAGGCCCGGGGACGGGAAAACAACTGGATGAGCGAGACGATTGAAGACGTTCCAGATCTTTCATTTTCGTAAGTCCACAGGAAATGCCCATCAGACTAAACAACTTTTGCTAAGACGTCATTCCTTAATATGTTATAGTGTTGCTGGGCTTTGGAGATCCACAACAGGGTTCCAGATCTCCAAATTTATTCTCAAAGCAGAAAATGCTCTTCACGTGGAATAATTTTTGCTATGACACCATTTTTATATCTCTTATACTTTAGCTGTTCTGGATGCCTACCACGAGCTCTTAACGCGATCCATTTTAGGACCTAAACTGAACTGTTCTCCTAATTCGTACCATGACGACAGTTTATCGATTCAGTTTAGGCCATGCCATCTGACAGCGATTTTCCCAAACTGAATCGCAAGTTTTGGTTTCATTCATTCAATTTTGTACTTGTTTGGTACCATGACGTCCATAGAGCAGCTCAACTGAAACGCTCAACTGTCAAAATAAGCGATTCAATAAAAGTTACTATTTCTCTAACCTAAACTGAAACGTTTGGTGAATTATTGACGAAAATAAAGTTTTTAAGTGCTAACATAGTAGAATTTTACAAAAACCAGTGTAAGTGTACTTTAATCTTTCTTCTAAAGTCTAAAATACCTATTTTACATGCATTTTTAACCGCATTTGTTTTTCTTTAACAGATGTCTGATGAACTACTTTTGTTTGAGTTTTTTGAGGAAGATTCTGCCTCACACAATGCCCAAAAACGTAAGAGGCTCTAGTTACGCGGCCAATTGGACCCCTTCAATAACTTTGAGGATGCCGAATTCATTAGGCGCTAAAGGCTATCCAAAGAATTAATCACATCCTTTTGGAATATTCTCGGGCTTGGGAAGATTTGTTGTAGCCAGTTGCGAGAGCTCTGTTCTCATTTAAAATCTCCCATAAAGTCTCGAGCTGGTTAAATGTTACTCTCCACTTTCGACTAGAATGCAACAAAAAAAGCACTTGAAATTCTTGTTACAAAGACAAACTAAGTGGCTTCTCGAGGCAAGTCTTATTACAATTGGACTTATTGTAAGGCGTACACGCGTAGTGACTATAAAATAGGAGATTGACAGTACCTACATAAACAAATAACACAATGTTTAATACTTACGACATTCCTTGAAATAATGTTTTTAACGAATTCAAAACTACACTTCACTTTAAATTTTCCCACCGTAATTACAACTCCACAGACTACTTAAGGTGGAAGCGCAAGGGTAGCCCGCGAAATTTAAATTTTCTCAAGTTTATTGCAATTTGCAGGTCAGTGTCAAGTTGTATGTTGATGAAAATATGAATCGCGCCAGTAACACGTATGGAGTTACAGAATTATAATCATTCAAATCATCAATACAGCTCTCCGAGTTCATATAATCACATTTAATAGCTATTTCATGAAAAAGTCACTCTGAGATTATATGAACTTGGAGGGTTGTATTGATAATTTGAATGATTATAATTCTGTAACTCCATACGTGTTAATGGCGCGATTCATATTTTCATCAACATACAACCTGACACTGACCTGCAAATTGCAATAAACGTAAGAAAATTTAAATTTCGCGGGCTACCCTTGCGCATCCACCTTAAGCATCTAGTCAAACTGACACTGACGTGACAACCCACACAACTTTTTTTACTCTGGTACGTTCGAAACATTAAACATAATTTGTTTTATTACGTCGAAATAAAATATTTCTTTCGTATAATAAAAAGCAAAAGGTATATAAATATCTACTTTGATTAGGAATTATTTTAACAATAGTTGCCGCATTAACGTGGAATCTTAAAAACAACTGTTGAGTGTCTTTTTTACTTTAAGTAATGATACCGAGTAAAAAACAATTATAACATTACTTGCTTCTGAGCGTGTCTGACACTAAAATGTGAGCGAAATAAAGTTATTCGATCATAATAGCGTTATCTCTTTTTCACCAAAAACGTTTCAAACGCGGTTCAGCCACAAATTGCGATCTTTCATTCACTTTTAGCGATCCAAGAGCCGCTGAGCAAATTGGATGTCATGGTACGATTTGAAGCGATACAGTTTAGGAACCTAAACTGAAATGTCCTGCTTTTGAATAGTTTTAAATTAGATCATGGTAGGCCTGCTGTTGCGGTTCTGCATCAGGTGTTCCAATTTCAAAAATAAATTATAGCCTATATGTTGCCCAGACTACACAACAAATACCTTTTCTTCCCGTTATTCTGTCAAATACATATGCCTTCGGGCTTATGTTATTTGAGTGTTTAATTTCCTTTTCCATTTATCTTCGTGACACGGTAACCTACCCGGTAACGCAGGGGAGCAGTCACTTAGATTTTAATTGATCAGGTATCTTCAAATTTAAACTATAACTATGCCTATAAAGAGGTCAAATCTTTCCCAACGTTCCAAAGGAGCTAAAAGATTGAGAATCATAAGATCCCAAGAATCTACCGAAGAGCGTCAGGAGAGACTTGATGCTGTTCGAGAATATCAGGCTGCAACTCGCTCCGTAGAAACCTCTTCGGATCGCGAAGCACACCTGCGTTCTCAGCGTATTTACGCATTTACATCCAAGTCTCTAGAGACCAGTGAAGAAATCATGCATTGTCTCGTGAGTCGCAGACGTTCACGGATAGATAATTGCGCATTACTTCTCAGCGTATCTACGCATCTGCTTCTAGGTCTCTAGAGATAAGTGCGGAACATGATGCGCGACTGTCCGCTATGTTAAGCGTTTGCCTAGGTTTGCCCGTGGATGGGTTACCTCCCATTACATACCGAGTTTCCTCACTTCCTCGCTGAACATCTGATGCAGCACCACAACAGACCAGCTAAACTATAAGAGATACAAAAATGGTACCATAGCAAAAATTGTTCCACGTGATGAGCATTTTCTGCTAAGAGAATAAGGAGTTGTTCAAGTTTCCAAGATAAATTATAGCCTATATGTTGCCCAGATTTAATACCTTTACAACAAAAAAAAAATCATTTAAATCCGTCGAGTAGTTCCGAAGATTAGCGTGTACAAACAAACAGACATACAGGCAAACAGACAGATTTTTTTTTTTGGATTCGTGCTCTATTACTGTTTCCAAACCCCCCTCAATAATTATTTTTTTAATATATTCAATGTACAGAAACAGTTTTTTTTACTGTTTTATTATATGTATAGATTAATTTATTATGAATTACGATTGAAATTAGAATTGTGAATTAAAATTTGATTAAAAAAATATGATTATAATTTGTTATTCTAGCAAGAACCCCTCTTAGTAGAAGGTGAAGGCCTCCTCCAGAGATGACCAGCGGTCTCTATGTGTAGCTATTCGCGTCCAGCGATCTGTACAATGTCATCCTCCCAGCGTGCTATAGGTCTTCCTCTTTTTTTTTGGCCTGATGGGCCTGGCCATGACGTCACCCTTGTAGTGCAGCGGTCGTCGTTAAGTCTAGCTATATGTCCAGCCCATCGCCATTTTAGCTTCTGCGAGTAGTTGAGAGCGTCTATAACTTTTGTTTTATTTCTTATACGAGTATGTAGTATCTTTTGTATTTTTCGTATCTTCATGACACTCCTTTCCATGCCTCCTTATTATTTATTATTATTATCTCCGCCAGGTACCAGGCGAGGCGGTTGGCAATGACTCTTTCACAGAGTTTGGCCACCTCGTCGAGCAACACGATGGGCCGGTATGCGGACGGAGAGTCCGCAGGGCGCCCTGGCTTCCGAATGAAGACCAGCTTCCCCGTCTTCCAACGAAGCGGGAACTGGCCTCTCTCCAAGCATGCGCTTAGGAGCCGCTCCAGTCGGTCCAGTCGTCCAAATCCATGACGTGTAATGTCATAAAAAAATATGAAAATAATTACTAAGTATAACATTTTGATCTTGGTGCATGAGACCTTTTGGTACTTTTGGTCAGTGTTTTATATTTGGAAATATATTTTTAATTATTAAAACTACCCAGCTCATGTAGTTACATTTTAATATTTTTGAACCATAGAGAAGATAAGTCTTTATGACTACAGATTATATTTAAACCATAGAGTAGTGAATATATAATAGAACACCTCCCCTTTTAAAATTAATACAAACTGATTAAAAATTACAAATTAAAATTCTTAATAATGATTACAAAATTTACAAATTAAAATACTTAGTAATTAAAATTCTCAATAATTATTAAAGATCTAATCTTGACCTGGGTTTGACATTACGACCACTACGAGTTCTATAATATACATTATCAGGGATGTTACCAGTATTCTCTTGAGACATATCCTGAGTGTGAGAACTTGGAGGCAACACTTCTGGGACATCACTGTTATCTAAACAAGGCAAAAAATCACTTCTTCTAATTTGCTGACTATCAGTAAAAGACTTTCTAAGGTGATGGGTATTACGTCTGAATATTTTTGAGTTGCTATCATCTACTATCAGATAGGATCTTGGTTCTTTACATTTTTTAAAAACATTTCCCTTTTTCCAATATTTATCTTTATCCGTTCTGTATACAATTTTATCCCCCGGTTTGAAAACAATTTCCTTATTTTTTGAGTGTTTGTCATGTTGATGCTTAGTAATCTTCTGTTTTAAAATTAATAGTTTATGAATATTTGGTATAATTTTGGGCTCTAAATATGTTGAAGCCACTGGAATATTAGATCTCAAATTTCTGCTATTTAAAATTTGTGAAGGAGTCACAGATAACCCAGACAAATTACTATTATTGTAATTAAAGAGATAGTCACGGTAATCCTTGCCATCCTCTAAAGCTTTTTTAACTAGATTTTTACTTATATTGACAGCTTTTTCAGCCAAACCATTGCTTCTAGGATAGTGAGGACTACTTGTTACAATAGTTATATCTTTCTTTTTATAATAGTTAAGACACTCTTGTGATTTAAAGGGGTTATTATCGGCTATAATTTCACATGGAAAACCCAAATGAGTAAAAACATCTTGACATGCATTTATAACAGATTTTGAAGTCTTATCCTTCACAGGTCTTATCTCTAACCAATGGGACAAATAATCAATAATTACAAGATAAGCCTTGCCTGCATATTCCATGATATCCATTCCTACTTTATAATATCTGTATTTAGGTATTGAATGTGTCATTAAAGGTTCATGTACATTAGCAGGTCTAAACTTTTCACAAGTACGACATTTGGATATAAAATTCTGTATATCCAAGGATAAATTCGGCCAATAAAACAATTGACGTGCTTTAGCAATACACTTGTTCATTCCCAGATGTCCTTCATGCACTAATTCTATGACATACATGCGTAGTGAACTAGGCACTATAATCCTATTGCCAAGGAATAACAATCCATCCTGTACAAAAAGCTGATCTTTAAATTTAGAAAAATGTTTCAATGTTTTAGATAATTTCTGAGGCCAACCATGATAGTAATAATTACATATTTTGGAGAGTATTGAATCATTACTTGTCTCCGTACGGAAAATAGTTTTTCTTTCATCAGACATAGGCAAATGTTTTGAAACAGTGTGTACCATCTGCAGCATTTCTTTGTCATGCTCAGTGACAGCTAAGCTATTTCTAGACAACATGTCTGCAAAGTGTACATATTTACCTGGCACATAGTATACATTTAATTTATACATAAACAATTTTAATCTTAACCTTTTCAGTCTAGGAGAACCAATCTTGCTTATCTGTTTACCCATGATAGATATAATGGGTTTATGATCTGTTTGTACATCAACATCTGAACCGTAAATGTATTTGTGAAATTTTTTTACACCGAAACAAACAGCAAGTAGCTCTTTTTCGGTTTGTCCATAGTTTAATTCAGAATTATTCATGGTTCTCGAAACACAAGCTACTAATTTTAACTTACCAGAATCATCTGGCTGAAATAAACAGCAACCTAAACCTTTGCTTGATGCATCACATTGCAAAATTATTTTTCTTTTTGAATCAAAAGGACAAAGTGCTGGAGCTTGACTAATTTTCTCTTTCATTTCAGCAAAAACTTTATCATGTATAGGTAACCACAAAAACTCTACCTCCTTCTTTAACAATTTACATAAAGGAGACATCAGCTCTGCCATCTCTGGCACATAACGTCTGACATAATTAAATGAACCAATGATCCTCATTAACTCCACCTTATTAGTTGGTGTTTTTAGTTTTGTCAATGACTCTACTCTAGATTTATCAATAGACATACCATTCTCATTAAAAATTTGACCTACATATTTGACTTCCCGTTGCCTAAATTGAAACTTTTTCTCATTAAATACAATTCCTATTTCCTTAGCTTTACTCATCACACTTAATAGTGCTTGGTCATGATCCTCTATAGTACTCCCCATGATTAATATGTCGTCTGCCCAAACAACTACATTTTTTAAATTATTAAAATGAGACTCTAGTACATCTTGAAATAACTCAGGAGCATTCATCAAGCCATAAGGTAAAACTAAATACCTATAAACCCCAAAGGGTGTCGCAAAACAACACTTCCATGAAGAGTCTTCATCTAAATGTAAATGATGAAATCCTTCTGAGAGATCCAAAACTGAAAAATATCTTTTACCATTTAACTTCAAAGCAAGCTCTTCTAAAGTGGGCAACGACTTGGGTTTCTTTAAAATATACCTATTTAGATCAGACGGATCTAAACAAAGCCTTATCTTTTTGTTAGGCTTTTCAACCAAAACAATACGGCTGATGCATGCATTTTCATTAAGATTATCAACCTTTAAAATAGAATTTCTACTTTCTAATCTATCTAATTCAGACTTTAATGGATCCAGCAGACAATTAGGTATCCTTGAAGGGGGATGACAAATTGGTTCAGTAATATTCCTCGTTGTAATACTATAGGTGCCTGGCAACTTACCGATGCCCGTAAAAACCCCTTTGTGCTCTGCTATAAATTTAGCTTTTAATGTGTCAGAAGTACTTTCAGCACTATGCACCCTCTTAACTAGATTTAATGAAATACAACCCGGTAATCCCAAGAGCATGGAGTGACAATCAATAACAACAAAATTTTCGTAACACTTAATATTTTTGTACTCACACAATAAATTGACCATGCCCAAAGGTGAAACTTTACTGCCTTCAAATGATACTAACTGTATATTTGTCTTTATAATTTTTAAATTTACTTTATCATTTATCTGATTGAATATTTTTAATGGCATTATGCTGATATCCGCCCCAGTGTCCAGTTTACATTTTACTGGAAAACTCTCAATATTTATGGTTTCTAACCACTCAGACTCTGCTTTACACTTAGCCACTACCGCATTACAGCATACACTTTGACTCTCACTTTCTGACGAATTTTCACTTTCACACTGAACTTCTTTAATAGCTTTATTACGTACTTTACAGCTGACCGCAAAATGGTTTTTCAACCCACACTTCTTGCATGATTTCCCAAAAGCAGGGCACTCTCGACGTCCATGAAGAGTTTGGCAGCGTCGGCATTTAAATTTACCTTCAGATTCAGGATTCTTTTTATATTTGTTTGCATCAACCTCAACCGTTGGATTCATTTCCATAACCTGTAGCTTACTTTGCTCTGAAGTCCTACAGAAGTTTGCGGCTTTCTCCAGAGTTAGTCCATCCAGCCTCAGCAGTTGTTCCTGAACATGCTTGTCAGAGATTCCTTGAACAATTTTATCTCTCAACAACTGATCTTCAATAGATTCTTTAGATGTGTCACCATAATTGCAATTTAACAACAACTGTTTCACATCAGTGAGAAAATTGTCGAAACTTTCACCCTCCTTTTGCTTTCGATCGTTAAACTTGAACCTTTCAAAAACTTCGTTGGTTCTCGGGCTTACATACTTTTCGATGGCCTGTAAGACAGCGTTGAAGTCTCCAGCCTTTTCCTTAGGTATAGGCAAAGTTTGTAACACACGTGCTGACTCCATACCCAACATATTTCGTAGGAGAGCTAATCGAATTTTATCGCTCGCCTCGTCTTGACCTGTCGACACCAAATAGTCGTCGAAACATGTCCGCCATATTTTCCACTCCGCAGCGGCACCATTAGCCCGCAAATCAAAATTCGGAAGTAATTTCACACTTCCCTCCATTCCGATAAAATTTTATACTTTATACTTATTATACCACAGTAAACATTTACTTTTTTACCGACTGCGCCATGTTTTATATTTGGAAATATATTTTTAATTATTAAAACTACCCAGCTCATGTAGTTACATTTTAATATTTTTGAACCATAGAGAAGATAAGTCTTTATGACTACAGATTATATTTAAACCATAGAGTAGTGAATATATAATAGAACAGTCAGTGTCCTTTCAAATAATTACTTGAAATAATTATGCATTACATCGACAACAATGAACAAAGAAACAGACCAAATTGGCGTTTAATGGATGCACGCAGGTCACACTATTACGCCTCAATATGAATTCGGCGAATTTGAAGTTATTCATAACCGAAAAATAAATACTCCAAAGGAAAAACGAAAAAAAAAATTGGAGTGGCGAAATTTTTTAAACTTTCATCTTCATTCTAGGAACTCTGCTCAATAAAGAAAGTCCCATAAAAATCCGATTACCATAAACTTCTATTGTATGTCGCGTCACGTCACGTCGTGTTGTCGTGTTGTTGTTGTTGCACTCGAATAATTTGTTACGGCCGCAATCATATTTTAATCAACATACATGGCACTGACCCACTTTCACTGACACTTACGGGATATATTCCGTGATAGTTCATTATTTTGAGCTCCCGATATTTCACGGATAATTTCCTGTAATTTACAGTATAAGTTTTGGTATAGTAAACGTAAACGTTATTTTTAATGTATGCTTTGTTTTGAGTAAATATTTATAGAGGAAGATCCCAGGGCCGCCAGACCTCACTTATTTTATCATGGTTAAAATGTGTGGCATCAAGTAGTGTTACTAAGGCCGCATTCCGAATTACGCTGTAATCGCTTTGAGCGTCCATTAACCCGTTCCGTATTACCGTGAGCGCGATATTGATGTCCCTTGAATCGTCATAGATGACGTCATGACATGCGCCATCTTGCGATGCGACCGTGCCCCAAATAAATATCACCGTGAGCGCTGTCAAAAATGACAGTTCTGTTCACAGGTTGTGTTGTTTTGCTAAGGTGGAAGCGCAAGAGTTGCCCGCGAAATTTAAATTTTCTGATGATTTGCAGATCAGTGTAAAGTTGTATGTTGATGAAAATAACAATCGCGCCAGTAACACGTATGAAGTTACAGAATTATAATCATTCAAATCATCAATACAACCCTCCAAGTTCATTTAACCCCATTGAGTGACTTTTTCATGAAATAGTCATTGAATGGGGTTAATTGAACTTGGAGGGTTGTATGTGCAGCAGAGTCAACCAACATATCGTCCATTTTCAAAAATAGGTCTTGTCAAAGGCTTCGATTTGGGGTTATGGTCACTGTGAACGCGTTCACGAGCGTTCCAAATTGATGACAGCTCTCAGCTGTCATAATCGTGATATCTAAAACGGAACGCAAAATATAGATGTGAGCGCTGTGAGTGATTATTTTGTAATTCGGAGTGCGGCCTAAGTACTGTGAACGTATGCATACCTGCTAACTTGTGCCGACGGCCAATTTTTAGATATCAGGTGGTAAAGTTGCGTAAAAATAATACAAAAATTTCTCAAAGGCCGAGTGCTGATTTTTTAATATGTTGTAACGAAGGTCGTTAAAAAAAATTATTATTATTAATGCTTCAGGGCGGCAGAAATTACTGCCAAGCATTTCGAAGCACGGAAAAAAATATGTGATTTTACCGATAGTCCGAGACTTAATTTTTATATTTGATACTCAGGAAATCATTTCAGTACTTATTTTGAGCCAGACCAATCATAGTTGGGCCAAACATCCCCCAGCCATAATTAAAATGTCGCTGTATGAGCGCATTGGTTTATTGAACTCATACAAAAATGATGAATTTCGACTCTACAATTGTTCTGACTGCTTACAATGACTATTAAAAAATTCTCTGATTATCAAATATTAAAAAAACTTAAACTCTGACGTGATATTTCACGTTATTTTTCCGCGCTTTAAAGCGTCTGGCAGACATTTGCGTCAAAGGGTGGTGTCAGGCAGTATTGGTTAAGTATTCGTTTTTAACAATATTCTCTGTAACATATATAAAAATCAGCACTCGGGCTTTAAGAAAAAATTGCATTATTTTTACGCAACTTTGGCAAGTAATATCTAAAAATTGGCCGTCGGCACAAGTTAGCAGGTATGCATACGTTCACAGTACATACTAACACTACTTGATGCCATACATTTTGACCATGAGAAAATAAGTGAGGTCTAAAAACAAAGCATACGCCACAATCAATAATTGTAAATATTTTGATTAGCTAAATATTATATACATTTTTAAATTAAATGTGGCTTTGGACGACCGAACTTGGGCACAAGCTACTTTTCCCATTCGTATGCGAAAACTGACTCGGCGTCCGCAAAATTTCTAGTATTAGTTTACCGGCTTTTATATCCTCGGTCCACGGCACTGAGAAATTAATCAGGAATATCCTGGCTTCCACACTGGTTGATTTTGATGTGCCGTGCTTCTCCGAGGCTATCAATGCCTGGAAACTCGCTTGCCCGAATTCTGAAGAGCCCTGCCTGCCTCTCTGCAAAGTACTTCAGAACAATTTCCTGAATACGTCTGCTACTACTGCTGAGCGTGCACGTCTGCTGGCTGTGGGTGAGTGGGAGTCGGGTCTTTGGCTTCACGCACTACCGTCGTCGAACATAGGCACATTGTTCGACGACACTACTTTCCGCCTCGCTGCTTCTCTACGACTAGGTGCCCCATGTTGTTCTTCTCATCGCTGTCACTATGGTGAAGTTGTCACCATACACACAGCTTTGGACACCAAGGCCTTTTTTTTTTCGGATTGGAAATCATCAAATAACCCCTCCCGCTCTGGGCTGAGCAGGAGGGAGTGTCAGACTTTTACTGACTAAAACCCATCCATGTTCCTTCCTTTGCCCTTTGTGTTCCAGGGCCGCGGTATCTCTTTCGAACAGTCCCGCAACCCTGGCAGTGGACACCACGGCCTGTCATGCAGCCGAAGTGCGGGCCGTTTTGCACGGCACGCGAACTTAAATGACATCATCCGACGAGCTCTTGTCACCGTCGGCGTTCCAGCTATTTTAGAGCCCAATGGCTTGGCATGCGACGATGGCAAGAGACCGGACTGCATGTCTTTGTTTCCTTGGAAGATGGGTAGGCCTTTAGTTAACGTTATCTTGCCGCATTATTGATAGACCAGATTTATTAGTGGAGCACGACTTTAAGGTGCTAACTTGTAATACAAGGAGCTTACAGAAGAACTTTCCTGAGCTCGTAACGGTACTCCACCGCCTTGACTGTCAGTTCGATGCAATAGTGCTAACAGAGTGCTGGCTTAACGATAACTCGATAGTCAATCAATTACCAGGGTACAACTGCTTTCACACTCGTAAAGTTATCAATAAAAGTGGTGGAGTGACTGTTTACGTGAGAGATACTTGGCCAGTCTCAGTTAACGAACCGGAGTTTGATGAGGCCAATTGTCTAGTTGTCAACATTAACACAAATGTTACACTTCTAGGGATCTATCGCTCCCCGTCATTTAGTACCACAGATAAATTCCTGAACTCATTAGAAAACTCGTTTACCGGTCTGAATAGTCCATGTGTGATTGTAACAGGGGAGATGACTATAAACCTCCTCGATAACAACCCCAATGCCACTTTTATCGCGTATCAGTACCTCCTGTCGGAGTACGGGCTCCTCCCTGCTATCACTAAACCAACTAGAGGCGAAGCTTGCTTAGATCACGCGTTTATTAGAACTAAAGGATCAACGCAGGGAGTAGTCTGTAAATCATTTATAACAGACCATGACCTTGTTATCTTAGTCACAAACATGTTAAAAGTAAGTAATCCACCACGCAACAGGTTTAAAATAAAAAAAGATTACTCTAAGATCACCGAGGAGATTAGTACAATCGACTGGACTGAAGTAAATGATGCGGTGCTCATGTTCAACAAAATTTTAACAGACACCATAAATAAACATACGGAAAAAATCAAAATTAGCCGTTCGAAGTTTAACTTGAAACTGTGGGTCACCCCCGGCTTGATTCGGTGCATGAACCATCGAGACGCGCTGCACGCCCAAGTGAAAGCGCAACCATCAAACCTAGAGTTAAAATTCGTATACACACGTTATAGAAACTCATGTAACGACATCCTTCATAAACGTAAGGCAGAGTATGAGGGTAAAGAGTTAGAGAATAACAGCAACCAACCCAAAAAGCTTTGGCGAGTCATTAAGGACATTTGTGAGTTTCCCAAAAAAAATAACGACAATCAGGAACTTCTCAGGTGTGAAGGAAATAGCTCTTCATCCATTGACTAATGCAACAGACATTTCGTTTCAGTAGGTAAGCACTTGGCACTCAACATTTTAAACAAACTCCAGACAACAGAAAGCAAACTATGCAATGAGGCCTCTCTCATAAACCGATCCAAAGACTCTCTGTTCTTCCAGCCAACAGACAACAGTGAAATTGACAATCTCATTACTAATATGAAAGACGACAGTGCACCTGGTTCTGACAAGATTCGTCCACTCCTCCACAAGCACATTAAACCATTTAGCCCTCTAACGCATATATGTAACATGAGCATGTCAACGGGTATATTTCCCAACTGCTGGAAGGTGGCCGCTGTAACGCCGATTCATAAGAAGGGTGAAAAAGACTGCCCTGACAACTACAGGCCTATCTCTCTGCTTTGTATGCTATCAAAGATCTTAGAAAAGCTGGTTAATAATCGTCTCATCAGCTTTCTTGAAAAACACAGCCTATTGTCTGGACGCCAGTACGGCTTTAGGCGCGGAAAGTCCACGGAGCAAGCGGTAGGACTTTTAACCGACATTGTCTCTTCAAAGGTTGATGGAGGGAAACGGTCAATTGGTATCTTTCTTGACCTGGCTAAGGCATTTGACACAGTGTCCATTCAAATGCTATTAAAAAAGCTAGATTGCTTTGGCGTAAGGGGCATCGCTCGGGACTGGTTTAGAAGCTACTTAATGGATATATGCTTTACCGAATGTTAAAAGTAGTGATTGTGATATAATATTGAATAAAGAAAAACTTGAATTCGTAGATAAAACGGTTTTCCTGGGGATTACGCTTGATTCAAGGCTACAATGGAGTTCTCATTTAACATCTCTTGCGGGGCGGCTAAGTTCAGCAGCATATGCCATTAGAAAAATTCGTCAATTTACTGATGTAGATACCGCTAGACTGGTCTATTTTAGTTATTTCCATAGTATAATGTCTTATGGCATTTTGTTATGGGGACGGGCTGCAGACATTCAGTCTATATTTATTCTGCAAAAAAGAGCCATCAGAGCCATATATAATCTTCGTAGGTGCGACTCTCTAAGGGAACTGTTTAAGGACATTAACATCATGACGGTACATTGTCAATAAATCTATGAAAACATAATGTACGTAAGAAAAAATCTGCATCTTTTTAGTAAAAGAGGTGACAGACACAATTACAGTACTAAAAATAGGAACCAATTAGTTCAGCCAGGCTTCAGGCTCGCTAAAGTAGACTCATCTTTCATGGGGTACTGTTTGAGATGCTATAATAAAATTCCACAAAGTATTCTTGAACTCAATGAGACAAAATTTAAAAAATGCATTAAACGCACACTTTGCAAACAAGCATATTACAAGTTGAACGTTTAAATCGTTGACAAAAATGCTTGGCTCAATGCCGGTCCTGCTCCACAAGGACAGGGACGCACAAATTGATAACACTAAATAGTATTGTTGGAGCTGCTGAAGATTGTACAACTATTTTGCATTGTATAAATCAATCAATCTCTTTAGTATTATATAAAGCCCATATTGTGTGAGAACTATGTGCTAAAAAGCTATCGTTCACTGGAAACCTACGTCCTTTCTTGACCTGAATGTGCCCTGTCGGTTGAGAGTATGTCATGCTCACTCAAATGTCTCGCTGATGGTGGCGCGTGTGTCGGATCATTTAGTTCCCTTCAAAATGGTTGAGTTGAATGGTGCTGAGCTATGCGTCATGTTCGTGAACGGGCGCTGTCAGTGTGACTGGTCATCTCTTAGTTGCCACGGCTTATTTGAATTAATTATTTTTATTTTTTTAATTGTTTTTTTTTTTGTTTTTACTGTGGACACTTTTAATGTGCACATCTTGCTACATCGTTCTCACATAGTGTACCATCTCAACATGAATGATGTAACCAAGATTTTGTAACAATTTGCTGATTTAAAAGAGTGTCCATGGAGTTTCTTGCCCGTTCTTCTCCATAGAGATCTACGATAGGGAATGGGCAACTACAGTACTTTCACTTTTTTTTTTTTTTTTTTTTTTTTTTTTCTCTTTTTATTAATTGCCTATTTATTTTGTATCTTTAAGATGTATGGGAAGAGCGGAGCCTTCAACTACAGGCATTTTCTATGCCTAAATGGAGACTCCTTGACATGCTATATAACCCAAATTTATACGCAATAAACTTTTTTTTTTTAAACTTATTTTTTTATTTCACAGTTTTTATGCCTTGTGACTGGGACTGTAGCTACATTTAATTGTTGTCTTTGTTTCGACAATTCAAAAGTGCCTGCAACTGGCCTACTTGAAATAAATGCTTTGATTTTGATTTTGATTTTTGGATAGGCAGCAGTATGTTGTGATCGGGGACAATGTCAGCAAAAACCTTCCAGTCACTTTCGGGGTGCTACAGGGCAGTGTTCTGGGGCCAACATTATTAACCATGTACATGGATGATATTTTGAGGTTGATTATCCCACGGTCAGATATGATTTGTTACGCAGATGACACAGCTATAATATTTCACGGGGACACATGGGTGGACGCCACAGCCGCCGCAGAAAATGGAATGCGTACTATATCTGATTGGCTCGATAGAAATCTCTTAACCTTAAACGTCGAAAAAACAAACTTTATAACTTTTCACATCAGCCGTCCCGGACGTCCCGCGATTGATAATATCAAAATTCACAACATCCACTGTCATGCCACAAATTGCTGCTGTAATTATATAGGCAGAGTCAACTCAACTAAATATTTAGGTGTAACAATTGACCAGAATTTGTCTTTTAAGGAACATATCTCGACACTCTCTAAAAAAATTCGTAAGCTTATCTATATATTTAAATCCCTAAGTGCCAGTGCCCCGAAAGATATAATATGCAGAAAAGTTTACCAAGCTCTTTGTCAATCGCTGCTGCAGTACTGTGTAGGCGTCTGGGGTAGCGCGGCCAAGTCTTATATGCTTGAACTCGAACGTGCTCAACGGGCTGTTCTTAAAGTCTTTCTTGGAAAACCGCGTCGTTATCCAACAGACGAACTATATAAAGAAGCAGGCGTCTTGCGTGTACGACAGCTATATATCTTGAAGTCCCTTCTGAAACTTATTGCTGCGTCAGGGACACAATTCACATACAAACAAAGAGGTAGGATAGGAGCTGATAGACTTCCAATCCCAAGAGTTAGAACGGTTTTTGCTACACGGTTTTCACTCTTTCTCATTAGAGTCTTTAACACAGCCAATAAATCCATATTAAAGATCCCTGGAAATACACTCGAAGCCAAGATTGTTATTAGGGCATGGCTTCGGGAACTGAACTATGATGAAACAGAAGATCTCTTGTGCCCCTTGGGCCCTTGAGGTAACTAGCACTTAAACGTCACTCTCAAGACGACACTCAAATAGTCAAGACCTTTCCCGGCCCCTGTCTTAACGTACTTTATGAACTTTATGAACTTCTTTATGTACTTTTTTGGATGAGAAATTCTGGCCAGAGGGAATAATGTTCAGACGATTTATTAATTTCAAGAAAGGAAAAGTCTCAGATATTGTTAATGATAATCGCGTAATAAATAATGGATAACAACATCAATAAGAATGTAACTTTATCGACATTCAATTGCAAGAATGTTGTTCGATCAGCTGACTGTGTGCGCAGGTTGTGCCGTGTCGCTGATGTTATTGCACTTCAAGAGACTTGGCTTTTACCCCATGATGTGCCTTATCTCGGTAGCATTGATGATGATTTTGCGTATGCGGGCAAGTCCGCCGTCGATACGTCTGCTGGAGTTCTTATAGGAAGACCGTATGGTGGAGTTGCGCTTTTATGGAGGAAATCAGCGTTTGCGGCGGTATCAGTGGTCCAGTGTAATAGTGATCGTCTGTTAGCTATTAGGATTGAGCAAGCGGGTCGCTCCCTATTGATATTCTCAGTGTATATGCCCACTAACTCGTCTGATAATCTAATTGAGTTTACGGAGTGCTTAAGTGAAATTATTGCTATAATTGAGAACAGTAATGTTGAATCAGTGTTTATATTGGGTGATCTTAACGCACATCCAGGTGAGCGCTTTTCAAATGAATTGTTAACTGTATGCGGGGAGCAATCGTGGTCTTGTGTTGATATGGAACTACTTCCGAAGGAAACGTTTACGTTTGAGAGTACCGCTAACGGTGCATTGCGCTGGCTTGATCACTGTGTGGTGAGCAGTGCGGCACGACATTTAGTTGTAGACGCGTCAGTTTTGTATGGAGTCTATTTGTCAGACCATATTCCTTTAATAATTGAATGTAATATTGATTTAATAATACCTAAGTTGGCAAACCCGATCTATTCTTGCAATAAGGTTATATGGGGTGAAAGAGATACCAATCAAATTAATGAATATTCAAAATTTTGTAATTCAAAATTAAAATTAATGGATTTTCCAGATGATTTTCGATATTGTGCGCATAAAATGTGTTCTAATGCTAATCACATGGAAGTGTTAGATACAATGTATCGCAGTTTGGTAAGCATTTTAAATGAAGGTGCCGAACGTATCTATTTGTGTAAACAGATGCGTCATAATAGCAAGAGATACGTACCTGGTTGGAACAAATATGTTCGTGACGCTCACAGAGAGGCTCGGCTGTGTTATCAAACATGGTTGTTTTATGGTAAACCTGCTAGTGGTTATGTTTACAATAAAATGTGCCAATCTAGGAAAACCTTTAAGACCAATATGAAATATTGTCAAGATAACCAACAGCAGATAAAAATGGATATTTTAGCCAAACATCACACTAAAAAGAAATTTGGATCATTTTGGAAAGCAACAAATAGTTTGAATCCGAAGTTGAGTCCTCCTGTGAGCGTGGCGGGCGTACACGGGGCGGCGGATATAGCCAATGTATTTCGGCCACATTTCCAGATTGAGTCACCTCTTACTAGACCGGTGCAGGTGTTTGATGCTGAAGGCAACTCTGGGGACATTTCTATTGTTTTTACGGCACAAGAAATATCAGCCATCATACAGAAAATGGAGAGGGGCAAATCCCCAGGTCATGATGGCCTCAGCATCGAGCACCTGAGGTATGCGGGGGGACACTTGCCGCGTGTGCTAGCTTTATTTTTTAACCTGTGCATTAGCCACGGTTATTTACCTGATGACGTTATGTATACAATGGTAGTGCCTATTATGAAAAATAAAACGGGGGATGTCTCTGACATATCCAACTACAGGCCCATTTCTCTGGCCACTGTCGTAGCAAAAGTGTTGGACAGTCTGCTCGATAAGCAATTGGCTAAACACCTTGAACTACATGATGCCCAGTTCGGTTTTAAGCCTGGGCTGTCAACTGAGAGTGCAATCTTGTGCCTCAAGCAGACTGTCCAATACTACACAGACAGGAAGACCCCTATTTTTGCTTGTTTTCTGGATCTGTCACGTGCATTTGATCTTGTATGTTACGATGTTTTGTGGCGTAAACTCGAATGTGAAACTACCTTACCAGCTGAAATAGTGTCGATATTTAAGTACTGGTATAGTAGTCAAAGCAATAGCGTGAAGTGGAATGGTTCGCACTCGGACGTGTATCGGTTGGAGTGCGGGGTGAGGCAAGGGGGGCTCAGCTCACCCAGGCTCTTCAACCTATACATGAACCAGCTGATCCTTGAGCTCGGCAGCACCAGTATCGGATGTCATATTGACGGGGTGTGTATTAACAATATTAGTTATGCTGACGATATGGTGTTGCTGAGCCCATCGATCGGTGCTTTGAGGCGACTGATCGCTACATGCGAATGCTATGCGGTGAATCATGGGCTCAAATATAACGTCACAAAGAGCGAACTAATGGTTTTTAAAGCAGGAAGAGTGTCATATTCGTGTATTCCAACTGTCGCTCTTTGTGGAGAACCACTGCGAAGGGTGGACAAGTTTAAGTATCTGGGCCACTGGGTCACTGATGATCTTAAAGATAATTGTGACATTGAAAGGGAACGTAGGTCGCTGGCTGTCCGTTGTAACATGCTGGCTCGCAGGTTTGCACGTTGTACGAAACCAGTAAAAGTAACGCTTTTCAAAGCTTACTGTCAGTCCTTCTACACGTGCGGCCTGTGGGTCAGCTTTACTCAGCGGACATACAGCGACCTACGCGTTCAATACAATAATGCACTGAGAGTGCTGCTGCGGCTGCCGTGGCGTAGTAGTGCGTCGGGGATGTTTGCAGATAATAATATTGATGGTTTTGCCGCCATTATTAGAAATAGATGTGCATCCCTGATGACTCGTGTTCGCGGCAGCACCAACAGTATTCTCAGTGTATTCGCAGATCGGTGGGATTCCCCGATGGTGCGGAGGTGGATGCGGCTCCATGCTGTATTGTGATTGTGCATTTTAATCTGTGTCTGTAACCTACTAACACTAGAACTTAAGTAAAATTGTTACTAACCCTATGGACTCCGGTCTGAAATAAAAACTTTCTATTCTATTCTATTCTATTCTTAAACTTTCTAACACACACACACGCTCAATCTCGCACACACAATACTCTTTCACTCTTCCATCTCTTCTTCTTCATTAATGATGCCATGTTTTTATTTTGGTTTGGTTTTTATATTTTTATTTTTATACTTATTTTATTGATTGATTGTATTATTTTTTATTTCTGAATTATTTTATTTTAATTCCTATTTTCATCATTAATTGTCACTTGTGTCTTGATGTGCTGTGTCACGCTAAACGGTCATTAATTCATTGTGCATTTTCTGTCTATATTGGGCCACCAAGATACAGGCTGTGCCTAGTTTGGGGCCCACGGTTACTTCTACTTATGCACTCTGTTAATTATCATTGTTTCTGTTTGTTTGATCTTAACTTGTGTGTGCCAATAAATTGATTTATTATTATTTCCTTTATTCAATTATATACATATAAATTACATTTTTAAATATTTCTAAACAAATTAATATTAAAAAAACATTTAAAAATATAAAAAATAGTGGTCCGCCGGTATCGGGAGCAGGGTCCAAGCTACCGGTGGTTAGGGCTCCAGAGACAGGAACCTCCTCACAATGCGAGCCGTATCGAGGAGTCAAGGATCAAGAGATCAAGGGCCTTCTGAATCAGGCCCTTGATCCAACCGCCTAAGGAGAGCCTCGAGAGATGTTCGTCGAGGCTTTTGGCTATAAGGCCATTGGCCGTCACAACAATCGGCACAATGATAGCCGAGTTCACATTCCACATGTCGACAACCTCGTGTGCCAAGTCGAGATATTTCATTTGTTTCTCTTTCTCAGCTTTCATGAGGTTCTCGTCATGTGGGATGGTAACATCGATTATCATTACGCGGCGCGCTGATCGGTCTATCACCACTATGTCAGGTTTATTGGCGACAATAGTCCTGTCAGTGATGATAGGCCGATCCCAGTACAGCGTGACATGGTCTTTCTCGAGAACTGGGTCGGGCACATACTTGTAGTACGGTACCTCAGATTCCACAAGTTTATATTTCAAGGCAAGTTGCTGGTGAATAATCCTGGCTACTTGGTTATGCCTGTGCAAGTACTCGCCGTTAGCCAGACGAGAACAACCAGAAATAATATGTCTGATGGACTCGCCCGGACGGTGGCATGCCCGACACACGTCAACCGTCCCGTCCTTCATAATATATTTCCCGTAGTTGTTCGTCAACATAACTTCGTCCATAATCGCACAGACAAAACCTTCAGTTTCCCCAAAGAGGTGACCGAAACGTAGCCAGGACACGGATGCTAGAAAATCTACATCGGGCCCATGAAGAGCCCGGTAGAAGCGCCCGTGAAGCTCCTTGCCTTGCCATACTTCCTTGCGGTCATCGGTAGTAAGTACTACAGGTTTGCGCCAGTTCTCTTTAGCCATGGACAGCGGGGTGAGGCCCTTGTCCACTGCGACCACATCTCGGTGCATAGCCACCTCGGTTTTTAAAAAGTATTCTCTGAGACTGCATAACTCGCGGTTGTGGAGCGTCTTCGCGTTTAAAAAGCCTCGACCCCCGCACTTCCGCGGGATATACAGTCTCATCACCGATGATCGTGGGTGATGCATCCGGTTTGCAGTGAGCAGTGTACGGACTCTCCTATCCAGGGTATCAAGTTCGGTCTGAGTCCATTTGAGTATGCCGAAAGAGTACATTAAAACCGGCATGACCCAACCGTTGAAGGCCTTGTTCCCGCCCGAAAGAAGACTATTTAATACCTTCTTCAGGCGACCGAAGAAGCGCTCTTTCAACGATTGCTTCATGTCAGTTACGTTAATGCCTAACGCTTCCGACATACCCAAATATTTATAGCTTTCGGATGAGGAGAGGGATCTCAGGTGTATGGAATCCGAGAGCTGAATTCCCTCGGATTCCATAATCTCCCCTCGCTTTACATAAATGACTGCACATTTGTCCACACCAAATTCCATCCTGATGGCGCTACTAAAAGTTTCAGTTACTTTCAGTAACTCCATCAGTTGCAATTTGTTGGGGGCAAAGAGTTTCAGATCATCCATGTAAAGAAGGTGAGATATGACCTGACCATCTCTCCTCAACCGGTAGCCTAAGCCTGAATCCTCCAGCAATGTGCTTAGAGGATTCAGGGCTAGACAGAACCAAAGTGGACTCAGACTGTCGCCCTGGAATATTCCCCTTTTAATCCATACAGGTTCATCATTCCCCTGAATCTGTCGACATCCTGGATATCGAAGGACCGTCCTCCATTGCCCCATACACGACTTAAGGAAGGCGCGTAGAGTTGTATCTATCTTGTACAACTCTAGCACCTTCAAGAGCCATGTATGTGGAACAGAGTCGTAGGCCTTCTTATAATCTATCCAGCATGTCGACAGATCCTTGCAGGATCGACGAACCTGTTGGCTAATGGCCATGTCGATGAGGAGTAGCTCCTTAGTACCGCGGGACCCATTCCAACATCCATTTTGAGAGGCAGACATATTGGAGTTATTGTCAATGTGTGTATTAATTTTCACTCTCAAAATGGATGTAAGAAGTTTATAGACTGTTGACAAACATGTTATCGGTCTATAATTCTTGGGTTCCGCAGGACTACCTGACTTATGGAGCAGGTGGGTAATACCAGTTGTTAGAAATTGCGGTAGCGACCCAGACTCTAAGGATGACTGGAATTGAGATGCTAGGCAAGTGTGTGAACTACTTAGCCATTTAAGCCAGAAGTTGTGCAGTCCGTCCGGTCCCGGTGATTTCCAGTTCGGTAACGGACGAACTGCTCTGGCTACGTCTATCGGCATAATTGAAATTGGTTCCATTTCTGGAATAGATTCACACACTCGCTCAACATGTCGCATCCAGTCAACCTCAGTATGACAGACGGGTACCGACCAGATGCTGCGCCAGAAAGAACTCGTGGTGGCATCATCCGGGCGGCACACGTCCATCATATTTTGATCAGGTCGCTCCCAAGCTCTGTATACCCACTTCTCATCGCTCTGGAACATGCGATTCTGCGAGTATCGATCAACGCGCCGCTTATACCGCCGAATACGATTGGCCCATGCATAAACTTTCTGCTTCAGGAAGTCGATGCGCTCTGTAACACGGGACATGAATTCTTGAGGACTAATTTCAGTCCCCGAGAATGCCCGCCTCACAAAGCGCATCACACGTGGTCGTGTATTGCCCTCCCTGAAGCAGTGTAGTTTGCCGATAAGTACCCTGGCCCCGTCGATACGGCGCTCGATCCTGCGCTGCCAGGCTGGTACGGCTGGTTTTGATCGAGTAGCTACGTCACAATTTGGGAACTTGACTTTAGCTAAACGACATGCCGCAACAGCCCCACAGTACAGGATCGAGTGTGTATCAACAAGGTCCTCGCTACTCGCGAATATATTCTTGAGTTGCGAGTCCAGGGCACACATCAGCGCCCTATTTTTTTATGCTTGGGTAACCGTGGTAATCGGGGCCTAAGTTCGGTAGGAGTGGACCGATACTCGCGAAGCGCATCCTCCAAAGCGCTCCTCAATCGGTCGTTGCACTGGCTACTTACCATAGCAACCCTATCATCTTCCTCTTCAACAATAGAACTAGAACGCATTGGGATTGCATCAATAGCTGACGTTCCACGCGTCGGTGACTGAGGCAAGATGATACGATTGCCTCTGAGCGCAGCCTATCGAGTGCGGCGTCGTCCAACATGTGATTGCGTTGGATGACCCGCACCTGATCCGACAGTCGTTGGGCCGAGACGTTGACGGTTGGTTCCAGTTCCTGGAACAGAGACAGCATCCTAACACGGTACGCAGTGAGGTTAGTTCCCCCCTCTGTAGACCCGTAGTATGCGCGCATGACGTTCTCGTTTATTGATTGAGTCCATCTCATGCGCTGCACACAACCACCGGCAGCGGGGACCCGGCTCGGGGCCGGATGGCCCCTAAGTCCCAAGCTTCTCGGTGGCCGGCCTCTCCCCTGCCGACGTACAGGTGTTGGCGACGTCGGCGGAGAGAAATACTCGTCGCTCGAGCTCGACGCGACTGCCACGGCCGGTATCACAGCACTCACGACGGGGCTGGATTCCGGCGGCGGCGAGGCGGAGCTGAGCGACGGGTCCGGAGGTGGTAGGCGTGCACGTCGACCAGCTGATCTCGTCAACATTATTGTTTCATCTCATCCCATTTTTTATTAGTCCGATTTTAGATATGACATACGTCATTGTTGATCACAGTTTTTTTTCTATGGTGTTTATTGGTAAAAAAAAAGGCTTCATTTCACTGTGTACTATTTAGAAACGGAAAAAATATAATATATAAAAGGTAGATTAGGTTCCAGACTGTTTAAAATAATTATTTATCAACGAAAATTATGGAATGAAATTTACAAGACGTCTTGACGTTTACCATTATTATTTCCTTCATTTATTTTCTTTACATATTATATACATTTTTAAATATTTTTAGTAACAAAGATTATATAAAAAACATTTAAAAATATAGAAAATAGTAGCCCACCGGCATCGGGAACAGGGTCCGAGATACCGATGGTCAGGGCTCTTGAGTGAGGAACCTCCTAACAATACGCGCCGTGTCCAGAAGTACTGCTTTCTGAATCAAGCCCTTGATCCAGCTGCCTAGCGAGAGCTTCCTCAGATGTTCGTCGAGGCTATTGGCTATTAAGCCATTGGCCGACACGACTATCGGCACAATGACTGCTGTACTCACGTCCCACATGTCGACAACCTCGCGAGCCAAATCTAGATATTTGAATTGTTTATCTTTCTCTGCTTTCACGAGGTTCTCGTCATGCGGAACCGTTATGTCAACAATCATTGCGCGACGCACCAATCGATCTATCACCACAATGTCAGGCTTATTGGCAACAATAGTCCTGTCAGTGATGATAGGTCGATCCCAATACAACGTGATATTACCATTATCGAGAACTGGGTCGGGCGCATACTTATAGTATGGCACTTCTGATTCCACAAGGTTGTACTTCAAAGCAAGTTGCTGGTGGATAATCCTGGCAACGAGGTTGTGTCTATGCAAGTACTCTCCGTTAGCCAGACGAGAACACCCAGAAATAATATGTCGGATCGATTCTCCCGGACGGTGGCATGCCCGACATATGTCAACCGTGCCATCCTTCACAATGTATTTCCGGTAGTTATTCGTCATCATAACTTCGTCCATTATTGCACAGACAAAACCTTCGGTTTCCCCAAATAGGTCACCGAAGCGCAGCCAAGATACGGACGCTAAGAAGTCTACATCGGGCCCATGTAGGGCCCGGTAAAAGCGTCCGTGAAGTTCCTTGCCCTGCCATACCTCCTTGCGGTCATTAGTGTCTAATACTCTAGGCTTGCGCCAGTTCTCATTAGCCAGGGAGAGTGGGGTGAGGCCCTTGTCCACTGAGACCACATCTCGGTGCATCCCCACGTCGGCTTCTAGGAAATATTCCCTGAGACTGCATACCTCACGGTTGTGCAGGGTCTTAGCATTTAAGAAGCCACGACCCCCACACTTCCGCGGGATATACAGTCTCATCACCGACGACCGTGGGTGATGCATTCGATTTGCGGTCAGCAGCGCGCGGACCCTCCTATCCAGGGCATCAAGTTCCGTCTGAGTCCATTTGAGTATGCCGAAAGAATACATCAAAACCGGCATGACCCAACCGTTGAAGGCGCGCACCTTGTTTCCGCCTGACAAAAGACTGTTTAGCACCTTATTCAGGCGGCCAAAAAAGCGTTCCCTCAACGATTGCTTCATGTCGGCAGTATTGATACCTAATGCTTCCGACATACCCAAATACTTGTAGGATTCTGTTAAGGAGAGGGATCTAAGGTGTATGGAATCCGAGAGTTGAGTTCCCACGGATTCCATAATCTCCCCTCGCTTTACATGCATGACTGCACATTTGTCCACACCAAATTCCATCCTGATGGCGCTACTGAAGGTTTCTGTTACCTTCAGTAGATCCATCAGTTGCAAATTGTTGGGGGCAAAGAGTTTCAGATCATCCATGTAAAGAAGGTGAGATATGACCTGACCACCTCTCCTCAACCTATAGCCTAGACTTGAACCCTCCAGCAGTGTGCTGAGAGGGTTCAAGGCTAGACAAAACCACAATGGACTCAGACTATCACCCTGGAATATACCGCGTTCGATCCTTATCGGTTCGCTGTTCCCCTGGATCTGTCGACATCCTGGATAGCGAAGAACCGTTCTCCAGTGCCCCATACATGACACCAGGAAGGTACGCAGAGTTGCATCTACTTTATACAACTCCAGCACCCTCATGAGCCATGTATGAGGCACAGAATCATAGGCTTTCTTGTAATCTATCCAACATGTAGACAGATCCTTTCGGGAGCGGCGAACCTGTTGGCTAATGGCCATATCAATGAGGAGCAGCTCCTTAGTACCGCGGGACCCATTCCTACATCCATTCTGAGAGGCAGACATGATAGAATTAGTCTCAATATGTTGATTGATTTTAGCTCTCAAAATGGATGTAAGAACTTTATAGACCGTTGGAAGACAAGTGATTGGTCTATAATTTTTGGGCTCCGCAGTACTACCTGATTTATGGAGCAGGTGGGTAATTCCTGTCGTCAAGAACTGGGGCAGCGACCCTGACTCTAGGGCTGATTGAAACTGGGACGCCAAGCAAGTGTGCGATCTTTGGAACCACTTAATCCAGAAGTTGTGCAGTCCGTCCGGCCCTGGAGACTTCCAGTTAGGTAACGGACGGACTGCACGAGCTACGTCTTGGGGGCTGATGATGATTGCCCCCATTTCTGGTATTGGATCACACGCTTGTTCAACCTCCCGGGTCCAATCGCCCTCAGTGTGACTGACAGGCACCGACCAGATGCTGCGCCAGAATGAACACATGGCGTCATCATCCGGCAGACCCGTGTCAGTCACACTTTGGTCTGGTCGCTCCCAAGCCCGATATACCCACCTTTCATCGCTTTGGAATGTGCGATTCTGAGTGTATCGCTCCACTCGCCGTTTGTACCGACGAATACGGCTTGCCCATGCACAGATCTTCTGCTTCAGGAAGTCGATACGCTCTGTGACGCGGGCTAAGTAATCTCGAGAACTAATATCGGTTCCCGAGAATGCCCGCCTCACAAAGCGCATCACTCTAGGACGAGTATTGCCCTCCCTGAAGCAGATTAACTTGCCGATGAGTGCTCTAGCCCCACCGATACGCCTCTCAATCCTGCACTGCCAAGCTGGAACAGCTAATTTTGGTCGTGTAGCTCTGTCGTTGTTGGGAAATTTAACGTGAGCTACACGACATGCCGCTACAGCTCCACAGTACAATATTGAGTGGGTATCGGCGAGGTCTTTGCTGCTGTCAAAGCAGGTTGACAGCTGCGAATCTAGAGCACACACCAGCGCCTTATTTTTCTTGTGCATTGGCAAACGAGGTAGACGTGGTCTAAGTTCAGGTGGTGTGGAACGGTACTCCCGGAACGCACCCTCCAAAGCGCTCCTCAATTGTACGTTGCATTGGCTACTCACGGATATAACTTCGTCATCCTCTTCACCACCGCGGTCGGATCGCGGCAAAGCACTGGGTACATTTTGCTGCTGTACCGCGATCATTGGCGAAGCAGGCGGAACTGGGTCACTCCGTGAATCGAGGCGTAGTCGATCAAGTACGGTGTCATCTAACATATGGTTACGCTGGATGACCCGCACCTGATCCGACAGTCGTTGTGCTGACACGCTGATAGCTGGTTCAAGCACCTGAAACAGAGAGAGCATCCGACCACGGTATGCAGTCAAGTTGCTTCCCCCCTCAGTAGCCCCATAATATGCGCGCATGACGTTCTTATTAATGGACAGAGTCCATCGCATGCGCGACACATTTCCACCGGCAGCGGGGACCCTGTTCGGGGCCGGTTGGCCTCGAGGTCCCAAGCCCGCTGGTGGCCGTCCTCTTCCTTGTCGTCGTGGTGGAGGTGGTGGTGTCGACGGCGGGGAGAAAAACTCGTCGCTCGAGCTCGACGCAACTGCAGCGACCGGTGACACGATGCTCACGGATGTGGCGCGTCCCGGCGGCTGCGAGGCGGAGCTGAGCGACGAGCCCGGAGATGGTGGGTGTGCCTGTTGCTTTGCCCGGCTTCTAGTCAACATTCCTGGGTATTTGACGCTTCAATATTCCTGCATTATTATTTATGTTCGAATTTCGTAGGTACTCGTTCCAAATTATTTAATTCCATTTTAGTTTTTTTTTTCTTGTATTTTGATTGTCCAAAACATATATAAAACAATTAAATTTGTCGAAAAATATATAAAATTATTGAATTGCAGAAAAAAGATTGCGTCACTTTGACACCCGGGCCACAGATATTTATTATTATTATTATTTAGTGTGGGACGCAACTTGCGTCGATACTCTTGCGCCGTCCCATCTTCCAAGCTCATCGTGCTGTGCTGGCGCTGCCGCTGCGGCTGCAGAGAACCTCAAGCGGCGTAAATATAGTAACCTTATTGGTAACTATATTTTCGAGCCGTTTGGGGTTGAAACTCTAGGACCGTGGGGTCCAAGTGCTCACAGCCTTTTCAAGGACATTTCAAAATTTTTTTTTTTTTTTTTTAGGTATGACCACTCGCAGCGCAACAACTCTACTGAGGTTAAAGCTGCTTAACCGGACTTCAAATCGCTTAGTTGACACTTCCCGTGACCCAAGGGCTGGCTTTTACCTTGGCCAAAGGCTTAGCATTGCCATACAACGTGACAACGCCGCCAGTCTCTTGGGTAAATTACCAGTTGATAGCGTTGCGGAGTTTTTTGCCACCATTTTTTAAGTTTATTTTAAGTTAGTTACTTTAAGTTATTTTAATATTAATTCGTTGAATTTCAAGAAATCCATTAATTTATATATTTTTTTAATCTCACCGTCGGTTATTTTTTTTTTAACTTTCTTCTCCACACCTCTAGGAACTAAATAAAAAAGTTCCTTGAAAATCCGCTCACTATAGACATCGTTCCACCGTTTGAGTATTTTTGGTAAATAATTGCACTCGGTTGATGCCTTGGTCGGCAAAGTTCCATTAATATCGTCTAAGCATGGAAACTTCCACGGAATCATCATCATCATTTTCCTGGGTCGGCGCAGCAAAAATAATATCTTCTTCTTCCGTAATTGAAACTTCCAAGGACTCGTAAAAAAAAATGTAAAAGTCTATGGATAACAGACGTGACAGTGCATGAAGTGCCGTTGGTTGCCTTTGCTGTCGGTCCTGTCAGTGACTTGGTCGTCCTATGACGGCTGCTGCAGCGTTGCCAGACCGTACCAAAAAGTACAGTTTTCCGTACTATTCATCACACAATCGTACCACAACCGTACCTCAGTGTAGACCGTACCTTTTTCGTACCTTTTCTATACTAGTGATTTATTTTTCACTACAAAGGGTAAAAAAAAACAAAAAAAAAAACGCAATCTCCTGTTTTTTTCGACATTCTGAATTTGCGTTTAAAAAACTTTTTTCTTTAAAATACTTTTTGTTCCTATAAATATACATAGATAATAATATCGCTTCATATCTGAACTTCCTCATCACATTATTCCTATGATAAATTATTATCAAAAAAAATATTTATTCATTGCATCATTAACGAATTTAAAGACTTTACTTCATTCTATAATTGATTTACAAATGAATTTGTTCGATATTGGCAATCGGTAATAATGTTCTACTTTACCATATCCCTTTGAATATTCGATTCCCTATCGCTTTTTTTCCAACTTATGGTCGCATACAGCGTTGGCTGTATGCGACCATAAGTTGGAAAAAAAGCGAAGAAGAAAAAAACTGATCTAGTTCTTGCAGAAGTATCCCGACCCAACCGTACCTTGAAGTTAAAAACCGTACCTTTTCAGAAAGCCATCCGTCCATTTTTGGGAAATCATACTGGCAACACTGGGCTGCTGTCATTCTATCATCCATCAGTCGCAGAAATGGCTTCGGAGTTATTGTTTGTACCGTTTAAAAAAAGTTCAGATATAGATATTGTGAAACCATTGAAGAATTTGATACATGCGACATACAACACCGGCGAACACCATGAGGACTATACGGAAGCCCTCAACGAGCTCAGCCGGCTGAGAGCCAACGCCATTTGGAAAGTGTTCGAGAAGTCGTCGCTGGACGTAATCTACAAGTAAATACAGTATTTATGTCGCATGAGTCACCCAACACAGTTGAATCATTGCTTAGCAGACTAAATAGGCACAACTTATAATGATTACTGATCTCTGGTGATTTTATTACTAATAGTCGAAGGTGTTAAAAAATGATGTCATCCTAACACGCACACTAACAAGGGAGTTGTTAAACAAACGATGTGAACAATTAGTGCTTGGCGTAACGTGTACGGAATGTGAGCGGTGTGCTTGTGCTTGCAGCTACCATGACCAGCTGGCGTCCCTGGAATCCAAGATCCCGCCGCAGGAGGTGCAGATCCCCTTCAAGTGGAAGGATGCCTTTGACAAAGGCTCCTTGTTCGGAGGCCGGATGAGTCTCAGTAAGTGACATTAACTGCAATACTTCTATTTATCTGAATTTCCACTGGCAAAACATTGTATTCAAAATTCAAGTGAATTGGTTTCTTCTAAGCAAGCAAGCTTCACATCATCATTCAATGTCAAGTCTATTTAATATAAAAAAATAAAACATAAGATAAATTGTCTGAAAATTTGTTCCTCTCTCTCCTCTTAGCTGAGTTTTATTAAGATTAGAACATGTTTCTATAAGAATCTTTTGTCAATGGGCTAAACAGTTAGTAGTATGCAGAAGTCAATGTGATCATTTTTGCATTGAATATGGAAACCTGTGGTAATTGATTGCTGTAACCATACATTACATTTAAGTTCAGCCATTAATACATTTGTTTTTGCTAGTGTAATAAAAGACCAAAATCTAGAGATAAATGATTACAAATTAAAACAGCAGAAGTCTAAGAAAACTCTCCTTCCACTTTATTTCTGTAAATGAACTAACATCCAAATTGAAATGTCCAAAAATCCAAAGGATTTCTCTTTTCTATTTGCCACTATACTCAAAAAGCAACCAGTAGCCAGTTTATAAAAAACACAAGGATAAAGTTGAATGAAACTTTATTTATTTCAGGAAAATTTTAAATTGTGTTTGATAGATTACTATACATCATAATTAATATAAATTCTAAAGTAACATGCAATACTAAAAAACATGCAGCAATAATTAAAAACAAAACAAACAAGACTAAAAAAATACATGATTACCAAAAACAATAAATAGCAAAATTTTTTTACAGGTCTACTGAGTACAAATTTCTATCCAACAGAAATGCTTTTAGCTTAGCCTTAAAAGAGCAAGTGTGAAACCAAGATTTTTAAGTCCACTGGCAGTCTATTAAATATTTGTACAGCTTGGTAATGAGGGCTATGCTTGAATTTTGAAATTAGGTACAACTTTATTTTTAAAATCCTTCCTACGAGTGCTTTCCCTAGCTGTTCCCTCGAACGACTCGAATTTATGGACATATTTTTTAAAATTAACTAACAAAACAAGTATGTATAAGCTAGGCAATGTTAGAATATTTAAACGCATAAAATGAGATCGACAGCTTTCTCTTTGTGAAATTCTGACAATTGTATGTATAGCTCTTTTTTGGAGAATGAAGGCTTGTTGAGGATTATAACCATAGCTTTCCCCCAGAACTGTATACTGTATCGAAGTCTGGATTCAACAAGAGCATAATATAAGTATGTACCATCTTTAACTGTTCCATATTTATTTTGTTTCTCTTATTTTGTATTTCCTCAGCGCATAACACGCAGATCATATAGTGGAGTCTATGTGTGCTAGCTCCTTTTGCCAGTTCAGCGAATCTAAATGGATACCCAGAAATTAGACATCTGTCACTAATTCCTCTTATCACTGTTGAGGGTTATATCCATATTATCCTTATTGCCTGCAGTGGTCCGAAACAACATGATGTTCGTTTTTTTTTATAGTTATTATTAATCTATTTGTATTAAACCAACACTGGAATGATGCCAATGCAGTATTGACCTTTTCTGTCAGTTCACCAATACTTTTCGCCCCTGCTAGAGCGTTAGTGTCATATCATCAAAATTGCCCCCTTGCCCCCTTTCTCCCCCCTTTAGACGGCGGATCTCGGAAGTTAAGAGTCTGCACATTTTTTTTAAGATTCATAAAGAGGGGCCCAGAGTTGATCAAAATCATTTTTAAAAAAACCCCTAAAAGAAGTAAAAATTAAAAAAGGGGTTTTTTTAATTTTTACTTCTTTTAGGGGTTTTAGAAGTTTAAGATTTACCACCACAAGCACGCGAGATGCTTGCACTTCGCGCAACACGCTAATACTATTTATAGCTCAATTACCACTGACTCACTCACTGACTCATTGACATAATTGTTCTCTCACATGGTGGATGGGGAGGGGGGTAAATTTTGAGAGATTCGTAAACAAGTAACTCTCACGAGTAAGGGAAAAGTGCTACCCCCCTCCCCATTTTGCCCCCCTTCCCGCCCCTCCCTATCGCATCTCGGAAACTAAGAGACCCGTGTTCTATTTTTTTTTTACGGATTCGTATAGAGGAGACTCGGAAAAGTAAAAACCATTTTTCAAAATTGCCCCCCCTTTCCCCCCTTCACCCCTCCCCCCCACCGTATCTCGGAAACTAGGACACGTAGCGACGTTTTGTTTTTTTTACTATACTTTATTTTTGAGAGGCGTAGAAATTGTATATAATAGCGTAACGAAGGTTGAGTGTGTGAAGCGTCCCCCCGGGTTATGTTTGCTCGATAATATATTTACTAGCTGACCCGCGCAACTTCGTCTGCGTGCGTGCGTGCGTACAAAAAAGGAAGAGAGGTTAGAGAGAGTTTGCGTCAACCTTAAAAGTTAGACATATGGCCATTGCGGATATTTTTTAGAGCTTTTTAAGAGGGACAATTCCGATATACATGATAATTGCGTAACTTTAACCGATCACGCACAACGGAAGATCTCAAAAGGAGTAAATCCCTATTATATACTATTACCGATGGATAATCATCAAATGACCCCTCCCACTCTGGACGGAGCGGAAGGGAGTGTCAGACTTGTACTGACTAAAATCCATCCACGTTTCTTCTTTTGCCCTTTGCGTTCCCGGGCCGCCGTATCTCTTTCGAACAGTCCCGCAACCCTATCTCTCGTCTCTATCGTTTGACCGTCGATGACAGTCATACTTCAGCAAGGCCTAAAGTTCTCATCAAGGTGCATGAAATGAGCCCAAACACGTTATTGTTGCTGCAAACTCTTGAGGACCTCTTGCAAGTGCCTTCCGTCTCCAACGTCAGACCTTCGATGACGTCATACTCCAGCTAGATCTAAAGTTCTCATCAAAGTGCAGGAAATGAGCCCGAACACGATTTCTCAATTTAAAAAACAAAAGATCATGCTTATCGGACTTCTCTGTAAAGAGTTATGCGGCGTCAGGTCTCAGGTCATACATAAAATAAAAAAATATAGACGCGTCGAATTGAGAACCTCCTCTTTTTGTTTCGTTGGTTAAAAAACCAAGCTTCAGACATTTGACACGGGCGAGGGTCATTCTTTCACGGAAAACTTAACACCGCGATTCAGAAAATGGAGTGAAATTAATAGCGCCATCTATCGAACACGAAATTAAGCCGCTAAAATATAATGCATGTAAAGCGATAGAACACACACTCTACAGGGTTATAGCGTCATGTAGACTAATCTAGAGTACTTTTTGCTATAAGAACTTTTTTGTAAAGCTGGTCAACCGATTTAAAAGTTATCTTGTGAGCACTTTTTTATTAATTAGTACCATTTTGGTGCAATAGATGTCGTTGCATGTATCTTACACAATGATGGTAAGTTCTTCTTGAACACTTTAAATTCATAAATCTTTTGATAGAGAGCACTGATTACAATGAAACAAAAACTAAAACCACTTAGTTCCGCACAATATTTGTGCATTGAATCTAATCACATTGGCTTTCCCAACAACATGAACGCCCGCCTCGCAGCGCGCGCGGGTCATTATTTTGAGGAGGAGGAGGAGGAGTTATTACTCCGCATCAAAATAATGACCCGCGCGCGCTGCGAGGCGGGCGAGATATCACAGTTTTAAAATATTAAAACTGTGATATCTCATAAGGTAGTCATTGAATGGTGTAAAGGGCAGTTTTGGTTACAATTGAACGCTTAAGATGACTAATATATTTATTTTGGTAAGTATTAATACTAAGTCGGTAAAAACACCTTTGCAAATAAAGCATTATTTTTACCAAATTTTAAAATCCTAGAAATGGTTATTGTTAGTCAACCTTAAAAGATAGGCATGTGCTGTCGCGGTCTTTTTTTTAGACATTTTTAAGAGGAATAATTCCCTTAAACATTATTTTTGTGCAACTTTAACCGTTTAACCAGCGCACGCAACGGAAGCTCTCAAAGATAATAAATTTTCCCCGTTTTTGCAACATTTTTCATTGATGCTCAGCTCCTATTTATTGAAGCGTGATGATATATAACCTATAGCCTTCCTCGATATATAAGCTATCCAACACTAAAAGATTTTTTTAATTCGAACCAGTAGTTCCTCAGATTAGCGCGTTCAAACAAACAAACAAACTCTTCAGCTTTATAATATTAAGGATTAAGGATAAGGATTAAGGATAGATAAGTATAGATATGATTGAGTACCTACACTTTCATGAACATAGTTACCAGTATTTGTGCATAAAACTCTTTTCATTTTACTCCTTTAGTTACCCACTTTAACTGTGATCCCCTTTTCAATTTGATTTTTATTTCCCGTTTTTTGTAACTTTTGCGTAACTAGTATTAAAATGTCTCAAAAATTAATTCCCATTAAACTCCAATTTTGATTCAATAGTCTGGCCTTAAAAGATATACTATTTCTGCAAGTAAAGATTCTTGTATTAATTATTTTTTTTCGTCTAATTTAAAATAATGTTAGAAAATACTAGTAAAAATTCACCCAATTGTTGTGCTCCATGTCCGTCTCTTAAACCATTGTGGTCAATTTCACTTCCTAACACCAGTTCTTCGTGTCAGTGGCGTGCAGTGGTTCTCAGCGGAAGGTAGGCCACTCTAAGATGACCCTCAAAGTACTCACATCTATTGATATATTCACTTACCCTTCCGGGCCCACCGCACCCACCCCTTGTGTTTTTAGTAAGCGTATGAGAAACAACGCGATCTAGCTTAAATATCAGGAATTTCAATGGAATTCTGTCAATACAAGAACGAAGGATGTCGCTCCGCTACAAAAAATTCTAAAAAATAAAACAGAGTGCGCTGTAAACAAAAAAAAAGGTAGAGTTTTCTGACCGGAATATTTGAAAAACAAACCTTTAAAATAAGCCTATTTAAACCAAAGCTATAAATACAAGAACTCCGCATTAATCAAGGTTCAAATCACGATTTTCTGACAATGCAAACAGAAGAAAGATTAATTTGAAATGACGATGAATTTTAGGTTAATTCTCGTAATTCGGGTACCTACACATCTTTCTTTGGACACAACTTGAATCTTATCATTAAACGATTTTGAATACTTACTGTTTTTAACTTTTAACAAACACACTAACAGCGCAAACTTCACAACAGAACACCATTTCTAAGTTAATAAACAAATACAACAAATAATATTTACACTACTATACGTTTCAAAACGAATTACAAACGTCAGATATTATAAAAATCAAAACACTGAAGATCGCGAAATAAATTTTGCCAGTCACATGAAACAAATATGGCTTCTAAGAAAAATACAATTGTTATTTTGTCGATAAAAAAACACTACCAAATATAATTGCATCACTGCATACCGTTTTAGCCGGATAATACTTTGTGGGGCAGTCAATCAGTGGCCAGCTACACTCGCAGGAGTTTACGCCCTATTTACTATGTGTGCCGTTCATATACACGAAAATACGCATCAGTGTGCGTAAATTTATCAATGGAAATTAGGCCGGGTGCGGCCTTGCCTAGACGGCCGGGAGCGAGCGTCGTAGTATTTATCAGTTACGTCACACGGCTGCGACAAGTTGCTATAAGTATTATAACAGGAGTTTTTTATTTTTTATTAATATAGTTATAATAAATGCATTTGTTGCGTTGTTGGTAGGAATGGTAGGGTAGGCTAGGCCTAATTGCCTCTATGGACGGCACGCCCCTGCTTCGTGTAGGTTCGTTATGATATTGTCTAACCAGGAATACGAGTTGTTACGAATAAATGTGGGGGGCTATCAAATAGACATCTAAAATTGTAACATGCCAACAGACTCAAAAACTCTGCACGTTTTTTGTTTTTAATAGACTTCCAAAAGGAGGAGGATATCAAGTCGTCTGTTTTCTTTTTTTGCTCTCGGAGCTAGTTCGGTTTAAAGACATTTATTTCTCAAAAGAACAAATTACAGTTCACTTAAAGAGAAACTTAACTAAATTAACAATAGGTTGTAGTTTTCATTACGATACATTAAGTTAACATTATAATTTCCGGAAATAATGCATTTCTTAATGAATAAAAACTCAAGCAGTAGTTCCATTTTCTTCTTAAACATATCAAAATCTTTATCATTAGGGTTACGATACACACAACATACATACACTCCAGTTGTGCTATCCCTTTTGCAGCACACCTCAAAACTCTCTACGGCGTACAGTCTAGCAATTGCAATGACAGATATGACAGTAGAGATACTGTCCTATCTGCTTGAGCTAAGATTAGGCTCCCTCCTCTCTTTTTCTTAATTCGTGTATTATAAGACGCTAATTTGTAACCATCTAAGTTAAAAGAAGTTATTGACACACTACTTAAGAAATGCTCAGTCAAGCATAGATTGTCTACTTTTGTCCCAAGAGTATGTATAAAGGGTGTAAGAAGACCCTTAAAGAAGCCGAAAGTCACTTGTTCTCCACGTTTTTTTTTTTTTTAATTCATGTTTTTAATGTAAGATTTTTACTTTAAACACCTCCACGACCCCCGTACTATTCAATTCATCCATCCACATGATCATAATGTTTTGAGACGGGAACACCCAAATACTCCCAAATATTTTATTCCGAATTTCAAAAGTCCGAAATTCATAATACCTAAGAATTATAATATCTATTATTAAAAATCACGAAATTTATTTTACCGAAAGTCGTAAATGCGATTTGTTAGTTTTCCGATTTTCATACGTTCGAAGAATCAAATGCTTGAAGGGCTCTCAGTCCGAAAAACGACATTCCGATTTTCAATATTTCGAAAACTACTAAAATTAAGATTCTGAATCACTTTTCCGAATTTAATTTGTTCAAATTTGATTTTATCGAAAACTATTGACCGACGTCTTTTTTGCTGTAAGCATTATTTGACATATACAGCCTGTCATATACAATGTGTAACAGAATAAACGCACAACCTCATAAGGGGTCATTGTACTCATCATTATGAATAACTTTCACTATGAGACCAACACTGAAATCGCGAAAAAAAAGTCGACTGCCCTATACATTTCTGTGCGCATAATTCAACAAAATGTACTGAACAGCTGTTTTGTTTTTCGCGGTTTCGGGACTGGTCCCATACTGAAAGTTGTTCATAATGATGAGTACAATGACCCCTTAAGAGGTTGTGCGTTTATTCTGTTACACATTGTATAGATATATGTATAGACATACATTTTTTAAAAGTCAACATATTGTGCTACAAAATTTTGTGACAGAAACGAATCGCTGCAAAACTGATTTCACGCAGTCTTGTCTGCCCCATCCTAGAGTGTAATTTAAGCCCGCGACGGAATAAAGTTTCTCGTATTTATGTAGTTTACACTTTTGAGTGCATTACACTGAGTCCTACCGTAAAACGCGATTTTTCATCAACAAAAAAAAGTCTCTTCCCAGCAATAATTTTTGCGTAAAGTTACTTAGTTTGATGTACAGAATGCTTGCTTGACGGCTTCGTGAAGGGTCTTGTTACACCCAGTATAGGCTTCTAATTCGTTTGGCTTGTTAGAAATACCACATAAATTCTGGTGAAAGATTATTTTTGTACAGTTCATTGGGACAATATTTACATTGTTAGTACATTTTGCAGATATATCACTGCTACTATTCATGAAAAAAATCTGATTGTAGAGTTAAGTCGTTTGTTTTTATCGCTGTATCAACATCATCAGTCCGAACCCTAACACTTTTGAAAGAAATTGTTTATACGCTAGCATTCTTTGTAGACTGTTGACTACTCCGTCTTACTAGATTTTCATAATAATATGTTTGATAATTGTATTTACATATATGTAGAATCTGCCTATGTATTAATCTACAAGCATGCAGTTTATTTACGTAAAGCCTGTAAACATCACTATGTGACGAAAGAAAGGTAGAAGTTGTACAATTAACGCTCTTTCCATTTAGAGAGTCGTGCTTGTTTTGACCTGCCAAAACATTAGTTTGTATATTCATAGAATTGCTAAATTGTTAAGAGCGTAAAAGACAAAGAAAGAGGGTAGACAGATTTGTCTGCTCTTAACAATTTATTTTCCATCCACCGGCATTCTCCAGTTAACCCGCGATCATGGCGCTCGCAACAGCGTCGAAATATCGGGAGCTCAAAATAACAGACAATCACGGAAGATATCCCGTAAGAGACAGTTTATGTATAAAACTTAAAGTTTTCGAAATAAAAAATTGTGGGCGTTTTTGAAAAAAATAAGGGCGGAACCTTCTTCGAAATCTACCCCCACCTGCGGCTTGCCGAAGGGATTTTTTCGATAAATGTACATCTTATGGCCGAAAATGAAACATTTCCTTTGGTGATTAGTTTTTGAGATATGGGACTTTTTCATCAAACTGCAGTAGTAACTTAGTTTTTCATTAACATACTATGAAAAACAAATTTAGTTTTGCTGTTGAATGTAATACAATACCTACAACATATGAATGAGCCTTCAAAATATTTTTATTATATTGTTTGCTGCTACGGAACCCTGTGTGCGTGTGAGTACGACTCGCACTTGGCCGGTTTTTCAGTTACTATTCCTTTAATTCAATGTAAAATTACATTATCTGTACGTAGCACTCCATTAATGTAATAATACGGCTAAAATCAAAAAACCAATAATGGATGTTTAAATACTTTAACGAACGACGCGTGAAATCAGCAGTACACTTCCTGCCTAGCTACAGAGTACATCGAACTCGTCGTCGCGCTTGCCGTTCGCTACGTGCGTTTTGCCACGGTAACGATACATTACCGCGTATGAAAAAATAAAACAAATCAAATTTATTGAATTCCTATAACGTTCCTGAAATAATTTCTTGTACCGGTTATCTTAGTATGATATACTGGATTCACCCCATCCGTCTGTGGAGGGCTGTCTCTTACACCCTGTATATTTACAATACCAGTATTTATTTTTAAATGTATGTATGTTTATTTTACATAGGTATATTTTTCTGTTAAGTTCTAATTTAAATTTTCCTGTTTTGTCTTTTCTACACACTGTCTACATTTCTAATCCAACTTGCCTCTCGCAGGTCTGCTGGAAGAGATTTCGTATAAAATAAGCAGTACCTTTGTGCTCTCTATCTTAATGTAATAAGAGGTTACCTGAAGAGGAGCTTGACTGTAGTGCTCCATTTAAATACTCAAATCAGAAAGTGGCAGTATGTCACTATACACTCTAAACCCTCTACTAAAGATAAAGTTTATAAAAAAATACAATTAGTGATAAAATGATACACATCTGCGCACCAACACGAGCCTAGCGAAGCGCAAGGGCACTACTTCCTCTTCTCGAAACGCTTCGTCGAATTCAACATTAAAAATGGTTTTGGTTTGGCCAAAGACATTCAAATATTCATGAGCGATAAACGGGACAAGACGACGAGAATCGTGATCCAATACTGTTACTACTTGGTAACAAGTCGCTCTGACTAGTGTCATACGTCCGCTTGTCAGGTAGCATATATGTGTCAAAACCGAAAATGTTTGGGATCAAATTTTTTGTAAGAAAATATTCCCAATAAATAAATAAATATCGCTGGACATTACACACAGCGCCATCTAGGTGCCACACTAAGCAACGAGGCTTGTGTGGTGGACACCAGATAGTTGATACTACTACATAGATACTTTTTTGTTTGTAAATACATACTTATTATACATATAAACATCCATGACTCGGAAACAAATGTCCATGCTCATCACACAAACATTTGCTCCTACCGGGATTCGAACCCGGGACCCTAAGAACGTAAGGCAGCCTCGCAACCGCTGCGCCATTCGGGTCGTCCAATGTCCGCTCTATACCTAAATCTTTTAATTCTCTTTGAGTTTGGCATTCAAAAGTTACTTACAGCTTGGCCGCTGAGAGAATGCGTTGCTGACGTCTGTCAGTTGGTCATGATTAGTGATGGGCAATAAGTAACACTATTAATTGATGTTTTTCAACCGACCAGTAACAAGAATAACATTAGCTTTAATACTTGTTTGTCTGGTTTCTAATTTTCTGAATTTAAATAGCGTAAATAAAACAGGAATGCATTAGTAATATTCTGAAATATTTCATATAAAATAAAACAATAACATTTTGAGTAGTTGCAACTGGGTTAAGATTTAACATATTTAATTTGACTCTAATTCGCTTGAAGAGGTGCTGTCTTCATCAGCTTCGCAACGTGCTTTGTTATATAATTATCAATCAAAGTATCAATTCTGTTATCTCGGTCAAAGTTTTCGAAAATTAAATTTTTCGTTTTTCGACGAACTTTGCCCAGTCATCTTTTGTGACTTTCCCGCAGCTTTGATAGATTCATCATCTTCATGCCGAATGGCGGAGAAGTATTTTGCCGGACTGCGTAACCTTTGACTTGACTGCGTATTATTATATAGTTTAACGACAGATAACATTTCAACTGCCTAGTTATTGGCACATCACTAACATTTTGACGTAACCTTGTAACAACGCAGGATGAATTAAAAAATAAAATTGTTTTCTTATTTATTAAACAAAAGCGCGAAATTAAAACATCTATCGTTACTTGATTAAATTATATTGTTTTTAATAATATTATTTGTTAATAGGACAACAAAACGATAGTTATATTTATATCGTAAATTCTTCGCCACTTCAAAGTTACATCGTCCTTTCGCTCACGACCCTGTTAGGAACGCATTCTCTCAGCGGCCAAACTGTAATGGCTGAATTGAATTATTTCACTTTGATTGGGATAGTCAATGGCTGCGTGTGAACTTGGATATGTGCGCGCTATGTTAGCTCATAATGTTTTCAAAACATTTTACAATGGTGCTTCTGTTACTGGATTGAATGAACATTGAGTGTGAAACATGTTCATAATGCACGAGTGTTTCGCAGCAATCAGCTCGCTGGCATACGAGCGCATGTGCATCCTGTTCAACATCGGCGCCATGCAGAGCCTCATCGCGTCGCAGCAGCCAGTGGAGACCGAAGACTCGCTCAAGCAGGCCGCCAAGCTGTTCCAGGTATCTCAAGCGAGTCACACTTAGCTGCGCGTTGAGCCTAGCTTGTAGTCGAGCCTCATTGGGCTGCAGAAAATAATCCTTTAAAAATCAACGTTACCTATGCGACGTAGCAGCCTCTTCAGCCTGAAGCCTATTGTTATGTACATGTTAGAAGCACTGCAGGCGTGAATACTACTTTCCGTCGCATATTCTTCGTAGATGTGCCGCTAGACTACTGAAAAGTCATTAAGTCTTACATAATGCATAAATTAATAATAAAAATAATGTGTGTGCAGCAAGCGGCGGGTGTGTTCTCGTTCCTGAAGGCGAACATCATGATGGCGGTGCACCAGGAGACCACACCCGACCTGCACCCCGAGACGCTGGACGCGCTCGCCAAGCTCATGCTGGCGCAGGCGCAGGAGGTCATCGCCTACAAGTGCATCCGCGGTAAGCCCCTACCTACCCTGAGCCTGCAGTCTCGACGTAGATTGCGATAGCAAAACAACCGAATTCGGTCGCAAAGTCTAAGTGTCTACACTCAAAGTTTGCGATTGTCATTGATATTTTACCGATTTTTGTCCGTTAAAGCTAAAGTAACAAACATCCGATTTAATGAAAATCTAAAACATCCAAAATTATTTCTGATCATCAGGTATCAGATATTTAGTTGTTAGTCCCCAAATTGTGTCAAGTTGCTGATACTGAGGCAAACAGCTCATCATTACGAAAAATCCATTAAATCTCTAATTAGCATATTTCTAGTATGTCTCGGATCACGCTGGCAACATGTAAGACAAATGTAAATTTTGCAATTTGGGTCTATGCATAATATTGTGCCCAGTAGTTGCAGTCTTTATAGATAATTTCTGTTTTGATTTTGTTGGCCGACCAAACGCCAAAAATACATTTGGTCCTACCGGTTATTTGTATGTAGTTGTCCCTGCACCTGAATATACCAAGGATGTTTGGTGTTTATAATAACTCCATTATTACTTTTCTTCCAAAATGTTATTGTTTGTATTTATGGCGTCCTCCAATGATGTCCTAAATGCAGCGACTGGACACTTCATTTCGACTATTGTGTCTTCTCCCTGCACTAGTCCGTCTGGAGTTGCACCCAGAAAAGGTAACTTGTTGTCAATAAAAATACCACAAGGGACTATTTTTTTATTTAATATTAAATAGTGATGACAGTTCTTCCATGGCTGCAGCTTCATATTCTAATCCATGTTAAATGGACGCCACATAACTTTTGTGTTAACCGACTGTGGCGAAGCCCAAAAGGAGGGTTATGTGTTTGACCTATTATGTATGTCTGTTTCTATGTTCCCTCGTAACTCATAAACGGACGAACGGATTTGGATAAATTATACGTCGTTTGATTCGTCTTGGTGGCGCGACTGTCACTGGTTACATTGAAATGAAAAACAAAGAAGTCGAAGGGAATCATAAGGATTATTTTTTCCTTAAAAAACATACCCTCTAAAATAAAAGGAAGACCATGAAATTTTACATTTTCTTTAAAACTAGGTGTTGCCCGCGAGCTTCGTTCGCTTGAAATTATATTATTATAAAAAATATTACTTCCCTCTTCGAAATAGATTTTGTTAAAATTTCAAGGGTTTTTTTTTTTTTTTGCGCGGAGCCCTAATATTTTTAGCCTATGTTAGACCTGCCAGTAAAAGTCCCGTCAAAATTGGTCCAGCCGTTTCAGAAATTTGCTGCAAAAACAGACACAACAATTTAAAAAAAAAAGTGTTTTTGTCATAAGTACCGTATTTACTTTCATATGCATAAAAAAAGTTAAATCGTCTGCGAATTCTTTCACGTTACTAAACTAAAAAGCTGGAAATAAAAAGTACATAGTTGAAAAAACTGATAAACTAGTTTTTCAGTCGGGTTTTTTTTAGTTTTTTTACACTTTATTTTGACGATTTTGACGACTTTTGAGGCTGTTAGAAGTTTTCGCCTGAGTTCTAACCACTCGCTAGAATCTCGTTGAAGAATCGTTGATGCTTCAACTCCTCTTCGTTCTTCTTCCGAACTTGGTAAATTTTTCGAAATTCTTCTTTGCGATGATTGCACTCCAAAGTGGTCATATCTGACTTTTGACAATTTCCGCCAATATCTTTGTAATTTTTTTTGGTCAAAAACTTATAAATTCGCCCGAATATATTTCACCGCGCACATTGTGCACATCAAGTCCTTCGACTACATTTGATTCCTGTAATAGGTAGTAAGGCGTTGGTATGGCGAGATAGTAACAAAAGTCGGAAGTCGGGACTTGTTTGTTTCATTGCTTTTTTTTGCCTACCGAAGCAAAGTTAATAATAGTAGATTGTTTCATCGAGCGCAAAGTGAGTTATTAATGCATGAGTGTTATGTTGGTGCCCGAGCACAGGCGAGGGCACTAAATTAACAGTCATGCATTAAGAGGGCCCTTCCCGGCGCGTCTATCGTCAACGCGAGCATGGTCAAAAAGCTTGTTGTTTCATCCAGAGCCACAGCGGTGATTTTCTTTCAACTCCCCCGTCTTACCCCGCTCCGACCCCGCACAACTCGTCTCCCGCGCACCTCATACCGCCTAACGCGATGACATTGAACGAAAAATAGTGTTCGAAAATTTCTTAAACTTGTTCCAGGAAATACGTATTTTTGAATAAGTCTTACAAGTGTGTGAAATAAATATTTGTCATTAAGATTCTGCATTACATGTGCAAGGTTTCTATCGAGATGTTTTTTTTATTTTTACAGTTTATGAGTACATTATGAACGACCAAATTTCAGGTAAAATTTTTGCAAAACAGCAATTTTTGGAGGCTTATACTGAATTTGTTTCTACTTTTTTTAAAATTTTTTGCAACTATAGAAACCTAGATATAGTGCACAAAATACTCATTAGTTCAAAAAATTCAAAGATAGATGTGTTGCATCGGCATTATCACGTACGAGCGTTTGTATGAAAAGTATGACGGGTTGGCCGCTCTTAATTACTCACTTAGCAAAGTGCGTAATCTACTTTTGTTTCAACTACCAATACCTACCGTGATAAAATATACATACTCAAAATAAAAACTCAAGTTAATGAAAACAAAGTATCTCGCGACTTTTGTGGCAAAAGGTTAATAACTATTTCATTTGCAGCTGTTTTTATACTTTTTGGAGTTGAATTCATATCGATATCGCTGTCTATTTCCATTTTTTAATTTTTTATTTGCTAAATACAAAGTATCAAAGTTTTACAATTTATGGTACATGTTGCGCGCCATTTGTATTTTTTTTTTTCACCAAGTCGATTTTATTCAGCCGATTTTTATTTTCAGCCAGTATCTTTTTGATTAAATGCATAGATTTTTTTAGTAAACTTAAAATTAAATAAAAAACTAAAGTTTTTGATTCAACATTCATTAACCTCAAGTATTTTTTATTACAATTAAAGGGTATTTTTTCAACAATCATATTAAACCAACTTTTCTTATCTATCTATTCATATTTAAAATTTACTAGAGGCAGGTTATGGTGCAAAATCACCAAAGACTCTGCCTTGTCTGGCAGAAGTTTGTTACGTTTTTTTTCGTATATGTTTCCTGGCTCCGAAAAAAGTCGCTCAGAATATACAGAGCTTCCGGGACACGATAAGTATATTCGAGCCAAACAACTCATATTAGGGAACTTGTCTTTATTCTTAGCCCACCAGCCATATGGACATAGGTCTTTGAGTAGCAGAACTTCACTGAGATATCTGTCTAGCTCTGACGCAATCGGACTTTTGGTTTCTTCTACATCTATCGGTAACTTTACTGCTGCTAGTTCTTCGTAGCAGCTCCAGAACGTTCTGTGTGTGTTTTCACAATTGGATGATGACGTGGATGTCTGTGCTACCTGAACAACTTCTTCATCACTGCTTGACCCAATATCCTCGCTCCTTCTTACAAATTCCGCCAGGAAAGTTCGTCTGATCATTGGTACATTATCTGGTGTAAAAAAAATCATTTTGTAGCGTGGATCTAGCATTGTTGCTAGACTATAGTAGGTACTTGTCATCTTCAATCCCCTGACAACGTCTATCCAGTCCTTCTTTTAGTGACGAACGCATTGTGTTTATATTAGAACAAGCCACTTTAACTTCTTCTTTGATCAAATACTTTGAAAGAATCGTCAAGTTAGGAATGACCTCTGATATACAGGAGTAGGAAGAGCTCATTTTTTTGTGATTTCTTCGAAAGGTTGAAGTAAAGCAAGACATTCATTCAGAAGATCCCATTGTCTCTCTGTCAAATTTTGAAAATTTATTGTGTTACTGTTGTCAGATATGTACAACGAAATCGCTCTCTTTTGCTCCAGTAACCTTTCAACCATATAAAAAGTGCTATTCCAACGGGTGCTGACGTCTTGAATAAGTTTGTGCTTGGGTACATTGAGCTCAGTCTGTATCAGCTGCAATTTTTCTTGAGCCGGTTGTGAGTGATTGAAATGAGTCACTATACGACGCCCTGCCGCTATTGCTTCATTAACACTTTCCTGCGCGTCTAAAGCACCGTGAATTGCTCGTTGCAAAGTATGAATGAAGCACGTTTTTCCTTCAAAACGACTGTCATTTACGGCTTTCACAATGTTGCGGCCGTTATCAGTGACGATAACATGTATTTTGTCTGAGATGTTCCATGACTCGGCTATTTCTTCTAGAGCACACTGGATATTATGCGCTGTATGCTGCTCTGAAAACGATTACATTTTCAGCATCCCATGTTGCAGTACAAAATTGTTGTCAAGCCAGTGAACAATAAAACTTAAAAAACCCAGCATATTATTGATGCACGTCCACATGTCGCTTGTAACTGAAATCGTTTTAGCTTTGGATAGTTGGTTGAAAATCTTCTTTTTTAATTGTTAATATATTTCAACTATCACTGTTTCAGTAATGTATTTTCGACTGGGCATCTGGTATTTTGGTTTTAATATGGCTAGCAACCGATTAAATCCGGCATCTTCTACAATAGATATAGGTTGATTATCCACACATATCATTTCTGCTATGGCTTTTTGAATTTGTTTAGCCCTTGGGTCATCTATTTTCCACTTACTTTCAAATGTGCCCTCAATGGTCGCTTGACGTAATGATGACTCCGCTGCGGGCCACTCTTCACTAGTATTCGACGATGAAGGTCTTACTGAAAGAAGGATTGGATTTGGCGAATGAATGGGATGTTGTAATTGTGTGTATTCTCGATCATGCTTCACACGAAGGTGGTTGGTCAGTGCAGAAGTAGACGCTGAACGTCCACTACCACCACGAGATATCAGCGAATCACATAGGATACATTTCACTTTATTTGGTTGATCAGTTTCTGTATAAAATGTCCAAACACTTGATTTTTTCCTTGCATTCATTTTTGGAATAAGCCAGTAACAAAACTTATCACTTAAAACCTCGTCAATCCACTTAAACAATTATTTTTGTTGATTACAATCGCACGCGACACGCGCCGATGTCGTGACGTATTTGATACTGACCGGCCGGCTCAGGGTAGGCGTCGCTCTCGAGAAAACGCGCGAAAATGAACCGAAGTCCGGCCGAACTTCGGCCGAACATTTCATTTGGACCGAATGTTCGGCCGAAGTTCGGATTCGGTTCAAATCACATTCGGCCCATCTCTAATATATATCTAATATATAATAATATATCCTCGAACCCTGTTCTGGCCCTTAATTTAAAATGTGCTTTTCAAAAATCTTTTTTTTTTTAATAATTCGAACTGCGTCCAAAGATTTTTAAATTATCGCCTGTCTAAACCGGGAATCGAACTCGCCAATAATGTGAAAAAAAAACACCTTTATTTTACGGTCGAAGGGATAGGGAGGGATAAGGATTATTTTTCCTCAATAACGTACCGTCTAAAATAAAAGAAAGACCATGTATGTGTTTTATTTTATTTAAAATGTTGTTCAAGAAAATGAATTGAAACAGACTGAAATCGCGAAAAAAATTCGACTGCCCCATACATTTATGTGCGCATAACTCTACAAAATGTACTGAACAGCAGATATTTTTTTCGCGATGTCCGGTTTTGTCCCATAGTAAAAGTAATGATGAGTACAATGACCCCTTAAGAGGTTTTGCGTTTATTCTGTTACACGTCGTACGTACGAATCGCGACACCACAGTAAGATCGCCACGCTAGATATTTCATTGGAAGGCCGCTAGATGACATTCAAACTATTGATTTGTTGTTTTTGCCGTACACACTATTTTATTAATTTAAATTAGGGTCTATTACAATTTTTGGTATTTGATTTACATAAATATTAATGATCTCACAAAATCACTAATAAATAATATAGCCAGTTTTATTAATTATTTTCTTACGTTTTGTGCACGCATTTACTTTTACGCGTCTCGTGCGTTTCCAAACAAAGAAAGAAAGAAACATATTTATTTGGCACACGCCACAAGTGCACACAACAATAAAAGAAAAAATAACAAAAATGAAATATAAAACTTAAAACTACACAATAACAAAATAAAAAACCTAAAACTAAATAGAAAAACAAGAGATAATATTGTGTGTCTCGCGGCTGCGCCAAATAGGCCCAGTTCAGCAAATTGCCGAGCTGCTAGTGCCCGACGCTGGTTTTCAACTGGAGCTGAGATGGTGATGTGACGGACATAAAACAGTTTTGACACGAGAGCCTGCTACATGAGGATCCTTGCCTGTTGCAGACGAGATGAAGGACAGCATGGTGGCCAAGGTGTGCGCGCACTGCGACGAGCTGTACACGGACGCGCTGCGTGCCATGCAGAAGGAGCAGCTCAAGTCGCTGTGGGAGCGCGACTGGCTCAGCATCGTGAGTGCACCCGTTATAATAAATCTCCGGCTAGGCGGCTAGCTCCTATTCTTAACGGCTAAATTTATCGCCTTTGCTTCAGCGACATTGTAGCCTAAAGTAATGATTGGTGGTCTCACTCGGCGTGGCGGCGCGCTCTCATGTTCTGAGCAGCGCAGTGTTGTGTCAGTTGCCAGCCGACTCGTAGCCCCGCGTGGCCGCGTGGCCGCCTGCCCGCCTGCCCGTCTGCCCGCCTGCCCGTCTGCCCGCCTGCCCGCCTGCCCGTCTGCCCGCCTGCCCGCCTGCCCGTCTGCCCGCCTGACTGACGCACACCGACACACCCCTTCACGACCACCACTTACTTCTTATAGCTAACTTGTGACTAACTAAAATGTATAGAATTATTGATCTAAATTTATTAACATCATAAAACCGGATCTAACATAAATGTAAGTATAGTTGACGTTAGTTTAGTTTTATTCAGTGAGGCAAAAATAAAATCACCATGTTGATAATCTGCATACAATTTTCCGAAATGAAAAATCTCTGTTTAGTTAAAAAGCTTTTTAACCGAAAAAAAAGGAGAAGGTTATGCATTCCACAAGCATCCTATTTTAAATGTATATACACCGATGACTCAGTGAGTACCGGTTCGGTTTACGTGATTCTTTTTTAATGTATGTCACAATCGCGGATGTACTGTTCAGATTTGTTTAAATTGATTGCAGTTATTTGGTACCTTCTGTGTACCTTTACGTACCTCTCCTGAAAATCTGCGTACCTACACCCGTAAAATGATATTTTAAAAATTAAGTACACCCGCCGTCCTGATGTCGCCGATGTGCCGCCGTCCGGGTGTACTGCTAACCAATATAATAATATGTAGCTAACTAAGCACACTGTTTATGTAAATTTGGTACCTCATGTCTACCTGCAGAAACACAAATAATAAACAAAATACTCTAAGGTTGCTGCGAAAAGTAAAAAAAAACGATTTTCTTTCTTTAGGTACACAGAAGGTACCAAATAACTTCAATAAATTTAGGCAAATCTGAAAAGTTCACCCGCGATTCTGACATAAATCTTTTTTCATTGGGGTTACTGTTGAGTAAACGTGGTTTCTAGTGTTAACGACAATGTTTGTTTGATAGTTTATGAGTTAGCTCCTCCCTTTAATACATATTTTTCTTCTTTACGTATGTTGATCAAATAACGTCTAGTTATAATCTAAAATTAATTCAAGACAAGAATTCGTATACTACAACTAAAAGAGTAAAATAAAAAACATCTTGCAAAACAAACGACTTCATAAAAACCCTAGTAAGTCCAAAATAAGTTTACTTTCGAAAGTCGGTGACTTTGTTTGTTTCATTGAATTTTTTGCCACTGACTTCCGAAAGCTTTTTTGGAAGTCTGTTTTTTATTGCAAAAAGTTTTTTAAATATTTGTTAGTTGATTGTTGATCAAGACATGATGTCGGAAAATGATATTCGCTAAATGGCAACCTTTAGAATTTGTGCTTGTTTCTGTCGCCAAATTGGTGATTTCAAGTGCGGTTTGGGTGGCCACATCACATCAAAGTGCGCGTTGTCGAGGTGTGTGCCACTCCATCGCTTACTGTATATATACGTCGCAGATGGCGTCGAAGCAGCTGATGTTCCGCGGCCTGACGCAGCTGTACCAGGCCGCCGTGTGCCGCGCCAACAAGAGCGTGGGCGAGGAGATCGCGCGCCTGCAGGTAACGGGTCCGCGGCCCTCTCGCACGACGGGTCAATCGAGTAGTCGAGAACCTCTCTAGCAGAGTCCATCATAATGTACAGACTTTGAAATCGCAAAAAAGTCGATCGTTCCGATGTCGGTTATTCAATTGCAGAGCAATTTGTACTATGTCGTTTATTAACGTCAACCGGACTCTGTAAGAAGTGTCACCTGCTACCACTGGTAGGTCGACGTTCAGTTGCTGACTGTTTATTAACGTCAACCGGACTCTGTAAGAAGTGTCACCTGCTACCACTGGTAGGTCGACGTTCAGTTGCTGACTGTTTATTAACGTCAACCGGACTCTGTAAGAAGTGTCACCTGCTACCACTGGTAGGTCGACGTTCAGTTGCTGACTGTTTATTAACGTCAACCGGACTCTGTAAGAAGTGTCACCTGCTACCACTGGTAGGTCGACGTTCAGTTGCTGACTGTTTATTAACGTCAACCGGACTCTGTAAGAAGTGTCACCTGCTACCACTGGTAGGTCGACGTTCAGTTGCTGACTGTTTATTTTTGCCCAAAATCTTTAATACTCGTAACAATATTGATAACCCTGAGTTATTGTCAAAATTTTATTTTAAAAATACTCAATACTCTTGGGTTTCGTATGGGATCCACACATACGTGTACTTCTTACATCTTCGAATTATAGGCAGATCAGTTATATTGCGCGCGCAGACAGACATTTGAATGACTTACGCAAGCAATATGATTTTGGTCAATTCATAGTTAGTGTGAATTTGGCTAGAAGGTGCTAAAGTCTCGAATGTTTGAAGTAGCAGTACCGGTATTGGTTATTTTATTTGTTTTTATTATTTTATCTATTATTTTAGTCGTATAATTGCAAACCAAGTATTTATATTCTTCTTAGTAATCATTTTGATTAAAGCGGTGTGTTTTTTGTTTAGGTCCTCACACCATTTTTTTTTATTATATGTCTATATGTGAGCAGTTAAACAAAAAAGGAAACCATAGTCACCATTTTTGGTGGTTATGGTTTGTTTTTATTAGCTGTAAGTCCTCCATGTACTATACTATACTATAAGTCGGTGCGCACCGACAGCTCGCCGAGGAGCTGCTGAAGGCGGCGGGCGCGCGCGCGGGCGAGGCGGGCCCGCGCGCGGGGCGGCAGCTGGCGGCGGCGCGCAAGGACAACGACTTCATCTACCACGAGCGCGTGCCCGAGCGCGCCGCGCTGGAGCCCGTGGCGCGCGCCGCCATCGCCAAGGCCGCGCCGCCGCCCGCGCGCTGGGCCGACGCGCGCGACCTGTTCCAGCGCCTCGTGCCGCTGGCCGTGCACCAGGCGCTGGCGGCCTCGGCCGCGCGCCGCGCCGACCTGGTGACGGCCGAGATCAACAAGCTGCGCGACGCCACGCAGCTGCTCAACAGCATCCTGGCGTCGCTGAACCTGCCGGCGTGCCTGGACGCGCCGGGCGGCCTGCCCGAGTCCATCCGCGCGCGCGCCGCGGCCGTGCGCGAGGCGGGCGGCCTGCCCGAGCTGCGCCGGCTCATGGCGGAGCTGCCCGAGCTGCTGCAGCGCAACCGCGACATCCTGGACGAGGTACATATGTGTACGCTTGCCCGGCTCTCTGTGGGAATCTCTAATGTAACTTTGTGGGAAGACCAGTTTCATAATAGTATGAGTTCCAGAATACTATGTTCCTAACAACGTGTTATTGTTATCAATATAAAACAAATAAAACACTTACAAGTTGCTTAGTGTACACGTGTCGGTACTCGGACGAGCCGACGATGGCCGACGACGTCCATGTAGTGCTCACGTTCGTTACCATTCATTTTGTACGTTGTAAATAGTTGAAAAACTCATAAAACTTGCCTTGATGTATGATATCATGCGTGTGGTGTACATGTCAAAATAGACATAAAAATAGGGGTACTCTTGCATAAATTCCCAAGAAGCTAAAAATTTAATAAACGTTAAGAATACCTACCATTTTAATAATGAAATTGTGAAAAGTCCCCATCGACCCCATGTCATAATTATGTGAGGTCAACGTTGCAAAAATGGGTTCCTTGGTTTTGTTTTGCGAAACGATTAGTTTTATGAGAACCGAATGGATGGCCTTCTTCTAACTTTTTACTTGACTGAGTTTTTAGTTAATAAAGAGAATACAACAGTACATTTTAGAATCACTTTTTCTCAGATATGGTGAATCTTAGGGAAAAAAGTGTAAGGACATTTTTTATAGATAATTACATGATCTACAATTTATGTCGGAGCTATTTTTCTCATAAAATGTTTCGCAAAAATCCAAAAAACGTTTTTTTGCGAACTTTGACTTTGATATTGTTTTTTGCACACATGCGATTGATGGGGTCTTTCACAATTTCATTATAATGGTATCCCTAACGTTCATGTAAATTTGCAGCTTCTTGGGAATTTGTGCAAGCGTCAATGTCTGCAGGGGACTCCTACACTCTATGGTGATGCCGGGACGATTCTATGGGGATAATGATGAAATAAAACCGACCACCGCGAATGTCCGTTGAACACTGATTTATTGAAATGTATACTTAGACAAATTATTTAAAGGTAGGTACAAAGTGCTGAGCGCACAGAATGAACGGCGCGTGAATCAGCAAAATAATGTGCGGTTCCATACAACGTCTGTTTTGACCGGGCTCTAAAGCCAATTTCTGACTTGTACATAGAAATAATTTCTTACATTAATATTGAAACGCACACTTCGGTTAACGACTGGCTTTAATGACATAAGGAAAGTACACCAGAACGGCTTTCGAAAAAACCGTTCCACCACCGTAGCGGTATAAGATATCCAAGAAGCGAAATTCAAATTTTCTTACGTTTATTGCAGTTTGCAGGTCAGTGTCAGGTTGTATGTTGATGAAAATTGATTCGCGGCAGTACCCTATTCTGTAACTATTTCATGAAAAAGTCATTCAATGGGGTTAAGCTAATCTAAGAAACCTACATGTGGAATGCAATAAAAGTATTGAGAATTGACATTTCCTGTAATAAAATGTTGCTGGTGTTCGGTCTTTACTTGTGAACGTTACAGCCACGCTCCTGGCTTGCGTGATTGGGTATGTTTGGTTGTTGATATGTGACCACTGCTTCAATTATACGAAATTATATGGTTTAAAGTTTATATTGAGACTGGTTATAAAATGGTAAATCTAAGCTAAATTAGCACTAAGATGGTTTGATATGGTTTAGTTGAGTAACGCGATTGGTGTCCGAACACGCACTAGCTTGGTAATACTTGCGATACATGCATCTATGGAAATGCACACAATATTTATAAAAAAACAGCACTTTTGCCTTCGAAAAGTGCTGAGCTGTTTGTTTATAAATATTGTACCGAACAATATCAATTAGCTGAATCGATAGAATTTTATAATTGTTTTATTTATTTGAGCAAAGTAAATAGAACATAAATGAATGATAAAATTCTATCGATTCGTATTCTAAAAATCTCAACCATTTATGCAAAGGTGGGTCAGCTAATTGCTATAAGTCACTGTACAAGTATTGACCGTTTAAGAGTTTGTTTACTGGCTGCATTGAAAATAGGACCGTATTACCATGTCGCGAGCATGAAGTAAGCTTCGATATTCATAAAATTGTAATACGGTCTTATTTTCAATACGTCCAGCAAATTGCTCGCGCACTTTTCCGTTCTGTCTGAACCTACCCTTAAGCTGTCTCGTGCACACATCGCTTGACGGCCGGCCGTGTCCCGCAGGCCGAGCGCATGCTGCGCGAGGAGGCCGAGGCCGACGCCGCGCTGCGCACGCAGTTCGGCGCGCGCTGGTCGCGCACCGACTCCGCCAAGCTCACCGAGGCCTTCCGCGCCAACGCCGACAAGTACCGCCAGATCATCGACAACGCCGTGCGCGCCGACAACATCGTGCAGCAGAAGTTCGCGCAGCACCGCGACAACATCGCGCTGCTCAGCGGCAGCGACGGCGACATCACGGCCGGCGTGCCCGACGCGCCCGACGCGCCCGACGGGCCCGCGCGCCCCGACGCCGATGCCGCCGCGCGCCAGCTGCGCGCGCTCTGCGAGGACGTGGAGACGCTGAAGGCCGAGCGCGACGCCATCGAGGCCGAGCTCAAGGACACCACCGTGGACCTGCGCGAGCGCTTCCTGGCGGCGCTGGCGGCCGACGGCGCCGTGGACGAGCCCGCGCTGTCGGCCGGCGCGCTGGGCGCCGCGCTGGCGCCGCTGCAGCGCCAGGCCGGCGCCACGCTGGAGCGCCAGGCTGGCCTGCTGGCGCAGGTGCAGGCCGCGCACGCCGCGCTCATGGCGGCGCGCGGCGGGGCCAGCGGCCGCGACCTCGCGCTGGGCCAGCTGTGCGCCGCCGCCGACGCCTTCCAGGAGCTCACCGCCAACCTCAACGAGGGCATCAAGTTCTACAACGACCTCACTCAGGTACCCCCGTCCCCGCCGCCCCCCCCCCCGCCCGCCCCGCGCCCGTCCCGCTCTGACCGCGCGCTCGTTGCGTGTTCCAGCTGCTGGTGGCGTTCCAGAACAAGGTGTCTGACTTCTGCTTCGCGCGCAAGACGGAGAAGGACGAGCTGCTGAAGGATCTGACGCAGGAGGCGTCGCGCGGCTCCGTGCGGCCCGCGCCGGCGCCGCCGCAACTCCACGACGCCACCGAGGTACCGACTGCCACCTTCACATCTAACAGCCTATCATTTTTCCAGTTCGTGTTAGTCACATGTCTCGTTTTTGGTTCTGGGACACGCCGATTTCCTTACGATGTATCCCTTCACCATTTTGAAAGCAATAATGATGAAATAAATGGGTTCGAACTACAAGCCGTAAATCAAGACGGTACTTCTCAGAAGTTTATAATGATGTCGTCATTTCAACGAAACATCATTGAAATCCTCTCTGAACTCAAATCCTAAGGCTCTGCCAGCGTACACACATACCGTCTCGTTGCAGCCGGCCGCCGTGGCGCGTCGCGAGCCGCCCCCGCGCCCCCCGCCCCCCGCGGGCGGCCCCGGCCCCGCCCCCGCCCCCGCCGCCGGCAGCTCGGCGCCCGCGCTGCCCTACCCGCAGCAGCCGCAGGGTGAGTACGCAGCTCGTCGCGCAGTCGCAGGTGAGTGAGCGCAGAGCAGTCGTGACGCGTGCCGTGTGTGCAGGGATGCCGGTGCCGTACGGCGCGGGCGCGGCCTACCCGTACTACGCGGCGCCCATGCCGCAGCTGTACAACCCGTACGCCACGCTGCCGTACCCGCACCACGCGCCGCGCATGCCGCCGGCGCAGGCCTACCAGCCCTACCAGTACCCGGGCGGCTCGTTCGGCCCGCAGGCGCCGCCGCCGGGCTACAACCCCTACCCGCAGCAGTAGACCAGCGCTGGCCGCACCCGCACGCGACGCAACACGCAGACGCTTCCTAGCAGCTCCGAGAAGGCACGTTTTAATTAGTCCTGTCATCAACATCCCGCTCAAACTAAGCTTCACACTACTCATAAAACTAAATTAGAAACGTGCCAACTATGTTTCTAAATCATCATCGTTTGAACGGACGAGTGACGTCACGCCGCGGTCTGCGACTCGACAGACGGGGAGGGGAGGTGAGGGGCCAGGGGAGGAGGGACTGCACCCGTGCTCTAGCGATACTGACAGTTAATGCATTTCTTATGTCGGTCATATTAATAGTTCTAGAATATCATTAATTATTTTTAAAAGATTTTATAAATACAATGCATTTTAACAAATTTAAGAAACAAGAGAATGTGATGTTTAAATGAATAAAATTATTTAACATTTATTATTATTATGATGATAATCTCTGTCGACACTTGCGACGTTATAGTGTAATATAAGAGAAATTACGGTATGGTTGTTGGCGATCAAGTTGTATCAAGTTATTGCAAAGGAGTACAGGAGAATAGATAGTATTTATAAGAATATGCTCGGCCATTACAGTGGCACTTTGTTGATATTTAGCATAGCATTATAGAAGGTGAAGTGGAGATAGTTGAGCGTGCGCCTGAGACATCGCCGGCGCACACGCTGGTGCTTTGTAAGTATAAATCCCACTGCAAATATTACAGCAACCTCATTTGTAACTATGTAAAAAAGTATATTTGTTATTATTTTCGTGAAATAAAAAGTGGAAATAATTTTTTAAACAAAGTATTGCTTCTTGTTTTATTACCTTTGTGACGTCGTATCCGAACAAACCGCTGAGCCGGGGCCCTCTGACAGCGCGACGCCGACGCAGGGAGCGCGGCCATGAGCCACGACTTGTTGAATGATCGGCCGCTACCGCGAACAAAGGGGTTTGGGTAAAAGTAGCATGATTTTTTCAGTTTGCGACCACTATGGAAATGTTTCATTAGAAAGAACTCAAATAACCAACCAATAGTCTTGCCACTGCTGAACATATTTTAGTTATAATTTATTTATAAGTGCTAATTTAACCATTGTATGAAAAATAATTACACTTTTTATATACACTTTTTTGTAATACTTACATTATTATATTCTATTCTAATAAGACATTCAGCTTTAGGATTCCGTCGCCGAATGGCAAAAAACAGAACCCTTATAGATTCGCCATGTCTGTCTGTCCGTGTATATCACAACCACTTTATTCCGAAACTATGAGGACTACACAGTTGTAACTTAGTAGGTAGATGTATTCTGTAAACCGCTTTACGATTTTTATACAGAATTAAAACATTAAGTGGGCTGCCCATACATGGAACTGAAACTAAAAAAATATTTTTGTCTTCAAACATACGTGCCGGGTGTCAATAAAGACCTATCGTCTTTTAAAATGACGTTGAGGTTCCTAAAACCATTTTTACTCAAAGTCAATCGTTTGAAAGATAGTCACTTCCAATGTGGTGTACTGTATGTGCCCCGCCCTCTAATTTCTAAAGTAAGAGTATGAAAATTCTGAAAAAAAAATGTTGGGTTGTAGAGTGTAAATAAAACTTTCAACCAAAATTGGTTTGAATAAGATTTGATTTTTAGTTTTTCAGATATGGGACTTTTCATCAAACTGCTGCAGTAACTTTGTTTTCGATTAACATACTATGGCAAAAAAAAATAGTTTTTCTGTTGAACGTAAAACAATAAACATAAGAATGAGTCTACAAAATATTTTATTATATTGTTTAGTGCTACGGAACCTTGTGTGCTTGTGAGTACGACTCGCACTTGGCCGGTTTTCTATGAACGATTATTTCCAAAATGCATCGTAGCGGAAGTATTTAAAGTAAAACATGTCGTCATTTATTGAATACTTTCATACCTTGCTATTTGTCTCTATAACTCGTGATTAAGAGGGCCCTTCCCGGCCCGTCTATCGTCAACGCGAGCATGGTCAAAAAGCTTGTTTCATCCAGAGCCACAGCGGCAATTTTCTTTCAACTCCCCCGTCTTACCCTGCCCCGACCCCGCACAACTCGTCTCCCACGCACCTCATACCGCTTAACGCGATGACATTGAACGAAAAATAGTGTTCGAAAATTTCTTAAACTTGTTCCAGCAAATACGTGTTTTTGAATAAGTCTTACAAGTGTGTGAAATAAATATTTGTCATTAAGAATCTCCAATTGTGCAAGGTTTCTATCGAGATGTTTTCTTTATTTTTACAGTTTATGAGTACCTACATTATGAACGGCCAAAGTTCAGGTAAAATTTGTGCAAAACAGCAATTTTTGGAGGCTTGTACTGAATTTGTTTCTATGTTTTTATTTTTTGCGTCCATAGAAACCTTGATATAGTGCACAAAATACCTATTAGTTCAAAAAAATCAAAGATAGATGTGTAACAACGGCATAATCACGTACGAGCGTTTGTATGAAAAGTATGACGGGTTGGCCGCTCTTAATGGTAAACAAACTAGCGGTGCAAAGGCTGCAGGCCAATTCACTCCAGGAACCGATGACATTCTAGGCGGTGCATGGGTTCTAGCCATTGGGGCTCTGGCCCGATTAGTACCGCACCGGTCGTCACCGTTTCCACGCCGCTGAAAGACTGGAAAACTGGTCCTGTTGAAGATGGAAAAAAAATCCTCTGTCTTATTATATATATATATAAATTTTCAAAATCGCAGGGCGGCCTGCAGATGGGAGACAGAGGAAAATTTTGCAGACCGCCTAGTCCAGCGCCTGGCCACTGAGGGGCCTGATCTGGCGGATCTGCTTAGATGCCGCTGCCTCCCAAAGCAACTGTGCAGACCATCTTGGCGACTGCTGGGGTCACGCAAGTCGTAGATAGCATCCGGCGGTTGGAGATCCGCAGCGGTGTCGAGTCGGCGGTGAAGTACCTGGGACTCGTCCTCGATAGCTGGTGGGACTTAGGGCCGCACTTTAAGCAGTTGGCACCCCGAACTCATCGCGTGGCTACTGCCGAATCTGGGGAGCCCAATTCCTCCTGAAGAAGGCTCTATGTAGGGATCAATTCAATTCATTTATTCAATAACGATTTTTACATCGTGTCTGAATTTCTATAACTAAATATTTAAGAAACATACAAAATAATTTAAAATCAGAATAATACAAAATAAGAATAAAAAGAAAAAAAGTTAAAAAAATTAATGTCAAGTCAATTCATAAAATACAAAATCCATGTCAATTCAATGAAATTAAGTTAGTTATGTACTTTCGACTTTTGTATTAATTTATAATTCGTCAATAGAATATAGACACGTCGATAGTACTGTCTATTGCGCTCTACGGAGCGACAGTATGGGTGGGTAACCTGACCGCCCCAATACCGTAATTCAGTTACCGCAGTGATATTATTTTCGACAAATTGTTATTTATATTCCACTACACTTTAGCAACAATTACCTTAGTGGCAGCTGTGAAAAAAAAACATGCCACGAGTTCATACACGATTACCCAAACCCCTTTGGTCGGACGAACAAACTTTCTTCCTGGTTTCGCCCAAAAGTCGTAGTCGTGGCCGAGAAGTGCGCGAGCTCCCTCAGTCTCTAGATTTTTAATTCTACCTAAAATACCTCGACACTCTAAGGATCAACGCGGTCGTCACTGCTAATCAAATATAGATCTAAATAGGCGCGCTCCTAAAGTACGGGGTTAATAGGGGCCATGACGCAACTTTTATAATATAATAACTTCCTGCTAAATTGATACGCTGTGGTCTGACCATTTTCCGCTAATCATCAAGTGTGACTTTGATTTACCTACTACACATAAATTACAGAATAAAATGTCATTGGACGATAGAACTGTATCGGGGGCACTAGATAGAAGGAACAAGACCGCGAAATATACCACAGAGTGTACTTTCCTACCGAGTGTATAAATTGCGCTGAATTTTTACTGTAATGATCTCTATCACCATGGTATTCTTGATGATGTACTCTGACATTGTATGCACCCTTCGTGCTGCGTCCTTGGCATGTAGGGGGGGCGTTATGAGGAATGGAGTGGGCCACGCATATAGTGGGTTGGAATAAACACGTCAGCGAGGCCCACCGGTAGGTTAAAATGGAGTTAACGGAGTGGGTATCGTGCGCTCAACATAACGCTGGCCTTAATATACCATGAAATGTATGCCAGTAGTTTGAAATGGTGTCAAGATCATCAGGCCCAGGTTAAAATGGACAGTCTTGCGAAAAAGTACGCCAATGGTGATTTTCGAGGCTTTTGAAAAAACACCAACTAAGCTAACGCCAAACCTGGACTTCCGGTGAGTGTCGAGGGGGTGAGTGATTGTTTAAGGCATTGCTGAAATCTTTATGATTCAATTATCTATGGTGGTGTCCATTAATTACGTGATGCAATTTTTGCGTTTCAATCCCCCCTCCCCCATGAGGGATGTCGGGTTTGAGCTCACCAGATGGCGCCACTGTCGATTAAGGTTCTGTCAATAATTAGCCAATAACTTCATAAAAACTTTATTTTACGTCTAAGTAGCTATTTAGCGTAAACTTCAGGTTCTTAAATTTACAATATTCTCCTTAAAATTAGCAAGCATGAAACATTTCAATATTATTTTACCTCTAAGTACTGACAATTAAGATTCTAAGTTGCTACTTAAAATATTCAAGACTTATTTAATTAGGAATGGCTCAATCTAGACCACAATCGTGAATATTTGTAAAAAATACGTGTTAAAACAGCACGTCGCAACGCGCGAACATCTATGACATCTGACATTTCGGTGCCCCCGCGCTACACTAGCGCCTCTAGCGGCGAATTCATACGCGCTAGCCCCCATTGGTGAGATATCGTCACATTTGACTTGACCCCTTTGAGATTTGTCAAAATGCGTAATTTGGTATAACTAAGCAATCCGTTGAAGAATTGCCAAACTGAAGTGGCAGTGGGCAGGGCACATTGCTCGCAGACGGATGGCTGATGGGGCCGAAAAGTTCTGGAGTGGCGACCGATAACCGGAAGACGTTGCGTTGGAAGGCCTCCCACTAGGTGGACCGATGACCTGGTGAAGGTTGCGGGGATCCGCTGGTTGCGAGTTGCACGGGACCGGTCAGTGTGGCGACACTTGGGGGAGGCCTATATCCAGCAGTGGACGTCTTTCGGCTGAAATGATGATGATGTAGATGAGGCAATCTGTACTTGATTGCGTTGAACTTATTAAAAAAATAAAAAAACCCGACTGCGTAAAAAATAACTTATAATAATCATAATAAATAAGCCGAAAGGCACTTGTTCTCCCCGTCATTGCGATCATTTTTTTGCTGTAGACCATACCTGGGAACCTTCTAGTTACGGAGATATTGGGGGTCAAAGTTCCAACTTTTTCACAAGTATTTTTTTTTTTAATACATGGTTTTAATGTAAGATTTTTACTATAAACATCTCTACGACCCCCGTACTATTCAATCCATCCATCAGCACAACGTTAGTCTTACTATAAATAGTATATTTTATAACGAGGGACTAAACGAAGCCATAATATACCAAGGGAAAGGGAGTCAATGAAACCGAGGGTATACTAAGTTGGCGTTTAGTCTCGAGGTGAAAACTGTACTTTTCACTTTGATTGCGAGAAAAATAGTCAATTTAGTACAAAAACATTTAATAAATATTCTTATTCCTCCAGTCCATAAAACTTTCATAAGTTTTTAGGTAATTTTTCCCCGATTTGTGCAGAAAAAGATTATCTAAAAGTCTTTGCTCTTTGCTCGACGTCAAACTCTTCACTGTCACTGGGCATTCTTAATTTTATTTAAAACCAAATATAGGTACACTCAAAAAAATTCTGAAATTTTCGCGGTCAATTTTTTCTTATAAACCAGTCACAGATTAACAATTTAAAACACATGGCGCCACCTTCCTTGCGGAAAAACAATTAATTTTTTTCTGATGGTAAATCATCAAATAACCCCTCCCGCTCTAGGCTGAGCAGGAGGGAGTGTCAGACTTTTACTGACTAAAACCCATCCATGTTCCTTCCTTTGCCCTTTGTGTTCCAGGGCCGCGGTATCTCTTTCGAACAGTCCCGCAACCCTGGCAACCATGGAACTAAAACTCTCAACATTTTCGCAATAATGATGGTCCGCACTCAGTAGTATATTAAACTGGCTGTTTGAGTTTGTCTATGTCACATGAAGGAAATTAAAAAAAATACTTTTTACTCCCTAGAGTAAAGTGGTCACTTTAGTCCCGCTTCGTAGGGCTATAATGGCGTACTTTTAGAGCATGAGAAGTGAAAACGTGATTTTTCACCAAAAAATGTAACATAGGTTATTGGTCATAATTGTCCTGCTAAGACCAATAACCTATGTTACATTGTACCTAGAACTGTGATAGGTACGCCGAGAGGCGCGCGTGCCCCGGCTGTTCCACACTGCAAGGTGTAGAACTCACGTAGTGCACGGGCGCCTTTCCGACGTATCGTAGATACGTATTCTTAACACACATTTTATCGAACTTGATATTTTCGCGCTTACAAACTTTCAGTTTAAAAGGATGGCTATTGAATCCCTAAAGTAGCTTACTACGTAATACCTACCATCCATAGATCACATTGAGTGCTAATTCATTTTCTTAATAATAATGCACGCTTTAAACTATTTGTTAATTATTATTTCGCGGGCATTGGTGTGGGTTACACGTTTATTTAGTATACAGGTTGGAATTTTTCAACGCCACCTGGAGGAAAAGTACTCTTAATACTGGAAATAGAAAATTTTACTCAAAGGAAACATTCCTTTATTTTTAAAAACCAATAAATCTGCATTCAAATATTTTCGAAAATGCGCTTGCCACACTTGCGAATCGAACCGGCTAAATTTTAAAAAGCAACATCTTGTTCTTTTATGACATCAATCGATTGGGTCAATCATATGGATCAAATCTCTGTAACAAACATATCTAATTAAAAGAAAGGAAAACCATGAAATCGAAACTTATAAATTCAATGGGATATGAAAAAGCACTTTTACTCATGGGACGGACCTTTGTCCATCCCATTACTTGTGTTAGTACCTAATTAATAAATTGAAGAAAGAAGATTGCAATTGGCACGGGTTTTGCTTGTGCAAATTGCAATATTCTTATCTAAATAATTCTTCGAAATTTTAATAAATAAATCACGTCAAAGTTAATTAATGTAATTTAATAGACCTTTAAGTAAAAGTGCTTTACCTTATCCCATTGAATTTATTCGTTAGGATTTCATGGTTTTCCTTTAATTTAATTAATCATGTTTGTTATAGAGATTTGATCCTTATGATTGACACTATCTATTGATGCCATAAAAGTACAGAATGTTATTTTTCTGGAATTTAGCCGGTTCGATTCCCGAGTGTTGCAAGTGAACTTTCGAAAATCTTTGAAAGCAGATATATTTCTTTTTGAAAATAAAGGAATGTTTCCTTTGAGTAAAATTTTCTATCTCCAGTATATAGAGTAGGTACTTTTCCTCCAGGTGGCGTTGGAAAATTCCACCCTGCAGAACTTATTTTGTCATACTTTTTGTAATGTTTAACTGTTAAATGTCGCAATAAAGTAAAATAAAAGTCTTTTCCCAGCAATATTTTTTGCGTAAAGTGTTTTGATGTACAGAATGCTTGGTTGACGGCTTCGTGAAGGGTCTTGTTACACCCTGTATATAAAAACTGAAAAGAAAAAAACAAGTTCAGTACAGAAGTGTTTATAGCAATTTAATTAACCCGTATTATCCCAGTGATCCATTTTTGGAACGGTTACATTGTTTTTTTTTAAATATAGGTAATTATCGCAAATCAGTATTATTTTATACTACACCTGCTTCGAAAGTACCTTGATACTTTATCAAATTTACGGTAGAAAGTACGTCATTGCATATCGAAAAAATATGCGGGGAGAAAACGCATCTGAGCGGGAGAGAAAAGTGTATGAAAATCCATTTCTTACGTGGTTTTTCTTTTTTAATTTTGGGTAAGACTATGCCCCGGTAACCTAAATATCAAAAGCCAAAAAGTTTTTACAGTGAGTTTTTATCTCCAAGTTCGCAAAATGACACTGGCCACTAGCTGTGTGTTGGATGGTGTCGAGCTGGCAGTGCGACCCTGCGACGGCAGGATAAACAATTTGAAAAAAGAACGCCATTGGCGCAGATTTAGTTTTTTATTTTCCTCGTAGGTGTAGTATAAAGCACTATGTATCAATCGAGAGAAAGTGCGATTCCCGATCTCGGGTGTTTTAAAGCCCTCGCCTACGGCTCGGGCTTCAAACGACACCCTCGACGGTAATCGGTCACTTTCACCTCTCGGTGAACAATGTACTATTTTTGCTTACCAGAAAAATGGTCATCTGTTAAATTCCACGCATTATGATTGTAAACTATTGTTTTGTTGTGACTGATTTTCACAAAAATGACGTCACACATTCGGTAAGTAAATTTTATTTGTGATTTTAGTAAGATTGCCTATTTTCTTCCGAATTATAATTGAATTTAGTTTTATTTATTATACCTAATAGTTTACTATTATTATTCAATAAATCTTTTGAATATTTAGTGTATAATGTCATTTATCCGAAATCGTTCCATTTTTCAAACAATCGGAACATATTACCCTGTTATCATTGAGGAAATGTGAGAATAGATTTTGCATAAGTCATTTATTCATTTGTTTAACATAGGTAACTACAATAATAATGGTATCAAGGTAATAAAGAGTGCGCTATGTTATGCCAGAGAGCGTAGAAATGTAAAAAAATAAAAACAATTATAAAGAATCGCATACTAAAATTAATTAATAATAAATGACAACACAAATCAATGTCAATAAAAAATATCTAAATAATACAAAAAAATAAAATTTCAAGACATAGACTGAAAACAATAATAACACAATGTCTCTCAATACTAATGTCAATATACAATACTAATGTCAATGTACAATACTAATGTCAATATACAATACTAATGTCAATGTACAATACTAATGTCAATATACAATACTAATGTCAATATACAATACTAATGTCAATATACTTACAATACTAATGTCAACAATTACAATACAAATTTATTAACAAGGACAAACAATACATATGTAGCATGTCAAGTTTCCATCATAACATTTTTGTCTGTTAAGAACTCCGAAATACTGTAATATGCTTTGTTCACCAGTAAGGCTTTTAGCCGTTTCTTAAATAAGCTTAAATTCAATTCTTTGATTGGCCGTGGTATGGTAAGTGGTTGAATATGACTGGTGCCATGCAAAAAACACTCTTATACATTAATGCTGTGTGGGACCTTCTTACGCATAAGCTACTGTTATCCCTTCGACTTCGGTTATTAATTTCCGACATTTTTTTAAACAACTTAGGGTTGGCCTTTACAAATACTGCAACTTCAAAAATATATAAGCATGGAAAAGTCAATATTTTAAATTTAATAAATAACGGCTTGCACGTTTCTATAACCTGTAATCCAAACATTGTCCTGATGCACTTTTTCTGTGCTTTAAAGATTATTTCCCTATTGGTTGAATTCCCCCAAAAAATAACACCATATCTAAGAACTGAACCCACCAAGCCATGATATGCTGTGATTAAAGCGTCCACACTCATAACTGAGGTAAGTTTGTATAGGGCATAAGCAGACTTACTAATTCGTTTGGTTAGCTCCTCTGTGTGTGTTTTCCAATCTAATTTATTATCAATTGTTAATCCTAGGAACTTGGATGTGTTTACTTGTGTTATGCGTTGGCTATCATAGTATATACTCATATTTATGTCTGATCGTTGGCTAAACATCGTTAATTTCGTCTTTTCTATATTTATCTTTAAATTATTGTTATCTAACCATTGCACTATGGAGGTGATTGTCTTACTTATTTCGTCATCATAGGTTTCAGCGTTTGTGCTATTAATGGTCACAGTGCTATCATCAGCAAATAGTGACATAGGGTGACTTGTAACTTTCGGCATATCATCTAAATAGATTATAAATAGAGGTGGTCCCAAAACACTGCCCTGGGGTACGCCATATGTAAGGGTCGTATTATTAGATTTGTAGATACGTTGACATTTAGATTTAAAATCTACTTCAGATACTTCAACGTACTGTTTCCTGTGCTTTAAATAAGATTCTATTAAATTTAAGACATTACCTCGAATGCCGTAGGCGTCTAGTTCAGTATTTATAGATTCGGTTCAGTATTGCATGTTTATTGTTTTATGGACGGTAAATGACATAATTTCGTATTTAGAAGAGATGACGATGTGCTGGAAGGTGATGTCTTTATAACTCCCGACGAAAATGTTGATAAGAGCGATGAAGACTGAAGAATCTACTGATAACAACTACTTGTCCCGGCACCACCTAAGTAAAACTTAGGGCCATCGGTATCTGTAAAGGGACGGATATAGGAACAACAGCTGCTAGATTCCCAAGAGGTCTTCCTCTTGGCAATGTTGCAGCTGTTCGTGTAAAGCCCATTCCAAGCATGTCACCAAAATCCACCGAAATGGCAAAATGTGGTTAACCCACAAAAACAGAAGAACGGTTATTTTTTTTGGAAGATTTTCATAAATCCACTATATTTTTTTGAGTTGTGTTATGTATGATGTCTTCATCATAACACAACGAAACACACACACAGGCAGAACAGAATGCAAAACAGAAAGGAAAGAAAAAAAGGAAAGGTATCCTATTATTGTTTGGCTACAATGGTGTTGCTCGATACAGAATATAATGGGAGCAAGAATTGACTGTCATCATCCTGGAGCAGCTTATATGTCAAAAAATTGTTTCGAAGAACTACTGCTATTTTACCAGGTATGCGACAATACTAACCAACTGTCAGGAGACAAATTTTGTAAGGTACGTCCTGTGTGGGGATGTGGGCTGCTTTAGACGGCATAAGGCTGAAGAGATGGTACTGGCAATTACTCATGTTTCCTCTAAACGTGAGCATAAACAACGCTTACCAGCTTTATAGGTAGTCGCCAGCTGCAAAGAAAACTGGTGCACATGACCTTTCACCAGATATGTAGTGCATTCGTATTTTACGACGAAATCCGAGACGAATGACAGCACTTCATCCAATGGCACAATGTGGCAACCCCGTAAGGTTACAGCATATTTTAATTTTATACAATGTGTAACAGAATTAACGCACAACCTCTTAAGGGGTCATTGTACTCATCATTATGAACAACTTTCACTATGGGACCAAAACTGAAATCGCGAAAAAAAATCGACTGCCCTATACATTTCTGTGCGCATAATTCGACAAAATGTACTGAACAGCTGTTTTTTTTTCGCGTTTCGGTGTTAGTCCCATAGTCAAAGTTGTTCATAATGATGAGTACAATGACCCCTTAAGAGGTTGTGCGTTTATTCTGTTACACATTGTATATATTTTTTAAATAAACCTGTTTTTTTTTTTGGATCGGAAGTCATCGAATAGGTAACCCCTCCCGCTCTGGGCTGAGCAGGAGGGAGTGTCAGACTTTTACTGACTAAAACCCATCCATGTTCCTTCCTTTGCCCTTTGTGTTCCAGGGCCGCGGTATCTCTTTCGAACAGTCCCGCAACCCTGGCAGGCATCGGTCCTTTCGGACCCCTTCCTGTTTGCTGACTCTCTTTGAGGCACGCGTGGAACACGAACGCGCCGTCGACACGGCCTGTCGTCATAAGACGGACGGACGGCGAGCTAGCCCATAGCTCACCGTCCACAGGCCTACGCCTACGGTGGCCGGGGGCCACCACGTAGCCTCCGACGCCCGGTGCGTCTCCCGCGGTGGCTGAGACGTGAGGCTCTCTCCCTCTCACGTCCCGCCACCTCCTTCGCTAGCATAACAGCATAACTGCTTCGCAGAAGGAGGTGACGGCATCCCATTCCCTCTCGCTCCGGACCATGGATTGAACCAGGGCCGGACGCGAGAGGTCGCCGCCGCTGATTGCCGCTACGAGAACACGGCGGTGCTCCGCCCAAGCGGAGCAGACCTGCACAGTGTGCTCCACCGTGTCCTCCGGTCGATCCTCGCAGTGGTGACACCCGAGCGTTTCCTCCCGCCCGATTAGGTGCAGGAACCTCCCGAAACAACCATGTCCGGTGAGGACCTGCGTCAGGCGGAAGGTAAGGGCGCCGTGGCGCCTCTCTAGCCACTCCTCATAGAGGGGACTTACCTTACGTTTGTTAGTAATATGTATATGTATGTGCTGTTCTATTGTGTTGCTGCTGTCCTAATGTTTATTCTATTCTATTCACATACCTGTTTTAAATTTATATTTTTATTTATATATATATTTTTTGTGATGTTTATTTATTTTGAATGATTATTAATTTAATGAATTTAATGATACTTTATGATTTTTGTTGTTGTCAAAATAAACACGTAAAATGAAAGATTTCAAATTATTTATACGGAGACAATTTCCACAAAACTAATGCAAATTCGGAGTTTTTCAGTTTTTTCATATAGGTACATTCATATGGTAGAAAGCGTTTGAGCTAATAAAAAAGTCATGTTAGTAGAGTTTCATGTTATTTACCCCAGGCACGGATTTATGTTGTCTATCTTGCTTTCAAACTCTTTTCACACGTTTAGATACTCTCCGCACGTATTGACAGTAGGGATGCCCGATCTGAATCGATCTTCCAGAAGATCGATTCATGGCCATACGATCTATCGATATTTTGAATCGATTCAACAGAATGCGATCTTCGCCCAGATCGAATCTTATGCGCCTTTAGAATCCTATGAAAAAATCGTATCAACTAGAAACTAAACGTCAACCGAAATATGTACCGTATTAACTTCAACAAAGTAAAATTAATACTGTTTATGGCATGGAATATAGAATGTTTATAAAAATAATATGACCAGCAATACCAGCGATTCTCACTGGTCATATTAGTATCAAGTATGACACGCCAGTATGACCACCAAGAAACGGCCGACAATTCTGTAACTACATACCGTGTACCATGGACCTAGAAAAAAAGGTCGGACGCCGTCTCATAAAACAATTATTACTGACGCACCCAGAGTAAGTCAGCTCGCTAACGGGATATATATGATCAATAATTACTTCGTTTCTGATCTATTTTCCTGAAATACTCGTACATTCTTTCACATTTTTTTCGCATCGTGGTGTAGAAACAATCGACACGCGCATCAGCAAATAACCCCGATGCGCTACAGAAGCGGATCAGTCCCACCATTACTATCTATTTTTAACCGATTTCCAAAAAGGAGGAGGTTCTATGTTCGACTTTGTGTTTTTTTATGTATGTTCACCGATATCTGAGTCAATTGTAGACCCATTTTATGTATGTTCACCGATATCTGAGTCAATTGTAGACCCATTTTATGTATGTTCACCGATATCTGAGTCAATTGTAGACCCATTTTATGTATGTTCACCGATATCTGAGTCAATTGTAGACCCATTTTATGTATGTTCACCGATATCTGAGTCAATTGTAGACCCATTTTATGTATGTTCACCGATATCTGAGTCAATTGTAGACCCATTTTATGTATGTTCACCGATATCTGAGTCAATTGTAGACCCATTTTATGTATGTTCACCGATATCTGAGTCAATTGTAGACCCATTTTATGTATGTTCACCGATATCTGAGTCAATTGTAGACCCATTTTCATAATTCTTTTTTTATTCGAAAGAGTATACTCCCGAGGTGATCCCGTTGTCACCATGTCAGGATCTGATGATGGAATCTCAGGGAAATCGAGGGAAAACCTCAAATTTTATTGGCACGTATTACGTGTTTCATGTTTTTTCTAAAGCTATTCAAGTATTCGCATCTGGGAGTCATCATCTCAGATTGATGAGCTGATGATGGAAGGTTAGGAGTTTGAGGATAATTCTTTAATAAGATATTACGGAGGCGTATATTTGTATTCGTTCAGGTTATCTAGGTTCGAAAAGGTGTTTTTAGTTTTTGTTTGATGGATGCGCGAGTTTTGATCCATGCGTTGGTTTTTTGAGAGCAATGCGATTGCTGGTCGGCTGGGGAGCCTTGGCCTTTGGAGGTTTTACTCGAAGGTTTCTGTAAGCTTTGCAGTTTTTGGTTGCAGTTGAGCTTTAAGGTTGATTCGAATGACTATGCTTCATAGCCCAAGGTAGTGATTGTTTTATTTCCGATTGTTCCCAATTTAACCGTGTTTGATTTAATCAAAGAGTAGTATTTGGTTAAAATGAAACAGAGTTTTGTTAACTTCACCGACCTGATGTATGGAGAGTTTGGTCAAGAGTAACCGAGTGGAACAAAATTCTGTCGTGGACTATTTGTTGGAGGGTAACCATCACACGAGGTCGTGTGTAAGCAGGATGGCCGTGTCGGATCCGGTCATTGGTATAGACTTAAAATTAATCGCAAGTACCTACGCCTGTGGTGACATTACGCGACCTACTTACAAGTCTACCCACACCACAGCATGCTTCTAAAGAGCCCCGATGACAACTCGAGGCGAGGGCGACATTCGCGGCGGAGTTGAGATTGAATAATGCTGTTTTAAATAGTTTGCCTATAATGGCTGTCAAAGATCTACAGGTGACAGCCAGAACCAACGACCTATCGTGCTTTCCGAGGCACGGAGGAAACTCGCTATGTAATGGGCCGTCACCAATCCACGGACCAACCTATGCAAGTACGGCTTAACCTAAAGATCGATCCGAGCGGTTGTTACTATTTGCCAAGAGCAAAAAAAATAGATTCTTTGGACACTGCCCATTAAGTACTGAAATATACATGTTACACAATAATAATATATTTTATAACACATTTGCTCGTAAAGGGTCTCTTATTTCACCAATTTCAATATCGTATTGTATCTCATTACGGACTTGTGCGGTAATGTATTAAATAACTTGACCGTAAATTCGAAGCTTAATTGATTGAGACAGCACTTCCGTTTCCGCGTATTTCCCCTCTCTTTCTACCCTTTGTACCCTTCTCTTTCGCACATCCATCCCCTCTCCCCCTCACCACCAGGAGGGCTAGTGGCCTGATGCACCAGAGCCCTTGTTCATTGGCGTTTCGTTTCCCAGCGCGTACGGTTCGACCACAAACCATCTTATATTTCCCCAAAATTAACTTCACTGTTGCTAATAACGTGTCAAGTGTTTTACACCGAGCGCAGTTTTTTACGTAATTGTTTGCAATTTATAACTCCATAACAGCTTTGCTGTTCGATTCATTAATACCCACATAATAGATTACATTGTCTTTATGTGGATAAATTTTAATTTTACTGCTATAGATTGAATTCTACAAGAATTGCTAAACTCTACCCTACATTTGTATTGATTTTCTTTTTTTTTCGTGTTAATTCTAGTAACTAGTTAAATCATTTAGGAGTGTTATTTCGTATTATTAGGATGGAAGGCAGGGCTATACCTTCTGAAACCAATCCTGGTGATGCGTCAGTTACTCCAGGCCCATCGCGCCGCCGGTTGAGCAGCAGTTCCTCGAGTAAGTAGCTCTAGTAGCACATCTTCGAGCTCTAGTAGTTCAAGGAAATCGGTAGGCCGTAAACGAAAACGTTCACGACGCCACCGTAATAAGAAATCAAAACGTTTGCGACGTTCTAGGAACCTTAAGGTTAATAAATTATCTAAGGAGGTAGAGGAGCTTCGACGTGACTTGCTTGGCCGTAATAATGATAATAATACACACACCTATCCCATAAATTTTTGTAATGAGTCCTGTATTGATTTAAATGAAAGCCGCGAATTATTTTGTGAGAATGGTATTAATGAGGGTAGCAGTGAAACCACAAAAGAGTTTTCGTTTAATATGCAGACCAAGCTTAAGGAACCTTCAGTCCCTAAAGCACCTAGCGATTTTTTAAATACCCTAAACTGTATTCAGCATTTTGATAATAGTGACTGGTGTGATGTTCGTTATGCCGATACTCAAAAATTGTATAGCCATTCACCTGGTTTCGTAGATTTAGAGATTAATGAAGAAATAAAAGCCTATGAGTCTACGCGTCATTTAGCTCAAGCAGATAGGGCCTACGCTGCCCAAACTTTCTGTTTATTTTAATAACCTTGGGTTTTACAAGATTCTATGAAATGTTTCTTAACATGGCATGGGCATGAACGAGATAAATTGTGTTTTGAAAATTTACAAGAAAAAATAATTGAAATATTTTTCAAAGGTGATGTGCATAAGGTGTCCTCTGATTTACTGCAATTACTTTTTTTGGTCATAGAGCCGAAATTATTCAGATGAGGCGTGATGCTATATTGATATTTATTCGAGATCCTCTTATAAAATCAACTTTACGTAAAATACCTCCCTCATGCCAGAACCTTTTTAATGCAGTCTTTTACGACTGCCCTCGAAAAAATTGGTGGTGTTAAGAAAGCGTTCTTACCACTGAAAAGTAATGACAGCTCTGCCCATCAAGCTGGATCTAGTAAAGCTGTATCTAACCACCGCCCTCCGCAGGAGGCGGTCTGTTACAACAAGCCTTCGCAAGGTATTGTACCTGGATGCTGTCATGCTCACGCTGCACATCCGGCATATAACGCTCCTCCGCAGAGGAGCTATCATTCTCAATGTCCTCAGGGATATGTAGACAACCACACTAATCGCCGAGGAGCCTTCAATACAAGAGGTTCCTTTCGATCCCGAACCGGTCGTTCTAATCAATCAAGCAATAGCCGATTCAAACATATTCGAAATCAAAACGCGTCCAATAGCGCGTCTAAAAATGATCAGTTTAAAAAACGGAGGAATTGACTCGAGTCGCTCGAGCACCGAGTTCAGAGCCGGCCAGTTGACCCGCTTTGCCCACCGTTGGGAACACTTGGGAGCTCCAGAATTCATTATGAAAATAATAAATGGCTATCGAATACCATTCCTTCGAAGACCTCCACTGATTGTCCCAAATATAACAAACAGTGCCTTCAATATTCTGACGTCGCCAGAAATGTCAATACTTGTAAATCAAATGAAAGCGCAGGGCGTTCTCGAGAATGTAGATATATCCCCGAGCTTTTTATCAACAATATTTTTGGTACCAAAAAGCGATGGCTCTGTCCGTCCAATTTTCAACTTGAAAGCTCTAAACGAGTTTGTTTTCACAGACCGATTCAAGCTGATAAACATTTTTCGAATACCAGATTTTCTACAGCCTCGAGATTGGCTTTGCAAAATAGACCTTTCCCAAGCCTATTTTCATTTGGCCTTTTGTCAGTCCCAACGACGGTTTCTCAGAATTATTTACGAAGGAGAATTGCTCCAAATGACATGCCTCCCATTTGGGCTGAGCACGGCTCCAAGGGTTTTTGCGTCCCTGACCAATTGGATCGCTCAAACCTTGCGAGAAGAAGGCATTCGCTTAATTGTCTATCTAGACGATTTTTTGATCGCCCATGAAAATATAAGTGTTCTCAGATCACAAGCTCAGTTAGTGGTGCAACGGCTACAATACCTAGGTTGGCAGATCAATTTTCAAAAATCCGAGCTCACGCCCCAAAAGAGTTTGGTCTATTTAGGCGTTCATTGGGACCCCTGGCTCAATCAAAAACGACTTCCGCTAGACAAATATCAGGGCTTTCTGGCCAAATTGTCACGCATACGGAGGGACAAAAAAGTAGTATTAAAGGACCTACAAAGTCTTGTGGGCCTTCTGAATTTTGCCAGTTTTGTAGTTCCAAACGGCAGGCTCAATCATCGGAGTTTATTGGATTTCCTAAATTCAATTCCGAAATCGTCAAAAAGCCTGCATGCCTTACCAGCAGAGGCACAAGAAAATTTGGAATGGTGGATGCAAAACTACCAAGCCTCGACACCGATTCACACTGCACCCCCAAGTCATTTCCTTACAACAGACGCATCCGATATAGCATGGGGCGCACAGTTGGACAGTCGGTCTCTATCGGGACCTTGGAGCGAGCAGGAGGCCGGGTTGCATTGCAATCAAAAAGAAATGCTGGCAATTTTAAAAGCCTTACAAGGTCATTGTTGGCTCCTGCGATGCTCCACAGTGCTTGTACAGTGCGACAACAAGACTGTGGTAGCTTATCTGCGCAACGAGGGGGGGACAATATCAAAACCCCTGATGAATATGCTCATGTCGTTGCCAATTATGTTTCGCTGGACATGAACGACAAACAAGCCATTTATCACGATGCGTTTTCGATCGAATGGAACTACCAGCTAGCGTGGGTGTTCCCACCACCTTGTCTGGTTCCAAGAGTACTAGCGCACCTCAATCGAGCGTCCGGAATTTTCCTTTTGGTGGTTCCTCGGTGGGACCGAGTTTTCTGAAGAGGAGACCTGAAGACACGAGCAATAGGTCCTCCCTTCACTATTCGGAACCTGGACCTTTCTTTAGTGAACACGGCAACCGGCCTTCCACCTCCCAGAGTCCAAGTTATAACTTTAGAGGTATGGAAATGTGGGGGTGGGATCAAAACTTGAATTTAGACCAAATAAAATTGTTAGAATCATCCTGGAGGCCATCAACTCGCAAAACTTACAGAGCTGCTTGGTCACGATGGTTAAAATGGGCAGAAAAACATAAAATTAAACCATTTAATCCAGAAGGATCTGTATTGGCACAATTTTTAGCGGATTTGTATTTAATTGAAAAGTTATCCTACAATACAATACTATGTAATGCGGATACTTCTACACTGTGTAATGCGGATTCAGGTAGCCTTTTAAGTTCCCGTACTTTAGTAGAGCACGTGCTAAAATCAATTGCTCTCAAACAGCCGGTAACAAGCAAACCCCCTATCTGGAACATTGATGATCTATTGTCTCATTTAGCAAATAGTTCCATAGACTCCAACAATATTTTCGCAACATGTAGGCATACAGCCGCATTACTACTCCTTTGTTTGGGCAGACGCGTTCATGATTTAACTCTCCTCTGTATTGACTCTGATCACTTAATTATGTCAGATGATAGTGTGATAGTGTGGCCAATTTTTGGTTCCAAAACCGATTCTACTACGCATAAACAGTCTGGTTGGAAATTGTTAAAAAATCCTGATAACAGGAATCTGGATCCTGTTTATTGGATAAGTCAGACTATTGACCTACTCAAAAATAGACGCAATTTGGCTAAATGTCAAAATTTATTTGTGAACCTAAGGGGTCGAGCTAGACCTGCTTCTCGAGCTGTGGTAGCAGGTTGGATTAGATCTCTCCTATTAGAAGCCAAGATCATAGCGACTCCTGGTAGTTTTCGGTCAGCGGTTGCATAAAAAAATTGGTCAGAAAATCTTCCAATTGATACTATCTTGGCTAAAGGTAATTGGAAAGTTGAAAATACTTTCAAGAAATTCTATAAACGTCAAGTTATACCGGCTGCCTCGGTTTCTGGTATGACCATAACGAATTTGTTTGATCCTATAAATTAAGTGACTGATTAAGTTATCGTATCACAATCATTAATGAGTATGTAATTGTATAATTTCTTACGTAAATTGTTCCAGTAGTATAAATTTTCATTATTATATGTTTTCTTATTTTTAGTTTACCTCATTGAATGGTGATTGTTAGAGGATTTCTTTTGTTTATGTAAAAAATAAAACTTTATACGCACATCTGTTTTTGTTTTTTATTTAGGAAAATGTAAAACTACAATATCATAACTCCCCTCTGTATTAGTCTTCGACATTCAATTCTGATTTATTTTCATCCTCACATTGGCGTTCTTCACCACCAGACGATAACAAACACGTCTCAATCAATTAAGCTTCGAATTTACGGTCAAGTTATTTAATAGCAGCGTTTTTCCTGAAATAAAACGCTTATTAAATTACTTACCTAAATTCGAAGCTTAACTTAATTCCTGCCTGTTGATTTTCAACACAATGAACAAGGGCTCTGGTGCATCAGGCCACTAGCCCACCTGGTGGTGAGGGGGAGAGGGGATGGATGTGCGAAAGAGAAGGGTACAAAGGGTAGAAAGAGAGGGGAAATACGCAGAAACGGAAGTGCTGTCTCAATCAATTAAGCTTCGAATTTAGGTAAGTAATTTAATAAGCGTTTTATTTCAGGAAAAACGCTGCTAATGTAAAACGCACGGTTTATCAATAAAACGGTTAAACGGTGGTTTATAATTTTTTAATGCCTATGGCATTAAGTCCGCCTCTGTACTAAGTGCTTGAAGTGTTAAATAAATAAATAAATAAATAAATATCAAGATGCTCCGTTTTAAACGAACGGTATTTTTTTAAATCTTAGCAAAGAGAGTTATGTCAGAAAAGTTCAGAAAGTGTCAGTTAATTTTATGAATAAAATTAACTTTGGGAGATAAAATGAGATAAATAAACATTTAATTCTTTAATTTAGTTAATTTTGACAATAAATTACAACCATTTATCTGTAACAAAAACACAAAAATATTAATTTACTTTATATATTAATTTATATGTTTTTTGTGACTTTGCCTTAAAAAGAAGCGCTGATGCGCGCGCATCGCTAATTTGTGAGCAAGTAAAAATTATTCCGCGCGCTTTTTCTTTTCGCTGTATTGTTTTTATTTGAAAATGTCGTCAAGAAATGATGAATAGGTATATTAATTCGACACCGCCAGAAGTCTCAGAGGCAGTTTTATTTATTTCCTCGCAAATATGTCATAAAACGTCGTATGACATACGTGCGCTTTGATAATTGCAGCGTCTGCTTTCTTGTAGCAATATCGCGTCGGCTGTAATTTTCAACTTACCGCACTTATATCATAATGTACTATTTCAGATTGAGCTAGATGCTGTCCAATATAATTGCTAGTCTACAGTTAGAGGTATTCCCAAATCAAAACAAAATTATGGTTACCCTGCTGGCCCTGCTCGAACATTGTATGGCATGACACAATATAAAAAAAAAAAAAATGTAAAACGATATGTGATTCTTAAGAGGTTAATATGCCGAATAAATGGATGTTCACATCTAAGTCCTAGCAATTATAGATAATGAGATACCAGCGTACAAAGTACCCCCTGGTCTTCCCGTGAGTGTTGACGGGACGAATGATTTGAAGGGTATTATAGCTGTTAAATTTAAAAACAACTTCATTGTAAGGCTTACCGCTGGGATAGTCCTCGTCTCTTGGGGGGGGTGGGGCAGAGACAAGGACATATGGTATGGGTGGTGTGGTAGGGACATATGGTATGGGTGGGGAATATGTTGGTACCAGAATCTCAGCCATCAGGGATGTGTCAATGGCAGTAAAATCGATTTCCCATGGGAAATCTCCTGGTCATGACGGGTTAGGTGTGAAACATATTATTATACAGCTTGCTGGCCCTCATATCTGTTGGCTAGATGTTCTACAATTTTCACACTCATACCTGCCGGCCGACATGTTGAGGACGTACGTAGTACCTGTAGTAAACAACAAAGCAGGGTATTTGTCGGATATATCTAACTACAAACCTATTTCTCTAGCTACAATATTTGCAAAAGTGTTTAACAACATTCTTATTACACAACTAGCTTCTGCCCGCGACTTCGTACGCGGATCCTGTTGCTTTTGCCAGCGACAACGGGGTCGTCAAGAAAATCGAAGATCTGAAACGTCTGATGTAGAATTCTGAGGCCCGGGGACGGGAAAACAACGGGATGAGCGAGACGATTGAAGACGTTCCAGATCTTTCATTTTCGTAAGTCCACAGGAAATGCCCATCAGACTAAACAACTTTTGCTAAGACGTCATTCCTTAATATGTTATAGTGTCGCTGGGCTTTGGAGTTCCACAACAGGGTTCCAGATCTCAAACTTTATTCTCACAGCAGAAAATGCTCTTCACGTGTAATAATTTTTTATATGACACCATTTTTATATCTCTTATACTTTAGCTGTTCTGTTGCGGTTCTGCATCAGGTGTTCCAATTTCCAAAATAAATTATAGCCTATATGTTGCCCAGACTTAATACCTACACAACAAATTCTCTTTTCTTCCCGTTTTTCTGCAGCGGATCCCAAGAGTACACTGAATTAACAATAATATTGCAAATAACTTTAAAAAAATGCGCAATTCTCTATCCGTGAACGTCTCCGACTCGCGAGACAATGCGTGACGTTCACGATCAGCGGACAGTCGCGCATCACGTTCCGCACTTGTCTCTAGAGACCCAGAAGCAGATGCGTAGATACGCTGAGAACTCATGCGCAATTCTCTATCCGTGAACGTCTGCGACTCACGAGACAATGCATGACGTTCACGATCAGCGGTCATTCGCGCATCATTTTCTTCACTGGTCTCTAGAGACCTGGATGTAAATGCGTAAATACGCTAATACGCAGGTGTGCTTCGCGATCCGAAGAGGTTTCTACGGAGCGAGTTGTTGCCTGATGTTCTCGAACAGCATCAAGTCTCTCCTGACGCTTGGGATCTTATGATCCTCAATCTTTTAGCTCCTTTGGAACGTTGGGAAAAATTTGACCTCTTTCTAGGCATAGTTATAGTTTAATTCTGAAGATACCTGATCAATTAAAATCTAAGTTACTGCTCCCCTGCGTTACCGGGTAGGCTACCGTGTCACGAAAATAAATGAAAAATGAAATTAAACACTCAAATAACATAAGCCCCAAGGCTTATTTATTTGATAAAATAAAATAATAAATGGGAGTTTTGGCCAGTAGAGTCAAATTTTCAATGATTCATCGAAAATCAGTCCTAAACTGTTACCGCCTTCACCACTTGGAGGTACTCCCAGCTTATGTTATTTTATAATTATACAGTGAAATTAGTGATAGCTTTGATTTCCATATCAGGTGTTCCAGATCTTCAATTTTTATACGTCAACAGAGAGTGATCATCAGGCTGAACAACTCTTGCTAAGACTTCATTCCTATTATTATATGTTATAGTGTAGCTGGGCGCTTGGAATTCCACAACGCGTGTGCCAGATCTTCAATTTTTATACGGCAACAGAGAGTGCTCATCAGGCTGAACAACTCTTGCTAAGACGTCATTACTATATATGTTATAGTGTAGCTGGGCTCTTGGAGTTCCACATCAGCTGTTCCAGATCTTCAAATTTTATATGACAACAGAGAGTGCTCATCAGTCTGAACAACTCTTGCTCAGACGTCATTCCTATATATGTTATAGTGTAGCTGGGCTCTTGGAGTTCCACTTCAGGTGTTCCAGATCTTCAAATTTATTCTCTTAGCAGAAAATGCTCATCACGTGGAACAATTTTTGCTATGGTACCATTTTTGTATCTCTTATAGTTTAGCTAGCCTGTTGCGGTGCTGCATCAGATGTTCAAGTTTCCAAGATAAATTATAGCCTATATGTTGCCCAGATTTAATACCTAAACAACAACAAAAAATCATTTAAATCCGTCGAGTAGTTCCGAAGATTAGCGTGTACAAACAAACAGACAAACAGACAGAATTTTTTTTTTGGATTCGTGCTCTATTACTGTTTCCAAACCCCCCTCAATAATTATTTTTTTAATATATTCAATGTACAGACACAGTTTTTTTACTGTTTTATTATATGTATAGATTAAACAAATACATAGTTACATGATAATCAGTTCGGGTTTCGGCCGGGACTGTCCACAGAAGCTGCAATATTGTGTCGTAAGAGTGCTGCTAAATACTATACCGAGAGAAAAACACCTGTGTACGCTTGCTTTCTCGACCTTTCCAAAGCCTTTGACCTGGTCTCTTATGATATCTTGTGTAATAAGATGAGATCATCCCAGGTACCGTATGAACTTATTAACATCTTTAAGTATTGGTACGGGAACAAGGTGAACAACGTGAACTGGGCAAGCTTGTCGGACCCGTATAGGTTGGCATGTGGGGTGAGGCAGGGGGGGTTGCGCTCTCTCTTCATTTTTAACCTGTATGTGAATGGACTGATCGAGGTGCTCCGCGAGCAACATCTCGGTTGTCACATAGAAGGCGTCGGTTTTAATAACATCAGCTACGCGGACGATGTGGTGCTGCTGAGCGCCTCGGTTTGGGGTCTCAGGAGGCTGAGGAGTATATGAGGACTATGCAGCTGGTCACGGGCTGCGTTTTAATGTAAAGAAGAGTCAGTGCCTGTATGGTTTTTCAAGGTGGGTCTAGGAAAGTGCGAGAAATGCCACCTGTAAAGCTGAATGGTTCACCCTTGGAAAGGGTGGACAGTTTTAAGTACTTAGGACATTTCGTGACTCCTACCTTGAAAGATGATGCGGACATTGAGCGCGGGCGAAGGGCGCTGTCGGTCAGAGCGAACATGGTTATCAGCAGGTTTGCACGGCGCTAAATATGTAAAAATTACTCTTTTTAACCGACTTCAAAAAAGGAGGAGGTTATATTTTCGTGTGTATGTATTTTTGTTTTTTTATTTATGTCCCATTTAAATTTTGTGAAGATCTGATGCTGATCTTCGGAGATAGGTATACTATGGAACTCTTCAAAAATAGACGGCAAATCTGTCGTGATTGCTGCAATCGCTTGGATGTTTATTGTTTATGCAACATCATGACGTAACATCACGCCTGTATGCTCTGTTGGGGTAAGCAGATGTGTACAATACACCCAGATTTCCATTTATTGGAGATAAGCCCATTACCATGACATGTATTATTTATTTAATTACAACGGCTGTTAAACCAATTATAGTAACTAAAAAAGAACTAAAAGAGTTATACATACAATTAAAATAAACAAAATAACATAGTAAAGGTTCACACTTGTATTGTTCATCATCTGCATCATTTTCCCAACTATTTTGTGGTCGGCTTCCAGTCTTACCGGATGCAGCTGAATACCAGTATTTTATACTCAACACAATAGCCACGACATAAATGTTAGTAAAAAATAATTTCTAAAGCTATTGAAACATTTGAGTATGGTCATCATTATCTCACGACGCTTATCTGATGAAGGAAGGTACAACTCTTTAACGGTTAGGAGTTAGGTGATTTCTTGTTCTAGAATAATGTATAGGTAATGCCACTTGTCGATATCCATAGTTGATTTCTCTCGAGACAACAGAGTGAATGCTAGAAACTAGAAGTATTAATCATTTTAACCGAATTTAAGAAAATAACTGTTGTTGTCATTTAGACGCATATTTAATAATGTAAAATAAATTCATGGCGCCATGGGAACAACTAAAAATGGAAAAATAAAAACTTTTTTGCAAATAAACCGACTTCAATTAAAAACAAACATAACAAACCAAACACAAAAAAGTGAAAAGGGTGACAAAAACACCAAATCAATCAAACAAAAGTCAAGCTTCGAAGTCGGTGATCGGTCGGTTATTTTTTATTTTTTACTGCACTACACTGTACACGTGTAGCTTGTGGACTGATTATACGCAAAAGTCGTACAGCGCCCTTCGTGTCCAGTTTAACAACGCGTTCAGGATGATGTTGGCGCTCCCCTGCTTTTGCAGCGCATCGACTATGTTTGCAGAACCGCGCGTGGATTGCTTCCACCACACTATGCGCAAGACGTTGGTGCGGGAGAACGCCAACAGCATGCTGGCCGAGCTCGCGGTAAGGCTTGATTGCTCCATCATCTCCCACGTTGTAAGCGACATGTAGCAGGCTGATGCGACTAACAAATCTCATATTTATTATATGCCTAAACTGTGAATTTAATTACATAAGATAATTTATTTTTATTATCGTTTTATTGTACTCACTCTAATTGAATTCCTATAATCATTTGAAGTATAATCCTATAATTCCTATAATCATTTGAAGTTTCATTCATTCATGAATGAAATCTATGTAAATTAAATTGTTATGAATTTAACTGAATTATTAGTGTTGTCTAAGTAATGTGACTGTATGAGTGTATTATTTATAATATGAGTCAAAGATACTCGAATTCAAATTGTTTCGATCGCGCGGCCACGTACTTTTTGTTTTGGAGTTTGGACTATTTCTGTTTAATTAAACTTTTGTAGTATTTATTGCTTTCGTTAGTTTGACAAATTAAGACCTTTCTTCTTGTAATAGTTTTACTGTAAGTTATCTTATGTATAAAGAAATAATCAACAATAAAGAAACAGCAAGTGGAGGATTGCGCGGCCATTTCTTCCAAGGTGAATATTTCATAAAATATTGATCCAGAGCTTATAATAAATTCTTTTTTCGACAAATTCAGTGTTCAATCGACAAAAAGAATTAGATCTCTAACCCAAGTAGGTAGTTGCTGAGATCTCCATGGCCGCGCAGTCCTCCACGTTACGTTCGCGCGGCCAACTTAAAACTTCTTTATTTCTACTTGACAAATTTTTGGTTTGTTCCCTTGGATTTTGACATATTTCGTCAATTTTCGAAGTGTTTTTCTGTTTGGATAACTTGGCGGAGCAATCGTAACGCACACCTTTTATGATGTATTTTCTGTAATTAAGAGTAGCTATTATTTGACCTTGTATGGCCAGCATAAAACCCTCGGTCTCGGGAAACAATTCGCCTCATTTGAGCCTTTGTTCGACTTTATTTTATCGACGTATGGCTGGCTCAGGCAGGCTCAATGTCTTCCATGTAGGGCTTTTTCAGACGTACTAGGCTATTTTTGTTGTGTACTTACGAGGTGTTCATATACTTGCGTGTTTCGGTTTTGTACGAGTAGGTTTAGTAGTGTTAGTTTGTTATCTGTCTCCGTTACTTGCTTGTGTAGTGATGAGATTTCTGATTTGTTATGGAAGTATGCTCTGAGTTTTCACTCATCACACACGTACCTGTTTTGTTGTGTAAATTAAGTATGTCTATTAATCCTCTCCCTCCTTCTTGGCGTGGTAGTGTAAGTCGTTGTATGCATGATTTTGGATGGTGTTTTCTATGTTTGTATAGCCCACTATCCATGCACTCCGCATGGATAGTGGGCTGTAGTTTTTAATATCAATCTTTGACCATCTTAGAATTCCGAAAGAGTATGTGAGAATGGGTATTGCAAAGGTGTTAATGGCTTTAATTGTATTTCTTGAATTCAGAATTTTTTGAGTTCTTGTTTTGACATGTTTTGTTGTATTTGTCTAGACTGTTTGGTAGTAGGTACTCTGTTCATCCATCAGCTCGATCCATTCTCCTGATAGAAGTGTATAACTATTATTTTGCATTTTTCCTTTTACAATGGACAACATTGTACATTTATGTACTCCGAATGACATGCAAATATCATCAGAAACTTGTTGTGTGGCATCAGCTAGTTTAGTTTACAGATTAACTAAGCGTAATAAATTAAACAAACATTATTATCACATAATTGTTGCTATTTATTAAATTATACCATCTAAAGTTCGCGATTACACTTGATTACGTTAGCACTAGTCTAGTATTTGGGCGCGGGGGACTCCTCCTTGGAGTAGTCTCTGATGGGAGAGTAGAACTGAAACAATACACACACCACTACAGCTCTCGTCCACTTATCCGCATTATGATTAATTAGTTATTTATTCCGGTCAAGTTAGCTCAAATAGGGGTAAGGTATTTAAATAGAACAAAAAATTGTTACGAATTTTAGGAACACGTTAAAAAAACGGGCCCAGTACACTACCTCACCGCGTTGAAATGAAGAACACAACTTGCATTATGAAGAACACAACTTTTTTAACATTTTGTATAGCTGTATCTAAGAAATGGTAATTCTTAGGAAAAAATTTAATATCAATTATAATAGATAATTGCATGATCTACAATCTTAATCCGACCTATTTTTATGATAAAACTTACCGTTTGGCTGAAAAACACTGACAACAACTTTGACTTTTGAGTTTTATTTTGCAAATATTGGATCGATGGGGACTTTCACATTACATGTAATGGTGTTCTGAACATTCGTACCAATTTTCAGGTCTAAGTGATTTTTTGTAACCTTGCATGTCTAACTTGACCGGGCTAATTCCTCTTGAAAGTGCCTTGTCTGTGTCTGCCTAATAAAAAGGGCACACGGGAAAATCATGTTATGTCACATATTAATGTTTGAAATGGCCATATCATTGTATAGTGCTAGAACGAAACGCAGAAACACACTGCAGTAAAATGTAGTCACCGAGTAATTTTCATAGAAAAATATTGTAACAACCAATAACAAGCAAACTTGGACAAAATAACAGACAGAATAACCGTAATCAAATACTATTTCCCCTGTGCCCTTCATTGGCTTTATGACGTCGATAAATAAATAAATCATTGCCGCAGTCCATTGGTTGGTTATGACTTATGAGCTATAAGGCGCAACATTTTCCTTACAGGTGTAGTTGATGTGCAAGTGCCACTTATCCTACTTGTTAGCACTTACAGTTTACATTTCATCACATACAATTTTGTACTCATATGATATTAATAATTGCAGTGGCATCGTATTTACTCTTATTTTGCACTATGGTCTATGATTGTCACTGTAGAAACCATAACATCTACATGTAAACTATTTTCAAAGTGATGGTGTTGAACCAGTAGTTATGAGTACACTGAGTGGAGTACTACATACATACCTTGTACTGCTTGGCCCTGTACTCCTCCCAGGGCTCAGGGTTGGACTTCTTGTTCCAGGACACATCAGGGTTGCGGGTGGCCAACCTGCCCAGGTAGAAAACAGCACCGGCGCAGCCGATCCCCACGCACACATACAGCGGGATCAACTGCACATATATATTTATTATATATTATTTATTTATATACATCACAATCATCAGTGTTTGGAGGACATGCTCTTGCATTAAACGAGACAATAAATATTTTGTTATTAGAACAATGCTTGTTTAATGTTATTATTCCTCGGCTATTCAAACCGGAGACATGTCTAGGAAATAATAGTCTCGAAAATAATAATAGTCAGTAACCCCATAGGGATCGAATTTGGTGTGGACAATTGTGCAGCCATGTATGTAAAGCGACGGGATATTATGGAATTCAAGGAATTCAGCACTCAGATTCCATACTCCGCTCCTCATCCGAAAGCTATATGTATTTGAGTACGTCGGAAGTGTTAGGCATTAACGTAGCTGACATGAAGCAATCGTCGAGGGAGCGCTTCTTCAGGCGCCTCAAAAAGATTTTTAATAACATTCTGTCAGCCGGAAACAGGCCAATGAGTCGATTTGAAGGACAGGAAGACCGAAATCGACGCCCTGGATAGGAGAGTCCGTACACTGCTGACTGCGAACCGGATGCATCACCCACGATCTTCGGTGATATGACTGTACATCCCGCGGAAGTGCAGGGGTCGACGCTTTTTAATGCGAAGACCCTCCACACCCGCGACGTGTGCCTTCTCAGGAAATATTTCTTAAAAGTCGAGGTGGGTATGCACCGAGATGTGGTCGCAGTGGACAAGGGACTCACCTCGATGTCCATAGCGAAAGGGAACTGGCTCAAACTTGTAGTTATTACTAGCGATGACCGCAAGGAAGTGAGGCTCTTCCTGTGCCCTATGTAGATTTTCTAGCGTCCGTATTGCGGCTACGTTTCGGCGATCTTTTTTTGGGGTAACAGAAGGTTTTGTCTGTGCGATTATGGACGGAGTTATGTAGACGGCGAGTACTTGCACAGGCAGAAGCAAGTAGCCAGGACCTTGACTTGAAATATAAACTTGTGGAGTCTGAGGTACCGTACTACAAGTATGGGTGCGACCCAGTTCTCAAGAAACACCATGTCACCCTGTACTGGGTTCCCTATTTTTACTACACATTAATACTATTGTCACCTATAGGCCTGATATAGGGGTGATAGATCGATCAGCGCGCCGCGTAATCAATGAACGGTCGGTCTGTCGAGGTACTTGCTAGGTGGTTCAATCAAGGGCTGAATTCAGAAGGCAGTACTCCACAATATGGCCCACATTACGAGCAGCTCTCGAGCCTTAGGTAACAATAACTTGGACCCTGCTCCCGACACAGGCAAAACCCTTTTTTTTTTACTTTTTAATGTTGGTTTGAATGGTGATTGATGGTGTCTAAGGAAATATGTAAAAATAAAAAAATGGTAATAAACAAAATAATAAAATCAGTAATATTTTCAGTTTCTTTTTATATATTTTATAAAGGGTTCATAGTGTTATTAATTCTATTGAATTGAAACATGGAATAGCATTAAACTGGCACAGGCGGCAGGTAACCCAGCTTAGTTTTTAGCAGTCATTAGTCAGTCCGTATTTAAGATAAAGTTTTGTAATCATTCGGCCAATGGAATTCCCAGGTGTTACTGGGGACACAACCAAGTAGTCTAAATTGCTTAGGTTTGATATATATTTATAAATTTGTGATTCGAATGTGGACATTTGCTTTACTGCTGTTATTACATATTCGTAAAGATAAAAAGATAAAGAAATAGGACAAGTAATGCACACCAATTTTCAACCAAAACTAGTTACCACTACTGCCGTCTTCGTTTGTATAGTTATGACAAAAGCTTGATAAAAATATTTTAAGTTCGTAACTTGGAATAGATTTTACATGGCAGCCCTATGACGAGACGATAAACCTACATTGTACAAGCTAATGTTTTTTTTAACAATATGTATCAAATTACGGCCTCATACCACAATATTAACTTACAGATAAACGTAAGCCATAACAATTAAACATCAGGAACAAAAATACACATTATTAGAGGTTAATTATATAAGAAGTGTACACCTGAGACGTAGTGCGCGTTGATCAACAAATAAGAAGTGCTACTTACAGCTTTGTGCTTTTTCAAGCTTTCAAGTGATAATCCTTGCATTTTTATAGCTTACTGAATATTCAAAAAATCACAACTATTTGCAGAGGCAGAAATACAAGCGATCGATTTGCAGCCTTCGTCGATTGCAGAAAAAATCTGACAGATTAACTTACAGCTTACTGCAGTGTCAATGTTACCATCTCTAAATTTTATTATAGATGGAAAATGTTTATTGCAGCGAGCGCAGCGCGAGCGCCATAAAATGACAATATTTGTTTTTTAGAAGGATTTTCTATTTATTAACTTAAAATTAATTAACTCTTGGAAGTCTGTTATTATAATCACAATAGTAAATTTAGAATAATTACAGAAATATAAATTAATTATTTATTTCATCAGCATCACTCATACAAATCATTTGGGCTCATCTAGACTATAATAGAGAGCACCTAACATTACACCCACATTTCATTGGTTATTTTTCAGTCCTATTTAGGGGACGAGCCTATTGCCATCAATCGGGCACAAATTCAGACGTTTGTAAATTTGAATCTAAGGGTTAATCTCTGGATCTACTGAACCAATTTTGAAAAATCTTTCATTTGAAGCTACATTATCCCGGAGTGCCATGGACTATTGTATTTACAACATGCCCGTGGGACAGTTTCCGACCAAAACGCGAGCGAAGCCGCGGGCAACAGTTAATGATATATAAAAAGTGAAACTAATCATTCCCCGCTAGTTATCCAAAATGATAAGATTGTTTTACTCATCTTTGTATCGTGATAAATATTCATACCGAATGATAGCTTCTAAGCGTGATTTTTTTAGTAACTCTCCGAGTTTAACTGCAGACAGTCGGGATTTGGAGAGACTATGTTACATGTTTTTTGGAATCTAGTAAAATGCGGAATACAACATGCAACGTGTAACATGCTTAGAATCGGATTCCTACTCTTGACCTCAATCTTGTTTAAAAACTGTTTCACTCGCAACTAACTGCATCAATAAAATAGTTTAGTAAAATATTGAGTGACGTCACCGAATACGGCAGTTTGTTTTATTTCCTCACTGGCAATACCATTTACAGCTGTCAAATAAAAAAAAATGCAATAAACTTTTGACAACTGCATCAAAAGATTTTATCGTATTGATATAACCTAATTTTAATGATTTGGTTGGTGCTATTCTTGTGGAAACAATTCTTCATATAATCGAAAGGGAAAAGAACAGTTTCAAAATGAGTTTTTTATTGTAAGTAATAGTAGGTCTGGTAATAGCAGTGATGTGTGTCTATAAATAACTAAACGTCTTCCGTTCTGCTGCGCTGACGTCTTGTTTACGTCTGTGGTGAAGTTTAGTGGTATATTATTGAAATGGTTTTAGTAAAAAAAGAGTTGAGTCGCTTCCCCAAAGCCCGGCAGCAAGCAGTAGCACATCCTCCTTGCGGTCATCTTTATAAGTGGTTGTCCACTACTTGTGTGTTGTGTGCCACCAACCAGTTCTGGGATGGAGCACCTCCTGGCTGGACTATGTGCTTAGCTCTGTTGGTCGTCGTTAACTGTAACGTGTCAACACGTCGTGTTACAGTGGGAGTCGTTCAAACAAGACATTCAAGCCGAAGAAGAACATCCCCGAGGGCACGCACCAGTACGACCTGATGCGGCATGCGGCGGCCACGCTAGGCTCCGGAAACCTGCGCCTCGCCGTCATGCTGCCTGAGGGGGAAGACCTCAATGAGTGGGTCGCCGTCAACAGTAAGCACCAGTCTTCATTACTAGCTGCTTTAACTTGATATTACATGTGAACTCACTCCACCCAATTTGTTCCAACCCATCAGTCAGTTACAATGACCAAGTTTTATATAATCTGTATATGCGTGAACAAGTTGTGGGTTCGCTTTCAGAACTAAAAGCTGAATATGCTCCAACTAGTCTTGAAGTGTACAGAAGTTGTTTTAGTCCTGCTAATGTGTGAGAGTGCACATTTTAGTAGTGTACATATTTACAAGTTATAACATCAGCTATCTGCCAGTAAAACATATCCATCAGAATAGTGGGTGTATGACTTCCAAATAGATCACAAATCTATACTAATATTATAAAGCTGAGGAGTTTGTTTGTTTCGTTGAACGCGCTAATCTCAGGAACTACTGGTTCAAATTGAAAAAATCTTTTACGTGTTGGATAGCCCATTTATCGAGGAAGGCAACAAGAGAAGGAAGAGAACAGAGGAGAATATATCATTAAACTACAACTAATAGGAGCAGACCATTAATGAAAAATGTTGCAAAAACAGGGAAAAAATATTCTTTTTGAGAGCTTTAAACGTGGTAATCGAAGTCAAGTAGTATCGCAGTGAAGATCTATCGCGGTAACGTGCATCGAAGTCGAGTAGTATCGCAGTAACGTGCATCGAAGTCAAGTAGTATCGCAGTGAAGATCTATCGCAGTAACGTGCATCGAAGTCAAGTAGTATCGCAGTGAAAATCTATCGCGGTAACGTGCATCGAAGTCGAGAAGTATCGCAGTGAAAATCTATCGCAGTAACGTGCATCGAAGTCAAGTAGTATCGCAGTGAAAATCTATCGCGGTAACGTGCATCGAAGTCAAGTAGTATCGCAGTGAAAATCTATCGCAGTAACGTGCATCAAAGTCAAGTAGTATCGCAGTGAAAATCTATCGCGGGAACGTGCATCGAAGTCAAGTAGTATCGCAGTGAAGATCTATCGCAGTAACGTGCATCGAAGTCAAGTAGTATCGCAGTGAAAATCTATCGCGGTAACGTGCATCGAAGTCAAGTAGTATCGCAGTGAAAATCTATCGCGGTAACGTGCATCGAAGTCAAGTAGTATCGCAGTGAAGATCATCGCGGTAACGTGCATCGAAGTGTAGTGGCTTCGCAGAAACAGTCTTCGCTGAAACGTGCATCGCAATTTTATAGCATCGTATTAGCATTTATCGATATTTTTTGCGTCGAGATTCCGTATTCTACTCATATGAACCTTATATTAGCATCGCTGCTTGTGCCCATTGTTTCTCTTGGCATGAAGCATGAACATAACGGGCTCGCTAGTCGCGCATTAGCATTGTGCCGCCGCCGCCATCGCCACCGCCACCGTGTGACTCACAGATAGATAACAGGCTAGGTATAGCCGCGCGGCCGCCCGCGCTGACATCCTCTTTTTGTTTCCTTATAGAGCAAACCATGAGCTGTAAAAGGAAACATATTTTTATATTTATACTAGCTGTGCCCGCGACTTCGTCCGCGTGGACTTAGATCTTTCTCAGCCTTTCCCTGTCTTTGCCTTTCTTATAAAAAAGGCAACATGACTTTGTCTCTTCGTTATTATGACAATTTACACCATTGTTTTGGTGTTTGTTGATTGGGCAGGTTAAAAACTTGATTCCAACTTAATTATTTCAAATAGACTCGTAACACAGATGGTGAGAAATATCGAAGACCACGCGGACGAAGTCGCGGGCACAGCTAGTATCTAATAGTACGGGTCGGTTATTGTGAATTGATGAAATGACCAAGCCTTTGATTTCCATTTGATGGTAATAGGCTCGTCCCTTAATACATGGGACTTAAAAATTACTGGCATAATGTGGGTGTACTATTTATTAATGTTACACCTCTGCCTAACCCGTCTGAGAAATACAGGCGCAATGTTATCTTAAACAGTAACATAATAATTATTGATAATAATTAATAATCTGTGGGAACCCAGCTCTCGGATTCCATAAATCTTAGATCCCTCTCAGCAACCGAAACCTACAAGTATAAGTATAAGTATTTGGGTATGTCGGAAGCGCTGGGTATCAATGATGATGACATGAAGCAATCGTTGAAGGAGCGCTTCTTTGGCCGCCTGAAAAAAGTATTTAATAGTCTTTTATCAGGCGGAAATAAGGTGCGTGCCTTCAACGGTTGGATCATGCCGGTTTTGATGTACTCTTTCGGCATACTCAAATGGAGTCAAACAGAACTAGACGCCCTGGATAGGAAGGTCCGTACATTGTTGTCGGCATATCGAATGCATCACCCACGTTCTTCGATTATGAGACTGTATATCCCGCGGAAGTGTGGGGGTCGAGGCTTTTTAAACTTTAAGACTCTCCACAATCGCGAGCAATCTCAGGGAATATTTCCTAGAAACCGACGTGGGAATGCATCGAGATGTGGTCGCGGTGGACAAGGGCCTCACCCCGCTCTCCTTGGCTAAAGAGAACTGGAGCAAACCTGTAGTGCTTGACACTAACGACCGCAGGGAGGTATGGCAGAGTAAGGAGCTTCACGGACGCTTTTTCCGGGCCCTGCATGGGTCCGATGTACACCTGTCAGCGTCCGTAGCCTGGCTACGTTCCGGGGACCTCTTCGGAGAAACCGAAAGTTTTGTCTGTGCAATTATGGATTAAGTTATGATGACGAATAACTACCGGAGATTTATTGTGAAGGACGGCACGGTTGACATATATGTCGGGCATGCCACCGTCCAGGTGAATCAATCCGTCACATTATCTCCGGGTGTTCTCGTTTGGCTAACGGAGAGTACTTGCATAGACACAACCTTGTAGCCAGGATTATCCATCAGCAACTTGCTCTAAAATACAGCCTTGTGGAATCGGTAGTGCCGTAATATATGTGCCCGACCCAGTTCTCGAAAATGGCAATATCACATTGTACTGGGATCAATCCATCATCACTGACAGGACTATTTTAGCCAATAAGCCTGATAAAGTGGTGGTGGATCGATCAGAGCGGCGCGCAATGATTGTTGACATAACGGTCCCGCATGATGAGAACCTCGTGAAAGCCGATAAAGATAAGCAAATAAAATATCTTGACTTGGCTCGCGAGGTTGTCGACATGTGGGATGTGGACTCAGCGATCATTGTGCCGATAGTCGTATCAGCCCATGGCTTAATTGCTAAGAGCCTTTATGAATACATGAAGAGGCTCTCCTTAGGCAGCTGGATCATAAGCCAAGGTTGCGGGACTGTTCGAAAGAGATACCGCGGCCCTGGAACACAAAGGGCAAAGGAAGGAACATGGATGGGTTTTAGTCAAATGTTTTTATATCGTTTTTGTACTTAGAAATATTTAAAAATGTAAATAATTTGTATAAAAATTAAATAAATTTTTTGTTCGTAAAAAAGATCAGTTATTGGAAAGTCATAAAAATATGATGCATGTAACACAAACTATCAACGAAAAGGCCACGGAGGCATCATATTTAGTTAGCTATCGCATTGCACAAGCAGGTGAAGCGCACACTATCGCTGAGAATTTAATAAAGCCATGTGTATTAGACATAACAAAATGTATGCTCGATGAAAAATCTGCAAAGCATCTTTCTACTGTGCCGCTATCAAACGATACTGTTTCACGGCGAATCCATGATCGGGCAAGCTACGTCAAACAAGAACTAGTTACACGTCTACAAAAAACACGATTCGCCTTGCAAATGGACGAGTCAACTGATGTCGGTGGTTTGGCTATCTTGCTGGTTATCGTGAGATATCCTTATGAAAGTTCTTTTGAAGAAGACATGCTTATGTGTTCACCGCTGCTCACAAACACTACCGGGGAAGAAATTTTTAATAAAATAAATATATTTTTTGAAGAAAATAATCTCAGTTGGAACAATTGCATTGACATTTGTACAGATGAGGCCAAGGCGATGACAGGTAAAACAGCAGAAGCAGTGTCACGAATAAAAAATAAAGCGCCTAATTGTTGTTCCAGCCATTGTATTCTGCGTAGACAAGCACTTGCGATGAAGCAAATGCCGTCAAATCTAAAATAGTTATGGATGAAGCGGTAAAAATAATTAATTTTATCAAATCACGACCACTACAATCACGATTGTTCTCATTATTGTGTGAAGATTATGGCAGCAAAGTCGAAGTGCGATGGCTGTCTCGGGGTAAAACTTTAACAAGGCTATTTGAACTTAGAGCCGAGTTACAAATGTTTCTTCAGCAGATACTTCTTTTAATTTGAAGGACCGTTTGTATGATAAAACTTGTTTGTTCCGATGGTTTTTTATGGCGGATATCTTTAAAAAACTGAACGAATTGAATTTATCATTGCAAGATAAACAGACAACAGTGTTTCAGGCCTATAACAAAATAACTGCCTTCAAAAGAAAATTAGATTTTTGGATTATTTGCGTTGGTAAGAAAGAAATAGAAAGCTTTACGTCACTCAGTGAGTTTGTTAGCGATAACGACTCAGAAATGTTTCAAGATGATGTGTTTGAATAATTGGTCCAATATCTCAGTTCGATGCGCGCATCTTTTGAAAAGTATTTTCCCGAAGAACAGAATACAAAAATGAAACTGAATTCATGGATTCATAATCCTTTTTTACCCAACTTGGAAAAGCCCGAAAGTATGTCAAGCGAGATATATGAATCTCTTTTAGAAATATCATCAGACACAAGTATGGAGTCACTGTTCAAAACGACGCCTCTCAACGATGTTTGGTGCAGAATCCGTGATGAATATCCAATGCTTGGCAAAATGGCTCTGAATATTCTTCTCCCGTTCCCAACAACATATTTATGCGAAACAGGATTCTCAACCTATGCAGCCACGAAAACAAAACATCGCAATAGACTGGACGCCGAACCTGATATGAGACTTCAACTGTATTCTATCAAACCTGATATCAACTAATTGATGAAAAATAAAAAACAGTTTCATACCTCCCATTACTTAGATTTTTTCTTTTTTAATATCATCTATATTATTGTACTTGCCATGTGGTAAAGTAAGTAATAATTAGTAACCGTTACATTGTACTTTTATTATGCTTATTAATAAAGAATACACTTTTAAAAACTATTGTTTTATTGTAGGATTCCATCAGGTATTTTGCTTCCCAAAAGGGTTCCGTCACCAAAAAGTTTGAGAACCACTGTTCTAATGGAAGGGTCATCGTCGTCGTTATGATAGTATTTTGTTGCGCGAGTTACTTGCATTCTATGATATTTCCTAAGACATTCATCTAAATTAAATGGTGTAAAGGGCAATTTTGGTCAAAATTTAACGCTAAAGATTAGTAAGATATTTATTTTGATAAGGATCTATACAATGTCGGTAAAAACACTTTCGCAAATAAAGCATTAGTTTTGACCAATCATAAAAATGGTTATTGTCAACCTTAAAAGATAGGCATGTGCTGTCGCGGACCTTTTTAAGAGAAATAATTCCCACATACATTTTTTGTGCATCTTTAACCGTTTACGCAGCGCGCGCAACGGCAGCTCTCAAAAAGAATGCTCCTCTTGGTTGTAGCGTAATGATATATAGCCTGTAGCCTTCGTCGATAAATGGGCTATCCAACACTAAAAGAATTTTTCAATTCGAACCAGTAGTTCCTGAGATTAGCGCGTTCAACCAAACCAACAAACTCTAACTTATTTAAGTATAGATAATATATTCTTTTTCCTGTTACGGGGAAAGCGCCATGGTAGTCCGCGAAATGCGATTAAATGATCTTAGAGGGTTGTATTGATGATTTTAAATTTAGTGTTGCCCAAATGCAAGACCAAGACGAGACTTAGCCAGTCTTGGTCTTGGTCTTGCGTCAATACATCTGGTCTTGGTCTTGGTATTGCGCTCCCAGTCTTGGCCTTGCAGCAAGTCTCATAATTCATAATTTATAATTCATTTATTCATTTTGTGAAACATAGGTGTTTACAGGTGTTTTCCAATAGATTAATGTACAAACCATGTCCCGCCGATAGGCATACAAAATCAGTTTTAGAATGTTAATAGTATAAAATGTACGAGTATAATTATGCATGTCAAGTTATCAAAATTGTGTCATAAAGTAGGGAAAATGTCATGAAAGTATCACAAAATATACAATATAAATATTTATCAGAATTTGTCATCCAAATACTCTTTGACTGAATAATATACCTTGTCATTTAGTAGCTTAAAGAGCTTATTTTTGAATTCATTATTATTCTTACTATTTCTAATATCACACGGTAATTTGTTGTACAATTTTGGTGCCATTGCATAGACACTTTTATAAGCAAAAGCAGTCTTAGTAACTATTGTATTTAACATATCTGAGCGACGTTGACTTTCTACGTGACTAAACAAGTGCATATTGTTTTTTACAAACATCAGAACCTCATAGATATACAGCGACGGTACTGTCAGAATATTTAAATCCCTAAAGTGCGGCTTACATGTATCTGTTGTTTTTAATTTACAGATGGCTCGGATGCATCTTTTTTGTGCCAAAAGTACGAACGATATATTTGCAGCATTACCCCAAAATATAAGTCCATACCTTAGTGTGGAGGCTACATATCCGTGGTATGCCGTTAGGAAGGCAGTTTTGTTTGCGATTTTACCTAACATGTATAGGGCATAAGAGAATCGGTAAAGTCTTAAACAAACACTATCAATTTGAGATTTCCATGACATATCATTGTCAATGTGCAATCCTAAAAACTTTGTGGTTTTGGATTCTAGTACTGCGTCTCCTTTGTAGCTGATTTGGTATTGTGACAGTGTTCTTTGTCGAAGTTTGAAGTCCATTACCTTAGTCTTTGTCAAATTCATTTTTAGATTGTTGGCATTAAGCCATTCTATGATTGACACCAGGTTTGTATTTATGTCTAATTCTATTTCTTTAAAATTACCCTTGTCAAAAACAATAGTGCTATCATCTGCAAATAAGCACATCTGATGACTTGTTACACTGGGGAAATCGTTTATATAGCAGATGAAAAGTAATGGACCTAAAACAGACCCTTGTGGAACACCATACAAATTTTTTCTAGTACTTGAAGAGTATATTGTTTCAGTTTTTGTCTTAATGTTGACTTGGCTGATCTGAGTCAACTGTTTTCTACCTTCTAAATACGATTGTATGAGCTTAAGTACATTACCTCTAATACCGTAACTATAGAGCTTTTTCAGTAGTATTTTATGGTCAACGTAATCAAAAGCGCGCGTCATGTCCATATACATTGCTGCAACCGGTTTTCTGTTGTCCATGTTGTGATGTATCTTTTTAAGAAAATTGTACACTGCCATATTAATAGTTTTGTTCTGTCTAAATCCCATTTGTTCCTGGCAAAAAATGTTGTTTTTTTCAAAATAATTATTGAGTCTATTATAAATTACTTTCTCAATTTTTTTTGAAAATATTGAAATCAAGGCTACAGGTCGATAATTGCACATTTTTGTTTTTTCATCCTTTTTGTGTAGTGGCTTGATAATCGAGATTTTTAGAGCTTCTGGAAAAACTCCCTTGTGTATACAAGCATTTGCTATATCGCATAACACTGGTGCTACAATGGGTCCTACTGATTTGATCACGCTAGTCTTGATGTCACCATATCCGGTACTATTTGTATTTTTGAGGTTATTTATTATAGTTACCATTTATTTTGGGACTATTGGTTCCATAAACATAGATTTGTGGGATTTTAAAACATTTGTATTATTATAAGTTTGACAATCTACATTGGATTGCACTAGGTCTATGAAATAATCATTAAAATGTTGTGTAATACTTTGAGGGTTTGTGATAAATTTGTTATTTACCTCAATAGCATTAATATGGGTTTTTGGTACGTTGCTTTTCAAATTATTTATTACTTTCCAGGTAGCTCTAGACTTATTGTAACTGTTTTCTATGTAGCAGCTATTTTGTGCTTTTTGTGTCTGCTTGATGACGCGGCGGTACCTGGCGCTAAATGTCGATAAAGCATTTTTAGTGTCTTTGTTTGGGTTTAACCTATATTGCCAGAGCAAAGACCGTCTCTTTTTGCTGCAGACTTTAATACCCGGTGTAATCCACTTTGGTCTATAAGTTGTAGATATTTTGCATCTTACTATTGGGAAACAAAGGTCGTAGAAAAGCTTGAATAAGTCAAAAAACGCATTCTCGCAAGACTTGCAAATACCTATTAGCCTATTGCTATTTATTAAACATGTTAGTTTAGATCTTAGAACAATGTAACAGAGTAGGTGCATGTTGAGCTTAAATGGCATAGTGAACCACCAAATTAATTAAATTAACTTGACAATAATTTAAAAAAATTACGCAATTTAGTACTTAAGCGTAATTACTAACTTTAGGTAGGTACCTGTAATGAATTTCTGTACGTGTTTAGTGGCTATCCTAAACTCTTCAAAAACAGCTAGCGGCTAAAATAACTATTACTTATATACTTTTCATCTCGACTTGATACTTCTGCTAATAAAATATCATCAGCAAGACTTTTAATTACCAGCATAAACATCTAAAACACGAATGACATTTTTGATATACTATAATGTATCAGACATGTCATTTTTTGGATATCTATTGTGGCTTGAGACGAACAAAAATTGTAGGGTTTTTTAAGCACCTAATGTTTATCTATCGCATTTTCACTGTAAATTAGGTAAACACTGCAATTTATCCACATTCACACCCATCAGCAAAGCACTTAAAACAAAACATAAGTACCTACATAATGTTTGTATTATTTTGTTGGCTACAATTTTAAGCACATACCAACCTACCCTATTAGGTATAATATGGTATACGCAGATACCTACAAGGTATGAACTTTGCTAGAAAGTTATGCTATTATGCCAGGTACATTTTTATCACATGGGAACATATTTGTGAGTAACACGCTACTTACGTAAACAGTCGAAATATAATAATCAATACAATACCTTTTAGTGTAATGACGATACGGTTTTGATACTGGGGAACGTCTATCAAAATCGGGATTGAAACCAAATACCTACTTAATAGCGCCCAAATCTCAGTTTGACTTAACTGTGAGACGCAAGAGTCTCGCAGGCTTAGTCTTGTTCTTGCTCAAATCTTGTAGGGTTCAGTCTTGGTCTTGCTACAATAAGTCGATTTTGGTCTTGCAAAAATGGAAGAACAAGACCAAGACTGCAAGACCAAGACCGACTTTGGGCAACACTAATTTTAATGACTACAACTCAGTAAAGCCGCAGTAGTTATGCTCGCGAATCATATTTTGTTCAACATACAGCCTGACATTCATCTGCAAATTAAAAAAGAAAACAAAACAATTTCGCGGGCTACTCTGGCGGTTCCACTTTAAAGATTCATCTAACACATTACAGAAAATTCATATTTGGAATAATTTTGTATTTCTTACAAAGAAGCATGAAAACAAGCATACATCATGCATGCAAACAAGCTTACACCATGCATGCAAGCAAGCATTCAGCATGCAAACGAACATGCAGCAGGCATGGTTTCTGTCACGGCTCCGGCGCTGCGGGGCTCCGGCGGTCCCACGCGAGCTTATGGTCACAGATAGTTTGACGCTCACCACCGACGACCTGACGTTAAAACCACCTGCTCCTCAGCTCGCGGGCCGCTTCGCCCCTCCGCGCCTACGCGGGCTTAAATTACACTGTAGGGGTATGGCAGACAAGACTACGTGGAGTCGGTTTTGCAGCGATTCGTTTCTGTCACTAACTTTTATAGCAAAACTTGTATTGACTTTTAAAGACGATATTTTTATTTTTATTTAAGGTTAAAAATGCTTATTTATAGAAAAGACCATATGTCTGGTAACATTATTCCATATGAAATTCTGCCATCTTTGTAGTATGCCAAATGAAATTCTACCAAATAATCGTCGCTTTAAATAAACGTTATGCCCAACGAAATTATGCGAAATTTTAACTTTACGAAAGGTAATTATGCCAAATAAAATTCAGCCATCTTAAAAGTATGCCATTGTAAATTCGGACATGTAAACATTCTGCCTAAAAATAATTATATTAAATATTTTTTATGCCTTAATAATATTCGTTTAATGAAGTATATGCCAAGTGTGTTATGCCAAATGAATTTCGGAGCATCACGATTCTGCCAGATAGAGGTGTACCGATGATTGCAGGATTGTGTATGATATTTGTAAGGTGGCGGGTAGATACTCTAAGTTATTAAATAAACCAGTGTGTGGCTAACTCTCGCCTTTCATTGACGCTGCATTGGCGACGAGGATAATTTTTTTTTTGTGGCTCCATTACGCGTGCAGTTTCGTTATTATTGTTATAAAGATGCCAATCGGCAAGTTAGAACCATTCAGTATCAATTCTAAACAATGGCCTGCCTATATACGTTGGGTCAATCAATATTTTTTACTGAATGACGTAAAAGATAACCTGAAAGTGCCGATGTTAATAACAATCGTAGGCGAAGCAACATATTCGTTAATGTGTGACTTATATTCGCCTGACTATCTCGAGAACAAGTCGTACGTGGCTTTGGGAAATCTAGTTGCCGATCACTTAGAACCGCAGCACTCTGAGATCGCGGAGTGCCACGTGTTCAGGCTGCAGCGACAGCGTGCCGACCGGCAACGAGCCCTTGATGGAATACTTGCAGGCCCTCAAACATCTGGCAACAACGTGCAATTTTGGCAAATGTACAAAGTGTTCTACACTGGAGGAAATCTAAGAGATCAGTTTGTATCGGGGTTGACAAACGACGCAATGCGTTCAAGAATCTTTGCTGAAAGGAAAAAAGAATACAAGGAGGCGGTGGAGTTAGCACTAGCTCTGGAGGCTGCAGAGAAGCACGCGGAGGTGAGCGGCAGCACGATGCCGACTGCGACCTCAGGCGCCGGCGGCGAGGCAGGTGAAGACCTGCATTATACGCGCGGAGGGCGAGGGCGCGCTCGCGGCTCTCGCAATGCTGCCGCGGCTGGCGCGGGCGGTGCGTTGGGCACACCTAGAGATGCAAAACGAATTTTAAACGTTTTAAACCATTTTGTTTTAAACCGTCTTTTTGGTTTAAAACGATTTAAAACCACACTTAGCGGTTTAATATGGTTTAGAATGTTTTTTTTGGATTGCACTGAGGCTTTACACGAAGTTATCTAGACCACACCTCCTTCCTGATTTAGAATATATAAAAGGAAAATAAAATAAAAATGTTCTAAAATAACCTTCATTAACATGACAGACAAACATAAAATCGATCCCTACCTGCCCCATCTCTCCCCGTTGCGATTTTGGCAGCAAAGTGAACAATAAAAATGCGGCATTGCCGTTTTATTTTAATAAATACCCAAAACATGATTGTTTTCAGTGTCTAATCCTAAATAGTAGTATAAATATGATATATGACTTCACATATATTAATAAAAATGGTAAATGATTTCAATTAGCCTTTTAAACAATTTTTTTAAGTAATTCGTAATCAGTGTACGGCCCACGTGGTCGTGGTTTTAAACCGTTTTAAACAAATTTAAAACGGGTTTTAAACCACTGATTTTGGTTTAAAACGGTTTATTTACAACTATAGGCACACCGCACGGCGGCTCGGCGACAACGCAGGCATGCTGGCGTTGTGGTAAGGCACATTGCGCGGACAGGTGCCGTTATGTGAATTATAATTGTGATGAGTGTAAACAAAAGGGCCATTTACGAGTGATGTATAATCAGTGAAAGATCGGGCCACAGTCGACAAAATTATATTAGTGGCGAGGAAGACTCTGACGAAATGTTTAAGATTATTGTTGGAGGTAAGGCTAATAAACCGTACTATATAAATGTCATCATAGATAACTACGAGACCAAGTGTGAAATCGATACTGGTAGCCGCATTTCGGCTATTAATGAAGATCTGTATACCCGCAAATTTTCTCATAAAATAATTAAGACAGATAATTTAATGTTACATAGTTCACGCATCGAATCCCTTGGTTTTATAGAAGTACAAGTTAGGTTGAGAGATGTAGAAGTGAAGTCCTTGCCACTTTATATAATTAGAAACGGAGCGTGTCCTTTGCTGGGAAGAGACTGGCTGCGCGCCCTTAAAGTAACTCAAATAAACCTGTTTAAGATAGCCGACGATGGATTCGTGAACCGTTTATGTGCTGAATTTCCGGAGGTATTCACGGATAAGTTAGGGACTTGTAAGCGAGCCATTCGACTACAGCTGACTGATGATGAGCCGGTGTACGTACGTGCGCAGCCTGTGCCACTGGCTTTGCGCGCTCGCGTCGAGCGCGAACTGGCGCGCCTGGAGTCCGACGGCTCCATATACCGCATCGATTATTCCGACTACGGAACGCCAATAGCACCGGTTGTAAAAAAAAAATGGGGACATACGCATTTGTGGCGATTATAAAATTACAATTAATCCGACGCTCAAGCGTGATTGTTACCCCTTGCCCCGCATTGATGAGTTGTTCGCGAATTTAAGCGGAGGAGAAATATTTACGAAAATTGATCTCACACGCTTACGAACAGTTAATAACGACGGAATCTCAACCCTATACCGCCATTACAACTCACCTCGGAACGTATGCCTACCGCCGTACGCCATACGGGCTAGCGTGCATACCCTGAAAAATTCCAGAAATTAATGGAGGAAACTCTACGGGTCATCCTCGGTTGTGTTTTTTCTGGATGACATTTGCACAACGGGGGCTAACGATAAAGAACACATAAGTAATTTAAGAGCTGTACTCGAAAGGTTGTGCAAGACGGGTTTAACAGTTAAGTAAGTGTAGTTTTTTACAAGACAGTGTTAAATACCTAGGTTTTGTAATCGACAAACAGGGTTTACGGCCAGACACTACCAAATTGGACGCCATTTCCAGCGCACCCAGACCAGACAAAATAACTCAACTAAAAAGTTTCTTGGGAATGGCAAATTTGTTAGTAACTTATGCATATTATTGCATTACACAACTTATTAAAAAAAGATGTCCGCTGGAAGTGGGATCACAGTTGTGAACAGGCGTTTATAGATGCTAAGCGTGTTCTCCTGGGTGAGCGGGTGTTAGCATATTACGAGGACGGGCGGCTGCTCGTACTCGCGGTCGACAGTAGTGCGTATGGGCTAGGCGCAGTACTGGCTCACCGCTATTCCGATAGCAGCTAGCGCCCGGTTAGCTGTGTGTCCCGCACACTCAACGCAGCCGAGCGGAATTACAGTCAACTCGATAAGGAGGCACTCGCGATATTGTTTGGTGTAACAAAGCACCATCAGTACCTGTTTGGTAGAAATTTTATATTACGCACGGATCATCAGCCGTTTACACACATATTTGGTGCTAACGGTGGCATTCCACAGACCGCTGCTAGCCGGCTACAGCGGTGGGCGGCACGCTTGGCCGCATACGACTTCACTGTAGAATTCGTTCGCTCGGCTGACAATGGGCCGGCCGATGCTTTATCGAGGTTACCGCTACCACAGGAGGGACGCTTAGTGGACGCAGTCACCTACATCAATTTAATAGAGGAATCTTTTCCTATTAGTTTTAAGGATATAGCTAGGGAGACTGAAAAAGATACATTGTTATGTAAGGCAAAAGGTTATGTTACGTTTGGTTGGCCGTTGACAGTGACAGATACAGAGAAACCGTATTTTGCAAGGAAACAGAATCTAACTGTAGAATTGGGACGCCTCATCTATAAATATAGAATCATTATACCGAATGCATTGCAAAAACATATTTTAGAGGAAATACATGATTGTCATTTAGGAATTAATAAAATGAAGAATTTGTCAAGAAATGATGTATATTGGCCAACTTTAGACAAGGATATAGAGGAGGTATGTCGCGCGTGCACGGCGTGCCGCACAGTGTGCGACGCGCCGCTACATGCGCCACTGCACCCTTGGCTGTATCCGTGGCAGCGAGTACATGCAGATTTCGCGGATTGTGGGGGAACACGGTATTTAATTAAGGTAGACGCAAACTCAAAATGGATAGAAGCAATTGCTATGCGTAAGACGGATGCGCAGGCGACTATCGTGGCAATGAGAACTATTTTTGCTCGGTTCGGGTTACCATCACTACTCGTCACTGACAACGGTCCCCCATTTTTCTCACAGGAATTTAAAAGGTTTTGTAAGAAAAATTGTATAAAACACGTGAACTGAAATCCTTACAGACCGCAGGGAAACGGAGCTGCGGAAAATGCGGTAAAGACCGTTAAGAAAGCTATCAAACGTGCTTTGTACGAGGGTGGGGACCTCGCCACGGCACTAAGTAAAATTTTATTTAAATATCGCAACTGTCAACATGCAACTACTGGTGTGTCCCCTGCGGTGGCGTTGCAAGGACGTAGGCTCCGCGGGCGCCTCGACGCGCTGCGACCTGATGTCTCGTGTGTAGAGCGCGCAGCGCAGGAGCGGCAAGTAGCCGCTGCAGGTGGCACGCCACGCGCACTGGCGCCTGGTGACTTTGTGCTGGCCCGCGACTACACCGCGAGGGGGGATAAGTGGTTGTCGGGTACAATAGTCAATCAGACTGGACCGGTCTCGTACAAGGTAGACGTTGGACATGGAGTAGGTTGGCGTAGACATATTGATCAAATAATGCCTATACATAACAAGAATCGCCATTCGTTATCGCGAACAAGCATCATTTCTGAGACTAAAGAGTTACCCCCAGAGAGGTAGGTTCCCTCGGTCCGTGAGGAGTGTAGTATATGCTATACTTACACTTTATACTCTACTTACAATTATCATACCATATACCATTTATCATCCTTTTTTATTGTTTTCTTTATTTATACTCAGCGAATCGATCTAAACACGATTCGTTTTCATAGTATTTGCTAAACTAAAATATAAATTTTCATAATTTTCAATGTTGTGACATGTACGTCAGATTTGCCAAACTGACGTACATTCTTTCTGTCATAGAGTTTCTTAGTAGCTTAGTCTATGATGAATACTTTTTGGTTTATCTATTCTAAATTATATTTTTCAATGTTTAGCTGTAATATTGTATTTTATAGATAATAATGATTGTTTAGTAATAACTTAATTTTAAATTATATTTGTAAATTCTTTACGCACTCATGGTTTTATGAAGTAAGTCTGCTATGTCCTGGCCGACTACACTTGTCAGATGAGATTATTATATGGCCGCAAGAAGAAAAACTGAGATTCAAAAATGGAAGGGACTACTGTGGAAAACGAGCTGACGAGGCAGTCGAGACTAGACTAGACTAGACTAGACTAGACGAGAGAGCGTTTTCTTAAATGTGAGACTGAAGAATTCTTAAAATTGGAGACAAGACAGATTCTTGAAGGTGATCCATCTAAAGATACACCTGGGACTACTACTCCCAATCTTTTTTTTAAAAACTGTCGTTGTGCCATCCCTGCTGATCATCTCGCGGAGCTGCCCTGGGTCTAAAAGCTGGTGATCCAACTCTAAAGATCTACCAGGACCTCAACTCCTGTTCTTACAAACGCCGCCTTCCTGTGGAGCAGACCTGATTCATCGTCCTACATCTCCACCTTTACATTTCATCGTGCTTCAACAGTGCTACTTAATCGTGTAAATATACTCAAAAACTGCTTCCAGAGTGCGGGTTTGATACGTCTTTTTTATAAACACTTGTATTTTTTATCTCATTTGTAAAACCATCCATATCTCTATTAAATTTTTAAATGTACAAGTCTACTCTTATCCTTTAATTCTTAACAGGATCTAGTAGATTTGTTACAACTCTCGCCTTTCATTGACGCTGCAAGAGGGAACCCATTCCAACTCAGAATCATCTTTGGGCGTACATTTCATATCCATAAGAATTAAGAAGTAGAAGGGATCCCTTCTTTTCGCATAATATTTTTTTTTCCTAATATACTTTGGCATAACTATTTTGTTAATTGTTTTTGGCATACAGTTTATGTTGGCATAATTATCTTGTAGGCTAATTTGTTTTGGCATAAATTGAATTCGCATAATGACTATTAGCATAATATTATTAAGGCATAAAATTAATAAGATTAACGGAAACGAATTTGAGTTAGTTATAAGTATTTATTTTGAATTTTCAAGCAATTAAAATATTAATTATCGTATGAATGGTTATTATTTATTTATTAATAGCTAAATATTATAATAATACATTTATAAATTAAGAAAAAGGAAAAAATAAAGAACAAGAAAGTTCACAGTCAGAATCGTCTTTTGGCATACATTTCATATCAATAATCATTAAAAGCCAGAACTATAATATCTCAGAAAGTTTACATTTAGAATCATCTTTTGGCACACATTTGATATCCATAATAATTGGAAGACTCACCTATCACAATACAGAAAATTCATAGTTGTATTGATTTTGTATTTCGTACTTATAATAAGCACGCAAACAAGCATACACCATGCATGCAAGCAAGTATGCTAGCATGCATGCACGCAAGCATGCAACATGCAGCAGGTATGGTTTTGTTTTTTTCACGGCTCCGGTACTGTGGGACCTCGGCGGACCCACGCGAGCTTATCATCGCAGATAGTTTGCCTTCGGATTGCTGGGCGGCGACCGGCCAGCCTCAGCCACGGCGACGACTGTTAAAACCATCTGCTGAACCCCTTTATATTATTAGTATAGATGTTACTAATGTCAAGTATCAATTATGTAATGTGTTACTTATGGGTTCCCATCCCATATCCCATATCTATCTGGCAGAATCTTGATGCTCTGAAATTTATTTGGCATAATCTTATTAAAACGAATATTAATAAGGCATCAAAATTATTTAATACGAGTATAATTATTTTAGGCCGAATGTTTAAATGTCCGAATTTAAATGGCATACTTTTAAGATGGCAGAATTTTAGCATAATTATCTTTGACAAAGTTAAAATTTCGTATAATTTCGTTTGGCATAACGTTTATTTAGAGCGACGATTATTTGGTAGAATTTCATTTGGCATACTATGAAGATCTCAGAATTTCATTTGGAATCATTTAATTAGGCATATTGTCATTTCTATAAATAAGCATTTTTAACCTTATATAAAAAATATATATTATAATATCTTCTTCAAAAGTCAATATGTTGTGCTACAAAAGTTAGTGACGGAAACAAATCGCTGCAAAACCTACTCCATGTAGTCTTGTCTGCAATACCCCTAGAGTGTAATTTAAGCCTGTCTAGGCACGGAGAGGCGAGGCGGCCCGCGAGATGAGGAGCAGGTGGTTTTTACGCTCGCTGCCACGGCTGAGGCTGGCCGGCCAGTAAGCTGAAGCTGCGGTGGTGAGAGCCAAACTATCTGCGACGATAAGCTCGCGTGGGACCGCCGGAACCCCGCAGCGCCGGAGCCGTGGCAGAAACCATGCCTGCTGCTTATTGCATGCTCGCTTGAATGCTGCATGCTTGCTTGCATGCATGGTGTGTGCTGGTTTGCATGCATGGTGTATGCTTCTCTCTCTGTAGTGTATAGTCATATAGTGGCTTGCTCTAGGTGACTTGTTAAAGGCACCAGTCTCTCGATACCTTCTGTATCCTCGATACTACGAACTGGCTCCAGAAGCTGGACAGCGACGGTTTGCTGACCGAATCCTAGTTGTATATTTAGCAGCTTCTACAGGCGTAGTATCCATAATAATAATATCATTCTATTACTGTCCCACTGCTGGGCAAAAGCCTCTTCTCAACAGAGAAGGCACGAGCATAGTTTCGTTAATTTCCCAAGATGTTTACGGTTCAACTTCTGATAAGCCACTGATAAGGTATACCGGCGGAGTTTTTATGCGGTTTGTAGGATTTTTAATGCAAGTCGTCTGATAATGATGTCAAACCAAACCTTATTTATCAAGCTTTTAATGGACAAATGGTTTTTAAATATATTTAGCATGCGTATTTGCGGTGTTGTAGGGTGAGTCGATTTGGTTGCTTGCCAGTGTATTTCGTCATAACCACAGACAGGTTGTATGAATTAATTTTATTTGCATCATAAATTCATAACAGACATAATATTCAGCAACTATGTTAGCTCCGATGAAACCACGTCGTACATAAACGTCGTAATAAATATGTTTTCTTTCTTTCTTAACATTGGACGCTTTATGTACGAGTAGCAAGGACTGCAAAGCTACATTTATACATGTTTTCATTATATTCAAGAAACCAACTACAAAGCTTTTGATTGAATAACATGTAAAGATGTGTGGACAAGCTCCACGGTACGTTTGCTTCCGTTGTGTAAGAGCTCGCTCGGTCGGCAGCGGTGGACTTCTTCAACCAGATCAACATGCTGTACGGCACCATCACGGAGTTCTGCACGGAGGAGTCGTGCGCGGTGATGTCGGCGGGGCCTAAGTACGAGTACCACTGGGCTGACGGACACACCGTCAAGAAGCCCATCAAGTGCTCCGCGCCCAAGTACATCGACTACCTCATGACGTGGGCGCAGGACCAGCTCGACGATGAGACGCTCTTCCCCTCCAAAATAGGTAAATACACAACATTGATGAGCTACTCGGTGGGCCCCATCAACCGCCCACAGATCCAGACTCCGCGGCTGCTGCTGACAAATTCCTGATGGCATCCCCAATAACAGTTTGGGGATGTGGAAATTTAACGCTCTTTATCGAGCCCGGTATTACATAGGACTTAAGCTAATTCGTGATAATGTTGTTTTTATTTTGCATATTTACCTACATTATTTACAAACGATATCAATGTGTAAACGCACCCTTCACGAAGCCGTACGTCCTGGCCACAGCTACTGGCGGCGCGGTGCGCGGTGCGGCGGGCGGCGCGGCGGGCGGCGCGACTTGCGGTGGTAAGCCACAGCTCGGCTAGCTGCGACCGCGGCGGCGTCAGCGGTGGACGTATTTAGAGAACGGCTAACTATTAAAATGGCCGTATCAAAAGTGGCACGGTATTTAAATTGTTGTCGTCCCACAATTTTTATAACATGTTTTGATATCCATATTACTGGGGGTCTAGAATGACCACTTTATCAGAATCATAATACGAATCACGGTAAAAATTTAAAACTCTTAAAATGGACTTTGTGGTCATAACCATAAAGACCATTTTAAGAATGTCAAATTTTTAACGTGATTCATATTATGATTTTGATAAAGCTTCCATTTTAGGCCCCCTGATCTACTCAGTATTTCACTAATAAATTGTTCAGTATCCATTATTTATACAAGCTCAACGCCCGATAAAAACAAAATTATTTGTTTCGATCGTGCGATGTTGAATACGTCCACCGATGCCGCCGCGCGCGCCGCTCTGAGCTGTGGCTTCCTCGATACTCGCTAGTACATTTGTTTCAATCGCACACCGCGCAGCCCGTCGCCGCCGCGTGCCGCGCGGCGCTCACCGCGCCGCAGGTCGCGCCGCAATTCGCGCCGCCGGTAGCTGTGGCTTACTTCATACATTGTCTACTATTTGTTTTCGCCGCTCACCGCTTGCCGCGCCGCACGCCGCGCCGCAATCCGCGCCGCGCTTGGCTGTGGCCAGAAGGTTACCTTTGCTTTGTGCCCGGTTGTTCTACTTGATGCAATCGATACAAATATATAAGATTGAAATGTCTGTAATAACAAAATACAGCTTTTTACTGAACTAGCGACCCGCCCAGCTTCGCACGGATGCAAAATATATGTGTACATAATATAAACCTGCCTCTTGAATCACTATCTATTGCTGAAAACTGCATTAAAATCCTTTGCATAGTTTAAAAGATCTAAGCGTACAAACAGCAGGAACGAATTTGTTTTATACTATGTAAAGAAAAGTTGCATGAAAATATTGACCTAATAAGCAATAGGACCTCACTGGCAGACAGCTGATGTGGTAAGGAGTAACTTAGGCTACTTTTATTTTAGAAAAACAATTTGTGTTCCGTGCAAAAAATTACAAACAGATAGTTCAATTTTATTTATTTGATTGATTGATATTGATGCAGACGAAGGGCGCGGCCAACAGCTAGTCAATAATAACCACCTTTACGACATCGCTGCCATGCTGGACACCGCCACCGACAGTCATCATTTGTAGATGGTTCGCAACAACGGGCACAAGCGTAAAGCGTACTTGAGTAGTTGGATACATTGCGCGTGACGTGCGTGTTGCAGGCGTGCCGTTCCCCAAGAACTTCCTGGCGATGGCCAAGACGATCCTCAAGCGCCTGTTCCGCGTGTACGCGCATATCTACCACCAGCACTTCCCCGAGGTGGTGCAGCTGGGCGAAGAGGCGCACCTCAACACCTCCTTCAAGCACTTCATCTTCTTCGTGCAGGTACTGCTACTGGCGCTACTGCCACCCTTCCGCTGCTTGCACATCAGTCCACCCGTACACGGATGTGAGAAGAGTAAGAAACCCATCACCGAGCTGAGACTCACATACCTAATCATACGCACCTACAGTCTTCTGTTTTTAGGAAGTCGCTCCACGAAAATTAAAATTCAATTATTCAAATTAGGGTAAAAATGAGCAATAGTGTAACTGACTTGAAATGAAACGGTTTGTGCAGGAGTTCAACCTGATCGAGCGGCGGGAGCTGGCGCCGCTGCAGGAGCTCATCGAGAAGCTCACCGCCAAGGAGGCGCGATGAACGCCCCGCGCCCTCCGTGCACCCGCACCCCCCTCCCACACTCGGACACACGCTTACTATTGTTTCGCTCGATCTTCGCACTATGTTACACTGGGGCTTCGGCGCAGACAGGCGCGGCGCGCCACTCCTACATACACAGGCGGCCCCAGGCGCGCGCAGGTCGCCGTGACCGTACGAGTGCTCGGCTGTCCGCGCGAAGAATCTCAAATTCTCGACATTTACGTTATAGTTTAATTTAAAACTGTAGTTGTAAATCTTAGTAGTTTGATCTTTCTTGCATAGTAGCCACCTCATTGTTTTGAAATAACACTAGTGCTCTGAAGTAAATACATACTAACTAACAGAGAGAGATGCTAGTGTACTGATTGAAATGTTTGTGATATGAGGGCAGGATGGACTCGTGCAACTGTTTCGTGTGGCGCCCGCTGTCGGCCACTTCGCGCGACTTCGTTTAATATTATAATTTGGACGATTCATATTAGATGAAGAAAAAAAAAATACTGATGTAGTAAATCGGTGTTACTGCGAAGCAGCGGCGAGGTCTCCCAGAAGCCCCGCAGCGCGCCGCCTGCCGCCTGCCCTCGCCGCGTAGTGTATGTCCTCACTCAGACAGAACCAGTAGGCTATAGAGAAGACGGCCTTCCTATACAATAAGATTAAATATAGATGCGATTTATCTTTGGAAAATATTTAGATTTGATACATGAAGTATATGTTATATTTAAGGTTATTACACTAGTTCGTCAGGAGACGCGCTGAGCGTTCACGTGCAGTTCACGTGCTCAGCGCTTCACGTGTGACGTCAGAAGCGCGTCTTGTGCTATTCAGTATAAGTTATTTATTAATTTCCGTTAAAGGACTGGCGGTATTCCTGTCTAGATTATTTATTAGATTAAATCTTGTTTTCGTGTACGACTTCTTCATTTAATGCAATAATCTCTTATACCGTTAATATAAGTAATTTAGATATTCTGTGCATTTAATATAAGTATACAGGGTGAATTTTCCAAGTGGGCGTGGATGGCCAAATCCGAAACTATGAGGAATAGCGAAAAATACTCAAAGAGTCTCGAGCCGGATTTTGATGAAAACTAAAACCGCATCATTAGATTTTTGAAATATCAATATTCCTAGCCAGGAATCGAAGCCATTGATTTCGGAAAAAAGTACACACTGTATTATTACATTATTCGATAGTGTCGCTAATAAGGATCAAATTCTGAGAAATAATGTGATACAGCAAACTAAAGGAACGAATTCATCGATACTAATATTATAAAGAGGTCAAATTTGTTTGTATGGAGGGGGTTATCTCCGGAACTAATGATCCAATTTTAAAATTAGTTTCACTGGTACATAGCTACATTATTGATTTTCCTTTATATAGACTATTACTTTACTTATAGCATTTTATATTACTTATAGGAAAAGGTTGAGTGAAAAGTAAATATATTTTATTTATTTAGTGTCGTTATTTTTTTTGCTTGCGTACGTATGTGTGTGTGACATCTTACTGCTCTTTTATTTATTTTTAATTGGGCAAGGGTTTATCTAACCAAAAATTAAGTTATCCTAAGTAGAATAAAAAAACAAGATACCTGTTAATTTCTTTATTATAAGAAGTATAGATATTGATACATTTCAACCACAGAACAGAAAAAACAGTAGAAGTCGCATGTGGGCGGGGCGCGCGTACCCCGAGCTTTGCGCTGTTCCGCAAAGTGTTTCCCCCACGCACACGCCACGCACATCAGTCTAGGTAGAAGCGTCACAGTGACAATAACTTCTACAAAACTTAACTTAAATTAAAAAAAGTACTAAAACGCCTTATTGTGCTGTTCTAGGGTGTAAAACGATAGCAGAACCAATAATGTATCAAATGTGGTATATCATACCATCGGGAAGTCTTAATTTGCTTTAATTCTATTACATTTAGAAAAAAAATACTTTATTAGACAACACAGGTACAAATAGACTTTATTAATTATACGATAAGGTCTACTTTCTTTTAACTCAAACATATTATTCTCGAAGATTCCAACTACGCACATGTCACAGTCCGCTACTCAATTAGAGATTGACGTTATCGATAATGAGTTATCGATATATTAAACTTCAATGTTCTTCAATGTGTTGTGTGTGTGTATGTGTATCGGCGAAAATTAACCCTATGTGCGTTTTTTTATGATTCTGAATTAGTAATAAGTAGTACATATTTCCAGGAATAGTATAATAATAAATAGTAAATAACAAATAGTATAAATTTCGAAATCAATGAGTAGTTTAACATGACAATATTAACATATCAATAAATTCTTAATTATTCTTTCTATAAATCTTATGCATTATTATAAATTATTATTAAACACTTGATTTCAAACATATGTAAGTATTTAATTCATTTTGAAATTTTAAAATATTTATCGACTCTTGTATTTTATTTGAAATAAAACGCAATGTCGACAAAAAGGCAACGACAGTGGTACAACCCTAGAAAAGGACGAATAGCACACAAAAAGTAATGAGCTCGCTAAGGAAATATCAATCTTATCACAAAATTGTTAAAGGTTTATTGAATGCATTTAGTGTAGTGACATCTAGCGGCGAGTAGCAGAACTTGCTCGTGAAACTATTTCGTATGAGCTAATACGTAAACAGAGTAGATAATAAACCACTCTATTAGCACGTGCTTATGGTTTATTTTCGAATAAACGAAAACGAATATATTCCTTACTTTCATTTAATAGTAAATTACCAATCACACCACGCTTTTCTTAGTGTTACGAAATACAATTAACCTGTTTATGTGTTAGTTTGGGGTACGCTGGTTCCGATACTAATAAAGCGCTATGCGACTTCTACTGTTTTTTCTGTTCTGTGATTTCAACCTCCCTTTCGATGTTAATACGAAGTCCTCCGAATATCCATAGACCATGCTTTCCTGGAATCGACGATTTCGGGCAAAACATTTCATGTAAAATGTTTTTAGTTTTGGTTCCATTTTGTTTGCCAGAAGACGTCGTACTTTGCAATTCTTTCGACTTTTAGAGACTTATTCGGTCCAGTCCACACAGCAAACAAACATAATAGAGCAAAAAAATGTACTAACAGCATCAAAACTAGTCAGACGTAATACAAAATCACACAGGTCCTTAGTCGAGTAGCCCTCGGGCGCGACTAAATGCAACGAGCAAGCGCATCGGCTTTTATGGCATTATTTAAATATTTTATTACGATTAAATAGGTAGTCAAAAAAATATTTCAAAATTGAATTGGATAGATAAACACCTTAAGTTTTATAATATTTCATATTTATTGATATTTTCAACATATTCTTACGAGTAGACGACGGTTTTGCGCATTATTTTATCGAGTCTTTTCAGTGTGAACCACATTTTTTTAAAGTACTAATTAAATAAATTAAAAATCGTAGACTTACGAATATACTATATGCCCAGTATGTACGATTTTTTTCAGAATAAAATCATTACCAGTTAGCCAAAAAAGCTATTAAAAAACCTGGTGTTTCGGGCTTACGTAAAAACGTATGTTTGGTTTTTATTTTTCCTTATTTATTTTGAGTGCTTATCAAAATTAATATTCTTAACTACACTTATTAGATACATAGGTGATATATAACTGTACATTAAAAAAATACCAGATACCCTATGGTTATTGAGAAATTTGCACTGAAAAAAGTAGTATTTCTTGTTTTTAGTTAAAGTGTATTAGACCTAATGACTGTCGATATTTTATATCATTTGATATTTTTATCACTTGGCATTTCAATGTTAGATATTTTATTCTTAGGTATAACAATTTTCGATATTACGATACATTCGATATTTAAATTTTCGATGTTTTGAACGTTTACATTTAACCCGTAGGTAATACCTAAATGTTCGACATTCAAATATGTACCCGAACATTATGTTGTGATGATCGACTGCGCTGCGGGTGTCGTCAATCAAGGACATTAATTAAAAATACGAAAAACATAAACTTTAAGATTTTTGTTGAAGTTTGCCGATGTCATTTTCCCAGAATTTGATCCTTACTAGCAACACTATAGAATGGTGTAATAATACAGTGTGTAGGTTTTTTTTTTTCAAAATCAATTGGTTTGATTACAACTGGCTAGGAATATTTATTTGTCAAAAAATTAAAGAAGCAGTTTTAGTTTTCATCAAAATCCGGCTCGAGACTCCTTTGAGAATTTTTCGCTATTCCTCATAGTTTCGGATTTGGCCATCCACGCCCACTTGGAAAATTCACCTGTATATAATATTTTGATTTCGTGTTCTATCATATCGATCTATATTGCGACTGACAAGTGATGTATTTAATTTAAAATTAGATAATTTCTGAATACAAAAATTAAGTTTTCATAATAAACAATTGTTTTATTACCATTGATTGAAGTTATTTCGTAGAAAGTTTAGGTCTAATCGACTATAAAACCGGTAGACTAGGTTACGACATTTTGGTAACGATATCCTAAATGGCCTACTATGGGTTGATATGATACAGAGCAACTGCCTGATGCCAATATGTCGGTCTGCCTGCGCGAAGTGGTTCGTTGTGTATATGGCGCTTGAAAAATAGTTATCGTGACCAAAAAAAAAAGTACGGTAAGGTGTGAATTTGATACAGATGCACTAGTTGCACTCATATGAAACATGAAAACTTACCAAATATTCGGTTAGGTTAATGAACAATCCTCGTTCAAAGATGCTTTATTGTATATAAGTTTAGATTTCATGGTTTTCGTTTCATTTAATTTATCATGTTAGTTAGAGATTTGATCCATATGATTGCCCTATCGATTGATGTCATAAAAGTACAGGATGTTATTTTTTAGAATATTAGTTGGTTCGATTCCAGACTTGTTTGTTTTTTAAATAAAGGAATGTTTCCTTTGATTAGAATTTTATATCTCCAGTATTTAGAGTACTTTCCCTCCAGGTGCGGTTGAAAAATTGTGTGCGTTTCGACCGCGCGGCCACGGCGTTTTTTTTTAAAAAAAAACTATGCCAAGATTATGTAAAAGTTTGTAAAAGTTGATTCCCCAAAACCATAAATTTGTCAAAGTTATGGTTAAAAAGTTATAAGGGTTTGAACGTGGCCGCGCCATCGAAACGCGGAGAACCGCGCGGCCACGGAGATCTCTAAAACTAAGCGTTGCAGAGACCTGAAACTTAGGTAAATAACAGATTGAATTTGTAAAAAATTTGTAAAAATATAGAAAAAATTCCAAGGTTTATATTTTAGGAGCTGTAAGACTAAAACCCCATGGCCGCGCCATCGAAACGGTGAATAAAACGTTATCGCCGATATCTCGCTGAAAAGGCATCGCAGAGGTCTGAAGTTTTTTGTAAAACCTAGATTTGAATTTGTCAAAACTAGTAAAAATACAGAAAAAAATCCTAGGTTTATATTTTCGGAGCTGTAAGACTAAAACCCCGTGGCCGCGCCATCGAAACGGTGAATAAAACGTTATCGCCGATATCTCGCTGAAAAGGCATCGCAGAGGTCTGAAGTTTTTTGTAAAACATAGATTTGAATTTGTCAAACATTATAAAAATACACAAAAAATTCCTAGGTTTATATTTCAGGAGCTGTAGTACGATATCGCTTATAACCTTTAATTCGTTTTGAATGGTTCGATAGGGTGACCATGACTTGAGTGTTTACAGAAAACTTTCCACCTATTGCATTACCTAGAAATTGTTTCTCAAGGATTCCAAATTAAATTAAAATGAAACGATAAGATACAAAAACATATGTTTATTTCTTTAAAAATCGCATAAATCACAGATTGTTTACTTACACTAAGATATATATTTTTTTTTAAATCACATATATCATAGATTGTTTACTTACACTAAAATATTAAATTTCTTTAAAAATCACATTCACAGATTATTTACTTACACCAAGATTTTTTTATATTTTGTTTAAAATTACTCTGTTTTTTTTTAATATCCTAATCATCTGATAAACCATTATGTTAAATTATGTATTGTCATAGGTTGTTCAGAACTTGAGTGCATTCCGGTTTTATTATCGTCGTAACAAATCATTCCGGAATTACTTACTAAGCAATGACACTTGTAATGACCAATAAGCCCTACAACCTGGGGAACATATTCCACAGCACCTATCAGTCTATATTTCTTTTGTTTTATTTCGATGTTGTGAGGTATTTCTTCGAGTATAATTTGGTCTGTGCCATTAAGATCGAATAAAATAATATCACTAAATTCGTACCTAAATCTCGTGGTGTCGTTATTGCTTTTGATACATTTTTTAAATTGGAGACATCGATAATGACGGCTTCTTCCAGTCCACCGATTCCGAATAAATTTATAATTTCCATATTGATGGATAAAAACACTATTGTTCTTTTTGAGTGGTTGGCGCATGTTTCGGTTAAACATTCTTTCGTTACATTGGCACTGTACAAATACTCTAAAAGTATATGTTCAAATATGAAAGCCATATTACTGTCGCATCTATAGGTATTGTTTTCGCTTTTGTAGTATTTAATAATGATTTCCTCTCGTAGTTTATAAGCACTATTTAAATTTAACGATTCTGCTAATATTTTTATAAATTCGCTGATTAATTTGCTTGTACATGTATTAAATATTTGTTGAATATGAACGTTTTGTTTGTACGCAAATGCTATCAAAAAGAAAACTGAATCAAACGCACACGTATTGATAAAGTTCAAACTTTTATTAATAGAATTGACAAAATTTCCATTTCTCAAAAACAATACTGAGATATTCTCTAGAAATAATTTCTAATACAATATGTGGAAGCTTTCTGTAAACAACAAATCATGGTCACCCTATCGAAATATTCAAAACGTATTAAAAGGTCTTAAATTATGAAAAAAAAATATATTTTTTTGTTTATTATCGGTAGTTCTACTTATTCATCAGTGTTTTTACAAAAAAGATCTACCTAATACTTAACTCCTTCGGTAAATAATCGCGACTTATTTCTAAACGATATCGTACTACAGCTCCTGAAATATAAACCTAGGAATTTTTTGTGTATTTTTATAATGTTTGACAAATTCAAATCTATGTTTTACAAAAAACTTCAGACCTCTGCGATGCCTTTTCAGCGAGATATCGGCGATAACGTTTTATTCACCGTTTCGATGGCGCGGCCACGGGGTTTTAGTCTTACAGCTCCGAAAATATAAACCTAGGATTTTTTTCTGTATTTTTACTAGTTTTGACAAATTCAAATCTAGGTTTTACAAAAAACTTCAGACCTCTGCGATGCCTTTTCAGCGAGATATCGGCGATAACGTTTTATTCACCGTTTCGATGGCGCGGCCATGGGGTTTTAGTCTTACAGCTCCTAAAATATAAACCTTGGAATTTTTTCTATATTTTTACAAATTTTTTACAAATTCAATCTGTTATTTACCTAAGTTTCAGGTCTCTGCAACGCTTAGTTTTAGAGATCTCCGTGGCCGCGCGGTTCTCCGCGTTTCGATGGCGCGGCCACGTTCAAACCCTTATAACTTTTTAACCATAACTTTGACAAATTTATGGTTTTGGGGAATCAACTTTTACAAACTTTTACATAATCTTGGCATAGTTTTTTTTTTAAAAAAACGCCGTGGCCGCGCGGTCGAAACGCACATGAAAAATTCCACCCTGTATATGGCTGCAAAACGAAGTCCGTCAAAGATGCTCATCACGCCTCCATGTAAAACTGGCCACGCTCGCTGAGCGCTACCGAACACGCTAATCTCAAGAACTACTGATTTGAATTGAAAAAATCTTTTTGTTTTGGATACCCTATTTATTGAGGAAGGCTATATAACATCACGCTACGACCAATAGGAGCGGAACTTCAATGAAAAATGTTGCAAAACGGTGAAACTTTATTGCTTTTGAGACCTTCAGTTGCGCGCGCGGAGCAAACGGTTCAAGTTACGCATCAGTCGTGTATGTGACGGAAAAGTGCATATTGTCTATCTTTTAATCACAAGTAAGTAATTTGAACAAAATTGCCCGAACATCATTTGATTTCAATATCTTAGGAGATATCACAGCTTTAAAATTACTCCGCAGCAAAATAATAATCAACACGCGCTCATTTTCATTATGCGGAATGATGTGTTATGCGCTCCTTTAGAATTGTATCGCATAGGTGCCTACGGCAAAATGTAGTTGTACTTGCTACGTACACCTATGCCTTACCCCTCGGGGACTACAAGGCGTAGTGATATGTTATCAAGTTGGCAGTAGGCGGGACCGCGAGACCCATTGAATATAAAATTTAAAAAAAATGGAATGCAATATCCCCGTAACTATAATAGAAGGTTACCAGACATGGTTCCGAACAAAAAATAATCGCAATGACGGGGAAAACAAGTGCCTTTCGGCTTCGTAAAAAGACTGAGGGCTTCTTTCACCATCTCCAAGTAAAGTGTTGATTAGTTACTTGCCGATTAGCGTTAACTGGCAAGTAAAAGTGCTGAGTATCTTCTGTCAATTTCAAAAGCGAAAATGAAGTTTCGAGTAACAACTTGCTGGTTAAGTGAATGAAGTAACAAATTGTGCGTTGCTTTCGTTCAATGTGACGTCAACAACCCTTGTCAAACTGTGGCACATGGGGTTCTAGGTAGAAATAAAACAAAGAACACCGCTGTATTTATTGCAGTTGTAATTTTTTGTGTGTTCGTCTATTGTTGTTTTGTTGCGTGGTAATTAATTTAGTTCTAAGTACTGAACTACTAATTTAATTAAATGGACAAAGTTATGAACATAGACTGAAGGATTTAAAAATATACCACGCTCCTTTGCGTTTTAGGCAATATTTTTAGTTTCATGTAGTTATGCACTTCGACAGACGAAATCTAGCAAAAAAAGAGTTTCGTCTAGGTCCGTAAAATATTCAACAAAGGATATAAACGTTGCATCTTATACAGTTCTAGTTCATCAAATAAATCCATTCATTTATTCATGCATATCAAATAAAGCTACGTACAAAATCACAACTGACAACTTTTAAATATTTAACCGTCAAGTAAACAAGCTAATTGGCGGAGGACCTGGCAAGTAAGTACGGGTCGGTTTATCTTTTGAGTAGTGCTACTCGAACGTCGTGAAATTCGTACGTGTAGTTACTTGGGACTTTAACTCGCGAGTAGCCTACTCAACACTTTACTTAAGGATGGTGAAGGAGGCCCTAAGGGTCTTTTTACACCCATCATAGTGCAGCATGCAATTCGATTATCGATTCAGTTTATTTTAGCAAGTTTCCGAACGAATTGGTTATAAAGTCCACTCATTCTCATTGCATTCATTTAAAAATAAATGTCATTGATTAAATAAAACGGAAATAAATAAAACGGACTTTGTGTATAATTATTATGTTAAATAATAATACATATATCAATTTAATCATCTTGATCAAAATAATATTGCATAGTCAGCATCTACTGCGTAGAGCGCGGAATGACGGCCGGGGCCGAGTCGGATGGCAAGGGTTGTGTAGCCGTCACGGGCGGCCCCTCGCCGGTTGCGGGCGGCTAGTCGCCGGACACGGGCGCCTAGTCGCCGGACACGGGCGCCTAGTCGCCGGACACGGGCGCCTAGTCGCCGGACACGGGCGCCTAGTCGCCGGACACGGGCGGCGGGGGCGGGGGCGGCGCCAGGAAGGCGGGGGGCGGGGGCGCGCCCCATGGCGGAGGGTTGAACCCACCGCGCCAGCCCATGCCCATCATGCCTGTACACAAGTTACAAGGTTATATACACGCAAAATAATTATAATGGAACAGTAAACAGAGCAATTCCCAAACAAATGTAGGAGCAGACGGTGCATAGTAGAAAATACTGACCAGGAGGCGGTGGCGGCATGTGTGGCCCGCCGGGACCCACGTTCGGTGGAGGACCCATTTTGCCGTCACCCTGCAAATGTACACGAAATGTTTAAACAATGACAACGAACCCGTCCAATTAAAGGTGTCAAAAAAAAATCCGAGGTCGCTCTTGCAGCCTACTTCCTCTTAAATCTTGACTTTATCAGTAAGTCGACCCATCACAAAGCTCCAAGCTCCACAGCTTGGAGCTTTGCTTCCTTCTTACAAAGTTCTGCCGAAGTCGATTAAGTAAGAGGACTAAAGAAAAGCTAACTAGTTTGGAGTGGAGAGATTAAATTTCCGTTTAGTTCCTAGACTTTTATTTATATATTTATAGATAGAACCAACAGCTATAAAAGATGAGTAACAATTGTATGGTTAACACAGAGCCAATTACAGGCTCTCACAAGTAGATACAGTGAAGGTAGTAGAAATCTTAGGATCACTAAACAACAAGCACGATAAAAAATAAAAATAAATGGAATTAAAATACGATACATATATAGACACCATGTTAGGCAGTAATGACACTGGGAAAAAATAAAAGAATAATAATAAAGCACTACGCGCTTTAAAATAGTAAGCATTCAGCCGAGTGCGTGCTGAATAGGTTTTGGTGGTAAATGGGTCAAATGAGAACTCTACAAAGAATATTAAAGTCCTTACTCGCTCACACTATGTATGAATTTTGCCTATAATTAAAAAAAAGACGAGGAAAAAGGAATGGAGAAAGGTGGATTAAATCTAACTGATCTCTGGGGGACATTGAAATGCAGTTTACGCAGGAGATCAGGACAGTCAATCTCGTTATTTAAGATTTTTAAAAGAAAAGTGCAATCCGCAAGTCGACGGCTATCTATAAGTGGCTGAAAATGGGATTTCTTGCAGAGATTTATGTAATTATCAGAATGGTATGGTATACGTAGCCGAATGTATACTCTCAATACGATTAATGTATTGGACATAACACGGGTTCCAAATTTATGACGCATATTCGAGATGACTTCTGACAAAAAAGCAATACAGAATCTTAAGGGTTTTGGCCTTCTGAAACACCCGGCGAGTCTCATAACAAAACCCAGTGACTGTGAAGCCTTTGCTGCCATTTGCTCAATGTGTATGTTAAATAAAAGTTTGGAATCGTGAAAAACACCCAGGTCGCGTACACCGTCAGATCCCTGTAATAGCTGCCCTTTAAGTAAATAAGTCGTAGGGAGAGGGACGCGTTTCCTGCTAAAAGAGAACACGGAACATTTAGCAGGGTTCAAATCTAGTTTATTAATTAGACAATAATCATCCAATCGCGCCAGGTCACACTAAAGAGCATCCAAGTCGTCATCCGATGATATTGAAGAGAAAATCTTCATATCATCAGCGAAACATGGTAAATTTGAGTTGTAGCAACACGGGTCGATGTCGCTAACATAAATAATAAAAAGTAACGGACCCATCAAGGAACCTTGAGGAACTCCACTGGGAGCTGAAACCCAGCTTGAGCTTGAGATCTGTTTTCAAGGTATGAAGTAAACCAACGGAGTAGATCTCTGATGCCATTGATGAAAAGCTTGGTCTTGAGAATATTGTGGTCGATTCTATCGAAAGCTTTACTGTAATCCGTGTAAACAACGTCTACCTGTGTCCCATTATCCATTCCGTCCGTTAAAAAGTAATTGAGCAAAGCCAGGTTTGATACAGTTGAACGTCCCTTAAGAAAACCGTGCTGAGAGGGGCTAAAGGACTGTCTCAGTGCTGCATAAACTTGGTCGTAAATAACCCTCTCAAAGACTTTAGCTAATATGCACAGTTTGGAAATAGGTCTGTAATTAATTATTTCATTTTTGTGACCCTTTTTGTGCACCGGAGTTATAAAGGCAGACTTCCAGATTTGGGGAACAGAACAAGAGAGCGATTTTTTGAACAAAAAAGTTACTGGCAAGGCAATAAGGCAAAATTTCAAATAACTCTTCAAAATGAGTAACTACTTCTTCTAAATAAACAAGTATGGAAAATCTAACCAATCCAAGGTTGACCAATTGTTGCATTTTAGATGTTTAGAAGAACTTCAGATGCATCCGTGAATAGTAAACTCTACCCTTACAAATCCGTTTTAACTAGCACCATTCTGCCTGACACTTTCTTTTTTTTTTTTTACCGATGGGTAATCATCAAATAACCCCTCCCGCTCTGGGCTGAGCAGGAGGGAGTGTCAGACTTTTACTGACTAAAACCCATCCATGTTCCTTCCTTTGCCCTTTGTGTTCCAGGGCCGCGGTATCTCTTTCGAACAGTCCCGCAACCCTGGCAGGCGTCGGTCCTTACGGACCCCTCCCTGTTTGCTGACTCTCCTTGAGGCGCGCGTGGAACACGAACGCGCCGTCGACACGGCCTGTCGTCATAAGACGGACGGACGGCGAGCTAGCCCATAGCTCACCGTCCACAGGCCCGCGCCTACGGTGGCCGGCGCCGACGCCCGGTGCGTCTCCCGCGGCGGCTGGGACGTGAGGTTCTCTCCCTCTCACGTTCCGCCACCTCCTTCGCTAGCATGACTGCTTCGCAAAAGGAGGTGACGGCGCACACTGGTCCCAAATTAAAAAAAAGTGGACATTGATAGTAGACCGCTGATATTTTTTTTTATTGTTGATATAATGATAACAGATAAGGCAAAAAAATATTATTGTCCTACTTCAAATACTTTTCTCTAAAAAAAATATTTCTTTTTTTTTTGTACGGGAGTGATTACATTTTACTCAATTTCTCAAAAACCTTAAGCGATGTCGAGATGGCATTCACCTAAGTTAGAAAACTAATAATTCTGAGTATTTGGCTCGAAGAAACTTATTGCTTATCTCTGCGTACTTTCGAGATAATAGTGACAGAAAATAACATTTTTTTTTAATGTTAATTGTTCGCTTTTTTTTAATCATAGCCTTACTCATATCGCAATAGGTCCGCTGGCCAGCAAAATGGAGCTTCGACGCGAGTTTGCCGGGATAACAAGATGGCCGCCTCTCATGACGTAACGTAATACGGTCACGAATCGCGCGCGTACACCTCACTCAGTGTACAACTAAATGTGGTTGCGATAAGACGTGTCCTTATTTTTTCTGTGCGCTTGAAGAAATGCTTGTTGTTTGTTTGTTTTGTTATTGTTGTATTTTGAATCTTTGGATTTTAAAATCAAATAATTTTTGTTTGTCTTTCTTTCGTCGAATTTGTTTTCGTAATTTTTTTTGTTAAAATCAAAGTCACTTTGTCTTTGATATCTTTGATTCTAATTTGTTTTCAATTTTCCTTAAAATTATAATATGTCCGCATTTGTCACCAACTTAGACTTATACGTTGTTCTTAAATCAGGAGGTGGTTTTAAAAATGTCGAATTTTTATTTAATGCCCTTATTGAACGTATTGGTGTTGAATTGTCTTCCGAAGATTTGAGTAATATTAAATTATTTTGTCGTAATTTTTCAAGTAATATCTCAAAAAGATGGTCTGCTTCCAGTAGAGCTCAAAAGACCTTTCTTAACAAAAATTCAGACTGGTTACAATCCCAAATAGTTTGGCCAAAATGTCAAAATATCGATTTAAGCAGCATTTTTAAAGTTGCCGAGGAAGTAATTCCAAATTTCGAAACGCAAGTGGATACTCATCAATTAAGTTATGGTACAAGTAAAAAACCATTTGTTGATATATCTGATAAACAGAAGAAAAGGCGTTCTCTAACACTTCTAGATCACACAGAGGAGAAATTAGTTTATGCTTTATGTGCAAAATTAAAAGAGTCTAAAAAAACAAAATTAGCAGCTATATTAAACGAACTCAGCCAAAACAAGGAAAAATGTGAGATGGTACATGATGTACTATTCGCTAAAAAGACTGACAAACCGTGTTTACCAGATGATAAAACGTTAGCGCTTTACACCTCAACAAATTTGTCAAAATGGCAATATCGAAGTTTAAGAACTATTCTTGCTTCAGAGAAAATGTATGGTCTTCCATCCTATCAAAAGCTCCTGGAAGCTAAAAAAACTTGTTATCCTCCAGAGTCAGACATAACTGTAACTGAATCTGATGCTAAGATAAGACTTCAATCGCTTCTAGATTTGACAACTAATAGGATATTAAAAACAATTCAGCACAACTCTGCCGACAAAAAATCGCTAAAACTAATAAGCAAATGGGGTTTTGACGGGTCATCTTCTCAAAGTAATTATAAACAAAAGTCACACTCCGACACTAAAATTGACGATTCTTCAGTTTTCATGATTAGTTTGGTTCCGCTTCGTTTGGAAGAAGAGAGTGGTACTATCTTGTGGCAAAATCCTGCTCCCTCTTCAACAAACTATTGTCGTCCAATTGGCTTTATATTTGCAAAAGAAACAAATGAATTGATAAAGAAGGAAAGTGCATCCTTAGAGGAAGAAATTCGTAATCTTGTTCCCACAATTGTAGATAATTTTGATATTAAACATGATTTGTACATGACTATGATTGATGGGAAAATTTCTACTGTGATTTCCAATACTTCTTCTGCAGCTGTTTGTAATATTTGCAATACCCCACCTAGCAAAATGAATGACTTGGACTTTGTATCCAAAAGACTCATCAGAGAAGATATGTATAAATATGGTCTGTCTTCGCTTCATATGTGGATAAGATGTATGGAATGTATTTTACACATTTCATACAACTTAGACTTCAAAAAGTGGGCTGCACGAAAAGAAGATAAATTGTTAAAAGAAATTAAAAAGAATTTGACACAAGAAGAATTCCGGGAAAGAACTGGTTTGTTAATTGACATAGTAAAACAGGGATTTGGTACAACCAATGACGGTAACACGGCAAGAAGGTTTTTTGAAAATTATGAAGTATCTGCTGAAATAACGGGTATCCACCCTGATTTAATCAAGAGATTTGCAGTCATTTTACAAACAATTTCATCTGGTCAACTTATTAATACCAACTTGTTTAGGGAATATTGTAAAGAAACAGCAATGCTATATGTAAACTTATATCCATGGTATTACATGCCTTCAAGTGTCCATAAATTGTTGATACACGGTGCTGATATTTGTGAAAATTTCTCCTTTATTCCGATAGGCATGCTTTCCGAAGAAGCTTCCGAAGCGAGGAATAAAGATTTCCGGAATGTTAGAATGGCACATACAAGAAAAATCGGTAGAGTTCAGACTAATTTAGACATTATCCACAGCTTTCTAATTAGCTCAGATCCTTACATCAGCCATATCAAACCAAAGTTTGCTCGTTTACATAAACAGTTGTTTCCAGAGGCTAGTGCTTTGATCTTGAACAATGAATTGCTTTCGTTGGAAAACGAGGAAATAGAGATTTCTCAAGAGAATATAGACCCAAATATTAATCTTTCACCATAATATTTTTTCAGAATCGTTTGTGAACATATTCAACTTTATGTTTGCAGCTTTATTTGTCTTCATTTTGATTGTTTTTTAAAACTGATGAAAGTACTCCTTCAGAAAGGTCATAGCTTTTCAGTCTTTAGTGAGCCCCCATAACCTCTTTTACAGAGAAGTCTCTTTTTACTTATTTGACATTACGCATACATTATAATTATGTGCTAAAGTAAGGCTATGATTAAAAAAAAGCAAAAAATTAACATTAAAAAAAATGTTATTTTCTGTCACTATTATCTCGAAAGTACGCAGAGATAAGCAATAAGTTTCTTCGAGCCAAATACTCAGAATTATTAGTTTTCTAACATATGTGATTGCCATCTCGACATCGCTTAAAGTTTTTGAGAAATTGAGTAAAATGTAATCGCTCCCATACAAAAAAAAAAGAAATATTTTTTTTACAGAAAAGTATTTGAAGTAGGACAATAATATTTTTTTGCCTTATCTGTTATCATTGTATCAACAATAAAAAAAAATATCAGCGGTCTACTATCAATGTCCACTTTTTTTAATTTGGGACCAGTGTGCGGCGTCCCATTCCGTCTCGCTCCGGACCATGGATTGAACCGCGGCCGGACGCTCAGGTCGCCGCCGCCGATCGCCGCTACGAGGACACGGCGGTGCTCCGCCCACGCGGGGCAGATCTCCACCGTGTCCTCCGGTCGATCCTCACAATGATAGCACCCGGGATTCTGCCCCTCCCTGGCTCAAAGCTTCGACAGTTACGTCCGTTGATAAGTTTTAGTTCACATCTTTAAAGGTGTGTGTAACATTTGAAATAATAACAAAAGTTCTAATGATCACATGGCCTAATTTCATTTAATTTACTTTTTTTCAATATAACTATGAAATGATAGAGTGAATTATCGATACAATTTCATTGAACCTATTTTACATGGTTTAATGAACATATTCTTTAGTGCACATTTGAAGTAATATTCAGTTAATATAATATTTAGTTGCTATAATCTTAAAATCTAGAAGTAATGTCAAATATAACTTAGAAACGTCTACTTTTCAGGTTAGTTTGTTGTTTTATGATTAAATAAATACGTATTAATATTATTTTGTCGGTTTTCTTCTTCTCCTTATAGAAACCTGCGTCATATAACATTTATTGGGTTAACAACTTGGGTTAGATTAGAACATTGACCATTAACGGGCGAAGGCGAGCAACCAAGGCGAGCATACCGTGATAGCGGCCGCCGAGCGCAAGATCCTGTCCATTGTCGACCCGAATGGTGCAGCGGTAGTGAGGCTGCCTTACGTTCTTAGGGGCCCGGGTTCGAATCCCGGTAGGAGCAAATGTTTGTGTGATGAGCATAGACATTTGTTTCAGAGTCATGGATGTTTATATATATAATTGGTATGTATTTACAAACAAAAAGTATCTATGTAGTAATATCAACTATTTGGTGTCCACGACACAAGCCTCGTTGCTTAGTGTGACACCTAGATAGCGCTGTGTGTAATGTCCAGCGATATTAATTTTATTTTATTTATTTATTGTTGGTGAATCATTTGGGTTAGGTTAGGTTAGCACAGTGACCATTAACGCGCGAAGGCGAGCGAGCGTGCCGCGGCAGCGGCCGCCGAGCGCCTGGTCCTCTCTATTGTTAGTGAATCATTTGGGTTAGATGAGGTTTATAACATTATGATGTTTCCTGATATTTACTTTTTCCATTTAATAAAACAAGACTATTGAATAAAATCAACATTTATTTAAATTTTAAAGACGATTTACCACATATACAGGGTGTAACAGGACCCTTCACGAAGCCGTCAACCAAGCATTAGCTTGCTAAGCTTGTATATACGGTACTTATAAACAAACGCATTTTTTTATTTTTGTCTGTCTGTCTGTTTCGGATAATCTGCGAAACGGTTGGATCGGTTTTGACGATTTTACTGGCAGATAGCTGATGTTATAAGGTCTAACATAGGCTAATTTTACTTTAGAAAAAAATAATAGGGTTCCATGCAAAAAATTAAAACCCTTGAAATTGGTAACAAAATTCGATTCAAAAAGGGTAGTAACATTTTTTTTGAATAATTTGACGCGAACGAAGGTTGCGGGCAACAGTTAGTAAAAAATAAATATATCAGAAGCACTTATTATAAACCTCGCCAAAGGACTACGCTCACTCTCACGCTCACGAGTGTGCCACTATTTTTTAATGTTTTATTAAACGATTCTAAAGCACTGTTTGTAGCAGGAGTTACCGGAGATGCGCCCAAATACCAGAACCGATTTACACATATCAAATGTGTCTAGGGATGTATTACATTTATTAACATAACTTTAAAAGTACTGGACATTTAACGTGAATTTGTTCATGGCACATTTATCTTCTGTATTCAAAAATTAAATTAAATAAAAATTTTGATGTGTAAAGTTCTCATAACACAATTTACTAACCGCCGCAAATTAAAGATTTTACTGTTTTTGACAAAAACAAAGATTTTTTGAGTAGTTATTGTTTGAGTAGTAGTAGTAGTTTCTTAATGGGGGCTATCCTTCGATCAATAATAGTCTAGATATAGCATCACATCGCTCAAGTGGCCACGGTTACACGCACATAAACATTTGTATTCTTACCACGAAATGTAGAAAAAGGCTAGAAAATATACACAACTTCAGTTTATTATAAACATTTAACTCTGAACATAAAGTTCAATTACGTCTGCGATACATTTATCTTTAAGACCTGATGTCTCGGGGAATAGGTACAAGTAAAGTCGCTCGAAATTAAAAAGTAATTTTTAAATAAGTACAAAAATATTTTATTCTAAAATTAAACTTATTATCTAAATAAAGTTGAAAATATAATGTTGGTAATTGATGCTTACTCTATTTTTAAACTGAGACGCAGTTCTTGGAATCGCGTTACAACGCTTAGAACAGAGTAAGTTCGGAAAGGCATAGTTTTTTTAGTTTAGATTTAGTTTTGTTTAACCGGTGTATATTTGTCGTTTTAAATTAATAGTATTGTTTTATTTTAATAACTTATTACTAACATAGGGTGTGGGTTTAGAAAATTATGTCCAACTAGCGACCCGCTCCGGCTTCGCACGGGTGCAAAGTTATACATATAAACCTTCCTCTTGAATCTATCTATTAAAAAAACCGCATCAAAGCTGTTGCGTAGTTCTAAAGATCTAAGCATACATAGGGACAGACAGACAGCGGGAAGCGACTTTGTTTTATACTATGTAGTGATAACAACATAGATATATTTCAGATACCTATTTACGATATTCTCCCTAAAATTAGCAGGCATGCAATATTTAAAGATATTTTACCTCTGTGCACGACGCACCTTTTTGTAATTTTTATACTTTTTGGTATATTTTGTACAATGTTTCTTTTATATTTCGAATGCTGTATTTTTGATATTTTGTTTTCCATTAAAAAGACCAGTCTACCACCAACCATCACGGCGTTTACTTTCGTATAACAGTCCCCTTTAAAATAGGAAGTCTTGTAAACCAGCAGTGTGGTGATTAGGCTCAGTCCGCTACAACCTCCAAGTACTAACGAATAAGATCCTAAGTGGCTACTTAAAATCTTGCAAGTCATAATTAATCACATAAGCTTAATCTAGACCACTATTGTGAATATTAGTAAACATACGTGATAAAAAAGCACGCAACGGGCGAACACTCTATGACGTGACATTTCGGTGACCTCGCGCTACACTAGTGCCTAACAGCGGCGAATTCATACGCGATAGCCCCATCGATCTATAATCCTTCAGATTCCCGATGAGCGCTTCAAAAACGGCCACAAAAATTAGACCACGAAAAATTGTGTGGTCTTATTTCAAATTAGTACGGTCCAACTATAGCCAACATTTATTACATAACATTGCACCCGTGCGAAGCCGGAGCGGGTCGCTAGTACGTAATAATATAAACTGAAGTTATTAGTACTTAGGTAGGTAGTAGGTAGGAAAAGGTGCATTACAACGCATGGCGGGCACAGCTAGTACGTAATAAAATAAACTATTGAAGAAGTTATTAGTACTTTAGAGTATAAAATAGAATTATTGACAAGATCTTACTCGACAGTCGCGCCATCTGGTGAGCTCAAAAACGATAACTCTCATTAAGTCAATACTCCTGAGTTTATCTAAATTCTAAACCATGGAATGTTAACATTTAACTAGAAAAGAGATGTTGATAGCAATAGGCATGCTAGAAGTAGGCGCGCGCCAGTGCAACATTCCTGATGCCATGTGCACCAGCCAAGGCGTCATATCCAGATTGTGGTCTGAGTGGCACACTGGGAATATTTGCGTAGCCACCGCCAGACGAGACCGATTTTTAAGAAATACGGTGAGAAAACAACCGAACGTTACGACTTGACTAAATGACTATTGATTTTAAAGTACAATCAGATCACCTGGTTCTTGCTAGCAACCAAACTGGCAGGAGGAGACCACATGAAGTCAACCTTCATGCTTTTACGTCATTTCCGCTTCCAGCACTACGACGAGGCAATTGCGGGCAAAGATTAGAATAAGCAAACGAACATTTGGTTTGGAATGATCGTCAATGGTTTACGATGTTATTGTCAGTTTAATCCCGGTTGGATTCCTTCCAGATACATGAATTAGAAGAAGACCTGCTTGTGAAATCCCTAGTAAGTCCATCCATATCAAGGTGGAACGAGCACGGTATGCGCGGGGCTCACCTGGTGCGGGTGCAGCAGGGAGGGCGCGGGCGGCGGGGGCGGCGGGTAGGCGGGCAGCGGCGCGCCGGGCGGCGGCGGCTGGCCGGCGGGCCGCGCGCCCCCGCCGCCCAGCCACGGCGCGGGCGGCGGCGGCGGCGGCGGGAAGGCGCCGGGCGGCGGCGGCAGCGACACCGGCAGCTCGCCTGCGGGACACGCCGCTCACATCATCACGAACAAGCACTTGCACCACAAATCGCTTACTGCGTTTAACGTTAAACGCATTTAAAACACCGTTCTATCAATCGTATAAAGATGTCAGGGTCATAATGATGATTTAAATATGTTTAGCGTTAAACGCGTTTAGGGATTCGTGGAGTAAGCGGGCCTAGGACTTGTCCAGGATTGAGAACCGCTTGCACCATAGATCAAAATAAATGTGTTCTATTTACCCGACTACGGCGAAGCAAAAAGGAAGGTTATGATTTTATCCGTGCGGCGGCGGCGTGATGGCGCGCGGGGGCGCGTGCTGCGCGAACAGCGACATGTGCTCCTCGTGTGTGTACGTACGTGCTGCCATGTGCGGGGGCGGCATGATGGCGCGCGGCGGCGCGTGCTGCGCGAACAGCGACATGTGCTCCTCGTGTGTGTACGTACGTGCTGCCATGTGCGGGGGCGGCATGATGGCGCGCGGCGGCGCGTGCTGCGCGAACAGCGACATGTGCTCCTCGTGTGTGTACGTACGTGCTGCCATGTGCGGGGGCGGCATGATGGCGCGCGGGGGCGCGTGCTGCGCGAACAGCGACATGTGCTCCTCGTGTGTGTACGTACGTGCTGCCATGTGCGGGGGCGGCATGATGGCGCGCGGGGGCGCGTGCTGCGCGAACAGCGACATGTGCTCCTCGTGTGTGTACGTACGTGCTGCCATGTGCGGGGGCGGCATGATGGCGCGCGGCGGCGCGTGCTGCGCGAACAGCGACATGTGCTCCTCGTGTGTGTACGTACGTGCTGCCATGTGCGGGGGCGGCATGATGGCGCGCGGCGGCGCGTGCTGCGCGAACAGCGACATGTGCTCCTCGTGTGTGTACGTACGTGCTGCCATGTGCGGGGGCGGCATGATGGCGCGCGGGGGCGCGTGCTGCGCGAACAGCGACATGTGCTCCTCGTGTGTGTACGTACGTGCTGCCATGTGCGGGGGCGGCATGATGGCGCGCGGCGGCGCGTGCTGCGCGAACAGCGACATGTGCTCCTCGTGTGTGTACGTACGTGCTGCCATGTGCGGGGGCGGCATGATGGCGCGCGGCGGCGCGTGCTGCGCGAACAGCGACATGTGCTCCTCGTGTGTGTACGTACGTGCTGCCATGTGCGGGGGCGGCATGATGGCGCGCGGCGGCGCGTGCTGCGCGAACAGCGACATGTGCTCCTCGTGTGTGTACGTACGTGCTGCCATGTGCGGGGGCGGCATGATGGCGCGCGGCGGCGCGTGCTGCGCGAACAGCGACATGTGCTCCTCGTGTGTGTACGTACGTGCTGCCATGTGCGGGGGCGGCATGATGGCGCGCGGCGGCGCGTGCTGCGCGAACAGCGACATGTGCTCCTCGTGTGTGTACGTACGTGCTGCCATGTGCGGGGGCGGCATGATGGCGCGCGGCGGCGCGTGCTGCGCGAACAGCGACATGTGCTCCTCGTGTGTGTACGTACGTGCTGCCATGTGCGGGGGCGGCATGATGGCGCGCGGCGGCGCGTGCTGCGCGAACAGCGACATGTGCGGGGGCGGCATGATGGCGCGCGGCGGCGCGTGCTGCGCGAAGAGCGACATGTGCTCCTCGTGTGTGTACGTACGTGCTGCCATGTGCGGGGGCGGCATGATGGCGCGCGGCGGCGCGTGCTGCGCGAAGAGCGACATGTGCTCCTCGTGTGTGTACGTACGTGCTGCCATGTGCGGGGGCGGCATGATGGCGCGCGGCGGCGCGTGCTGCGCGAACAGCGACATGTGCTCCTCGTGTGTGTACGTACGTGCTGCCATGTGCGGGGGCGGCATGATGGCGCGCGGCGGCGCGTGCTGCGCGAACAGCGACATGTGCTCCTCGTGTGTGTACGTACGTGCTGCCATGTGCGGGGGCGGCATGATGGCGCGCGGCGGCGCGTGCTGCGCGAACAGCGACATGTGCTCCTCGTGTGTGTACGTACGTGCTGCCATGTGCGGGGGCGGCATGATGGCGCGCGGCGGCGCGTGCTGCGCGAACAGCGACATGTGCTCCTCGTGTGTGTACGTACGTGCTGCCATGTGCGGGGGCGGCATGATGGCGCGCGGCGGCGCGTGCTGCGCGAACAGCGACATGTGCTCCTCGTGTGTGTACGTACGTGCTGCCATGTGCGGGGGCGGCATGATGGCGCGCGGCGGCGCGTGCTGCGCGAACAGCGACATGTGCTCCTCGTGTGTGTACGTACGTGCTGCCATGTGCGGGGGCGGCATGATGGCGCGCGGCGGCGCGTGCTGCGCGAACAGCGACATGTGCTCCTCGTGTGTGTACGTACGTGCTGCCATGTGCGGGGGCGGCATGATGGCGCGCGGCGGCGCGTGCTGCGCGAACAGCGACATGTGCTCCTCGTGTGTGTACGTACGTGCTGCCATGTGCGGGGGCGGCATGATGGCGCGCGGCGGCGCGTGCTGCGCGAACAGCGACATGTGCTCCTCGTGTGTGTACGTACGTGCTGCCATGTGCGGGGGCGGCATGATGGCGCGCGGCGGCGCGTGCTGCGCGAACAGCGACATGTGCTCCTCGTGTGTGTACGTACGTGCTGCCATGTGCGGGGGCGGCATGATGGCGCGCGGCGGCGCGTGCTGCGCGAACAGCGACATGTGCGGGGGCGGCATGATGGCGCGCGGCGGCGCGTGCTGCGCGAAGAGCGACATGTGCTCCTCGTGTGTGTACGTACGTGCTGCCATGTGCGGGGGCGGCATGATGGCGCGCGGCGGCGCGTGCTGCGCGAAGAGCGACATGTGCTCCTCGTGTGTGTACGTACGTGCTGCCATGTGCGGGGGCGGCATGATGGCGCGCGGCGGCGCGTGCTGCGCGAACAGCGACATGTGCTCCTCGTGTGTGTACGTACGTGCTGCCATGTGCGGGGGCGGCATGATGGCGCGCGGCGGCGCGTGCTGCGCGAACAGCGACATGTGCTCCTCGTGTGTGTACGTACGTGCTGCCATGTGCGGGGGCGGCATGATGGCGCGCGGCGGCGCGTGCTGCGCGAACAGCGACATGTGCTCCTCGTGTGTGTACGTACGTGCTGCCATGTGCGGGGGCGGCATGATGGCGCGCGGCGGCGCGTGCTGCGCGAACAGCGACATGTGCTCCTCGTGTGTGTACGTACGTGCTGCCATGTGCGGGGGCGGCATGATGGCGCGCGGCGGCGCGTGCTGCGCGAACAGCGACATGTGCTCCTCGTGTGTGTACGTACGTGCTGCCATGTGCGGGGGCGGCATGATGGCGCGCGGCGGCGCGTGCTGCGCGAACAGCGACATGTGCTCCTCGTGTGTGTACGTACGTGCTGCCATGTGCGGGGGCGGCATGATGGCGCGCGGCGGCGCGTGCTGCGCGAACAGCGACATGTGCTCCTCGTGTGTGTACGTACGTGCTGCCATGTGCGGGGGCGGCATGATGGCGCGCGGCGGCGCGTGCTGCGCGAACAGCGACATGTGCTCCTCGTGTGTGTACGTACGTGCTGCCATGTGCGGGGGCGGCATGATGGCGCGCGGCGGCGCGTGCTGCGCGAACAGCGACATGTGCTCCTCGTGTGTGTACGTACGTGCTGCCATGTGCGGGGGCGGCATGATGGCGCGCGGGGGCGCGTGCTGCGCGAACAGCGACATGTGCTCCTCGTGTGTGTACGTACGTGCTGCCATGTGCGGGGGCGGCATGATGGCGCGCGGGGGCGCGTGCTGCGCGAACAGCGACATGTGCTCCTCGTGTGTGTACGTACGTGCTGCCATGTGCGGGGGCGGCATGATGGCGCGCGGCGGCGCGTGCTGCGCGAACAGCGACATGTGCTCCTCGTGTGTGTACGTACGTGCTGCCATGTGCGGGGGCGGCATGATGGCGCGCGGCGGCGCGTGCTGCGCGAACAGCGACATGTGCTCCTCGTGTGTGTACGTACGTGCTGCCATGTGCGGGGGCGGCATGATGGCGCGCGGGGGCGCGTGCTGCGCGAACAGCGACATGTGCTCCTCGTGTGTGTACGTACGTGCTGCCATGTGCGGGGGCGGCATGATGGCGCGCGGCGGCGCGTGCTGCGCGAACAGCGACATGTGCTCCTCGTGTGTGTACGTACGTGCTGCCATGTGCGGGGGCGGCATGATGGCGCGCGGCGGCGCGTGCTGCGCGAACAGCGACATGTGCTCCTCGTGTGTGTACGTACGTGCTGCCATGTGCGGGGGCGGCATGATGGCGCGCGGCGGCGCGTGCTGCGCGAACAGCGACATGTGCTCCTCGTGTGTGTACGTACGTGCTGCCATGTGCGGGGGCGGCATGATGGCGCGCGGCGGCGCGTGCTGCGCGAACAGCGACATGTGCTCCTCGTGTGTGTACGTACGTGCTGCCATGTGCGGGGGCGGCATGATGGCGCGCGGCGGCGCGTGCTGCGCGAACAGCGACATGTGCTCCTCGTGTGTGTACGTACGTGCTGCCATGTGCGGGGGCGGCATGATGGCGCGCGGCGGCGCGTGCTGCGCGAAGAGCGACATGTGCTCCTCGTGTGTGTACGTACGTGCTGCCATGTGCGGGGGCGGCATGATGGCGCGCGGCGGCGCGTGCTGCGCGAACAGCGACATGTGCTCCTCGTGTGTGTACGTACGTGCTGCCATGTGCGGGGGCGGCATGATGGCGCGCGGCGGCGCGTGCTGCGCGAACAGCGACATGTGCTCCTCGTGTGTGTACGTACGTGCTGCCATGTGCGGGGGCGGCATGATGGCGCGCGGCGGCGCGTGCTGCGCGAACAGCGACATGTGCTCCTCGTGTGTGTACGTACGTGCTGCCATGTGCGGGGGCGGCATGATGGCGCGCGGCGGCGCGTGCTGCGCGAACAGCGACATGTGCTCCTCGTGTGTGTACGTACGTGCTGCCATGTGCGGGGGCGGCATGATGGCGCGCGGCGGCGCGTGCTGCGCGAAGAGCGACATGTGCTCCTCGTGTGTGTACGTACGTGCTGCCATGTGCGGGGGCGGCATGATGGCGCGCGGCGGCGCGTGCTGCGCGAAGAGCGACATGTGCTCCTCGTGTGTGTACGTACGTGCTGCCATGTGCGGGGGCGGCATGATGGCGCGCGGCGGCGCGTGCTGCGCGAACAGCGACATGTGCTCCTCGTGTGTGTACGTACGTGCTGCCATGTGCGGGGGCGGCATGATGGCGCGCGGCGGCGCGTGCTGCGCGAAGAGCGACATGTGCTCCTCGTGTGTGTACGTACGTGCTGCCATGTGCGGGGGCGGCATGATGGCGCGCGGCGGCGCGTGCTGCGCGAAGAGCGACATGTGCTCCTCGTGTGTGTACGTACGTGCTGCCATGTGCGGGGGCGGCATGATGGCGCGCGGCGGCGCGTGCTGCGCGAAGAGCGACATGTGCTCCTCGTGTGTGTACGTACGTGCTGCCATGTGCGGGGGCGGCATGATGGCGCGCGGCGGCGCGTGCTGCGCGAACAGCGACATGTGCTCCTCGTGTGTGTACGTACGTGCTGCCATGTGCGGGGGCGGCATGATGGCGCGCGGCGGCGCGTGCTGCGCGAACAGCGACATGTGCTCCTCGTGTGTGTACGTACGTGCTGCCATGTGCGGGGGCGGCATGATGGCGCGCGGCGGCGCGTGCTGCGCGAACAGCGACATGTGCTCCTCGTGTGTGTACGTACGTGCTGCCATGTGCGGGGGCGGCATGATGGCGCGCGGCGGCGCGTGCTGCGCGAACAGCGACATGTGCTCCTCGTGTGTGTACGTACGTGCTGCCATGTGCGGGGGCGGCATGATGGCGCGCGGCGGCGCGTGCTGCGCGAAGAGCGCGGGCGGGAAGCGGCGCGCGCCCCCGCCGCCCGCGCCCGCGCCCCCGCCCGGCGCCGCCTCGCCCAGCTCCGCCATCAGCGACATGTACTCCTCGTCGATCTTAGCCTGCCGACACACGACATTAAATTGTCAGACCTTACATAGTTAATGAGATAATGATTAGTGTGAAAGTTTGTTATTCCAGCCGAGGCAGTATCCGAACCCGAGCCGTAGGCAAGGGTGTTATGCGAGCCGAGAACTGCACTGACAAATGCCTACGTTAATGAAACAACGTTTTTCAAAACGCCTGCGAAGAAACAAAATAACAGAACGAAAACTATTTTTGACATTAATCTCTATCTGTATTTAGTGTGTTCAGAAACTGTTAAATTAATAAATAAATTATGAAACTATGATTTAATTTGCTTTTTTACTCGCGCTTTGGCTTCGCAGATTGAAAGAGAAGCAAAGTAATGAAACCGCAAAATAGCCTTATATTAAAAATATGCCCATGTCTCTGAAGCGAAAGCTCATGGACATGTGTATTCTCCCCATCGTGACCTGCGGTGCACAAACTTGGTCTTTGACTAACATCCAAAAGTTCAAACTCAAGGTTTGCCAACGTGCTATAGAGCGCAGTATCTTTTGGTGGAAAATTAAGCGATCATGTTAGAAACACTACACTGCGCTCCAAAACGCAAATCATAGACGTGGGCCAAAAGGCTGCCCAACTTAAATAGGACTGGGCTGGACATGTCTGTCGCATGCCGAACGAACTGTGGGCCCGTAGAGCTCAGGATTGGTGCCCTGAAACAGTGACATGGGGTCGCGGCAGGCCGCGAAGGAGATGGCGGGACGAACTGAATGTCTTCCTTGAGAATTGGAAAAAAGCAGCACAGAATAATGACGCGTTGGAAGAATGGAGGGAGGCCTTCGCCAGCAGTGGGACAGTATGGGCTAGAATATGTGGTGTATGTGGGATAGTATATGGCTATAATATTATAGCTTTCTGATGACGAAAGGGATCTTAGGTGTACGGAATCCGAGAGCTGAATTCCCTCGGATTCCTCCTTAATCTCCTCTCGCTTTACATACATGACTGGATTATGGACGAAATTATGTTGACGAACAACTACCTGAAACATATTATGAAGGTCGGGGCGGTTGACGTGTGTCGGGCATGCCAACGTCCGGGTGAGTCCATCAGACATATTATTTCTGGTTGTTCTCGTCAGGCTAACGGCGAATACTTGCACAAGCACAACCAAGTAGCCAGGATTATTCACCAGCAACTTGCCTTGAATATAAACTTGTGGAATCTGAGGTACCGTACTACAAGTATGGGTGCGACCCAGTTCTCAAGAAACACCATGTCACGCTGTACTGGGTTCCCTATTTTTACTACACATTAATACTATTGTCACCTATAGGCCTGATATAGGGGTGATAGACCGATCAGCGCGCCGCGTAATGATAGTCGATTTTACCCTTACTTGGGAAGAGACTGGACCCCACGACAGGGTACCCTAGTGTGGGGTCCAGGGAATGTGTAATAATCTAGCGCTCATGGATCATTGTCTTTTGTTACTAGCTTTTTGATTATTGTACATTGTTCTGCGAACTGAATAAATTTATTATGACCATCCCGCATGACGGGAACCTCGTGAAAGATGACAAAGAGAAACAAATAAAATATCTCGACTTGGCACACGAAGTTGTCGACATGTGGAATGTGAACGACACCAGTGGACCACTATTTTTTGTCAGAATCAGAACTTTATTTGCTAGTAAAGCAGGTACAAGGTATAAGATGTTAAACTTAAATGATTAAAATGAATGATGTTGTTTATTTTTTTTAATGTTTTTAAAGAAATATTTAAACATTTATAAAATAAGATGGTGAAATGAATATAGGAGATAATAATTGAAAATAGAAAAATGCAAATAGTTTTGAATTTAGGACACCTTGAATTTGAACCTAATCGTAATGCGACAAGAGCCAGTTAACAGAAACCACAAACAGCAGCCAGGAAACTGGCTCATAACGCGTTGAAAGATATTATAAAATATACTTTAGTTTTTTCATTGAACAGAGACAGAAAGAGGAAATAGCATGATATAGAATAGTAGGAAGCATGAAGCAGTAGTGCCGGCAGTGGTTGGTGGGTACCTTGTTGGGCGTGTTGTGCAGCGTGCCCTGGCCGGGCCGCTTGGCGCGGCAGTCGCGCGCGATGTGGCCCGCGCCGCCGCACGACGAGCACACGATGCTGTTGGTCACGTTGGGCTTGTCCGGGCACTGCAACACACGCACGTAGCACATTGCTTTATCGTTTCTTTAACGACAGTTACGAAGACATGTGACTTGGTCCTTTGACGTCGCTCTGCGTAAGGTAAGGTAAATATCCCTACTGGATTCACGATTTTTGACTAAGAAAATAAGTGAGTCTGAGTGTGTAAGTGAGTACGCACGAGCCAGGTCTTGTGGTCGGTCGCGGAGCAGTTGGCGCAGCGCACGGCGTCGTTCTCGCGCAGCGTGCCGTTGAGCTGCGCCAGCTCGCGCAGCTGCATGCGGCGCAGGTCGTTCTGGCCCTCCGGCACCTCCACGCCCTGGCGGATCACCTCCTTGATCTGGAGAGCACGGGAACGTGAGTTCACGACACATATCGAACGGACAACGACTAAAGCAAACTAAATTTTGGTAAAAATATACTTTTCCCTTAAAGCTTTTATCCTGCCAGATTTTAGTACATATTTTAATAAGATCTCATCCATCCTCAGCCATCTTTATAAGAATTCGTTTATTGCTTATAGTAAATTTTAGAATTTTGCTCAACTGAAGCCAATCCTGAAATTAGAAATTGTCACCGAAATTAAACCAACACGTAACGATTTAACCCCGTCGGATAAAAGGAAATGGTTCTAATTTAGCAAGTTTAAGCTAAAGTCTAAACAAACTGAAACTGCAAATAAAAGCTTTGCTTTATGGAACATGTAACATGCACTACAGTTCGACCTGCAAAACGTATGGGCATCGGTTATGCTGGTGTCCGCACGTTGCGCCACAGAGGCCAGGGCTCTAACTTGTGTTCTGCTGACGTCACACAGTTCCGTTTGTGCTGCTGAAAGTTTGTATGACAGACATTTTCTTTCTGCTAGGTTACCTATTCGGGTCTTAGATCGTCATCGGTTACTCAAAAATTTACTTGGAATTGCATTGTGATGAATCTGCTAGCATTTACATGGTTGTACTTGTCACCTAATTTTATATTAGATTTCATAATAAATATTTAATATATTTATCTGTCCTTTGTGTAAATATGTTTCTTTTAATCTGTGTTTTGTTTGTGCAAAAGCTTGGATTTATATGTTATGATGTACATACATGCCATAGATAAATCTTTATATATACACATATATAAATACATATAAAAATGTCGTATCACGGTGTTTGTGGTTGCACTCCTCCGAAACTCCTCGACCGATTTTTATTTTTAAATGGTCATTATCGCAATGGTCCCTGCCATTGCGATAATTTTTTTGTTCTAGATCATACCTAGATATTTCCTTTAAACACCTTTACAACCCCCGTACTATTCAATCCATCCATCTCAGTACAATGTTTTGAGTGCGTTACATTGTGTTCTACCGTGAAACGTGATTTTTCACCCCAAAAAAGAATGTCGTTTCCCAGTAATCAATTTTTGCGTAAGGTTACTTAGTTTGATGTACATAATGCTTGGTTGACGGCTTCCTGAAGGGTTCTGTCACACCCTGTATTATATGAAACATTTTCGGCGAAACGAAATTCTATGAAATTTCTTTCTGTAAAATAAGGGGACACCCGTAAAGTATATTTCACACCGCTAGGTGATTAGGGCACGAAGCCGCGGGCAAAAACTAGTAAATAAATAATAATCGAGCCAGGTCAGATCTTATTTCCGAAGATAGACGCTAATCTCCGATGCATAATAGTTTTCGTACAAGACATGTACTTCTGTTAACGTTCGATACCTTCTCGACGGCCTTCTTGACGCAGTCGGCGTTGGTGGCGGTGATGTAGGCGTGCAGCGGCTCGTCCTCGCCCGGCAGCGGCTGGCCGTCCTTGCGGCCCACCTTGCCTTCCTTCACCGAGCCCTTGCCGCGGATGATTATCTTGGCGCCCGTCTCCTTCTCCATCGCTAATAGCAAGTCTCATATTATTTACTTACTAAACAGAGCTTATGCTTTTATTCAAATATAGACCACCATTTATCGTACGCAGAAAATGCTGACCTACAAAACTTATTTCTGTGCTTACGCAAAAAATATTTCTTGTCCATGTTTTAGTATCAAAAGGAACATCTTACTTCGTACTCTTAATGAATTTAAACTGAAGATACTGAAAATCTGTTTTTGAACAAAAATTGTTGCGACAATTTATGGTACAAAATGTTTGACGCAGAATGTTGAAAGTAAAGTTTATTGTCTCGGCAGAGTATTCGAGTGGACCTTGGAGTGGAGCTTGCGTACCTTTGAGCGTGTTCCCGCGCGGCCCGATGAGCAGCCCTACGAAGTTGATGTCGGGGTGCTCCTCCTGCGGGATCATCACCTTGTCGTGCACGCGGATGATGGGAGGCCTGCAACATCCACATCACGTCAGTCAGGTCCGACTACATCACCGCGGAGCGTAGGACCGTGGAACTTGGTGCAATCATCTACTTACACTTGTATCACAACAAGCAAGAGAGGAACTGTTCCAGACTGATACCTCAGCTGACAGACTGCGAACACTTGCGCGAATGGCTTAGCGAGAGATGCGGTAAATGGAAGGTCTTACAGGCTAACACAACGTTACATCACGACTGCAGACGGCAGAGGTGGGTAAGTAGTACGTCATCCGCGTCTATCAATACTTATAGCCGTAGTTTATTTTTTTATTAAAGTTATTTAGTTTCCTAAGTACCTTTTTATTTATCTTTGGATAGTCAAATAGATTGGATAGCTAAAGAAATTGCATACATGGAGGAGAAAAAATCAAAGCAAACCAATGTTGTAAGACTGCAAAGCTCAAAATTACACCTTGACGCTCATATTAGTAAAATAGTGAATAATGCTTTCCGAATGTACGATTTGTCATGAGATCAGCCATTGAATTTGTCCGCCCATATACATATTGATATCTTTACAAATCGTTAATCAGGTCCCAGTTAGAGTATGCTGTTGCGGTATGGAGTCGCTTCTCTAAGAAATACTCAGATGCGATCGAACAAGTTCAAAGCAAGTTTCTGAAATCCATGCATTTCCGTTGTTTTCGTACGTATGCTTCTTATAATGATCTTTTGAATAAGTATAAACTACATAATCTTAAAGCCAGACGTATTATTTTGGAGACGATGTTTTTATATGATTTATGTAATAATGTGTGTGATTGTATGGACATGATGGCATGATGGCTCGTCAGAATATCTCGACATGACCCTCTTTCAGCAGAAGTACAGGACTGCTGCGTGTGTGTGGCACGTACATGTAGTCGGGCGGCGGCTTGAACTCGGGGTTGATCTGCTGCATGCGCGTGACGAGGCGGTGTGTGTGTGTGTGTGTGGCACGTACTTATAGTCGGGCGGCGGCTTGAACTCGGGGTTGATCTGCTGCATGCGCGTGACGAGGCGATGTGTGTGTGTGTGTGTGTGTGTGTGGCACGTACATGTAGTCGGGCGGCGGCTTGAACTCGGGGTTGATCTGCTGCATGCGCGTGACGAGGCGGTGTGTGTGTGTGTGTGTGTGTGTGTGTGGCACGTACTTATAGTCGGGCGGCGGCTTGAACTCGGGGTTGATCTGCTGCATGCGCGTGACGAGGCGGTGTGTGTGTGTGTGTGTGTGTGGCACGTACTTATAGTCGGGCGGCGGCTTGAACTCGGGGTTGATCTGCTGCATGCGCGTGACGAGGCGGTGTGTGTGTGTGTGTGGCACGTACTTATAGTCGGGCGGCGGCTTGAACTCGGGGTTGATCTGCTGCATGCGCGTGACGAGGCGGTGTGTGTGTGTGTGTGTGGCACGTACTTATAGTCGGGCGGCGGCTTGAACTCGGGGTTGATCTGCTGCATGCGCGTGACGAGGCGGTGTGTGTGTGTGTGTGTGTGGCACGTACTTATAGTCGGGCGGCGGCTTGAACTCGGGGTTGATCTGCTGCATGCGCGTGACGAGGCGGTGTGTGTGTGTGTGTGTGTGTGTGTGGCACGTACTTATAGTCGGGCGGCGGCTTGAACTCGGGGTTGATCTGCTGCATGCGCGTGACGAGGCGGTGTGTGTGTGTGTGTGTGTGTGTGTGTGTGTGTGTGTGTGTGTGGCACGTACTTATAGTCGGGCGGCGGCTTGAACTCGGGGTTGATCTGCTGCATGCGCGTGACGAGGCGGTGTGTGTGTGTGTGTGTGTGGCACGTACTTATAGTCGGGCGGCGGCTTGAACTCGGGGTTGATCTGCTGCATGCGCGTGACGAGGCGGTGTGTGTGTGTGTGTGTGTGTGTGTGTGGCACGTACTTATAGTCGGGCGGCGGCTTGAACTCGGGGTTGATCTGCTGCATGCGCGTGACGAGGCGGTGTGTGTGTGTGTGTGTGTGTGTGGCACGTACTTATAGTCGGGCGGCGGCTTGAACTCGGGGTTGATCTGCTGCATGCGCGTGACGAGGCGGTGTGTGTGTGTGTGTGTGGCACGTACTTATAGTCGGGCGGCGGCTTGAACTCGGGGTTGATCTGCTGCATGCGCGTGACGAGGCGGTGTGTGTGTGTGTGTGTGTGGCACGTACTTATAGTCGGGCGGCGGCTTGAACTCGGGGTTGATCTGCTGCATGCGCGTGACGAGGCGGTGTGTGTGTGTGTGTGTGTGTGTGTGTGTGTGTGTGTGTGGCACGTACTTATAGTCGGGCGGCGGCTTGAACTCGGGGTTGATCTGCTGCATGCGCGTGACGAGGCGGTGTGTGTGTGTGTGTGTGTGGCACGTACTTATAGTCGGGCGGCGGCTTGAACTCGGGGTTGATCTGCTGCATGCGCGTGACGAGGCGGTGTGTGTGTGTGTGTGTGTGTGTGTGTGTGGCACGTACTTATAGTCGGGCGGCGGCTTGAACTCGGGGTTGATCTGCTGCATGCGCGTGACGAGGCGGTGTGTGTGTGTGTGTGTGTGTGTGGCACGTACTTATAGTCGAGCGGCGGCTTGAACTCGGGGTTGATCTGCTGCATGCGCGTGACGAGGCGGTGTGTGTGTGTGTGTGTGTGTGTGGCACGTACTTATAGTCGGGCGGCGGCTTGAACTCGGGGTTGATCTGCTGCATGCGCGTGACGAGGCGGTGTGTGTGTGTGTGTGGCACGTACTTATAGTCGGGCGGCGGCTTGAACTCGGGGTTGATCTGCTGCATGCGCGTGACGAGGCGGTGTGTGTGTGTGTGTGTGGCACGTACTTATAGTCGGGCGGCGGCTTGAACTCGGGGTTGATCTGCTGCATGCGCGTGACGAGGCGGTGTGTGTGTGTGTGTGTGTGTGGCACGTACTTATAGTCGGGCGGCGGCTTGAACTCGGGGTTGATCTGCTGCATGCGCGTGACGAGGCGGTGTGTGTGTGTGTGTGGCACGTACTTATAGTCGGGCGGCGGCTTGAACTCGGGGTTGATCTGCTGCATGCGCGTGACGAGGCGGTGTGTGTGTGTGTGTGTGTGGCACGTACTTATAGTCGGGCGGCGGCTTGAACTCGGGGTTGATCTGCTGCATGCGCGTGACGAGGCGGTGTGTGTGTGTGTGTGTGTGGCACGTACTTATAGTCGGGCGGCGGCTTGAACTCGGGGTTGATCTGCTGCATGCGCGTGACGAGGCGGTGTGTGTGTGTGTGTGTGTGTGTGTGGCACGTACTTATAGTCGGGCGGCGGCTTGAACTCGGGGTTGATCTGCTGCATGCGCGTGACGAGGCGGTGTGTGTGTGTGTGTGTGTGTGTGTGTGTGTGTGTGTGGCACGTACTTATAGTCGGGCGGCGGCTTGAACTCGGGGTTGATCTGCTGCATGCGCGTGACGAGGCGGTGTGTGTGTGTGTGTGTGTGGCACGTACTTATAGTCGGGCGGCGGCTTGAACTCGGGGTTGATCTGCTGCATGCGCGTGACGAGGCGGTGTGTGTGTGTGTGTGTGTGGCACGTACTTATAGTCGGGCGGCGGCTTGAACTCGGGGTTGATCTGCTGCATGCGCGTGACGAGGCGGTGTGTGTGTGTGTGTGTGTGTGTGTGTGGCACGTACTTATAGTCGGGCGGCGGCTTGAACTCGGGGTTGATCTGCTGCATGCGCGTGACGAGGCGGTGTGTGTGTGTGTGTGTGTGTGTGTGTGGCACGTACTTATAGTCGGGCGGCGGCTTGAACTCGGGGTTGATCTGCTGCATGCGCGTGACGAGGCGGTGTGTGTGTGTGTGTGTGTGGCACGTACTTATAGTCGGGCGGCGGCTTGAACTCGGGGTTGATCTGCTGCATGCGCGTGACGAGGCGGTGTGTGTGTGTGTGTGTGTGTGTGTGTGGCACGTACTTATAGTCGGGCGGCGGCTTGAACTCGGGGTTGATCTGCTGCATGCGCGTGACGAGGCGGTGTGTGTGTGTGTGTGTGTGTGTGTGTGGCACGTACTTATAGTCGGGCGGCGGCTTGAACTCGGGGTTGATCTGCTGCATGCGCGTGACGAGGCGGTGTGTGTGTGTGTGTGTGTGGCACGTACTTATAGTCGGGCGGCGGCTTGAACTCGGGGTTGATCTGCTGCATGCGCGTGACGAGGCGGTGTGTGTGTGTGTGTGTGTGGCACGTACTTATAGTCGGGCGGCGGCTTGAACTCGGGGTTGATCTGCTGCATGCGCGTGACGAGGCGGTGTGTGTGTGTGTGTGTGTGGCACGTACTTATAGTCGGGCGGCGGCTTGAACTCGGGGTTGATCTGCTGCATGCGCGTGACGAGGCGGTGTGTGTGTGTGTGTGTGTGGCACGTACTTATAGTCGGGCGGCGGCTTGAACTCGGGGTTGATCTGCTGCATGCGCGTGACGAGGCGGTGTGTGTGTGTGTGTGTGTGGCACGTACTTATAGTCGGGCGGCGGCTTGAACTCGGGGTTGATCTGCTGCATGCGCGTGACGAGGCGGTGTGTGTGTGTGTGTGTGTGTGTGTGTGGCACGTACTTATAGTCGGGCGGCGGCTTGAACTCGGGGTTGATCTGCTGCATGCGCGTGACGAGGCGGTGTGTGTGTGTGTGTGTGTGTGTGTGTGGCACGTACTTATAGTCGGGCGGCGGCTTGAACTCGGGGTTGATCTGCTGCATGCGCGTGACGAGGCGGTGTGTGTGTGTGTGTGTGTGGCACGTACTTATAGTCGGGCGGCGGCTTGAACTCGGGGTTGATCTGCTGCATGCGCGTGACGAGGCGGTGTGTGTGTGTGTGTGTGTGTGTGTGTGGCACGTACTTATAGTCGGGCGGCGGCTTGAACTCGGGGTTGATCTGCTGCATGCGCGTGACGAGGCGGTGTGTGTGTGTGTGTGTGTGTGTGTGTGGCACGTACTTATAGTCGGGCGGCGGCTTGAACTCGGGGTTGATCTGCTGCATGCGCGTGACGAGGCGGTGTGTGTGTGTGTGTGTGTGGCACGTACTTATAGTCGGGCGGCGGCTTGAACTCGGGGTTGATCTGCTGCATGCGCGTGACGAGGCGGTGTGTGTGTGTGTGTGTGTGGCACGTACTTATAGTCGGGCGGCGGCTTGAACTCGGGGTTGATCTGCTGCATGCGCGTGACGAGGCGGTGCCGCTCCTCCTCCAGCTTGCGGCGCGTGCGGTACTCGCGCGTGTTGAGGCGCTTGCCGTCCGTGGAGTAGATGGGCTCCGGCGACGGGGACCTGCACACGAGCACGAGTCACGCCACACGACGCGGCGCGAGCGCGGCCCACGCACGACACATATCCTTGCCCTGCTCAACTTAACTAGCTTATCTTTGACTCACAGTTAATACAGGGGTTACATTTCACCGCTTGACAAAACTTCTCAGACCTGATAGTATCTCAACTCAGAATTTCAATGTGTCTACAGCGGGAGACCACTTCCTAATTACATTCATCTACGATTTTTTATAAAGCATGTTTTTGTTTTATCATTATGAATATCCAAGTCTGTGTAGTTCCGCCAGCTAAATATAACTCTTAGTAACCGTGCACCTTTTCTCGACGGTTTTAGTGCCCATGCAGGCCTAGGTGAGATAATATATATTGATTTTGCTAAATTTTGCTGTATTATAACAATAGGTATTGATTTCACCACGAGGAACATGTATTTTGATTGAGCAATGTGAGCATTGAGCTATGTGTCGAGTGTGGGGGCGCCGCGTGGACGACAAGAGCGGTGCTCAACAACATCAGGCCGCGTGGTCTCGGGCGACATCGTTGAGCACCGCGCCGCTAATACTAACAAAAGGGAAGTATGATGTGCACTGATATCCTACTCTAACACCTAGATCCTAACGCCCGAGGAAAAAGAATAATTCAATTAATTTGTTCCTGAAATTTTAATTAAGCTCATTAGCCCTGAAAATAATCTGGTTATTAATGATTATTGAGCTGTAGTTGCTGAAAATTATCAATAATAATTATTTGGTTAATTAATTGAATCATTAGTGATTATAGCAGTCTGTATGCGACCTGCAACTGAAGAAAATGGCGCATTAGTAGTAGGGCGGGCCCCGCGGGGGGCGGGAACACGAAACGCTCCACATACACGCTACTCTTATTTTTCTCAAAGTCTCGGTATTATCCCGTGATTTTAATTAAACTAACAAAATGTAATAATTTTGACTTTATCATCTACGTTGTGAATAATATTATTGTAACTAAATCTCTTATGGCGTAATTCAAATTTATAATGTATACGTGCCTGCGAACCATACAGAATTATAAATATAATTTTCTCTCAATTATAAGTTGTAGTGTTCGACAAAATGTAGTAATGGCTCGTAGTACAGCAGTAGAGACGAGTAGCCGTGGAGCGAGTGGAGCGAGTGGAGGCGCGTTGTCGGCGCCCGCTAGCCCGCTAGCCCTGGCTGCCCTACTGTACGGGTGGCGCAATACATCACGACGCCATCGCCATGCCACTTACACACGAATTCGTTAATTTTCATACGCATGGGTACTTACGCTTAAGCTTTTTTTAGGTTTTCGTAGCCAAATAGCAAAAACTGTAGCCAATTTCTTCCTATCCGTGATATGAAGAAATTGGTTATCCATATTATTGTGGCACTATCTATCATTTAAAAGGTGAAATGTTTCTAGGTGACTATTTTATTTAAGTCATTTTGGTTATGACTAAAAGTGCAAAAATGGTACGTAGTTATCCAAAAATATGTCCCGCTTAATATTCTAACTGTTCAAATATGCGCTGGAAAATTGTGAACAATTTGAAGTTACAGCTTGGAAGTTGAAGTAGAAATTAACGATACTATTATGTCCTTTTGAAATACGGGTATTTTAGGTTAAACTTAAACCGCAAGAAAAACTTTGTTTTCTGAGAAATACTATGAAATACAAACTTTTTTGTGATGAAAATTAATATTTTATTTCTATGAAAACGAATCGTATTTAGATCGAATGGCTGAGTATAATAAAACAAACCAATAAAAAAGGATGGTAAATGGTATATGGTATGACAAGTGTAAGTATAGCATAAAGTGTAAGTATAACAATATATACTATACTCATCGCGGTTAAAGGCCCCAGTAAAAGAAAAAAATAGTTAACAATTAAAATTAGAACTTACAAGTGAGTTGGCGCCAATAGTGATTTTGTTCGAGGTTTCGTTGATTACTACTAACTGTTAATGTGTTTTATCAAAAATTAACTCTTTCCTTAGGTTTGCTTTATGAATTTGATTCTTAATAGTGACGCTATCGAATGGTGTAATAATACAGTGTTTTTTTTCAAAGCCAACGGTTGATTCCTGGCCAGGAATATTGATTTTTCAAAAATCCAATGATGCAGTTTCAGTTTTCATCAAAATCGGGCTCGAGACTCCTTTGAGCATTTTTCGATATTTCTCAGTGTAGGATTTGGCCATCCACGCCCACTTAAAAAATTCACCCTGTATAATCAAAGGTTATTTTTCAATACAGTTTCGAAGAAATAAAATAATAAAACGAAAAATATTTTTTTCATGAATTATTAGGAAGCTATGATTTAATTTTCTTTCCGCACTTTGCTTTCGCCAGGTCGAAGGAGAAGCAAAGGTATGAAGCCGCTAAACATTTTAACATTATATTTATTATATTATAATATTTATGAATTTAGAACACAAATAAATGTTAATTTGTTCTATAAAAGTAAATATTTGTTTTAAATAATAACGTTCATCTATGATATTCTATTTATAAACACAATTTTAATATTCGCAACCTATTTACGCCGTAAGAGGCATATCTCTTTGCCGAAATTGAAAAAAAAACAATCACCACCGACTTAGGCATTGAACCAATTTGGACTTCTATGTCTATGTACTTATAGTTATTTGTTTTTTTTTACTCCGCACACGTTATGATGAATGAAAAAAAAACCACGCGCGTAAATACATTGCATGTTGAACCGTTGTGCGATAAGAACCTTTCGAAAAGGAGTATTGTAAAATCAATTTTGGCATGCATAAAAGTTCATCCCGACTACAGAACCCTATCTGCTAGAGGAGATGGACCAGGGTATTTCGACCAGGCCATTCTCCGAAATCCAAATGCCTGCCTTCCTGTAGTTATTTGGTAACGTTGTCAGACGACGTTGATGTCTGTGATGACGTTGATTTAACAGAATTGTTATTTCCTTACAAAATCTTATTTTATAGTTTCCCTTTGAACCGTTGACAGCCGTCCTTCCGTAAAGTGACGTACGTGTACTGCTGTGGCGTACAAACAGCAACACACTTAACTGCCCATTAAAGACGCAACTGAGAGAAATTATTACTGTTCGAAAGGGATAGATATATGTTTGTCATTTTCAATGGTGTCATAAGTTTTCCAGGTTAATAATTTTAAATTCGGTCGTATTGCAACTCTATACCACTCAAATTGACATTTACTCAAAGTTATCTATACATACAAATAAATAAAATTGAAATTTCTGTTTGTAATATCAAACAGCTTTTTACTGAATGCAAATGAAAATATATACTGCACTTATAACAAAAACACATTTTTTTTTGTCTGTCACTCGGTGTGTCTGTCTGTCTGTTTGTTCTCCGAAATGGCTGAACTGCTTTTCACGGGACTTTTACCGGCAGATAGCTGATGTTCGATGGTCTAACAAAGGCTACTTTTATTTTAGAAAATTAGCGTTCCGTGCAAAAAAATTAAAACCTTTGAAATTGGTAACAAATCCGATTTAGAAAGGGAACTAATATTTGTTATAATAATTTCACGCAAACGAAGGTCGCAGGCAACAGCTAGTTTCAAATAAAAACTGCATGGATCATAGATGCAATGTTTTAAAAAGTTAAATCTTGATGTCAATTCTGTCTACTTACTTGACACAAGATCTTTGAAAATCATTTTCAAAATCTACAATAATTTGATAAAATGCCTGCACGGCTCACCGCTGCGGAAAGAATACGCATCGTAATTTTAAAAGAAATGGAGATGAGAGTTGCCGAAATATCACGATAACTAAGTGTGCACGTAAATTTTACCAAATCAATGGCCAGCTAAAAGTCCCGATCTAAATCTCATTGAGAATCTTTGGGCACAAATGATTCTCAATTGGGATCCCAATGCAGAGGTGCGTAATCAAACCAATCTATGAGATCTGGTGTATTCCACTTGGGAATGATTAAGAGGCAGCGAAATATGCTGGAACATGGTAGAGGAAATGTGAATCAGGATGACTACTGGAAAACGGTGAAGGTCATATTCCATACTGAGGGCCTTTCCCGAAAAAGTGGAGGTTATTGCCATAAACTCCACGCTTGGCTGGCGGATTCGATTTCAGCTATTGGCCCGTGTCCATATGTCATGCAAATTGGTCCTACTGTTTATGCGTGATTAGAATAGAATAGAATGGTCATTTACTTCTTACCACAAATGAAATATCAATATTTATTTACACCTGTGGGAGACTGATGTATATATATAGAGTCGGACATATAGAGACCCACTGATTGGGTCGCATCCATTTGGAAGTATGTGCTGTGCAACTTTATCCCATTTTACCGCCTGTATGATATTTTCCGACCATGATTATCTGGAGGTCTTTTTGTTAGTCAAATAACACTATATTGAGTTGGGAGGAATCGAGCTACACTTTGCTAGGCTTACCGGCTTCGCTTCGCTCAATAATGACGATTTTTAGATGATACCAATGTTTTACGAAACTAAAGTTATTTTTGAGTTGGAATTTATATTGTGCTGACCATACAATTTAAAATAATTAATTAAACACAAAATGTAAATAAAATAATAATTACAATTACTTGTTTTAATTAAATGTGGTTATGGATAGTCGATATTAACCTTTAGACCCGTAATGTTGAATTCCTAAAATGTTGAACAGTAACAAATTATTAATATCGTTATATGAAATACAACCCTAATGTCTAAATGTCGTCGCATTAAGGTAAGGGCGCGTTCCCACTATGTCGTGACGATTTATTTATCGTTGGATATTATTATGGAAAAGTCATGGGCGACAGTTAATCGTGTCGTCCTATATGTGAACACCTCCATTTAAATAAACAAGCCACGACGCTTCAAACAACACGATAAACTGCCGTGAAACGACATAGTGGGAACGTGCCCTAAAACGAAAAAACGACTCTTGCCGATTTTGCCCGATTCGATAAATTATCCGACGAAATTAAGCTATGTTAGTCAGCCACTGGCTAGGGTTCATAATATTGTCAACGTCAAATGTGAGTCTCTTTCCTGTGATTGTCAGATAAAATTGTGTATAATTAAGAGTGTTGCTGTTTGTACTTGCTCTTGGAACGAATGTGGTAACACCGTAAAGAACACTCTAGGAATTTCAGAGCTCATGGTGTCGCTGTACACTAAGCAATGTATTGTATAGCTATTAAATTGTAAATCCGCAATTGTCTGTACGATTAGTTTGTGTATTTTAAGATGACATTTCAAAGAGCTGTGGATTTTCTGAATAACAAATAAGAAAAGCTGGGGTGTTATTTTATGTTATTGGATATCTTCCAATGCTAACAGTAAATATGTTCTAACCAGTGCTGAATTATTGTACGAGCAATCTATACATACAGGGTGTAACAGGACCCACGAAGCCGTCGACCAAGCATTGTATACATCAAACTGAGTAACTTTATGCAAAAATTATTGCTGGGAAACGACTTTTTTTTTTGGGATGAAAAGTCACGTTTTACGGTAGAACTCAATATAACGCACTCCAAACATTGTGCTGATGGATGGATTCGGGATTGGGGTCGTGGAGGTGTTTAAAGTAAAAATATTACATTAAAAACATGTATTTAAAAAAAACTTATGAAAAAGTTGTAACTTTGACCCCCAATACCTCCGAACTAGCAGGTTCCCAGGTATGGTCTAGAACAATAAAATGATCGCAATGACGGGGAGAACAAGTGGCTTTCGGCTTCGTTATGGGTCTTGTTACACACTTTATAATAAAATTGTAACAGGCCGATGTCTGTACATTGAAGATTTTGAAAAAAATATACATGGGAGCAACAAAAGCCAAAACAAGGTTTTTGGATTTTTTGTCTGTCTGAATATTTGTACGCGCAACACTACATGATTTGAAGGCAGTTGTCACCGCTCTACTGCTAGATGTTTAACTTGAAATATAGGCTACATTAGATATAGTTTTGGACCCGACAGGTGGCGCTGTGTGAAGCAAGGGCGAGTCGCTAGTATAAAATAAATAAATTCTTAACATTTCGACTGTTTTTTCTCTTTTAATTAGTTTTGAATGTCGTTGTATTTCGCGCGTCATGTGACTATGAAACTGAACATCGGTCAGGACGCTTCGAGTACCGCCTATCTCGTACCGGTACAGCCAGGGCGCGGCGAGCCGACAGGTGCCGCGTGGAGCGTTCGCAACTAGAGATATAGTAATGAAAACATCAGTTCGTATACTCATTGGCAGGGCGGCGGGGCTCTTGGGCTCAGTAGGCTCAGGGGCACAAACCTCTCCTCGATGTTGGCGGGGATGCCGAGGTCGCCGGAGCGCAGCTTGCGAGACACCTCCTCGATCTGCAGCTGAACTGCAAGGGAACGGGTTAGCCAACCGCGGCCATACGCACACATTAGAATACTGACCGCTGGCCTAGCACCGACGTACTAGGGACACACAAAACAGAACACAGTACCCCGTAGGCGACGCCTGCGCTCAGACACGCGCTACGCTGAAACTAAAATAATATCTTGTGGACGCCGGGGCGCACTTAGAAAGCCTAATATAAAATTATTTTCATCATTCATTAAAATGTACCGGTAAGTTACAAGTACAGAGTTATTAGCTGAACGATCACGTCAACTCCGTGCTCGTTATGTTCATACTAACAACAAAATACTGTGGACTTTTTGTTTCTCATTGTTTGTTATTAAAGTCAATTTCATAAAAATAATACCTACCATTTATACAACGTGTTTCAGAAGAGTGCGGCCGTCTTGGAAATCTTATAGGACCACTGTTTACAACAACACACTACCGTGTCCGTCCCATGGAGGAAGTTGTTCAGTTTGATCGTCCGGAGCGCACCCTCAAATATGACTACACTTTTCTGATACACGCTGTATGATTCAGTTAAGCAAAAAATAGTCGAGGAGTCAATAAAGACAGCTGTAGACAAGGGCGGGAGAGCAGCGGGCAGCCTCGGGCGGTACTCACGCAGGTACTGCTCCTCCTGGTCGCGCGTGAGCGTGGACGGCAGCACGGTGGGCAGGCCGGGGATGAAGGTCTTGTCGTGCTCCGAGCCCATCCAGCGCGTGCGCCGGCGCCGCGCGCGCCGCTCCGCCGGCGTCTCGCCCGCCGGCCCTGAGGCAGACCACTCTGTCAACCCACAACACCGTCAGTGTCAGTCGCTCTGACGCACTGCGCGCCGCCCTCCAACAGATTACTTCATCGTTCTTCAGTGAGAAAGAGATGGCGCCGGGCAGGACGTATAGCTTCATCTCATTCCCACACTGAAGTAAAACAAAACGATTCAAACATCTGTTTTCCGAGGCACGGAGGAGTCTCGATTAAGTTGTAGCTCGTTAAATTGTAGTAACGTATTGCGACAACATTATGTTAGTGAACATGAGTTGGCTTTGATGCCTATTTAAAAACATTATGATTATAGTACATTACTGCCGCGGTCTATAATGACTACTTTGCTGGTCGCGCTGATGATGGCCGACAGCGCAGCTCCAGGCCGACACAGCGCGGTCAGCGTGCAGCACTTGATGGACGCGACGAGCTGAGATAAAGGCCGAGACCGTAGGTCGAGGCCTTTACAGCGAGGCGAGGACAGCAAGGGCTGCAATGATGGCCAAGCTGAAAGGCCTAGAGCGTAGCTAGGCTAGCTCCAGGCAATCATAGCGTGACCAGCGAAGCAGTCATTGTAGGCCAAGGTTTGTATAGTACTTTACTCAAAAATGCAAGTACCAAGATTTTCCACTGCACAAATTTTTCATATGCAAGCTTATATTTTTCCTTTGAGTTTCGCGGTATCAAATTTTTAACCACTAATTTAGCTTTATCTTTAATGTCTGAAGGTGTTAAACACATTGAATCGGAAGAATATTCGCTTTGAGAGCTCATTTTTAGCAAAAAAGTCACTAAATAAAAACAAAATTTTCGCTGAACCGCACTTTTGTTACTTCTTTGTTTTTTTTTTCGAGCAATGGTAGTTGGAACTATACAGCCTATAGCATCTCTATAGATACAAACAGCTGTGTTTTAAATTAAATCTTTTTGGATTTGATTTTTTTAAACTTTGAAACGTCAAAATAGCGGCCGGCAAAACATTGCCAGCCAGTTAGAGCGGCCAGCAAAACTTTGCCGGCCGCTCCTTGATACAGAACGGCAAGGTCGACTTTGCTCAAACAAGGTTGTCAAAATAATGACCACATTACATGCATTTTTGAGTAAAAACAATAAATTAAGAAAATAGCGGAATGAAAGCTTATCTATTAGACTATATTATCATTATTTTTATTCCATAACGACTTTCACTTGAAAAGGTTTTGAGAGGGCTTTGCTTGGGGCTTGCCCATAGTGCGGCGTGGCGGTAGTCGGTACGCACCGAGTCCGTCGTCCTGGTCGTCGTCGGGGTGGTAGTCGTGCGGCGCGCGCTCGGGCCGGTAGCGCGAGTCGGAGCGCGCCTGCATGAGCTCCAGCTTCTGCTGCACCGACGTGGGCGGCGGGATGGCCGTGGCGGCCGACAGCGCGGCGGCGGCGGCGGCGGCGGGCTGCACGGGCGCCGCCATGCGCCGCTGCGCCACGAACGTCTGCGCCCCGGAACACACACATACATTACGAAGAAGCCACACGACGTCGTCGGTACGTTGCGACGCCGACGCTGCGTCGTTCTACATATAAATTAGAACGCCATGCCACACGGTATTGTTTACGATATATTATGTATAATGTTATTTTAAAACCCTACGAGCTAGTACGCTGGCGCTGCTACCTCGCAGCCGTTGCAAAACGCTATTCCCAGTAGCGGTGTGATTGCGTTGCGACACGGCACTGCTCGTGTGGCACTGGGGACAGTCGCGAGGACGCAACGCACCGGCAACGCCCGTGTGGCTTCTCTCGTACGGCATAATTATATCCTTTAGCCTACCTATTAAATACTATTTAGTGACTACTCTGTGACGTCAATAGAACTGTCTGTATAAGTTATATCATGCCCTAAATAAATAAAAGTGAAAACCTAGAATTCTGTGTTTCCTTCATAATTACAAAAGAATATAAATCCACAAGCAGATTAGAATATTCATACTCAATACGGAAAACAGTTCACATAAAAGAATACAGATACAAGTAAAACATCACATTATAATAATTCTAGAATTAATTACTTACCGCATAGTTGATATATTTCTACAAAATACAAATGATTTATTATAATTGTTTCCAAATGTACAAAAAAAAAAAACGACAGGTGGTGATTTTGATATGCACCACAAGCTTGTTGAGTAATGACTCAGTATAAATATGGAACAGTACGGAAACTACGTACTAACGGTCGAATCGGCACACTCACACAAACACGCGCATCTACGAGACCCCGAAGCGGACATCAGGGTGCGCTCAGTCGTGACTGTCTCGTCAAGACGAGTGGTCGCGTAGTAAGTTTTTCTCCGGAATATTTTTAAAAATGCTACGAACGTATTGCGTAGTCTATGGGTAACTGGAGCTTTCGTTTTTGACACTCCCTGCTGATGAAAGAATGATTTATTGTTTTATTCGATGTCGAAATATAACTCCGTGAGATCGCGATCGATCTAAATAAATTCGTGAATTTATTTGTAAATTCAACATGGCGGCTGCTACAAATTTCTCATCATGAGTGAGTGATGTCATAATGTCAATCCAAGCCAGGCAGCAAAAAATGATGAATGATGAGAAATGGCTGTCTAAATGTAAATTCAAGATGGCGGCTGCAAAAAATTTACAAGTATTTCGTCATGGGTGTCATTTATTTAAAAAAAACTTCGGACTTGTACCGCGGTACGGTGCGCATCCGCTGGGTTAACCAGGCATCGGCGACGCACATGCGCCCTGTTATGCTATTCTCTAAGTCGTCGTCGACAAGGTACAGTTTGTCTTTTAATAGATTTTCAAATTTATAACCTAGAGCATAAAGTTGAAAATCTATTAAAGACTAACTGTAGTTTCAACGAGGAGCGGACGAAACGTTTTCGCCTTTCCGTGGCTCACGCGGTCACGCCAAAACATGTAAAAGGTTACGCCATATTGACAAATTAAACTGTTCCGTGTTTATATACTTCAACCCGATTGTTTGATCACTACACTACACAATATTTTCATAAATAAATTTCAAAAACATGACAACCCTAATGATGCAATGGAGCGTAGGTAATTATTTTAACAACTAGGCCTAGTTTCCATACTGTTCGATATTTATACTGTGGTAATGAGGAGGCTCTAGCATTAGAGTTGAGAGGAGGGCGCTACCTCGCCCAGCACTATGATAGTTTGGTATTTCATCCGATAATTGAATACAAACAAATGACAACTAGAAGATGATTCATAGTCACAAGTGCAGATCCCTCATCACTGTTTTTCTAAACAAATTAAGAACTGTGTTAATCTGTAGTTGTGATTGAGCCGCGCTGCATGCCTTTCCTCCAGTGACTACTTAAGACAGTATAGCTGCCAACAGTAACTTAGAATCAATTTTATTACATGATGGCGGGACACTATGTCAACATAGGCACATCGTTATTGATCGAGTTTTAGGCAACAACTTCAATTGCAAAATATAATTATTGTAATAAGCAAACATTACCTCTCGCTCAATAGCATTATGCTGAAAAATACTAAAGCTCATTTTAAATTCCAATGACAATCCTATAACTATTACTGAGAGTCCTATGTATAACAACATTACATCACTCAATTCAGAAATCAGTCACTTGCTTAACCAGACTAACTGCATAATGTGTTGACTCCAGTGGAAACCTCTGAATTCTGATTGGTTTGTTTTTTATAGAAGAGTATAAACTACTAAAGTATACAGGCTGAATTTTTGCAAGTGGGCGTGGATGGCTAAATTCGAAACTATGAGGAATAGAGAAAAATTCTCAAAGGAGTCTCGATCCCAATTTTGATGAAAACTAAAACACCATCATTCGATTTTTGAAAAATCAATATTCTTAGCCATGAATCGAACCCATTGACTTCAGAAAAAAAAAATACACACTGTATTATTACACTATTCCAAATGTCGCTAATAAGGATCAAATTCTGGGAAATTAAAGGAAAGAAAACTAAAGGAAAGAGTCATTTTTGATAAAAACATAACAGTTAGTACTTACTAATCAACCAAACGTCGGTCAAAATCACTATTGGCGCCAACTCACTTGTAAGTTCTAATTTCAATTGTTTACGATTTTTTCTCTTTAGCCGCGAAGACGCAATAAAATTAAAATTATAACAATGTTGTGAAGATCGACTACGCTGCGGGTGTCATCAATAAAAAATACGAAAAATCTTTAAAAAAAAATAGATTTTTCTTAAGTCTGCCGTATGTTATGACTTCTCAGAATTTGATCCTTATTAGCGACAATTATCTACGCGAACTACGCGAGTAAAATAAATTATATTTATATCATGCAAATTAGCCGCGCTATCACAATTTTCGCGGACGAAGTGCTAGTGGTGGACCTTCTTTGTTTAAGTCCATTTTAAAAAGAAAATCCACTACGCAGGTAACTCAAAGATAAATAGTCCAAGATCCCAGGGCCGCCAGACCTTACTTATTTACTCATGAACAAAATATGTGGCATCAAGTAGTATAAGTATGTACTATGGACTTATGTATATCTGCTAACTTGTGCCGACGGCCAATTTTAAAATATTAGTTGCCAAAGTTGTGCTGGTTTTGATATGTATATGTTAAAGACAATATTGTTAAAAACTAATAACCAACACTGCCCGATACTGCCTGATACCGCCCGTTGGCGGAAATTTCTGCCAGACGCTTTAAAGCGCGGAAAAAATAACGTGAAATATCACATCAGTCTGTTTTTTTTAATATTTGATGCTCAGAGGGTTTTTTTAATAGTCATTATAAGCAGTCAGAACAATTGTAGAGTCGCAATTCGTCATTTTTGTATGAGTTCAATAAACCAATGCGCTCATACAGCGACATTTTAATTGTGTTTGGGGGATGTTTGGCCAAACTATGATTGGTCTGACTTAAAATAAGTACTGAAATGATTTCCTGAGTATCAAATATAAAAATTAAGTCTCTGACTATCGGTAAAATCACATATTTTTTTCCGTGCTTCGAAGTGCTTGGCAGAAATTTCTGCCGACCTGAAGCATCTGGCAGTCTTAATAATATTTTTTTAACAACCTTCTATAAAACATTATAAAATCAGCACTCGGCCTTCGAGTTTTTTTTTAATTATTTTTACGCAAGTTTAGCACCTGATATCTAAAAATTGGCCATCGGCACAAGTGAGCACTGCAGGTATGCATACGTTCACAGTACATACTAACACTACTTGATGCCAAACATTTTGTTCTTGAGAAAATAAGTGAGGTCTGGCGGCCCTGGGATCTTGCTCTAAAAGTAATTGATGGAAATGTAAACTCACTGTTTAGAAAATTTATTTGTGGATGAAAATTTATAGATCCACAGTTGCATAATAATTTAGCTTGAACAGGGCTTGTTCACACATTCATCAACTACTCTTTTGAAGCAGTGTTTAACAAGTTAAAGGTTTTTGTTGAAGTGTTAGTGATGTGATCTGGTATAGAGAGGAGTATCACCTGCGCGACGGCTGCGGCTGCGAGGATGGCGGCCTGCGTGGCGGGGTTAATGGCGCCGTTGCTGCTCACCTGCCGCGCCGTGGCCTTCGTGGTGGTTCCCACCATTTGGTCCAGAAGGGCAATGGTGCCATCTCTGTAAGCACATTACTCCTTGTTATACCAAACATTGCCTGTCTTTACCCGTAGGTACATTCCTTTGTGCTCTGAGTGAATTCACAAGGAATGAATTGTTTGTAATTAGTTAAATCAATGTTAGTATCAATTTTCAGGATTAATTAAGGCGCATTTATCGCATTTGGTTATCCTGTAATGGTAGATGTAAGTAGATAAATAAATTAAAGGATATTTTGATAGATTGTGGCGAGTGACTAGTCTTAAATATACAGGAATTGCCTCACATTGCTCTTATCCGTAAACATCAAGCGCATCACTAACGCCCAAGCAACACACAAGCCAGATAAGAGCAAAATGAAATCACAATAAGCAGCTTATGGCTTCATAACCCTTCTATAACAGCTGATGTGATAGCATTATTTTGAATAAAAGAATCTTTAGACTAAAGTGACTCTGTAAGCTGGATAAATTCTGTATTAAATTGAAAATCTTTTTTTGTAGGACTGTTAGATAATCGATATTCAGATAAAAGCAGCTGAAATAGCTATTAGCTCCATAGTAGCTGGAGATTCAGAATCTTTCTGCATAAGTTTCATTCATTCTGAATATCCATTATGCTCTCTATAAGTTGCATAATACTTCAAATTACACTCACTTTTTCAGTAGCTGAATGCTTTAATATATATTTTATATACTATTTATGGTCCCATTAAAATAGATGGTCAAATTTTAACACGGCGTTCAGTACGTCTAACCAATGATATCCAAGCAAAAAAAAACACTTATTAAAGTGATTTTATTTTGACCTAAAATATTTAATTGCCGGTGGCACTCTAGAATATACACATCCATTAGGTCAAAATAAAATCACTTTAATCAGTGTTTTTTTTTGCTTGGATATCTTTGGTTAGTCATACTGAACGCTGTGTTAAAATTTGTCCATCTATTTTAATGGGACCTTATACTTATAATAGTAATAATATATATTTTAACAAACCTATCGCGCGAGAAGTGTACAACTATCTTTATGTTCAGGGGGCCTAAAATAGCTGCTTTATCAGAATCATAATTTTATTATGAACCACGTTAAAAATTTAAAATTATTAAAATGGTCTTTATGATTATGACCACAAAGTCCATTTTAAGAGTTACATTTTTAACGTGATTCATATTATGATTCTGATAAAGCAGCCATTTTAGGCCCGCAGATTAAAGCGTTGTACACGCCCTTCACGTACAATGGTCCACTTTAGGGACTAAGTGCGGAAACCAAACCTTAAACATAGAAGCGTTGTACAACTACCTTTATGTTCAGCTTAAGGTGCAAATGTATAGAAATTTATTAATTGTTACGCACAAAGCAACTGAGTATTGAAAGGAATTCTGCATTGTTATCCAGAAAATATCGGCTATTTTATATAAAGTGTTGCATGACGAAATAATTTTCAATCAAATGAATATCACCAGTCTCATGACAAAAAATAAACAATTTTGGAAATAGAGGATGTATGAGTTTATTGGATAAACTTTTTACTTATTATTGCACGTAAATATTATTCAGACAATATGCAATATTATTGTGGGTTGTTGGGGGTTCAAATTCGCGAAAGTGGGTGCAGTGTAAGTGCAAGATAGGTCTTTAAAAATGACATTGGAGTTCCTAAAACCATTTTTTTTCAAAGTCAATCATTTGTAAGATAGACACTTCCAAAGTGGTTAAATGTGTCCCCCCCCTCTAATTTCTAAAGTAAGAGGTGGAAAATTCTGAAAAAATGTAGGATTGTAGAACGTAAATAAAACTTTCAACCAAAATTGGTTTGAAAAAGATTTGATGCTTGGTTTTTGAGTTATGGGACTTTTTCATCAAACTGCAGCAGTAACTTTGTTTTCCATTAACATACTATAGCTTAGCTTTGTTTAGTTTTGCTTTTGAATGTAAAACAATGCAACATATGAATGAGCCTTCAAAATATTTTTATTTTATTGTCCGGCGCTACGGAACCCTGTGAGTGTGTGAGTACGACACGCACTTGGCCTGTTTTATGTATTCAGCGACTATGTGGCTAATACTCAGCTGTTATTCAAATTAAAGAAAGTTGTTTTGTGCCCAAAATGCTTGAATATCATCTATATAAGTGCTTATACTGACGTTAACCAGTCACCGTCGCAACTAAGTCTACAAAATTGCTGTTATATGGAGAATATTCAGCCAGTTTGTGATGCTTGAGTGGCGCTCCCTCACCGGGAGTATTTGCCTGTAATGTAATTTCAGATTCACTTGTTTATGTACAAAAGAGCGCCATAACTGAAGACATTTTGAGGGGCATCTAACTCAATTCCTACAATATGACAATAAATTTGTTTTACCTGTCTTTGGATTTCCGGCTGCGGCTGCGACTCCTGCTGCGTGAGCGGCTGCGGCTGCGACGCTTCTCCTTGTGCCGGTCGCGGCTGCGACTGCGTTCGCGCTCCTTGTCCCTGCGGAACATGTTATCACTGCCTTAATACCATGTGTGTTAAGCAAATAGACGACAACGTTAAACTAAAACGTGCGTGCAAACGTACCTCTTGGAGCGGTGACGGTCCCGATCCCGGTCCCGGTCTCTATCCCGGTCGCGATCACGATCGCGGTCACGATCCCGGTCTCTTTCCCTTTCCTTATCACGATCTCGGTCTCGGGTCTTCTCGCGATCCCTCTCCTTGTGCCTATCCCTCTCGCGGTCGCGAGATCTTGAACGACTCCTGTCACGATGTCTTGAACTCATAGCGTGCGCTTTTTAACGCACTTTGAAATAAACAATTTCGATATCGCAATTTTAATTACAGTGAACGTAAACGCTGTTTATTTATGGTTAGTTGTAAATCAAAAGCGACTGCGGTTTAAAGAAATGATGCATTTATTTAATAGATGATTTGTTTGTAAATAAGTACATGCCAGCTGAATTACTGATGTAAGTCGAAATTATGAGAAAACTAACAAGAACAACTCGCTCAACGAAACAACACGAAAATGGCGACGTCGTCAGTTGACAGATAATTACTTTATTTAGTCTTTGGTTGACAAAGGCAAGCGAATCAGAGACCACTTGCTTGGTTAAAGGCTCCCTCACACAGGCGCGTTGTTTTGTTATCGGTCGATAATACCGGCAGTGCAAGTACGTACTTTGCATCGATAAGACATCGAGATCGCTAAGGTTAGCATTTTTATCGATCTTGTTAACGAATTTGGAAGGACGTAACACGCGACGATAAGATTTATCGTGGGCCGAATCGAGTTGCTAAGGATCGCTTGTCAAATGGTAACACTGAGGACGTCCAAAGACAAAACATATTTCTGTGACACGACTAAATCGACTAATGTCCGAGATATTTAGAAAATCCTTTTTTCATTGATATTTGGCTTTGTAAACAATGGCATAGGGTTTATTTTAGAGAAACTATCAGTATTTACCAAAATTTCTGTTTATTTTGGTAAAAATACAGAAAATATTCCATTTTCATAGCATCGTCGTGTTTACCTTTGCCAAAAAAAAGTTTGTAATTGTCAGTTGACATTACTTGATTACTTTATTTTCTTGAGAAAGTTAAAAATACGGTCAGTGGGTCGTGTTTACACTAACAAAATTTCAATTTCAATTGAAACAGGGGTGCAATCGACACAACCAAAGCAATCTGGCATTCCATATTTGTGCTGGAATCCTTCGACGATGGCTCTTTTTTCAGCTGCAGTACCTAAGAACTTCACGTATGTGTGGAAGAGGCGGCGAACTATTTTGCTCACAATTTTGTGGCCAAGGGCAAGATTGTACTCCTGCCCAATGCAACTTTGGTAGCTCCCAACTGCAAAAAACCGTACGGCTGTCAAAACCTCAATCATGAAATTTTATTATGTACCGGAATAAATGTGTATTTGGACTAGAAAGTCTAGGTATTAGAAAGAGCGAGTTCTTTTAATAGGTTCATAAGTACTTTATTAGGTAAAAAATAATCTAATTTAATTATTAAATTACCGAGCTCGACAGCGTAAATAAGCGATCTCACCTGTCAAAATATCGTTTCATCCTTTCGTACTTGCATTTTCGTTAACATTTTAGAGTTTATCTACCGATCGATAAAATAGTAGTTACGTACTTGCGACATCCATTCGAGACGATAAAAACTTATTTTATCGAGAATAATTGTCAGATTTATCGAATCGAGTCCTACGTACTTGCACTGCAGGTCCTACGTAAAACTTACACTGCACAGTCCTACGTACTTGCACTGCGAGTCCTACGTACTTGCACTGCGAGTCCTACGTACTTGCACTGCGAGTCCTACGTAATTGCACTGCGGGTGCGTTAATATGTCCCGGATTCCTTGCACAAAACTGCGTTTTTTAACGTCTGATAATTTCTATTTCGTATTTGTGTTTTTGGCAGGTTTTTAGGGTTCCGTAACTGAATGGCAAAAAACGGAACCCTTACCTATATATTCGTCATGCATGTATGTATGTCTATCCGTGTATGTCACAGCCACTTTATTCCGAAACTATTAGGACTAAACAGTTGAAACTTAGTAGGTAGATGTATTCTGTGACCCGCTTTACGATTTTTAAACAAAATTATAAGGCTCATACATGGAACTGAAACTAAAAAAATATTTTTTATTACTATAAAAAGAGCATTTTATTCATCGATAACAGTGATTATAACTCTGTTTTACTCACTGAGTGAATACAAATATTTTGAATTTGGAACAAGCACGAACGAACAAAAAATAAATAAAACGTCGACAAAAATTTAACACTGAATTTCGAAAATTTAATATTTTATTACCGATTAGCTGTTGCCCGCGACTTTGCTCGCGTTTTAGTCGGAAATTCTACTATGAGCACGTTTTAAATATAGCCTATGGCACTCGGAATGTAGCTTCCTACTATTGAAAGAATTTCCAAAATCGGTTCAGTAGATCCAGAGATTACCCCCTACATACAAACAAACAAATTTTTATATATTAGTTAGTAAAATGTGATAAATACTCATCTGCCTAGACATATCCCAACTTTATGTGGGTTTACTTCCAGTCTAATCGGATGCAGCTGAATATCAGTATTTTACATGGAGCGACTGTCTATCTGTCTGACCTTCACAACCCAGTTAGTATTGGGTGGGTAATACGGTACCCTTTGGTAAGACTGGTTGCCAGACTTTCGGGCCACGGACTTCCTGTAACGACAGTCAAAGAACTACAAATTAATGACAGCCGGGACCTTTAAGGCTTACGTTCTTTTCGAGGCACGGAAGAAACTCGGTTTGTAATGATGAATTAGTGGGATCGACTAGAGTGGTTATTATTAACCCACGAGAAATATTAATACTATACCTACATACTTTTTTTTTCGGATGGGACATATTCAAATAACTCCTCCCACTCTGGGCTGAGCAGGAGGGAGTGTCAGACTTTTACTGACTAAAACCCATCCATGTTCCTTCATCGTCCTTTGTGTTCCGCGCCACGATATCTCTTTCGAACAGTCCCGCAGCCCCGGCAGGCATCGGCCCTTGCGGATCCCTTCCTATTGCTGACATCTCTTTGAGGCGCGCGTGGAACACGAACGCGCCGTCGACACGGCCTGTCGTCATAAAACGGACGGACGGCGAGCTAGCCCATAGCTCACTGTCCACAGGCCCGCGCCTACGGTGGCCACCACGTGGCCCCCGACACCCGGTGCGTCACCCGCGGAGGCTGGGACGTGAGGTTCTCTCCCTCTCACGTTCCGCCGCCTCTTTCGCTAGCATGACTGTTTCGCAGAAGGAGGCGACGGCGTCCCAGTCCGTCTCGCTCCGGACCATGGATTGAACCAAGGCCGGACGCGAGAGGTCGCCGCCACCGATCGCCGCTACGAGGACACGGCGGTGCTCCGCCCACACGGGGCAGACATCCACCGTGTCCTCCGGTCGATCCTCACAATGGTAACACCCGGGCGTTTCCTCCCGCCCTATCCGGTGCAGGTACCTCCCGAAACAACCGGTCCGGTGAAGACCTGCGGCAGGCGGAAGGTGAGGACGCCGTGGCGCCTCTCAAGCCACTCCTCAAAAAGGGGACTTATCGCCACTATTGTGACGAGCCCTGCACGGGGTTGCGACAGTCATTCTCTCCATGTCGCCATCAGATCACGCCGGAAGTCTGTCCGCTGAGCGGCAATTTGCCGCAGCAACGGAGTTTCCCCCCGGCGGCGTAGAGCCTCCGCGCGCCATTCCTGCAGGCGCGCGAGGATTATTGCCTCTAGATCGCATGGCGGCAATCCGGCAAGGAGGCTCGCCGCTTCGCGGGAGATCGTGCGGTAACCACACTAGCCTTACGGCTACCACCTTTTGGGGCACGTTTAGGTAGTGGGCGGCTCGCAGCCTCAAGGAGCGCGCCCACACCAGATACTATACATACTTCTATTTATTTTCTCGCAGCTAATCGTAAAAAGTAGAGTACACACCTCGTGAAAAAAAAAATCATCCCTCGAAATAAATTCCCTTTTATTATCTACTATTTTCATCAAACCTATACGTGCGGGTTTAATAGTAAACCCGCACGATGTCATTTTTAAAGAGCTATCTATAGAGATAGCTCTTTAAAAATGACATCGTTTGAAAGATAGATACTTCCAAAGTGGTAAAATGTGTGAAAATTCTGAAAAAATGTAGGATTGTAGAACATAATTAATATAATATAATAACAAAAAATATATAAAAAGCCTTCAAAATATTTTTATTATATTGTTTGGTGCTACGGAACCCTGTGTGTGTGAGTACGACTCGCACTTGGCCGTTTTTCATTTGCAGGCACCATTTTCAAAATTTATATAGACTACCACAATTCTGACGAATTCAACTATACCTACCTCATGTCAAAAACCGTCCAGCCGTTTGGGCTATAGGGCGTGCCAAAGAAATGGGCATACATCCATACGCTCGAAAAACATAACCCTCCTTCTGACGCAGTCGGGTAAAAATATTTGTACGTTTTGAGTTTCTAGATTGAACGAATTTATTTTCAGAACTGCACTGCCGATTTTCACCAAGATGGGAGTTGATTTTTGTTTTGACACGTAACTTTCGAGTTGATGGAATAAGAATTTAGAATCCCCCTTTTAAAACTTTATTTCCTCCAACTTAGTACGCAGTTTGCTATCTAAAATTATAATTACAGTTTTAGTCATCATTAAAATGACTATAAGGGGTAAAAAAATGTGTCAAAAAAATAACCAGTTTAATCTCAAAGCTATTCTGAACAAAAATCCACTGGTAGGTACAATTCGGTCCTCACTTCCCCTAGAGCCCAGTCTATATGGTGCATTTTCAAGTTAACTTTTCATAGATCATTTGTTCAAGTTAACTTTTTATTGATCAACATGATAATGTTCGCCAGTGCACTGTCGAAATATGCTGTTAGGTTTATAGGCGTGATGTTGTTTAATTTTTTTATGGCATATGCATTTTAAACAACATTTGCTAAATAAAGTTGTATTATAAAATAAAAGGACTTTGAGAATAAACAGACATTAGTGCTTTCTCAATATATTTCAAAGATCAAAATACATTTCTTACATCTTGTAACAGTTCAATCATACCAAATTACAATTTAGAACAACATTTATGTTTGTCACTTAAAAATTAATACAAATGCTGCAAAAAAATTACAACTGCTTATAGCTTCAAACAAATTATTTATTAAGGTTGCATATTTACCTGTTCAAAGTAATAATTAAGATGCACCAGCCTCTGAGACAATTGCAGACAACTATAGCTTAACAGAAACTGGCAGCAAAATAATTTTAATGTCTTGAAGTCATTGTTATATTGTCAATGCTATAGAAAAATATCATGTCTTACAAACAAACAAGAAAATTAAACTTAATTCTACAATCATATTAAATCTTCTTATCACTAAAATATTTCTAGTACTTATGAACTACTAAACGATTTAGTCCGGACCCAACAGTTCCCTGGAAACACTCCACTGTTCACATCACTAACATTTTTGCAAACTATTTATCAGCTGATAGGTTTCATAGAAAACACGCCCGGAGTCAAATGCAGCAAAGGTGGTATTGGAGATAACCTGCAGACAAAAAAGTATTCCATTGAGCTTAATTAATCAATCTAGATGGTAAATTTTGAGCATGAATAAGAGGAATAGGGAAAGACCATTTAAACAATGGATGAACTGTACTATGACTAAAAATAAAGTGAATACTTAGAGTACAGAAGTACCCAAAAGAGTATTCTGCTTATTATTACCCTACTGTGCAATGATAGTTACATTCTGTCTTAAGCTTTTTTTCTTGTTGTTTCGTTACATAGAATGAAGAATAGGAGAAGATTTGGTCAGTGGGTCATCTTAGGGGCGGATCACTACTAGCGTATCTCATGACAGAAAGCAAGGTTCAACTATCCCAGAGAAATAAAAAAATATGCTTATTTTAACAACTGTTTGGTCAGTCAATTATGCTTAAGCATTACCTATCGCCAGATAGGTTTCACTCACGGTAGCAGATGTTCCTTTAGATGTGACCAAACTGGATAAATACCAGTCATTCTCCATAAACCTTTAAATCTCAAGTCATACAAGGTTATTTATATTTTGAAGGTACTAAACTGATAAAAGCAAAAACTAAACTAGAGATTTGACCATATTTTGGCCTATGTAACATAAATAAATATTGACTTGCCTATAATTAAACGGGAGCACCAGGGCCGCCTTTCTTCCCGATGAGCGACTTGTGTATGTGAGGGATTACACCGCCGCCCGCGATGGTAGCTTTGATCAAGCTGTCGAGTTCTTCGTCGCCTCTGATAGCCAGCTGCAAGTGACGCGGAGTGATACGCTTCACCTTGAGATCTTTGGATGCATTTCCCGCCAACTCCAATACCTAAAACAATGGTAAAATTAAATTAGTAGGTACAATACAATATTCTACCTAGCTAGCTTATTGAAGTTTCTAATCGATGAAACCTGATTTACAAAATTTCTTCAAACTAGTTCAAACCCAATTTATCAATTCGTTTCCCGCCAAAATAAGACACCATCAAAAAAGTTACAACAGAGTACTAAGTAATTAAAATAAATAGCACATATTTAGGTATCTGGAAAACATGAGGGTATTACTTTCTAGACTACACAGTCATGCAATAACGTTAAAATAATTATGCTATTTTATGTGCCGCCATATTGACAGGGCAACGCGCAAAGCTTACCTCGGCTGTGAGATATTCCAGAATAGCTGCAGAATACACGGCTGCTGTTGCACCGACACGTCCATGACTCGTAGTCCTATTTTTAAGATGTCTATGAATCCTCCCCACAGGAAACTGAAAAAAAATACTTTTACTGTAGCTCCAATCTATTGATTATTTTCCGACTGAGTAATGGACGCCGCCATACTGAAGAGGTCATTCATATTATTCAATTAAATGAATTGAAGACACAGAACGAGTTTTAGCCTGCCGATATCATGAAAAATCCTATTTTAAATTAACATAACAAATCAACTTACCTGAAGCCCAGCCCTTGCCGATCTGGACACTGCTTTGGCCTTGGCTTTACCAGAATCTTTACCCGCTTTACCGCCAGCCTAAAATTGATGAAAAATCCCATTAATTTTTCTCGTTCAGAGTTGAAACTTCGCCAGTAAGTTAATAACACCATTGTTCACCGTATTACACAATAAAATCACGACAACAACAACTAAATTTCACAAAATCTTGCAAAACTCACCATTTTGAAACGTGTAACACACTATGACCACTACAGACAGTGAACAACCAACACAGGAAAGGCGCCAAGCCAAAACGCTAGATACAAGATGGCAGCTCCGTTGTGCCGTTCGTAGCAATCCAATCAGTGCAGCCAATTGTACGTAAGCGGAAGTGGCGTGCAAAACAAACAACTCTCAACTTGCACGGCTCATCCAATCCGCGTCGATCGAAATGGCGGGCGGGTCACAGGCTAGTCAGGCTACAGTGCTGCCAAGCCAAGGTACACTTACGGGTTAATTTGGAACAATATACGTTTTTTATTATGCGTTTCGTTTCACGGTTTATTACATAATTCCTTTGAAACAAATTAGTTTTTTTTTATTAACATTAACTAAATTAAAATTGTACTGAGTTGTAGCAGAGCAGTGGGGTTCGTGGGTAAACGAAACCAGTCGCACGGGACAATCAAAGGCCGAGGTCGGTCCGTGTATAATATGTAGATAAAGGAAGAGTCTCATTAAATTATTTATTGAACCGTTACCCGTTCAATAAATAATTTAATAAGACTCTTCCGCACCTTGGAATGCTCGTTGCGGACTACGAAAACGGGCTAATAATCTGAATGAAATGCAACGCTTTTTTTAATTTGCAAAATACTAATGAGAGGCACTTAAAAAATACGCCCAATAAAACATAACCCTTGGCAGGCAGGTAAAAATCATCTTCTTTCATAGTACCTTTGGTACCTACTTTATTAAGGTGGAAGCGCAAGAGTAGCCCGCGAAATTTATATTTTCTCATGTTTATTGCAATTTGCAGGTCAGTGTCAGGTTGTATGTTGATGAAAATATAAATCGCGTCAGTAACACGTATGGAGTTACAGAATTATAATCATTCAAATCATCAATATAGTCGTCTAAGTTCATATAACCCCATTCAATAGCTATTTCATGAAAAAGTCTTTCTTTGGGATTATATGAACTTGGAGGGTTGTGTTGATGATTTGAATGATTATAATTCTGTAATTCCAAACGTGTTACTGGCGCGATTTATATTTTCATTAACATACAACTTGACACTGACCTGCAAATTGCAATAAACGTAAGAAAATTTAAATTTCGCACTACCTTTGCGAATCCACCTTAAGCCGTGTGGTTGGGTTAAAATTAGGTAAGTACATAGGTATCGCCCGTCATTAGAAAAACTGTCGAAACAGAAATACTTAGCAGTTTTGAGTTACATAAAAAGCTATGCCTTGTGACATTCTGAGACTGTCTTATTTTCGCACCACACATAATATATTGCGCTTCTTTTAAGTTGAGTGGGTTATTAACTAAGAACATAATAGAGCAAGATCCCAGTTGTTACTGTGGCATCAAGTAGTGTTTGTGTATGTAGGTACCTACTGTGAACGTACCTGCATACCTGCTAACTTGTGCCGACGGCCAATTTTTTGGTATCAGGTGCTAAAGTTGCATAAAAATAATACCAATTTTTACGCAACTTTGCTGATTTTTTTTTAATATTTTGTATAGAAGACTAGCTTTTGCCCGCGGCTTCGCTCGTGTTATTTTAGAATTTGACAATCAATTCGGAGTGTAATCTGCTTAAGGCAACCGTAAATCTAATGGCGCTAGTATAGCTTGTACCAAGCCAAGCGGTACCAAGCAACAAGCAACGTCATTGGTTGAAGACAATATCATTTTACACTTCAAAATAGCTTGACCTCATTGGTTAGATTGGGACTAAGCTATGGACACACCATCTGCAATCAGCTTTGACTTGCCTTCCCCATTCAATCATGATTCGGATTCGAAAGACACGTGGCGTCATCTATTATCATAAGAACGTTATTGTTGTTTTCCTTGGGAACAGTATTTTTTTCGGGATGAAGGGTACCCTACCCTATGTCCGTTTCTGTAGGTACACCTGACAACGTATAAGCAAAATTCCAGGTTGATCGGTTCAGTGGTCTAGGCATGAAAAGGTAACAAACAAACAAACTTACTTTTGGTCATGATTGTTAAAAATAAAAGTTTCGTGTCCGCGTTAGATTAGATTTATTAATTTCTGATTATCATACATTTAGATCTCAATATTAAACAGTTTCACATTCGCTACCGTTGCCGGTGTAGAAATATTAAAATTAACTTACAAATTCAAAGTGAACGAGTTCTACCGAGGCCGCAACAATATTATAAATTATTTGATATGAAATTAGGTAAGTTTTATACAACGTCAATTTTTTAAGCACATTTTTTTAAATATTTTTATTCATGAATGAAATGTGAAAAATTCAAAATGTAATAATAAAATTATCTAATGTCAAAGGTTTAAAGAAAAATAAAACAATATTATGTCAATAGGTATACGTACATATCATAAACACACAAAGTATTGATAAAATGTAATGTCAAAATTTATAATGTAAAAATTCATTAAATGAATAGAAAAGAAACAGTTGGCTTGCTTTACCTTAGTAAAATTCATTACAGAAGCACTTAATAACAAAATGTCAGCACTATCAGTATTTCTGGATATGAGCAAAGCTTTTGATTTTGTCTCACATAAGCGATTACTTTGCAAACCTGAGAGATATGGCGTAAGGGGTAAAGCGCTTGATTGGTTTAAAAGTTATTTATCGAATCGCCAGCAAAGAACATTAATATCAAAAATTTCAAATAACACGAAGATTACACACAAATCTGAACTTAAAACTAACAGTTGCGGTGTACCACAGGGGATCATTTTGGGGCCTCCTTTATTCTTGATCTACATTAATGATCTCTGCAAGACCCTAAAACACAAATGCACATTATTTGCTGACGATACGACATTAACCATTCAATGTTTAAACAAGACTGACATAGAAGCAGAAACTAATAATGAACTACAAAATGCAGTGCAATGGCTACAGGAGAATAATTTACATGTCAATCTAAACAAAACTAAAATTGTACAGTTTCAAACACATAATACTACACTTGATCTGATTTCAATACTGCATGACAATATCGTTTTACAGCCAGTACAATCAACTTCATTTTTAGGTATCAATATTGATAACAAATTAAACTGGAAAGAACATGTCGACAAAGTATGTAGTAAACTGGACAGATGGCCAATAAAGAAACAGTTCTTAACGCACATCACGGATATGTCTCCTCAGTGTTGCGATATGGTTTTGTTGTATGGGGCAATTCAGTGGATGGAGGCCGGGCTTTCATGGTTAAAAAAAATGTATTAGAGCCATATGTGGAGCTGATTATTTAGACCATTGTAAACCGTTATTTAAAGAATTAAAGATACTTTCATTACCATGTCTGTACATATATGAAATTTGCTTATTTGTAAAAAGATATTCTTATCCATTCCCCATCAATGAACACGTTTCCAAAAGAATCGAAGAAAGAAACCCAAAACAACTACTAGTACCGGCCCAAAGACTTCGTTTGTATAGTCGAAATACCTACTGCATGGCGATAAAGATTTTAAGCTGCCATCACATATCAGACAGCTACCTATAAATAAATTTAAACGTGCAATATTTCCTTGGCTTCTGGACATGTGTTTCTACTCTGTTAGCGAATTCATTGATCATAAGTTTTAATAATTCATTTATAATTCCATTAATAGTCTAAATTACGTGAAGTACTGTAAATGTATAATTTTTTATTTTATTATTTCGCTATATAAATTAACATTGGTGTATAGAGTCACATTAAAATTATAATATTTCTACATCGGCAACGGTAGTATATGTGAACTAATATAAATTGTAAGACCTTTATGTACCTACCATATACTCAGAAATAAATGATATTCTATTCTATTCTATTCTAAAAGCCTATATGTTAGTATTAACATAGAGATGGGTCGAGGGCAAAAATAAATATGGGCACAATGGGCATAAACTTGGCATATTGGGCATAAATGAGTCTACGCCCAAATAAATGCCCGATCACTGGGCATAAAAACTAATAACTTTGTTTTGTAAAAAATAAAGCAGGAACTTAACTTAAAATTAAACTTAATGACAGTATTTTGTAAATTAAAATTTTAATCAAATATACACATATATATATATTATACTTATAATAAAATCGTTAAAATCCAAATGGTTGTTCCGAGTTGGCTCAAAAACTACTGCACAGATCCTGTTCAAATTTTGCACAAATCTTCCTTATGCTCCTTCAAACCTTAGGCTATATATTATCACGCTACTTGCTTAAGGGGGCGAGCAATATTGCATTATGTCAGTATTCTTCAATTGTTTGACGTTTCAGCCATGACATGCTTGAGAACAGTTATTCTAAAACTTAATATCAACGGTTTAAACAGCCTGGCGGATTCATACTCACTCTGTAAACTATCAGTCGCATATTCGAATCCCAGTAAGATTTTCACTTTTTGTGATTTGTTTTTATTTTATTTTTTAATGCTGTGAGATTCCCTTTTTAATTGGATTGAAATCGTTTGTATATTTCTCATTTTTTTTCTTCGCCACCCCAAATAAATCGGGAGAAGGGCAGAATAATGATGATGTTGATGATTCCTCCAAAAAGTACTTTAAGGAACAGAAGTCTTGCTGCGCTAGAAGTATTTTTCCTACCCTATTTGCAAATTGTCAGTGTCAATAAGCAGTTTGGATTTAAATATGTCACGGAGAGTTCCTTAATTTGTTTTGGAATTTTATTGATTTTGTTGCTATCACTTTTAAGCGTTTTGAATGTAAATCGTATGCTACAAACAAAAAAAAAAAGTTTCTTTAAAAAAATAAGCCTGGATTATGAGAAGACGGAGGCATTCATTTTTTAGCGATAGACCTGCAAGATGTGTAAGGATTGATAACACAAATCGTGAAGGCCTTATTGTTGGTATAGTGATCGGAAGCAAGCTTGAGGTCCTGGGTTAGATTCCCGGGTTGGGCAAACTGTTGTTGAGTTTTTCCACCAGGAAATTCTCAGTAGTAGCGACAAACCCAGAATTTGTGCTCAGTTGATGTCAATAGGCTGGCCTCCTATTTCATTGGGCTTAAACATAACTGGCGGCATGTGGGTGTACTATTGTAGTGTATTGTATTGTACTGCCTCACCCTTCTGGAATTACGGGCGAGATGTTTTGTTAGTTCAATATCCCGCCTAAGATCGAGCTTCACACATGTGACTACCGAATGACAACAATATTTTAAGACTTACATGAACAAATTGAAAATGGGTTGCTTGATAAAATTAAGTAAACCTACCACCTAGGCCCCTAGGCTACCTTTTATTAAAATTAACGGAACCAATGTGTTTTCCAAACCTTGCGAAATCAAAATTGAATGAAACTACAAAGCTTAAGGGACCAAGAATATGTTGGTTTGTCTTTGTCTGTCTATCTTTTTGTCCCTACCACTGGGTTGTAAGGTAGTTGAGAGGATACTATACTTTTATACACTCATCTGTTTTCTTATTAAAATATGTATAAAAAAAAACCAGATAATTTACATCTACTTAATAAAAGACTTTAACAACACTATGGTATAACGTTGTCTAAGTAAAATCAGTGAAGCTTCACTCACGGTTGTCGCAATTTTAAATAGACCCATTCGTTATAATTATGTTTTTTCATGTAGGTATATTCAAAATATTTTACACACGGTACACAGATGGAGCCAGATTAAGCATTAGTTAGTAGATATTTACAATTGTGGATAAAACACACAGTGAAGAGGAATTGTATCCAGGTAACTGTTTCACTCGCGGGCCTGCACTTGCATGTGAACTTCGGACATCAATCTGGTGTATAGACGAAGGGCTTGCTTCGACTGTATTTGTTACATCGAGCTGCGTCTACTCATGAAGACGAAGCCGCGGGCATAAGCTTGTAGAAAATATAATATTAACAGTCGTAAAAATGAAAAATTAAGTGAAGTCTTAGTTGTAATGTTATTATAACCATTATTTTTTGTGTATTTTGTCCTGTGCGGGCTAATATATACTTTTCTTTCAACTACGTAGTAACGTATCATTAATCACTACAAAACCGATCACAAAGGATGTCTTTTTTACTTAGAACCAAAATAGTGCAGAACGATGCGACGCAGCTTTATGTGTCCCGGCTACATCACACCACGCAGGTTGAGGAGATCGTGGAGTATGTTCGATCGAAGACCAGCTGGACCTTGAGGGTTGAGAAGTTGGAGTCGCGACACAACACGAATTTCAAGTCGTTCGTGGTGCGAGTTCCGACTCATCATATTGAGACCTTCCTCAAGGAAGAGTTTGGGCCGAAGGGTGTCATGTATCGCCGTTTCCGCGGAAGGCTACGTGACACCACGCAGCGCAACACGACGCCGTCACTTCGTGTACAATAGTTATATTTTCTGGTTTTTTATAAATATGTATGATAGTCTTTAAGGTATATATGTTATGGGTCTTTGTTACCTGAATTAAATGATATATTATTATTATAACACTGGTGCATTAATGTCTCACTTTGCGCTCGATGCAAAAACCTACTATTTCTTTCAACTACCAATTTACCTACCGTGGTAAAATATACATACCCAAAATAAAAACTCAAGTTAATGAAAACAAAGTATCTCGCGACTTTTGTGGCAAAAGGTTATTAACAATTTCATTTGCAGCTGTTTCTAACTTTCTGGAATTGAATTCATATCGATATCGCTGTCTATTTCCATTTTTTAAACTTTTCTAGCTAAATACGAAGTATCAAAGTTATACAATTTATGGTACAAAATGCGCGCCATTTGTATTTTTTTTTTACCAAGTCGACTTTATTCAGCCGATTTTTATTTTCAGCCAGTATCTTTTTGATTTAGTAAACTTAATGGGAGACAGTCAATCTCTGTGGTAAATTAATATTTAGATAAAAAACAGTGCATTAATCAAAAACTGTGCAACAATGAGATTTTATATAACATTTCTGCACTGTTTTGGTTCTAAGCAAAAAAGACATCCTTTGTGATCGGTTTTGTAGTGATTAATGATACGTTACTACGTAGTTGAAAGAAAAGTACATTACGCACCTTGCTAAAGTGAGTAATTAATGCACTCGTGTTAATTTAGAACATAACACTGGTGCATTAATGACTCACTTTGCGCTCGATGCAACAATCTGCTATTTTATTTCTTTCTGCCTGATACTACAATAGTCAGTTAGTTACTATAATAGTAAGTAATATATGTTCATATAACTATTAAAAGACTTCCGAATAAAATAAAATAAATACATATATCACAATTTTTACAATCATCGTGGTCCTAATTATAATTTCGGCTTGATTTTCATGTCTATTACCTACGTAAACAATATGATAATGAAAACGCTCAATAAAATGTTGATAGCTTCAGTCATCATCATCGTCATTACTGCTAAATGAAACCTAGAATTTGTTGATGATGATGATGAATTCATCATCATCATCAACAAATTCTAGGTTTCAGTTTCTTGAAGTAGAAGTTGATGGGCGGGAATCAAAATCATCGCCTCGTATTGAATTGAAAGTACTCATAACGTATCAATTTCTTAAGGTTTATTGCAATAATATAGCTTTTGTGTTTAACCTATTCTATACACTCAAATATAGCTATTTGAATGAAGAATGCAATAAAAGTTCTGTTAAAGTTTTTGCCCAGGTAAAGGGCATTTATTCGGCGTTTATTCAAAGCGCCCAATTTGCCAGGGCATTGACCCATCTCTATTCACACACACAACAAATAACAACACAATAAATAATAACGATAAACCTTAACTTTAAATACAATTAATTCCGCCACCTCCTGGAGGTACCCAGCAACAGTACATGCACTGCGCATAGGTGCCCCATTAACTAGCCTTCAGTCTTACTAACAACAATGCTCAGAAGATTGCTTTCGCTACCCCGCATCTTTATCGATTTTTGACGCGGATCTTTTTCGTATGATCACAAAGAAGTCATCTGTACGCGCTGCAGCGAACATCCCTGACGCGCTACAGAAATGAGGTAGCGACAGCAGTAAGGATACTGCTAAAAAGCATTGTTGTATTGCACTCGCAAGGCATAAACGCTTTCTGCGTGTATCTGGTCCACAGAATGCAGGTATATAAAGCCTGGCAATATGCCCTAAACAGAGTTAACTTGACATTACTACCTTATGCGACAATGAAGATGGTAGAGGACTGGTGCAAGGAATACAAACTAGCAGTGAACCCTACCAAAACTGAACTCGTCCTCTTCAAAAGAAAAGAAAGTTGGCAACCCTACAGTTACCACGTTTCTTCGGGACCACCCTAAGCCTGTCGACTGAAACGAAATACCTGGGTATCTATTTGGACAAACAGCTGAACTGGGCAAAACACACCGATTACATCACCACAAAAGCCAGCATAGCCCTATGGCAATGCAAATGACTGCTCGGCAGAAATTGGGGCCTAAGCCCCAAAATCACCTACTGGCTATACACTACAGTTATCCGACCAATCATCACATACGGCTCTTTAGTTTGGTGGCCCAGGACCAACCTGAGCACAGCTCAGAAAAATCTCGAGAAACTACAAAGATTTGCCTGCGTAGCAATCACCGGAAGCATGAGGACATCACCCACTGCCGCTTTACAGGTGATGCTGGGGCTGCCACCTCTGCACCTCGTCGTAAGAGAGGAGGCGACACTAGCGATTTTCAGACTCGAAATATCCGGTAACCTGAGTAAGGACTCCAGAATCAAACATACACGCATAAAAGATGATGCAATCAAACAGCAGCCCATGATGGCATCACCCTGCGACAGAACCCTGAAGACCCACTGCTTTCAAAAACACTACAACATAGAGCTCACAGCGGAGATGTATGACTACTCTGGTTCAACAGAGCTAAGGATCTACACCGATGGATCAAGGACCGACGAAGGGACAAGTGTCGAAGTCTTCTCTGACGACTTTAACATTAAAATATCCAGACCCCTGGGAATGCTCAACTCTGTCTATCAAGCTGAGAGTGTAGGCACTATCCAAGCGGCACACGCCATAGAAGTCAGGGCGGTTATGGATACCCATATTCGTATACTCTCCGACAGTGCCTCAGTTCTTCAATTCTTGAAGAGAAACCAAATCACGTCGAGACTAATACTAGAATGCCATAATGCCTTAGAACGAGTTACGGTACTAAACCGCAACACAAAGGATAAAAATCAAAGGACACAGTGGATCACTTGGAAACGATGCAGCTGATGAACTCGCTAGAAGGGGATCCAGCACTAAAGCCTTCGGAGCCGAACCCATTGTGCCCATTCCTTTCCAGCAGCTAAGGCACTGGTTAAAGGAACACACTCAAACAGAAGCGGAAACATGGTGGACCTCGACACCAGGGTGTAGGCGATCCAAGGAGGCTATGCCATCCCTGGATACACAGCTGACCAAGCGCCTTCTGCGCCTGGACAGAGATAGTCTACGACTGGTGGCGGAGACCATCACTGGACACTGCTCACTGAATAAACACTTCCACACCCTAGGTATCACTGACAGCCCCCTGTGCAGAGCGTGCATGGAGGCGGAGGAAACGGTAGCGCATGTACTCCTCGAGTGCACTGGCGTCACCCAGATCCGCGAGGAGACTCTTGGAGCACCGAGATCCCTTGCGGATGTCCTGAGAAGACCGGGAAGTCTAATCTGCTTCTGGAGGGAGTTGGGTTGGTTGGAGTAACGGCCACCATGGCTCACGTACAATGGTCCACTTTAAGGACTAATTGCGGAGACCAAACCCTTAACATAGAACATTGCAAATATGCGGGCCAGCATGTTGCATCGTACGGCCAATGCCCTGCGCTCCCTCTCCATATCACAGTTATCAGTGCCATCCTCTGTATGCCAATGACCAAGGTATTTAAACTGCTTCGCTGTTTAGAGTGGCACCACATAGCGAGACTAGTGGTATCACTTCATATGCCTTGTTTTGTGCCATAAAAACTAACAGCTCGCTCGCTAGTCCATGGGCCTCAGCATAGCACTCACATATATTTACTAGCTTCCTGAGAGCACTGATCGAAGGACTCGAGCAGCACCATATCGTCAGCATAACTGATGTTATTAACCCGTAAGTGACAGTTTATGTGTAGTTGTAAACCGTGAAAGTTTAAAACAGTGTTTGCTTTATATTATTAAAAAAGTGTGATTATCTAATTATTTTCTCTCAAATCAGCTTACTTTAATATTGATAACTGAGAACGAGGAAACCTGTCCCACCGTGATACAGTTTACAACTAGTACGGGGGTCAGTGTGAATCGGTTTCGTAATAACCAGAATTTATAATGGTGTACTGACTTACTGAGTTATTATTTGGGAATCTAATCTTTTAGCTTCATAGAAAATAAGAATAGTGTTAATTTTTTGTAAGGTTGTTATTCTTTTGGCAAAATAAAGACTATGATTATATTTTTTGGGGATAAGCCTATTAATGAATTGTATTAACAATGTAAAATAAATGCATCAAATATTTGTATGATATTATTACAACTTAAAATGGAAAAAAGGTGTTCACCTCCCAAGGGTTCTTGCCTTTCTGTTTGACCTATGTGTAAGTCATTCATCTGCCGGCTGATCTGGCGAAAACGGTTGTGGTGCCCGTTCCTAAGAATAAGACTGGTGATATGTCGGAAATAAGTAACTACAGACCGATTTCCTAAGCAACAATTACTGCTAAAATTTTGGATAGTTTACTGGACCGGTATTTCGGTAGACAATTAGAAATTAATGACAGACCTGCAAATTTGACCCTAAAGAATACAATATTACAGTGAGAGGAAGACGCCTGTGTATGCATGCTTTCTGGATTTATCCAGCGCTATTGACCTTGTCTCATATGACATCCTATGGAAGAAATTGTCGAATGAAGCTAACCTGTCGCCAGAAATAATTGATATGTTTAAGTTCTGGTACGGACTACGGTAACCAACATAACACTGTGAGGTGGGCAGGCGCTTACTCAGATGTGTACAGGTTGGAGTGCGGGTTGAGGCAGCGGAGTCTGACATCGCCCAAATTATTTAATATTTATATAAATAAGCTGATCGAGGAACTCGAATCAGCAGCACTGGCATCGGATGCTTGATAGATGGTGAGTCTTTTAACCTCTCGCGCCCCGTCCTCGGCATACTCCTCGCAAACAGGCACGCGCCATTATCACTTGCATTTTACTGTGTTGTTTCCACCTACTTTAACTAATATGCAAGGTTCATAAATATATTATATGGTGAGATCTTTTACTCGCTCTAAAGATATCCACGAATCATCACAATGCCACAAAACATCGTCTAATACAGCTACAAAATATTTTGTTTAAAATATGCTTGTCGATATCCAGCTGATTTCTGTCCACCACCAAAAATAAATAGAAGCCAACAAGAATGTCGTAGCCTCAATAGTTTCAACTGTTATGTTTTGCGGTAGGTACTCACGACCTACCTCTGAGGGACAAAGAGCAACTTGAAGGTGTTTGTATAGATCATAAAAAACTTAAAATTGGATCTGGTGACAAAAATGAAAGAACACAGAACACGGCGCAAAAAACGCCACATAAACTTCACCAAAAATTCAGAATGAAATAATATGTCTATGCGGGGATGTCATTCATTAGAGACGATATCACAGTTGACGTAAAGAAGCAGACGAGAGCTCTGACATATCAGGAAAAGGGCAACTTTCCATTGGTATTCGATTCTTTGTTGAAGAAAAGATGCTTGTTCGTGAAGAGTTTTTAGGTTTTGTGGAACTGACGGCCATGGATGCACAATCTATAGCTTCTACTAGCGATAATTTCATAGCAAACATAGATCTAGCTAGATCCAAAAAAGTGCGTAGGACAAGGGTATATGGAATTAATGGATGTTCCGCTATGTCAGGAAAGGATGGTGGTGTTCAGAAAATTCTACAAGGAAAATATACTTGGTTAAGGTCAACAATGACAGAAAACCGTCTTGTCGGCCTCTGTATGATGAGTGTGCATATAAAGAGGTTCTGGAAGCACAAAATAAATTTGAAAACGTTTTACCTAGATTTAATCAGAACCCTCGCAGGTTATTATTGAAATAAGGTGTAATGCAGTAAATAAAACGTATCAGTCAGTAAATAAAAAGCATTTTTAATTTCCTACTAGTTACTTAGTTTATTTACTTCTGCCCCACCCCTTAAAATATGCTGGGTACGCCCATGATTAGGGGTGATTCGTTTGTGAAATATTAAGTAATTTTTTATAAAACTCGAGTGTGCCTCTACCAGCTAAACGGTTTTGTTTGGGTGTGTGAGAAAATTCACCGTGGTAGTATACATAAAGGGTGTAATTAGACCCTTAACGAAGCGAATTGTTGGGACCGGTTTTTTTCGGTTTCGAGTTTCCATAAAAACCGGGTACCTGGTTGTTTCGGTCTTTTACGGGTTTTTTTTTATTAATTTACAATATTGACCAGGCGTTCGACCAAATAGTTAAAATCCTCAGGGAGGCGGACGCGTCCATCCTCGGACGCGTTTTTGCAAAATGCGGCTTACGGACAGGAAGTCCAAACATTAGAGGGAGACTCTGGAGCTTCTATCCATAACTTCAGCAGAGCTAGCTACAGGCACTAAACAATAAGAAAATTGGTACGACGAGACTTTCGATGCTCCAGCACACAGCAAAACCGGGGGTTGAAAGTGTTCGTCCAATCACTTGGGAGGAGCCACCTGACGAAATTGACCAAATCTGGTTGGGATATCGTCGTTTCGAAGTCTGAGATTGTTTCAGAAGACGAAAACTTCCACGGTCAGTTGTACGCATCGCATGCATCTCGACCTGATACCATTTCACAAAAGACCTGCCAGAAGTCAGCCAAGGTGAAATCGAGGCGGCTCTTAGACAGCTTAAGAATGGAAAAGCCCCTGGTGAGGATCAGTTAACGACTGAGCTTCTGAAAGCGTGAGGAAGTCCTCTATTAAGGGAACTTCGGGAGCTTTTCAACTCGATTCTGTTCTCTGGGAGAAGTCCAGAAGCGTGGAGAAAGACCGTGTTCGTAAAAAAGGGAACAAGACCTCCTTAGCCACATGTTTAAGCTGTTTGCAAGAGTCGTCACAAATCGTATAGCGAGAAGACTCGACGACTTCCACCGCCGACCACCGGAGAAGTCGGGTTTAGAAGAGGATACAGCATCAGAGATCAAATTCACACAGAGCGGCAAATTATACTGGATTTCGAAGAGTATAATCGGCTTTTGAGTCTTGCATTTGCGGATTATGAGAGAAGGCTTTTAACTCTATCGAGACCTGGTTTATTCTTTGGAGTCTCAGCTTCCAAGTACTGAAAAGTCTTTAAGAAAACGCCATAAATAATGATTGTCCAAACTCAGAACCAGCAGACAGAGCACATCCCATTGTGTTGGGGTGTGAGGCAAGGGCTCAATTTCACCGATATTGTTCACCAACGAGCTAGAGGATGTGTCCCTTCCCGGTCCGTCCATCGTATCGAAAAATAGTGTTCGAAAATTTCTTAAACTTGTTCCAGGAAATACGTGTTTTTGAATAAGTCTTACAAATGTGTGAAATAAATATTTGTCATTAAGAATCTCCATTACATGTGCAAGGTTTCTATCGTGATGTTTTCTTTACTTTTAGAGTTTATGAGTACCTACAATATGAACGGCCAAAGTTCAGGTAAAATTTGTGCAAAACAGCCATTTTTGGAGGCTTATACTGAATTTGTTTCTACAATTTTTTATTTTTTGCTCCCATAGAAACCTAGATATAGTGCACAAAATACCTATTAGTTCAAAAAAATCAAAGATAAATGTGTAACAACTGCATAATCACGTACGAGCGTTTGTATGAAAAGTATGACGGGTTGGCCGCTCTTAAGACGCTGAACTGGGAATGGCATTAACATCTACGGCGAGTCCATCTCACACTTGAAATTTGCAGATGACATCATCATACTGACTGAATCGCTGCACGACTTACAGCTGATACTAGATGGTCTAGTTGATTCTTCAATATGCATTGGTCTCAGGGTGAACTTGACAAAATTCAGGTTATGTTCAACGAACTCGTCACCCCAGGATCTATTGTTGTCAATGGCGGTCTTCTCGAGGTTGTTCGAGAATATATGTACTTACCTCGGGCAAACTCTGCTGTTTGGTAAGAACAACTTTGAGATGAAGGATAACAGAAGAATTCAGCTGGGCTGGGCAGCATTTGGAAGCTTCGTCGAGTGTTTTAGTAAATAAAAGAATTTAGAATCTTCCCAATCACATTTATTCTTCTTCATCTTCTTCATCTAAATCTCGGGAATTCCCGGTTTTTTCAGGACCGGGAAATACCGGTCCGTATTGGGAACGGAGATATTGGGGGTCAAAGTTCCAACATTTTCCAAAGTATTTTTTAAAAAACATGATTTTAATGTAAGATTTTATCTTTAAACACCTCCACGATCCCCGTATTAGTCAATCCATCCATCATCACAATATTTTGAGTGCGTTACATTGAGTCCTATCGAAAACACCAGCCGTATGAAATGTGGGCGCGCCTTTGACCTATCAGCTGTTAGCCGCGTGACGCCGTTTTGATTACTATAATCGTACCGTGCAACAGTGGATGGAGGCAGAGAATCTACGCGGCGCGCGAATTTCATACGGCTGTTGTGTTATTGTGATAGTGAATAAGTATAAAAAAATGTTTCTTTGGGCAAGTTGTTTGTTGCATGACAAGAAGTAAGTTTGACAAGTACATTATGAAAAAAAATATATAAAAGGGCCTACCTACCTAGGTAGTATAAATATTAGCTTTTGCAATTACAAACTTACGTTTTACCGTTGTAGCAGTGATCGTTGATTCTTGGACAGTGAGAAGTGAGAAACTGAGAACGATGTAAGTATAGGAGAATATAATATTTTTGTTATCCATTAAGCCGCGGGCAGCGTAAAACACCTAGGGAACGAGTCTTGCTCGCACTTGCAGCTGATGCCTGATGAGTATATTTGTATTTGAACATTTGTACGAATAAGGGTGATTTTCCGGATTTTTGTATAGTTAAAAAATGAAACAAAAATGAACACCATTACAAAATTGAATAATGTAACAAAAAATAACAAAAAGGAAATATTAGGGCTATTTCACAGAAGATAATCAAAACAATGAAATCGCAACTAATCATTTATCTATACTAATATTATAAAGCTGAAGAGTTTGTTTGTTTGTTTGAACGCGCTAATCTCAGGAACTGCTGGTTCGAATTGAAAAAATATTTTAGTGTTGGGTAGCTCATTTATTGAGAAAAGCTATAGGTTATACAGCCTGTAACGGAAAGGGTATATACATACCAAAGGTACGACTTCTTTGGATGATAACAAACGATATGGCAAGGGTTTTTTAATCCCATCTCTACATGTTCGGAAGTTATGATATTTTTTAATTCATTGATACCAGATACTGAACTTTTCAAATTGAAATCAAAACATCACTAGCAATAAGTCAGCTGATAGGTGTCAGCGAACTATTTGTAAGTAAGAATAAACCTCTTACTCCTGGTAATTCTGTATAAAGGGTTCCGCATGTTCATTTTTTGTTTGCAAAATAATTTACCTTACTGACTTTTCCTAAACTTAGATTATGTGTGTGAACAAGCTACAATTAATTTGTCTAGGTATCTAAATTTAATGAAATTTGATACCACTGCTTGCATTGTCACGGTCTTATCACTTGTTGGTTTTTACGTAGTTTTTTTTTTGTAGAAGATTAGTTTGTAGATAATTATTCATCACCATCATCTGCCTAGCCTTTTCCCAACTATGTTAGTGTCGGCTTCCAGTCTAACCTGATGCAGCTGAATACCTGTATTTTACATGGAGCGACTGTCTATCTGACCTCCACAACCCAGTTAGGACTGGGTAATACGATAACCCTTGGTAAGACTGGTAGATAATTATTATTTAGATAATATTCCACCCGCCACCCACCTTACCATCGTACCTACAACACAGTAGTTACCTAATTTAATAACAATATTCCTGTAAATTTCCGAAGGTTATCGTTTTATTTTGGTGGCCATATGGATCAACGATGTTTTGCTTTAATTTTTTTATCGTGATCTTGTTTGAAATATGTAGATAAACCTACCTATTCGCTGTTTATTATTGTCAGCACAATACTTTGGGCAAAGAACTCGAATAACTAAATTATACGCCATATTACACTACGATGCAAGAGATTTGATTCACCTTACTATTGAAACAATTGATTAAGAAAAACATTATTGTTTGCCATTAAAAAAGGATTTAGTAACATAATTTGTCCAACTGAACCCAAAAAATCATTTTTATGCAACTTATGCATCTCCTAGTACACATAAAATCACAGTGGGTTCCGTTCATCATTTTAAATTCACGCTCTGTCGAAAGTTGCTGTTTGAGTGGTACATAAGTTTTATTGGTTTGAGCACGTTTAGTCTTTATCATAATCCAAATGAAGTCAGTAAAAAATGTCTCAAAACAGTATCTAACTGAAGAAAGAAATTAATAAAAGTACCAGGATCGCATGAGTAACAAGAAGTGTTATTGCCGAATTGAAAATCGTTTGCTCACAGAACCCTGATTTCGTTGTTACACACACGTATTCAATCATCGTTGTGTATGTATGTAACCAGGTTTAGGTTTTACGGTACACTGGGACAGCTACCCTACTACCAGGATAGCAAGGAATAGGAGCTTTATTTTGCATTATTGTTAATAATTTATTTGCTCGTCAGTCGTCGACTACCTCGCGTGTGGTGCACATCATTCCTATCCGTGTGATACGCGCATAAGTTCTAATTGTTGTTATTGTTTTCGTTGTTTGTTTCGCGCTTTCCGCAATGGACCGGGCATGGTAGTAGAACCGTCCGCCCGTCCGTACTGGAGTGGAGACCACGCATTGGAAAGCGCAGCCTGTGACGGCCACCTGCCAGATGGACCGACGACCTTGCTAGAGTTGCAGGGAGTCGCTGGGTGCAGGTGGCATTGGACCGGACACGTTGGAAATCGATTGGGGAGGCCTATGTTCAGCAGTGGACAACAACGGCCCTTACAACCCCAGACCTTACCCCGTTAGACTTTTTTTTTGTGGGGTTACATTAAAACGTAGTGTACGCAGTGCCGTGTGATACAGTGGACCAAATTAAAGTGCGGATTGAGTCCATGAACAAGCGAGCGGCCTTGTGCATGCAATATCATGGACACCACATCGAACCCCACGTTAAAAAATGTAAGTTAATTTACTAAATTAAGCAAAGCTGTAAGATTTTACTGTTTACTCTTTATTCAATAATAGGATGAAACTAGCTAACCTACCTAAACTTTGTTTCGATTTTTTATTACGTAACTTCTATTAAGTATCTCAGTTTTTACGTGAAATTTCTGGCTTGATATTAACGAGTAAACGGTAATTGTAAATCAATAATTAAATTACGCATTATTATTCATTTTTACATCACGGTCAAGTAGGTACACGCGGCGGCGCTGCGCGCGGCCGGCGCGCGCGGCGGCTTGTTTGATTTCGTCAGTTCGCGCCGACAAAGACACCGCCTGCTAGGCTACTAAACAGTATGGTACTAGGCGCGCAGAATTACGGAAGAGATTTGATTTATTTATTAGACAGAGAGAGAGTGATATTGGCAAGTAATGTGGAAAGTTATTGACCCCCGTAGTGCGGTGACACGTTTTTATGATTTGAATTTCAGAAACATAAGAAACCGAAAATTTGGTATCCATTTTTTGAGTATTTTATTTTGAGCTGAAACTTTGTATAGTGATTCTATATCAGCTGTAATCTTTAGTGGTTAAGGATAGTAATACCCTTTCCGTTACACGTTGTATATCTTATTTTATTTTATTTTATTTTATTTTTATTAGAAGGAACAGTAAACAGTTACATTATGGAAACTTAAAACTAATATAACATTTTTTTAATTTTGCTAATAATGTAACCCACAACACTGTCCACGGGTTATCATAATAATATAAAAACAGACAATTATCGCCAGGGGTGAAAAAAAGAGTAAAAAATAATAAAATAAACAAAAAATTACAAATAATAAGTAGGTATACAACCAAGATAGTTTTAAAATGAATTTTAAAATGAATTATAATACTACTTAATAATTAAGTTTTAATTTTTAAGAGTTCTGAAGATAAGACCCTTGAATTTGCCTATTGGGTTATTGAAGATGTCAATATGAATAAATTCCTTATTATACAAGTCAACCATGCGGCGGATGGGTGAGCGCAGGCCAGAGTTGGTTCTACAGGAGGGTATTGCAAACAGCGTACCTGCGCGCACCTGACGCCTGTGGAAGGTTCTAGGTATTGCGTAGCAGATCATGTTATTGAGGTTTATGCAGTTGAATTTATTTCTAATAATTTTGTACAGTGTGAGAGCTTCAAGGTATTTTCTACGACAGCTTAATGTTAAAAGTTTGTACTTGCTGAGTAACTGGGCATAAGGTAGGTAAGACCTGTGGCACCTGTAGTGCATAGCACGTAGAAATTTGTATTGTACATTTTCAATCATTTCTGTGTATTTCTTATAATAGGGGTTCCATATCGAAACTGCATACTCCAATTGAGATCGAACTAGGGCTTTATACAAACATAAGTAAGATGAGGTTCTTTTAAAGTTAAGGGTGGACCGCATAATAAATCCGTACATCTGATAAGCTTTGTTTACAATTTTATCAATATGCAGGTCTAAGCAGAGTTTCGTGTCAAATATAACGCCCAGATCCCGAATAGATTTCAATTTAGCGAGTGGTGTGTGACATAGGGTGTATGTAAAATTAATAACGCTCTTTTTTTTTGTGAAAGTAATACAGTTACACTTATGTAAACTTAACTTGAGCTTATTACTGGCACAGTAGTCGGACAGTCGGTCCAGGTCCTGCTGGAAAAGAGTACAATCTTCAGCAGATTTCACTGATTTGTACACCTTTAGATCGTCTGCGTACAAAAGGAACTGAGTATGCTGAAAACATTTCCCTATGTCGTTGACAAATATGACAAATAATAAAGGCCCAAGGATAGAACCCTGTGGAACACCAGATGTTAACTTGGTAATGTTCGACCTGTATCCGTTGATAACGACACTCTGGCAGCGGTTCGTGATATCCGATGCGAACCAACGCAGTAAATTTCCTCGGATTCCATTGAAGGCGATTTTGTTGAGTAATAGTTCGTGATCCACCTTGTCAAAGGCCTTGCAAAAATCTGTGTACACAGTGTCCACTTGTTCATTAGCGTCAATGCCGTCAAACAAGAAACTAGAAAAAGATAGGAGATTTGTGGTAGTAGATCTCTGTTTGACAAAGCCGTGTTGTTCCTGTATGATGACATGGTGCAACAATGGGTATATTTCGTTATGGACGAGTTTCTCAAAAACCTTTGACAAGGAGGAGAGGATGGATACTGGACGGTAATTTTCAACGTTATTTTTGGAACCACTCTTGTGTACAGGTGTGATATTAGCGTATTTCCACCGGTTGGGAAACACGCCTTCGTTGATACACTTATTGAAAATAATACTTAACGGTTTATAAATGCAAGCTGCAGTGTTCCGAAGAAACAGTGCTGGTATTCCATCAGGCCCAGGCCCTTTGGAGGGATCTAATGACTCGAGTTCTTTCAACACCTTTTCCTCGCTAAAGTTTATGTCAGTAGTAATGTCGCTAGTTAAAGAAGTTTCTGTTGTCGGTTGCCATTGTGATGGTAGTGGAGGAGCAGGTTCGTACACTGAGTAAAAGAAGTCAGAAAACATATCACAAATAACCTCTGGTTTGTTAGATTCTGTATTATTATATTTAACTTTAGCTGGAATAACTGGCTTGTCCTTTCTGTTTGATACATATGTCCAGAAGTGTTTAACATATATCATCAGGCTACAATCAATAGGAGCGGAGCATCAATGAAAAATGTTGCAAAAACGGGGAAAATTTATTATTTTTGAGAGCTTCCGTTGCGTGCGCTGGTTGAACGGTTTAAGTTGCACAAAAATAATGTATCGGGGAATTATTCCCCTTAAAAATGTATCTTTTAAGGTTGACTAACAATAACCATTTTTATGATTTTAAAATTTGGTCAAAAATAATGCCTTATTTGCAAAGGTGTTTTTACCGACATAGTATTAATCCTTATCAAAATAAATATATTAGTCATCTTAAGCGTTTAATTGTAACCAAAATTGCCCTTTACACCATTCAATTTAGGGGAATAACTTACGAGATATCACAGTTTTAAAATAACTCCGCATCAAAATAACGACCCGCGTGCGCTGCGAGGCAGGCGTTCATGTTGTTGGGAAAACCAATGCGATTAGATTCAATGCACAAATATTCTGCGTAACTTAGAGAAGGTTTTAGTTTTTGTTTCATTGTAATCAGTTCTCTCTATCAAAAGATGTATGAATTTAAAGTGTTCAAGAAGAGTTTATCAACATTGTGAAAGATACATGCAACGACATCTATTGCACCAAAATGGTACTAATTAATAAAAATGTGCTCACAAGATAACTTTTAAATCGGCTGACCGGCTTTACAAAAAAGTTCTGATGGCAAAAAGTACTCTAGATAAGTCTACATCACGCTATAACCCTATAGAGTGTATGTTCAATCGCTTTCCATGCTATATATTCTATCGGTCTAACTACGTGCTCGATAGATGGCGCTGTTCATTTCACTCCATTATCTGAATCGCGGTGTTTTTCGTGAAAGAATGACCCTCGCCCGTGTCAAATGTCTGAAGCTTGGTTTTTTCACCGACGAAACAAAAAGAGCAGATTCTCAATTCGACGCGTCTATTTTTTTATTTATTTTATGAATGATATGCATGATCCTTTTTCTTTAAATTGAGAAATCGTGTTTGGGCTCATTTCATGCTCCTTGATGAGAACTTTAGACCTAGCTGGAGTATGACTGTTATGGAAGGTCTGACGATGGAGACGGAAGGTAGTTGCAAGAGGTCCTCAAGAGTTTACAGCATCTATATCGTGTTTGGGCTGATTTCATGCACCTTGATGAGAACTTTTGACCTGCCTGGAGTATGTCTATCATCAAAGGTCTGACGATGGAGACGGAAGGCAGTTGCAAAAGGTCCACAACAGTTTACAGCAGTTTTATCGTGTCTCGGCTCATTTCAAGAACTTTGATGAGAACTTTCGTCCTACCTGGTGTATGACTGTCATCCAGTGTCTAAAGATGAAGACGTAAGATTGTCGAGGGTCGCGGGCCTGTGGACGTTGAGTAATGAGCTAGCTTGCCATCCGTCCGTCTTATAACGACAGGCCGTATCAACGGCGCGTTCGCGTTCCACGCCCGCCTCAAAGAGATGTCAGCAAACGGGAAGGGGTTCGAGAGGACCGATGCTTGTCAGGGTTGCGGACTGTTCGAAAGAGATACCGCGGCCCTGGAACGCAAAGGGCAAAAGAAGAAAAGTGGATGGGTTTTGTCAGTACAAGTCTGACACTCCCTTCCGCTCCGTCCAGAGTGGGAGAGGTCATTTGAAGATTTCCCATCGGTAAAAAAAAAAGGAAGGCCTGATTTGGAAAAACATAATTAGAATATTTTTGCGATTAATGCAAATATTTCCGAGAAATTAAATTGTTAACTACTTGAATCTGTACTAATATTATAAAGCTGAAGAGTTTGTTTATTTCGTTGATTGTACGCGCTAATTTCTGGAACTACTGGTTTGAAATGATAAATTAGTTTAGTGTTGGATAGCCCATTTATCGAGGAGCGGAGCATCAATGAAAAATATTTCAAAAACAGGGATTTATTCCTTTTGAGAGTTTCCGTTGTGCGTGAACGGTTAAAGTTACGCAATTATCATACATGTTGGAATTGTCCCTCTTAAAAAGCTCTAAAAAGCGATAAAAGGTCCGCAAAGGCCATATGTCTAACTTTAAAGGTTGACGCACACTACTCCCACTCCCTCCCCTCTACTCTCTTTTATGTACTCATGCACGCAGACGAAGTTGTGCGGGTCAGCTAGTTAATAATATAATCAGTCTATTGAATTAGAGTCATAAAATCAGTCTCAAAATTGTGTATTTCTAATTTTAAGTAGTAATAATAGTAATTGGCATGTCTAGCTCAATCAAAATAACCATAAATACGTCATTAAAAGTAATGGTTAAGGGAATTATTTTTCAGCAAAACTTTTATTTTGTGAAGGCTTGTAATAAAACAAATAAAAAAACACAGTATCTATATCACATACGCCACTCATTAAGAAGGGGAACAATAATCAACAGTGGCTTAATATAATGTTTTAAACTTTAGAAACTATTGTGTAACATAACAAAATTGTAAATATTGTAATGTTAATAAGCATAAAATACCTGGCCAAACTATTACAGAACACAGTATTCAGACATTTGTGTTTCTGATTTTTCTTCAGTCTTCTCCAATTCCTTCTTCTTGATCCTTTCCAAATTCTTTTGATTTATTTCATTATACTTTTCAGTATTTCTCTGTACTTACGTTGTCTTTCTTCGTATAAAATAACACACGGTCTATTTAATTAAATATTCATATTTATGACAAAATTACTTAGTCATAGGTAATGCTTGTACCTACTTAATTTAATATGTAGTATTGATTTACTATTAAAAATACTTCTAGTCTGTCTTTTATACTTTATTTACCTACTATGAATTATCGTACTAAATTGTAATATAAGTACTAAAAACTATAAATTGTTTTTTTTTACATTTTTGAATATCTTATTACTTATTTTATTTTTGAAATATTTTAAAAATAATGTGTAAATAAAATGAATAAACGAAGCATTATCCGTCAAATTATGTATTAATAATTATTATAAACATAATAATTCCGTATGAAATCGGCTTTACTTCATTTTTGTTACATCATTCGTTCGTTGTTCGTTAGAAAAATGAAATCAACCATGACTTGAATTACTACAAATTCAAACATTTGGAGGTTAGAAATAATTAATGGATTTATAATGCAGCTTCTTTTTAGTCGATGGTCAAAATCATAACTTTTTACGCAAAAATAATAAAATAACCTTACCGTTGTTTTTATAGCTGAACAACAATAATGAAATATTTATTGTTGAAAAAACACTGCAAATGAACAAACACACAACTTGATAGTGGCACCCGCTGTCATAATGGTGGATAGACTTTCTGTTGTCATCTGATTGGACGGTTTTAAATGGAGAGTTTTGCCAGTTGAAAATCCCAAATATCGACTTATATTGGTGTTATAAAAAAGAATAACAAAAATGAACGAAATGGAAGACATGTTAAAACAATGATAATATTATTTTGCATTTAATTAATTAATTTAATTTACATCATAATTATAGTCATAAAGATATTGTGCAACTAGAACATGTAAATATGTGAATAGTTTCTTCTTTAAGCTATTTTTGTAACGCGCTTGTGCTTAAAGACACGAGGTGGCTGTATGAAAATATTATGAGACTGAAGAAGTACATAACTTTTTTTTATGAATTACCTATTATTAAAATGTTGCTCAGGGACACTAATACTAGTTTGATCACTTCATTGCATGTTTCTTGGATAATATTCACGTAGACGTTTTTATACAACAAAATGTACAGAAATTTAGAAAATCACCCAAAATCAATCAGATTTTGGGAACCTAATTATGATGATAAGAAAAAATTCATAAACAGACTCGTTTAAAGGTGAATATTATATTTTAGCATGAATAATAACTTAAATAAATTCACAATTCAACGATACAGGAAAGGTACATTTGATACAAGGTAAAACAGCTTGTCCAGCTGTCTATTCAGTTATATTCGTACTAATGATAAAATGATAAATTTTGAAGTTCAGTCGTCATTTTTAGTAGTTGGTAGTTCTATTTGTGGAAGATGCCCATGTTGTACCGTTGGTTGGGGGTGTCCATGTTGTACCGTTGCTTGGGGGTGCCAATGTTGTACCGTTGTTTGGGGGTGCCCATGTGATCGTAATGGGGGCCCAAGTAGTGCCATTTGTTGCGGGACGCCATGTGGTGATATAATTGGAGGCGCCCAAGTTGTACCATTGATTGGTGGTGCCCGAGTTGTACCATTAGTTGGAGGGCGCCATGTGGTGACATTGATTGGAGGTGCCCAAGTTGTACCATTCGTTGGAGGACGCCATGTGGTGACATTAATTGGAGGTGCCCAGGTTGTACTGTTGAATGGTGGTGCCCAAGTTGTACCATTGATTGGTGGTGCTCAAGTTGTACCATTCGTTGGGGGACGCCATGTGGTGATATTAATTGGAGGTGTCCAAGTTGTACCATTGATTTGTGGTGCCCAAGTTGTACCATTCGTTGGAGGACGCCATGTGGTGACATTAATTGGAGGTGCCCAAGTGGCACCATTGATTGATGGTGCCCAAGTTGTACCATTCGTTGGAGGACGCCATGTGGTGACATTAATTGGAGGTGCCCAAGTTGTACCATTGATTGGTGGTGCCCAAGTTGTACTATTCGTTGGAGGACGCCATGTGGTGACATTAATTGGTGGTGCCCAAGTTGTACCATTTGTTGGAGGACGCCATGTGGTGACATTAATTGGTGGTGCCAAAGTTGTACCATTAGTTGGGGGGCGCCATGTGGTGACATTCATTGGAGGTGCCCAAGTTGTACCATTGATTGGTGGTGTCCAAGTTGTACCATTCGTTGGAGGACGCCATGTGGTGACATTAATTGAAGGTGCCCAAGTTGTACCATTGATGGATGAATATGTGGTTTCGAACGTTGGGGGTGCCCAAGTAGTACCATTGGTTGGTGGACGCCATGTAGTGACAGTTGGTGGTACCCAAGTTGTACCATTGATTGGGGGTGCCCAGGTGGTCTCGTTGGTTGGATAAGATAGATAAGATAAGATAATATTTATTTGCTTAAACATGTGTCATACATACAAGAAAATACATGCATGCTAGATGGTAAAAAGAACAACGTTATTAGATACAGGCATGTTTGCCACGTGATGTGACGTGCAAATGTCCAGAAATATTACTACTTAAAACATTCTCACAAAACAAAAATAAATTAAATAATTAAATAATAATAAATTTAAAATAACAAAAATGAAACAGAACATTAAAAACAAAATAAGTTATTAAGACTAATATACAATAAACATTTCAACTATAAAAAAATTATAATAAAAGGATCCAAAAATAATTAAACTATTCCATTGTAAATTAAAAAACACAAAAAAAAAAAATAAACAAATCAAATAAGCTATTATGTCAATACAAATCTTTCCTCTAGGAACTCGTTAATGGTATAGTATGCTTTATTTACTAAATATGTCTTAAGTTTTCTTTTCAAGTGCACATTAATAAGCTCCTTCCAACTTTTAGGCAACTTATTGTAAATAGTTGGAGCCATATGGAAAACACTTTTGCGCATAAGTGCAGTCCTACAGGGAGGTACACATAATTGGGTTTGGTCACGCCTGTTCCTGGGAAATTGATCTGCTCTGCGCGGAAATAATTTAGGATTGTTCCTGACAAACATAACAGTTTCGAGAATATATATAGATGGCAATGTTAAAATTTTATGCATTATAAAGTAGGGTTTGCAGCTGTCCGTGGTTTTCAAATGAAACATTGCTCTTAGGCATCTCTTCTGTGTTTTAAATGCTACTTCTCTATTAGTCGAGTTACCCCGAAAGATAACACCATATCTAAGAACGGATTCAGCCAGACCGTAGTAGGCTGTTAATAACGCCTCCCTATTGACATTTCGTGAAAGTAAGTACAATGCATAGGCGCTACTACTAATTCTTTTACTTAGAGCATCTATGTGATCCTTCCAATTTAATTGTCGGTCAATAATTAGTCCCAGAAACTTAGTTGTACTAACCGTGTCAATTGTAATATTGTTATATGTTATGTCAAGATTGGAAAAGGTCAATAAACGCTGGCTAAAATGCACAATTACTGTCTAACTTAAATTAATTTTCAAATTATTATTGTCTAACCATTGTATAGTATTGATCAATGTATTATTAATGTCATATTTATATAGGTCTTTATTATTACAGGGTATAGTTATAGTACTGTCGTCCGCGAAAAGTGTTACAGGATGATCAATTGACTTTGGAAAGTCATTTATGTAAAGGGTAAAAAGTGGAGGTCCTAAAACACTCCCTTGTGGAACTCCGTAGGTAACGGTTCGTTCCTCCGATAGAATGCTTTCTTCATGTTTTGTTTTAGTGTTTAGTCTATTTATTTCAGTTATTTGTTTTCTGTCGTGCAAATATGATTTAATAAGTTCAAGAACATTCCCTCTAACACCGTAGGCTTCAAGCTTTTTTAATAAAATATCATGTTGGACATAATCAAATGCCTGGGTCATGTCACAAAATATAGCACAGACTGGAGTATTTTTATCCATATTTGACATAATCGAGTGTAAAAAGTCATAAACTGCCATATTGATTGTTATCTTTTTTCGAAACCCTTTTTGTTCATTACAGAGTATATTGTTCACTTCTAAATAAAAACTAAGTTTATTATAAATATAGTATTCAATTACTTTTGAAAACATCGGTATTAATGCAATTGGCCTGTAACATTCCATTAGTTATGTCTTGTTTTTTAAACAATGGCTTTATTACCGATTTTTTTAATGCGTCTGGAAAAATACCTTCACTTATACATACATTTATTATATGACTGAGCGGCTACTGCTTTTAGTATTTTTGTACTGATCCCGTCATAACCCACACTATTTGTATTGTTTAGCGCTAGAATTATTTCCGATATATCATTCGGAAAACTTGGAGCGATAAACATAGAATCCTTTTTGTTCAAGATATTTTTTGTTACTCTATGCCCTGAATTGAGCGAGGGTTGAATTTTGTCGATAAAATAATCGTTAAATGAATTTGAAATATGGTTTGGATCCGATATAATTTCATTATTAATTTTAATTTTAGGGATATTATTCTTTGGTATATTTAATTTTGATTCATTTATAATTTGCCAGGTTGTCTTGGATTTGTTTATTGATGTCTTTATTTTGTAATTATTTTGTGCTTTCTGTGTTAAATGTATTATTCTCTTAAATAGTTTTGAGTAATTCTTAAATCGCGTTTTATTTTGTTGAGTAGGTTTTATTCGATACTGCCACAATAGTTGACGTTTCTTCTCACTGCATTTTTTAATACCACGCGATACCCATTTTTATTTATTATGGACATTAACTGAAATAAGATTTACGGGGAAGCACTGGTCGTATAACAAAATAAAAATATCTAAGAACTCCTCATATGCTACATTTGGGTCCTTGGCTGCATATACGTCTGAAAAAGTTAGGTTTTGCAGATAGCCTTTAAACTTATTAATGTTGTCGTTACTGTAATCACGGCTTCTCTTCGTCCACCGTTTAAAAGTACATACATTACTAATTGGACATTTCAATAACTGCGCAGTATGGTCAGACAACGCTAACTCCAATACTGTGGCTTTACAGGACTTTTTAAAATTATGCGCAAAATTATCTGCATGTTTGGCTCTTAAGACGCGTCGGTTGATAAAGAGCTAGTTTTAAGTTAAAGCTCAATAACATGTTTTCAAATTCTAATGATTGCCTATTTCTCTTAAGAACATCTATATTAAAGTCACCTACTAAAACAATATTTTTATAATTATTTTTCACTATAGTCTGTAATACTATTTCTAATTTATTCATACATTCGTTGAAATTTTTAGCATTAGGTACTCTATAAATACAAACACAAACAATCCTATGAGTAACAAGTTCAATGGCACAGCATTCAAAGATACCCGTTGATGACATTTTTGCAATTTTAGGCAACTCTTTCCATTGATGGCCTGACTTCACCAGTATGCATGCACCACCTCTCTTGCTTTCTTTTCTACTGAAAGAATGGCGTGTCTGTCGACGTGCTTGGAGGTGCCCAAGTTGCTTCCGTAGAGTTATTCGGTCGCCATGAGACAAAACGCAAACTGTCCCTCGGGTGGAACCTGGAAATAATTAGTTTACTCTATTAGTGGGCACAATTATGTAAATTATATTTAAATACCACAAATTATGTACGAAACGAAATTATGTAGGAACGTGGGCGCTGGCAGTGTTACTATCATGGGGTGCATCTCCAACTGATCGTCACGGATGTAACTAGCTCCTAGCATGGAGATAGAGAAATAAGAAAGCCTTGAGAATATCCAGGATGATAACTAAAGAACGGAATTTTAGCTTTCAAAAATAGGAGCGACAAAATTGAAAAAAAAAAACTAGTTTTTTTGGGTGTTGTATTATAGTTAGTTAATAGTTGGTCGACATAAGCAGGTTCATATTTTAAGAATTACGGATAACGCCCGAGCGAGCGACGAGTGCTCTAACAATTTAGCATTCCGCACTGGTTAACTTGGTTTTCTTTTAACCACAGTACTATTATAGGAGTTCACTTTTTACATACTAGGGTGCCAGTTTTTGATTGTGTCCATACAATCCATTACTAGGCTAAATTTAGTAAGTACCTAAATAAATACATGACGTAGTTTATGCATAATATACATATCTACAAAGTTTATATAATATCAATTAATACAGCGTAAAAAGAGACACTCTAGTCTTAAAAATAATGTAACATCAATACGACATCACGACTGTAGTCCCCGAAAAGTTAAGCAGAAGTCACCAACATTAATGAGTGCATTGTTTGTTTTAGACCTTAAATAGGCTAGCTACTCATCATGATGGGCAAGCATGCAATACAGGAAAGAGCACTTTACCTCTTTTGTCTATTTTGTGGTTATAAGCAGCTTTTCTTCCCCACTGGACTAGGGTTGCCATCCGTCCGGGTTTCCTCGGATTTGTCCTAGTTTGGAGGGCGTCCGGGGGCCGTCCGGGCAGGGTTTTAATAAGTGTCCGGTTAAAACTTTTTGTGATAGTTTCATTATAACACCGTCTGAAGCTGATTGTTCGCTCGCTTTTTCATTCTCGGTTCTCATAACTACCTACTTCCTAAACGTTCCTAATTTTGTAAGCCGATAAACGAATTCACGCACTCATATTCGTCTTGCAAAGTTTTTTATTTCTTTTGTCCGGAAAAAAAAAATCTATTCCACCTAAATGCCCGGGGTCTTAAAGTTTTTGTCCGGCATCGCCGGCTTAGGTGGTGGCAACCCTACACTGGACCAACCATTAAATTTTAAGTAATCTGAAACTGAATTGTCATTTTCGTATACCTAATTACAATTTAGTTCTAGAATCTGTCTTGTAATTTGTCTTCTATTTTGCAAGAAGTTTCGCAACGGATTTGAAAGTAAATAAGTAGAACTTACTTCAGGTTTCTTTCGTACGTCTTTTCAGCGACGACGCTGATTAGAAGACAGCAGCACACGAGAAGCTTATTCATGTTTCGGCGGCCGAGGGACTTGCTCTGTGCAGTACGGCCCAGCTCCCTACTAGTTATACTGCTCACAAGAACCGCCTCTTTGATAAGCACTGATATGTCCGAAATCAAATCATCGCTAATCAGAGATTACATTCGGTAATTATCATGGTTTTCCAATACCCAGATCCTATTAAAGATTCTTTTGTAAGGTCCTGTAAGCGTTCTAAGAACTAAATTATAGAACTTAAATTCTCTATAATCGTATAGAACCAAAACGCTCTGTTAAAAACCTATAAAGTACAGACGGCTACACATCAAGCTATACATTACCAGTTTGTGCTGATCTCGCATTGTATAGGATTTCCGTACAATGCGAGGTCATTTTACTGGAAATGTATGGCTTGATGTGTAGCCGTGTGTACAAGCAGTCACAATGGTTACCATTTTAGGCCTACTGTATGACTCTTTGGTGATAAAACGCCTTGGTTATAGAAGCTTTTGCTACTTGGGGGGAACCTTCTAGTTACGGAGATATTGGGGGTAAAAATTCCAACTTTTTTACAAGCTTTAAGAATTTTAATACGTTTTTAATGTAAGATTTTTACTTTAAACACCTCCACGACCCCCGTACTATTCAACCATCCATCAGCACAATGTTTTGGGTGCGTTACATTGAGTCCTAACGTAAAACGTGATTTTCCACCCCTTCCAAAAAAAGCCTTTTCCCAACAATATTTTTTGCGTAAAGTTGCCTAGTTTGTTGTACATAATGCTGGTTGACGGCTTCGTGAAGAAAGAAAGAAAGAAAGAAATCAGATTTATCGATATCCATCGCTTAATGATAATTGTCACGTCAAACTTAGTAATGAATTGAGTAATGTGGTATCATTTATTGTTCAATCGATCCTTTAGATCCGTACAGAGACATAGGTGGACCGCGAGCCCTCGACCCGTCCCAGGCCGCCGGAGAGCCTTGCGAGATAAATCTGACCCTACGCAGATATATAATAACCGAAGAAACTGTTCCCAATCTAATCGGTGCATGTGCATACCTACAAAATCAGCAGGTGATGATCTCAATTAAGTATTACTAACTAGTACGGGTAGATAACACTACTAGGCATAAATGCTTCGCAAATGCACTTCAGTTCAAAAAAACATCCTGTTGGAAATTTATTGTTTTCCCACCGTACAAGGACATCTCCAGGTTAGCCGCAGGTATGAACTTTAGGCACAAATCGCTTTTGACATACCTAACAAGGGTGAATCAAACTGCCGTTGCTGTGATTACCATTCAAAGCTAATAATTGAAAATACGTTGGTATCAGTGTCGAACTGTCGACATATCGCAAATCCTCATTGAGACGTCACTGAGCGACCGACGCGACTTACGACGAAGCTAGTTTACGGTGTTTAACAACACAAGTAACAACACAGTAGCTTCTTTCCAATCTACACAAGGCCAGGGGCCTTAGTCTGCTATTGCAATAGTGTCAGAATGGTCTATCATTGATTTAATAAGGCCCCGCGCAGACGAATTACCCTTTGTACGCACGTCAAACGAGTTTCGAACGCGCTTCAATACGCCGTGGGCTAGGGGCCTTATTAAATCAATGATAGACCATTCTGACACTATTGCAATAGCAGACTAAGGCCCCTGAACGCAGCCATAGGAAACTGCTCGCGTATACCTTTTAATGCTATTTTTAAATCTGCGATTACAATGTATATACGAATTTTGGTTACTGCTGGTGTATAGTTTGTAACGTGGCGTGGACATGTACATACTGGTTCCAAACTATAATAAATAACTTACGCCTGACAAGAGTTTTATAGATATAGTTTAATAAAATCATTGATTAATTGGAATGATTTAAAGGATATACAATTTATTTAAATCAAGATATTTACATTATTTACAAACTACAAAATATCTATAATCTGCAACTGCTCGCGTATAAATTGAAATCTAGAGTTTGGCGCGCTTATTCCGATCTATAAGGTCTATCTATTCATACGCGAAATCTCTTAAGGGGTCAGACAACAGATAAACAGCTTTTACTATGGGACCAACACGGAAATCGCGAAAAAATTCGACTGCCCCATACATTTCTCTTCGCAAAACTCTACAAAAGGTACTGAACAGCTATTTGAATGAATATATAGACCTTATAAACACGATTAGTCCGTATGCGTACTGGCACTGCATATTATGGAGCAAGGTAGTTGATTAGGTTACTACGAAGTATACGCGAGTATTTTCGTACTACTCTTGTATAGATTGGAAGACATTAGTAAAAAACTTCTAATCTTTACGCGATTAGTTACACACCCTTGTGTTCTGGCCTTTTAGAGAATGGAAAGACGCGTCGCAGTAAGATAGTTACAAGAAAGCGGTTCAAAACTATCTTACAAGTTAATACTACTCCAGTGAAAAGATTGTAAAAGCGAAGTGCAGAGTGTGGGGCGCTACCCACAAAGTTCTTTATTGCTAATGTTTAACTTAGCACCAGATTACATAGTAAAATTGGGCCTAAAAAACCTTTTTTACTGCCAAAAATAGTCAATCATCACCGAAATTAAAACCCCATTTCAATGTGAAATAATTCGCTCGCTCTTGCACCAAATATAATACCTACTTACAATTATTTCATTAGTCTAGTAAGACAGTTATAAATGCCGCATTTATAACTGTCTTACTAGACTAATTAAACCAGCGCATTTAAAATGCGCTTTCCTACTACGTTCTATCTTTATTACTATCTCCCGGGATATACCTACATCCTTAGGGATATGACCATTTAACAGCTATGACTATCATAATGCGACATATTTTTTTTTAATTTATTCGGGTAATGTTACTAACATAGTTTATAAGTGGTACTAACAACAATATGAATCATTTGTGCTCGATTTAAATAAATAAATGAACATCATAATCGTCATTTTTATATTAGTCCAGTCATTATATACATTTGGAAATGCATGTGAACCGAGAAGGCAAAATTTTGGATAGGTATTACGTAGGGGGTCTAGAAAAGCTTCAACTTCAAATTGTCCACCAAGATTTCCTATGTGCATTTTCCGCCATCTTGAAAAAAGGGTTAAATTCAGTTTTTTTACAATAACTCGGTTCTCCGTTGAGATACGGAAATTTTGATGCCATACTTTTTTGTTGCTTTGGATTTGAAGAGTTGCCCCCCACTTCCCCTCCCCTGCCGGAGATGCATAGTTTTCTTGTTATTTTTTTTTTTAAATATCATTGTGAGGTGTTGTTTTCGTAATGTAAAAACCTGATTTATCGGGGAGAGAGTTGGGGGGAGGCAAGTTAAATGTATGTTCCGTTTCGCGTTTAGTTAGTGATTTACCAATATTTTTAGAAAATAATTTTAAATGCTTCGACACTCCGGCAGCTAAAATCGCATGGGGGCGCTTCAGGTAAACCCCTTTACCCCCCCCCCCCACAGTGACAGAATTCGCCAAGTCAGGCGACTCGATTCCAAACCCAACCCTAACTGATAATATAATAATAGCGCCGGGCGCGCTGCGGTCAACTTTGCGGCGCGCTAGAGGTCGTAATTTTTGTCAAAAAAAAAAAAACTAAATTGTACTTAGGTCTGAAAATTTTCGTATCTCAATAAGATGGCGGAAAATGCACATAGGAAATGTTGGTCGACAATTTACAGTTAAGCTTTTCTAGACCCCACGTAATATCCAAAATTTAGCCTTCTCGGTTCACATGCATTTCTAACCCGTTTTTTTCAACGTAATGACTGGACTATAATATATGTATTCTCTGTAAATTGAGAGGTCTGGTTTTTACATATTATTTACATTTTTAAATATTTTTAATAACAAAAATTATATAAAAAATATATTATTTATTATTATTTCTGCTAAAAATGTAGACTTGATAATGATTTCCATAATTGGGCGCCACTATATGCTTGCCCGGGGCGTCCGCGTCAGTGGCCCTAACTAGCTTGCTACATATTAGTAATTTGTGGCCCTAACGCCGCCGCTGCTACAGGTTACTTTTGTAATTTATTTGTGAATCGAGTGGTTGGCTCAATTGCTCCGTGTTGTACAGAGCACATATTATGTTTGATTGCTTGCGGATGCTCTGCGAGAAAAGAAAGAAGAAAGAAAGAAAATTGAGTTTATTCGGCATTAAAAACACTAAAACAAAATAAATAAACAAACAGAACTAATAATACCAAAAGGGCCTCAGCTCAGCATAATGCCAGATGGCAACACAAGGTGTACCACCTGAAGCTGATTTTAAGCTGCAGCCCACGAGTGCCATACGCTCGAAAATATAAAGCGCAGGCCACACCACCAGCTGGCGGGCGGGCGAACGACGCGAACGACGCGTCGTTTCACCTTTTTTCATACTTTCGTTCACACCGCGAACTATCGAAAGATACGAACAAAGTATGAAAAGTAGTCGTTCGCTTCGCTCGCCCGCCCTCCAGCTAGCGGTGTGGCCTGCGCTTAAAATATTTTGCACAAATACCAAATAAAATAAAATGTCCCATACATAACTGTGCCCTTTAATAAAAAAGACAATAATAAAACGCAAATGTATAAAATTGATAACAGTAATAAAGTTGTTTAAAATTGATACATTAAAAAACAATGATAAAAAGTAAAAAATAACAGAATGTATAAAATTAATAACATTGTTAAAATTGAAAAACGCATAATTGATAAAATACTGTGCCCTATAAAAAAGAATAATAAAAAGGAAAACAATTTAAAAAAGTATAAATTAAAAAAAAATAGTACATTTTGATATAAGTGGGGAAACTTTGTAATTGCATTCGAGCGCGGAATTAACACCCGAGCTGCAGGCGAGGGTGTTATGGAGCCGAGAAGTGCAATAACAAATCCCCACGTTTTCAATACGCTTTCGAAGAAATAAAATATTAAAATAGAAAGTATTTTTGTCAGGAATTATTATGAAACTATGATTTAATTTGCTTTTTTTCCGCGCTTTGCTTTCGCCAGGCTGAAGAAGAAGCAAAGGTATGATGCCGATATACAGGCTAATATGAAAAGAAGAAAAATCAAATATTTTTGCATTTAGAACACAATTACTAATTAGATGTTAATTTGTTCATAAAAGGAAATATTTGTTTTAAATAATCATGTATATCTATGATATTCTATTTATAAACACAATTTAAATATTAAAAAAATATTTACGCCGTATGTACGCATATCTCTTTGCCGAGATTAAAAAAAAACAATCACCACCGATTAAAGCTATAGTCATTGAACCCATTTGGACTTATCTGTGGAAATTTTTATTACCCCACGTGTGCGGAAAAATATTAAAAATCCACGCGTGTGAAATACATTGCATGTTGAACCTAATCGTAGTGCGATAAGAACTAGTTTTCGAGAAAGTGTATTGAAAATAAAATTGATGACACACAACAAGAAACAATAATAACAAGTAAAAAATCATAGAATGTATAAAATTAATAAGATTAATAACATAGGTAAAATTGATAAAAAAAAAACAATTATGCAGGGTGTAAGTGTAAACACCGTTATCCTTGAAACCAGTGTTTTGGTTTCACTTATATGTAGAACGTAAATTCAATGAAAAATAACGACATTTTTTTGAAAGTAAAATCGCCATTTTTCCTCAAAAGTATTTTACGCTATGCGCAAGGGCACAAGGGCGGAGAATATTGTGTTTTTATTAGAATGTTGTGTAGGTAGGTAAGATGGGTGGCAACCTTTGCAATGATTACGTCACTCGAGCACATATATCCATTAATTTAAGGACGGTGTCGGAGAGAAATTTTTAAAAATTTTATATGAAAAAAACGTTTATTTATTTTTAAATTTGGATAAATATTTTTATACTTAAGCCAACTACCTATGGTAACGGTGTTTACCCTTACACTCTGTATACGTAACCTGCCTGCCTAACGACGGGGCCCTTCCTACCGATGTCTGGGAAAGTAGGTTTTCTATCAGTCAAGTAATAAATAATAAATAAATCAATAAATTATATTTATTTTAGACCTTTATCAGTCCATACACAGGCTGAATTTTTGGGCGTGGATGGCCAAATCTGAAACTATGAGGAATAGCGAAAAATACTCAAAGGAGGCTGGAGAGACTGGCCAGCCAGGCATCGAACTCATTGATTTCGAAAGAGTAAATTTTTGATAAAATACATAACGGTATGCAAACAATCAACAAAACGCCGAACAAAATCACTATTGGCGCTAACTCAAGTAAGTTGTAAGTTCTAATTTCCATTGTTTACGATTTCTTTTCTTTTACTATGGCCTTTAACCGCGAAGAGTCAAAAAATAGAAATTAGACCATACTGTTGTGAAGATCGACTGCGCTGCGGGGTGTGCTGACATGACCATTAGTCAACAGGTTCGTCTATCCCGCACGCAAGAATCTGTCGACATGTTGGATAGATTATAAGAAGGCCTACGACCCGTTGCCAAATACATGATTCATAAGGGTGCTAGAGTTGTACTTGGAGTTTTGCTTGGAGTTATTCTTATTATTCCGCTTTATCTATACAAATATTATAAAGGAGAGGTAAAATTTGTTTGTAAGTATGTATGGATCTACTGAACCGATTTTGAAAATTCTTTCACTTAATAGGAAGCTATATTATCCCCAAGTGCCATATTTACAACGTGCCCGTGCGATAATTTCCGACAAAAAGGCGAGCGAAGCTAGTTTTAACTATACAGGGTGAATGTAAGTGTGTGTCAAACGATTTTCTGCGAAATCTTTAAACTTTATGCTAACCGCTGTATGCAAAATAATATTAGACATAAAAAGATATAAAGGGTAGACAATTGTAAAACACATGTAGACTCCATTTGGAGTTCTGCGGCGGACGACAGCAGTAGTGGCAATCAACGAACTGATTGCCACTACCGCTGTCGCTGTCGACACGATTTTATAAGACCGCTGCTTCTGCAGATGCTTGCATGCACGCGCAGGTCACGCAAATGGTGTGCTCAGGACTTTACAATATAATTAAAGGCGGAAGGCCAGTGAGCGCCGCTAGTAGTTACGGCTCTAGTCTGGCTTCTGATTTAGACCCTAAGTAAGACAGAAATTCAGTTCAGACTGGACTGAGACTATCGCAGGTAGGTCCGTTTACAAGCGGACTGTTTCGTTAGTTCAACCTCCTCCATCGGACGGTGGTGCGTCGTGAGGTGCGTCGTGAGGTGCGGGTGCTCGGTGTGGTTGCTCCTTCAGTGGTGGTTGTTGTTCCTTCAGTGGTGGTTGTTGTACCTTCAGTGGTGGTTGGTCCTTCAGTGGTGGTTGTTGTTCCTTCAGTGGTGGTTCTTGTTCCTTCAGTGGTGGTTGTTGTTCCTTCAGTGGTGGTTGTTGTACCTTCAGTGGTTGTTGGTCCTTCAGTGGTGGTGGTTGTTCCTTCAGTGGTGGTTGGGCCTTCAGAGGTGGTTGTTCCTTCAGTGGTGGTTGGGCCTTCAGAGGTGGTTGTTGTACCTTCAGTGGTTGTTGGGCCTTCAGTGGTGGTTGTTGTTCCTTCAGTGGTGGTTGTTGAACCTTCAGTGGTGGTTGGGCCTTCAGTGGTGGTTGGTAGTTCAGTGGTGGTTGTTGTTCCTTCAGTGGTGGTTGGGCCTTCAGTGGTGGTTGTTGTTCCTTCAGTGGTGGTTGTTGTACCTTCAGTGGTGGTTGGGCCTTCAGTGGTGGTTGTTGTACCTTCAGTGGTGGTTGGGCCTTCAGTGGTGGTGGTTGTTCCTTCAGTGGTGGTTGGGCCTTCAGTGGTGGTTGGTCCTTCAGAGGTGGTTGTTGTACCTTCAGTGGTGGTTGGGCCTTCAGAGGTGGTTGTTGTTCCTTCAGTGGTGGTTGGGCCTTCAGTGGTGGTTCTTCCTTCAGTGGTGGTTGGGCCTTCAGAGGTGGTTGTTGTACCTTCAGTGGTGGTTAGGCCTTCAGTGGTGGTAGTTGTTCCTTCAGAGGTGGTTGTTGTACCTTCAGTGGTGGTTAGGCCTTCAGTGGTGGTAGTTGTCCCTTCAGTGGTGGTTGTTGTACCTTCTGTGGTGGTTGTTGTACCTTCAGTGGTGGTTGTTGTAACTTCAGTGGTGGTTGGGCCTTCAGTGGTGGTTGTTGTACCTTCAGTGGTGGTTGTTGTACCTTCAGAAGTGGTTGGGCCTTCAGTGGTGGTTGTTGTACCTTCAGTGGTAGTTGGGTCTTCAGTGGTGGTTGGGCTTTCAGTGGTGGTTGGGCTTTCAGTGGTGGTTATTGTTCCTTCAGTGGTGGGTGTTCCTACAGTGGTGGTTGTTGTACCTTCAGAAGTAGTTGGGCCTTCAGTGGTGGTTGTTGTACCTTCAGTGGTGGTTGTTGTACCTTCAGTGGTGGTTGTTCTACCTTCAGTGGTGGCTGTTGTTCCTTCAGTGGTGGCTGTTGTACCTTCAGTGGTGGTTGTTGTACCTTCAGTGGTGGTTGTTGTTCCTTCTATGGTGGCTGTTGTTCCTTCAGTGGTGGCTGTTGTTCCTTCAGTGGTGGCTGTTGTTCCTTCAGTGGTGGTTGTTGTTCCTTCAGTGGTGGTTGGGCTTTCAGTGGCGGTTGTTCCTCCTTCAGTGGTGGTTGGGACTTCAGTGGTGGTTGGTACTTCAGTGGTGGTTGTTGTAACTTCAGTGGTGGTTGGGCCTTCAGTGGTGGTCGGTAGTTCAGTGGTGGTTGTTGTTCCTTCAGTGGTGGTTGGGCCTTCAGAGGTGGTTGTTGTACCTTCAGTGGTGGTTGGGCTTTCAGTGGCGGTTGTTCCTCCTTCAGTGGTGGTTGGGACTTCAGTGGTGGTTGGTACTTCAGTGGTGGTTGTTGTAACTTCAGTGGTGGTTGGGCCTTCAGTGGTGGTTGGTAGTTCAGTGGTGGTTGTTGTTCCTTCAGTGGTGGTTGGGCCTTCAGAGGTGGTTGTTGTACCTTCAGTGGTGGTTGGGCCTTCAGTGGTGGTTGTTGTTCCTTCAGTGGTGGTTGGGCCTTCAGTGGTGGTGGTTGTTCCTTCAGTGGTGGTTGGGCCTTCAGAGGTGGTTGTTGTACCTTCAGTGGTGGTTGGGCCTTCAGTGGTGGTAGTTGTTCCTTCAGTGGTGGCTGTTGTTCCTTCAGTGGTGGTTGTTGTTCCTTCAGTGGTGGTTGGGCCTTCAGAGGTGGTTGTTGTACCTTCAGTGGTGGTTGGGCCTTCAGTGGTGGTCGTTGTTCCTATAGTGGTGGTTGTTGTTCCTTCAGTGGTGGTTGGGCCTTCAGAGGTGGTTGTTGTACCTTCAGTGGTGGTTGGGCCTTCAGTGGTGGTAGTTGTTCCTTCAGTGGTGGCTGTTGTTCCTTCAGTGGTGGTTGTTGTACCTTCTGTGGTGGTTGTTGTACCTTCAGTGGTGGTTGTTGTAACTTCAGTGGTGGTTGGGCCTTCAGTGGTGGTTGTTGTACCTTCAGTGGTGGTTGTTGTACCTTCAGAAGTGGTTGGGCCTTCAGTGGTGGTTGTTGTACCTTCAGTGGTAGTTGGGTCTTCAGTGGTGGTTGGGCTTTCAGTGGTGGTTGGGCTTTCAGTGGTGGTTATTGTTCCTTCAGTGGTGGGTGTTCCTACAGTGGTGGTTGTTGTACCTTCAGAAGTGGTTGGGCCTTCAGTGGTGGTTGTTGTACCTTCAGTGGTGGTTGTTGTACCTTCAGTGGTGGTTGTTGTACCTTCAGTGGTGGCTGTTGTTCCTTCAGTGGTGGCTGTTGTTCCTTCAGTTGTGGTTGTTGTTCCTTCAGTGGTGGTTGGGCTTTCAGAGGTGGTTGTTGTTCCTTCAGTGGTGGTTGGGCCTTCAGTGGTGGTTGGGCTTTCAGTGGTGGTTGGGCTTTCAGTGGTGGTTATTGTTCCTTCAGTGGTGGGTGTTCCTACAGTGGTGGTTGTTGTACCTTCAGAAGTGGTTGGGCCTTCAGTGGTGGTTGTTGTACCTTCAGTGGTGGTTGGGCTTTCATTGGTGGTTATTGTTCCTTCAGTGGTGGGTGTTCCTACAGTGGTGGTAGTTGTACCTTCAGAAGTGGTTGGGCCTTCAGTGGTGGTTGTTGTACCTTCAGTGGTGGTTGGGCTTTCAGTGTAGGTTATTGTTCCTTCAGTGGTGGGTGTTCCTACAGTGGTGATTGTTGTAAATTCAGTGGTGGTTGGGCCTTCAGTGGTGGTTGTCGTACCTTCAGTGGTGGTTGGGCCTTCAGTGGTGGTTGTTGTACCTTCAGTGGTGGTTGTTGTACCTTCAGAAGTGGTTGGGCTTTCAGTGGTGGTTGTTGTACCTTCAGTGGTAGTTGGGTCTTCAGTGGTGGTTGGGCTTTCAGTGGTGGTTGGGCTTTCAGTGGTGGTTGGGCTTTCAGTGGTGGTTATTGTTCCTTCAGTGGTGGGTGTTCCTACAGTGGTGGTTGTTGTACCTTCAGAAGTGGTTGGGCCTTCAGTGGTGGTTGTTGTACCTTCAGTGGTGGTTGTTCTACCTTCAGTGGTGGCTGTTGTTCCTTCAGTGGTGGCTGTTGTACCTTCAGTGGTGGTTGTTGTAACTTCAGTGGTGGTTGTTGTACCTTCAGTGGTGGTTGTTGTACCTTCAGAAGTGGTTGGGCTTTCAGTGGTGGTTGTTGTACCTTCAGTGGTAGTTGGGTCTTCAGTGGTGGTTGGGCTTTCAGTGGTGGTTGGGCTTTCAGTGGTGGTTATTGTTCCTTCAGTGGTGGGTGTTCCTACAGTGGTGGTTGTTGTACCTTCAGAAGCGGTTGGGCCTTCAGTGGTGGTTGTTGTACCTTCAGTGGTAGTTGTTGTACCTTCAGTGGTGGTTGTTGTACCTTCAGTGGTGGCTGTTGTTCCTTCAGTGGTGGCTGTTGTTCCTTCAGTGGTGGTTGTTGTTCCTTCAGTGGTGGTTGGGCTTTCAGTGGCGGTTGTTCCTCCTTCAGTGGTGGTTGGGACTTCAGTGGTGGTTGGTACTTCAGTGGTGGTTGTTGTAACTTCAGTGGTGGTTGGGCCTTCAGTGGTGGTTGTTGTTCCTTCAGTGGTGGTTGGGCCTTCAGAGGTGGTTGTTGTACCTTCAGTGGTGGTTGGGCCTTCAGTGGTGGTTGTTGTTCCTTCAGTGGTGGTTGGGCCTTCAGTGGTGGTGGTTGTTCCTTCAGTGGTGGTTGGGCCTTCAGAGGTGGTTGTTGTACCTTCAGTGGTGGTTGGGCCTTCAGTGGTGGTAGTTGTTCCTTTAGTGGTGGTTGGGCCTTCAGTGGTGGTTGTTGTACCTTCAGTGGTGGTTGTTGTACCTTCAGTGGTGGTTGGTCCTTCAGAGGTGGTTGTTGTACCTTCAGTGGTGGTTGGGCCTTCAGAGGTGGTTGTTGTTCCTTCAGTGGTGGTTGGGCCTTCAGTGGTGGTTCTTCCTTCAGTGGTGGTTGGGCCTTCAGAGGTGGTTGTTGTACCTTCAGTGGTGGTTAGGCCTTCAGTGGTGGTAGTTGTACCTTCAGTGGTGGTTGGGCCTTCAGTGGTGGTAGTTGTTCCTTTAGTGGTGGTTGGGCCTTCAGTGGTGGTTGTTGTACCTTCAGTGGTGGTTGTTGTACCTTCAGTGGTGGTTGGTCCTTCAGAGGTGGTTGTTGTACCTTCAGTGGTGGTTGGGCCTTCAGAGGTGGTTGTTGTTCCTGCAGTGGTGGTTGGGCCTTCAGTGGTGGTTCTTCCTTCAGTGGTGGGTGTTCCTACAGTGGTGGTTGTTGTACCTTCAGAAGTGGTTGGGCCTTCAGTGGTGGTTGTTGTACCTTCAGTGGTGGTTGGGCTTTCAGTGTAGGTTATTGTTCCTTCAGTGGTGGGTGTTCCTACAGTGGTGATTGTTGTAAATTCAGTGGTGGTTGGGCCTTCAGTGGTGGTTGTTGTACCTTCAGTGGTGGTTGGGCCTTCAGTGGTGGTTGTTGTACCTTCAGTGGTGGTTGTTCCTTCAGTGGTAGTTGGGCCTTCAGTGGTGGTGGTTGTACCTCCAGTGGTGGTTGGGCCTTCAGCGGTGGTTGTTGTTCCTTCAGTGGTGGCTGTTGTTCCTTCAGTGGTGGTTGTTGTTCCTTCAGTGGTGGTTGGTCCTTCAGTGCTGTTTGTTGTACCTTCAGTGGTGGTTGGGCCTTCAGTGTTGGTTGTTGTTCCTTCAGTGGTTGTAGTTCCTTCAGTGGTGGTGATTGTTGCGTCAGTGGTGGTGGTTGATTCTTTAGTGGAGGTTGGTTCTTGGGACCCAGCGCTGGTTGTTCTTTCGGTGGTGGTTGGTTTTGGTGTGGCAGCGCTGGTTGCTGTTGCAGAAGCACTGGTTGTTGATGCTTTTGTGGGGGTGGTTGGTACGTTAGTTCTTGTTGGTTCTAGTGTACTAATGCTGCTTGGTTTTGACACAACGCTGGTGTTGGATATATCAGTATTATTTGATATCAAATCGTCTGTGTAATTTGATGATGACCAAGTGGTACTGCTTAATCCTGGCCCAAAAGTAGTGTCTGAAGACCACCAAGGAGTGGTCACATTAATAATAGAAGAAGGTCCTAACGTAGTTTTCATCGATGACGCTCTTGTAGAGGCGGATGGCGTAGTTACGTGTACCCATGGCCGGGTCGCGTTCGTCGGAGCAGACGTAGTTATAATCATCGGTGTGGGTGAGTCGGTGGTAGGAATGCGCGCCGTGCATCCGGCGCTCTGCGGCCAGTCGCACACGTGCAGCGTGGGGCTGAAGTGCAGGCCGGCGGGGCACTGGCGGCACGTGGGCGCGGTGCGACCCGCCTCGCAGTAATAGAACAGCTGACAGTCGTCGGGGTGCGGCATCAGCGCGTCGGGACTGTTCTGCGCGCTGCAGGACACCGGCGTCACCGAGTTCTCCGTGCACCGAGCTGGGATGTTACGCGCCTGAGGGATCCTGGTACACAAATGAATAGAATAGAATAGAATAATCTTTATTTTGCGTGAAATATTGTACATTGAGGTGTTAAAGATAAATAGGTTCTACTTATTCCGCTTACTAAAATTCATCACGCAAATATTATTACAAAAAAAACTAAGCTAACAATTAAAGTTTAGTTAAGCAAGAGTTTCAAATCTTACCATTAAATAACAGTAAGTAGGAACCTATTAAACATCCTTCTTCTTATATTATCGTCTTCTTAACATGAATCATGCTCATCACCTGCCCGGGTTTCCCCCGGACGACGAACATCATCGTGTAAAAAGATTGTTTAATTGTAGGCAAAACAGATTACAAATCTTTGTTACAAAATCGGCAACTTTATTACTGATTAAAGTACTTATATATTTACTTGTGTGAAAGAATAATGCATGTATTTAGGTTGTCTTTTTGGTTCATATTCGCTAGGTTCGAAAAATAATAATAAACGTAATGGAAATACAAACAGTTCCCGTAGCCATGAGCGTACCCAGATTTTGATCCAGGGGCAAGTAAGGAATTTCTTAGAGGTAGTAAATTTATATTATGCGTAATAAGAGTACCTAGGATGCACCTGTCAATAGATAGACGTAGTTACTTTGTAGAAAAAGGACCATGGGATGGGTATTTAGCTTTGAACTTTGGGCGTTAGACCAACAGAATTGAAATGTATCTCAAATCGTAGCTTATAATTTATTAGGACTTCAATTCATTCTACAACAGTAAGTACCCAAGTAACCGAGGAACAGAAATAGAGAAAATAGAAATATGTTGCCTTTTCCTGTATTTTGCCAAAGATTTGAACTATTATTCAGACTAAAAATAAACCTAGTTAAAAAGAGAAAGATAAGCAGTTCAAGTATCTAGATCTGGCTTGCGAGGTTGTCAACATGTGGGACGTGAGTACAGCAGTCATTGTGCCGATAGTCGTGTCGACCAATGGCTTAATAGCTCATAGCCTCGACCTACATCTGAGGAGGCTCTCGCTTAGCAGCTGGATCAAGGGCTTGATTCAGAAAGCAGTACTTCTGGACACGGCCTGTATTGTTGGGAGGTTCCTCTCTCAGAGCCCTGACGACCGGTAGCTCGGACCCTGTTGCCGATGCCGGTGGGCTACTATTTTTTTTTTTTTTAATATATTATGGATCTTTGTTACTAAAAATATTTAAAAATATAAGTAATATCACCCGACCCGACCTAGTAAGATGTTTAGAACTACAACTGTCTAGTGTGCTTCGATCGATACCTACATGAGGGTAACACTAGAATGTGTGTATGTCGCTATTACTTACTCTGCAAACCCAAGCAGGCATATTACTTTGTATAAATAATATACCTATATCATCACTCTTCACCACAGTGATATGTGATATCCATGCGCATGCGCTGGATGACGGCCCGCACTCTAACAACCCCCTCACGCCTTTGTGCAGTGCACTAACAGTGGGAACTATAATATTTATACTGATTATGTTACGAGTGTTATAACGCAAACGAAGATACTCACGTCTTGGGGAAGACGCTTCCGGCCAGCAGGCAGCACATCACTATCAGCTCGTACATGGTGCAGGCAGGCGCCGCTATGCCTCCTCACGCACCAGCGCTATTACTTATTGTGCGCTCGAGTGGCTGTACCGCGTACACTTGTACAGCGTACTGCGAACCACTCGATGCGACAATCTCTCACTCTCCATTCGAGTGTTCGATGGATCACGTTGAGCCCTACATGTGAACCACTTGCCCGCTATATCGGGAGGTCTTGTGAATTATATTGAAGTTCCTTGAACTGATAACAGCACGTCCATAGTTTTGAGTTAAAAAGCGCCTTTATTTTGTTACAGTAAGAGTTGTTTTCGAAGTTCAAGTAATATTACAGACGTGCGGTTGACGGCTCTTTGTGTTATTACTATGTATGCAGGTAATGGGCAAGAGAGGTTACGTTGCCGTGAGATAGGAATGTTGGGGTGAGAGCGATGCTTGTGACGCAGTCGCATAGCACATGAATAATGTGCATGTGTGTTTGTTGGTTTAAATAACTAGAGATAACTCGTCTAACAATTTCTTATTGTTTATTGTAAAATATCAAAGTTTTGGTAGCATCATCACAGTACGCGCTAAGTACACGCGCTTTACTTGAATGTTTTTATTTTAAAGTTAATTATGTAACGTAACACGTTAAGTTTAACACTCAACGATGTAAAAGTATGAATCTCTAAACACGCGTGGCGTGTCGCCGTGCGTAGGGCCACGCGCGGAGACTGCTGCCCGCGCGGCGCCTGCTGCCCGCGCGGCGCCCGCTGCCCGCGCGACGCCTGTTGCCCGCGCGACGCCTACTGCTCGCTCGGCGGCTCGTCCGTGAACTCGTCGCAGCGGTCCTCCAGCTCGTACTGAAACAATCGGACACCATACAATAAGTGTTCGCTTACGAATTAAGAAAGTCGCAAAGATAGCATCGTACTTTATGACATGCGTACTAAGTTTTAGGGTTCCTTAGTCAACAACTGTCTGTCCGCAGCTTAGCTCAAAACTCTTAGTACTAGAAAGCTGTAATTTGGCATGAATATGCAGATTAGTTACGCCGAAAAAGTGGTAAAACAGAATCTCGAAAAGTATTTTGTTTGGTATAGGTATCTCTTGTACACGTAAAGTGGGGATTATTTTTTCTCGCGTACCCCTTAGTGTGGGATGTCGTTGGATAGGACTTATAAAAATATTGCGAGTTTGTTCTGATAATTTTTCGATTAAGGGATTCGTTTGTGAAATATGAAGCTTTAAATTGCTAATTTTGATTAGACTTGAGTGTCCCTCTCTACCAGCTAAACGGTTGTGTTCGGGTGTGTGAAAAAATTCACGGTGGTAGTATGTATAACAAAGTTAAAAGGAAAACTATCACAAAATAGGCTTTACAAGTTTATGGGTAATAGACGACCAACTTATAAAATGTACTTGGATACCATATTTTCCCAAACATGTACGTACGGAGTACTTACAGGTTTTTCAACTGCAAATGTAAGTTTGTTTTGTATTATTGCAATAAAAGTCATCGTTCGGAGGCAAATCGGACCGTAGGAAGTGTCAGCATATTTTGATGGGCAACTACGGAACCCTACAGTGTGCGTGGCCCGACACGCACTTGGCCGGCTTTTTTCAAGTGTCTCTTTTAATTTCGTGACAAGATGGTGGTTACCAAGACCGGTGATTGCTCACACGGACGCACCTACAGCTGATAATGAGAATGCTGATCTTTGGACAAACAAGGTCACAGCAAGATAGATTATTAGCCTTTAAGTACATAATACATACTATTTACTATTACTAATTTGGAGTCACTTATTCCAAATCATGTATTAAAGGTTTATAATGTTACTGATATAAACATTTTTTTATTTATTTATGTCGGCTATGCTATGGCTGGCTTCTTAAGTAAAGCATTCCGATTTCCGACTGGGTGCGGGAGGCAGAGAACCGGATGTTACGGCGCAACTCGTGTGAGGTGTACGTCCAGCCTCCAGCAGTGCAGGACTCACCTCGTCGAGCTGCAGACACTTGCCCCACTCGGCCAGCGTGATGCGATGATCGTCGTCCTCGTCGCAGCGGTCCAGGAAGGGCGCGATGCAGTGCTCCAGCGCCATCAGCGGCGCGCGGATCGGGAACAGCTCGTGCCGGGATACGAACCTGCATCATACACACTTACTAACTCCGAGCTTGTGGCAACAGACTATTTTAAGTATACTAGCGACCCGCCCGGCTTCGCACAGGTGCAATGGGGACTATCGCGTATGAATTGGCCGCTAGAGGCACTAGTGTAGCGAGAGGTCACCGAAATGTCAGATGTCATAGAGTGTTAGCGCGTTGCGTGCTTTTTTTCCACGTATTTTTACCAATATTCACGATTGTGGTCTAGATTGAGCCATTCCTAATTAATTATGACTTGAAGATTTTAAGTAGCAACTTAGGATCTTCTTTGCTAGTAGGTACTTGGAAGTAAAATGATTTTTAAATGTTTCATGCTTGCTAATTTTAGGGAGAATATTTGAAATGTATCTGAAGTTTACACTATGTTGCTATACGTAATAAAATATTTTTATGAAGTTATTGGTACTTTATAGTATTAAATAGAATTATTAACATGACCTTACTCGACAGTGGCGCCATCTGGTAAGCTCAAAAACGATAGCTCTCATTGATAAACAACAGCGCCACCTGTTGGGTCCAAAAATCCTATCTTTCAAGCTGGAACCAAACGTTCACAAAATTTATCTGAAATGGGTTGCCTGGTCCCGGCTGTCATCTGTAGGTCTTTGACAGTCGTTACAGGTAGTCAGTGGCCCAAAAAGTCAGACAACCAGTCTTACCAAGGGGTATCGTATTACCCAGTACTAACTGGGTTGTGGAGGTCAGATAGGCAGTCGCTCCATGTAATACTGTTATTCAGCTGCATCCAGTTAGACTGGAAGCCGACCCAACATAGTTGGGAAAAGGCTTATCAGATGATGAGTGAGATAAGATTTGTGATATTGTAATTTTCGAGAAGTCGGTCGGGTACTTACTGAGGTACCTCGAGTACGGTACTTCCGTTTCCCCTTAGAGGTGACATGGACGCTAGGCCTGTATCGGGCCCACGTTATTAATGGTGACTTTATTTATATCGATGACGGAACATACAAACCGGAAGTTTGCACAAGAACTTACGAACACTAGAGACACAACAGCAAACATACAATATAGCTGCTGAACCGCCTCGTGTCGTTTCGATATCATTATCATAGCTTCCTATAACTACTTAATGCCACTATCCGGCTGTTAAAGGTATTTCAATCTGGATTTGCAATCGCATCGCAGGATCTAGAATCTTGATGGATGTTTCGCTGCTATCAGCTTCAACATCTAAAGTAAGGCTATTATCCACTCAAGATTGTACGATATGGCGTGTTCCAACACTGGTGGATTCGGCCCGTCATGCAGCTTCGGGAGACATTGGAAGTGCTCGTACCTGTCATTGTCGTGTGCGTCGAGGTCGCACCACTTCCAGATGGCTGCGTTGGTCCAGCGGCGCGTGAGGTTGGTCTCGGCCTCGCGCTCCATCTTCAGGTAGTGCGGAGTCAGCTCGCGGCGCTCCGCCATGTCACGCATGATGTTGAACAGCCAGTCGCGCATGCGCCGCGGGAAGTCCAACATCTCGTTTTCGTTGCAATCCTGTTACACAGACAATAAAACAAAAGGGCTAACATCGTGAAGACCGGTCTTAGAACCAATTGAGGAAAATATCTTAGAACCAAAAATTCGACTCACAGAAAGGAGGTCTGTCACGTGTCCCAGCTACAGGAACTTTAGCGTTACAGGCGGACTATGATACTCGTACACCCGTTACCGACGGGTTTAGGTAAGTATAATAGAAACAATCTCATCAAGTGGTTCAACGGTTCAACCTATCGCAAAATAGATTGTACCGCTTTCTGATCGTTTTCATCGCTTTCATGACAACCTAATACATAACAATGTTGATCTCTGCATTCCACTATGACGACACAAGTGTACTGACCGGCATTTCGCGGCACGTGCCGTAGTACTCGATCTGCACGTGGTGGTACTGCGGGCCGCGGCACAGGTCGGACCCGTCCAGGCACAGGCAGCGCTGCTGGTACACCTCGCAGTCCGACGACCAGGTCTCGTTGTGGTTGGTGCACACCTGCGGCCAAACGTACGGTTACCATCACGTGACCCCAGCTGCATAACACGAGGTCTTCTTCCTCGTGTTAGCATTCCTTTGTAATTTCAAATGAGTTAGATCGAGTAGAACTCTGCCACCTCGAAAGCGTTAGTAGTGGCCTGAGACAAGTCCTACAAGGTGCAGTTGGAGTTGCATAACGAGCAGGACAGTGGCCACCTCTTGTGCTGTCTGCGATGTGGCTCCGCAGTCACATTTTATTTTACCACATGGTAAACGATTTAGTATGACCGGCAAAGTCAATGACGTTTGCTTTTTTGATTGCTATAAAGGATTATAACAAATTATCAATTAATTTATCAGTATGATATCACCGATCTACATTAATAGGCACAATCTGATGATGATCTAAGTAAGTAATCGACATTACAGTTATCACGTAATAAATATAGAAAAAGACTGTAGATATTGCTTTTTATTATAATTGCGGAACTACTCGTAAGTATTTAGAGCGGATCTATAGATTAGTTGCAATTAAACCGATTAATAAGATATCGTTCTAAAACACGATTGCCATAGCAATTTTACTATTCAATAACTAACCACGTTGCCACGCCCTGCAGTTCAGTAATATTAGTGTAAAGTGTAACAGTGGTACAGTAGGGCTGGTTACATCCGAGCCGTGGTGAAGCTCACCTTGCGGCGGGAGTCGGTCTCGTAGGGGCACTCCTTGATGCAGTTGCAGACGGCGTCGCCGTGCTCGTCGATCTCGCACACGCGTCCGGCGCTGCAGTGCACCCGCAGGCAAGGATCTACCAACAACACCATTAAATAATAATGAACATTGGTCATGCACCTAGATCATGTTTTCAGATGCAATAGTCGTCCGTCACTAACAGTCTGGTCTTCATTCTCATCAATGAAGCCCTTTACCTGAACCTATAGGTGCTTAACGTAAATAAAATAAATGACTGGATAAGATAAACAACAAGTGTTACCGTCGAGAATGTTGACTTCGTTGTCGCCGCCACCGTTCTCGTGGGAAGCTTCGTTCATGATTTCGTTGACGCGCGTCCGCTCAGCATCCTGCAACACATCCATCCGTCTCAAATCGTCTATTTAACGCAAATGGTTTTTACCACAAGACGGATATTCAGAAGACTTGTAGTGGTTGGAATCATAATCTTTTAATCGTGCCACGGTCACGTGATGCAAAGGGAGGAGCAACTGCCGGGAAGTTTTGAGTAAGAAGGTACGAATGTGACTGTAGGAGTAAGGGAAGACCAAAGGAGCTACGTAGGACAATCGAAGATGATATGACTAATAAAATGAGGATGGGTGACAAAAGACAAAACGCTGCGCCGCGCCGGCCCTAAGTAAACCGGGATCAAGGCAGGAGGATGACGAGCGTTAGCCCGCTAGGTAGTGGTCACCTGAAAGCGCTTCTCGTCGAGCCTCTCCGCCATGCCGAGCTCGAGGTGCTCGGCCTCCGAGTCCTCGCGCAGCGGAGCCGCATCCGGCGCGCCGGGCCGCTCCGTTGTCGTGGTGCGCAGGCGCCGGTGCCGCCGCCGGTGACGCTAATACAAAACACGCGTTATACTGCTGCCATAATACTTAATCAAGTTTCTCATAGTAGCTAGATTTAAGCCTGACCTAATAAGAGGTCTTGTCATCTACCGCAGAAAATGGACGGAAACCAGTACCCTAATTGAAAATGCATAACACAAAACGCACTGTCTATACATCCCATTAAAATAGGTGGACAAATTTTAACACAGCGTTCAGTACGTCTAACCAATGATATTGAAGCAGGTAATGTTTCCATTGAGCAGCAGGATATTCAACGGATGTATCTCACCTCAGCGTCGACCGTGCACAGGACTGCGACCACAAGGGCCAGCGTTAGGAAACCCCTCATCGTGTAGCTCTTCTACCTGCAACAATTATGTAGGTACATTAACTTCAGTTACTTCTACGTCACGCGGAATTCGACCACGTCATATGCACTCCCAGGGGAGCAAAGCTTAGAAATCGGCGTTCTTTGCTCACCAGACTTGACAAAGCTCTACAGCCGACTGAACGAAAGTATCCATATAGAACGACAGGGCATACATCAGGCATTTTTTTTAAAAAGCCGTTGTGTTTTCTGCATAAAGATTATCTAAGTATGTACACGGATGTGTCATGATAAACCCGGACTGGCGCGTGGCGGCCCGAGCTGTGACACAAACATGCGATAATGTTGTGTCGGGCACATATTATGGGACGCTGTAAAAATATTGTTATGAGTTTGCTCCATTTTACAAATAGGCCGACTGACGTTCCTGCACAAGTCGTATAGCTACAACCAATGTTACTCTCATAGCAACCAATGTTGCAGTTGATATTTTAGCAACATTGAACACCTTTAATAATTTTGCATTGCATCATAAGTTCCACTTGTAAAACTTCCTCTAAGAACGAATAGCTAATCTTAAGATATACTTATTGCACTGTTTCTGTCGGCAAATGCACCTAAAAGCTGAGCTTGAGTGGAATAATGTGCTTAGTATGAAGGTGGCTTTGTTTTTCATAAGCGCGCTATTTACAGCGCAAATAATATCGATGTCGGTTGCACTGGAGACACTGGACTATTTTAGATCGACGACGAATAATTTTATGTACCTATCCCAAGAGGTTTCTTTGAAAGCAGCTGATTTATGTTCAATTTTGAGAACTTTCCAGAAATGAAGTTAAATTAATTCCGTTCTCGTGGAACTGTCCGTTTAAACAAATCGTGTTTCATCGTAAATGCGTAAATAATAAAGATTAATATTATATCCGTATATTCCTATTTTTAATGGTTCAACTAGCCAATATAGGTACGTATGACGTATACCAAACTAAGCATGAATAATCAAACGATTTATTTAAGTAGCTACAGATTATACCGTAGCCTTACCCACCTTGGTATACTGTTTCACTGCTGGGAAAGGCCTTCCCCAGACGTTGACCTACAGGTATTCTTTTCCAGCGCCACTTTGTTCGAGAATGTTAGTGCAGCGAACTTGCTTTGCTAAACATGAAGGTTGCGCAGATTGATTATCCTGAGGCTTGATTGAGGCTTGGAAGCCAGATTAGTGGAATGGTAGAGTTCACGGTGTCAATGGCACGCGGTATCGAGGGGCGAGGCCCGAGGGCAACGCACCCTGTAGTGGGCAGCGGGCGCGTGCACGGCTCGGAAGCTGTAGGTATTGCTCACGGTACAGCCACAGTATAAATATGGAACAGTACGGAAACTAGGCCTAAATCCGGAGAAAAACTTACTTCGCGACTACTCGTCTTGACGCGACTGTCACGACTGAGCGCACTCCGATGTCCGCTTCGGGGTCTCGTAGATGCGCGCGTTTGTGAGTGTGCCGATTCGACCGTTAGTACGTAGTTTCCGTACTGTTCCATATTTATATTGTGGTACAGCGGTGACCGGCCCTTATCGTGAGGGAAATGTAGGCAATTCCTCACGTTGAATGAACCGTATTAGGAATTATACGAGTGTGACTCACTTGCTGTGTATTACGTCCGACCAGCTGTGGCAAATGTGACAACTGTAGGTACCTACACATGTATTGTAACACTAGGGAACAATTTATTCGCGGTCATCTTGAAGCTAAACTTGGCGTAAACGGGGCGGCCATGTTTGGTTAGCAAAACGATATAAGGAAAAGAGGCGTCAGTTTGCCAATCGATTCTTGCCGTTATGATGAGAATAGGGAAAGCATTCCTATGCGAGCTTGTGTCAAGTCAACATTGGTCTTAAACTCTCCGTAAGGTATAGTAAGTGTAAACCACCCGTATTAAAACGCAGCCCGTCTGTTCCTAACCCAATAAACGCGCCGTCACACACACAAACGCAAACGTTTATTCTACAGTATATTTATGGACAGTATGGTAACTAGGGTGGTTTACGCTTACCGATATCCGGAAAAATAAAAATAAAAACTTTCTTATTATAGATTCGGGTCGAGAATCATTCGTGTAGATACTACCTTGAATTTGACCAGGATGCAAAGCAACAGCCTGTATATCTGTCGCAGTCTTTTGACTGGTCTTTTGACTGATCAAAAATCAATCAAAATCACAGCTTTTTTTTTCAAGTTGGCCAGTTACAGGCACTTTGAACTGTCGAAACAAAGATAACACTGAAATGTAGCTACAGCTACAGTCCCAGTCACGAGGCATAAAAACTGTGAAAGTACTGTAGTTGCCCCTGTTGCCCATTCCCTAGCGTAGATGGAGTATGGAGAAGAACGAACAAGAAACTCCATGGACACTCTTTTAAATCAGCCTAAGGTTACAAAACCTTGGTTACATCATTCATGTTGAGATGTTAGGTACACTATGTGAGAACGATGTAGCAAGATGCGCACGTTAAAAGTGTCCATAGTAAAAACAAAAATGACAATCTACAGGATGTTACAAGACCCTTCACGAAGCCGTCAACCAAGCATTACGTACATCAAACTAAGTAACTTTACGCAAAAATCATTGCTGGGAAATTACTTTTTTTTTTGGGGTGAAAAATCACGTTTTACGATTGAACTCAATGTAACGCCTCAAACATTGTGCTTGAATAGTACGAGTAGTAGTATGGATTGAATATTACGAGGATCATGGACGTGTTTAAAGTAAAAATCTTACATGATAAAAAAGTATTAAAAAAAAACTCGTGAAAAAGTTGGAACTTTGACCCTCAATATCTCCGTAAATAGAATGTTCCCAGGTATGGTCTAGCTAGTAAGTAAGGTAGTTATAAATCGGTTTCATATTACTATCTTCCGGTATATAGGTATATCTCTAGGGATATAACTAGGTATATAACGTAATCTTAATGCGACATATTATACCCTTTTTTTTTTTCGGGTGGGAAATCGTCAAATAATCCCGCTCTGGGCTGAGCAGGAGGGAGTGTCAGACTTTTACTGACTAAAGCCCATCCATGGTCCTTCCTTTGCCCTTTGTGTTCCAGGGCTTCGGTATCTCTTTCGAACAGTCCCGCAACCCTGGCAGGACATATTATCCCCTGGCGTAGGAATCTGTCCCCGGTAGCTAGTCAACATTGTTGCTAAATAGATAAATCATGTTCTCATTAAATTTAATCTCAAGTCTGAAATATACCGAATAAGTTCAATTTTGCGTACGTACATATTGTTTTTTCGAGCGATAACCTCATAATCCTTGTTCCGAACGGTCTAGTTATTTAAAAATATGATTCGATCAACAACGATATTATGTTATCTACACAGCACAGTTATTTAACGTTAACGATCGCTCCAGCAGTGCGGCCGGCGGGCGGCGGATGGTGGTCGCCTCATCGCCTGCTGATGACCTCATCCACACATCTGCACTATTCAACTCGCATAGTTTTTATTTGCCCGTTCCGCGAATTCAGCGCACACTACCTACTGTCCTGCGCTAGCTTTGCACTTTACTGTGACGAGGGCTGCCTCCACGTAAGCAGCTGAACTCTTTTGAAAATTAACGCAGTAAATGGACAAGGGACCATGTTTTTATAAAAAGGGTACATACCTGTTCATAAATAACTTCGATGTATGAACGGTAAGCAAAAGCAGGAAGGCTATTGGAAGATTCGAAGCACTTTTAGCTGGAATAAAACTACATCGGACAACCCTATTTCATAAATCATATTAAGTCGGAGAAACGCTTCGATAAGCAATTTCATAATAGTATGTGTTGTATTACCTTGTACTTATTGTTTATGTAAATTAACTAAAGTGGATACCTAACGCTAGAAGAACTTGATCGCTGCAGCGTATGCACAAAACCAGCCACCACTGAAAGCAAACGGAACATCGTTGCATTTTTTATGACTATTAAGTACGGCGAACTCTATGACAAAAAAAAAATAAGTACTTATCACATTACCCGACTTGATCCGGAACATCGGTGATACGCAGAATGAAACAGTGATATAAGAGCCAGCCTTGTATACATAGACTACACAGACGCTACCCGTCAACCGACCGACGCCTTCCGTATCAGTGTCGGTTACAAATTGATTAGGTGCACAATTGCAGCCGTCTCGCTCGCGTGATGGATGGCAGTGCATGACGTCACGCGTCGCCGGGACCCTGGCTAGCTGGTGGAGTGGCGGCGTAGTCGTGACCCTGCCTAGCAGCACGAATGCCACAATTGAGCCACGGCCCGCTGCCCACTGCACCCTGACACTGTGACGCATTTGCATCTAATTGAGACGATTATGCATTATTACGGTCTACTAATTTAGGTTTTATGCATTTCAATATTCTGGTATGTACCTGCACAAATCGGAGTCATTAAAAAGAGAAAGGAGATTATTATTCTGAAAGTCGTGATTTCTAAGGAGAAATTAGGATTTACAGAATAATTATGTCACGTCCTTACGCGTGCCAGTTTTCCAAGACCCACTTGCTGACGAGCCTGTTCTAATTCAATGACATAGAATCACAGGCTCGCCCCTAAGGAAGGATTGGTTATTTTACTGCTTTAAAGCCGTCATCAGCAACCGCCGGCGTCACCAAGCAATCTATGCATATACTACTACTAACTAGTGACCAGCCCCGGCTTCGCACTATATATATAAACCTTCCTCTTGAATCACTCTATCTATTGCTGAAAACTGCAATAAAATCCGTTGCATAGGTAGTTTAAATTTAGTTTAAATTTTTAAAAGATCTAAGCGTACAAACAGCGGGAGCGACTTTGTTTCATACTATTTGATGATGACAATGTAATTGGCAGTCAGTCGTACTCAATTGTAGCGCATGGTGAATGAGGAGAGCGTTCTGGAACGGGTAGAACGGGTCGGCTGAATCTCAGCAGCTATTTGTTTCCATTGACCCAAATTCACACGTTGCCGTGCCGCCAGCCGCGCGACTAGCGAACGTTAGGGAGTTAGGGATGCAACATGGCATATTGCTTCACCTGACTGAACAATGTGAGGTTATTCGTCACAACTGCAAGAGTTTAGTCGAAATACTAGATAACAAAAGTCTTGAATACTGTGACTAGGACTGATTCTGAGAAACAAATGTTTCGGAGATTCTCATATTTTTGTTTCAATTAAAGAGCAATCTTCAATTAAACTAATGCTAATAATTAATTCAAAACACCATTTTCAGGGTCTTGATTGATCTGTTTTAGCGTGGTTCTAATGAAATTATGGAAGGCTTAAAATCTAGCAAGCTAGAATTGTAGGCCACTCGAGGCTTTATTCCCACTGACATCACTTCAGTAAAGTCCTTGTCAACTTACACCGCGCGAAGCTCGCGAAGCTTCGAACTAGGTATTGCATCAACGAATTTATAAGCTGCTAAGTATGCCATAGAGCACGTGTCTATTACCATAGACATTGATCGAAGCTGGCCCAGGAAAAGGATGAATGGCGTGCTTCTAAGTCGTTTATACAGTCATGATACTGATTTTGATGAGTATAGCAGTCGCGCAGATATTATGTGCACACGTAGCAGAATTTAAGTATGCTTTATAATGTGTCAATGTATGAGTATGTACCTACTTTAAGTAAGTTTAATCTTCTTATTATTCATGTATTTCAGAGAATGAGCAGCTGTTGGTTCTGTGGTATTATGGTGCTAAGTAAGTAAACTGCATTGGCAATAGGTTTTGAAGTTTCTTGCTACTCGTATGAGATAAGTTTAACAAAAGTTTTATAAAACTGATACAGTTTCCTTAATAAATTCATTGTACAAACAGATAAAATTAGGCCATTTGGTCGTTGGATATTAAATATAAATAAAACATTTAATCTATAAAGACCCAATTCGTGTGTTTTATTAACCGTTTTTAATTAAGATTGTGGTGTCATCATTATTTTTGAACCCACATTATCTGCGGCGATAGCCTCCAACCTTGCGTCAAAGTGTGTCGCGCGGGAGGGATCGGGCGCATGCGGCAAGCGGCAATATGGCGGCCGTTTACGACTACGTGGAAACCACTAAAACTGAATTCACAACAACTGATTCCTAAACATACACAATTTACCGACTGACCGAGTTGTGTGATTGATTGAAGAATACGAAGCCAAGGCGTTTGTTTCATCAAGAGGAGGAATGGGGTTTGAGTTATTTGTCTTCTCCATGATAACATGCCATACAAAACTTTGTTGTGATCGGTAGCAAGCGACTAGTAAGACGATAAAAGCTGTTCGAACAATAACATGTTTTCATATCAGGAGTTCGCTTTCATGGCGGGACTTTAGATGAAAATATTCATCCCCAGAAATTTGAAACATGTGCAGTTAATTACTATGAAATAGTAACGGCAGTTTCCTATCGTTTATTACGTAGGATCCTTAAATCGGCAGCTTAACAGAACTATAGTAGATATTTCAGTCTGTCAGCGTGCACCTAATTATACTTTTTATATAATTAAACTTCATGTACTATATCACATACTCACTGTAAGACAAATTTTCGAGAAGAACAAAGAATTAAAGGTACCATTCTACTGCTGCTTCATTGAATACAACAAGGCATTCGACTCAATAGAGCACAGTGTTCAGCAAAGTCTAAAGAACCAAAGAGTCGAACACAAGTGCATTCGAATTTTAAAGAACCTATAGGTACAACACCAACAGTACAGCTAGAATAAAATTAGAAAAAAAGGGGAACTAATCAAAATAAATAGAGGTGTTCATCAGGAGGACACGTTTTCACCTAAATTATTCACAGCTGTATTAGAAGAAATCTTCCAAAAATTAAAATGGGACGAGTATGGACTAAACATAATCGGCGAACAACACTCACACCTAAGATTCGCGGACGACATCATATTATTCGCCACGACAAAAGAGCATTTACAGAGCATGTTAATATACCTGGATAAAGAAAGTCGCAAGGTAGGTCTAACAATGAACACTTCCAAAACTAAAGCCATGACAAACGCTTCAGAAGACACTATCATTAAAAACAACGAGCCAGTTGAGTTTGTAAAAGAGTACACCTACTTAAGCCAACAAATCTCAATTACTGATATAATATCAAAGGAAATAGACCAAAGAATCGGGAAAGCAAGGATATGTTACTGTGGTTTTAATAGACCTCAAAATGCATTATATCAGAGACTGCATCAAAGAAGGAGTCGTGGAAGTCCAATATCAACCTACAGAACATATGGAAGTAATGAAGAACACAGAAACTATATAACACCTGCATACTCCCAGTCTTAACATATGGCGGCCAGACTTGGACTCTCAGTAAAGCGCAATACAGGAAACTGGAAACTTGCCAGACAGCAATGGAAAGAAACATGCTGAATATAAGAAAGTCAGACAGAATAAAGAACAAAACTATCAGAAGACGCACGAAAATTGAAGACGTAACAATGAGGATAAGAAGACTAAAGTGGAAATAGACTGGCCTTATATAATAAGAGGCATTGAAAAGTGGAACAAAAGCAAAGTATTTTGGTACCTAAGACATACGAAAATGAATCGAGGTAGACAGTTTCGAAGGAGGGAAGACGAAATAAAGATCACAGCAGGGAAAACATGGACTAGGAGAACGCAATAAGGGAACGGAGTGGAAAGGAATGGAGGAGGCCTTTGCCAAAGTTGGGCAAACAGACCGGGTTGTCGGTGCCACCGACTCGCCAGAGTCATTAGATTAAGATTAAAACTAAATGTAACAATTCTGTATCTGAATAAAGGCTTAGTACCGCACGCAAAATACGCGCTTAGACGTGGAGTTGCGGACACCAGCCCGCTATACAATACAAAGGCTTAGTATATTATTATTTACTAAACTATACAATAACGATACATAGGCGGACCTCATGCCACAAGCCATTCTCTACCAGTCAACCTTTGGGGTTACCTTTTGGGTTAAATAGTACAGAGAGAGCAGAGAGGTACAGAGCCAGCACATCAAGCTGCTACAATCTGTCAAATTTCTTTAATAGATTCTCAACTTCAAGGTTCAAGGTTGATTGCGAAAATTTGACAGTTGCGGGTAGCTTGATGTGCGGCATCTGTACAACATTGTTAATTTGTTACACACAATTAATTAATATATGCAATTATAATTACTATGGCGAGACTTCTAATTGAGAGCAATTACTTAGTCTGACATAAATAGTGATTATTAGGTACGGTAATAGAGAAGAGAGATCTGAGGGACCTCCTCAGATAGGCAGCCAGACCGGAAGGAAGCAATGTGATCGTATTTAAGAAGGTAAAAAAAGGCAAATGCCATTTTTGAGAAGTCGATCCAATTTATTTAGAAATTCTTGGGATAGATCAGAATAACAAACATCAACATAGTCGATAATGGAAAGCACAACTGACTGGACGAAAGTGATTTTGGTGCCAGATGGGAGGAAATGTTTGAATCTATAGTACTTTGACTTCGTAACAATAACATGATGTACAATTAATGTTATACCCCTAGATGGATACCTACCTACTGATCAAGTGATCATCCGTAAGCTTCCTTTTATCGGAATGACCCGGCCATTTTTATTCAAGTTGGAGTGTAATCCTTTGTTTGACAGGATTGCAAAAATAATAAAACTATATATGTATAAGTGGGTCAGAGCGCGCGCGGCGGTTTCGCGAAGCTTGGACGGAAGCTCGGCAGTGTCCGCTGATAACGTGACCCTCGCCAGATAACAAATTAAAAACAACGATTTTTGTGCCACTACTTGCTCGAATATACTCTTTATTTTAATTAGAAGAGATATTTGATTAACCTCTTCACGAAAACAATTGTAGGTATTTGAATTTTGATTAAGTTTGACTGAGATGGAACTGACTGTTAATGACTTTTAATAAACCAACATTTATTGGATTTGAACCTTTGAAATGCTAGACAATGCAGGTTCTTGTGTCGTTTCTAAACCAAAAGGAATCTCTAACCACGAAATAGTGAAGAACACTAATTATAATTCTACCTAAATGTATATTTATATACTTTTTCCTAGTTTTGTAACTATCCACATAAACATTATTTTATTTTATTTTAAAAGGCGGCTCGTGGACCGTGGCGGTGTACCTACGTTCTTCTTTTTACGGTGAGAAATAATGTGAGAAGCATACCTACAGCAGACAGATATATGTAAGGTACCTTTCAAATAAATAGATAAGTAGTTATAGTAAGTATCTAGAACTTACTAAAATAATCGAAGCGTACTAAAATACTTAAATATGGCTAGTACAGCTAAATCTTCCATTCATTTGTTTGTTGGCACATACAAGTAGTAGGTAGCTGATACACTGTCCTAGAATTAATATGCATACTGATTTAACGCACTTCAGTACTATATCTACAAACTGGGTAGGTAGATACTTATTTCTTAAAACTACTCAAACATTCAAATCAACATCGAAAGTCGTTGGCACAGTGTGCAGCGGAGCGATCGGTTGTAGAACAGTGCTAGGCTACGTACGGGGCACGGGTTCGATTCCGCACCGAACAAGTAACACCTACTACAGAATGATACCTACCTGGATCAATTAATGGATCTTCAACAACACCCTGTACGTTATAAAATTCATGATGCATATAATTATAGACTGGATTATAATATGCAAATGCATATTATGCCTGTTTTTGGAGATAATGCAGATTTTAGCTAAAATTGGCAACGATCGTTTTCAAATGCATATTTCAACGAATGTAAGTAATGTAAGTTGCTTAATATTAAAATGTATAGGTAATTTTTATGCATTCCTACCTCTTACAACAAAGCTGACGAATGTCGAGTAATATCACACTCACGAAATATGCTCGCAGCATGTTGTTGTTTGTCAACATGTGTATGTTTAATATGTTACTGGTGCCAGTATTTTCATTTTCAAGTAGCAGTTCAGCCAAAATATTTTGAAGGAAAATTATTATTAATTATGACCGTTGTTCATATTTAGACAACTTGTACGCAAATAACATTACCTATTATTATTTCTCATTTATTTCTAATTCATGATCCATAGTGTTGTTAGTGACACGAATAAACTATGTTAGTACCATCATATCTCCATTCTAAAACCTAATTCATTTGCCTATGTCCGCTTGCCGCTGCACCAGAACTGCAGCTATGAAGCTGTGCATGCGAGCACAGTGCTTTCGGAATAGATGGACTATTTATAATCTTGCCATCAATACAGCATTCGATAGCAGTGCTGCCGAGCTCCCCGATCAATTGATTGACGTATAGACTGAAGAGCGCTGCTATGAGTAATAAGAGATCAGTATTTTGTTGATGAATGGCAATTCATTTTCATATTTGAATAGCATTCCTGGTATTGTGAGTGTCATTATGAGTGTATTTCACAATTACCACGCAGGTCGATTAAATTTCCTAGGTCACCTAATGCATCGACAGAAGAACTATTAGGTTTGTGATCGAAAACAGCTAACCGATTAGCCAGATCAACGGTAGGCTGCAACTGTTACACAAGAGTTTTCATAAGTAGGTAAACCTTACTATTGGCTGGTTGGTAGGTACAGTCAGCCTCAAAAACATGCACAATAATATGGATCACAAATTGTAGACAATCAAATGAAATGTCGATGTTTCCACCTTTTTGAGGCTGCCTGTAGGAAATCTTAGTTTTGAATGAAATGAAAATCAGTGTCGAAGTTTAATCTAACAGGTGTGAGGTATCTGTACCTGTGTACCCACAGTGCCGTCAGTTTGACTTCACAGCTTATGTTCAACTCACCATAATAACTATACAGGGTGTAACAAGACCCTTAACGAAGCCGTCAACCAAGCATTATGTACATCAAACTAAGTAACTTTACGCAAACATTATTGCTGGGAAACGACTTTTTTTTGTGGGGAAAAGTCACGTTTTACGGTAGGACTGAATGTAACGCACTCAAAACATAGTGTTGATGGATGGTTTGAGTAGTACGGGGGTCATGGAGGTGTTTACAGCAATCTTACGTTAAAAACATGTAGGTGTTTACAAAAACTAATGAAAAAGTTTGAACTTTGACCCCAATATCTCCGTAACTAGAAGGTTCCCAGGTATGGTCTAAAACAAAAAAATTATCGTAATGATGGCGAGAACAAGAACCTTTCGGCTTCGTACACCCTTTATTTCGGAGAATAGGTTAGCAAGTACCTAATACTTATACGGGATGAAAAATAAAGTCTTTCCGATAATTCCCGGCACAAAGTGTGCCTATAGGGCCCACGTGAATACCTGTGCCTGCGATAAGTATCCAGAAAACCGAAAAAAAGTAGCCCTGTCAAGCACAATAAACCAGTTTGCGGTTCGCAAAAACCTCCAAAATTAATAGTATCCTCTAACCCCCGCCGGGGTCTCAGGGGAAACATGATTTCAGAAATATTGAAGATAATTCTGACATGACTACAGCGCGACATAGCCACACCGCGTTTATGAAAATGCAGTGAGAGCTTTTTAAAACTAAACTTAAAAGAACTTACTACATTTTCATGATATTCTACTTTTTTTTATTTCACCTCCTCCTGCAAAACGTGTAGGGAACAGAATGACATGGTTAATACGTGTCACTGGCGTATTGATAAACTGGCGTATAAATAATATAAAGCTAATAAATAATGTGTGTCCAACTCACCGTGTGTGTTTGTCTTGTTGTTGCCTGCAAGCGTCCTCCGCGGGGTGAGAGCGAGCAGCCGACTGGCGCGGCGTGGCTGCGCCGGCGCGGCGCATCCCGGGCGCCCGCGCCTCCACACGTGCGAGCTAGCGCCAGAAGACCAACTCCACACAAAACGAGATGAACCCGCCATTATGATAGTTAAGACAGCGGGCGGCGCAACCTCACAGAGCCTTCCGTATTCATATTAAGTATTGTCATCAATTGTTCTTACTGATTGAAACAGCTTAGGTAGGCTGCAACTTGCAATTGACATTTTTTCATCATACTAGTACAATCCCGATTTAGTAGGAACCTGATAATTGATCTGTCTTTGTGAATTTAGTGCTTCAGGCTTCAGGAATCAAGCAATGATATTTTGAACATTCACTTGACGTTTGCCAGCGTAGAAGATTGCTCGATTCCTCAGTTTTCTGCCGCAACCAGCAGCATAGCCGGTTCTTCCATAGCTTAGTAGGGCGAACAGCGCCGCATTTAGTGTTAAATAGTTCGCATCTTCAAATTTATTTAGTATTCCAAAAATGAAAAAGGAAAGCCGCATAGAACTGGTGGTCAGAGTGTCGGCTCGTTCCATCCTAAAACTAATCTCGAACCGATCGCCTAGTAATCTATACAAATAAAAACAAAACCGACTTCCAAGAAAACACTAAAAAGGTTTAAAATAACTTGACTTTCGGAAGTCGGTGTCTTTGTTTGCATCTTTTTTTGCCACCGACTTCCGAAAGTCAATTTATTTTAGACTTTTTTAGTCTTATTTTGGAAGTCGGTTTTGTTTTCGCAGAAAGTTTTTTTATTTTACCCTATTTTTTTATTTTGCAAATTGGTTTAAAAAAAATTATATATATACATAATATATAACAAACACTAAAAAAAGAAAAAAATACAACCGCATTGAGAACCTCCTCCTTTTTGAACATAAATCGGTTAAAAATCCGATTCAAATAAGAAAGACGTGTAGTATTTTTCTAATAATTTCATGCGGACGAAGGGCCTCATGTTACACCATGTTTAGCAAAGAACAACTTGACGGTCTCGGGCAACAGCTAGTATTTCCAACAATACGGTTTAGTGAAGGGAACGATCTATTCGTGAAGAGCGGTTTCTGTTCTTTGCCTGATGGGTGTTCATATGGTTCATGTACTTATTGTCCGTAAAATGTTTTGGGAAAAATATCCAAGAGGCAGATTATCCCCAACATTATGAGCTTTCAGCAAACTGATGGTACTGATACCAACCGAGACAGCTTACAATGTTGCGTGGCATTCTGGTTAGCTAGCCACGTTAGGTACGCCGTGCCATATCACACGATGCGTTGGGCCGCCGTGCGGCGTCGCACCGGATGCGTGCCGCGCTTGTGACCTGCGTGACGAGGCGAGGAGGTGTGATGCGCTGCGGCGCCGTAGTGCATCGTGCCACCACCGCAGTATTGTACAAAGACTACTATTATATCGAACGCCACACCGCGGTAAACAGCGTTCTACCCTATAGCTCAAATTAATTGGGGTGCGGTGCCGCGTGGCCTCGCGATCGAATGGTGTAATAATACTGTGTGTTAATAATACTGTGTGTATAATGGAATATTGAGAGCCATCTATGAAGCTAATTATTTCTTTGTATATGGCTGTCAATATTCCTGCTAACAATTTTAATTAAGGTGGATGCGCAAGGGAAATTTAAATTTTCTTACGTTTATTGCAATTTGCAGGTCAGTGTCAGGTTGTATGTTGATGAAAATATGAATCGCGCCAGTAACAAGTATGGAGTTATAGAATTATAATCATTCAAATCATCAATATAGCTCTACAAGTTCATATAATCACATTCAATAGCTATTTCATGAAAAAGTCACTCTTTGAGATTACTTATATGAACTTGGAGGGTTGTATTGATGATTTAAATGATTATAATTCTGTAACTCCATACGTGTTATTGGCGCGATTCATATTTTTATCAACATACAACCTGACCCTGACCTGCTAATTGCAATAAACTTAAGAAATTTTAAATTTCACGGGCTAGCCTTGCACATCCACCTTAATATCTTTATTTTATTTCTTAATCATTTTGAATCTAATTGTAATTACTAAATTTTAATGAATAATAATAATGCAATAATGTAATCTAACTTAATTTTTTTTTACTTAATCCCAGTGTTACCGCAGCAAAATCTTAAATAACTTAAAAACACACACACACATTGCTATTTACAAACATTTACACGCAACAAAAGCTATCTTCATGTATTTGGTTCCAGGCTGAAACGTATTTTGAAAAACTATTTTGTCAGGGTAACGTTACTCCAGCAACATGTTTTTCTCAAATAACTTTAAAACTAATATTCACACAAGCTTTGCTATTATTAAACAAATTGCTCCTCATCATGACACACAAAATTATTTGTTATTCTCAAACAACTCTCCTAGGCACTTTTGCCAGTTGCCAGGGTAACGAACACGCTGGAAGCTTATTCCTATAAGCTGCATTGCGTGTGCGCCTGCGAGGATGTACAGTGAGTGATAGCAATTACCTGACCATCTTTGCATAAAAGTTGAGATTTTTTAGAATCCGAATCGATAGAATTTTGTACCTAATTCTTTTATATTTTATTTATTTGAGAAAGTTTATACAGAATGAATTTTCGACGTGGGCATGGATGGCCAAATCCGAAATTATGAGAAATAGCGAAAAATGCTCAAAGGAGTCTTGAGCCCGATTTTGATGAAAACTAAAACTGCACCATTCGATATTTGAAAAATCAATATTCCTTGCCAGGAATCGAACCCATTGATTTTGAAAAAAAACACACACACTGGACACCATTTGATAGCGTCGCAATGGATCAAATTCTGGGAAGTAATGACATAGTTACGGCTGAGCAGGAGAGAGTGTCAGACTTTTACTGACTAAAACCCATCCATGTTCCTTCCTTTGCCCTTTGTGTTCCAGGGCCGCGGTATCTCTTGCGAACAGTCCCGCAACCCTGGCAGGCGTCGGTCCTTTCGGACCCCTTCCTGTTTGCCGAGTCTCTTTGAGGTGCACGTGGAACACGAACGCGCCGTCGACACGGCCTGTCGTCATAAGACGGACGGACGGCGAGCTAGCCCATAGCTCACCGTCAACAGGCCCGCGCCTACGGTGGCCGGGGGCCACCACGTGGCTCCCGACGCCCGGTGCGTCTCCCGCGGCGGCTGGGACGTGAGGTTCTCTCCCTCTCACGTTCCGCCACCTCCTTCGCTAGCATGACTGCTTCGCAGAAGGAGGTGACGGCGTCCCATTCCGTCTCGCTCCGGACCATGGATTGAACCAAGGCCGGACGCGAGAGGTCGCTGCCGCCGATCGCCGCTACGAGGACACGGCGGTGCTCCGCCCACGCGGGGCAGATCTCCACCGTGTCTTCCGGTCGATCCTCACAATGGTAGCACCCGGGCGTTTCCTCCCGCCCTATTCGGTGCAGGAACCTCCCGAAACAACCGTGTCCGGTGAGGACCTGCGTCAGGCGGAAGGTGAGGGCGCGGTGGCGCCTCTCTAGCCACTCCTCAAAGAGGGGACTTATCGCCACTATTGTGGCGTGCCCTCACGTTAGCACCCTGCACTCGTGTTTCGTCGCTACTTAAGTACATACGTATCACAGTTGTAGGTTTGATCATCAAAATAATACCAAAATTATCGGGGATTGCGTACAAAAACGTTAATAAGGCATGTGCGATAAAACACTAATGTGTGTGTTAATTTCTACGATATCATTTGCCTAACTGAGACTTAGCTTATTGAGGGTATTAACTTATTAGTTTAACACCCCCCTCCCCCCAATCTGAGTTTTTTTATTCGGGGTCCCGTCCCAACCAAATTCCCTGGCTACGGCTGGGAACGCTTCGTGTACGTTAGCCTAGCAGGAAAGTGTCTCCTAGAGTGATATGAGTGGGACGAATAATTAGTGTATGATCTGCTGTGCGGCACCACATAAAAAATTGGTACGCTTTGTCGTTTTCAAATAAACGGAAAAAACGATTCCTGCTAGGGTAACGCTCTTCCAGCAGGAAAATTCTAAACGAATGATCGGAGAGCGAAATATTGTGCATGGCTGGAGAGCTTATGTTTGTGTAAAGAAGTGCACCAAAAATATATGTTGTGCGTCTTCACGTTTCCGAGATATTGCGTTTCCTGCTAGGGTAACGTTTTGCAGAATCGTGTACCTCTAAAACCATTTTATGTGCGACTGTAGAGTAAACATACACGAGTAGCTCTATATTAGTGCGTAATACACACAGAATAAGAAATAAGGTGCGCGCCTTCAACGGTTGGGTCATGCCGGTTTTGATGTACTACTTTCGGCATACTGAAATGGAGTCAAACAGAACTAGACGCCCTGGATAGGAAGGTCCGTACATTGTTGACGGCATATCGAATGCATCACCCACGTTCTTCGGTTATGAGACTGTATATCCCGCGGAAGTGTGGGGGCGAGGCTTTTTAAACGCTAAGACTCTCCACAATCGCGAGATATGCAGTCTCAGGGAATATTTCCTAGAAGCCGACGTGGGGATGCATCGAGATGTGGTCGCGGTGGACAAGGGCCTCACCCCGCTCTCCTTTGCTAAAGAGAACTGGCGCAAACCTGTAGTGCTTGACACTAACGACCGCAGGGAGGTATGGCAGAGTAAGGAACTTCACGGACGCTTATTCCGGACCCTGCACGGGCCCGATGTACACCTGTCAGCGTCCTTAGCCTGGCTAAGTTCCGGGGACCTCTTCGGAGAAACCGGAGGTTTTGTCTGTGCAATTATGGATGAAGTTATGATGACGAATAACTAGATTTATTGTGAAGGACGGCACGGTTGACATATGTCGGGCATGCCACCGCCCAGGTGAATTAATCCGTCACATTATCTCCGGGTGTTCTCGTTTGGTACTTGCATAGACACAACCTTGTAGCCAGGATTATCCACCAGCAACTTGCTCTAAAATAGACTTGTGGAATCGGAAGTGCCGTACTATAGGTATGTGCCCGACCCAGTTCTCGAAAATGGCAATATCACATTGTACTGGGATCAATCCATTATCACTGACAGGACTATTTTAGCCAATAAGCCTGATATAGTGGTGGTGGATCGATCAGAGCGGCGCGCAATGATTGTTGACATAACGGTCCCGCATGATGAGAACCTCGTGAAAGCCGAGAAAGATAAGCAAATAAAATATCTTGACTTGGCTCGCGAGGTTGTTGACATGTGGGATGTGGACTCAGCGATCATTGTGCCGATAGTCGTATCAGCCCATGGCTTAATTGCTAAGAGCCTCGATGAATACCTGAGGAGGCTCTCGTTAGGCAGCTGGATCAAGAGCTTGATACAGAAAGCAGTACTCCTGGACACGGCTCGTATTGTTAGGAGGTTTCTCTTTCTGGAGCCCTGACCACCGGTAGCTTGGACCCTGTTCCCGATACCGGCGGGCAACAATTTTTTATATTTTTATATTGTTTTTTTATAAGAAATATTTAAAAATGTAAATAATTTGTATGTATATGAATAAAGGAAAATAATAATCATTTTATTATCAGGCTACTAAGGCCCATAGATAAAATACACAAAAATAATCTTAGAATAATATACTAATACATATTAAAAACCTTAAAACTATGCCTATACACGTAACGTTATGTGGTGCACACACACAGCAGATCATACACTAGTTATTCGTCCCACTCATATCACTCTAGGAGACTCCTGCTAGGGTAACGTACACCTACACGAAGGCTTCTGCCAGTGTTCCTAAATAAAAAAATATACTTGTAAAAACTTCTTTGAAGTTCACTAAAATCTGTTCAATCTTTTCTTAATTCTCTCAGATTGCTTCTTACTTTCTCTTGCCTGTCTACCGTTTCTTGTGCTTCCCATGTCAGTGAAAACTTTTAATTGGCCTTATTTCACTAACCTGTCAACTATCTTTAAGTTTTCATACGAAATAAAATAATATATTACAATCTGTTCAGCAGTCCGGGTTTCAAATGCTGCTCACTTGTGTAAATAGATATTATATTTTCAGTCACGCTTATTCTAATTGTTAAACAAAGGGTGGGATTTGGAATCGGATGAAATGGATAGTGTAGGGGGTTTTGAAATAAAAGTCTCTGCGTGTTACAAAAAGTACATCTCTATTAGAGGGCAGCGCGTGGCGGCGCGGGCACGTGACGCGCACTTTGCGGGCACGCTGTGGGCACATGACGTGCACGTGACGCGCATGCTGCGGGTGAGTCGAGTGCGCGCGCCGCCTGCTCGCGCGCGAGATACATTAGTTTACTGAACAACACTGTTCCGCACAAACTTAAGACCCCATCTATAACTCATGAGTGGGCTGATGGACGCACCGCACACTCAATCAACCGAACATACGCAGCGCAGGAACAGGCCTTTCACGTTATATTACCTCTGAACACTCACTGTGATGTCGACAGACTCGACAGTGACAGCAATACAACACCAACATTATAACAAACGAATATAAAAAATCACTTTAATTTGACCGCGATGCCAAATCGGAGCTAATATAAATGTGAAGGACTGTAGTAGACTCGTGTGTGTGTTCGACTTTCTAGAATTATTACAGTTGTACGTGCTCACTTGCATATTTCAAGATTCGTGACTAATAAAAACCCGCCATGAAGTAGCGAGTCGACAGTAAGTGGAATTCAAAATTGTGCATCCCTGAAATATGCAAAAGAGGAACGATTTGTAGCAGTAGAACATTTAGAGTAACTTCGCTTTGAGCGGTGCTATGCGAATGAAGCCAAGTGTAGATGTGCGTCAGAATCGCGGATGTACTTTTCAGATTATGTCCATTTCAACCGCGCGGCCACTTGCCGTAGTCATCGCCTATGATTACACAGAAACTCATTAATGCAGATAGGTGAATAATGCATCAAAAGAAAGGTCTTAATTTGTAGTATTTGTTGCAAAACTAAAAAACGTCAAAACGTAAATAACCAAAAAGTTATGCTATATTTAGTTTCCAGTTTATGGGTAAAATCGACTCTAACAAATTATTTAATCTATTTTCTAGTAATTTTCTTGTTTATTCGTTGCAACAAATTAGCAACTAATTGTCCGAACATAAAATATAAGCCTCTATTAATTTGATATTTATGGTGAACCTACCTACTCATAACCTGTACTGAATAAAGCATAACTTTTTGGTTATTTACGTTTTGACGTTTTTTAGTTTTGCAACAAATTAAGACCTTTCTTTTGATGCATTATTCACCTATCTGCATTAATTAGTTTCTGTGTAATCATAGGCGATGACTACGGCAAGTGGTGGTTCTAGCGACCAACTATTTTTGATCACAGCGTCTTAGTTTTTTTTGCAACAAATTCAGGAAAAGAGGTGTGTATAGTAATAAATTACCAGTAATTCCTGGCAAAGTTTCATCAAATTTTATGAGTTGGCCGTGCGGTTTAAATGGACAATTCAGATTTGCCTAAATTTATTGCAGTTATTTGGTACCTTCTGTGTACCTTTACGTACCTCTCCTGAAAATCTGTGTACCTACACCCGTACAATGATATAAAAAAAACCCATAACCAATATAATATGTAGCTAAGTGCACTGGTTAAGTAGATTTGGTACCTCTTGTCTACCTGCAGAAACACGTATTTAATAAACAAAATACTGTAAGGTTGCTGCGAAAAGTAAAAAAAAAACAATTTTCTTTCTTTGACGTAGTTACTATTTTTACTACTACCAGGAATCCCGAATCCAGAGCCTCCACATAACATTTGGTCACTATTGTGTGAACATACCGGGAATCGAAGCTCTTTATGTAAGATTGCAGAATCTGTCATGTATGGATTAAAATCATGTCTGTAATAACAGCAGTACACCCGCGGTTCTGACATCAGGACGGCGGGTGTACCTAATTTTTAAAATATCATTGTACGGGTGTATGTACGCAGAAGGTACCAAATAACTACAATTTTAGGCAAATCTGAAAAGTACACCCGCTATTCTGACATACATTAGGATAGAGGCACTACAGGACCAAATTAAATAAAATTAGCTATGAAAACTCCCCAGACCAAAAAAAAAAAATATTTTAACGATTATTTGGGGGTCAACGACCGTAGTTGGTATAGCTACGATACCCACACGTGTCTAGTTTCGCTAACTAATGTCTGACCCTGTATATTAGATTCGGTGTGCGGTGCGCCTGAACTAGCGCCGTGATGCGCCCCTGTACGTCTTGTCATGGTAATATTGGTTGACAATGACGCACGATCTATTCAAACAATAGCTTTTACTGCTCACGTAGAGTTAGGGGTCTGAATTTTGTTTACAGGATTGGTTTTATTTTACTTGCAAACGCTGTAACGTGATGGTAAACGATACGTGGTTCGCGTAGTAAGATGTAAGAGCTACGTTTACAAGTAACCGTGTAGTATAAGAGAGGAGCGGGCCTGCCCACTCGCGGACCGACATCGGCGTGCAGCTGGCGGCTCGCTCTAGTAGTAGTAGTGCGGCCGTGCGAGCGCTCGCGGATGCCAGGACTACTGTCCTTTCATTGTTACTTTACCCCTGATATTGTAGTAGTGACCTTTGTTCTCGTTGACATAAGGTTTATGTCAGAGGTAGAATAACTATGTGCGAACACGGCATGTCAGCGACGACGTCTTGCTATAGATTAGCGCGGTGAACGAACAATGATATCCCAACACTACCTACTGGTATATACGAAGATATCTGTACTACGAGCGCTGCAGACCCGGGGCCGACTGTCCGAGGTCCGGCCGCTTGGCGACAGTGACTATGAATTTAACTTTCAAAGTAAAAGGAAGACGATCCGTGATCCGTGGTCGCGTGATCGTGATCCGACACTGTGTACACGTGTCATGAGTATTTTAACAGTCCATTATAAATATTTCATGTTAGAAAGAACCACAAGAGTGGGAAATATTTAGTACAGGTTGTAGTGTGAGGCTTGCAATAGTCGCAGCTGACACTTGACCAGTGCACAGCTGTGCCGGTGTGGCGGAGTAGTGTGCACCGCTCGACCGACACCATCTCACACGTCAGTACAGTACATTCAGTCGCAGCCCCAGCGCGTCGCACGTGATGTCGGCCAGCTGCTAGTCACGGCAAGCGAGCGGACGGCGCGGGAACTACGCAATGGCCGTCCTTCTACAGCGTAACAACACTCCAATATTATTTACAATAAATAAGTACACGAAATTTTGCACAGCACGTGGCAACACCACATACTTCACAACTCATTACAAAAACAATGTACTTACGACATATTAGTAGTACTGTTAAAAAAAATCGATGAAAAACTAAATAAAAATACAGTTACTGCAATTTTTTTTAGTTTTCTTTTTTAACTAATATTAATAATATTAGAATATAATACAGTTTCAAATCGTTATCGATGTCGGCACGCAGCGGTGCCGCGGTGTAGGCAGTCGTCAGACTCGGTCAGACTCGGTCAGACCCGGTCAGACCCGGTCAGAGCGGCGCGAGCTGTGCCGACGGACGCTACTGCGCCCCGCATCCGTCACATAATTACTTCAATACAGACCTAAGTAAATGCGTAAGAACATCTGCATCAACATCGTCTTAGCGAATCGACACAATAACATACATTTTATTTTTAAATACAAAATACGTTATTTATAGTTCTGGAAAGATTTTTGGAGCTAGTCTAGAATTTATTATTCCGTCTCGTCGGCGACGCGGCGGGCGCCGGCGCATCCCGCCTAACATATAACCTAACAACTATTTACACTCATATGTAGTTTTTTTTTCTATTTTATCGTTTCGTGTGTCGTCCGGCGCGTGCCGGAACGCGCCTACTCACTAGAATATTAAACGAACCGCGCCAGCTACACCGCGCCCTGCACTGCTGGAGTGCAGCGTGCACTGCAGGAGTGCAGCGTGCACTGCAGGAGTGCAGCGTGCACTGCAGGAGTGCAGCGTGCACTGCAGGAGTGCAGCGTGTAGTGCGCGCGGGCGCGGGCGGCGCCTGCGCGAACAATAAATAGCTAGGAGTGGTGTGCAGCACACTACAGGACAGCGCCTGCGTGAGCGCGCACGGCACGCCCGCGCGCCTGTCGCTAACTTAAATTCATATTTTAATATCGAATTAAAAACGAAACACATTAAAGAAGCTTAGCGTATCTTACATAGGTGAAGACGAACGAGACGGTCGGCGAGCGAGCGGCCGGACGACGCTCGCCCGCCCACTCGCCGCTCGACGATCTGTGCGAGGATTAGCAAAATTTCGTCACATCAAAGCGAAGATCCCACTAGCCAAGGACTAGCTAAGTAGGCTGTGAAATCACAGAATGTAAAATATCGGCGTCGTCACCGAAGAAGCGCTCGCGTCGCGCCCGAGCCGAGCATCCGCACGCAGGCGGACCCGACCCACTCGCACGCGGTGCTGGTGGGCCCACCCACTGGCGGGCCCACTCGCACGCGGTGCTGGCGGGCCCACTCGCGCGCAGCGCTCGCCAGCAACGATTGCTCGCGGACGCGAACCAAATAAAATGTACAAAAAAAATACGTGTCAGGCACGTAAGAGCTCCACACTCGGGGCCAAATTATTAATTTACTATCTAGCTACTTAAACCGCGTACTCGCTCGGGCAGGCTCGGGCGCGCTCGTGGCGGCGACCTAGCGGCGGTGCGGCGTGCGGCGGTGCGGCGACCTAGCGGCGGTAGGGCTGGCGCGGCGCGAAGGCGGCGCGGTGCGAGGAGAGCGGGCGGCGGCGCGGGGGCTCGCGGCCGCGCGTCTTCTTCTCCTCCACGTTGAGCTTCACGCCGTCCGCGCTGTCGGCCGGGAAGTACAGCGGCTGCAACACGCATGCCGCAACACTTATACTACAGTCCTCAACAAGATAATTCCAAATAATTACTTTTTTATTTCTATCTTTTCAGTTTAATAATTAAGAAGAAGTTAGTTTAATAATATGAAAGATTTCAAAGACAATTTAAATTCTTGATTTTTTCACTTTTAGATGATTTGTAATTTCGAATAACCAACTTTAGATCGTCATAAAATATCATAATGAGCATTCGAAATGAAAAATATTATGAGAAACCTAATTTATTGTTATATTTCACAATCTGGTTGTCGCCGTATTACATTCTGATTACTGTCATGTCTTTGGCGACACTCGCAAGATTAAGACAAATCGACTGACGTAAGAATCAATAAAATAGACCCACGCGTTTGGTCTCTAGAGCGCCACTAAGGAACAAACATTATGTATTTTACATCCCTGGAAATATGGATCAAATCGAATGGGGGTAATTTCCAATCATTTTAACCCTGAGATTGTTGGTGCAGTTTTTATGAGCAATTTTAGTTTCTTTTTACAATCGTTTTGCATAGTGCAGAAAGAAAAAAAAAACATTTAGGGCCTTTCCTGTTGTAATTTTTATTACGCAGCTTAGAAAACATGTCATGTGATCAGAAACACATTAGTACTAAGGCTTCGGTCTCGCAAAATTTTTGCCCAATTTACGAGTGATTTTCATGGAAAAAAGTTACACTAACGAAAGTTAACCACGTATTAGAAAAAAATCCCAAGTCAGAGATTCTTCGGAGGTATGAATCACTGGGATATATTCTTCTGAGTTTAAAAGTTAGAGAATTTTATTAACAAGCGGTTCGTATTTTTTCAATTTACCAAGGTTCACATTTTCATTTGTTTCAGCTCAACTAACAATTTCTTTTCCGTCCCTAGACATTGGTTGGCACCTGAACACTACTGTGATGTGGTTTAGGTCTCACTAAAAAATCGGTTATCTTTCTGTTTTCTCGTGAGTCATGTTATTAGGCCTAACTACTTCCAGGGACACCCAGTATAGGCTGATAAAAATATCACCCTCCACGATCGGGTAAAACCACCGGACGAGGCAGGCTTGCGTCCTAAGGGTGTCAAACCTGTGCACGCGTAGGCCTGCGAGGTCTCGTAGGTGATGAAGCCGTAGTCGGGGGCCGGCTCGCTGTGCACGCGCAGCTCGGCCACGGGCCCGAAGTAACACAGTGGAACGTCAGTAGAGTGAGTGGCACTAACCGCAGCGTTGAGACAGTCGTGCGCGGCCTGCGAGGTCTCGTAGGTGATGAAGCCGTAGTTGGGGTGGCGGGGCGCGCCGGGCGCGGCCGGCTTGCTGTGCACGCGCAGCTCGGCGACGGGCCCGAAGCGCCCGAACAGCGCGCGCAGCTCGTCCTCCGTGGCGCTGTGCGGCAGGTTGCCCAGGAACAGCTGCTGCGCGTCCGAGTAGCGCCGCCCGCCCTCCGCTGCGGACACAGAGCGATGGCCTGAGACTCTAATACAGATTTCAGACACCTGTGTTCAAGTCAAATATTTATAACTAAATAAAGAAAGAAACCATAGCAATACTTTAGACCACAGCGACAAGTATGCAGAACATATTGTAGTGCAAGTGTGTGAATAAACACAACACAGGTATTCTCATAATCATATTGGATGGTAATCCGTCGGACAGACATGAACAGGCGGATCAGACGCAGGAGCAACGGCGAGCGCGTCGTACGCACCGAGCCACGTGGTGTTCGCTAACTCCTAAATTCTAATAATTCGAGCCCAGAACCCTACGCTCAGCAGTCGTGCTTGAGACCACGAAAACTACAGAGTGGTTAAACCATAAATGAAAGTAACTGTACCAAAATGTACCCACCCACATCAACATTCTCCCATTTTCCGAAGTAATTATAATAATTTTGGAAAGAAAACGCTAATTCATTTGAAAGGAGGTGTTTTTTCCCCCATACAATTGTGGCCAAACAATGTACCTTAACAATAAAGGTACGAATTTATAGGAAAAAAATCGCAGATTCTGAAAAAAAATATATTGGATTTATTAATGCATTTGTACCACCTGAAATTGTCGATCAAAGATGCTGAAACTTGCAACCCAAGAATTTTAATCTGGCAATCTCGTAATTCATTTCTCCGATGATGCGTTTCGTTACTTCATTTAAACACGTATGAAAAACTAAAAATATACTATTTTGAATTTAGTTTTGTATTAAAGATAGGTTAATTTTCCCGGCACTTTTTCTTGTGAAACATTATAGGATCAAGAATTTAAAAAATACATTTATTTCACATTTCAGATTATTTTTTGCGTTTGGTTAGCTACTGGCCAAAAGACAGTGCTCCAGGGCCGATAATTTACTATCTTATTCCTTTTGTTGTTGTTGGTGACAATATTGTCATTCAGATTATTTTAGCCCTTGTCAGACGATCGATCGATCGACCGATCTCGAAAGAGTTTAATATTTTGACAGATGGAATAGTTTGACAGCCACCAGCGCTGTTAAGAACGTTTCTTTGAACGCAGATATGATTCGAGGTAGTGTTTTTTCATATTCTTTTATTTTTTAATCTATCGAATATTGAAGGATTTAAAATACTGCTAATAACACAATGTATTGGAAAGAATTTAAATAGTAATTTGTACCTCGGTACATGTTTGGGCCGAAAAAAAAACACCTCCTTTGTTCTAAGTATTTTTGGATGTTTATTCAGTATATGAGACAGATTTTACTGAATAATAGCTTATTTATCATAATATTTACATTATTGGATTCAATATGTCAAATATTTGACTAAATCAATAAGAGACTATGGGTCAGCTCATTGAGATGTAGTGTGTAAGCATGTATGTGTGTTATTTAAAGTGCTTTTTGAGCAATACTGTTTCATAATAAATTGTAAGTATTTTTCACACACATTAAACCGGACCATGAAACCAAACAGACGTATCATTTCAACTCTTCCAACCTACCGACCTGATCACACTACAAGACAGCACTGCGTCTAAATGGGGTATCGCGGTTACCTGGCGGCGGCATGGCGTGCTGCGCGTGCGGGGCGTGCGGGGCGTGGGGCGCGTGCGGGGCGTGGGGCGGGCCCGCGGGCGGCGCGCGCGGGGGCCGCGGCCGGGCCTCGTGCGGCGCGGGGCCCGGCGCCGGGGCCGCGGGGGCCGCGCCGGCGGGCGGCGAGGTCCGCGCGCCTGCGCACGCGCCGCCCGACCCCGACTTCAGCAGGTTAGCGTACGTCTTGGGCTCGGGGGCCGCCGCTGTATCACACCATGTATATTATTGCAGTACACAGACCGAACTTACTATTAAGAAGAATACGTTGGAGTATGAAAATCCCTATTTTACCCTAAAACATTGTTATATTAAGTTAACATTTAAGAAGCCTGTCTAAATAAGAGAGACCTTTTACAAACTGTTTTACTTCTAAGTTAGTATCTTTAAAGCTAACAATCTTTATAAATTATGCCAGAACCTGTTGAGGCATTCTAACTAATAATATATTATAAATATGAAAGGGAGTTTGTATTGACGACAACAACGCCATTTACCAGCGCCAAATAGAAGCAATGTGATGACGTCGCGGCTGTGTGGAGCGAACGAGCCGATTCGATACTAGCGGCACGCGCGACACTTCACTGTAAGTTAGTTTGTTTGTCACACCTTAAAGGTTAAACGAACTTCGATGAAATTCGCCATAAGGATGGCCTGTCAGAACAAAGGATTTTTGTCCCTGTTGGACGTTCCCGTGAGCGAAGCTGCGAGAAAACGTAGGTGTATAGTAATGTGGGAACTGACGTGGGTGTGGCGGCGGAGTGGGCTCGCGCTCGGGCTCAGGCGCCGGCTCGGGCTCGGGTGGGGCGGCCGCGGGCACCTCGGGCGAGGCGGGGCCCAGCGGCCCCTGCGGCCCCGGGGGCCCGCCCGGGCCCGCGGGCCCCGCCGCCGCCAGGACGGGCGCCGGGGGCGACGCCGACACCGCAGGTTCCGGCTCAGCCTCGCTCAAGCTGTGAGCTGTAATCACGCGTTAATAACATATTTTCATAACAACATGTTCAGCTTCATTTAAATTTCCGAACTGTCAAACTGTCTGTGTGGTATACTCATACATATTATCGGCCCCGATATTAATATCGTTGTGACTGCGTCGAAGGGTAAATAAAGGCCTCTTCTCAACTTAAAATTGGACTTCTGCTATTTTTGTACTAAAGTGAAAATAGCTCTTCACCAGAGCGGCTATGTTCGAGACCCCCATGTAACATTAGCATAAACCGTTGAACAGGTATTTGTATAACCGGTTACATGTTTGCGCTGAGTTGTCGCGCCGCTGAGTGACACTTGTCCGTCCTGTGATTGAAAGCACCTTTACGTTTTGATTGAAGGGCATACAAGTATTATTCAAAACGTTAAGCAAAGGAACCCACTTTGTGTAATATAACGTGCACTTGATAGTCGCGACGGGATGTGTCTGTAAAAAGGGCGATAAGCCTCGCCTTCACCTCAGAACATAAAATTGCCACATGACTCACTACACTCTTATCCCTCTGTCTCGGAAGGCAATGCTACTGCGACGTTCATACACACTGGTGCGCGATCTACAGATGGCCATTCGCCACCAGACGATATCCCAAATCGTCTGTTTGGCATCCCATAACATAAGAAAAACTAAGAAGTAACCTTGCAGCGCGGCCACCAGGTGCCTGGTGGAGTCGTCGATGGGTGCGAGCGGCGGGTGGCCGTTGAGGTGCGGCGGCGCGGGCGGCGCGGGGAAGGCGGCGGCGGGGAAGGCGGGCGCGGGCGGCGGCGCGGGGAAGTAGCCGCCCGCGCCCCCCGCCGCCTCCTCCTCCTCGCCCTCCGAGCGCCCCGAGCCTTCGCCCTCCTCGTCGGAGAACACGACGTCCTGCGACACGTTACGATACTTTATTAACACATTTTTACCAATGACACCGATAATGTGTAAAATCAATTTCATAGCTCATGATAAGAAGGTCATTTACGATCGAGAACAACTGCCTGATGTTCTTCTTCTTTGTGTCGCTGGCACGGTTTGTATTTTGTTTTTATTGGGCCAAGACTTTGCCACTTGTACGGTGCCGTCGTCGGTGGCAGCGCAGGTTGTGAGCGCACGTTTTGGGGCATGGAGGGCACGATACCAGAGCAAATAACATTTTAACCTTGGATGGTCGGACACTTGTGACTACTCAGAAATGTATTTAGATAACGTTCGCTAATGACAGTTGGTGGGGTGATACCTGGTAACGGAAGATATCGTTGTGCACGTAGTACTTCTTGGGTGACTGCGCGGCCAGCACGAAGGTCTGCGTGAAGCGCCGCATGGGGGCGCCGCCATTGCTCAGCTCGCCCGTCACCTGCACCACCACGCCATTGCCCAGCGTGGCTTGCGCGTCCACCTACGCGCCATACAAAACCTCATATTCTTAGCGGATATGCACTATGGCGTCGAAAAGCCTCGTTGGTTTAGTGAAATGTTGTTTGGCTTTTCCATCAGAAATGTCTGTCGTAGCAGCCCAGAGCCAGGACTTGTTCTCCGTCGGTGGCAATAGGTTCCCCATAATTACTTGAGACATCACATAATCGGCTAAATGTGGGTGTACTAAGCATGTACACCTCTGCGGAAGCCTTCGGGGATCACAGAGGTGTTGTGAGGGATGAGATGAGAACATGACAGCCGACAGGGTCCAAGTGATAGAGGCAGTACGTTACCTGGCTGATCTTAGCGTGGCAGTCGCGGAAATTGAGTTGCTGAATGCGGTTGTGGATCTGCTTTTGGCCGACCACGGGCAGGGTCTCGCGGTTGGGCGCGTCCAGGCCTCCGTGGACGAACGACGAGTAGTTGTTGTAGAATCTGCAAAAATCACAAATGCTTTATTCATCCAATCACCCATTTCGATTAAGTACACTTAAATGTGTACTAAGTGTGGGATAGTGCTGAGTCAATATCTCAAATGCCTAGACGTTTTCCAAATCAGGTGTATAGGGGTTCTGTTTTAAGCTTTCACGATTTAGAACTAAACTTATACTATTATTCACAGGATTTCTTCTGTGATTATTCGTTATTTTGAGCTCCCGATATTTTCGACGCTGCTGTTGCAAGCGCCATAATAACGGGCAAGGCGTTGGCAAGGTAGCTTTCATTTTTCCTGCAGAGGAATTCTTTAGCTTCAACAAGCCTAAATTACAGTAAAGAAAATTTCACCCTAGGCCAGTGGTTCGCAAACACTTTCAGTTCGCAGCGCACTTACAGGTTTAGTATTGTCTCGACGCCCTAGTCGAAGTAGTGTAGAACGATATACGGCAGATAGGCACAAACATTAAAATAACCATAATTTACATATTATATGAAGTTTAATATTTAAATTGACACACAAGAAATACAATACATTCATTATTTAAGAGGCCGGCGACCGATGCGTTTTTCATACAAACGTAATACCAAAATAACTTGTAAATCAAAAACATTCTTAAGGTACTGTCTCTTTATTCCGATTGGAATACAAAATATCTAGGTTCCCAATGAAATATTTTGAAAGGACAATGATATAAAGACGAGATATGAGGAATTTAAAATTTCTATAGAAAACTTATTTTTCTCATAACTCTTGTTTAAATCAGTGTCCATTCAAAATATTTCATTGGGAACCTAGATATTTTGTATTTCGATCGGAATAAAGAGACAGTACCATAAGAATGTTTTTGATTTACAAGTTATTTTGGTATTACGTTTGTATGAAAAACGCATCGGTCGCCGGCCTCTTAAGACAAATTGGAAATAAAATACAATGGCAACTTAATCAATGTGACGTGTGAACTTAGTGATCTCCACACATTTTTTTAAGGCTTAACACTGGTACTCTAATTTCTTGGTGCACATTGATCTTTGATTTGATCTTAATTACAGCTATTGCTAAAAATCCCGCTTCAAATAAATAAGATGTTGCAAAAGGAATGAGAATTCTTAGAGCTTTTGAACATTCATTAGAACTTTTGGATATTCATTTTGGAGTTATATCCAAAACTCCACCAAATCGGAAGTATCGGAACACGTGAATCTTGTTTTTAGGCTGCTGTTTCAAGAGAGTTCAGAGACTCTCTTCTTCCTATGAATTGTATTCTGGTGGATCTTGTACATGGAAAGGGTCTTGGAACGCGCGCGATTCCAATTAGTTGTTTTGTAGCCGCGTTTACCTACGTTTAGTTTCCGGAGAATTTTTAACAGGAGCGCCTCACGGGCCCCTGTTTACTCTCTACGACGCACCAGGCCGCCGCGGCGGCCCTTGGGGACCCCTGCCCTAGGCAATTCCGATAGGGATTGGGTTACCCAGTAAGAGAACCAGTTTTGAAACAATTGCATGTTAACAACAGTCCATGTCCCTTCTCATGATGGTGCTAAGATGAATATCATCAAGTCAAATTAATTAGAACAGAATTAGAAATCTTGGGTTATTATTTTATTTTATTTATTCGGGAAAATAAACAGTTATACATTAAAATCTAATACTAAGTTATAAATATACAAGAGTTATAATTGTATAACCTACGACATTTTCCACAACATATTAAAAGTTATATCTAACAGTGCGCTATTCTAAGCTGTTAAATCAGACAAGTAGTTAGACATTGTGAATATCATAAACAGGCATGCAAAAATAGCTAAATACGTATTAGGCATATCAGTATAAGAAATCAGCTTAGCAGAGCGTCGCGGACCGCCTCTGTCACTGATAACTGTTTGACAGTCCATGTCTAACATTCAAGGGCCGAGAAAACATAACATATTTATTTGGCACATGCCACCAGTGCACACACCAAAAAAAATCAAATAAAAAACTTAAATCTACAAAATAAAAAACTTAAATTTAAAAAGGAAAAAAAAGCGATAATATTGTGTGTCTCACGGTTGCGCCAAATAGGCCCAGTTCAGCAAACTGCCGAGCCGCTAGTGTCCGACGGGTCCTATTATGTCTTGAGTACGCGTCCAGCTCAGTTGCGAGTGAGTGGCAAGGCAGAGTATTCGACACAGTTGGGAGGTGTCCGCGTTCAGTCAAGTGCACTGTTCCTGCTGTCTGGCCACTGCACTAATACAATGTACGATGGTTACGATTGGTTACCTGTGCAGGTGGGCGGGCGCCTTGTTGAGCAGCGTGTAGTACTGCCGCACGAACTCGCGGCCGACGCTCTGCGGGGACGGGGACGCCTCCATTACCATCGCTGTTGTTCACAGTGCGCCAAAACAGCCCTCTGCTATACACTGCCCTGACAAAATTCAACAAAGCTTTGTTAATCCTACTAATAATATTATAAATGCGTAAGTTTGTGACGATGGATGTATGGATGGATGGATGTTACTCTTTCACGCAAAAACTACTGAGCGGATATGGATGAAATTTTGCACACAGATAGTTTAGAAGCTGGATGTGTTAACGTAGGATACTCGCTATCCCGGCAGGGTAGTGAACGAGCCCATCAGACAATTATCGAACTTCACGAGGGCGAAGCCGCGGGCCTAATGTCATTTTAATGACAAATCTATGTCCATTTCTATAACACAACAACAATTCACAACTACAATTTCTATCGTTATCCAAATTGTCATGGATACTTCAAAATTACAGTGGACATGTAAACTTTTTACTGATTTTGTTTCGTTTATATTACTGTGAAACCAATGAATACTTAGTAGTTTTGATAGTTTGATGGTTAGGTAATTTAGAAAAAAAAATCGTACACATATTTTTGAAATGGTAGAAATTAAGATATTTTAGAATGGACTTGTAAACTTTTCACTGATTTTGTTTCGTTTATATTACTGTGAAACCAATGAATACTTAGTAGTTTTGATAGTTTGATAGTTAGGTAATTTAGAAAAAAATATAGTACACATATTTTTTGAATGGTAGAAATTAAGATATTTTAGAAAATGTGACAATGTTTAAACAGGATGAATATTTTTTTTATTGTTTTACTCCCTTTACACGACGTTAAACTTAATATAAATGTTAAATTTTTTCATATTTTAAATTAATTTCCTTGATTGAAGACATCCAGCACATTGACAGACAGACAGCAGCGTAGTCAATTTTCACAACATTATGTTCTAATTTCAATTTTGTTGACTCTGCGTGGCCAAAGGCCACAGTAAAAGAAAAAAAATAGTAAACAATTGAAATTAGAACTTAAAAGTGAGTTGGCGCCAATAGTGATTTTGTTCGACGGTTCGTTGATTAGTACTATTATGTATTTTATCAAAATTGAAGTATTTCATGTCGTTATTTCCCAGAATTTGATCGTCATTAGCGACACTATCGAATGGAGTAATAATACAGTCTGTTTTTTTTTGAAAACCTACAGGTTCGATTCCTGGCTAGGAATATTGATTTTTCAAAAATCTAATGATGCGGTTTTATTTTTCATTAAAATCGAGCTCGAGACTCCTTTGAGCTTTTTTCGCTATTCCTCATAGTTTCGGATTTGGAAATCCACACCCACTTGAAAAATTCACTCTGTATATTATTGCTTGTAATCATAATATGAATGTTTTTTTTTATTTTTATTTTGCTGTATCTTAGTGAACAAAGTCATTAGAAAACATTTTTTTTTTTAAATAAGCCTTTCTTAATATGATGTGATATCTTTGGATGGATAACTTTTCGGGTTGAAGGAAAAGGTTTTAATTGTGATCATGACCCTGTCTTCATAATGTCCATGACATAATATAACTATTTACTGGACATTCCCTTTCAAGAGATCTCAATTTAAAATCTTTTACTTCTACTACAGAAGCATAATAAGTCTTTTGCATTATGTACATGTAGTTACAAAACGTTTTCTTAATTCTTTTTTCATCCTAGTCTAACGTTTTCAAGGCAAACGGTATCCTCCATAACCATCTTCCTATCTATGCATTATGTGCTTGTAACTGGAGAACCACTCTTCAGATTTACGTTTTTATTGTGCCTTTAAGTTATAGTTTTTTATAGATAGCTGAATAGGTAACCTCCTAAATTATAATATTGGACAGATGCAGTACACAATACAGTTGTAAGAGTATATAACTTGGAAAACGTCATGTGAATGTCATACCAGACAAGGCTCAATTAACAGATAACATAGCAGCCAAGCTACAGGCTGGAAAGGACACCAACACAACAAACGGTTACCACGTGTGCAGTACATCTCCACATACACATTTTTCAATGGTATATTAATAAAAATCTGCTGTTTGATATATTTTGTCAATGTAAGTATTGCAGTTTTGTAGGGAACAGCAGATTATTTGTTTTGGATTCAGTGATGTACTGAATATGTGGTAACTATTTGTGCATTGGTGTCCTTGCACTCTGTATATTCGAGAACCTTACCCATCTAGGGGTGGTAAATAAACTTGATACCGTGGTGATGTAGTGATAAGTCAATAACCTGAAAGGGCGGTGAAACTCAGAGGTGGAGTTAGGGTTGAATTGAATGTTTATTAGAAAATAATAGCCACTCAAAAATCAATTAAGACTACATAATGCATTCTTATTATGTTAATATAGTATATGCCCTAATGGGTAGTTTTTTGAGTTGCCATAACCTAACTATAATTCAATTAAAAAAAATCAAAAATATTAATTTCAATCTACTTAAGACCATATCATATAATTATGTGCATAGATGCATACATTTGAAATAAAATTAGACTATTGTAAAAAAAAAAATTACAATCCAATCAAACAAAAAAATCAATTAAGTAATATAAATTAAAATTCCAAAATTATAATGGTAATGACTTTATGATATTTTTACTGATTTTTCCAAAATCCTTCATAAGAGAAATTCTTTAAGCTATGGTGCTTACAATAATTTTCAAAATCTTCTTAATTTTCAAAGCCAACACACAACTTACATTAACAGTCAGTTCAATGAATCAGAAATTAATCATAATGTTGTTATAAACTATTTTAATCATTCTACCGCAAATAATTGCTAAAATGCATGGATTGAAAAAAAATATGACAAATCCAAATGTTGATAGAATAGAGGTACAACTAGTACCTCTATGTTATAGATCATGATATCACACTCACTGTGATCATTAATACAATGTTCATATAATTTCTATTCACCCAATTCATAGAGAATGACAAAGTCTTATACTGATCAGTGAGGTTTACCCATTATTATCTGATGAGTTATATGGTGCAACCTGAACAGCACACAACAGTAAAATAATTGCAGCCTAAAACTGCATCAGTTATAAACAAGTGACAGATAGTGTCGCGAGTAACTGCATCATACGATATGTAAACAATCATTCAATATTATATTCATCAGGACATGGACAGGACTCAAATTGAAATCGTATTGTCAAAGCACGCATGGCGACTCCGACCTTAGCAATCAGCTTCTTTTGATATGTACCATAAATAAGTTTTAGTAACCAAATGTTTTTACATTACTGAGAAAATACCAAAATAATAGATTCTATGCATAGATAATACCGTTTCATGCATTTAATTATTAAAACACAGTAATATTGAGCATTAACCTTTAAAAAGGAGTACGTCTGCCGACAATCAAAATACTAAGGTTCAGTAGTTTTTAAATCAATAATCATTCTATAGCACTTACCTCAGTAAAATTTAGGCATTAAAGTGGCGTAATCGGCAACAAATTATCAAGAAATTGGCGTAATTTTCACGATAAATAAGGACTGAAAACAGAAAAAGAGCCTACCTCACCGTTCGGGTGTCAATTTTGGAGATTTGTTGCCATAAGTAAAAATATTATTAAAAAAAATGTGTATCCTAAGTGAAAAATGAAGCAATTTACAAATGAGATCAAAATTCTTATTTTTATGTTAGTAAAGTAGTCTAATAATTTACTAGTTTCTTATTTTTAGGATAAAATAGACTATTCTGTACCTGTGAAGCCTAACTTTTATTATCATTTAGCAAATGGTCTTTGTTAGTCACGAGTAATTTTTCCATTTACATTCCGGCCTATGGTAAATGCTATCTCTTAATTTAATTTTCCGTCTCGTCCGAAACGCATATTATAAATATAGGTGTCAGGGGCTTGGTGCAAACGCAGAGCGCACTCATGGACTTAATCCCAGGGTATAGTCAGGCGCGGATCCACCGTTGTGGGCACGATGGGCATGCCCACAACCCTAATTGAGGTTGATAGTCTGATGTTCTACACAAGGCCTCAATAAAATTAAAAAAAAAAACATAACCCTAGTTTACCCAGTACCTATTCAAATTTTCTTACGTGATTCGCCCGGTCATTTTCATGGTGACAATTTTATATGATTCACCAAAATCGGGTAAAAATGCATATCACACATTTAAAATTAAGACGGCACGGTTGGCGCAATGGTTGAGCGGTTGACTGCTGCGTTGCGTGTCGCGGGTATAGAACCCGCGACACGCAACGCAGCAGTCCCCGCACGGAACAAATATTTGTGTGGCCTACCGATAGTTGTTCCGGGTCTGGCTGTTTGTATAAACGTGAGTTTAAATGTTTGTAAACGCACCCACGATACAGGAGAAATTCCTAGTGTGGGGCAACGTTTATTTAAAAAAATATATATATTTATATAGAGTTTAAATGTATGTTAGGCATTCAAATATACACACTTTTATAATTTTCGGGATGAAACAGGCTAACAGTTTACAGATTTATTAATGAGTGTTTGCCCCATGGTTTTACCTGTACATAATATACAGTGTAGATACAAGCAGTGGCGTATTTATTTACCTTTAGGCCAAGAAGGCCCCTGAAGGACCCTGGGCGGCGAGGACTGCCTTAACTTGTTGATTAAAGCACTAAGTATTTTCTAGCCTGCTGCCATAATCAAGTAGCTTCTCTAATTTGCGTTCAAAAGAAAACCTAGCCTATCCGAAGCGGGCTGCTTAGTTTTTCAAGCTCGCTACTCTCGCATCCTAGTCTCTTAATCGTTCAGAAACTTTTATGCGTAATTATGTCGACAATATTCCTGTATGAATGGTAAAAATAAAATCAATACAAATCCGAAAAGGATTGCTAAGTTTTTCGACCTTGTTTCGCTCACTCTTGCATTCTGGAGTTCAAATTACTTAACCATTCTGAAACAGTTAAGCGTAAGGCGACAAAGTAAAATATAAAAAGAAAATCTAACATAGTCGGGATGAAAATAAATCCCGAGCTCACTTCGCTCCCTCGTTTCTTAAAATATACATGGATCTGAGATCTTTTTGCCAAAATCGGCCTTATCATTTCAATAATGCCAATAAAAATAGTATAAAATAGTGTTACAAATCGGACGAGAGCTGCTAAATTTTTTGAATTCTTTTGATTATTCTGAAAATCTAACATGTCAGAGGCGGGTGCAAAAATCGAGCTCACTGCACTTGCTCTTGCATATTATTAGTTTCCTCTTGTGAAATTCATCATTAACCTACTATACCACTCCAAGAAGATTTTTCCCTTTTTCTGTTTCGATCAGGGTTGTTGCGAACATCAGTATCAGCATCAGCATCCGCTGAACTTCAGCATCATTTACTACATCAGCATCAGCATCAGCATCCGCGATGATCGATGCTGATTATTAATGCTGATGTTCGAGTCGCGACATGACCGCAGAGGAGGCGGGGCTTATATCACGTGTAGTTTTTGCTTGCGAGTTTAACCAATCAAAGGTTCAACCGCGGGGATTGCGATTGCAAACAAACACAAAGTGACACAAACTTGTCTCATTACGTTATAATCAGCGTTGCCAGACCGTACCAAAAATTACGGTTTTCCGTACTATTCATCACACAATCGTACCATAACCGTACCTCAGTGTAGACCGTACTTTTTTCGTACCTTTTCTATCTATACCAGTGATTTATTTTTCACTACAACGGGTAAAAAAAAAAAAACAAAAAAAAAACCTTCAAAAGTTTTCTTGTTTTCGCTGTAGGTTATGAGTGCATTTTTAGAATTTTTCAAAATTCTAGCAAAACCGTACGGGTCGGAATACTTCTGCAAGAACTAGATCAGTTTTTTTTTCTTCGAGTTGCGATTGATTCGAACTTCGATTTACAAAGTCTTTTTAGACCTAAAAATATCAAATTACATCTAATTTTTTTACCGGTATTATAATTCAATTAAATAAAATTATTGTAATTTCGTTTCAAGTTTCTGACAGGTATGTAAACAACAGAATTTTGCACACTTGTTTAAAAACAATAAAATAAAACAATAGGTACTTATTGCTCCCTTAACTATAGAGAATAATATCGCTTAATATCCGAACTTCCTCATCACATTATTCCTATGATAAACTATTACCAAAAAATGATTTAATTCATTGCATCATATGACTTTACTTCATTCAATAATTGATTTACGAATGAATTTGTTCGTTATTGGCAATCGGTAATAATGTTATAGTTTACCATATCCCTTTGAATATTCGATTCCCTATCGCTTTTTTTCCAACCTATGGTCGCAGACAGCCAACTCGAAGAAGAAAAAAACTGATCTAGTTCTTGCAGAAGTATCCCGACCCAACCGTACCTTGAAGTTAAAAACCGTACCTTTTCAGAAATCCAACCGTCCATTTTTGGGAAATCATACTGGCAACACTGGTTATAATTCGTCATTGCGCGTGAAAGTTTTTGATTTTTTTGTAAACTGTTGAGTTTTTGTGTAATAATATAATGCCGCCCCCGTTGAAAAGTGGAATATGGAATTAAAAATTATTGAAACAATCTTTTATTTGAGCAACAAGGAAAAATTTGCAACTTTTTGATGTATAAAACTACATTTCTCCTGTTTCTTTTTAAAGAAAATAATTAAAATCAGCATCAGCATCCGCTGATGTCAATGATAAAAGGTCAGCATCCGCATCAGCATCCGCTGATGTGAAAAAAATATGCATCAGCAACAACCCTGGTTTCGATGTCACTTTGCCCATATTAGGGCGGCCGTGCCCAGCCCACAACCTTTTTTGAGGGCTGGATCCGCGCCTGGGTATAGTATAGTAACCAGATTTCAGGTCTTGGAATAACGCTACATAGGTACACAACTTCAGTCAACATGAAGTCACCCTGCTAAAATCTTTGCTCACTGGCAATTAGAAACGTTTCGAACAATATTACAGCTATTGCAGCAATAAATCATGTCGTATTTATTCATTTTTAGGAGAAACGACAAGTATTCTAAAATTATTGACCGCATGAGTTGGTTAACTTAGCAGTGGTTTTCATTCTTTAACTTAGGTTTAACAACTATTAAAAAAATAATTAATAAACGCTGTCACAAATTATTTTTTCTAAGCTGTTCATTCTTTGTGCGTTGCCTTATACCAGTAAAACCATAAAAAAAAAACGCGGCAGATATGCCGTCTGAATGTTGGCAGCAGGTATCGATCGGTTCATGAATTGTAAAATTGTTTGTCCCTGTCTATCTCACGGCAGTCGTATTGTTGTCCTTGTCACTAACGGGATGGACGCCATTGACCTCTTTCCACTACTGTGTTGTGATTGGTCGTTTACTGTGGAAGGGATGAATTGTTTGCAAAAAAACCGCGTCTGTTTGCAGGTAGCCAACATAACGACTCTTTCGCGCCGACTCCTCACGCATTTCCTTTCTTTCTTCTGCATTTGGCATTCGGAGTTAAAGGTCGCGTGTGGACCTTAGGTTTAAGTTTATTATTAATTTTAGCCTAAACATAAGTCATGGCCAATAACGATAACTTTGCACAAGACGTTACTGATAATCAACTTAATGGAAATGCGGAAAATGGTGGCGGAGATACACAAGAACATAATAGTGCCGAAGCCCCTGGACGCGATGATGACAGGTAAAGTTGGTTTTATTTCATACTTTTCAAGCATCTAATAACTTCTTTATTCTTAGCGTAATCATATTTTAATCATTCAGACTTTCACGGAGACGCATTTTTGGTAATTTTTGCAGTTTCGATCCGCGCCCGCCACAATGGCGGCGTTCTGCCATTATCCTTATCGGCGTAACGCTTAATCTATTGTAATCGTTAAGATCTTTTCAAAATTTCACATTTTCATCTTTACAGTGCATTCTCTACGATTTAAGTTCAGACCCAGAAGTCTTAGTTTTTATTTCAGAACATTTCCAGGCTTATAAAAATTTAGAGTATCTCCGAGCCGCATGAAGTAAAATGGCGTCTTAATTGCGCGTCTCTTTTGCACCCGACACCGGCTCGGTTCAGTTATCGATTTTTCGTTTGGTTCTTTGTTAGCATACTTGTGGTTCGTGAATGCCGGTGTTGTGCGGTTCCAAAGCTAGCGGTAAAGCGTACGTAGGTAGTTGCAAGATTTTAAATCGGTAGCGCCGAGTGCGTCGGTGAGGGGTCGTCGCCCTCGCGGCGCGGCGCGTTGGTCAGTTTGGGGCGCTACTAACGCTGTGTCTCTCTGCAGGTGTGAGCCTGCGCCGCCGCCGCAGCTGCCGCCGAAGGACGTCATGGTATATATCCGCTGGGCTCACACTAAAGTAAAACTGACCAAACTGACTAGTTGTATCGGCCACTTAACTTTGGGCCTGGATCATCTTTGCCAATTTCAAATCTTGCGATATGACTGTAACATCTTGTTTCATATTTCGTTGTCCTGATTGATAATGTAAATTTCCAGACTTGACTTTTGTAACTTACAGGTTGTCAATTTGATTTGCTGCAGTGCTTGGAGTTTGTTTTGAAAAAATAGTAGCTGTAAAGTACTGTAAACAAGTACTGCATAGTGTTAATCAATAAATTGTAATTTTTAAGTCAGTTTCTAAATCGAGACAAAATAAATTGTCTATTTCTTCATGTTTTAATCTTGTACTTTACAATGTCCACAGAAAACTTTTTGTTGGGGGCCTGAGCTGGGAGACCACAGACAGTAAGTGTTGTTTAATTTTTATTTTTCCTGTTGTGGTACTTATGTGGTGGTATTTATAGGCGTTGGCCGTATAATTTACATATAGCATGTTGCTGGTGCAGGACCAGTTGACCTTGTTTTTTATCATGATGACTTCATTCAGTTCTGCTTCTGACTAAGCATTGAAGAAAACTTATACCCACATTTCTGAGATTTTCCATATTACTTATTTTATTAGTCATTCAAATGTTCAAGTCTGATAGTTCTTATTTTTCTTCACAGAGGAATTACGTGACCACTTCAGTGCTTATGGTGAGATTGAAAGCATCAATGTCAAGACTGATCCAAATACTGGCCGATCACGAGGATTCGCCTTCATTGTCTTCAAGGCACCAGATTCCATAGACAAAGTGATGGCTGCCGGCGAACACACAATCAACAACAAGAAAGTGGATCCTAAGAAGGCAAAGGCTAGACATGGGAAGATATTTGTTGGTGGGCTCAGCAGTGAAATATCAGATGATGAAATCAAAAACTTCTTCAGTAATTTTGGAACTGTAAGTTCACTTTGCTTCGTTTCAATAGATTCATTTAAATTGATGTGATGATAAATCCGGATTTGGTGAGATAATTTCTTCTTGACAATTACTGAAGAGGAAACCGGGCCACTGATATTATTAAACAATCATTATTTTATTGTGATGTTGCCAATTTTAGCAACTAAGATACCATTTTTCTTGCAGATTATTGAAGTTGAGATGCCTTTCGACAAAACTAAGAACCAGAGGAAGGGATTCTGCTTCATAACATTCGAATCTGAGCAAGTGGTTAATGAGCTGCTCAAGACACCCAAGCAGACTATCGCCGGCAAGGAGGTCAGTATACACTTCTTAGCGGCAAGTACGATAAGTATGAGGTATGAAATGTGAACAGTCCAACCTACATGAAATGTGTTGTCTGCAGGTTGACGTGAAGCGCGCGACACCCAAGCCGGACGGTCCCGGGGGCATGGGAGGGCGCGGGGGGCGCGGAGGGCGTGGGCTGCGTGGAGGTCGCGGGCGCGGCGGGTACGGCGGCCAGGGCGCCTGGGGCAACGGGGGCTACGGCGGCTATGGCTACGGACAGGGAGGCTATGGCGGCGGCTACGACGGATACGGCTATGGCGGCTACGGATACGACGGCTACGGGGGCTACGGCGGTTACGATTACTCCGGATATCCCAATTACGGTAAACGCGGCAAGCAGTACTAGTATAGTGGCGAGCCCCCGCTAGCCCGCTCACCGACACATTACCTCGACTGATGTTACCTGATCCTAGGATACGATGTGAACGTAGTAGAGTAAGGCGCTAGGTTAGCGTTGCGAGCGAGGCGCGACTCCGTCCTCGAGATATGCCTATTTACATTATAGTGAACGTTTATTTTACGAGGAGATCGACATCACGCGAAGCTTAGGTATTTAATTTAGTGTGTAGGAAAATATTTATTTTTCTATATATTTAATGTTCTATCGAGATAATGTGTAGTGAATGTTGTCGAGGCGACAGTGTATAATCTGAATATAATCGCAGCTCTGTCAAAATTTTGAAAAACTAGGATTAATCATCTCATATAACTTTGCTAAAATCATATTAAGTTGCATATTTTGTTTATTTCCACGAGGAGCCACTTCGCGTACTCTCGTGCGTAGATCGTAGTGCAGTTGCCCATTCGGCTATCGCTCTTTATCATTGTTTCAACGGGTATAAACTATATTCTGTACATATGTATGTTACCTGCCTTATGTTTATAAGCGTTCGTTTGTAATACCACTTTTGACATATGTAGCAATGTTGCTCGAGTTTCTTTACTTTTTTTGGTAATATTAATGTTACCTTTCGACGCTCTCGCCACATGCTACATCTGGGAAATGGGGTAAATATGGAGAGACATTGTGAAAGTGATAAAGATATGATGAAGCTTTTGAATAAAGCACTGTTACAAAAATTCTCAATGTGTTTCCATATGTAACCCTAGTCCACTTCCCTGCCCTTTCTGACTCACCACACGCTTCACACTTCACACTTGCAAAATATTTTTTTACTAATCGCATGCTAAATTATTTTGCATTACCACATACAACTCGTCTACTATGAAACTATACTTTGAAGGTTTTATTGAATAAAGAATAAATAAAACAATTCGCAATAAGTATAACTTGAGAGATTTAAATTCCCCCTGAAGATAAACATGGATTACTAGCTAGGATGAAGTCTGCGAATGTTTCGCGCTGTGGTGATAGTGCACGCGTCGCCTCACAACGCGCTCGCACCACGCCGAGGCACGGTCTCTAGTGCTGCGGGCACCCCGGGTAGATCTTAAATCGTCTCGTTTATGCACTCCCACAAAGTACTCGTTATTTTTCTGTATTGTTACGAAGGTTCTTACAGTTCGAGAAAGGGTGCCCAGTTGTAGGTCTTAATCTATTAGATCATTCATAGATAATCTTATAACGCTGCTAGGCTCCCCCTCACCTAACGCTACGTATTTGTGCCCACGAAATGACGTCTTATCTCTCTCCCCCCGGCCCTCAAATGTAGCACGAGACGATTTACGAGCTACCCTTCCGACGGGACGACCTCGGCCGGCTGTCCCCGCTGCGGCGGGGCGTCCGGTCGGTCGACCTGTAGAATAATTAGAATACGTCGACCAGTCTCCGCGACGTCCACCGTTCCGGCCACGAGCACGCGCTGCGGCGCGGCGGCGGGCGGAGCGGTGGAGGCGGACTAATGTGTTTGTGTTGCGGGCAGACTACGGCGGGTACGGAGGGTACGAGGGCGGGTACGGCGCGCGCGCGGCTCCGCGCGGCAAAGGTACTGCACTCCGCCACTCCTTGCGCTGACTCCATGCTCTTGCCGAGCTAAGCATAACGATGCGAGCTTAGCATAGCGGGAGCCGTAGGTCGCTTTTGCACTACATCATTTTACGATTCGTAGGTTCGAAATTCAAACAAATGTCACAAATTTTACGTGCGTGTCGTGTGTCATCCGACAAATTTACGGCGACTAATGTACTGCAAAAGGGTCTCAAAAGGTCACTTCTACGTCGAGCTAGCCGTACCAACATTTAGCTCCTGTTCGACCGACTGACTGACATTCATATTCTCCCACTGTTATCTCGTCGCAATTAACTCAAAATTCGAGTTACGTCGGTTTGTCGACTCAAAACTGGTTTTAAAAAAAAAACCGGTAGTCTGAACCAGTCACGAGATATTTGAAATAGTCGGCAATAGCGTGGAGGAGGCATGATGAGCTCGCGCGTGCGGCTGGTCGGCTGGCGCCGGGCGGCCGGGCGGGCGCGCTGTAGTGTAGTGTGTGTCGTGAGGCCGGGGGACGCCGGCGCGGGGACTGCGCTGGCGGCTCGCATGACACTTAACCTGCTATCTTTTGCTTACTAAGAACGTTCGAATGTTCCAATAAAATCGTAACTGGCTAAATTAACTTGTTAACGTTTATGGCCTGTTTCACCATCTCCGGACATGTATCGGTAAACTTCTCTCTATCTTGTTAGGTCCTTTATAAATTCTGTTCCTAATGATATCTGGTAGATTGTACCTACCTTTTCGGACACTGAAGCAGGCCCTTAATATAATCGATTGGCTGTTCAGAGATCATCCGCTCTTACCTTTAACGTCACGTTTCTTCTAAAAAGACGCCCGTGTAGGTGTCGTGCGACCGAGGCGCCTCTCGTGTCTTGCATCTAGCTAGCATTATGAATGTATTGACTAAATTAACTTTCTCTCAATAAAGCACTCGCGTCAGTGTCATTGCATGTAAGGTTTAATTAAATAGTCTAATAGTGATAATATATTAACATTTTTTTCCCCACCCAACAGCTTGACGAATAATCTAGAACCAAATAAATAGAGTTTAGCGTTACAAACAGGTGACGTTACAGCCGGGTACCAAGGTGGCAAGCAGCGAGGCGGCGGTGGAGGCGGCGGCCGCGCCAACCAGAGGCACCAGCCCTATTAACTGTACCTGCCGATAGTCATCTCAGTCCAATAGTGAGGTGAGCAGTCTTGGACTTTACGCGCGAGCTGATCATTTAGAATGCCTTTTCTTCCTCTGATCACATTCTTCGAATGCTGTCTAGGCGAGCCTTTAATAATCAGATCCTTTTGAGATATTTAATTTTATTGTGTGTAATGTTGTGCTAGTTTAAAGTGAGGTGCCAGCCTTTATAAAACGTAGCTTGTTGTCCGCAGGTTAAGTCACCGGTCATGAGTGTCCCCTGCGCTTCTCGCCTCGCCGCGCTGGGGGCACGTCATTTCATTCCACATAATTAATTTAAGGAAGTAATTGATAACATTTTAAGAAGATTTTTTAAGGGTAAAATACTGTCAGTTGCGATATAGCCGCGTTCGTACGGCTCTAGCGTAAATTTATTATAATATAGTATGGATTATAGATTCACTGAGTATTATTGCAGATTGATTAGATTCGATTATGACATTTGTCTCGAAATTTTACCTTACGTACTGAACACTAGAAATAATGAGTAAATTTAATTACAGAGCTTATAAATTTGTAACTATGTCCCTGTACGCCGGCGAGTCGTCTTGTGATGTGTTGCGTGTGAATGAGTGCGCGGAGACGCGCGGTTGTGTGTCGTGTGAACGTTAGTAGAGTCGCCCTCATCTGTCACCGTCAGTTTTTGATCTGGATCTCATCGCAGATAAATGTAGTTTTGTACTTTAATTTGGTAAAGGATCGAGCAATCAGAATCATGTATTTTATACAAATTAGATGTTTCTTCCATTGATTAGGGATGAAATTAAATTTTTAGACTAAGTAATCGGTCATGAACAAATTTGAGATATACCGAGTTGTGTATGTCAATAAAACAAATGTGTAAATAAAATATTGACTTTTTGTCTGTGTTTATGTCACTGAGCGTTTCATCCGCTGTGTCACGCTCTCGCGTGTGAGCAGTACATCGTGTGTAGTAAACATCTTAATGTTGATATTTTTAGAAGTACATGTAATGAATTTTTTTTGTGTCTTAGTAAGTAATATACATTACCATCAAATAGGTCTGCCACTTGCCTGGGATTAGTTTTATTGCAGTTTCCTATTCTAAACTACTGTCATTTACCAAACCACTGAACTTATTTTTAAGTTAATAATCAAGCGTAATATAATATCAGGAATTAGGATGTACATTAGTTACCTACTCCGAATAAAGGCTGCTTTCAAATTAGCTGCAAGTAATAGCGCGTTTGATTGCGGCTGCTTTCCTTTCATTCTTATTTTACCTCATGAGTGGACTTTTTTGTATAAGTTTTATGTTGGGGGCAAAGTAACTGAAAGGACTAAATGAGAAACGTATGATCAAAGAGGCCAAGATTTTGGAGGGGGCTATTTTGGTATAATAATTATTAAAATGACCTGAAAATATTTTCAACTAATGACCTTATACGAGCTATTGGTACTTAAGAATATGTCCAAGATACTTCCATTATTTTTTTTATGAAATGGAAGTGGAAGGTAACTTTAGTTGAACAACTATTATTTTGTCCGCATTACGGAAAATTCGAGCGTTCGTAAGTCATTACTGGCACTATTCTGCTGTCACTCCGAAGTACTTAAAGAAAACTGATGAGTAGTAACATTCATTATCAACCCGACACAGGTACAAAACTTACTCGTATGCGTACTACCCAGTCATCTGCCTAGCTTTTTCCAAAATTGTGGTCGGCTTTCAGTCTAAAAATAGCGGTTTAGATTAGCGTATGTAGGTATGCGTAATACCGTGTGTAACATGTTGCTATTTATATTTTGACGGCCATTGTCAAATATACGTGACAAGCAATCGCGTGCCCTGTACGCCAAACTACAAAATAAATAGGTATGTGACAAAATGATAGGTAGGTGAAATAAATTGTCTAGGCGTGGAGGGCACGCGGGTGCGTTATTGCTCGACTTTCAAAAGGTTATGGGGCAGTTCAGACAGCGGTATAATACTCTCGCAATTTAGTGGCTGCATTGAAAATAGGACCGTACTATTTATTTTACTAAGAACCATATATTTAAAGCAGAACATTGTGCACAAATGTCGACGCCTCGTTGCCTCGGGCATGTTCGGGAGTCCTCTAGGATACCAGAGACCGCGCAAGCAAGCAAGTTCTAATGTGCTCGCACAACCATATCTTAGTTTTTAGTGTAGGCGCGCTTACTCGCGCAGTCTCGAGCCTTCTTACAATGTCTTAACGTTTCTGCTCTTAGTGTTAATTGCGACTAGAGGAGGCTCAAGCTTGCCCGAGGATTTTTCCGTTCTGTATGAACTTGACCTTATGGCACTCCCATCACCGGGAGTATTCGCCTGTAATGTAACAGTTAAAGCCCGGACTCCACTCGAAGCTGTGTGGGATCTGCGAACTGCCTATACCGGAGCAGAGTTTGGTATACAGGCTACTCACACGTCCAGTAGAGCGAACGTTACACGAAAGGCGACCGCCACATCCTGCTCGTGCGCTGCTGCCTGCATGGCCGCCGACGACTGCGGATGCTGTCCTAAAACAACGAGACATCTCTGCTCAACCGTTCACACTAAGGCCCAGACTCCACCTAAGAGGACAGGAGATGCTTAGGCCCGGACTCCACAGAAGCGGAGAAGAGTGGATTGGTTGAAATCCGCATCGCATGTACCGTGTGGTTGGACAACGGTATAATACTGTGTAGGTACGTTACTCTAGCAGGAAAGTGTCTTGTGTGGGACGAATAATTAGTGCATGATCTGCTGTGTGTGTGCACCACATAAAAAAATTGGTGCGCTTTGTCGTTTTGGAAAAAAACGGAATAACGATTCCTGCTAGGGTAACGCTCTTCCAGCAGGAAAATTCTAAACGAATGACCGGAGAGAGAAATATTGTGCATGGCTAGAGAGCTTATGTTTGTGTAAAGAAATGCACCAAAAATATATGTTGTGCGTCTTCAGGTGTCCGAGATATTGCGTTTCCTGCTAGGGTAACGTTTTGCAGAATCGTGTACCTCTAAAACCATTGTATGTGCGACTGTAGAGTAAACTTACACGAATAGCTCTATAGTAGTGCGTAATACACACAATAAGATTTAAGAAAATATTTATGATTTTCAAGTTATTGCGGTTTTTTGAAAACCCGAAAAAATATCGTAGCGCCTAAATGAGAAAATGCAGAAGCCCGCTGAAAACTATTCGGTCCGTCTTGGGTCTTATAATAAACATAAAAAGGTTTCAAAAGTAGGTACACATGCATCCGTTATTGAACAATATTCTCGCGCCGCCGTCTCGCTTGCGGCAGGCGAGCCGAGCCGAACCCGTCCAACTTCCACTGAAAGAGCCGCCTCAGCCGCTATTTTTATTGTCACTGGTCGGGTCGGCGGTCACTTTATTCCGGCTTCGTGGGGCTATATTGGCGTACTTTTAGAGTATGAGAAGACAGTGAAAAAGGGTTTATTAGGGTAACGTTTGGGCTAAGCTATCGCTAAAATTAAGGAAAATAATGCACTAGGTTGCTGTCCGTTATACACCGAGCTCGCGGGGCACTTGGTGCGGCCGCATCGTATCGCTCGGTAAGCAAAACGTGGTCGATTGCAATTTATTGACTATACCTATGAATCTGAAACTAAAAATGTAGGTAAATACTGTATGATGCCTGTCCCTAATAGGATAGTCCTGTACCACAGGCTGCAGGAGCTCTAACAATAAGCTATGTGTACTGTTTATGATAGATACATAATGACAAACTTATTTCGATTAACTTTAAATCTATTAATTGGAAGTAAACACAATTATTACACGTATATATTTGCGTCAGCACAATTATAAAACTAGGCTGCAAAACATTCGAGTATAACAAAATGACGTAGGTCTGGCGGTCACGGTTCTCCCTCTATTACTACAAAGTTATTGCAACAGACTCTTAGTCGCCAGCTGTACAGCCGTGGTCCAGGAAGCCTCAATCTACTTGCCTCATCGGCAAGAATAACCAACTAACGCCATCTACCGGCATTGACCGCAACTAGTATAATAACAGCAGCCAATAAGATCTACTGATGCATTTACTTAAAGATTTACTAGGGCCATCTATCAATTTGTAAAGACACTATGTTGTGGTTATTTTTTGTTTTTTTTTGTCCTGGTGTAAGCGCCAGGGTAACCCACGAATTTTTTTTTTGCAATTTGCACGTCCGTGTCAGGTTGTTGTACGTTGCGCGTTGATGAAAAATGATTCGTGCCAGTAACACCTGTAGGTATGTAGATATAGAATTCCGATTCCAAAAATTCCTCTTCACTTATTAAATTAATGCTGAGAAAAACAAAGTCAGGAAACGGTACCGTAAGTTTAACAACCCGCGCGACAAAATAGAATTTTCGATATTACGCGATAGATGTTCTAAATTGTTTGATATTTGCCATAAAACTATAAACACAAAATAGAACAGGCTGTGACTAAAAATGCCAAAGTGTTCTGGCAGCATGGAAAAGCGCAACAATAACACCTCATATTTGAACGCATGCATCTTAACGGTATTTTTGGTGAAAATGGTACCAATATTGCTAATCTATTTACTTCACACTTCGCCTCTGTATACCATGACGATTCCCAAACATTAATCAACACAACCACAGAAATTTGCGATTCTTTATCTTGTAATTTACAGTTCACCACAAAGGAAATATTTGTTAAGTTGAATAATAATTAGCTTGATACTAACAAAGGTGGGGGTCCTGATTCAATACATCCCTAATTTCTAAAACGGTGTGCCAATGTACTGGCTGCACCGTTGGCCAAAATCTACAACCGCCGCGCTCTCTTGTCGAAGGAATTTTTCCAGAAGAATGGAAGAAATCTCGAATGTTCCTGTTTTATAGGAAAGGCGATCAAGATAATATTAAAAACTATAGACCCATTGCTATTCTTTCAACCTTGGGCAAAATTTTTGAATTCCTCATTTATCCTGTTTTATATCGACATGTTATTAAACTAATCTCAACTCATCAACACAGTTTTTTAGAAGTGGTCATTCTATTCAGACTAATTTGACTTGTTTTATCTTTGATCTTACAAAAGACATTGATGGAGGTTATCAGGTTGATGCCATATACACAGACTTTTCCGTAAACCATGAACTTTTATTACAGAAACTCGAATCTTATGGTATACATGGTTCCCTTCTTGCCTGTGTTAAATCATATTTGAGCGGAAGGAAACAAATAGTTTCAGTAAGAAGACACGATTCTAGTTTGTATTATGCCAAGTCCGGAGTACCACAGGGTTCGCACGTGGGTCCTGTTCTTTAAATAACATTTGTCAAATAAGCTGCGACTTTTCCTTTTATGCTGATGATCTCAAAATTTATAAAAGAGTAGAGTCACCAGCAGATGCCAGTCTAGTCCAAATCGATCTTGATCAAATCAGTCTTTGGTGTGAATCTAACGGGATGACCTTGAATGCAGAAAAATGTTTTTGTATAGGTACGTTACAGTCGTAAAATACCAACATTATCTTGCAAGAGGTTTCAGAAATCCGTGACCAGGTAATATTTTAGGGGGTTATAATCATTGATATCCTTTATTTACACGATTATCTTTAAATCCATATAAGCTTTTTTATACCCACATAATTACATGTCCATAATGGAGGCTACCGCGTGTGAATTCACCGCTAGAGGCGCTAGTGTAGCGCGAGGGCACCGAAATGTCAGATGTCAGAAAGTTCACGCGTTGCGTGCTTTTTAACACGTATTTTACTAATATTCACAATTGCGGTCTAGATTGACGTATTCGTGATTAATTATTATGACTTGAAGATTTTAAGTAGCAACTTAGGAGCTTAGTTGTTAGTACTTGGAGGTAAAATGATTTATAAACGTTTCATGCTTGCTAATTTAGGAAGAATATTGTAAATAAATGATCTGAAGTTTTCACTATGTTATTATACGTATTAAAATAAAAGTTTTTAGACATTACCATAAGCGACAGTGGCGCCATCTAGTGAGCTCAAAAACGATAGCCCTCATTATAATTTTCTGAGTACCAAAATCTAACAAAACGAAACTTGATGAAACATAAATATCATTTCATTCGCTTAAATAAATATAACTTAGTGCGGCCTTCAATATATTTTTAAAAGGTTGGATAATCAAGTAATTGTGGAATATGTTTTCTATGGTTATGTTCATATTTTATAGAGGGGTATAAAAGCAAAAATGCCACTGTCCAAAAACAATATTTAGCCAAAATGAAGAAAAATGTCAGGCCAGAGACATTTTTCTAGAGTATATAATATATATGGTAGGTATAGAGTAAACTAAATTAAAATATATTTTTTTTTATTCTGAATTTTAAATAAACCAAAAATAATAAGGAAACTTTATTGATATACGACAAGAATCAGCTAATAACTAAAAATTTCGACTGGACAGTGTCAATTTTGCATCTCAATGATGGACAGTAGCAGATTTGCACCTAAAGTTCTGGACAGTGGCACATTTGCACCTAACTTAGTTTGTGGAATGTATAGTTAGTAAAAAAATCGAAAGCAACAAAAATGTGAAGTATGTATTTATTATATTTAAAAATAAAATGAAATTAAAAAATGAACCATAATTTAATAAAGTATTGAAACTTATATCTAAATTAAAACCTATATTCTTAAATCCGAATCAGGTTCTGCTTGTCCACAAATTTCTTCCTCGTCCACCTGCGCGTTATCGACATTAGCAGCTCTACTCAGAACTTGGCTATAATAATTCAACTCTTGTCGTGTCGCCCAGCCTTCACCAAAATGTTTGTTCAGTAGGTTTTTTACGTCTTCTAATTTGGCTTTCTTTATCACAACACTTTTAGTTAACACGTGTTGGGTTAATATCATGTATTGATTTTCGCGCTTTCATGACCGATCTATAAACTCCTAAATCAGCAATGTAATGACATTCCCCTATAACTGTTATATTATAATTCCTTTTAAAATAAAATCTTTTTGACTGTTGGAATTGGAAATGCCAATTTCCAGGCGGACGAAGAACTTTTTCTATTTCTGATTTCCAATCATATACGTCGTCGAAACGTTTAACTGTTCCATACCTTTCAAATACTTCAATGTACTGATTCGGAGATAAAATTACCTCCATCTTCTTAATTTCTTGCTCAATTAAACCGAATACGCGGTCTGGAGGAAGAAAAGAATGGCCTGGCACGGGAAATATCAGTTCTACAGACTTGATATGCTGTGGTGCAAAACGATTCAACCAAGTGGAGCACATGCCGACCATAGTAGTATTTTTGTTTTGGGCACCGCACCCGTCGGCTACCAGTCTGACGGTTGTTATATTAACGTCGAATGTTGTATTAGAAAGTGTATCGAAAACTGCTGAAGAGATTTCGTTGCTTCCCTTTCGATGTTCGTCCTCTGTCCATGTATAAAGTGTAACATTGTGTCGGTTCAAAGTGTTTGCAGGTACCATCCTCACTACTGCAAAATTATAGATATAAAGTTGACGACTGTAGTACGCCGCCCCATCTGAAACTTTAGGCAAGACCTGATATTTTTGACACTCAAACGCAAACACCATCATATCCTCCCTTTTTTCCTTCAATAGTTTGTAAAATGCTCGGTATTTTAATGAATGCACCCTCTTCTCCGTAATCAAGGTCTGCCTTTGAGTGGGATCCGTAGAAGTGTTTATCTTTTCTGTCAGTTCACTACACTTTGAACAAGTGTCGGTGCGAGGGAAGACAGTATAAAAATTTATGAAATTGATACTCAGCATTTGCAGTCTGAAATACAGGTACTTCAGGACTCACTTAGTTCCCTTTCTAGTAGATATGTGAGTTCTCAGAACTAAATTAGGGAACATATTCTTGCGGCAAATGAGTTGGTAATGTGTCAATGTAGTTGTCAGACTGTTGAGAACCATGATACTGTCCAGCCTGAGGTAATGGAAGACCCGTCCCAGGATTTGAATATGTCTCAGGATCTATACTCAACCAAGAAATAACTAGTATTACACAAGATTATTTGCACGTGGTACAGCCTGAGATATATGAAAGTCATGAATGTTCTTACTCAATAATGTTCTCAGACAGTATAGGAAGAGGTGTAGGTAAATTAGTAAGTAATAAACTGAGTTGTTCCAACCAAAATCACTGTATGCCAGGGTCAACATACAAACAGATAATGGCATCAGTAACTAGAAATGGTTACAATGCTAATACTGATTTAACAATATTTATAGGAAATAGTTTAAAAAATAAAAAACAAGACAAGACATCACAGATAGTGTAACTGAGTTGTTAAAGTTGAATTGTCGTAAAATAATATTGTGTCCTTTCCCATACTTTGAAAAATTGTCAAACAGGAAAAACAATTATATTCACATGTTGAATAAGCATGTTCATTGCTTAGTAGGTCACTATAGTGACAGGCTTGTATTTCTTGATATCAACAGTTTTGTTGGTAAACTTAAGTCGACACGGGGTAAAGTGTATCTACCTATTAGTTGTTGACACAAAATAGCTAGGCTATTAGTTTATATTAATATTCACTCAGACATAAGTAGTATGTCTATGTTTAGTTATATTATTCACACTGCGACTATTAGTAATAATACTAATAATTATTTTTACAATTACGGGGAGGATCCATGTGTAACTTTAGAAGATTCTCGAGTGGGGTCCACTAGTACTATTATTCATTAGCAACAAGATTAAATCCGCCGATAATAAAATAAAGACGGTTTGGAAAATCATCAATAGTGAAACTAACAGAAATAAAAAATATAATAATGATATCACTCTAGAGACTTACGTGGTCTTCTTAGCTCTAAAAATGAAGTTGCTTAAGAATTTGTAGATTTCTTCACTAGTATCCCACTTAAAACTACTGAAACCTTAAATTCCTCACCCTTGTTTTCTATTGATTTATTAAGAGCGAACGTTTCGGCCTGTCCGGTTGAGTTTCAATTTAAACATATAAACCCCATAGCAGTCATTAAAGCTTTTAAAGAAATCAAAGTCAAATTAACCGAGGATCTATGGGGTATGTCAATTAAAGTTTGTCAAGCCATTATTGAGACTATAGCACCGTACTTGGCCTTAATATTTAATTTGTGTGTGGACCAAGGAGTCTTCCCGGACCTTATGAAATACAGCAAGGTAATACCACTTTTCAAGTCCGGGGACAGTAAAGACACTAATAACTATAGACCCGTATCCGTATTGCCGGTTTTCAGCAAGGTGTTTGAAAAGGTAATGCTTAATCAAATGCTCAACCACTTTAACACCAATAAAATCTTGCATGAGAAACAGTTTGGTTTCACCAAAGGACGTTGTACGACTGACGCCGGTGTCAACTTATTAAAACACATATTTACTGCGTCGGAAGAGGCACAAGATGCCATAGGAATTTTCTGTGACCTCTCGAAAGCATTTGATTGCGTAAACCATGAAGCTCTACTCTTAAAACTTGAACATTACGGGTTTCCTTAAGTTTCCTTAACTTGCGCTCAGTTTAATGAAATCGTATTTAAACGATAGACATCAGCAAGTACAAATAAATGGTGTCAATTCAATGGGTTTAAAAGTAAGTATGGGTGTACCACAAGGTTCGATATTAGGCCCTTTCCTCTTTTTGGTATATATTAATGATCTACCCCATTTATTTAAAAACCAACCACAAATGGTGTTATTCGCTGACGATACTTCTTTAATATTTAAGATAAACAGACGTGCCACAAATGTCGACGACGTAAATAATGCCTTAATGCAGGTCCATAATTGGTTCACCGCTAATAATTTAGTATTAAATGGGAAAAAAACGACGTGCATAAGATTTGCTCTACCGAATGTTAAAAGTAGTGAATCAAGAGAAACTGCAATTCGTCGAAAATACTGTTTTCCTGGGGATCACGCTCGACTCAAGGCTACAATGGGGTCCGCATATAACATCTCTTGCAGGACGGCTGAGTTCAGCAGCATATGCTGTTAGAAAAATCTGCCAATTAACTGATGCAGATACCGCGAGGCTAGTCTATTTTAGTTATTTTCATAGTATTATGTCATACGGTATTTTACTATGGGGACGGGCTGCAGACATTGAGTCTATATTTATTCTGCAGAAAAGAGCCATCAGAGCCATATATGATTTACGTAGGCGCGATTCTCGTAAGGCAGTCTAAGGGAACTGTTTAAGGAAATTAACATCATGACAGTACCTTGTCAATACATCTATGAAAACATCATGTACGTTAGGAAAAATCTGCATTTATTTAGTAAAAGAGGTGACAGACACCACTATAATACTAGAAACAGGGACCAACTAGTACAGCCAGGTTTCAGGCTAGCTAAAGTAGACTCATCTTTCACGGGGTACTGTTTAAAATGTTATAATAAAATATCTCCCCACATTCAACAACTGAATGAGACAAAATTTAAATCTTGTATAAAACGCACACTATGTAGGCAAGCATATTATAAGTTAGGGGATTACATCGATGATAAAAATGCTTGGCTCAATGCTGGTCCTGCTCCACAACCATAGGGGCAAACTAATTAGAAGCTCATGTGAAATTATTGTGGAAGCTGCAGAAGATTGTAAAAATATCTTTGCATTGTATAGATTCAATCTCTTAGTATTATATAACTTCATAGCACATGTGTGAGTACTATGTACTGTAAAGCTACCATTTACATTTAGTTATCCTTTATTGACTCGAATGTGCCCTGGTGGCTGAGAGAATGTCAGGCTCACTCAAATGTCTCGCTGATAGTGGCGGGTGTGTTGGGTCCCGGTCGTTTAGTTCCCTTCAATATGGTTGAGCTGAATGGGGCTGATGCATGCGTCATGTTCGTGAACGGGCGCTGTCAGTTGGGACTGGTCATCTCTTAGCTGCCACGGTTTATTTTAACTACTTTGTTTTTAAATTGCTGATAGTTATAATCTTTTACTCTGGACGCTCTTAATGTGCACGTCTTTCTACATCGTTCTCACATATATGTATAATCTCAACATGAATGATGTAACCAAGATCTTGTAACAATATTTTGATTGAAAAGAGTGTCCATGGAGTTTCTTGCCCATTCTTCTCCATAGAGATCTACGCTTTGGAATGGGCAACTACAGTACTTTCACAAGTTATTATGCCTTGTGTCTGTGACTGTAGCTTCGCCTTTGTTTTTCTGACTTTCAAAAGTGCCTGCTAAGGTCTAATTGAAATAAACGCTTTGAGTTTGAGTTTGAGGGTTTCCAAATACAAGGTTATAACATCTATTGAAAATAGATCTGAAATAACTATCTCGAACTCTCAGGTTTGTTTCACATTCTTGTGAATATAATTTCCACATTTTGCGAACATTTAAGGTTGATGGTAAATATTTTCTATTAACCGTCGACCTGCAGTAATGCGATTCAAGGCATTGAAATTTCCCAATAAAAGTTTTGACTGCTCTAAGCTTGTATCTGTTTTTAAAAGACGTATGGTCGCCACCTCTCCTTTCTTGAACTATACCGACCCGCTATTGGCATTTGTTTTTGCTACCATTCGGATCCTATGCACTGTGATATTCAAAATGCTTAAAAAAGTTTTTTGGCACACTCTTAGCAATTTAAGAGAATCTCTCCGTCGAGCAAAAAGCCGCATTGTACGTTCTGTAGCTTTGCGTACACCAACTCTTGGGCGCCGTCTTTGGCTTTTCTTTACAGAACAATGTTTAAGAAGAAATGCGTCTTGATCCTTTTTAATACTTGTCTTGTAAAACTCCCCATGGAAAGTTTGGATATCCAACAATGTTAATTTAGAGCATTTAAAAAGTTCATTTTCTTGACCGTGATTGCATCGAGGCAAACTAGGTGGAGCCCGAGCTGAATACCTGTAAAAAAAATAGAAAAAAACTGAATAAAAAGACCGGTCAAGTGCGAGTCAGAATCGCGAGACAGAGAGTTCCGTACAAACAGGTAAAAGAAAAACAAAAAATTTGGTCACCCTCCCATCTTGTTGTTATAGTGGCAACAGAAAGAAATACAACATCTGTGAAAATTTCAACCTTCCAGCTATCACGGTCCATGAGATATAGCCTGGTGACAGAGGACAGACAGACGGACAGACAAACGGCCGGACAGACAGACAAACAGCGAAGTCTCAGTAAAAGGGTCCTGTTTTTCCCCTTTGTGTACGGAACCCTAAAAATTATAATAAAACATGGGCTGAGTTTGACTGACAAAACCATGAAATAAGTTTCTGCAATCTAATTAAACTTTTAAAAAAATAGCTAAGAAAAGTTAACTTGTCGAATGTTTTGAAAAATAACACGATTTATTTTGATAGGAGATAATTATGGACAGTAGGACCCATTAAATATAACAATCCCAACCCTTTCAGCAAGATACTTATATATACTAACACTAAAACACTTATACACGCAAATATCACACACACACACAAACACTTACGCACACTTACCCCCCAATTACACACTCTCACCAAATACACACCTACACATCTACACACACAATTACGTACACATGCACATTCATACTAAAACTACGTTTAATAAATTCCTTCACTCCTAGTTTAATCTCTGTTAAAATAATTTAGTTGTACTTTCAAATTTGTTTCTTTTTTGCCAAGATCTGTTAACACACTTTTTAGTAAAAGGTTTTTGTATCACAGTGACAGCAGAACACTGACTCCTAAGTCACAGGATCTCCTAGTTTGGAGGTCAGGGTTACTCTATCTGTATTACCTTTATGTCACCGAAATTAATGTGTCCTAGTTTTAAATCAATGTTGAAGGTTTTTGTATAAATAAAGATTTTTATTATTATTAGTATGGAAACTAGGGGGTGGTTTACGATTACCGATTTCCGTAATGTATGAATAATAAATTTAAAAAACTACCCTAGGTAAAACGACAGCCTGTCTACTGTACAGCACAGAAATCTTCATAGTATGGCAATGCCTTATTATTGTGTGTGTACAACATAATCAAAAACAAAAATAACAAAATATAACATCATGCTATTTCTCTGAAGGGTGCAGAGTATGCAGAGGTGTACCATAGTACAATCACATTCCGCCAGTTATGTTTGAGGCTCACGAATTATAGGACGAGCGTTTTGCCATCAGCCGGACACAAATCCACACTCCGGGCTTCTATTGACCAATTCCCAATGAAAACACCCAATAACACTGCCCGGCCTGGGATTCACATCATCTAAAGAAAAGAAAGAAAGAAAACATATTTATTTGGCACACGCCGCAAGTGCACACAACAATAAAAGAAAAAATAATAAAAATGAAATAAAACTACACAATAAAAATACAAAAACCATACCATAACCTAACCTAACACTAAACAGAATAAAAAGAGATAATATTGTGTGTCTCACGGCTGCGCCAATTGGAAGCACAAGTTAAACATTCGCCCGTTCTGTGCTGACATCGTCTGGTATTGCACTCAGCTACACTTTTAGATGCGGTTCACTGAACGTAAGAACTTCTCCTGAAACTAAGCAATGCTGGCAAATTGACCCGGGATTGTACTTTGAAAATGTAGACTTCTATTCCCCATAACACATTTGTTGAAGCATTGGGTAGTTGCGAGATTTGCACCAGAACAATAGCCCTGTAACGGCTGTACGGTATTGTTCTCCGAAGACTTCCGTCTAAACTTGACAGTAGGATCCAAACATCCTTGTCAATTGACCATTAGATTCAATTCCATTCCCTTACAAAGAAGTTCAAAAGTTTTGAAGTTTCTAAAGTGCCGCTTTTGACTATACATTTGAGCAGTCAAAGTCAATGAATATTTGAAGAGATCAATAAACTGGTACTTAAAACAAATTTATGAGAGTTCTATCTACCGGATAATACAATATACAATTTCCTAATGATTTACTGAAAATAGGGAATGGCTAATTTCAAGTAACATCATCACCTTACCTACCTGCCCTCAACTATGTTGGGGTCGGTCGGCTTCCAGTCTCAAGCCCCCCGCGCATTAGGCGGCCAGGCCGCGCGGCCAAGTCGCTGCGGCTGCGGCCAATTTATCCTTCCGTGATATATAATAAGCGCGCGCAATATGCGGCCAGCGGCCAGCGGCCACGTTCTGGTCGCGCGGCCGACATAAACAACTCAACCCACACGCGGGCATTTGGCCGCCGCGACCAACGAGAATTTATTATATGTTTTTTTTTTCTATTTTGTAAGAAATAACTCAGTGTACGTTCACTTGTCGTAGCGGCCACGCGTTTTTTATTCAACTGACGAATCTGGTTGCCCGACGTGGCTGCCAAAGAATTGATAGTGCGCGTCACAGAGCATCTTATGTGCGCGTCGCGGTCGTGGCCGCGCACCTGGCCGCTAGTCCGCCTAATGCGCGGGGGCTGTAACTGCCAGTATTTTATAATGATCGAGCTTATCAGACCTCCTCAACCAATGAGGTTATATTCCTCAACCCAGTTACTAAGTAATACGATGCAATGATTTGATACGATGAGCCTCTGTACGACTTGTCAGGCCACAGAGCATCAAATATATATACTGGTGTCAGACATTCTACTGTCCGTGACAACCAATGATGTTAAAATATAACCTCATTGGTGACAACTGTCAAAGATCTTCAAACGACAGCCGAGATCAGTATATATATATATATATATATGATGCACAGAGCATATATTGATATGATGCTCTGTGGCCAAGATCAACGGTGTAACGTGCTTTCTGAGGCACAGGCCCTTCTTTCAGTCGGGTTAAAATCTCGGAGTTCTAAAAACTTCTTTGCATCCAAGTTGGTACTTGAGCTGCTGAGCTCATGCAGTTTCTAACATTATTCCGGTTTGCCTTGGGAATAACCAGAACCAGAGTGATTACGTTGTCCATTTTATGACGCCGTTACTAAGTGTTACAACGAAATGGAGCCTGAACGGGGTTGTTCCAAGTGTCGATAACGGCGCAGTATTCGCGCACTTGTATGTTTATCAGCTCAAGTGAGCGGCTGAGTCAGTGCCACTCGACAGCTATAATAAGTAGACCACCGAGCCCGACATCCGCACAGTGCTGTTTACAACCTCAACATGTACAAGCTGCTGGTTCTGAGTTTTCTGCTGATCAGCTGCCTAGCTCAGCCCTTTGGCCTTCCAACCCGGTGAGTTTACAACTCTGAATAAGTTTTAATTTTCTCTGGTCATACGAAGAAACAGGTTGGCATGGTGAATAGGATCACAAGCGCAGTAATCTGTTCCACTCAAGAAGATAAGAAGACCCCTACCTAGTCCGTAGCTGCAAGTCTACTATGAAGATAAAGATAATTTTATTTGTCAAAACTTGCGTATACATGCAAATTAAGCATGCAGGATGACACAATAGTAATATTTCGTACGGTACATGTTTCACCCGTAAGGCGTACATACAAAGGAGATTTTACATTTTCAGCCATAAGAAGTACATGTCGGGGTGTCAGGATTAATTCCGCTAGGCTCCTACATCATGTGGGCAGACGATGGGTTTCGTGTTATGAAAAGACACTGAGCGATACACTGTTTCTAGCAAAACTAACGAATTACTTGAGATTACAACTTAGCATAATACGGGGCACAATGAATCGGGTACAGTTCCAAGAGGTCTTAACTCCGCCGCGATCAACAGTATATATAAGATGCTCTGTGACACAGACTGACTGTCGTCCTGGCTCAGAGTTTATCATCTGGGCTCTGTGACAAGTTACGCTGTGGTGTGGGTAGACTTGTAAGTAGGTCGCTTGACCACCGCGTACTTGTGATTTATTTTAACCCCGTACCAATGGCCGTCTCCGACATACATTTATTGAAAAAGAGGACAAACTACCATGAATTTAGGAAAAAAAATGTTTCGAGAATTTAAGCCTGATTTGTCGTGCACGAAAAATAGTAGTTTTTCAATTATTGCCATATTTTATTCAACATGGCGTCTTACCGTTTGCATAGTCTGCTTTCGTTCTGAAATCGATCAAGTCGATGTTAAATATGAAAAGTATGTGTTTTTGTATTAAATAATAAATATTATACTTGTCGGAGTGTCAGGATTTACTCCGCTAGGCTTCTACATCATGTGGGCAGACGATGGGTTTCGTGCTATGAAAAGACACAGAGCGATACACTGTTTCTAGCAACATTAACGAATTACTTGAGATTACAACTTAACCAAGTAACACGGGGCACAATGAATCGGGTACAGTTCCAAGAGGTCTTAACTCGGCTGCGATCAAACACTGACTATCGATCTGGCTCCGAGTTTGTGACCAACAGGGCTCTGTGACAAGCACGGTGTGGTGTGGGTAGGCTTGTAAGTAGGTCGCGTGATGTCACCACCGCTACTTGTGATTCATTTTAAGCCCGTACCAATGACCGTCTCCGACATACTCATAAACATCATTTTCGACTAATTATAAACAAGAGCTCCTATCAAGATCGCAGACTCTATACTCGAAGTTGTAGACGATTACGTCTACCTGGGACAAACGGTCCAGCTAGGTAGGTCTAACTTCGAGAAAGAGGTCAACCGTCGAATCCGACTCGGCTGGGCAGCGTTAGGGAAGCTGCGCGGTATCTTCTCGTCCAACTTACCGCAGTGTCTCAAGACGAAAGTCTATGACCAGTGTGTGTTGCCAGTGATTACATACGAGACCGAAACGTGGTCGCTCACAATGGGCCTCATTCGAAGGCTTAAAGTCACCCAAAGGGCAATGGAGAGGGCTATGCTCGGAGTTTCCTTGCGTGATCGAATCAGAAATGAAGACATCCGCAAGAGAACCAAAGTTACCGACGTAGCCCGAAGAATTGCCAAACTGAAGTGGCAGTGGGCAGGGCACATTGCTCGCAGAACGGATGGCCGATGGGGCCGAAAAGTTCTGGAGTGGCGACCGCGAACCGGAAGACGTTGCGTTGGAAGGCCTCCCACTAGGTGGATCGATGACCTGGTGAAGGTTGCGGGGATCCGCTGGATGCGAGTTGCACGGGACCGGTCAGTGTGGCGACACTTGGGGGAGGCCTATGTCCAGCAGTGGACGTCTTTCGGCTGAAATGATGATGATGATAAACAAGAGTGATGATTTCATTGTTAAAAATATATAATAGGTACTACTTTTATGTGGTGTACTTCTGAACGAAAAATTCAAAATGACATTTTGTTTTGACAAAACCTAGCAGTGTCTTTCAGTAGAGTCTCGTTCGTCTCGACTTGGTTTCGACTTTCGTGGCTTTCGGTGTTATTTTATATTCTCTCATTTATGTTTTGTTCCTACAACTTTTGCTTTGTACAATTATTATAAAATAACAATTTATAGGTTATATAAACGTCATCTCTACAACCTTTCATAGCTGTCATAACACTCGTGACTATAGTTGTAAATAAACCGTTTTAAACCAAAATCAGTGGTTTAAAACCCGTTTTAAATTTGTTTAAAACGGTTTAAAACCACGACCACGTGGGCCGTACATTGATTACGAATTACTTAAAAAAATAGTTTAAAAGGCTAATTGAAATCATTTACCATTTTTATTAATATATGTGAAGTCATATATCATATTTATACTACTATTTAGGATTAGACACTGAAAACAATCATGTTTTGGGTATTTATTAAAATAAAACGGCAATGCCGCATTTTTATTTTTCACTTTGCTACCAAAATCGCAACGGGGAGAGATGGGGCAGGTAGGGATCGATTTTATATTTGTCTGTCATGTTAATGAAGGTTATTTCAAAACATTTTTATTTTATTTTCCTTTTATATATTCTAAATCAGGAAGGAGGTGTGGTCTAGATAACTTCGTGTAAAGCCTCAGTGCATTCCAAAAAAAAACATTCTAAACCATATTAAACCGCTAAGTGTGGTTTTAAATCGTTTTAAATCAAAAAGACGGTTTAAAACAAAATTGTTTAAAACGTTTAAAATTCGTTTTGCATCTCTACTCGTGACAAACGTCAAACATTTTTTATTTTAATTGTGTGCATAAAAACCATATATTGTTGTGTAAAAAATGTTACTTTATTCTATTCAGGGGTTTGTTTCCCAGCTTTTCTAAAAGCTACACGCTAGCGCACGCAAGCTACATGTTATGGCCGGAATCCTATACAAAAATGAAACATCTCCTCTATAAGGTTTACAAAATATAAAAAAAAAACATTACAAAGTCACTACATAGTATATTCGTATAAAACAAAGTCGCTTCCCGCTGTCTGTCGGTCCATAAGTATGCTTAGATCTTTAAAACTACGCTATGGATTTTGATGCGTTTTTTTTTATTAGATAGAGTGATTCAAGAAGAAGGTTTATATGTGTAACATTGCACCCGTGTGAAGCCGGGGCGGGTCGCTAGTAAAAACTAAACTACTAAAGGCACTTTACATCCAAGTACATTTCAGTCAGTAACAAACATTGCTAAGTCAGTAAAATATATTAGTCATAAAATGTCACAAAAATTAAGGATTAATGAGGTAAGATGTCCAATAGTGTCATTCAAAAAGTAATTTATATTATAATAACACTTGTCTGCTAGTAAATCTCGAATCTTTTTTTTAAAGTTTAATTCTCAAATTTAGATTTATTTTCTTTGTCACCTAATAGATTCCGAAATGATATCCTTAAAACTATCAAAGACTTTGAGGATTAACTTACATAGTTCTGTATCAGTAGATTTTGTTTGTAGTTTTATTTTTTATTTATCTCTCTTTTTAATTTATTTAGTATTTAATAAAGCTAAGGCACTCGTGCATTTATCTTCCAATTTTAATTATATAAGATGTGGATAACGTAGTTAGTTGCACACTGATGCAGTCTTGTACAATTCTTTGTTAACCATTTATAGTGTGTAATTGTTTGTTTGTTTTCCCTAATAAATAAAATAAAACAAACAAATTTACCGGCAATGCTTTCTAAGACTGTAGTATTTTATTATAAATTTTAGGAGCCATACAGAAAACGCTTTTTCCCATTAATGCAGTCTTTAACGTATGCGAACACAGTTGATTATTGCCACGTCTGTTACGGGGGAAGGTGTCAGCTAGTCGTGGAAATAGAAATTGATTTACCCTAACACAAAACTGCAATTTTCAAAAAAAAAAAATACCTCTTTATATTTTTTTTACTCTGCCATCTCGATGATAGAGGTAATAATTTGTGTTTTTTAAATAATGGCATACAGCTGTCGGTCGACTTCAAATTGAACATACTACAAATGCATCTCTTTTGGGCCTCGAACGCTATTGCTTTGTCTGTGGAATTCGTTTAGCTCTGGGGCCAGTTTATATAAGGCGTACGCAGATGTATAGACTCCACTACATGATAACGGGTAAGAGCAAGTTATCACTCAAGTGCAAGTTGCGTCTCTATACCGCAGTCATCCGTCTGATTATGACATATGCCTGTGTCGTATTCGCCCATGCCCATCCCCGTCACCTCCATAGGATGCAGACCTTGCAGAATCGATTACTCCGTAAGATCACCATAATGACAGCCTACACTTAGATCTTAAATTGCCTACCATCCAGCAATTTGTTAGACGCCTTTCAAAGCGTTACTTTGACACAGCTGTCAAACATAAAAACCCCCTAATCGCATAGGCCGCCCGGTACGAACCATCGCGTATCAGTAGCGTTCGCCGTCCACGGCACGCTCTTCTAACCTCCGATGACCCTATCACCCTCCTCCAGGAAAGCAATAGGGAAACCAGTACGATTAGAAAATACAAAAACAGGCCGCCGTCTTTCCGACCTCGCCGCGCCGTGGTCCGTCGCGACTTTCAAACCCCCCCCCGACCCTTGCAAGAGCCAGCCCGCGATGCTGAGCCTATAGCATTAAAGCTGTGCTCAGAAAGAATCTTAATATAACAGGACATATATACGAATGCTTGCATGAAACAAGATTAACTGTAGGTGCGTAAAGTTGGAGTATGTTCGTTCATTTAAATATTTAGGTCTAAGTATAGAGAGAAATTTTAATTGGAAAACGCATGTAACTGATGTCTGTAATAGACTGAGATCTCTATTAGGGAAGTTCTATCAGTTGAAAAATGTAGTGAATAAACACACTTTATTGATTGTTTATTACGCACTCGCCGACTCACTAATTAGTTATGGACTTATTGTGTATGGACGTACTTTTAAAACCTACTACTTACTAGAAATAAAGAATCTACAGTTAAGACTGATCAAGTTCTTAGTTAGCAAACAGGTTAAGATAAAGTGTAACAAAGAGTACGATAAATTGATTTCCTTTTGTAAAATCTTGCCAGTTGATATGAAAGTTGAGTATTTGATAGGGTTAGAACATTATTATAGTGATAATTTTAAAGTAAATGTTAAAAATAAGTTTACCACAAGGAGTGTGAGAGAGAGAAGACTAGTGCAACCAAATAACAAACTATTATGGAAAAAGAACGTCTAAATATTTGGTGCCAAAAGTATTTAATGAAATAGATTTTTTAAGGAATAACTCAAATTTAAGCAAGTGCTGTGTTAAAGTCAAAACTAAAGAATTTATTTCTGGAGAACGTGGACACGTCGTCGGACTGTGATAGGCAGTGAGTTCTGGACCGGAGTGGCCAGCTCCGGCTGGTCACTCTGGTTTGGAATTCATTGTCTGATAAATGTCGGTGTCGCTCTGCCGTTGTCGAGAAATAAATTCAAGAAGCAGATGTAGCAGTAAGTTTCGTTTAATCGATTTTAGGTTAAGTTTATAATTTTAAGTTAAGATGTATGATAAACGAGCGCTTCTCGCCATCAAACTGTAAAGTTTGGCGAGGAAAAAGACTGTAAAAAATAACATGTTTTTGTAAGAGATTAATAAATTAAAAAAAAAACACCATTAAAGCATTTTATTTATTTGTTAAACCTGCAATATTTTGGTGTAAAATGTTATATATTATTAGAGAAAAAGTGTTCTTTTAGTTAATTCTTTGGGTTGAGTGCATATTCTTCAAAGATTTACAATTGAAGGTTGAATAGGTCCTCAAAAACAATTCCCATGGTTGTGATCTTTTAAGGTTCCTGAGGGGTTACTATGACGTTGTGTTACTTTCCATACAAATAAATAAAAATCAACATAATAAATAAACCAAAATGGCTATCACATGGCGTTAAATTATATATTAAAGCTCCCTTTTTCCTATTACAGTAGGAAAAAGGGAATTTTTGTGGCAATCCAGGTTGAAGCGTAATCACGAAAATAAAAGGAAAAACGCTACCTATTGTAGACTATACAGCGTGTAACAGAAAGGGTATAATCATATGGAATACTGTGGTACTGACCATCAAACTGAACAACTTTCTCTGTGGCACCACCATCGAAATCGTAAAAAAATAATCAGCCGTCCCATACATTTGGGTCGAGTAGGTATTGAAATTTTGTATAGGACAGCTGATTATTTTTTTACGATTTCGATGGTGGTGCCATAGAGAAAGTTGTTCAGTTTGATGGTCCGTACCACAGTATTCCATATGATTATACCCTTTCTGTTACATGTTGTATAATAAAATTATTAATTTAGTACAAAAACCTCAAAATGACTTCAAAATACAGCAATCCAAAAATAAATCAAAGAATAAATGGCAAGTAATTAATCAGACAAAGTACAATATCCTTATACAACGAATTGAGAAACTTACAAGTTGATAACCAAATTATTTAAAAACCTTTATAAATCGCTGGTGCTTTTAATGACTTTTTCGCTCGACAAAATACATCCAAAAATAGACGTGAATGTGCTAGATGCTGAATGTATGTTTCTATGCTCGCATTGTAACATCAACCGTGTTCAATTTTACTAGTGGTGTATAAGCGCGGTTTCTTGCTTATTTGACTATTGTCCTTTATTTCTTTTTATTTCCTGATTATTGTATTATTATTATTAATGGTTTTGACGTGTAATAATAGGTAGAACATGACAGGCCTAGCCGTACACATTACATCAGTAACTAGTTGGAAGTAGAACGTGGACTGCATGTATGACTCGATTCCTACCGGCTTCTCTTTGAAAAATGGCACAGTAGGTATTTTATAGACAAATAATAAAAAACCACATTAAAGATATGTACTCCAGCTTTCCTCTTACAAAAATGGACTCTTCGCTACTGATGTATGGGCTATGGTGATGTGTCTCACAGGTTGGAACATGTTCTGAACCTTTCATCGTCGCCCTCTTGAACCGGTAACATTACTGTAAACAGTTAAGTAACATACCAGTCAGACACAGAACCTCAATTGTTGGTGTACCTATGTATTCCAGGCTGCGCGAGGCTGGTCGCCGGCGCCCGCAGGGCTGCGCCGACCGCGCGGAGGGCTGGAGGGCGTGCGCGCGCCTTAACGACACCGACACCCTCGCGCCGCACGGCCAGGACTGCAGCCTGTTCTTCTACTGCAGCAGCCAGGGCGCGCGCCCCGCCTGCCGCAAGTGCCCCACCGGCTTGTACTTCAACCCGCAGCTGCAGGTGTGCGACTGGCCCGATAACGTCGACTGCACCCCGCGGCCCCCGCGCCCTCCTCGACCATCGCGGCCCCCGCGCCCTCTCCCCAACAGAACGACCTCTTATCCTACCACACACGAAGACAGTACTACGGTGGCCTATGAAACGACAACTGATTATATTTTAACTGATGTCCCTACCACTTATGCTCCTACCACTGATGTCCCTACCACTTATGCTCCTACCACTGATGCTCCTACCAATTATACTACTGCCAGTTATGCTCCTACCACTGATGCTCCTACCAATTATACTACTGCCAGTTATGCTCCTACCACTGATGCTCCTACCAATTATACTACTGCCAGTTATGCTCCTACCACTGATGCTCCTACCAATTATACTACTGCCAGTTATGCTCCTACCACTGATGCTCCTACAAATTATACTACTACCAGTTATGCTCCTACCAGTCGTACCACTTATCCTACCACTCCTACAGTTGACGAAGCTTCTACAACTGCCAGTTAGCTAAATTATATTCTTTGGGTTCGCAAATAGTGTTAATATGTCATCACTGGCACCTTTTCATTACTTTTGTTTATAGATATAACAGTGCTTTGATTCCGGTATTCAGGTGGCCTACCATGACGTCTAAAAGCAGGAGTAAATCCAGCGTGGGAGAGATGGCGCTATGGCGCTAGAAGACCTGTATAGCTCTGTCTCATTCCCACACTGGAATTACGCCTGTTTTAAGACGTCATGGTAGGCCACCTGAATACTAATATAGTAAACTCCCTGATCAAAATGATATTCGATTCATAGAAACATTATAACATTTTAGTAATTATTTTGGTGCCGAGTTGTTGTTTATTCCATGAAATTAATTTATTTTTGTTTTTTGCTCGCTCAGGCATAATTTGGATTTGTAAGTTTGGCAAAAAAAATTGTAACCGAATAAAATGTTGATTCAATAAAGTTCGTATTCTTTATCTTTTAAACAGGATTTTGATTATGAAGAGCACGGGACAGACAATTTGTTGCACATGACAGTGGAGTGAACGAGCCACCCGCGTGTTCGGCAGGGCTCAGGGCTCCGGGGGCTCAGCAGGGCTGTGCGCTCGCCGTGGCATACAGTATCGACAACGCGTTCACTAGTGCGCGGTAGTTCACCTGTGCAGGAGAACAATACATTAGGTAGGTAGGTTATAGGTACGGTACCTATGGTACCTAATAAATTTGTCTATACGTAGTATTTGATGAATGTTAGGTGTTAGTATGAAGGCGTTGCCGGAAGACTCTTTGAGGTGGAAATGTAATGGTAGCTAATCTCAATATCACCTTCAGACCTTGAATAAATGTTCCAAAACCAGCAAGTCTTGAGTAAGCAGAGAACCTCTCAGTGGTTGCGGTGCGGTGCGACAGGTCACACGCAGCCTCGAGCTGGTGCGTGTGTGTGTGTGTGTGTACCTCCTCGCCGCAGCCGCGCCGGTAGCCGAAGCACTTGTAGACAAGGTCGCGCTCGCGCGCCGACACCAGCGCCAGCAGGTTGCGCTGGCACAGCGCGCGCTCCACCGACACGCGCGGGATCGTGCCGCACTTCTCCCTGTCCATGTCCTGCGCCACAGTATCAACTTGTCAAGTTGTTCATTACTCATACGACATTGTAACACTGCATTATTTGTCGAAGTGGTACTTAAACTAGATTAATGAGACGAGTGTTGAAGTTTCATGTAGAATAAAGAGGCGAAGCCATTGATTGACCATAAATACATAATCTATGACTTATCAACTTATTACGACATCACATTTCATCGGTAATCTTGGTAGTTCATGTACAGCTGTAATAGAGGCTACCAACGTGTTCGCCAGTTATTTTGAAGCCCCCTGTAAATGTAATAAGGGGCGAGAATATTGCCATGAACCAGACTCCGGTTTGCTATTGAGAAGTTACTAATGGTCAAACCCAATAACACTTTGTCCAGTAGTCTGCGACCACCAGACCAACGACCAGGCACTAAACAGTAATTTATAAAGTTCTATTGCATCTTCTTACCGCAAACACCTCCATGATATTGGAGAGCTGGTCAGGAAACTTGGAGAGCTTCTTGAGCGCGCCGGAGACGATGTTGCGCTCCTCGAAGTTGAGGAAGTTGAGCGGCGAGTCGATAGTAGGCACGTGCGGCACCGGCGATAGCAGCGGCGCGCGCTCCAGACCCGTCTGCACCAGCGCCTCGACCACGGTGCTGCAGAACCGCTCGTACTCCACGTAGCGCCGCCGCGCCGGCGCGCAGAATCTGCACAAAATCATAACTCACATAGTATCACGCGTTCGTATTTAGTCCCAGGCATTATTGTAGTACACCCACACTTTTATCAGTTATGTTTTCATATAATAGGACGTGATCTTATTGCTATTGTTATAAATCAAAACTCCTAGCTACTACTGAAAAAAATCCTGATTGACAAAAACAATAAGTACCACTTTGCTCAACCTGGTAGCGCTGCCACCAGTGGACCAACGAGGCAAAATTCAAAACCATTTTATTCAAACTAGGTTGAGAATCAGCACTTCTTGATCGTCAAAATGATAGAAGGCAGACCACAAAAGGCCCGCCTATCGCCACTTCTAGGGTTTTAGCTGCCGAGAACAAGTGATGGCGGAATAACCTTCCAAGCAACATATATTCTGTCGAGAATTCGAGATGTGTTGTTTGGGAGTTCAAGTTCTTCTATGAACCCGATTTAATAGTATCCAAACTAATACAATAAACCATCATCGTAAGCAATTAAGCCGAGCTAATATCAATTAAGTAAGGGTAGTAAGACTTATGGAACTGTGAGGATCGCACCAAGTCAAAAGACGTTCACTGCTTAACATGGACGTTTTCCAATTAGTGTCATAACGTACGGTCCTGGTGGCTCTGACATCGAGCAGATTCTCGAGAGATTGGAGAATGGTATACACCATGCTTGTGCCTAAGTTCTACTGTCTTTTTTGGCAAATCCTAGGTCTATTTCTTATGTAGTAGGTAGACTCACACTTCCATGAGCGTGTCCATCTCGATGGGCGTCAGCGCGAGGCCGGCGGTGGCGAGGCCGCGGTAGAAGTCGGCGCGCGGGATCACCAGCTCGTTGCGTGGGTCGAACTGCTTCAGGAACTGGCGGGGCCGCACGCCTTCGCGCACCATCTGATTATACGCAACATAATACACCACGGTCGCTAATAGAATGTTGCGAGATGATGGTGATTAAGGTGAGACAAGAAAGAGTGCACCTGTGTCAGCGCACACACTTGTGCACTATAATATTTCTCCGGTCGATAGCTAGTTTACGCTCAGATTGAGGACGACTATTCATATATGACACAAAAATTAAAAAAAAACGTTTCATTTAATAGCAAAAATTCAGGGTTCAGTCTGCTATAGACATTTGTAGTGGTAGAACCCAATAGTCCGTGAATCGAACTCAGCAGGTCCTTTTGCTTAGCAGCAGCGCTTGCAACCATTAGAAAAGTAAGGCAGTCGTCTGTCGTGCCGTTAGTTAAGACATGTAAGAAACATAAAGGCGGTCAACCTTGCCCTTGATCTTGGCGAGTATCTGTACGATGTCGGTCTGCAGCTGGTCCTGGCCGGCCGCGGGCGCTCCGCGCGTGGCCACCGATGGACCCGCCACCACTGCGCTCTCCACCGGCCGCTCCTCCAACTAACAACGAAACATGATTATGAAGAGGAGAAAATATAATACTTAATATAAAGTAGAGATCTGTAACTTTAGAAGGCCTGTGTGACCCGTGTGACGCAGCAGTGGGAACTTTATGTGCTGACTATGTGCAAGAGAGTGCACCATCGTAAACCGTATCATCGTTAACCAACATAGAAGGGGGCTGTGGGAAATGGACGTGTTTGGCGCCAGACTGACGACGTGGCTCACCTCGTCGAGCAAGCGCACGTAGCTGAACCCGCAGTCGTCCAGGTAGCGCGCCTCCAGCGCGCGCACCTGCGCCGCGCTCGGCAGCACGCCCAGCCGCGCCAGCACGCGCCGCACCGCCGAGCGCGACACGTGCCCGTTGTTATGTCTGCTCGAGAACAGATCATTCATCAGTTCAGAGTTCATCTGTGCTCATGTGACACTTCAATAATGAATGTATTATTGCACCTTCGTTGTTCCAAGAGAATGGATGAATGAATTCTAGGTTGACAACATGAGAACAATGTAGAAACTGCGACTTGTAGGTCGTGGGCTCAAGCGAACACTTTAGTTTGTGTGAACTTATTTCACAGACCACCAGACAACGTTGAAGGAAAACTTAGGAAACCGACGTGAGGCAGAACCAAAAATTGAAGACATGCGACATTCTCCGACCCGCATCGTGCCTGCGCGGCTGCGTGGCGGATTACGGCCGTGTACCTGCCGTCCTCTCACAGAGAGGAGGCCGTGTCCTAGTAATGGTAACATTATAGATTCATTTATCTCTAAATTTTTGTTACATTCAGACATTATTACTTGACCACCATATCTCGAGACGTTCACGGTGTTTTTTTTTTTAGCATGCAGCACTTCCCTGATATCTCTAGCTATGTTGGTCAAGTAATAAAGCTTAGTGCAGTCACTCGTCGTGGTCGCAGAAGGCGGGGCGCAGGTCGATGGCGCGCTCGGAGCAGGCGGCGCGCACGCGCAGCAGCGCGGCCTGCGCGGCGTCCAGCTCCGCCTCGCCCTCGCCGCGCTCGGCCGCCGCGCCCGGCGCCGGCAGCGCCAGCACGGCCTCGCGCGCAGACCCCGCCTGCGCGTGCGGGTGCTTCTCTAGCTCCTTGATCGTAAACACTGGGGAAACACCACCACATGTCTCATTTCACCCATGAAAGCACTGAAAACTATAATTTTAGTCAATCATCTCAGTCTATTGCAGTCCACAGCTAGACACAGGCATGTCCCAAGGTCCAGCCACCTTTTTTGTTCATAGTTATAGCAGTACGATTGAAACTATAGTATACGAGTCTAAGTGGCTACAGTTAGAAAGTAATAAACAGATTTAGTTAAGGAGATGACTAAAACAAATCAAATCCTGAGAACAGAGCATTCACAAGTCAAAAGGAAGTTCAGATGACTTAAGGATGATTTCTGCACTGAAGAACCACTTACGATACAAGGTATACAAGATTACTTTTTGACTGCATCAGTGAGCGGAGTACGCTATTCATCTATTTGAAGTTTTGGCCATCGATACACTGAGAAGGATACACGACAGACCCTGGTCGCAGTCGTCCTCGAAGGTGCGCCAGCATACGCGCTCGCTGTCGTTGGGGTCGAGGTAGTGGCGCACCACACACAGCACCTCCTGCGGCGACAGCACGGCGCCCAACCCCAGAGCGTCCAGAGCGCGCCGGAACTGCTGCGGCGCGATGCGACCTGAGTTCAGCGGGTCGTAGTCCTGGCCATAAGAAACAAGAGATGTAATTATTTACTGTAGCGGCATCCAACATTGACTCTAACCTATCAGATCGGTGTATCGCTGGGACGTTTGTTCCGCTACTTCTTTTCTTCAGCTCAAACACTAGGACGCGGCCGAGGGCGCGCGCTTCTGCGGATCATTATTAACGAGAGTCATTTATTAACATTTAGTTGAGACTAAATGTTAATAAATGACTTCTGATTTAGATTAAGATATCGCCTAACGCAGTCCACTGCCGAACATAGTCCTCTCTCGAGTTGCGTCACACAACTAAAAGCATTGCCAATCTCCATTATTTCCATGATCATGCAGTTGACAGCAAGTGAATGATTTCTGTTACTCTAAAGTATATAATTGTAAGAACATATTTCACAAACCCTGAGAAACTCGGAGACCCTGACGCGTCTCTGCATGATGAACTCCTGCACCCTGAGCATGATCTCGATGAGCTGCCTCGAGGGCTTCGGCTGTGCCAGCGCTGGGTGGAAGGTCTCCTGGAAGCCCAGCGGGTCAGTGGACAGCCCAGCCTCCACATCCGGACGCACGATCTTCGGCAGCGTCGTGTCGATGATGGCACTCGGGTTGAGGTACTCCTGCGCAATTAATACCAATCAATCAATCGGGAACTCAAAACCAACAGTGAACATGGTAAATATCTCGTTTCTAGTGTTAATGATTACCAATCAATAAGTTAAATGATGATATATCATGTGTCTTAAATAAAGACACAAACAGACAGACGCGTCGATGGGTTGTTTGTTACGCAGCCTTTTGGGTACTGTTAAGTTGCTTTCAAATTTCAGAACAGTTTATTCAAAGCCTTGTAACGGACAGACGGATAGTTTAGTTTAAAATTCAATTTAATTTAAAACACAGTCATTACCGGGCCCAGTCCCTGTATGCCGTGCTTCTTGACGTCATCGACTGCTTTGAGGAAGTCCACGTAGTCAATGGTGTAGGAGTCCTTGATGAACTTGCGCACCAGCAGGTTGAAGTCCTCGGCCGTCACGATCACACCGATGTAGTTGAGGATACGCGCGAAGTGAGCGAACGTTATCCTGCCGTCGTTCTTAGCGACCTAGTTGTAGTAGTTCAAAGACAATTGTTTAGTAATCACGTAATACTTAAGCAGATAAACATGTTATACACAAGTTGAGATGAAAATAATAATACTTACAGTTAACAAGACATTACAGACAGAGCTATTCACATACCTAGACAGCGTCAGCTGCCCGCAACCCGCACTGATGACAGCCTGTGTCCCAGCTGTGAGAACATAGGTTGACATACCAGCTCGTAATCTTGGAAGTAGGGCTTGAGCGGCAGGTCCCTGGCGGCGATGGTGGCGAGCAGGCAGCAGAGGCGCCGCAGCTGCCACTGGTCCAGCTTGTGGCACTCCGGCTCGGGGGGCGGGGGGCAGGCCTCCAGGATACAGTCCGCCGACGTCTTGTCGCGGCCTCCCGCATCTGCGGCCCAAACGATATCGTACAATTACTTACACACGTACACAAACTCACACTTTCACCCCATGTGGGTAGACGCTTCAGAACGCCATCGCACCATCTGCTACGATCTTTACCTACTCCACCTTTAGCTTCGTCCACGTTCATACTTCTCTATCAATACTATTGTTAGTTTGAAAAGCAGGTAATTTCGAACATAGCTCTAGTTTTATTTAATAGTAAACCATAATTGATCACAATTAAACGGTTACTTTCACGAATTATTAAGTTTATTATTAGGTACGAATAGGCGGCATAAAAACTCTGACACCAGGTTAGGCACTAACCACACTATAAGGAAGAAGAAGAAAGAAAGAAAGAAGTGCGAATGTCACGATGACATATTCTATTCTATTTACGTAACCTAACACCTGATTCTATTTTTTTTGTATCACTATTAAACAAAGTCGTTTCCGTCTGTCTGTCCCTATGTATGCTTAGATCTTTAAAACTACGTAACGACTTTTGATGCGTTTTTTAATATATAGAGTGATTCAAGAGGAAGGTTTATATATATAACATTGCACCCGTGCGAAGCCAGGGCGGGTCGCTAGTTTTAAATGAAAATAGTTAAAATACTGTATTTTGTATTTTATATTTCAAATACATCATCTGCTTAGCCTTTTCCTAACTATGTTGCGGTCGGCTTCCAGTCTAACCGGATGCAGCTGAATACCAGTATTTTACATGGAGCGACTGCCTATCTGACCTCAACAACCCAGTTGGTACTGGGTAATACGATGCCCCTTGGTAACATTGGTTGTCAGACTTTTTGGCCACTGACTACCTGTAACGACTGTCAAAGATCTACAGATGACAGCCGGGACAACGGCTTAACGTGCTTTACGAAGCACGGAGGAAACTCGGTATGTAATGGGCGGTTAGCCATCCACAGGCCAATATTTCAATTTTTTTTTAATATTTCACATACACGACTTAAAAATATTTTGTATTTCGTATTTTAAATACATGCGAGATTGTATTTTGTATTTTAATTAAAGCAAAGAACGTATTTTGCCCAGCTCTACCTACCCTCTAAGTAGGTACAACACTCGTATTATTAAAAAAAATGCCAGTGAGTTGTTTGTTTGTCACGCCTCTGAGCCGTAACGGCTTATAATACGGTCCAAGACCTGGTTAGGACATAGAATAGGATTTTTATATCCCGAGAGCACGTTCCCGTGAAATATTGCATTAGAAGTCGAGTCATGGTCATTATTAATAGGTTTCTCGTTTTCATTTTGGTGTTTGTTAAAACATTTATTAGTTTATTTTATTTGTACGAGTATAATGTATATGTACTATTATCAATATACCAGTGGTGGTAATATAATTAAAAACGATATATATAGGGAAGTTATACTTGTTAGTTCAAAAAAATCTTCCCTTGCAATTACATGTAATTTTAACCGACTTTCTTCAAAAAGGAGGAGGTTCTCAAGTCGGTGGTTTTTTTTTATGTTTGTTACCTCAGAACCTGGTGGCGCGTGTGTCGGATCATTTAGTTCCCTTCAAAATGGTTGAGTTGAATGGTGCTGATCCATGCGTCATGTTCGTGAACGGGCGCTGTCAGTTGTGACTGGTCATCTCTTAGTTGCCACGGCTTATTTGAATTAATTATTTTAATTTTTTTTTTATTGTCTTTTTTGTGTTTACTATGGACACTTTTAACGTGCACATCTTGCTACATCGTTCTCACATAATGTACCATCTCAATATGAATGATGTAACCAAGGTTTTGTAACAATATGCTGATTTAAAAGAGTGTCCATGGAGTTTCTTGCCCGTTCTTCTCCATAGAGATCTACGCTAGGGAATGGGCAACTACAGTACTTTCACAGTTTTTATGCCTTGTGACTGGGACTGTAGCTACATTTCATTGTTATCTTTGTTTCGACAGTTCAAAAGTGCCTGTAACTGGCCTACTTGAAATAAATGCTTTGATTTTGATTTTGATTTTTTTTGAGAAGTCCGTCATTTGTGAACCGATTTTAAAAATTCTTTTTTCATTTGAAAGGATATGCTTTCCGATTGGTCCCATAGAAATTTCATCAAAATCGGTTTAGGAATTTGATTGTTTTCCTCACGTTAATTGTCACATCACGCGATGTCTCGTGCTGGCGCTCTGATGTACATCACGCGACGTCGCCCTAAATGGTACCCAGGGTCTGATGATGGAGCTGGAAGGTGCCCATAGGAACTCCGTTATAGAACGACATAACCCCATCGAGTTTGGGTTCGTATAATTCATCTTGTCGAGTACTTTGTCTCTAAATGATACCCCGGGTCTGGTGATGGAGCTGGAAGGTGGTCACAGGTAGTCCGTAATAAAATGACACAATCCCATCGAGTTTGGGCTCGTATGATTCGTCTTGACGAGTACTTTGGTCCTAAATGGTATCCAGTGTGTGATGATGGAGCTGGACGGTGGCCATAGGAACACCGTTATAAAACGACAAAACCTCATCGAGTTTGGGCTCGTATGATTCGTCTTGACGAGTACTTTAACTAACTTCTATTTATAATGTAAAAACTATTTCATGACAAGAATTCGTGTGGTATACCACAACTAAACATGGTAAAAAAAAACTTTCTGCGAAAACAAAACCGACTTCTAAAAAAACTCTAAAAAAGTCTAAAATAACTTTACTTTCGGAAGTCGGTGGCAAAAAAGATACAAACAAAGACACCGACTTCCGAAAGTAAAGTTATTTTAGACTTATTTAGTGTTTTTTTAAAAGTCGGTTTTGTTTTCGCAGAAAGTTTTTTTTTGTTTTTCTCTCGGTATTGCAAAACTTTTCCAAACTAGCGGTTCATTCGTTGATGCAAATGATTGGCTAAAAAATAAATAGATAAACTTTATACATTAGAACCTACATTACATTATGAACCTAGTATTACTATTCAATGGCTGGTCACATAATTAAGAACGCTGAATAGTTAATTTTTTTATTCTAATTTACATAGAGAACAGTCTGTGACTCTGTGGTTGTAGGTTCGTATAATTTTGGCGCCATTTAGTGCTGTAATTAGTCTTAAACGTAAAAATAAAAGTTGTGATAAACCTACACGGGAAGTAATACTAAAACTTCGGGAGAAGAATTGGTCGTATAAAAAGGTAGCCGACCATCTGCAATGCTTAAAAACCATGGTTTTCCAGGCTGTGAAGCATTTTGTCACGTATTAAACTACTTCAAATGTTCCGCGTGTACATATGTGTAAACAGAGAAAGTCATCTCGTCGAGATGATCGAAATATCGTTCGTTTGGCAAAACAAAATACTTTTAAAGGGCCTAATGAGTATATTTTGCAAGAAGGTATGAAAACTGGACAGTTAGACTGTTCTTTTTTTTCTGACGAGACTAAAATAAACAGGATACCCTGTTTATTTTAGTTCTGATGGAAAACATTATGTATGACTCCCCCGAATAAAGCATTCGACCATAAGTACACAAAAAAGAAATTAAAGCATGGTGGGGGAAATGTGAAAATATGGGGATGCTTTTCTGGACATGGTGTAGGACCTGTTATGCTGATAGAAGGAAACATGGATCAATTCCAATATAAAAATAAACTGGAAGATGCAATGTTACCTTATGCTGAAGATGTGCTTCCGGTTATTTGGACATTCAAGTACGACAGCTGAAGTGCGGGCCGTTTTGCACGGCACGCGAATTTAAATGACATCATCCGACGAGCTCTTGTCACCGTCGGCGTTCCAGCTATATTAGAACCCAATGGCTTGGCACGCGACGATGGCAAGAGACCGGACGGGATGTCTTTGTTTCCATGGAAGATGGGTAGGCCTTTAGTGTGGGACGCAACATGTGTCGATACTCTTGCGCCATCCCATCTTCCTAGCTCATCGTGCTGTGCTGGGGCTGCCGCTGCGGCTGCAGAGAACCTCAAGCGGCGTAAATATAGTACCTCATTGGTAACTATATTTTCGAGCCGTTTGGGGTTGAAACTCTAGGACCGTGGGGTCCGAGCGCTCACAGCCTTTTCAAGGATATTTCTAAGCGTTTAGTTGACACTTCCCGTGACCCAAGGGCTGGCTTTTACCTTGGCCAAAGGCTTAGCGTGGCAACGCCGCCAGTCTCTTGGGTACATTACCAGTTGACAGCGTTGAGGAGGAGTTTTTTGACGCCATTTTTTAAGTTTGTTGCTAGGTTATTTACTTTAGGTTATTTTAATTAATAAATGTAATATTTAAAAAGTACGACAATGATCGAAAGCATACTGCAGGAATTTCTCACATCACACAGCCCAGATCTAAACCCAATACAGCATCTTTGGTGCGAGGTCAAGAAATCGGTTTCAAATCGACAGTGTATCAATTTAGTTTTGAAATGTCAAAAATTGATAGAGTCAATGTTACGCCGGTGTAAAGCAGTAATTAAAGCCGTGGACAATGTGGACATGCTACTGACTATTCATTTTAGTTTAAATGTATCAAATTACTTTTTTTCTTTATGCACTTCACATTAATGTGATTTATTTAATCTAAGTTTCTTATAAAACAACTCTCGAACAGTTTAATAAATCGTTCTTAATTATTTGTCCAGCTTCATTACTATTTGAATTTGATACGATAGAGAATAAATACAATTTGTAAAAAATAGTTAGCGGTTTTATTCTATATTCCTAATCCCGTTTGCTCTATTCATGTGGCTATTTTACTACATAACTAGTTACTTCTAAGAAGGAACACATGACATGATTTAGATAAAAAAATCTAGAACTTCAAATCGTTCTTAATTTTATGACCACAACTGCAAAGCAAGAAGTTATTTTTTAGATATTTACTTTGTACCGTACCACAATGTTTTCTTATTTAACCCATAGGTGGACTGGTAGAGAATGCCTTGTGGCGTTAAGTCCGCCTATGTACCACTAAATAAAATAAATAAATAATAAATATTGTCGACTTCCACGTGGGCGAAGTCGCCAGCAAAAGCTAATTATAATGTCCGAATCCACCGCAGTCTGACTTGATATGGAGAACATATCTCACAGCATGGTTTTGACAGCAGTGACAGCACCCCTGACAGATTCCCTGGATGACATTATAGGTCACAGCACACATATCAACTCGGAAAGGGATAGGCACCGTATCGCCTTTCGCCAGCTCCGAAACGTTGACTCAGCTACGGCTAGGCGACGCCGCGCTTAAGGCTCGCCGACGACCTAACAGTATTATGCGTAAGGGTGAACGAAAAGACGTAAGCTCACGACACACGTAAGGAGACACGTAAGCGCGAGGATGGCGAGCCGTAAGCGAGTTGTTAGTGTGCCTTGCAGTAGGGAGTTTCATACAAAGCATATTGAACGGCTCGAGTTGACACGGTGCCGATCCCTTTCCGAGTTGATATGTGTGCTGTGCTTTAAGCTTCCTTGTTACAGGCTAATTAGGTGCGAGTGAAACCGTGTGATTTATTTAGTTTGCGATTTAGGGCATGCCCGTAAGTAACGGACGATTTTACGCGACAACGATAACCAGGGGAGAGATATATATATTCACAAGGTTGTTTAGAAGTGTTGTTCAATTTATGTCACTGTTTAGGATATATATGGAATACTAGGAACATAATCTATGCCTCATCTTGACAGCTGGGTTTGCGCTCATAAGACAATAATAAATTAGAGGTAACATTTAATTTGACAGGATTCTATTTGCGTAGACCGTCTGGGGCGGGTATAGCCCTCAGTTCGGGGTGGGACGACGTTTCGTATTGATTCCATGACCTGGTTACTGTTGCTAAATAAAACCATCCGTTTTCACCTCAATGTGTTGAAGCTCTGCCGTATCGATGTAGCATTGTGTATTCATAAACGTGACCTGAAGCAACGTTTTTCGGTCTGTTAACATACTGTTTTCGGGGGTACATATTTGAATGTCGAACATTAAAATACCTGCGGGTAAAATGTCAAAGTTCAAAACATCGAAAATTTAAATATTTATTGTATCGTAATATCGAAAATTGTTATACATAAGCATAGAATGTCTAACATTGAAATGCCGAGTGATAAAAATTTCGAATGATGAAAAATATCGATAGCCATTATACCTAAGTTCAAAATGTCAAAATTTATTACACCTACTAGTTAAATATGGAACAAATTTTGATATAGAAAAAAAAAATAGGTATGCAGCAAGCATGGTTTCTGTCACGGCTCCGGCGCTATGGGGCTCGGGCGGTCCCACGCGAGCTTATACATATTGTCGTGGATGGTTTTAACGCTCACCACCGCAGCTTCGCCGCGGCGGCGGCCGTTACGCCACCTCCTTCTCAGCTCGCGGGCTGCCTCGTCCCTCCGCGCCTACGCGGGCTTAGATTACATTCTAGGGGTAGGGCAGACAAGACCATGTGGAGTCGGTTTGGAGCGATTTGTTTCTGCCACTAACTTTTGTAGCACAACATATAAATAAATATCGATATTTAGGACATTCGATACTCTGTATTTCGATATTTAGGTCATTAGATACTCTGTATTTCGATATTTATGCCTTTCGATATCACGTTTGTCGATAATTAGATTTTAGATATATATATCGTATACGTCCAGTATGGTGATGCTAAGCATTCGACAATATAAACTTACGTTATTTTAATTTTCGGTTATAAGGTCGTTCGAAATTTACATTTTCGAAGTTTTGAACGTTGACATTATACCCGTAGGTATTTTAATGTTCGAAATTCAAATATGTACCCGTTTTCGGACATTACTTAGGAACCGGGAACAATATTTATCCTTTATACATATACAGCGTGTAACAGAAAGGGTATAATCATATGGAATACTGTGGTACGGACCATCAAACTGAACAACTTTCTCTATGGGACCACCATCGAAATCGTAAAAAAATAATCAGCTGTCCCATACATTTGGGTCGAGTAGGTATTGAAATTTTGTATAGGACAGCTGATTATTTTTTTACGATTTCGATGGTGGTCCCATAGAGAAAGTTGTTCAGTTTGATGGTCCGTACCACAGTATTTCATATGATTATACCCTTTCTGTTACATGTTGTATTTACACTGTTCCCGATACCGGTGGGCTACATTTTTTAATATTTTTAAATGTTTTTATATTGTTTTTTGTTCTAAGGAATGTTTAAAAATAAAGTAAATAATTTGTAAAGAGATAATTATAGGATATAAACTTCTATTAAATTGTGAGGTAGGCTACCTGCTAAAAAACTTAGATGTAGAAGTATCGCAACCTTTGAACAAACAAAACCAAACAAAATATTATGTGTGACAGTTTATTTGCCGTAAAAGTAATTACTAATTGTCCACCGAAAAAGAAACATATGGACATGGCAGGTGAGATAAATTTTGCAGTGTTTTTATTTCGTAAAAGTAAGGAAAGTTTTCGTGATTCATGTGTTACTGTGACGTGCGGTCGACACAACTGGCTCTGAAACCACAAAGTGCTGCGCTACATTCCCAGACTAAATGTAATGACGTCAGTAAAAAAATAACAATTCCCAGTTAGTGGATCCATAACTTGAAAAGACACGGATATATTAAGTTTTAAGTGTAAATTTAAATTAGACTGTAATGTATCCCGAAGGCGTCGGCCGATTAGATTACTTTTCTAAACCCACAATTTTGTATCTTCCACAAAGTGATCACAGAAAAAACTTGATGTCGTAAAATATTTCTAAGGGAAGAGAGAGAGAGAAAAGAGATTGCAACATATTATATACAGGCTGTCGCTTCGCATCCTGGTCAAGTTCAAGGAGGTATCTCTACTAGTGATTCTCGACCCGAATCTATGATAAAAAGGGTAGGTCTTTTTATTTTTACGGAAATCGGTAAGCGTAAACCACCCTCTAGTTTCCATACTGTCCATAATTATATGTGGTATAAACGTGTGTGTGTGACGGCGCGTTTATAGCTAGGCTACAGACGGGCTGCGTTTTAATACGGGTGATTTACACTTACCGATTTCGGTAAAAAAATTAAAAAACCGGAAAAAAACTATCCTTTTATAGATTCGGGTACCTCCTTGAATTTGACCAGGATGCAAAACGATAGCCTGTATAATATGTGAATGTTCGCCAGTGGGAACACACAGATATCTGCGTGTTGAGCAAGGAACACGTACCTTCGCCGTGTATGATCTGGCAGAGCTGGTGGTACAGCACGCGTCCATCCTGCGCGCGGAAGTAGTCGGCAAGCTGCGAGATCTCCGAGTCCGACAGCCCCACCACCGACCGCAGCGGACCCGCCAAGATCGACACGAACTTGGACTCTGAAACCATTTCATTTCAATATTGTATTTAACATAAAGCTATGAAATATAAGAATATAGTTGCGCGGTTAAAATTGGTTGGGAAAAGACCAGTCGAAAAAGTTCATGGTCTCATATACTTACAAAGTTTTATAATGTTCTGAAGCCAAAATATACAAGAACGAAGAAGATTTAACGAGAAATGTTATCAAACGGTGTCATACTCGTACTTGTCTTTAAGCCAAAATACGTCTATTGCAGTTGTGTGTGTGTCACCATGTGCATCGACCGGTCCTGTGAGACAGCATCATTAGACCTAGAGCTGAAGAAACTCCTCGGTCAAGACAAGACAAGCGTTAATGCACATCCAGTCTGGGGTGCAATGTATCGGGATCTCGACGACGACGAAGGAACCGTGGGATTTTAGTTGGTAAGAGTCTGGCATATCATTCCCTGTCCGGTTTCCCCAGACGAAGGGTATCCATGAGGATTTCCTTACAGAAAAAAGGTGTACCTGATATGAGCGAGTTTCCTTCAGGGTCCAGCGGCCGGTACCAGTCCCATAGGTTGAGGCCCACACGGAACGCCGCCGCGCGGATCTTGTTGCACGTCTTCCATACGTCTGCAAGGCGGACTATCTGTGGACACATGTTACAGACCAGTACTTTACCAATATTGTTAATTTAATAAAAAGAAAAAGCGGTACATAAATTTATGGGTAATCTACCTGATTTAAAGTTAAATGAATAAATAACTAAATAAATAATGTCTGTTAGCTTGGATGCAGGAGGTAAACTCCGGAATTCCTCATCATCTTCTAAACACCCTTGTCCCATGTTACTTGGGGTCGGCGCATCACCCATATTTCTTCCACACCCCTGTACACCGTCACGCTCTCATTTACTCCTAATCTAAGTAATCTTGTAAACTCATTCGATTTCAAATATATTGTTTTCAGTGATTGTAAGAGACCAACCACCACCAGTCTTACTACCTAGCTCTATCTGGCTTGTGGAGGTCAGATAGGCGGTTGCTCCAAGTGAAATACTGGTATTCAATTGCATCCAGTTAGACTGGAAAACGACCCCAGCTAGGCAGGTGATGGTAAGCCACACTAGGATGTGATATTTTGTGTGGCCAGAAGATAGTTGCTTAAAAATATTAGTGATATTTGATAACTACATTCGGTTCAATAAAAGGCGAGACCTTTGACGTATACCTTTGTATGATGTTGTAGAAATGTTTTCTGTCATATGGCCGTAGTACATAAGAGGCGTACCCTGCCTCATAGTCATTGAACAATACATTCATATTAATGGCCAATAACCTTGCCTACATAGCCTATAGTACAACGAACACTTAAATAAAGTGCTATCAATTACACCGTTACTAACCGTGTCATGCATTTTGATAGGTTTCCTTATTAGATCTTAGTTTAACAGTTTTGTGATAATCGACTTCATTTATGCCTATCTAATTTGGAAAAAATAAAAGGATGTTTTGGCGATTATTTCAATGATTTGTAAATGTACACAAAAAATTTACTGCTGATAGCAGACGTGATGCACCTGTCACTGTCACCGCTGTCATGTCATGGCAGTATGATTTATTTTTCATTTTTGAATTTTGAATTATTTTTAAACTTGAAAAGGAGGTACACGTCTCTGCGCACGAAGCTATTTGTAAGTATGAAAGCTTGCTTTTGAAGATGGAGTTGTAGATTAATGAAAATAAATTAACTACTTACTAATACTTTGAGAGTTCGCCTCTAATACGCAAATAACTACGAAAGTCTTAGAATCGTAGCTGTAGTAGCATCCGTCTGCTACGAGCGCTACGAACGCTACGGAGGGTCTACGAGCCGGCTACGAACTTTTCATTACTGTTACTAACTCGATTGAGCTTTCGAGATCGCTTATTTCAGATATGATCCAGACATATTTTATTATTTTAATTAGTTGTATATTATGTTAGTTGTGCGCAATTAATTTGTCCGATGTAAAGCAGTTAAGCAGGCTCCGACTTCATTAATCGGTGGTGTTCGTTAGTTGCAGGCTCTAATCGTTTCAAGATAATGAGACCTGAAGGCTCTAAAGGACACTATTACAACTGCCACTCTTCAATCAATTTGTCAATGGGACTACGTCGGTACCGGTCCGTTACGTTACACCCCCATTTTATATAGCGGCGACTATTTCTCTAACGTTTATACATTACCGAGTATATAAGGTGGCCGAAGGCAAGGCGTGGGTGGTTAGAGAGAAATGTATTGGGGGCGTAGTGTAGAGTTGTGAGGCTGAAAGGTCGGCGCTACCGCGGCACATGCGCGGTGCGCGTCGGGCGAGCTATGACGTCAGAGCGATCGATCGGCTCGCGCGGCTCGCCTCAGCTCCACCGCTCCTGTCAGCTCCGGAGCACGTGAACAGACCTGACGCTGACGATGCGGCCACACGTTACGTAAGGCCCCCACACGTGCATTCATGTCCGGCAACCACCCATGTGCGGGCTAAGCTTCAGGACCAGGAATAGCCCTTCGCAGAAAACCTCCCTCCGATGGGGCGACAGCTGCCCGAGGAGCAGTAACACCTCGGACTAGCGAGGGACAGTGTTGTGTAGTTGAACTGTGCTGGACACATGGCGGCCTAGTGACGCGCCCGCTGCGGCCAGTGGCGATACATAGCGTTTTACTGAACGGAAAGTGAGTATTAAGAGTTCCTCACCCTTCTATTATGTACACACTACTATTACTTAATAGGGATGAAAGTTACGATTATTTAAACATGTTTGTTTTCCTTGTGCTAGTTGCATCGTGCTGAAATCTATCTCTCAGTCATTAATTCTTACCTGTAAAAGCTGCCAATTATAAGTTCACCCCGTACAGTTAGCAGGTAAAAAAAAGTTGAAAGTTGTTGTGCCCTTATTTGCTGTTAAACTGTGGTAATCGTTATGTACCACCCTACATTTTTAACCCGTCTAGAGGTTTTTTATAAAACACGGAGGATAAATGCATGGGTAGTGTATCACGTTTGTTGTAAAGATGTGATAAAACCTTTATCTACAAGTTTGACTTTTAAGAAAGCTGAAACATTCAATCAATTAACGAATCGAACACATTATTGATTGCATGTGGTTATTTTTAAACCGTTTTTCTCTACTTTTGTGATTATTACAGCTACTAATCGTGTTTTGATCAATGAAGGGTTTGAAAATTTTGGGAAGAGATCAGCGCTGGGATTGGCTGATGGATTGGTGGTCGCAGGTTCTAATCTACCTCGATATTATGAAACCTTAAATGACTCAATGATGAAATGATGTCAGTGATGAATATAATACAGTGTGACGCTGTGAGAGGTCGAACATGTTAGCTCTCAAACAGTTACTTGCTTAGCGATCGCCTGAATCATTGCTGTTCACTGGTTTTTAACACAACGTAAAGCATTGTATCAATCTCGAATCTTGGGGACATTAAGAGATCTTGTGATTAGGTAATTAAATTCAATTTGCACTGAGGTGCATAAACAACGTGCACGCATGGCAATACTAAATATAAACAGCCCCGTTATCACGAAGCTGGTTGGTGAATATTGTTACTACATGAACTAATGACTACATAAACGCGTAATTTGTGACGATAGCCAATATCATTGCCAACAATTTGCATTCTCTTTGTATGTTAAGATTAAGTGCATTTACCGAGTTCGTCATGCTGTAATTATCATTATTTCCACCTACTAAGGGTCCAAACCCCTTCATTGTTTTATAACATACTTAAAATCGGATCAATCATTGAACCAGACCCCAATGAGATAGCATACAGCTAGGCAGAGTCTTGCTTCCAGCGATCATGTTGAGAGATTGATTTCAAGTAATCGTCCGCTTTGGTGCAGGAGGCTACCAGTCAAGATGATCAACGTAGCGGGCGTGGTGTCGATCGTGCTGTTCTACGTGCTCATCCTGGCCGTGGGCATCTGGGCAGCCCGCAAGAAGCCCGCCGGCAATGACTCCGAGGAAGAAGTCATGCTGGCCGGAAGGTCCATCGGCCTGTTCGTCGGAATATTCACTATGACTGGTAAGATATATCTTACCACATGTTTACAATCGAAGGTACCTCTATAGAATAATACAGTAATAGAAGTCCACCTGATTACCTGCTTGTAAGAGCACCCCTGCGGTATGAAGGCATTTCCTCATATCGAGAAGCACCGATCATCATCATCACCCACAGCCCGACTTCACCCACTGCTAGGTATAGGCCTCTCTGTGCTTGCGCCAAGCTCCACGTTCCTGTGCCAGCCCATCTCGCCGCCGGACGACCAACACTTCTCTTTCCAGTCCTTGGACGCCACTCAGTCACAGCTTTCCTCCACCTGCTATCGCCGCGCCTTGCTAGATGTCCTGCCCAACTTCATTTGAATTCCATAACGCGATTTCCAATATCGAAGACCTTCGTACGTCTCCAGATTTCGACGTGTGGAACCCGGTCGATTAGTTTTATGTTTTTTAGTTTCATAACTGATAAATAATCAAATGAAAATCTACTTAGGATTAATAAGTACCATCCCATTGAGTTGGGGATCAGCTAACTAAGCTCAGGAGATGTAGCTCTCAAGCTGACTTTTAGACCAAAGGGCTATCAAACCAGATCAAGTCGTTTTATTATTGTTGGTTTGAGTTTATATTTAAACCAGCCGTCCGCTTGAAATTATTTTAAAATTTTAATTTCCCATTTTAATCAGTTTTGGTAAACAATTTCAAGGACTTTTTTTTTTTTTTTGCACGGAACCCTAAAAGAAAGGTTTACTATCTTTCCGCTAAAATATATTTTTTAAACAAAGATAGCCTCAGTTACTCCTTATAACATCAGCTATCTGCTGGTAAGTGGAGTCCCGTCAAAATCGGTAAAGCCGTTTCCGAGTTTAGCCGGAACAAACATACAGACAGACAGACAATCTGACATATTTTTTTGTTTTTGTTATAGTACTGTTATACTTTCATGTACATTCAGTAAAATATTAATAAAGTAAGAAAATATAATATATTAGGTTTGTCATTTTAAAATAACAGGTTATTTTAAAATTATAAACATACGCTTCAATTCATATTTGTATTTAGGTATGTAAACAATAACTTAAAAAAACCGTGTGCAATCCGAAAGGGGCATATAGGTATACCAATGAAATTGCCTAATAGAATAAGAAACATAAAATATTCACGAAAGTAAAAATATTAATGAATTTTAAATGCATGATTTTTGTCCCAAATTGCCACCGTTTCCCTAAATTCTGAAAAAAAAAATAGGATTGTAGAACGTAAAAAGAACTTTCAATGAAAAATGGTTTGTTTAAGATTTGGTGTATAGTTTTTAAGATATAGGACTTCTTCATCAAACTGCAGCAGTAACTTTGTTTTTCATTAATAAACTACGAAAAACTAGTTTTGCCAATGTAATACAATTTTGAATGAGCCTTCAAAATATTTTTATGTTATTATTTGGTGCTACGGAACCCTGTATTCGTGTGAGTACGATTCGCACTTGGTCCAATTTTTTTTTAACATATTGTAGATATTCGCTGACGTTTAATTCTTGAGATCGTTTGATACTTTCAATTTAATTTAAAAGTCATATCATTGTGTGAAAATACCAATTAGCAATTTTATACCAGTGTGTTGTTTACTGACATGAATAGATATAGGGAAATACACACTAAGTGGTATTAAGGGCTTGAGAAATCACTCATGATTAATATATCTACATATGTCCCACGTGGATTTCTAAGTAGATACACACTACACAGACGTATGACGAATTTTAATTATTCACGATGAACAAAACGCAGTTCCTATGCCGAGTTAGATATGTCAGGTGTATTATCGATATTATGGGGTTAAGTAGTGGTTTAACCTTGCTTTGATTTGTGGACGAAGCAACAGGAATATGTAATCACAACAGGTGTACAGGTGTGTGTGATCGCAGCAGGTGATGTTCTGAAGCTTCCCCTTGGGATAAAGATGTGATGTTATTTATTCATGTGAGATTTGTTTAGAAGCCATTTTTTTTTTAATTTTGTCATTGGATCAGATAGGACAAGTTCCCTTATGAGAAACCGATGACCAAGAAGAATGGTTTAGACAAATAGCAATCGCTTTCAAAATGCTTAAACGTTTGTTGTAGTAAGCATAATATGTCAATACATTTGCATATATTATAATATAATATATATTAGTTTATTTAATTTTATCTGTATTAGTATCTGTATCTATTTATGTAAGTATTTAAATATATTTTTCTTATTATTTTTTTTGTACTCTGTCATAATGCTGTCCTCTTTGACCCAAAGGTGGACTGGTAGAGAATGCCTTGTGACATTAAGTCCGCCTATGTACCACTATTGTACATGAAGTTTAAATAAATAAAAAATACAAGACATTTTTGACTTTTCTATTATGCACCGTCTTCGCTTATACGTACAATGTCATTGTGTAGGCCCCCAGGTAATCTTAAAAAAAAACCAGTCACGTCATCTTTTAATATTTGCCAGCGTCGCCTCAACTGACACTCAATACTGAAGATGGAGTTCGTGGAGAAATAATAACAGCCGCACGGCTAGATCAAAGGATAAGCTACACTTGCCAAGGTCGCTCTGTAGATAGATGACCATTACTTTATTTCCGAAAGTCCTCCGTGCCTCGCAAAGTAAGCCGTTGGTCCCGGCTGTCATTTGTAGATTTTCTACAGTCTTTACGGGTAGTCAGAAGCCAGTTTTACCAAGGGATATCGTTTTGGCCGCTAACTGGATAGTGGAGGCTAGATCGGCAGACGTTCCATGTAAAGTACTGGTATTCGCCTGAATACGGTTAGACTGGACGCCGACCCCAACATAGTTAGGAAAAGGCTAGACAGAGATGGAGCAGCGAATTTTCCAGCGAATGGTTGTGCCTTTGTGGTTCTGGGCTTACAATTTACAGTAATTTTCCAGTGAATGGTTGTGCCTTTGTGGTTCTGGGCTTACAATTTACAGTAATTTTCCAGTGAATGGTTGTGCCTTTGTGGTTCTGGGCTTACAATTTACAGTAATTTTCCAGTGAATGGTTATGCCTTTGTGGTTCTGGGCTTACAATTTACAGTAATTTTCCAGTGAATGGTTGTGCCTTTGTGGTTCTGGACTTACTATTTACAGTAATTTTCCAGTGAATGGTTGTGCCTTTGTGGTTCTGGGCTTACTATTTACAGTAATTTTCCAGTGAATGCATGTGCCTTTGTGGTTCTGGGCTTACTATTTACAGTAATTTTCCAGTGAATGGTTGTGCCTTTGTGGTTCTGGGCTTACTATTTACAGTAATTTTTAGAGTTCCGTACCCAAGAGGTAAACACGGAACCCTATCACTAAGACTCCACTGTCAGCCTGTCTGACTCAACTGTCAGCCTGTCTGTCTGTCTGTCACCAGGCTGTATCTCATGAACCGTGATAGCTATACCGTTGCCGCTATAACAACAAATACTAAAAACAGAATAAAATAAATATTTAAGGGTGAACACTGCCCTGTGCCCTGTGGCATAACATAGCGCGCTCTTTATTTCCTTGTATACCATTATTGTACCTATGTTTAACAAATGAATAATTTTATTTTATTTTTTTATTAATTAACACGTTTGGTGTATTCCCATACAAAAAACGTGTTTTATTTTAGATAACGGTACACTTCGTGCGCGAGGCCGACTCACACTTGGCTGGTTTTTAATTTAAATTTTCCTGTTTTGTCTTTTCTACATACTGTCTACATTTCTAATCCAACTTGCCTCTCGCAGGTCTGCTGGAAGAGATTTCGTATGAAATAAGCAGTACCTTTGTGCTCTTCTATCTTAATGTAATGTCTTGTTGGGTATTTTGTGTATTAAATAGTGTGGTATTGTGACATTTTTTTTCTTGTTACAAATGTTTTCTGTTTGTACCACCATTACTACACAACTATACACGTCATGTCGGACATTTTGATATAATTGAATACTTGGTATTACCCGCACTTGTACATAAGTATTAACACTTCAAATATAGGAGGCTATATCAACATTCCTACTTTGCGATTCAAAATCTTAATCAATCTTTGCAGTGCTATTGCAAAGATTTCAATGGTCGTTCTAAATTGAACTAAACATACATGAAAATGAAGTGTTTTTTATTTATACTGCTAAACTAGGTTTGTAATAATAGATCAAGTGCTACGTGTTTTCCGTTAATTCTCAAGTGTCCCATTGTATGGTCATTGTTTATTCTCTACGACCAATCTATTTTGGTATTCACGTTAATTTTCCTTATGCTAGCATATTATCTAATATCGAATAAACGTGGTAATTTATGAATACTTTATGTATAAATTCGTGTTTGATAAAAAAAAAAGTGCTTGTAATGATGTAACAAAGGTCAAATCAATTAGAATACGTCACAGCATTTGTATTTTAAAAGATTGAGAGCATAATGAGAATTGTTAAGGGTAGCGGGAACTCTCATCCTAGTCAATTCAACCCCAGTGCGATGTTACGTTGAAAGCATTTTAACTTGCAATGTTTGTGTTAGTTATCTTGCAAGCTGAATTAGAACAACTTCCTCTCATCCATTTTACATGTTGGTTCATTTTCGGTTACAATGCCGTTTTATGATAAGGATGTTGACCTAATTCTACGCGCAGGATTGGCTCCAGGTGCAAGGACTCCTCAACGGTTAACAGCACAGACACGAAGTTGTGTAGCCATACGCGTTTCATTTAGATAACTCGTTCTAGTCCAGAGTCTGGCTGCTGGGCCCAGGGATGGGTGCTCCAGGCAAGAGATGTTCTCGAACACCATAACAGCTTACTATTAGAAAACTTTTTACAGTAATCTTGTTTAGCTCAAGTAGGCAGAAACTAATTACACATTTCTATGTATTCTCTCTTATATATGGATTACTAATTAAAGGATATATAATACATATAAATGTATATATTAGAAGCAAAGTCAACAAGTTATATGAAGACCGCCAAGTTGGAGGTCATTCAGGCGTCGTGTCGGCTATAATACATGAGCTAACTTGTCCAAGTTTTACGCTTTAGTGCGAGACACTCTCATATTACAGCTTTATACAAGCTTATGTTGGAGGATCGGACGTCTTATAGCAGGTCGTCTAGCGCCATCTCTTTCCCACACTGGAATTACTTTTGCTTTAAGACGTCATGGTAGGCCACCAGGTATGTTAGCATGGGTTTGATGTAAATCATGCAGGTTTTTCCAGTGACACGGTCGGATTCTTTGGTTTAAGTCTTTCAGATAGTCCACAAAGTTTTAAAGATAGATTATAGACGAGCGGTGTCGTGTGAGAATCGCCTTAGAATAGGCGGAGAAAAACTTGTGCCTATTACAAAGACTGGCAAATTACAGATCTGGACGGGGATGTCTATTCTTAACGTGCACACCTTACCGTACCTTTGTCAAATTCTTACAATATTTTCTTGTTTTCCGTTGCTTAACGTGTGTGTTTGTTGCAGCGACGTGGGTGGGCGGAGGCTACATCAACGGCACGGCGGAGGCCATCTACACGTCCGGGCTCGTGTGGTGCCAGGCGCCCTTCGGATATGCGCTGTCGCTCGTCTTCGGTAAGATATCAAGCAGCTCTCCAACCATAACTATTTTCAGTTAAAAATGAAATGAGGTAGGTATGTTCGATATTTAGTACCTTAATGCCTGACCATGCAGAAGTTTGAGCAACCGTTGTAAAATAGCATGCGCCAATCAAGCATAGAACTGTCATTAACCCGCAGAACCTACCCTACATGATCAGCCTGTACTGTGTCCACTGCTGGGATTTAAGTCTCCTCTCTGTGATAGGACGTGGGTGAAATATTTGAAATTGACCGTAATACTTGTCGTTAAAAAAATACAGTCTGTCAATATAATTTTCATCACCTGTCGTCACGTAGGTCTGTACCTACTTGTAATGATTTTGATTCTGATCATCACATTTTGAAATGTGTCATTTCCGTGCAGGCGGCATATTCTTCGCGAACCCGATGCGCAAGCAGGGCTACGTGACGATGCTGGACCCGCTGCAGGACTCGTTCGGCAGCCGCATGGGCGGGCTGCTGTTCCTGCCCGCGCTCTGTGGGGAGGTCTTCTGGGCAGCCGGCATCCTGGCGGCGTTGGGTGAGTAATAAGAACCATCTATTAGGGTAGTACCTGCACAAAAGGCCTGGTGAGGTGATGGGGCAGGGAAGTGATGCAATCAGCTTCAATTTAGGAATAACATTGTTCTACGATGATCAGTTTTACCTTCAGATCTATCTGATCTAAACAAAATCTGTACGTTAGGTCTGTTCCCTGTGCGACTATAACGGAGTCAAGGTCGCTCGTTTCCGATCCTACGGCCCCGGCCGGCACACTCACCTACTATTAGAAGCAAAACGTTCAAATTAAACAGTGTGATCGGTGATAGTCATGAATGTTTTACTTACTCCAGACGGCGTTCTATTGTTTCTGCCTACCCTCATGGAAAAACAGGATGATATTCTGTACCATGTTTTATTTATCTACCAACTTCTTCCTAAGATCAAACGACTTATTTCTGCTGTGGTGACATTTTTTAAACCCAATTGTGCTCTGTTACTTCAAGATTATAAATTTATTTCAACTGACAAAGCGTAAAAAAACTAAATAAGACACAACGACTTTATCCTAACTTGATTGACGTCTACAAAGTCGTACAATATTTTCTGCGGCTTCTGTTTAATTAATAGAAATGTCGCGTTGTTTTGTATTAAAGAAATAAAAACGAAGTAAAGCTTGTGTGGATATATGTAGTTTTTAATCCAATAGGCAGCGTGTCCCCGCCCACGACTGTGTGTGCCGGGTTCACCTTTGACATCTACAGTTGCTACGTTTCTAGTGTTCAGATAAATCCTACGCTTTGAACTTTGCGAACAAATCTCTTTGATTACCAGTCCCTGGAATTGTGATCAAACAGATATGTATACTGCAACCTTTAGGATCTGTAGAGAAACCTACCTAGATTAAAGTTCACTAAGGACTGATATAAATAGCTGCTTTCCCGTTCTTGTCGGTTAAATTTTATTTGTCCGAACACATGTAAATGATAACAAACAAACTTGCCCTATAATTTTAAACTGTCACGTTCCATGGCAGTTTTTAAAAACGAAATGCCAGTTAAGAAAAATGGCGCCCAGCGTGTAACACAATCGTAAAGTACTCCTTCAAGTCCTATCATTCCGCGATGAGGAAATCCAAAGTGTGGTTGAGACCAAATGTTCCTAGAACAATGAATCAAAGTTATAGATGAGACAAAGTTACCTGCGATTGATAAAAATGACGCCCAACGTGGGACCAAGCGGCTAACGATCGCATCTATTTTTCCGTCTAGTAGTGGGAGTACTTATGAAGAAATAATATTATGCAATAACGTTTTAAACTTTTCTATAGATAAAGGGTGTAACAAGATCCTTAACGAAGCCGAAAGGCGCTTGTTGTCCTCGTCATTGCGATGTTGTTTTTGTTCTAGATCTTACTTCGGAACCTTCTAGTGACGGAGATATTTGGGGTCCAACTTTGTAACAAGTTTTTTTTAAACACATATTTTACATGTACGATTTTTATTTTAAACACCTCCACGACTCCCGTACAATCTATATATCAGCACAATGTTTTGAGTGCGTTACATTGAGTCCTACCGTAGAACGTGATTATTCACCCCAAAAAAAAGGCGTTTCCCAGCAATATATTTTTTCGTAAAGTTACTTAGTTTGATGTACAGAATGCTTGGTTGACGGCTTCGTTAAGGGTCTGTTTACACTCCGTATATCAAGTTATCTAAACATATGTACACTAGGTTATATTCAGAATCTTCCCAGCCATAACATGTCAACATTGTAGTAGTATGTCAGCATTATAGTAGGTACCTAAATAATATTACGTCAACGTCGTCACCCGTTACAGGTTTTCGTCAACTAGTTTATTTCATGCTAACATGTTATAACAAGAGGCCGTGAGTTTTACGAGACCTCGTTGAAGTGCGTGCGTGTGCGTGTGCGAATCTGTTCATAACCGTAATGGCGGCTGTGGGACACTGGCTGTCAATGGTTTCCCTCTGATTTTTGTATGACCATGGTTAAATAATAACACGCAAATAGGTACCTAGTTATGATTTTTTATTTCACTAGCTCCATTTTACTATGTAAGTATATTGTACTACATATTTTGAAACATATTTTTTACTCCATACCGTTAGACTCTAAAGCCCCCGATCATGATCTCGCGTGATGCGATTGAGAGGCAACTTGTCTGTCGCGCCGTAAGTCACGTCACAATGCTTCTTAGCTAGTTTAAGCATTTTTTGTTTCATTTGTTTACTCCGCAATCGCTAAGTTGCTACCACGGCACGCGTGTCGCTGGTAATGTGTAGCTCGTGGACAAGCCATAAAGGCTAATATATTTACATTAAAACACGTTAATTTACACAACTACGACTTCATTTAATTACTCGAAGCTTCGTTTACCGTGACTGGCAAAACAAAAGATTGGGTGTTCTAATTAGGAAAACAGCTAATAAATTATATCTGAAGTTTTGTTTTGTCCGTTTTCATTCATTCATTCACATTAGTTTAAAATGTAAGTATATGCGTGACAGATCTACCCTAAACAATTATGACAAACATGTATATCTACAAATAAAATTAAATATAGCTTTTTCCAGACAGGTAAATATTACACAGAAAGTGGTTGAGTCACAGTAATTACTTAGCCTCAACTAGTTACTCTAATGCGTTCCATACACAACACATATTTACTATTGCTTTACATTGACGAGCTCTTAGAAGAGGTTCGTTACCGTAACGTAAGTGATGAGGTTGCGACTACCAATAGAACTGCCAGCAGTGCTCACTTACCTAAATACTGCTAATTAATTGTAACATAGAGTAACATAAATTTGAATAGTGTGTAAGTGTGTGTTTCATCTACGTTGTATTGTGTGAGGATCGGATTACTTGATAGTTTTGTTTAAAGAAGAGACCTAATACATTAACTACTGGATTCTGGATTAAAAGTAGCCTATGTCCGTCCGTAATAATGCATCTTTCAAATGGTGAAAGAATTTTTGAAATAGGTGCCGCAGTTCCGGAGATTTATTAAAGTCTTTATAATTTTGGTATTTACTTGGTAGTTAGTTTGTTCGATAAAAGAGTTATGTACTAAACTATTGATTACAGCCTGATAACACGACCAATAAAATCAATATTGGCTATATCAATATTGGTCGACTCTTCACGTGACCAGAGGGCGGGCCTATTTTTTGGCCAAAGAATCAGCATTGCCATACAACGTGGCAATGTTGCCAGCCTTCTGGGGACTTTTCCTGTTGACAGCGATGTGGACGAATTTTTTGACGCCCTGTAACCCTTTTGATACTTGCACATATATATTTTTTTTTTTTTTTAGGTATACATTTGTAGTTCGTAAATAATGTAAATATCTTGATTGAAATAAACCTAAAATAATATTGACTCTGCTAGATATTTTTTTCCGATTTTTCATTCCTAGCAACTACAATGCTTATGAGCGATAATTAAGCGTTACTTTAAGTAACTATTTGCGAAAAATTTATTAGTTTCTCTAACATATGGTATCATACTAAAAGGAGACAAAGTGAGTTCAAAAGAAAGGTGGTACGCCGTATTAAAATTAAATGAAAGGTGATCAATACATAGGCAAAATACGCGCTTTGGGACAAGTTGCGGACACCAGTTCGTCATAGAATATAAGATGACACGAGTACGAGTAGGTACTTACCTTGTGGATTCAGAAAAGGCTGTGAAAAGTTTTCTTGTTAGGTATATCATGTAAATATTGAAGGTGAGCTCCACCGATGGAAGGCTGGTTTTACTGAATAACTTAATAACTTCTACCCAAAGACTAGCGTCACTTTTAATATGGTAGAACAGCACAGACAGCAATACAGTTTTTAGCACCCTAACAAACCGCAGATTTAAAACATTTTTTTTTTAAGTAAAACATTTTTATTTACTTGCATAGGCATACAATAATTGAGTACGTTTTCTGATAGAACACAGTCTGCGTCTATTTTTGTACATAGGTAAATGAGGGCATTGCGTGCTTCAAGCTCACGGCGTTCTTGTATCTAATTCTTGGAATATTACTAGAAACTAGGTTTCGTTTCGTCAGCATGTCATGGTGAAATATTTTAATAACTGAAGCTATGAAAATAGTTTTGGATGCAAAGACATTCAAATATTTAATCTTAAGACATTCAAATATTTAATCTATTTAATCTTTTTGCGTGAATTAAATCTCAGAATAACCTTTTGGGGCCTTTCCATTCACACCGCGGACGAATCTTTGTGTGCAGCGCTTATTCCTGGGAAACGACTTTATTTATTGGGGTGAAAAATCACGTTTTACGGTAGGACTCAATGTAATTATGTAACGCACTCAAAACATTGTGCTGATAGATGGATTGAGTAGTACGGGGGTCCTGGAGGTGTATAAAGTAAAAATCTTACATTAAAAACTTGTATGTAAAAAAACTCTTGTGAAAAAGTTGGAACTTTGACCCCCAATAAGTTTATCCGTAACTATAAGGTTCCCAGGTACGGTCTAAAACAAAAATAATAATATCGCAATGATGGGGAGTACAAGTATCTTTCTGCTTCGTTGCTACACCCTATGAATATTAGCTTATAAAACATAAATATTTCACAGTAAATTAATAACTATTGGTAAATTTTTCGGATTAAACTTCCACACAATGTAATTTCGATGATTAATAGGTAATAAAGATAAGATTCTTAACGAACTCAGTTCCTATCAGTTTCATCATATGCGATATACAGTATACCAATTCTTACTATGTCCGCCTTCATGTCTAACGTTTTCTAAACTGTAAGTAATGAACCTACCAGGATATTTCCCTCATTCAGTGTGACACCTAGCAATAACAACATGTTATCTACCGATATCTATAATATTACTACCACTCAAGGCTTACGTAGGCTTGCTCAGGTAGGCGTGCGGTCAAATATTCGGATCAGGCTTTCAGGAGAGATGGGGAGGGCGAGAGGGAGGGGGGTAGGTAAACTTATAACGGTTAGAAGATTAATTTACAAGGTTATTTTCAAGTGATTCCCGCGACCTTCACGGGTTCGTCGCAATATTTCGGTATACAACGTGTAACAGAATAAACGTAAAACCTCTTAAGGGGTCATTGTGCTCATCATTTTTAACCACTTTCACTATGGGACCAACACTGAAATCACGAAAAAAAAATCGACTGCCCCATACATTTCTGTGCACTTAACTCAACAAAATGTACTGAACAGCTGATTTTTTTTCGCGATTTCGGTGTTGGTTCCATAGTGAAAGTGGTTCATAATGACGAGTACAATGACCCCTTACGACGTTTTGCATTTATTCTGTTACACGTTGTATATATAGAATATTGATATGTAGGTACCACCTATCATATTCCAATTCGCAGTCGTACGGCAACATTATTATTATACCACCTGTTTCGATATTTCACTCTCGGTGTTGACAGCCCTCAAAATAACACATTACTATGTGTGGCAACACTCGCAGTAAAAAATGTATAGACTGTCACAGCGATGTGAAGCGACGTGTGCTCTCTGCGATAGTAATTCACGGTAATATTGTCAGTCGGTAAATTCGGAATATCTTGAAGATCAAATAAGGTGTTTAAAAATATATCTAGTAGACTTCCTAGTCCTTAATAAACAAACCCAAACTTCTTGTCAGTCTGCTGGTGAAGAGACAATAACTTCAAGCAACTGCTATTCATATCTCTTCGCTAGTTAGCTGTCCCGGGCGCTGCCTGTCTCTGTGGCATTAGGTAGGGACGTCACCCTCCGGTCATCCATTATGGATGCGTCGGGTTTATAGGGGACTCGTTTGTTGCCTTTTACGGCCGCACTAGCAGCATTATGGGAACATGATAAAAGTCTGACGATTTTCGTGTCAATTTATACTTGACTTTAAAGCCGAAATCACAATCACGCTTTACTTTTTGTTAATTTTTATCTTTCACTCGTCGTGAAACGTCTCACTCTACACAAAATATATCAAAGTGAACGTAGAATGAAATAAAAATTAATATTCGCTCGTGAGAGGCGTAGGATTTGGTGGATTAAGAACTTTTTTTTAAATTTCTTGGTTGGGCTCCATGTAGTCACATTCCTCAGCCTATAACTAATCTAAAACTAACACTACTGGTTTAGATAAGCTAAAAGTAACCCTAAAAATGTCTTCTTACTAAAACATGAACTTACATGAATCGACGAGTTTTAATCAAAATAAATTGCAATGATTCTCATTGAGTGCTTTAACTTGAGCAGAAAGGAAGGAACAAAGACATAAATGTAAGACCGTGACAGTTTCAGGTCATTTGTCACAGTAAATGATGGCAGCCATTGTCGGCAATAAAGGAAGTATCTGTGATCTGCGCGGGGTTTCTTTGTTCTCTCGACTTTTTCTGTAAGAAAACCTGGGTAGGTATCTCTGTTCAAGATATTACTGGTAACCTTTAGCCGTTATAAAAAACTCTAGTGTCTCACATTTTTGGCGGTAAATGATTTCTTGAAAATCCACGGGTAATTCAAATTCAAAGCATTTATTTCAATTAGACCATAACAGGCACTTTTGAATGCAGATAAACAAAGTTAGCTAAGCTACAGTCACAGACACAAGGCATAATACGTTGTGAGAGTACTGTAGTTGCACATTCCAAAGCGTAGATCCCTATGGAGAAGAATGGGCAAGAAACTCCATGGACAGTCTTTTCAATCAAAACATTTTAATAGCGTTACACACTTACAATCCCATTCCTATTTAGTTTGAGGATTAAACAACATTTATTGTGATATTTACGATTTCGGGCAGCAGAGAATTGTTCATTCGAATTTCATGACCGAATTTCCATCAAAATGCCTCGGATTGTGGTAGCAAAGTGTGTTACGCAATCGGGGTGCAGGTCTCAAAACAGTTCAAAGTTTTGGTAAATCACCAAAAGTTTTTGTTTCATCAAAGGATCTACGGGAGCTTTTATGTGTGCGCTTTTATTTAGATACATCTTGATACTTCAAAGCCATGGAAGTGGCGAAGTTTTGGCCCAGAATAATGTCGTACCAGCGACACGAACAAGAAGAAGATACTTCAAAATCTGTTGGTACACTATAATAATGTGCCTTAGTCACAGTGCCAAACGATGTCCCGGAGCAAGCTTTTGCTTTGATAGCTGACGCCAGCTGACACACAAAGCGCTTCCGCATAAAGTCAATAAACCCGAGGCAGTGTCTTTGACGGGGGGCTGTCGGGTGCAAACTGTTCGCCGGTACAAGGTGCAAGCCAATTAAAAGTGAACGAAGCACTCAACTAGTTTGCATCCGAGGAGGAAACGAGGTGATTGTGTCTTTTGAAAACGAACTAAAAATAAAGTTCTAAATTAAATGCCGATATCTAACACAGCTGGAATAATTAATCAACATGATCCTTCTAATAAATATGTATGTAACATAGTTGAGAGATTGGTAGAACAGATTAAAAAAAAAAAAAATAAGATAAAGTACGAACAGTCGTTTTAGTCATTCTAGGCGTGAGTCTAAAAAGAAAATGTATTCTTAATAACAGCAATAAGAACTTTAGTCTAACTAAAGTAGCAAACAAAAAACTTGGTAGAGATACCAAGATTTTTACCGTGAGTAGATTTGAATGAAGACAACTCACATTCAAATCTGGAGCCGAATTAAGCGTTATCTTTACAAGCGAAAGATAAAAGATAATGGATCTTTTAGGAGAGTAATCCTGGCACAATAACCGTCTTAGTTAATTAGTTGTGTAACCGAGGTGACCGCACCCGGCCCACGGCGCGCCGCGCGGCGCCACAACCAACCTGAGCTTTACCTACTAATTAGAGATGTGTATCAAATTCGGGAGAAATTGGCGCTCTTTGCCAGTAATGTTTCATGTTTTCTGAAACACTTTGTATGTCGAATGTAACTTAGAGAAAATGTTCATATTGATGTGTTTGGTCCTAATTGTGCCAAAAACAAATAAAGTGATTAAAGACTAAGCATGTAACCTATTTAACCTTTTGTCCAGTTAATCATTGTCCTTTCCAGTGGGGACGCTCAAAGATTAAATTAAGAAAAGTTAGATAAACTGAAAAGTTAGATAACCAATTCAATTCTTTATTGCATATGAGTTATGTTTCTAGAGCTATGATTTTTAATCGACACCCAAACCGAAAGGTTTTTGGAACTGTAGTTAGATAATTAATTATGTTTATAGACATCAGATCGTTTCACAATCATTAAACATATCATGCAGTCAGTAGCCCATACATGGTAGCATTGCAAAAACGATACCAAAAGCAATAAATAAGGCTGATCAGAAGCAATATGTTACTTACAAAGAAAAACAAAGCACACCGCTGGTCCGTTTCCCGCGCTCAATTTGTGTTATGGTAAAAGGAAAAACACGTCACTCATACGTACCTAGTTTATGAGAACGACTAAGTTCAGTTGATACACTTGCAAACGTAGGTACAGGTTATCTTTTTGGAACTCGGTACTTCGTTTCATTTTATGAAAGTTTGCTTAGATTTACAGCAATACTTTTGAGAAGAATTGTCTTGAATGGAAGAGTGTTGTCTATATGTGTCGGAAATACAAGAAAAACTACTAAAAATATGAATGAAAAAACATTTTGTCACACAAGTACGCGTTATAACTTTTTTTCTTTGGCCATGAAAGCTTAGAAATGAATTAGCGATAACTATGGTTATCACATCACTGACTGTTAACATCACGAAACTCTAGTAACTTGGAAAGCAGAAATAATCGTTATTTTAATAGGGTCGTCTGAAAAGATTCGTGAACAATGAAAGTTAATCGAAGGTAGTCAGTTTAGCTCCCTCAGCCCGCAGTAATCGGATCCCAGACTTTGAACCTTTCTAATTGACTTACACCGCTCTTACACCAGCAACTCCACTTAACTCTTATTTACTTAACTGCCTAATTGATAACGGATCATCTACTTCGTTAGCGAGTAACCAGAGTTTATATAAGTTGAGGTTAAAGGACTCTGAAGTTATTTCCAGTTGTGGTTTGTGTTTCTCGTTTGTTTTATCAAGTTTTCTAGTGCTTTCATTGAGTTTTCTTCTGTCAAGATTTATTGAAATCTGTCGGAGTGCTGTTATAATGTGTAAACTTTTGTTTAGTTATCTGTTTATTTAATTACGGTACATTAGTTTGTTTATGCTGCTGCATTTATTATTTAATCTATACTATAATATTATAAAGCTGAAGAGTTTGTTTGTTTGGTTGAACGCGCTAATCTGAGGAACTACTGGTTCGAATTGAACAATTCTTTTAGCGTTATATGGCTCATATATCGAGGAAGGCTATAGGTTATATATCATCACGCTATAATCAATATGAGCGGAGCATCAATGAAAAATGTTGCAAAACTGGGGAAAATTTATTATCTTTAAGAGCTTCCGTTGCGTGCGCTGGTTAAACGGTTAAAGTTGCACAAAAATAATGAATCAGGGAATTATTCCTATTAAAAATGTCTAAAAAAAGTCCGCGACAGCACATGCCTATCTTTTAAGGTTAACTAACAATAACCGTTTTTATGATTTTAAAATTTGGTCAAAAATAATACTTTATTTGCAAAGGTATTTTTACCGACATAGTATTAATCCTTATCAAAATAAATATGTTAGTCAAAACGTGACCAAAATTGCCCTTTACACCATTCAATTAAGATGAATATCTTAGGAGATATCACAGTTTTAAAATAACTCCGCATTAAAATAATGACCCGCGCGCGCTGCGAGGCGGGCGTTCATGTTGTTGGGAAAACCAATGTGATTAGATTCAATGCACAAACGTAACTTAGAGAAGGTTTTAGTTTTTGTTTCATTGTAATCAGTGCTCTCTAACAAAAGATTTATGAATTTAAAGTGTTCAAGAAGAACTTACCATCATTGTGTAAGATACATGCAACGACATCTATTGCACCAAAATGGTACTAATTAGTAAAAATGTACTCACAAGATAACTTTTAAATCGGTTGACCGGCTTTACAAAAAAAAACTGATAGCAAAAAGTACTCTAGATTAGTCTACATGACGCTATAACCCTGTAGAGTGTGTGTTCGATCGCTTTCCATGCAGTATGTAGCGGCACGAAGATAAGACCGCTAAAATTTAGCGATCTAACTTCGTGCTCGATAGATGACGTTGTTCATTTCACTCCATTTTCTGAATCGCGTTGTTAAGTTTTCCGTGAAAGAATGACCCTCGCCCGTGTCAAATGTCTGAAGCTTGGTTTTTTAACCAACGTAACAAGAAAAGAAGATTCGCAATTCGACGATTGCGACTGCGATTCGCAACCTGACCACGCATAACTTTTTACAGAGAAGTCCGATATGCATGATCTTTTGTTTTTTAAATTGAGAAATCGTGTTTGGGCTCATTTCCTGCACCTTGATGAGAACTTTAGATCTAGCTGGAGTATAACGTCATCGAAGATCTGACGATGGAGACGGAAGGCAGTTGCAAGAGGTCCTCAAGAGTTTGCACAAACAATAACGTGTTTGGGCTCATTTCATGCACCTTGATGAGAACTTTAGGCCTTGCTGAAGTATGACTGTCATCGACGGTCAAACGATAGAGACAAATGGCAGTTGCAAGCGGTCCTAAACAGTTTGCAGCAGGTATAATGTTATTGGGCTCATTTCATTCACTTTGATGAAAACTTTAAACCTAACTCAGTATGACTTTCATCGAATGTCTGACGATGGAGGCGAATGGTAGTTGCAAGAGGTTCTTAAGAGTTTACAGCATCTATATCATGTTTGGGCTCATTTCATGCACCTTGATGAGAACTTTAGACCTGCCTGGAGTATGATTTTCATCGAAAGTCTGACGATGGAGACGGAAGGAAGTTGCAAGAGGTCCGCAAGATTTAACAGCAACAATAACGTGTTTGGGCTCATTTCATGCACCTTGATGAGATGAGAACTTTAGGCCTTGCTGAAGTATGACTGTCATCGACGGTCAAACGATAGAGACAAATGGCAGTTCCAAGCGGTCCTAAACAGTTTGCAGCAGGTATAATGTTATTGGGCTCATTTCATTTACTTTGATGAAAACTTTAAACCTAACTCAGTATGACTTTCATCGAATGTCTGACGATGGAGACGGAAGGCAGTTGCAAGAGGTCCGCAAGAGTTTACAGCAGCTAAATCGTGTTTGGGCTCATTTCATGCACTTTGATAAAAACTTTAAACCTAACTGAGTATGACTTTCATCGAATATCTCACGATGGAGAAGGAAAGCAGTTGCAAGAGGTCCTCAAGAGTTTACAGCATCTATATCATCTTTGGGCTGATTTCATGCACCTTGATGAGAACTTTAGACCTGCCCGGAGTATGTCTATCATCAAAGGCCTGACGATGGAGACGGAAGGCAGTTGCAAGAGGTCCGCAACAGTTTACAGCAGTTTTATCGTGTCTCGGCTCATTTCAAGAACTTTGATGAGAACTTTCGTCCTAGCTGGTGTATGATTGTCATCGAGTGTCTAAAGATGAAGACGTAAGGCTGTCGAGGGTCGCGGGCCTGTGGACGGTGAGTAATGGGCTAGCTCGCCACTAGTCCGTCTTATGACGACAGGCCGTGTTGACGGCGCATTCGTGTTCCACGCGTGCCTCAAAGAGATGTCAGCAAACGGGAAGGGATTTGAGAGGAACGAGGCCTGCCAGGGTTGCGGGACTGTTCGAAAGAGATACCGCGGCCCTGGAACGCAAGGGGCAAGTGAAGAAACGTGGATGGATTTTAGTCAGTACAAGTCTGACACTCCCTTCCGCTCCGCCCAGAGGGGGAGGGGTCATTTGATGATTATCCATCGGTAATAGTATATAATAGGGATTTACTCCTTTTGAGAGCTTCCGTTGTGCGTGAACGGTTAAAGTTGTATTTAAAAAGCTCTAATAAAAATGTCCGCAATGGCCATATGTCTAACTTTTACGGTTGACGCACACTCTCTTTAACCTCTCTTTCTTTTATGTACACACGTACGCAGACGAAGTTGCGCGGGTCAGCTAGTAAAAAATAAGCTTGGTATTAGAAAAAATATGTAATCATTGAAAGTGAAATTACAATCTCATTAACACTAGAAACGTGATATTTACCATGTTTACTGTTTCTTTTGAGTGCCCGATATACATATTATGTATGTATTTGTGTATATGTTCCGTTTTGTGTTCATACGCCACCTTTCTACTTAGTTTGTTTTCAGTCACCAATGGATCGCTTATTCCTTTGAAACTGCAGCCTCGATGGAAGCCTGACTTGGGGCAACAATCCGACCCGGCCTACATAAAATGTAAAATCGGTCAAGGTCTTACTCAGAGCTTATTATAAATTCAATATGTACCTTTACATTACCACTCCCCAGTGCTGTGCCAAGTCAGCTCACGCCTTGGCTCTTGGTAGCAGAGTCACGAACCCATGGCAGTTGGGAACTCGTGTGTCGGATCGATGTGCCGCGGGGGATAGCGTAGGGTAGGGGTGCGCGGTACTTGCATTTTCATCGATTCGGATCGCAACTTTGCGATACGATTCTTGGATCGCATCGTATGGCTTTGATCTGATTCTACAAACATCGAACCATATCGTATGTGATGCTCGACATCTTGCTTTTGTGCTTGATACTCTGAATCGATACAAATTGCAATATTGTATTTCACTTAACAACACAGCAACAGCCTTGAGAAAATTCCAGGAATACTCTGTTGCTCCTATAAAAAATAAAAGGGGATACAACCTTCGATGATTATGAAAATTACAACAATATGATTACAATTGTTTCAACCCAATCATTGTATTGTATTCGTATGTCATCTGCCCAGCCTTTTCCAATCTATGTTGATTATATCAGTATTTTACATTAAGCGACTGCTTTGTACTGGGTTTCTCTTGGCAAGACTGATTGTTGGACTTTCAGGCCACTGCCTACCTGTTACGACTGTCAAAGATCTACAAATATAATTAATTTATAAATTGGTATTCGTTTGTGTCGATCCAAAATATCAGAGTATCGCATCAAGTTTTATCGATACTGTAGTATCGTGCATCACTAGTTCAGGGGATAGCTCAGCGGACGACCTCGGCGGGTGGCCTCGTCCCCCGAGTCGGGGATACGCGAGCTCTTCGGTTTACCTGTCCCTTCGGAACGGGGGTGTTTTATTTGGATATGGTGGAGTTAAGCTCTAAAATGGGAAATGGTGCCGCACTGTTGTTATATTGCTCGTTTTTTATTTCGGGTTGCTTCTTATTTTTTCTCCACGGTGTATTATCCTTTTAAATATTAAATATCTACACGGAAAATATTTTAATCCTTTGTATATTTCCATAGGTATGTCGAGTGCTAGTTCTGAAAGTAGTTTAGGTAAAAGATTTCTAAAATTGTAGGTAATTATCGAACTGTCTGTGACATTCGCTGGCTATATAAGTATACCAATATCATTTAATTGCTAGTCTTGGTATTTTCATTACGTAATGAAGAAAAAGATTGAATTTTGCTAATTAAATCTAGAATTTTGCTTGAAGTCTTGACAGGCCAAACTTTATTATATTAAAAAGAAATTCCCATTTTGTTTAGCACTCTAAAAATTTGGCTAAATAAAATTAAAAAATTATAAATTTGGCTATTCAAGGCAGCTCAAATTGTATTAAGACTTAAATTCCGAAGTTCTTTAGCAGCTAATTGTCCGTGACAGGAATGGCTCGTAAACAATTTAAGTAATGCTTCTAATGGCGTGCCGGCGCTGAAATAATTAAACCAATTTCGGACATAGCTGTTTTTAATGAAGGCACGGAATTATGTTGAACAGGAGTTTAAGGATTGCACATAAACACCGTCCAATTATTTTCAAATCAGTCTGAAATAATGAACTTGTTACTTATCCTATTATTGAGCTTTATTTTTCACTTTATCTTTAACGGGTAGTCAGTAGTAGCTCAAAATTTTGATATCCAGTCTTGTCAAGGGTTATATAGTAACTGGGTTCTGGAGGTCAGATAGGCAGTCGTTCTATGTGTTGTTGTATGTTCTTATCCCAGTTGTAAACGTCCCTTTGTGCCTATTGGCCTTGTTCTGTTCTGTCTCCTGCTGATATAAAGAAAAGTGGAAATTATGGTTTTCGTATTCCTCCGCTATTCTTTTCTGATTAATTTCGTTTCGAGATCTAATACTGTTATATTTTTTAACTGGGGCTGGGGCTGGGGCTTTGTTGAGCTTCATTGTCTTGGCGCTTTTCTGGTGGTCGCCACTGTTGATTCTGGCTTTCAGGAGTTGCTGTGGTTTGGGAAAAGTGTGGCGGGCTTGTACCAAAAAAAAATAGTCGGTCTATGTGAAGTACTGGTACTGATGTGTTCTGTTGGACTACACGCCGAACCCAACGCAGTTGTGCGAAAGGCGAGACAGATGATGCTATTTCCCCTATTATTTAGAAGTTCTGAAAGCGATAGCGCTGAGTCTGTGACGACAATGTGTCTATGTATCTTCGACCGTGTTCTAGCTATTCCGATTGACGTCAGCTTCGCGTAACCCTTGCGTTTCAAATGTCAAATGCCACCCACTTGTGTTCAGCTCAATGAAATAGGATTCCGTTTATTCTGTTATTGGGTAAAGATAAACATTTGTATGTATTTCAGAATATCAGAATACGTAACGTTTATTTAAACAGTTTGTAACTTTTGGTGCACCATCCGGGGAAATCAGACAGTTTTCTTTTGTTTAAAAAAAAAATTTGTTAATGGAATTGTTGGTAGGTTTTTACAACAACTTTTCTATCGTTATTCTAAGGATGTGAGCAGTATTATTCAGAATTGAATATAAAATTTCTATTTTTTCGTAACGCGACGTTGGCGGTGATATTCATAATAAAACATTACCATTTTATCGCAAGAAATTTTGAAATGATATTATCTTTTATTGTACTACTACTACTACTTATTAAAACATACTTTTACACGACAACACTCTGAGAAGTCTGATTACTCTGAGAAGAATCATCGAAGCCAACTCAGTGGTCACAGTCCATTTTGAAGTACATTGTCTTGGTTAGGTTTGGTGAGCAGCATGCAGATTCGCGTCTGAGATGGTTTTTCTAGAAAAGAACTCAACGCAGAACTTAAGGAGCCCAACGATGACACGAACAGTACCAAAGACGGGACAATTGGGAGGGCGCATAAAGTAGTCAAACAGTAATTCACATCACTATTTTGTCATAAGCACGACGTTGGCGCTAATAATAATCACAATGTTATAATCGCCACTTTCCCGTAGGTGCGACGTTGGCGGTGATCATCGACATGGACCAGAAGACGTCGGTGATCTTCTCGGCGTGCGTGGCGGTGTTCTACACGCTGTTCGGCGGACTGTACTCCGTCGCGTATACCGACGTCATACAGCTCTTCTGCATCTTCATAGGTGAGCCATGAGCCATGAGTTTTTAGAAGGAAGAGTCGGTTTTAGAATAAAACTGGCAAGGCATTCACTTTGCCAATAAAAGTGCCATTGGATAATACTATGAAGCAGCTTTCCCACTTTCTTTTAACTAACAAGATACTTCCTGGTAATATTGTATTGTGTGATCAGCCATTCATTGTAGTGCTTCTGTGACAGCAGTCTCAGTCTCAAGTTTCACGTGACGCAAGTCTAGCATTATCTATAGATAAGCTCACCCCCATCCCTCAACTTCTTCCTCCTTGCCAGGTCTGTGGATGTGCATCCCGTTCGCGTGGGCCAACGAGCACGTGAAACCGCTCAGCTCCATGGAGGTGGACTGGATAGGCCACGTGGACTCCGACTACTACTGGTTCTACGTCGACTACGGCCTGCTGCTCGTTTTCGGGGGCATCCCTTGGCAGGTGAGGCAACTCTAGCCGTTTGGTCACCACCTACACGCGTGTTACGATAGTGACTGCGGTGGAGACAAATGAAAGAAATTGCTTGGATGCTCCACACTTGAAGGTAACAAGTGACACACGGTCGAGTCACTAGACGCAGCTGCGTAGTAAAGCCCGATACGAGGACAGTGGCAAGTAGCCAGCACCTACACAGTGACTGTTTACTCGCTACTATCCGATCTGTTTTCACCACTGTCCTTGCTCACTGTACCAATCTACTTCGCTCAGCACTTGATCTATGTAAATCTGGCTCGAGTCACATCGCAGCTACTCTAAACTCCGTTCGCCTTTACGTTATTTGGTATGTATGCATCGCTAGTCAATTGAATCACTCACGCCAGCCAGAAAGTTGGATGCACTGGTTTTCTATATCACTGGCATAGCTTTTCGAAGCTATGTCATAATTGAATCTGAAATTGTAGCTGTTATAAATATACACACATCAAAAGTGTCTAGGGATCAAGCATTTTTATGTGGATTTCTTGAGATTGAGATGTGGCTTTGTAATAAATTTATGATTTTATAAATTTATATGGATCCTTTTTGGTGCATTTCATAATTTGAATCAGGAACTGTGAATCAAATTCGAGTAAAAGATGAAAATCAGCTGTCAATATTTTCCCTATAAAAACATACAACGCATTGAAGACATTATTAGTGCTACTGTTTCCCTACTACTGATTAAAACCAACGTTATTATGGAGCGGCGACGTCATTTAAGCAGGGAAGAAATGCTCAGAGCCGTGGGAATGATAGAAGCTGGTTCCCGGCAACGTACTGTGGCTTTAGCTCTGAATACAAGTCAGAGTGTTATCAGTCGACTTTGGACACGTTACCGAAGCACTGGTACCGTGGCTGAGCGCCATGGAGGACGGTATCGCTGCACCACACGGAGACAAGACCGATACATTCAAATCTTAACTCGAAGAGCTCCAACAATAACCGCCATGATGTTAGCCGTGAGGCTTCATCACTCTTCAGGGAACTTAATTAGCGACCAAACAGTCAGAAACCGCTTGCATGAAGTGAACCTTCATTCCCGAAGACCGCTACGGGTACCACCTATAGCAATGCACAATCGTAGGATACGATATCAATGGGCTCTTGAACACAGAAATTGGGCAGAAGAACAATGGCGTTTCGTGTGCTTTTCTGATGAGTCTCGTTTTGGTATGAGACCGGATACAAGACGTATACGACACTGGAGAACCCCTGGACGCCAACAGCGATTAAAATCCTGCCAGGAAGTCCATCCTTATAGTGGTGGAACCATCATGGTATGGGCGGGTATTTGGATCGGCGGAAGAACTGAGTTGATTTGGATCAGAGGCAACCTCAACGCTCAAATTTATGCTGAGACGATTGTATCAGACGTCATCGTTCCTCTACAAGTGCAAATCGGTCCCTTATTTCAGTTAATGCATGATAATGCACGACCGCACACCGCAAGAGTTGTAAGACAGACTCTCGCCGCAGCTAACATCAATGTCCTGCCCTGGCCTGCTCAGTCGCCAGACTTGAATCCGATTGAGCATGCATGGGATATGCTACAGAGAAGAGCTCTGCCGAATATGGAGGGTATCCAGTCGCAAGAAGACCTTTTTTTGTTGTTGCAACGAACATGGGCGGCCATTCCACAGCGTGATTTGGATGAACTCATTTTGAGTATGCCAAACCGATGTTCTTGTGTTGTTAGTGTTCGCGGTAGAAACACGGATTATTAATTGTTTAAGTTACCCAATAAAATTTTAAAGAAAACTGTTATTTCAGTCTTTTTTTCGAACTTTTGTGTTAGTGGTTCAAATGTCAAAAATCCCTTTATTAGGAAAATGGCAAATTTCTTTATTAATGCAAAGGTGACTTGGTTTATCGTTACTGTGACAAACGAAAACACTTTATTTGATGAATCCTTAAAGAAAATTTTAATTAATATCAATCAGGAGAAAAGTTATTGCAAAAATATATGTTGATCCCTAGACACTTTTGATGTGTGTAGTAACGTGCTGCTAGGATATTCGTGTGCCGCGTCTAGCGGCAGATATGTCCTGAACCATGCCATTTTTATTTAACAACTTTGTCCCTACGTATACAGGGTGGAATTTTTCAACGCCACCTGGAGGGAAAGTCCTTCCAATCAGATGGGCCTTTGAGTAAAAGTGGTTTTTCTTATCCCATTGAATTTATAAGTTTAGATTTCATGGTTTTCCTTTCATTTAATTTGACATGTTTGTTAGAGAGATTTCATCCATATGATTGATCCTATCGATTGATGTCATAAAAGTACAGGATGTTAATTTTTGGAATTTAGCCGGTTCGATTCCCGAGGCAAGCGAATTTTCGAAAATCTTTGAATGCAGATTTATTTATTTAAAAAAATAAAATAATGTTTCCTTTGAGTAAAATTTTCTATCTCCAGTATTTAGGGTACTTTCTCTCCAGGTGGCGTTGAAAAATTCCACCCAGTATATACGTTATACGTACGTATATACGTATCCTACGTATAAATGTCTTTGTCTTTGAAGCTTTTCCAACTTTCCGAGCTACATACAGGAATACAATGGTACAATATATGTTGCACTTGTGTGTTAAGAATGGGCGTCTAAGTTCTCGTCCAATTGTTAAAAGACTTTAAAGTCATAAAAGACTCCTTTCAATTTACCAGTACACCCCACCATGATTATGTTGCCCACCAGGTATACTTCCAACGCGTGCTGAGCAGCAAGACAGCGGGGCGTGCGCAGATCCTCTCGTACGTCGCGGCTTTCGGCTGCATCATCATGGCTATCCCGCCAGTTCTCATCGGAGCCATTGCCAAGAGCACCGGTAGGTTCACTTACCCCTTTTTTGGCAGATGTATGAACTACTGAGATCGGATCCCCATACAGTATTAGTCGACCGTAATGCAGATAAAATTCAGTATCTTCTCTATTTCTTGGGGTCTGGCAGTTTGTTTTCCGCTTTCGTTCTCTGTCAGCCTTCGCATTATCATGCCTTACACAATCCATCCATCTTTTCTTATAGTAATTCGCACCATCTAGGTCTAGTCTGTCTAGTTCTTTCCCAGCTATGTTTGGGTCGGCTTCCTTTCTAACCAGATGCAGCTCATTCGCTTGTAACACAAAATACTTAACCCATTGCCTTCATTATCTATTTTCGTCTCCTAGCATGGAACGAGACCAACTTCCGCGGCGACCTAACTCCGGAAGGCGAGCTGACGTCGGACCAGACATCTATGATCCTGCCGCTGGTGCTGCAGCACCTCACGCCCGACTTCGTGTCGTTCTTCGGGCTCGGCGCTGTGTCGGCCGCCGTCATGTCCTCGGCTGACTCCAGCGTGCTCAGTGCCAGCTCTATGTTTGCCAGGTGTTTATGAAATTGGTGTTTCAGATGATTTTTTAACACATTATTTTAAAAATTGTGTTTCGAAGTGTATGTAAATTCTTTAAATTGTGCGAATATATCTAAATAATTATATCCAAATTAGTTTGTGAATATAATCGCACTCTTAATAATGGCATAAAACAATGCCCCAAAACTTCACCATTTCGTGGTGTTTTAGTTGGGCAGAAGATCTGGCGGAACAAACTCCCCAACAAAATATCTCTCTGTGTAGTTGGAAGAACATACAAGATAGTAAAGTAGACTAGTTATTTTTTACATTTGTTTCCGTTTTTATTTCACTGATTGCTTGACTAATGATTGTCCGGCTATACTAGGTGATTCTCGAGTACCATCACTGACCGTGCCAACTTCTCCCCAGGAACGTGTACAAGCTGATCTTCAGACAGAACGCGTCGGAGATGGAGATCATATGGGTGATGCGGGTCTCCATCCTCATAGTGGGCGCGCTGGCCACGCTCATGGCGCTCACCATCCCCTCCATATACGGATTGTGGTGAGTTCTTCATTTTATAACTGGTGATATTTCTTCTTGTTCGCTTCTTCAGGCCAAGAAGAAGACTAATGATTAAACAATGCGCCGGAAAATGGAAACGGCGCAATGGATGAAAAAATGGGTGAGTTATAAATTACCTACAATTGGCCCTTCAACGTTTTGGGTAAACTAACAAGTGGGTCTAGTGGACCCGGTTCAGAACAGCGATGTGGAAATGGTAATTTTGTAATAATTTATTTAATAAGGGATAAGATTTTATAGAATAGCTCAAAATGTTTAAATCAAATAGCATCATGTAGCAGTTTGATGACATGCTCAGGCGCAATTGTTAGGAGGTCGGTCGGTGCATATAAATTATAGAACAGGCATCCATCATGCAGTAGGTTCGGTACGATATTTTAATCTAGCTCTTGGGCTTACTGTGACATTTTACTTCTAGTTCTAGCAACTTTGATTGCGTTCTGCATTGCTTTTTATTTTGTATGACTATGTTCATATCGCAAACTTGTAACATCGACGGCGCCTGCACGTGATATGCGAACAAAGTTCCGAAGCTGCACTTTCAACGAATCATCATTTATTACTCCCTACATTGACTATGTTTGGTGTTATAATTTCTTGACACGCACATTGTACCACCTGCATGGCTGCATCTGTTGAACTTCCGTCCTGTAACAACGAGTCCCTCTCGCCCCGTGGCCCGACACCCCGATACTCGCGGCCATTGTGACCCACTTGATATGCATAAGTGTGGCACTTGATCCTCCCTCGGCATCAAAAATGTCGGCTTACCTTTGTTACTCCATGAGCACGTGCGGTGTAAAAGTTCAAAAATCTTCTCTTTAGTGGAACCATTCTTTTTGTGACGTCCAATTATTAAAAAAAAACATCGTTTTATCTTACTTCACTACATAGTTTAGAACAAAGTCGCCTCCCGCTGTCTGTCTGTCTCTCCCTATATACCTATGCTTAGATCTTTAAAACTACGGATACGGATACTAAACGGATTTTAATGCGGTTTTTTAATAGATAGAGTGATTCAAGAGGAAGGTTTATAGGTATAACATTGCACCCGTGCGAAACCGGGGCGGGTCGCTAGTGATATTAAAAATGCGAAAGTTTGTGAGGATGGATGGTGGTTTGTTACTCTTTCACGCGAACAATACTTAACGGATTTATACTCCGACAAATATTAACACTGTGCAGTGTTAATATTTGTTGAGCGTTGAGAATCAAACTCGAACTAGAACTCTGAATTAAATTACCTCCGTAATTATAGTTCGGTAATTGTAGTGGTATAGATGTCGCCACACATTGCGTGTGGTTGCTGCGATGTGAACGTCACCGAGTAGTAACAGGTATGTAGGTACTCCTAGCTCTCGTCTCAATGACTAATCGTCCCCATAGCTCACGGTGTAATACTTAAATGACACATAAACATTTATTTCTCATTAGTTTGGTGTCTGTTGCAATCAATAATCGCTGCTCGCGCCATCATATGGGTATGTACGCATCAAATGTATATATTTAATAATATACATGGAAAATGTCCCAGCTTTGGGCGACGATTATTAGGAGCAGCCCTTTTTCCATTAAAGGCCCCAAAGACCATCTCACCTCCCTTTTCCCTAGTTTAACAAACATACTCAAATGCGACCAGTCCTTCTAGTCCAGACGAGGGTCCAAGGACTTGATCTGGCCAGAACCCAGGGATCTCTGGGAGAGTTTATAAGAGACGTTCATGACATTTTATGATCTCAAGAGCGTCATCACAAACAGACGGCAAACCGTACACTCGACAACTACATGGTACATGCCCAACGATGGTGTTGCACACAGCTATTACGATCATCATTCCATTGACACACATTGAAGAGCCAGCTAATGGCCGATACCGAAAATATATGATAATCGACACTTATTGTAATAGGGTAATGTTTTTACGATGGTGTTATTATGGCGGCTGAGCAATGGAGCAGCGGGGTGATGCAAGGGACCTTCGAGATCTCTTGCGGACTAAACTCTTCTATCGGTACGGTGACGGCAATGTCAAAAATGTATTGGATTGACTATTGTTTATACTCGTAGAGGGTGTAAGCGGACCCTTCATGAAGCCGCTCACCAAGCATTTTGTACATCAAACTAAGTAACTTTAAGCAAAAAAGTATTGCTGGGAAACGACTTTTTTTTGGGTTGTAAAATCACGTTTTACGGTAGGACTCAATTTAACGCACTGAAAATATTGTGCTGATGGATAGATTGAATAGTACGGGTGTCGTGGAGATGTCTAAAGTAAAAATCTTACAGTAAAAACATGTATCCTAAAAAAATGTTGGAACTTTGACCCCCAATATCTCCGTAACTAGAAGGTATGATCTTGAACATAAAAATTATCGCAATGACGGGGAGATCAAGTGCTTTTCGGCTTCGTCAAGGGTCTTTATTGGATTAGCTATTGTTAATATTGGATAAGCTACAGAAAAACTTAAAGAAGTACGAAACCACATGTTCAGGCCCTCTGTTATAGTGTAATGCAGGCCTGCATTACACTTCCAACTAAATAACCAACCAAACTAAACTAAATAATACGACCTAAGGAAGTTTCAAAACAGAAAAAAACATAAGATATTGATGACTTATTGATTGCAACTGTTGGTCTAGTGAAAAAACGACTTGTCTTCACTTTAACCCACTTTTTAACAAGACTTAGTAAACCTTTGTAACATGAACGCTGCATCGAGGTATTCCGAAGCCGCTCGGATCCGCCCGGCTCCGATATGCAAAGAGATTACCTCTCGCAGTGGGACGAGCTGCTAATTGAAACTTAATCCTCACTACCGACACACCCCCTAATACTGTTTTACCTCTACATGTGTGTAGGGTTGATACAGTAAGTTTTTAATTTTCAATCTCAATGTAAATTCCAAGCCTTGATTGAATTTGGTTAAGTAAGACCAGTAAGTTGTAGTAGCAGTGAGACTACCAAATGCCAAGTCATAGGTCTCAAACCCAAGATACTCGTACGCACCTCTGATTTTTCGAGTCTGTGCGTATTGTATAATTTATCACTTGCTTCGGTGAAGGAAAACTTTGTGAGGAAACTAAACCAGCATGCCTGAGAGATATTACTCGGCATGCTGGTCGGACGGCTTTAAAACTTTGAAACCTGGTTAGTTACTAACCACACGAAAAAGAAAGAAGTAAGATCCAGTCGGTCAGACAAATCCAGACATTGTCAACATAACGATAATACCTCCATGCTAGCACTGGGAGGTGCTAGGCACATATGCAAATGCATTTAGATTTCCAAATTGATGTTACATTTGAAGGAAAACACATTTTGTTTGTCAAAGTTACACGTGCATTTTTTCAATTTAAAGCAAAATTGCAAAGCACAAACAAACATTCCATAGCACAACAGAAAACTCGCTACCTCGAAAAAGATTTCTTCAAACTCAAATAAAGGCTAAGAACAAAATCCAGTTGCACATTACAACCCTATTCGCCCCCTTTCACCCCCTACAGGTATTTCCGGAGGGCTCACGCGGGCACACGGTCGATTGGATCCGTCTGCTCACACCTGCATCGAAATTGGATGCCGTATAGTCTGTGGAAACGGGGTGAAAGGGGTGTGAGGGGGTGAATTGAAAATTTAAATCCCAACTAATTTTACTCTGCCTCAGGCGGGGAATGAAATTGTTTATTTTTAAAATAGCTTTGTCGTGAAACTGAGCTGCATTTTAAATATATTAAAAGTTTTAGCGCTGGTTCCCCGAAATAGCCTTGGGTTTTAGTAATAAATAGGCCATCTAGAATAGTTCTACATAATCTAGTCAATTACAGCCGTTTGTAGCGTTAGTCAGCTTGAATATAAATGTCAATTCCAAATTATTGTGATTGTTTCAGTTATTTATGTTTTTTCAATTCAATGTTTTATCGAAACTGGCTGGTTTTTTGTAATCATACTTAATTTTAACATAATTTTAAATAGGATGCATGCTTAAAAACGAGCCATTAATTTTCAAACATTTTTAAACGAATTCGCTCAAAGGCCTCTTGCTCAATTTTCTCACTAATTCAACATGACGTAACACTGCACCGATCGATATGACCACACGATTTATATTGGAACACCATTAATTTATATGCCGCGGCCGTTCAGCCATCAATTCATCAAGCGATGGGATCATAAGCTGAGATGCGCAATCCTTGCTCGTGTCGTGATGCCGCTAGCTGCCGCCAGGGCCACAGGCTCTCGCGACGCTCTAATTGTGGCGCACTCAGGACGATGCTGCGAAAGGAGTATGGCGCAATGGGCCTACTGCCAAAGATGAATTAGGCTGTTAAGTGTTGCGTTTAGTAGATATATGGAATGATTTAGGCACATTAAAGAGTCGGTGTTATTAATGTCCTTTCAATGATGAGTGCGTTTTTGTTTATAATGTTGCCTTTTCCGGTGCTTAGGAGACTCCATGATGATCGCGCTAACCCAAGTATCTAAAGACTATCTCCATTTAGGGCGCGGCGATTGATAGGTACGAGTATTCGATACTTGCGTATTGTAGTAAATATTTTAAAGATCCCATCCGTCTCGAAAGAATAAATATGGTTCTTTGGAGATGGATAGGATCATATAATATGGGGTCTGTTTTTACCATTTGACTAACCATGAAAAAGTTAGTACTGTCCTGAACGCGGTTTACGACGTTACCCTAGGTGTACAGTAGGCCGCACGGCAGTGGTAACACTTTGAGCAGGCTTAGACTAATATGGAGTCTCAATATAATAAGTGGCAAGCTGGTTTCGTTACCACCTGCTAGTGCTACCTCCGTGGTGGTGGTTGATGTTCACCAGTGCTAATGTAGAAGAACCATACTAACACGTCCCAATCTTCCAGGTCAATGTGCTCGGACCTGGTGTACGTGATCCTGTTCCCGCAGCTTCTGATGGTAGTACACTTCAAGAAGCACTGTAACACGTACGGCTCCCTGGCGGCTTATATCGTGGCCGCCCTAGTCCGTCTCTCAGGGGGCGAGAAGATGCTGGGGCTGCCCCCGCTTATCCACTACCCTGGCTGGGACCCCGTGACCGAGGTGCAGCTGTTCCCCTTCAGGACCATGGCAATGAGTATGTCGCTATTCACGCTGGCGTTTGTCTCGTGGTTGTCTGTGTAAGTATGACTCTTTTGTTGGATTTTCTATGTTGTTATTTCAGAGGTTTACAGGGTGTATTGATCATTTGCTGTGCCTTAACAGGGTCATATCATGTACTTACAAGTTTAGCCTAGTCATAGCCTGTACTGTGCATACATTGTGCAATAAAAATAAGGGTAATAGGAATAAAACCATTTCTTAGACCTATAGTTCCATTCATACTAGACTTTATACTTTAGACTTTATATGTGGAGACTAATAGAGCAGGGTCCTAATAAAGTGATTAACTGTTTACGTGTGCTCGCAAATCGCTCAAAATCATGAAATTAAAAATAATATATATAAAAACACCGGATTAAATCCTTTTTCACAAATATCTACCTTGAATAAGACGTTACAGCCTAAAAGCGCTCGTTCGTACAAATTGATTGATTCAATTCACTCCGAGTGCTCACCTCGACCGGTGAAGTTACCGACACGACGTAATATGATAACAAACATACAATTTATGAAAGAAATCTGCAAAAGTTAGACTACCATATCTATAAGTATAACTCCGATTAAATCGTAGACACGTAGGTATTTTGTATAAAATTGACCTGTCAGCGCGTATCCAGTATTGACCGGGCTATAATTATTCTCGTATTAAGGGTCTATACAAGAGAAGAAACATCTATAAAGTGCTCCAGCGCATGGCTATTATCGGAATTAACGCCACCGTATTGTTTTTTCAATACAAGTTTCACAGACAATAGACAACAGAAAAACCCCGTTTAGTTGTCTGCTATTAGCGATAAGACCGCCTCGTACCCATAGGATTAGCAATAGATATTGTAAAATACCTGGGTAGGTATCAATTTTGGTGTACACTTAAGGTATTTTCTATTTATCTATCTTGAAACGTATTGGTCTTAATTAAGCTGTCAGCCCGAATTATTCTCGTATTAAATTGTGTCTACACAAGAGAAGAAATGATTACCCCCTACTAAAATGACTAACAAATATTCAGAAGAGTTTGAAACAGCAAGACTGTCCCAAAATAGGTAGAATAAATGTATTGCTTCTGTCAGAGTCTGTTCGAGGCGTTATCTTACGATGATAACAAAGTTACAGCTCTGAGAGACAGGTTTTCATCAAACATTTATTTTCGTAATACATTTTCAGCATTGTGTCGAAGATAATTGAAACGTTGGCTCAAATGTTTGACGAGGTTTATCAAATATTCCTTAAAGTTGGGTCAGACCTCTTCGGGGGTATTTATAATTTAGACAGCGGCTCAATTTGGGGTGGCAACAACGAGCCCTTTATAAAACTTGTTCCCTGGGTTTATTTAAACAACTATTTCGGAAACGTGCTTTCCAATTTTTGTAAATTGGTTTTGAACTGTGATGTCCTGAGAATTGCAGGACTAATTTGACATGTTAGAGATTGTTCATAGTTTAGACTACAATTTTATCTAAAAGTGTTCTCATTTTCGTGGTAATATTAAACATATTTTGTTTCCCGGAAGTACCTCTTAGCCGAGTGCCTCATCACCGCATATTACGTTCGTTTGGATGGGCTATCGAGGTCCATCGTACGTAGGGGGGCACATTAAGGCCGCGGGGTCAGGCCTTTTCAATTAAGTATTCTTGGACTAAGAGGGTTTCTCAAATGATATCGGTTTATTGTGCTATTATGTTACAGCTATTCGATTGCAATGTTGGATGAGAAACAGTTTTGGTAATTAAGTTAGGTGGGTTTGCATTGGATTCAATAGCAATGTCTAGATTTTAACAGTAATACTAAAATAGACATTTTAACAGTAAGGCATCGAACTGGTTTTGAGGTTGTAGTATCAATTCCCATCTGTTTTATTGCGGGATATCCTCCGTGATTGTTTGTTATTGGGAGCTTTGTATGTATGAATAATCACGGAAGATATCCCGTTAGTGATACTATAAGTTTAGTTTTAAACCGTGAAAGCTTATATCAGTGTTTGTTTTATTGCTGTTGTGTGCTTATGTTAGCACTAACCACAGAGCGTGAACATATCTATGGCGCGACCACAGGTTTGACAATAAACCCACATTTCGTAACATACAGAATGCAGATCGATTTGAGAATCACAATTCTATATGTCAACACTAATATAATAGGATTTGTTTTTAAAATGGAACAAGATTAAAATGAGTTAGTGTTAATGCAAGCATTCCGATGTGGTATTTCATAATAGACATGATTAGAGATGCAAAACGAATTTTAAACGTTTTAAACCATTTGGTTTTAAACGGTCTTTTTGGTTTAAAACGATTTAAAACCACACTTAGCGGTTTAATATGGTTTAGAATGTTTTTTTTTTGAATGCACTGAGGCTTTACACGAAGTTATCTAGACCACACCTCCTTCCTGATTTAGAATATATAAAAGGAAAATAAAATAAAAATGTTTTAAAATAACCTTCATTTACATGACAGACAAACATAAAATCGATCCCTACCTGCCCCATCTCTCCCCGTTGCGATTTTGGTAGCAAAGTGAAAAATAAAAATGCGGCATTGCCGTTTTATTTTAATAAATACCCAAAACATGATTGTTTTCAGTGTCTAATCCTAAATAGTAGTATAATAATATGATTTATGACTTCACATATATTAATAAAAATGGTAAATCATTTCAATTAGCCTTTTAAACTATTTTTTTAAGTAATTCGTAATCAAGGTACGGCCCACGTGGTCGTGGTTTTAAACCGTTTTAAACAAATTTAAAACGGGTTTTAAACCACTGATTTTGGTTTAAAACGGTTTATTTACAACTATAGACATGATACATGTTACATTATTCAAGGAGATATATAATTATAATGCTCGTGGCAAAATCATAACAGCCGCTCGAGCCGATCTTTAGGTTATACAGTGCTTGCCTGGGTTGGTCTGTGGATGGGTGGTCACCCATAACATACCGAGTTTCCTTCGTGCCTCGTAAAGTACGTTAATCCGTTGGGTCCCGGCTGTCATTTGTAGATCTTTGACCGTCGTTACAGGTAGTCAGTGGCACAAAAAGTCTGTAAGCCCGTATTACCAAGGGGTATCGTATTACCCAGTACTACCTGGGTTGTGGAGTTCAGATAGGCAGTCGCTCCATGTAAAAATACTGGTATTCAGCTGCATCCGGTTAGACTGGAAGCTGACCGCAACATAGTTGGGAAAAGGCTAAGCAGATGTTGATGATGATATAATTATAATGCTACTCTGAGCTACACCACCCAGAAACCAAAGTCAATAACACTAGTATCTTTCCATTCATAAATTATTAATTAACATTACAATCAAATAACTTACATAATTGGTGTCAGAAGCTAAGACATCAAAAACATATTTTGCATTAGTTATCACTTGAGACGGAGGAAGCGTTAGAATTTGGACGTTATGATATTGACTAGTATGTGCTGTTTGTTAGCTGTTAGGGCTTCTAGGTTTATTGTCGCTAATAACAGGCCCTTTTTTGAAGATCATTAGCTCTTTTCACGTTGATAAAGGGATGTGAGTAACTTCCAGAGATCTGATCAACTCTAAATTTGGTACCCTGTCCTGTTCTGTTACTTCAATGTATGCAGTGATAGGATATAGCAACAACATGGTTATTTCAACCTGATGCTGCAATTGCTGCATCATCAGCAGCGCTTATCTGAAACTGACGTTTTTTATACGCGCGGCGGGTGTCGAGTGACCGACACTCGAAGTACAGACGCCAGCAGTCAGCACATCAAGCAACTACATTATTTCAAACTATTTTCAAGTTTATCGCTCAAGGTTGATTGGGAAAATGTGGCAGTTTCGGGTAGCTTGATGTGCTAGCGTCTGTACAAACAAAAAAAAAGAAACGAACAAGAAAAAGTTTCTATAAACTGATGGTAAACTTATGATGGTTTACTTAAGTGGATAGACAAAGTTACACTTCACAAGTTGTTTTGTAACTTTAAATCAATGCCTTTTTTCCAAAAGAAACATTTTCAATTTCTTTTTTGCGTGCCCCCGGCCCCTAGCTGATGTGGAGCCCTAAGCAGTTGCTTACTTTGCCTAATGGTTAATCCGGCCCTGGTTGAATTGTTAACTCGTTGGTCAAAGACGCTAAATGTGTTGATGTTAAAGTTCTGTTATGTAATGATAGTTTCACAATAGTTCGTTATTTAACAATTATGAACATCAAACGCTTTTTTTTGTATAAAAGCTACAGGAAAGGCTGTCATGTAATGCCCGTTTTGTTGATTTGATTTCCTAATCATTATTCATTAACATGAAGTTTTTTTTTTAAACTAAAACAGTTGTCCCAATGGTCATTATATCTTACATTTCTGTCTCCTATGTACCTATATGTACAACAATTTAATCACTCTTAAAAAATACTTTCGTATTTCATACATCAGCTTTCCACGGAACGACTACCTCTAGCCGAAACTCCGCAAAGCGTTTTTGCAGTTAATGTCATTAGAGCATTGGTGGATGCATGCAGCATCCACCAATGCTCTAATGACTCATGAATTTTATCGCAGAGTTTTAAACATAAAAGTAAATAACTTCTGATTTATATCGAAGAAATACGGCAGGTTTAATGAAACGTTCCATCTGAGATGACTGCTACTTTTTAACATCAAACTCAAAGCATTTATTTCGATTAGACCATTACAGGCACTTTTGAATGTCATTAAAACAAAAAAAAAAAACGAAGCTATAGTCACAATCAAGGCTTAATAACTTGAGAAAGTACTTTAGGCAGTGTAACTTCACATGAAGAGTTTTGTAACAGAAACATCTTATAAATCTGTTTAACCATGGTAGCAAAATCAGTCTCAACAGACAAACAGAAAAAATACGATATAAGGTTTAATAATAAGAGAACAAAAACAAGCTATTAGAAACAGATAGGGCTATTACCAGATCGCCATTAGTAAATCATCGACAAATACATCGCTTGTGAATCGTGACGAGCAGACGAACAGCCTCACAATGATCTGTAATGAGTGGAAAGTGATTGTGTATCACGACTTGTATGAGAGGAGCATTCGTACATTGTTTACTTATCTGGAACACGGATTTTGCATACTTAGATATGACGTCATTTTAATGCTTCGCTACATAATCATACGCATTTCGTTATTTTTTTACACTAACCCTCCTATTAATAAACACAGACTAAAGTTATTCCAAGTTTAAACCTTTGAAAATGTATGGTTATTCCTTTGTTATTCCTGGTGTAATTTTATTCCGTGTTTATTAATAAGAGGGTAAGCGTTTGAACTATTTTTACTAAGTGCTCATTTACGGAGACGCGGCGCGTCGGGCGGCGCGTTATGCGTTTTTTCCGTTTACCAAGGGAGGAATCCTGAAAACGGAAAAATAAATCGGCTGTTCCCAACATTTTGAGGATTTATTTGAACACAAATGAAGAGTCCAGTGATACAGTGTACTATAAAAACTAAGCTTGTATAACGAATAGTGTGTTTTTTTAGTATTTCATTTGATAACTGTGATGAAGTCTTTATATGGTTACAGCTCAGGTAGCACTATGTCTTTTAATTACCAGTAATTACGAAACTTAACTAAAGTTTTGGTTCTATGTGTGATGAAACCATGATTTAGGGAACAGTATTAACGGTTTTTCTTATTCAGCGAGAGTTTTAAGATTTCAACTTAATTTAGTTTGATTGTATTAATAATCTCATCCGTCGCGCTCTTTTTATCGCCGGGGGCCAGCTGTCTTAGAACCAAATGGCTTGGCACGCGACGGTAGGAAGAGACCTGATGTTATGACTATAATGCCATGGCAGTAGAGTAGGCTTTTGGTGTGAGATGCCACGAGCGTCGACACCCTTGCGCCATCCCATCTTCCTTGCACAGCGGGCTGTTCTGGGGCGGCTGCGGCAATTGCTGAAAACCTCAAACGGCGCAAATATAATAACGTTTTTGGTAGTTATGTGTTTGAGCCCTTTGGGGTTGAAATACTAGGGTCATGGGGTCTGAGTCCAAAGAATCAGCATTGTCATCTAAAATGGCGATGCTGCCAGCCTTCTGAGTTCATTTCCTATTGAAAGGGATGTAACCGATTTTTTGACGCCCTGGTATTCTTTTCCCATTTTGATACTTGTACATATTTATATCATTGTTTTAGATCTACTTGTACGAGTAGTTTGTAAATAGTGTCATAGTAATGAATAAAAAATAATTAATTTAATCATACAGCCTAATTACTAATTAGTTCAGGCACCTTATGCAAATGTCAAGTTATCTATTGTCACATCCTTTGTGGTCGTGGTTAAAGTTAACTGTCTTGATCATTATTAATATTTTGTCAAAAGCCTGTTACTACGCTGTTGTCGTAAATGAATTCCCGTTGCAGGTATATATTGCATATTAAACTTTTAATATTTTGGAGAGACTAATAGCACTCACTATCCTTGTAAACCTTCTATTTGTAAAATAATTAACGCCATTAAGGAAATTGGCTTTACTGATTTTATTGCCCGTAAATCATAAATTCTTGCAAGTACTTTGGTCGGTAATTAGAGGCTAGTCTGTATGTTATGTCTGATTGCTTGACTTTCAAACAATTAGGAAGCAATTTGTGATAGAGCATATCATGTTTCCTATCTAACGTATACGCGGTTTGTTGCCGTCATCAGATATTACATCTATGACCTTTCTAAGTTTGTTGCCGTCATCAGATATAACATCTATGACCTTTCTAAGTTTGTTGCCGTCATCAGATACAACATCTATGACCTTTGTAAGTTTGTTGCCGTCATCAGATATAACATCTATGACCTTTCTAAGTTTTTAGAATAGAATGTCATGCGTTTTCATCTTCCACCAGGTTCCTGTTCAATGGCGGCTACCTCAGCCCTGAGTCTGACTACTTCAACTGTGTTGTGAACATCCCCGAAGACATCCGGCGCGTCGACGAGCCCTCGGAGGCCGGCGAGCAGATGTCCGTCCTCGGCGGAGTGCCGGGCCGGCTGTACGGCGCCGCGTCCACGCTCGTGGGACCCGACGAGAAGTGCGGCAGGATCAACCCCGCGCTCGAGCCTGACGATGATGATCTAGACGATCCCAACGACGGCCCCAACCCGCTGTTCGGTAGCAGCAGTGCGCCCCCGCTCGTGCAGCCCTTCGGCAAGCAAACGGCTTTCTGAGACGATAAGTACCTTTATTAGTTCACTTATTCGAACTGTTACAGGCGCCTGCAGGACCACGGGGTCGCACCATCGCGGGATTATATTTTCCGAAAATTTTACTATTTCTTATTTTTCGTTTAAACTCGGTAAGATCGTTACATCGAAGTATGGAACACTAAACTTCAGTATTTTTCGAAATAACGACTAGAATGTTATGCTCAAGACGGTCGAAACGAAACATATCATCAATATCTTCCTATGTAAACAAACCATTTTGTAAATGTCGCATATTTCATAGTACGCCGTAGAAACGAATGATTTCTTTAATTCTAACTGATGACTACGTAAGCGCAAACTGATATCAATTTAATAACAAAATATTATCGTGTAGAAATAAATGCATTTAAGCAATAGGTGTACGTGGAATAGTTGATGTAAAAATGAATTAAGCCATATTATTTTGTAGTGAAAGTATATAAATAATATTATGAAGTGTTGCAACTCATACATATCAAAATGTGAATTATATTCGTTGTTAGAGAATTTATATATATTAGTCTATACGTATAATTTACATATGTATAATTTACATTGATGACGATTCCTTATTTGAGTCAATTAATGTAGAGAGAAGAGCACACTTGTCGATGTGCTTCTAGTGACACTTTGTGTGCGCGTGAGTAGACGAGAAATGTTGACCAAGCATTGTCATCATACGAGTGTAAATGGTATATAATGTAATACATATCGCTTGTAAAGCATCACACACTACCTGAACACAACTCATATGATATATGGCTCGTCCATAGTTTAGTTCATTCACATAATTTGTATAAAAAAGTCCGCAAAAGGAATATATAAAAAATATATATTAAAAAACAAATGTTTAGCTAAGATAATTAGTAAATTGTATCGACAGATACCTATGTTTGTTAAAGCTTTGTTTTATAGTAACAAATATTTACGATGTAAAGATATGTTTGATATTGTTTAGAGCGGGTATTGTACGCTTGTCATATACTATACTACTTATATTGTATTCGTATATAGAAATGCAAATGTATAAAGACATATATACATATTGGAGGCAGGACCATTCTATCACTGAGATTTGTGTTAAAGAACAAAAGAACTGGCCTAAAATCAGCTGAGTTACTAATGAAACGCAACAAAATAAGATCGTATATAAAATATTTTTCATTTTGTCTGTCTATGAATAATTAATCAATATGTGTAATATGGTATCAATATATTAAAGAGCTTTCTGATGCGACAGATGATCGCTGATAGTAATAATCGGTCTTTTTGAACTTATAAGTGTATTGGTGTTCACAGTATTATCGTGTTCTAATCCTCTTCCTCAGACCTGATGTCCTATATATGCGTGTTAATGTCCATGTTTGAAGCTTTTTGAAGTAATGTTTCTAAATATATCAAGATGTATCTTGCGAGTAAATAATACGGTCAATTTTGGCAACTTTTGTCCTTTTGGATTGACAACGTAGTAAAAAATATATGTAAATGCTATCACTGCATATTTTAGCGACATATTTGATACCTTCCCAAGCTTTCAAATTGTTTTTTTATAACAAAGTTTACATATAAATCGTTTAAAATTGGAGATATTTTCTATATATGTTGCGGATGTATAGATATATGATGTGATATCCACCTGCCTAACCTTTGCTAAGACTACGAACTCGATACATATCATCTCTATGTGACTTACGTATATACATATCATAGTGTTTAGTGTGAAATGGTACATATCGATATTTGTAAGAGTAGATCATAGGTATCGTTGTTGTTCTTCGGCGCCGCTTCCTGATTTATCTGTATTATTATGATTCTATAAATGTGCAATATATAATTAAGCATATTATATAAATAGCAATACAAGATGCATTTTTTAGATAACTTGTAAAATAAACAAGACTAGGAAGATACATATCAGTATAAATATATACATTATTATGTGTTACTACTATTATTATATATTTCAGATATTTTATTGAATGATGTTTATCATAAGAAAATCTTTATTCAAAAAAGATATATATTATATCTACAATACATAGAATATATATTATATACTGAATTTATATTTTTAAGATACCTATATATTGCATTACTGCAAGTTATTAAATATATATCGTTTGTTACGTACGGTGTTTTAAATGTTCTAAAGAGATGTTGGTCAGGAAGCGGCCCCCCACTGTTAGCTAGTAGATATACCTACTATTGACTTATTCCTAGTTCTTGTTGAATATTTTGAAAATGAAAAATGTGTAAAAAAATGTGTAACGTTGTGAATTCCGCGGTCGCTCCGGCGACATCAAAATAAAACATATAGCATGTTCATTGTGTTTGATTGTGTAGTACATCATGCTTACATTCCCTGAAGGGTGGGTCGAAGTGCAGTCTACAGCAGATACTTACAACCGTATTTTGCCAAGTATGTATAAGGGAATGGTGGTATGATGTCAATGGTCTCGGTTGCCCCTAACCGGCCACGAATCCATACTCTGGGCTACCCCTGAGGAAATCTCCTCCTCTCTTATAAAACACTAGGCTCAAGCTGGTCGTCAAACTCAGGAGCATACTGTCTGCTCAGCAGTACGGCTGGCGACTGCTGGACTAACGAGGCAGTCTTCCTATATAAGCTAGGGATGACCTTTTACTAAAGATACTAACCATCATAGTTCCACATCATTTCATAAGGTAAAGTTTTGGAAAAACTGTCGTATGGGACAGCTGTACCTAAGGGTTCCTTGTTTCGATTTTTTTATTTTAAATATGAAATATATTTTACTTGCAGCTTCAGTACCTAATATTTAGAAAGGGTTAAAACTGATTCTTGGGGAAAGGACAACGTAAAACAAGTCTTTTTATATTTACAAAACGTTTAATTTATACAAAAAAGTATAATTACTCAGACCTTAAACTTAATTTTTGTACAATTTCATTAGTTCGTAAATTACAATTAAATTAAAGTTAATACTTTCAAGCGTCGCCTACTTGGTAAGCAGAAAGCGACGTCCGCGCCTCCTAGAGAGACCTCTTTATTCACAATTCTTTATTCTCCGATTGCAGATCACATTTTATTACGATAACAGACGGAATGCTTCAGCTAGCTAACATCACAACTTTACAAACAATTCCGTGGTCATACCCTTTCATGTAATGCCCTAGCATATTCGTAGCCTTCGGTTCTTCTATAAGAAAGTCCTGAAGCATTCCATGTATTTCGCTATTTTGTAAACAAATCTAATACATACATAGTTTTCACTAGAAACCTACATGAATACATACATAAGTTGTGACATTCGCGACGTCAATACTGAAGATACTGTGATAACTTAATAATTGACTATTTTATATTAGTACTAGGATGCTAGGAGCCTGCAGGGTCTAGTACACATAGCCACCGCTGGAGTCGTAGCTCTGGCTGATGGTAGCCGGCACGCCACCGCCTCCACCTGATGAGTGGCCACCTCCGAAGCCACCTCCACCTCCTGAGGAGTATCCCCCAGAGCTACCACCCGACGAGTATCCACCGCCTCCGCCTGATGAGTGGCCACCTCCGAAGCCTGATGAACCACCTCCTGAGGAGTATCCTCCAGAGCTACCACCCGACGAGTATCCGCCGCCGCCTCCTGAGGAGTATCCGCCACCACCTCCGGATGGGTATCCACCGCCACCTCCAGACGAGTGTCCTCCACTGCTACCTCCCGATGAGTATCCACCGCCGCCTCCACCGGAGGAGTAGCCTCCTGAGCCACCGCCATGGCCGCCGCCGCCTCCACCGCTAGAGTGGCCACCTCCTGAAGAGTATCCACCAGATCCGCCCGAGGAGTATCCACCAGATCCGCCCGAGGAGTGTCCACCACCGCCGCCTCCAGATGAGTAGCCACCGCCGCCTCCAGATGAGTAGCCACCGCCGCCGCCGCCGCCACCGCCGCCAGATGAGTGCCCACCGCCACCATGTCCGCCGCCGCCGCCGCTGCTCGGAGCGCCGTAGCTACTCGAAGGTGCGGAGGGTGCTCCATACGAACTGGATGGAGGGCTAGCCGGGGCACCGTAGCTCGATGAAGGACCACTTGAGCCGAATCCACTGCCACCTCCGAAACCGCTGCTTCCAAAGCCACTGCTGCCGAAGCCGCTACTGCTGAATCCACCGCTGCTACCACCGGCTGAGGGAGCTCCGTAAGAAGAGGATGGAGGAGACGCGGGGGCACCGTAGGATGAGGACGGGGGTGAAGCAGGTGCGCCATAAGACGAAGATGGCGGAGAAGCAGGCGCACCGTAAGAACTGGAAGGTGATGAGTATCCACCAGATCCGCCCGAGGAGTGTCCACCACCACCGCCTCCAAATGAGTAGCCACCGCCGCCGCCACCGCCACCGCCGCCAGATGAGTGCCCACCGCCACCATGTCCGCCGCCGCCGCCGCTGCTCGGAGCGCCGTAGCTACTCGAAGGTGCGGCGGGAGCGCCATACGAGCTGGATGGAGGAGAAGGAGCGCCGTACGAGCTAGAAGGAGGAGATGGGGCACCATAGGAGCTGGAAGGAGGAGATGCAGGAGCGCCGTAAGAGCTCGATGGCTTTGAAGGTTTAGGAGCACCATATGTCGTTGAAGGTCCAGTTGGCACACCGTAGCTGGTCGCAGGTGGTCTCGCGGGGGCGCCGTACGAGCTGGAGGGCTTAGAAGGAGCGCCGTAGGAACTGGAGGGCTTTGATGGAGGAGGTCCATAGGAGCTCGAAGGCTTAGAAGGAGGTGGTCCGTAGCTGGGTTTGGGTGGGCCATAGCTAGGTTTAGGTGGGCCATAGCTTGGTTTGGGGGGCCCGTAGCTTGGTTTAGGTGGACCGTAGCTGCTTGAGGGACTTGGTGCGCCGTAGGATGAAGATGGACGGCCACCGCCGCCGCCGCCGCCGCCACCATGGCCGCCGCCGCCGCCGCCCCCGTGGCCGCCGCCGCCGCCGCCACCGTGGCCGCCACCACCATGGCCGCCGCCGCCGTGTCCACCACCCCCACTTCCATGTCCACCGCCGCCACCACCGCCACCTCCTCCGTAGCCGCCACCACCGCCGCCGTGGGAAGGTGGGAGGTACGAGGAGCTCAGAGGCGCTGCAAACAAGGGAATGGGTGCTTTTATTTCAGATTTGTAAGTTGTAGTCGTTCGTAGAGCCTCTGTGATGAAGTTAACGAGTATGTTAGGATTTGGTGAAATTAAATGAAGCTGTTTGATCCGTGGTGTTCCCAATAATTGATTTTAAATGGAACTGATTATTCTGATTAGAAAGAAAAGCTTTGTAGAGAATAGACAGGGTCTGCTGGAGGAACATTACTTTTACTTTTAACTTGTACAAGTAAACTACAAATTGGTTCATGACAGAGGCTCGATGTCAGTGTAAGTCCAGATGTTGATTGGTGGCTTACCTTCACGCTTGTATGTCTTCCTGGGCGTGGCCGAGGCTGCCGCGAGCAGCAGCAGCGCTGGCAGCACCTGGAACAAGATGAGGGGAACATCAAATACTGGCAGAAAAAGGCGTCAGGCTCATTTCTATAGGCCATGTTCGTTGACGTCAGAGTTAGGATTTATAGTGGTAGATTTGCGCTTAAGTTCGTTATCCATTAAGGAAGTATTTTGAGGACAAACAAATAGTTTTTTTCTCTTTTTAAAAAGTCTATTGAAACCCCGTGGATTAATAAAAGTATTCTAGTTGACCACACGAAAGCAGGTATTGTAGAAACGTGGTAGAAACTACCAGAGTATTACAGCTATACATGTAGATTGTATACTACATTGTGTAACCAGCAATTATAAAGATAGCTGAAAGATAGCTGGTCAAAACATCACGTGACGTCCAAGGAGACCCATCAGAGGCATGGACGTGTGCCGCAAGACAATGTTCCCTTGTACACCGTGGCCACACTTTCCCACCACGCGCCCCTATTGCCACACCACTAGTGATGTAGGTACCTCCTCGCGAATCTGCGACAAATGACTGGCAATTGATATAAATGACGCGGTTTTCTTGCCAAACAGTTGAACCTTGGGCCTTTAATTGGTTTCGGTGGCTTGTTAGAATTAACTGGTGTGGTTTTAGAAAAGTGGGAGCTTTGTGAAATGGATTTAGTTCTAATAGCTCAGTTATTGGGCAAGTACTTTGGGGTGGTCCATTCCGTCACTGCCTCATATTTGATTCTTTTACCAAATGCTTGGCAATCTTATTGTAATTCCACAACCGTTTCGATCATTGAAACATGTGACGTATTTACTGATCTCACAATTTAAACAACTTTTGACCATAAAAGCGAACAATGTACTGATTTGGTACAAAATAACTCTTTAACCAGTCATTTGGTGGGCACCTCACGCACGGATGGTCGAAATCCTCCGCGCATAGATAATCTAGCGAGGAATGACACATTCGGTGCGCGTGCGTCGTAAATACCTCACGTTTGTGCACTTTCACGGACACTGATGTTATCTCCGTGCGTTTGGGTGTTTCTACTTTCAATTTATTTACATAGTAGGTATATTTGTCCTTAGTATGTTTTTGATCTTGATATGGTCCCGGATATTTATCTTGGACTCGGCTTTTCCGTGACCATTTTTTTCACATTTGTAATACCATAATTATTAGATTAATATAAAAACTATCAAATGTAACGTACCCCAGATTGAACGGAAATACATCAACTAAACATTGATGCATCGTGAATTCATATTATATTCATAACCAGTCCCCGAGTAGATATTGATCTGGTCTGGTCTGGTCTAGGTCGCTACCGGGTCTGCAGGTGATTACAGTTATTCCGTGCTCCCAATTAAAGCAAATACTCAAATATCGTTTTATAGACATGATTATTAAACAACGTAATTATTTAGGTTCTGTAGTTAATTTGGATTGTTATGTTTGGTTTTCAGAGTTGTTTATTTTTCCTTGTACTTAGGTAGGTATGTCACTGCTAGGGACAGTATTTATTGTCCCTGCAATTTCGTGTTGCACAACTTTGTAATTGTATTCGCGTAGCCATGTGTTTCCTTAAAATGTTATGGCAAGTGAGTAAACTACTTTAGAAGGTACACTTCAACATAAACTAATTCTTTCCGTTCCTAAGTGCTGAATAAGACCACAGCGCCACACCTTTCTCGCGCCAGGGCTCCCTGTTTCCTGTCAACGGCAGCTATGAGCAGCCGAGTAGGTATCCCTCAAAGAATATTTCAAAAACGTACAGCAAAGATTGCTGCAATCAAATTTTCAAGTCCGGAAGAGATTACCAGCCATATATCCGCACATGCCCATGTGACAGGCATCATTATGACTCGGTGACATAACCGCCAACTCGTGCGCTCATCTGCGATGACTATTGACCTCGGAGAAAGCTGATGACATGTACTTTTTGCTAAACATGTCACTTATGATGCAACGAGGTTAAAGCGCCAGTAAGGAGGTCGGCCGTGCGATGGGTGACCGTGATTAGTTTTGTAATGTTAGTAGATTGAGGAAAAGATGGAATTTTTCTTTTAGCCCTGGACCTGGGCCGTAGATAGAGCTCATATGATAGGTTTTAGATTGAGAAAGATTCCTAATTTTGACAAATAGTTCATCACCCTAATGATGCCCATCGTCATCTTAGCAACGAGAACTATCTACCAGACCAGCATCTAACTATCCGACGACACAACACCGTTTTCATCGAGTACCTGTAGGCGGTAAGTGTAGAGAAATGATCACAATCGCGTTTTAAACCAACCAGACCACAAGGCGCCAGTCTAAACGATTGTAATTAACATTTCTTGTAAATAATTAAGGCATTCTGTAGTTTGTATGCGAAGCCACGTCATTGGCTAACTGTTAAACAGAGGCAATAGGTAAGTAAGTATGTCAGGGTTCTATGGGGCAAGCATGGTGATTTGTATTGTCAAGGGTTCTTTATGGGATTAGCAATTTAGTTTCGACTATCAGAGTTTACTGCTGAATCGGTGTGAAGTTTTCATAATCCTTTCAATATGCAGTAGTATAGATATTACCACAGTCATCACGTTTACCAGACGGATTGGTGCTTGGCCCTATGAAAATTGGCTTAAAGAAACTTGAATAGTCTCTTGTGCCTCTTTCAATTTCTCAATTCGAAACACACCGCTCGAAAATAAAGGCATAACAAGATGCAACCCGTTTGGTACTCAAGAGTAACACACAGATGTATCACAATTAAGATACTTCACCAGACGCGTTCAAACCGTCTTGAAGTGTCGAAAGATAAACAAATACTTCGTAATGTAACTAAGAGATAATCCTGCGGTAATTAATGCACTTTCACGCACTGATCTGATTATATCATGTGGTTTATGTTAAACGTTGCTTTTCACGGTGTCGTGCGCAGACAGGTCGGAATTAAGAGTGTTGATGATGACGTTTAAAGTAGAAGTTATCTGAGCTCCAGAGTAACACTCGGTTGGATAGGCCGATCAAATCAGATTATTTAATGATCTGACGTTAGATGGAGTCACTTGTAGCCGGAAATAACCCACAACAGAAAATCAAATTACTGGGCATGAGACAACGGATTGGGGACCTAAACCCTCAGGGGGTTCTGTATAAAGTATCATTTATTTGGTCTATAGGTATCATAGAATTGAATAGAATGCTTTATTTGCTAAGAATGTAGGTAGGTATTACAGATCAGGTGTTAAAAAAGCTTAAAGATTCCAAGTACATTCTGCATTTTAGTCATGCAAAATGAATATAAACATACATTATATTACTAGCATAGTTTTAACTTGAAACGATTTTTAGCTAAATCGTATATCGATTGTATATTATAAAGTTGCCCCCATTGTAAATGTTACCTGCAAGGTATTTAACTAAACCACTTCAGTTATTAGACGCCATGCTTCAGCGACGTATAATTTATACACGTCAAAGCGATACGACGTGACGTATAGAGACGTCAACGTGATACGACGTGACGTGTATAGACGACGACGTATGTTGACATGACAAGCGTGTCGTGTTAGCGATACATTCTAATTTGTAGCGTTAGTTACGCACGTGTGGTAAGGGAAGTAGCGAGAGTAGTCGTAATTACATGGAATTAATGATTATTTTACGTGGTATTATGTGGTGTATTAATTGATTTTGTATGTTTACTACTGTTATTCAATCATTTTTGTAATTAAATATAATAAAAGCATGTACTTTTCCACTTGAGTTATATGATGATTTGTACTGAATAAAAATTAAAAAGCTCTGTTAAATACCAAACAAGAGCATTTCATTGGGCAAGCTTATTTCTTAATAATTGCAATATAATGTAACAAATAGCATTAGAAGTGCTATTTAACGCGTTTAACTCTTTTGTTCGGCACTTTACCCGACTACGGCAAAGTTCAGAAGGGTAATGATTACTAAATCGCTCCGCTCTGTCTCCCGCTCTTTTTGAAGCCCCCATCGCCTCGTTTAGCAGTCCATAACAAGTAACAAAGCCATTGTTTGAGTACTAAACTTTATCACTTAAGTGCATCAAATTCGTAGACAGCACTTAGTGCAACCACCTCACATAATGTTAGCTATCAGAACATCTGGGTGATGTAGTGAAAGATGTGAAGGTGTGACGTAATAACACAATGAGCATAATTATGTGATATAATAAACCATTATTATGACGTTTACGTGATGATTGATGACAATGGGCCGAATTAACTTTTTGTTGTTAGAGAGTACATTTACGTGAAAGGATTGTAATTTAAAAAGATATTATGTGTCATGCCGTGGTCAACGGGTAAATTTGAAAAAGTTGTCTGGTTTTCTTGAAACATTTCTAGATAAATATTCTCAAGTGTGATCAGACTTAAGTATTTTATTTTTTTATTAACAAAACCAAGTCCAGTAAAAATAATATCCAGAAAACCTATGAAAATTGGATTCTACCAAAAATCCCTTTAAGTTCTTGACAGCATGGATCAAAAACTAATTTCTAGATAAGCCTTTCCTGAATCCGTCACTCCCAGTATGCAATCTGCTTTAGATACCACTTGAGAAGCCATCTGTCGCAGAATTCCTACCAGCCACAAAGTTGCGGAAATGAGCCCCAGTTACGATGACACTCGTCACTATAAGGTATCGAACCTACTGACGTTTATTGGATGTCAATCTTTGAGATTGTAATATTCTTTGCTAGGGCTGTGATACATTAAAAAATAAATTTTCTAGTAGTCTGTTTAAAAAGACCATACAGTCGAGTATTTATGCATAATCTTAGGGAGGTTGACGAAAGGTTTCATGAAAAGACGAATGAAGTTTTGTGTAATAACCATCGCCTTCAAAGAGCTTTATGAGTGTTATCGAAGATACCTTCTAAGAAAATTCACAGCTTAATAAAAAATATTTTAAAATGTATAAATTAAGCCGTAGCAAGGTAGGTAAATTTCTAAAGTAAACTAAGAAAATAATCGCTCAACATTGCGGTACCATAATAAACACCTGTGTGGAAACCAAGTTCCAACAAACAGATACACACAAACGTTTCAAAGTTTGGCAACCCTAAAACAAGATGGCGGCTACGTCACAAGTCTCACGGGAACTTGGCGCGGGAACCGGGCACGCGACAATACGAGTGTGCAACGCGCATATTGTTCTCTCCGAACGGTGCGAGTTCTCCAACTGGACCATTGCTCAGCTTTTCTCGTCTCTGCTTGCCTCAGACAGGATCTTGAGCAATTTGATGGAAAGATTCCTTTATGATTATTGTGTGATGAGATTTTTAATCCACAATTGTTTCTTTGCGATATGAAACTACGTCCAGATGAATGAGATCTTTATTGGTGTGAAAATCTAGATTGAATTCTAACTAGTTTGATGAAACAATCTCCAAGCACGAGTCTTTAAATATACCTATATACTGTAGAATAGACTTCTATAGTTACTATTCAACGAACGACTGTGCAATGAGCCTAGTTTGCCTGGTATCAGTAACCCGCTTCTCCCATTGAAGTCTCTTAACACTGATTGTGGTAAAAACACTGATACGGATTCTATCGTATGTTTGGAAAAACTTGATACCAGGAATGAAACAGCACAATCTTATTATCTTAGTACTGTGTTATATAAGCCGACTATTCAGAGGCAAAAGTTCTGACATTAGATAGAAACTGACGATTATGATATTATCGCCGAAGATCTTCGTAAGAATGGAACAATTTCCGGAGTTCTGTCATCGAAAGTGGCCTCCCATTACAATGTGAACTTTGAAAAGAATAATCAATTTCAATTATAATTTCCTATATCTTGAAACTCACATAATAACCGAGCGTAAACTAATACACGCGAAATTAAATACTAATACAAACTTCCTCACGTGAATAGTCAAAAAAGTAGTCTATTAGACTTAAAAGCCATTTTGATGCTTCACACGCTTCATTGTTTACATTAATAGTTGTTTTTCTGACCCCGAGGAAGACGCAGTGAACGCCATGACACTTTCGAATACAACATGGCGGCAACGTTTTTCCCGCCCATTTTCACCGCGGAGATTACGCAATTATAATAATGAGTTGTTGTAGATAAGTTGCATGTCTGACCTAACTAATGGCTTGTTCGTGCATCTTTGCAACAATGCAGGATGAATTGCCATTGAATATTTCCACATTTTACTTCTTAATAAAAAGACGATTTATCGAAGTGGTAAAGCTTTTGCTTCTGGGAATGGATTAGAACGTTTTCGATTAGTTTCTCACGCAAATGGATGACTGTATTATTTATAGGTGACGGGCTGCTAACCGACCTATCACTTGTTACGCAATGTTATTACCAGTTCAACTGGAGCTACATGAGTGCTGCGTGTGCAAATTACCCGTACAGTTCACATACAATGTGGCTCTTTATTTGTTTTATGTTCACTGTTTTGCCACAATTATCTTTTCGACACCATTTTCTTTTTTATCCAAGCAAAAACTTACTGAATTAAAATCCACTGAAACGTAAATAAAAAAAAAACAATGTGAACTTAAGACAGCTCATTGAAATCGATAAAATTACGAGAGGCTATCGCAACTATTGATTACATAAATAAATAGTTACTTATTATGAAACTGATATCACACACACACACTTCCATTTAATTTATTAAGAATGCGACTTTTTAACGTAAATGAGACTCGTTATTTAATTTAACATTTTTGAACGCAGTCCATTTCAATCAGCTGTCAAAAGTAATGGCGGGCGTCAAGTTGGAATGGCGAATTTAAAAATATGCGCGTGCATTTCTTAATGATTTTATAGTTTTATGTAACACAAATATTATTTGGGTTGGTGACACAAGTGCTAGCTGCAAAGATATTTATGAGGCGATGTTTTTTGCAAGAACAACATATTCTTCGTTTTTGGTTAGCTTTAAGAATTTTAATGTAAGTTCGCGCCATATTTGTTGTCATGACAGTTAATATTTTACAGATTTCGATTGTTACTCCATTATTTGTGAGTATTTTGGTATTTGTTACGAAAATAATTTTAACGACGTAGCCAGACCGTACGCATATATACGACGTAGCTATATTTAGAGTTCTAGGGCATAACGTATCTGAAAAATGTAAGAGTATGAAGTTTAATAAAATTTAATGCCAATTATGAGTACTTGATTGTCCAAAAACATACCAACTTGAATAATATTGCATATTGTGCTCCATAACTATAAGTTATTTAATACAACATTAAAGATGATGCATGAGACATGTTATCTAATAATTAATTCAAATCTAGGTAGATAGTGATTGCTAACAAATTTGTGTCAATAATTAAAGTAGTTAAACATCAAACTAATTACTTTTCATTAGCAAACCTCATGATCGCTTAGATATTTGAATGTGGGTTTAATTACAGTCAAAAGTAATTTGTTTAATTAGGAAACTATTTGACTGCTTCTGATGAAGCAGTCAGTGATGTCTACTTAGCGGCCGTGAGCGCATAGCCAAGGGTTTAACTTTTGGTTCTATTACTACCCTGGATAAAGATAAGATATTTAAATTGTGGTTTGGAAATAGGTAATAAGTATGTTATAAAATATTTTTAACCTATAACTTGATATTTTGTATCAACAGTGGCGCACCATCGACACTTTGGCATCGTTGTAAACTATTTAATCAAATGGAATAATGACTACATCTCCTCACTCCATTGTCAATAAAAAGTTTAATTTATTGCGATTATGCAAAAACGGAAGCCATACTTATACATCTTAATAATCATCGCAATGTTTTCCCATGGCGAAAGTAAAAGTTATCCATTCAAATATAACCGCGGCGTCCATCTCTGGCTCATACTAAATTATCTAATGTTGTTGGTATTGAGCCGACAATGTATCGTGTTCAGGCGATAGTATGACATCTATCATTATGTAAGGCGTTACGACCCGCTGTTTTTATGAAGCGACCTGTATGCCAGTATCACGTATAGGTGTTTGTTAAAACGAAACGTAAATTAATAGTTTACGTTTATTATGAGGTCTGGTGCGGTCAACAGTTTCCTTCCTTCTTATGAAGTGACTGCTTCAGCTTGAAAGTTTGTTAATGATACCGTATCTATAATTTATGAGGAGAATCGTCGAGGGCTTGTAGACAGTAGCAATCGCTTTCAACGCGCGTGACGTATTCTAAAACAACTTTAACAGGAATGACATGTTATGCTTCCAGCAGGATTGAGGTAACCTGCTCGGTAGCTATGTCACGTCGATACAATATCGAATGTTCCACCATGCATCGTTGTCGTTGATATAATTTGTTACACTTTGTCTAGGCCCTCTGTTGCCATTTTCTAATGATTTTGAGCATTCGCAAGAAACACTTTTAAGAGTCTTTAAATGAAAGGGAGGAGAAAAATACAGTATGTAATGTTTTGGGAACTCTCTCTATTAATTTGACCCTGAAGCATGTTTGCAAGCTCAAACTACTTAACTGTATTACGTGAAACTCTCTGTTAGACAGCAAGTGTTAAACAGTGACTCATAATGTGTAAATGTATTGTAACGACTTTAAATAAATAAACTAAAATAGATTTTTAGGCTGAATAAATATTTAGCTGGTTTAGACACATTTTTGACTGTGATTTTCATTGCTAAGTGTGGTAAGAATGCTAAGTGTTGAAATATTATCATAGTTTTGCATGTTTTCACAACAAACATTATGCGACACCAAAATGAATGCCTATCTGTTGTTCTTTATGCAGTTTGCCTTTCGCCTTCAAAATCTTTTAGGCATTAATTTAGGTGTGGTTTTGTTTTGAAAACATGTATTAAAGAGTTGACTTAAGCAAGAATGTAAGATGGGAAAGCACCACGTAAAGATAGGCAAGTAATTACCTACTTATAATTCGCCAATTAAATTGAAATTTTATAATTCAGTTCCAAAAGAACAAAAAGCCTATAAACGCAGGTTAGCCGCTATAATCAGAGAACATTGTAAAGCGAGTGAAACGGGGCGGCATTATAGTCTGAATAGAGGCTGTTTTGTTTATACACAATGGTGGCGAGATCTTGGAGTATAAAGGGCTCGATGTCCTCGTATAATGTGGAGTCAGTGTCTGCTGGAGGTAGAGGTAAGCAGGACAGAGGTTCATTCATTATCACCTAGAATTATTGATGATATGGTCAGGATTTTCTTAAACTTAATAAGACTCGTTCACGAGCGGTCAGTGCCATTATTGTTGTGTTAATGGACATTGAATGATCTTGACCGCAGTTTAGATGTGCTGAAGGAGCCAATTTGTTTTGCTATTTTTACCATTAGGTACAATATTCCCAGACAGACTGTCTGGAGAATGTTGTTATCGATCGTAGACGAGAGCATTATGTAGATGTATCTACAAGATTATAAAACATCGGAATTTTTGGTTTCAGGCTATTAAATAATACTGACTCAGCACATCTGAATGCCAATCACACAGATCTGTGCACGAAATCATTTCATTTGTTCTAAGCACAAGGAAGCCGAACAAAAAGAATGACATTGTATAACATCAAATAACGATCAACGCGATATTTCCGACCATGAGATAACCTCATCTCTATGAAAGTCAAACGCTTACGAAGCTTCACGAAGACTCACGGAGACTCACGGAGACCCGCGAGTTCTCACGAAGTTTGTTACAGTTTCGCCATGCTACGTGCCTCATTTGATCGTATCAGTTATGTCTATTGTGGAATCTGGCATAATTTAGGACACTTTGAAGCCATTCACTTGAACATGGCAGCTATAGGAAAGATTGGAGGGCTTGAGGTGTAATCACCATGATGGTATGTTTATTGTGATTGTAGAGTAATAAGCAGACGAATCGTCAATGCCAAATCAAATCGCAGAACAGGAGGATTGCATGATAGAATATTTTGCATGTAATTCTAGTGAACCAAGGCTACCTTGATAACACCATTGGCTACAGTACCTACATACTTGCAAGCCTTTTTTCAAGTAAAAACGTTTTCCATTTCTCCTAAACGATATTGTTTTTGGTTGACCAACCGAAATTGGGTTGCGTAAAATGTATGAAATATTTTATTTGATATCGTTGCGGACAATGTCAAAGTCATAATTTCTTGAATTTTACGCACTCCGATATAAAATTGGCGTAAGATTTGAATATTGAAATTTTATCTCAGTAAGTATAACATGACATCACAGGTATACCCAATATTTCACAAGTTAAGTTTAAGTTCCGATACAGGGGTAAAACAAAACAAAAATGCATTCCTGAAAACACTATTCAGTGTAGCAAAAATATTATTGAATAAAACAAAGCACATATGTACATAATTACAGACAATTTTTGATAATAACTTTGAACTCTACCGCTTTAGTAATATAATCTAGCATGGTTATTATCAAATTATTTGTTTGTACCCAATGTGGGTCACAGAGTAAGCAAATTGGGATCATATGTGACACAAATGGAACAGAATTATAGAGGTTGCCTCAGTCTTTGATTGGGATGGTAGTTTGTGACAGGATATAATGTAACCTCTAAGTATTGTTTGTTTGTAATTTGGTTTTTACATTTCTTTGTGTATTTTGAGGACTATGATTTGCAATGGGTAAGTGCAAGGTTAGCCTTGAGGTATTTGTGAAATGCTATAGGTATGTCATATTTGTTGTATAGTTAGCTAAATCTAAAGCTAGTTACAGACTAGATGATATTGGTGGAAGCATTTACGGATTTAAGGGACTGCGCTTTCGGCATCCGAAGAGGTTTTGGAACATGCAACAATACTACAAAGAATATTATTATTTTTACATTATTTTTTCTACATTTTTTAACTTAAGGCTTTGTGGGTCAAATAAAGAATTCTTTGGAAAAGTGAAAAATAAAAAGCATATTACTTAGTATGTACAGCGTTCTACAAAAGCACATGGGTGAGCATAACCCAGTGAGCATAACACACAAATTATGCAAGCGATCTAAGGTCAAGCTCTTCCGATCTACTTCCCATTGGCAGATAACCAGCGCCTCTGGGCGACAAATCTCGCAGTTCATACGCTAATTATGTCTGCGCATGAGTTGACTGATCGCTCGGCTGCACTATACACCGTGCACTCCATGAATTATTTTGTAAGACTGTAGAAGGTTAAGGGAACGTTAGATAGAGTATGTTGTTCTGTTGCACAGATCTTTAAAAGTAAACAGTAAAATTGTGAATACATAGAAACCGTACTAACACAATATAATTTCTGCAATTTTTACATTGCAGAAATGACATTGTTACAAAATAACTACTGTCTGGCAGTAACAATGCGATATTTGCAGTACTTGCATCTTATTTACATGGTTAACTCTTTTCTGCAACGCAAAGTGATGACATATGGTACTTATTAGCATTAATATCACGCCTGTAATCGCTGAAAGGTAAGGCAGAGGTGTACCTAATAGGACATCCACAGTGATATTAAAGTCCGCGCACAAACCCTGACTCCGTGTTTGCTACTGACAAATTCCCAATGGTTTCTCCATTGGGAATTTGTCAGTAGCAACACAACAAAACTTCCCGACCTGAGAATAAAACCCAGGACCTCACGCTCAGCAGTAACGCTTGCAAGCACTACACCAACGAGGCGGTAAATATTAATAATGTATCTGTATGTTGAGCCCGTCGACGCGGGGCGTCGCGCGTCGTTGTGTAGCGCGCCTCAGTAAGCGTCAATTAGCGTTATCTTAATAAGATAATAGGCTCTTTTAGTAACACCTTATTATAGTCACGGCTGTGTTACGAGAGCATATGGTTATTATGTTGAAGCTTTCAAATAGTTTTGTTTTGTCTATTTCAATAATGCAGGGCATTCACTTTAGTTCGTTGATTGATGACCTCTTTAGCTTTTGCATTTTTTTTTTGTTTGTTTTGTAATGTCACTAGGAGTCATTTAGAGGATGTTACCATCACAGCATACTTATCAACATTGTTATTTTTTTTTAATAAAATCTTCTGTTTTTTTCTACATTTAATTCAGATCGTTTCTAACGATATTTTTTGTTGTTTCATAAGTGAAGATATTCTTATTACGAGTAACTTTGCTTACAGTTAAGTAATTTGAAACGTCTTTTAACTTAAGGAAAAGCATTGTGAATGAAATCCTTTTTGAAAAGCTTAATTTCACCCATGAAATAACTTCAAGATAATCATTTGTCCAGTCCTAAGTATGTAACACATTTATACCTCTAATACTCCGGTAATAGACCACAGCCAAGCCAAATACCTCTGACATCAATTGACATAACATCAGTGTGGCAATACATGGTGTTGTTTTATGACTCCACACAAAACGTGTTATATAATAATAGTAAGTACTTCTCGGTACCTATTACAAGTGACTAAAGGTTATGGCGGCTAACAAAAGCTTGCTAATGCTATCACCATGTGCGTGCGCATGATTTGCGATAGGGTTGGCAGACGTGGCATTAAGAAGGGATTCTACCAATAAAACTGCTGTTAGTATCATAAATGCTATGAAATATTGACACCGACAGCTCTTCAACGTGGTTCAGTTCTGCTGATGGCGTTCAGGGGCCTTAGTCTGCTATTGCAATAGTGTCAGAATGGTCTATAATTGATTTAATAAGGCGGCTAGCCCACGGCGTATTGAAGCGCGTTCGAAACTCGTTTGACGTGTGTACAAAGGGTAATTCGTCTGCGCGGGGCCTTATTAAATCAATGATAGACCATTCTGACACTATTGCAATAGCAGACTAAGGCCCCTGGTTCAGTGGTTAAATCCGCCCTTAGCCAAGGTATGGGGTTAGCAGTGTAAGCAATGTTTCTGACCCCTATTTCAGAGGTATGAGGTGTGAGGTATGTGAGCAGAGAATGTCTACTTATCAGATGTAACCATATAACAAAGAAGAAATAACAGCTTAGGAGTTTTAAATAACCCATGAAACAAAAATAACCAACAAAAATCCTGACATCCTTATAATCAATACAAAATATTATATCACACTTTTAGTATAAGAAAGTTTGATTGGCTCAACCTACCTAGTTTATTTTTCTCGTAAATCATTTTTAATTACCCATTATTCCTAATCCTTCGTTGCCAGCCCTAAGTTTCTCCGTATGACATAATGTGCGGAAGAAATTCGACCTTGACCTTATTGACACTTTCTATGCGCGCGCGCCGGTCGCTTACGCCACGCTCGGCTCGGAAACATCCGAACGTTTGAATATGCACCGAACACTCGCCATTGAGACCACTCTCATTAGATTAGCATTTTTATACCTACTTTTTACGTCCAATGTTCTCTTTTCTATGCTAATGGCCTGCGCAGTCATTTGTTTTGATATTTGTGTGCGATTCAAGTTATTTTAAATGTGTTTTTATACTCAAATAGATATTCGGATTATATCACAGTCACATTATTCTAAGCTTACTAATTTACAGTAGCGAGTATTTTTTTTGCAAAAAGGTTTAGTTTAATGAGAGTGGCAAGCAATGCGCGAATATAAATTTGGGTACAATATTAGATAAAGTCTGCATGCATTCTTTCTCTTTTACAACGATCTATGTCACATATTTTAATACGAAAGCGCAACTGTGATTACTAGGTCGTCACACAATACTTCGCGACTATAAATTAGCATCATTATAAAAACACTAGAAGTCAACCTCAGCGTGAATAGAAAATAAAAGCGCCATTGTGTGCTTTCAAAACAAGGAGTTAGAGAAAAATGCACGTTGTGTGAGCTAGGGTTGTGCGCACAGAGATGAATGACTTGCGGGTGTTACAGGGACTCGTGACGGTAAGTACCGTGATGCAATGCTCTGCGGTCGCGCCAGGGATGGCTAGAACGATCGATAGCGTTCTACTCTGTTTGTAGCTGATGTTAGTCGTACAATATTAGACTGTAATGACACATTGATCTTTAGAATGTCACGTGGGTATGAGTTACGAGAACTTGTAAAGGATCAGTCGAACTGCTACGGACAACCGGACACTGACAGATACTTCAGTACGTATTTATATGAAGGTGTTGGTGTCCGGAGCCGTGTCCGCACATTGAACGAGCCTTATCGCTACTTACCTAAATTTTAACACGGCTGGGTACTTTCCATTCTAAACTTTTGTGAGGTCTGGATTATCACTATGTAATTTTTATGATAAATATAAGAGTAGTTTCTATTAATATAAAGATGCTAGGAGCAGCAACCCTACAACTCAGCGCACTGCGGTGCGGTGTTCGCAAGTGATTGTGATGCAACACGTGCCCGCGCGCCAGTGGGATGTCGCCCTTATGTATGTGAAGCAGACTACATTCTAGCGAATATTATATTGTTACAAGTTATTTCTCTAGATATGCTTCTAAATTTATAACGTTCACGACTGTAAAATGTGGAAAAAAAATATTGTCCTGATACCAGAAAATTGCCTATCCTCCAAATTATGTTCCATTCTCACCAGATTCTTTATCTTTTTATTCCGTATCTCAATGCTCTGTCACCTCAGAGCTTACTTCCTTCTTACTTCCGCTAAACAGAAGAAGAGATTAACGTCAAATAAACTCCGAGCTGTTTTTGCTTAGAATGTATACTGCACGACCTAATAATTAAAGTTGAACCAATTAATTACTATTTCCGTAAAACACTGAATAAAAACTGAAAGTACTGAGTCACGGCCCGCATGCACGGCATTGTTGATAGCCACATTATATTACAACATCCAGGTGACTGACTGTTGGCTTCGTTGAAATAAAAGTTCCTGTATTACCTATATTATGTCTAGCAATGACCTCGCTTTCTTTAGATGCCATTTCCAGGTCGATGTGAAAACATCGACCTGGAAATGGCATCCAAAGAAATTCGAGATTTCGCTATAAGGAACGGCTATAAGATTCGACTATAAGGAAACTTTTTAACAGCTTGCTAGAATAACGATTTTGTGTTAAAGAAAGTAGAGGTGCATGGAAACTGATTGTGACCTATTCAAATACGTAATAAGGCTGCTACCATCTGTTTTATTGACATATCATGTCATATTGTTTCAGTTATTTAAAATTTATTCGGTAAGTACCTATTCTTTTTTCTGACGGCTGCCTAGTCTTTTTCTTGAAGATAGACGAAATGTTACGACGTGAAACGTATTACGTCTTTTACCACAATCTAGGTCACGCTAACTATAAAAAAGAATGCTATAATACAAAAGATGGGAATTAACCTATTGTATCGCTTTAAAATGGACTCGTATATAAATGTTAAGTATCAATTTAATAGATATTGACAACATACTAAAGTATTGTTATGTTATACTAATAGCATTTCATTGTTTATCGATATAATTTTTATTAAGTATTCATTGCATCATCGATGAGTACATTGTATAAATTCGGTTAAAATGTACCCTATGTTACCCAAATCATAATAACGAATCGATTGACACCTTATTCATCAAAATCGGATGAATAGTTAAGGCGCGGCGCGGACGAACATCGTAAGTACGAACATACATAGACTGCTAAACTCATAACCCTTCCTTTTGGCTTCGCCGTAGTCGGGTAAAAAGCAAAAGCATTACTCTTCAAAAGATTTCAATTTGGAACGTAAATCCTATATTTGTTTGAGCTTTCGCGTAAAGCTCTTTAAAATAAATCACAAAAGGAAAAAGCTTTCCACATTTTTCACTTTTGAAATAACACTAAGCCGTCATTCTACGTACAATTCCACCGAATGTCCTGCTAACTGTGACTGAAGATAAGTTCAAACGACAGTTCTGTAGCTAAGCGATTTATCTGTAACTTCAGATTGTGAAATATTACCACTGCACACTGCTGCTGGGGTGGAAGTTTCGATGTAAGTTTAAAGTTCAACTTCGCGCGTAGTTCTGACTGTGACAGATAGGATCTGCCACGAATATAAGATTTTATTTCCTTAAACTTTTATAAATTTCTTTGAATACGATTCTTGGGTGACTTTTATATAGGTACGGATTTTCTAAAAGGTCTGATTATCGCTTACATGGAACCATTTCAATGTTTTTCTAGTACCTATCGGATGTAGTTACTGTTTATATTTTAAGTAGGTTTCTACGATTTCTACCCATGGACCAGACTTAGGATATCAAGGATCGAAATAGCTCATTTTATTTTCGATTTATCGCTTTGAAGTCATTTACTTACCGCCAGCTTAAAGTGGACCATCTTGGAGGACGGCGGCTTTCTTCTGCAAGAGAACATAACAAATTAACATACGTAGTCACAAACTAACCATTAGCGCAAAGCTTTTATAATTACAACGTAAGTAATAGTTAATTAGCTCCCTCTCGTATGTAGCGAGACCTTAGCATTTACGGCCGCACTCACCTAGCCCGGCTGGGCCCGGCTTATTATACTCTTGTTTCACTTTAAACGTCGGAAAATGGCGCTTTCAAATTACTTTACAAGTATTTTATTAAAAGGGAAAATGTTATTTCATTTTACTCCATTTTGTGGGGCTTGACCTCTGACCATTCATGTAGACTACTATGGTATTACGCGCGAAATTTTATGGTAATTCGCACTAGTTTTGTGTGTCGAGGAACACACGATAAGTTGTTGACCTAAGGCAAAGCTAAATTGGCAATTGAAAACGTGTATATTTCTACTGCTGCTTTCAAGAGGGTGAACATAAACTTTGCAGTGGCAAATCATCTGTTTCACTGATAGCATGTCATTTTGTATCCAATTGTGGACCTCTGATTGGGGTCGGAAAAGGTAGTATTATTAAAACTGCAATTAGGAACGATATCTGCTTTTAATTAATCTTATCCGTGTTAGTATTGGCCTGGCTGGAATTTGTTTCAGCTGAAAAGCTTTTACCATTGTTTCTAGAAATATTTTCTTTGATAATTTTCCTTTTGAGTCTTATAACATTAATTTTGCTTGCTTTTACAAATTAATTCTTCCTAATTTGAGTTATCATAAATAGATTTGTGACATTAATTAAATGTTAATGAATAGTAAGAGAATACTTACATGTATTTAAAGTTTTTGTCTATTAGTTGCTACGTACGTAATATTATATTTAGGGATTCCCTTTTTTCTAACATAAACTACATTATTCTAATATTATTATTTTTTCGCGTTTTCAGACAGTTTACTCCGCTATTAAATAAACTTTTAAGTTCATGAAAAATACTATTTTTAACAACAAAGTGTCTTAAGGAAACTAAAAAACGCAACAAAGTAGCGGTTATACTTTATTTACATAATGTTAAGATAGCAAAATGAATTATTTTGAAGTAATTTGCGGTGAGTTGACAGTGCGCAGGGTTGTGTTTATGTTGCAACTTATAATAGTTTGCTATAATTGTTTATAAAGATGTTTCTTAAGCTTTGTCACCATGAAGAAGTACTGGAAGATATTGTCACGATATTTTTGTGAGGACGACTGGATTTTTTATAACTTTAAAAGTAAACATTTATAGAGGGCGCAAGGGACACCGAGGCGAAAACGGTAACCACGTATTCAGTACATCATTTTGAGGGCCACATATAAATTTTTCACCAGTTATTTAAAAAAAAAACAGCTGTACCATACATTTTGATCGTGTAGGTACTGCACTTGAAACAGCTGTTTTTTTTTTAAATAACCGACGTATCATTTCTATGTGGGGTGCTCCGAATGATGAACTGAATACGTGGTCACCGTTTTCGCGTCGGTGTCCCTTCCACCCCGTATGTATTAATATATGTATTAATACATATAGCTAAGTACGCGTAATTGTTTATGTATTCTGAAACCTTTAGGTAACTGTACTTGCTGGTCAAAGGGTCAATTGAATAATTTTAATTATTTACTTCACTTATAATATAAATTCTAGCTTTTAGTGTCACTTTCTTTAACTGAGACTAGTAATCTCTATAAATCCTAGCATATCGACTCTATAAATAATAATATATCACACACCACAAACTTACCAAAAGTTCACAGAATCCGAAAAGCACAGAAAACGTCAACAATAAAAGTCACAAACTTCGTGTAATGTCGTGAGAGTTCGGAGCGAGTCGTCCACGTGACGTGCGCACGCGACGATGTTGTGTTGCGGGCTGCATGCGCGCATCTTCGCTTTATACGCCACCCCCCTCCCCCTGCCGCCGCGAGGATATGTAATGCCACTAAATATGCTCTAATAATTGCTCTAATGATACCTCCGATGATGGGTTCCATCGCTTCAAGGGAAGTGAAAGGTCAGCTGGAGACGTTCTAGCTTCAAGATCTTGGGAGTTTTCGAGAGGTTCTTTCGGTAAAATGTGAGAAACGTACACAAATTTCACAGTTAGGTGTATATCAATTTATTTATAGACTTCTTTTATTATCTTGCAGATAATCCCCAATGGTAAACGTCGAGGTTTTCGAGCTTTTTTCCTCAAAAACTACAAGCAACCCTCGGCTACCCTAAGCTTTGATGTTGTCATCCTCCCGGTTCAGAAAATTCACACACAAATATCTCAAATGGAAAAGCAACCTTGTTTTCATAAGTTTTAAGGTGCAAATTTCATTAACAGGTGATTCAGGATCAGCTTAGATTCGTCATATAACACTTTTTCTTTTGTTTCTGGATTTCTGACGCAGCCTCTCTGAAGATAAGAAGGACACTCGCAATAAAAGGGGGATATTTTCCAATCGTAGAGAAAAAACATTAATTTGTCCTTAAAGGAAATAGGAATACATTGGCTTGCTTTGCGGAAGACATACGTATAGGAAAGTAATTGGCGAATAGCCGTTTTACGATAAAGTAAAAACAATAAACAGAGTCTGGATTTGTGCCCGGTTGATGGCAATAGGCTCGCTCCCATGGATCTTAAAAATAACTGGCGAAATGTGGGTGTACTATTAGGTACACCTCTGCCTCACCCTTCAGGGATTACAGGCGTGTGATATGTTATGTTAAAGACAATAAAATAATGGTGGGAGAAATGGTAGTTCAACTTCACAGAAAAATAAAAATACATATTTGAACAAGCAGGAAACATATTCATTCATTCATTTAATTTATTTCAGTAAAAATTTTTACATTGTATCGAAATTTTACACTAAATTATAAAATTAAAAGAGTTACCTACAATAGAAATCATTATTATAACAGTAACCAAATAAAATAATAAAAAAAAACATATACGGCAGTTCCATGAAAATGCGAGGTTGTGGAACAGCGCAAAAAAACAAACAGCTCTTTTTGTAGTGGCTGTCGCAATGCTCGGCGGAGCTTTTCCACCTATTATTAGGAAACTTCACACAGCCCTTACAAAGTTATACACTGTTGAGATAAGCTGACCCATTCTGTGCTTTGTCCGGCTTGTTTATAGCCGTGACATGTTATTGTGAGGTAACTTCTGCTGGTGCCTACAATGTAAAGCGCTCTAGGCCCTTAAAGCCGATGATCCCTAGAGTCTGAAGAGCTGTTTTGGGTACGAATAGTTAAGGCTAGGGAAAGTTATTTCAGAAATTTCAATTTTATATGTATAAATACCAGATTCACACTTTTGCTTGGTGCTACTTGGGAACATAAAAACAGGAGCGAGAGCCCGTGCTACACTATGCTACACCGATCCGGTCTGGATTGACGTAGCATATAATAGCGTTAGCGATTCAGTTTTCAATTATTAATGGTTGGTAAAATAACTATGGGAATTAGTCGATGCCTATGCAACTCAAGTTGTAAAACGAAAGAAACGGAAGTAGTAGCAGACGACAATGACGCGACGTTTCCATTTTGAGTGCACATTGTTGCAGAATTTGTTCTACGGATTGCAAAAGATAGCAAAGATTTTAGTTTTTAAGGAATATTAGATTAATTACAGACTCGGAAGAAGTAGTTGGAAGTGGGAACACAAACAAACAAGGGTTGGCAAAGTTGTTTATTTGTACATTTGTTTTGTCACAAAGGAAAAGAAAATTGGAAACGAGTAGCATTATTGTGGTTTTCCCTGTTATGTTGGCAGTGCCGGGTTTCAATGTTTGATCCACCGTAGCTTTAGTATTTTATACCTATATTGTAACATCAACACGCCTGTAATCCGCGAAGGGTTAGGCAGTGGTGGAGGTGACAGTACATCCTCATTTTGCCACTTCTGTTCAAGTCCCATGTAGTCAGAGGCGTTCCTCTTGACCTAAACCGGGCACAAAATCAGATTCCGTGGCTGCTATTATATCAGTAACACTTTGCCCGACCTGGTAATCGAACTCAGGATCTCATGCTCAGCAGCGTTTGGAATTACTAGACCAACGAAGCAGTGAAAACTGCCTGTCCGAAGTCCAGAAACTAAAATGGAAGAATACGTCGTAAGCCGACCAACTGTCACAATGCTGTTCTGTCACCAAGCCACAGCACCAGGCCAAGCCTAGCCTTCCTTATTAGATATTTTACGGCGACAAAAATAATTATAATTGTGTATAGTTTTGTCTGAGAAACTAGATTTAGCAGATGCATGACCAATTCTACGTTTGTAATAAAAATGGTTGGATTCTTCAGTAATTTTCATGTTTAGAATCGTGCTGATTACTATCTTGTTGTTGGTTGTGGTTATATAATTATTTTCCTGGTTATATTCTAGCTAGTCTAATAATTACAAATAAAACCAGCCTAGATACTTATTATTTATTAACCGGAAATATTGATTCTGTTGCGAAAATCAATTCACGTGCTACATATCAATTCACGTGTGTTCTTATGGATTTCCCGAACACGTCCGCATAAGGATCCTGAAAATAATTATTATATGAGGAACCTTATTGTGGGTGGTGTAGAAATACCTATGCCATCATTTTATGGATTCTAATTGGAATTGACTAATTGGATTGGAAACTAATTGAATTGAATTGAATTGATTACTACCTTTTCTGCACGCCTAGGCCCGCTTAAAGATAGTAAAACCAGGGACAAACTACCGGTATAGCATAATCAGCCTACACGTTCCCACTGCTGGGACACACGGTCTCCTCGCTATGAGAGGGAATGGGCTATAATCCACCACGCGGGATCAGTGCGGGTTGGTAGATGTCACATGCCTTCGAATTTTTGGTTCTAGGACATGCCGGTTTCCTCACGATGTTTTCCTTCACCGTTTTGAGTGTGTGTAGTAGTGATGAAATAAATGACACAAAGTAATGCGCCTGCCTGGGTTCGAACCCACGACTAACTGTGCGTAAGTCGGGGCCTGCTGCTCTCTACTACCGGTATAAATAGTATCTATATCCTGCATCCGGTTAGACTGGAAGCCGACCCCAACATAGTTGGGACCCGAATCCGAACCGCGGTAAACGGAATCCGAAAAAATAATAAAGGAAAGAATAGTAAGATAGACAGAGTTATTTTCGAATTTCGAATTTAAAAAAATACATGATTTGGATTTGCAAGAAAAATTATATGAAATCAAAAGTCGTGACCAGAGGGCTAGCCTTTTTTTTGGCCAAATAATCATTGCCATCCAACGTGGCAATGCCGCCAGCCTTCTGGGCACTTTTCCCGTTGATAACAAAGCCGTAATAATTTTTTCCATTTGCAAGTGAAGAAAATAAAACAGTTTTTTTAGGAAGATAAAGAGAGTACACCAAATTTTGTTTGTGTATGCCGAAAATGATGGCACGTAATTAATTTGTCTGGGCTGGTTTTTTATCCAAAACTTTTGCACATTTACTTATCTTTGATGTAGTACTAAAACAGTACTCAGAAAAGTAATAAAAGAAGAACAATGAAGTGCTGGTGACCTTTACCGCTGACCGCAGGGAGGCTGTACCAAGTAATGCTCTAACTAAAATAAAAAGTCAACAAGTTGGCATTCTGTCGGTATAAACTTTTACATTAAAACAAGTGAAGCCTGGAGGCGGATTACTACAAAAACAAGACGCAGAAGGCCTACAGGGCGCGTGTGTTGCTAATTGTTACTAGGCACTGTGTCATGTATGTATTCTTTTCTGTTACTTTTCTGTGATTAAAGTGAACAATGACAACGACGTCTTGGGGAGACCTGTAAAGTCGACAATGTTCACCGTTAGCCTACTACACCAGCCCACTACTGGGCAAATACCTGTACCCGACTTCCATTTTGTTCGATCATTATGTTTAGTAAATACATAATCTAGGGTTCATTTCAGACTGTGCCTAGTTTGGGGCCCGCTGTTAATTCTGCAAAAAAAACCGTTTGTTAGAATTGTATACCATGTGACTTGTATGTCTAAGTGCTCATTTCCGGAGATGCGGCGCGTCGGGCGGCGGGTTGCGCGGCGCATCGCGCGGCGCGTTGAGCGTTTTTTTCCGTTTAAGGCGAGACGGCGCGTGCAGCGGCCCGCGTTACCGCACGCCCAAACACAAACATATGGCAATGTACGATGTTGTATAAGGATGGGCGCGTGTGGTGCGGTGCGTGAGGAGCAGAGGTGGCCGCCGCGGTTCTCGACGCGTTGCCCGCCGCGGTGGCCGCCGCGTTGCCCGCCGCGGTGAACGCGGCGTTGCAGAAAGAAGGAAGGAATACGTGCTGCGCAACTTGCACGAAAGGCCTGTCGATTTATTTCAAAAATCGATCTTTAGTTTGATTCAAATCTAACATACAATCATACCAAGTTCTATTACTATACAATATCAAGTTCTATTTTGGTGTAGCGGCGGGCACTGCCATATTTCGTATTAGCGCGTGTGCTGCCGCTCGCACCACCGCGTTCGCCGCTGCGACCCGCTGCGACCGCCGCTGCGACCGCCGCTGAAGGCACCGCTGCGTTGAACGCCGTGTCCGACGCGGCACTGTCATCTACAATAAATGCATCTGCAGGCAACGCTGCATTTCATGCAAACGCGTGTAAAATCGCTTCTCCGTAAACGCTCTCATACATCTCCATATGTTTGAATTTAAAGCGAGCCGCGCCGCACAACGCACCACGTGTCTGTAAGAGTTAAGCGTAAGTTAAATAAAAAAACTTTTTTTGCAAAACATAAAACCGACTTCAAAAACACAAAAAAGTGAAAAATAACTTTAGCTTCTGAAGTCGGTGAGTTTTGTTTTGATTCATTCAGTTTTTTTGTCACCGACTTCTGCAGCTAAAGTTATTTTTCACTTTTTTTGTGTTTTTAAAGTCGGTTTTATTTTTTGCAAAAAAGTTTTTTATTTTTCCATTTTTAGTTGTATTAACCTATACAAATATTTTTTATTTGGTCACGGCAGATTTGCTGCCTATTATTGAAGAGTTCCATTGTTTATCTCTCATCAAAATCGGTTCTCAATTGGGGAAGATATCGCTAAACATACACACACAAAAAAAAACATTCGACTTGATAACCTCCTTCTTTTGGAAGTCGGTTAATTAATGAATTTAAATTAAAAACCGCCTGGTTGAGAGAGGTTCACTCTTTCTCAGAAAAGGTATTCCACGGACTTCGATAATGTAGCCGTAATTTCTTTAATTTTTGTAAATTGTCCTATGTGGACCTTTTACGAATCTGTCCCCGCTGTGGTCCTACATTAGTGATGTAAAAACTGCCAACACTGGCGAAGTTATAAGTTTTACAGAATAAGTTTATATCACTCTAAAAGTCATATTTAATTATGTGGCCACTGTGTCATTGTAATAGTTCATTTTATTAGGAGACTAGATGCCCGCGGCTTCGCCCGCGCGGAGTTCGCTAATTGTTCCACGGGATTGTACACCCGGGATAAAAATTAACCTGGTGTGTGCTAAACCAGGTTGTCGGCTGTCATTTGTAGACCATTGACAGTCGCCACTGGTAGTCAGTCCAGGCCCGAAAGTCTGGCAACCAGTCTTACCAAGGGGTATCGTATTACCGAGTACTAACTGGGTTGTGGAGGTCAGATAGGCAGTCGCTTCACGTAAAATACTGGTATTCAGCTGCATCCGGTTAGACTGGAAGCAGAACACAAAATAGTTGGAAAAGGCTAAGTAGATAATGATGTGTTAATCCAATAAAATATGTGTCAAATTTCATCCAAATCTGTTCAGTAGTTTTTGCGTGAAAGAGCAACAAACATCTATACATACATCCTCACAAACTTTCGCATTTATTATAGTAACGGGGCCATGCGCCCATCTACGTGAGCTTTAAAAAGAATACACCCTCCAAATTACATATCTCTAGGACCCGCGGTTTGGGCTGTGCGTTGATATATCTGTCAGTCAGTCGGAACTTTGAATTTTATATGTACAGACAGATGTAAGAACCTAGGTTATGAAGCATAGTTACATGTTTTATAGGTGTGAGCTTCCTTATGACGGTCTTAAACATTCTGATAAAGAGAACATCTATTTAATTTCAAAAGCTGTATGTGCTGTTAGGAAAATAGATAAAATTGAAGTGTCTTTTTGCAATATCATAATAACAGCTTTTCACTGAATGCATATGCATATGAAAATACATATAAGGTGTATCTATTCATACACGACATCTCTTAAGGGGTCATTGTACTCATCATCATGAACAACTTTCACTATGGGACCGATCCCGAAATCGCGAAAAAAAAATCAGCTGTTCAGTACATTTGTCAAGTTATGCGCAGAGAAATGTATTTTTCGTGATTTCAGTGTTGGTCCAATGACCCCTTAAGAGATTTCGTATATGAACTGATAGACCTTGTAGTATATATATGGCACTTATAACAAAAACACATTTTTTTCTATTTTTGTCTTTCTTTCTGTCTGTTTGTTCCAGCTAATCTCCGAAACGGCTCGATCGATTTTGGCGAGACTTTTACTGACAGATGATGTTATAAAGTCTAAGTCAATTAGGGTTCCATGGAAAAAAATTAAAACCCTTAAAATTGTTATTAACAAAATACGATTGAAAAAGATAACTATTTTTTTTAAATAATAATTTCACGGGAACGAAGGTCACGGGCAACATCTAGTCATAGTGTTGGCGACTGGCTGGAGAAACTACTACCTTTTTTATATATATTTTTTATTGATTTGATTTTGGTTTTGTTACTGAATTTGACGCATGTGTCACTGTGCTGCCCTTTGTGTTCGCTGTATTTTCTTTAGTTTTTCTAATTTAATTAAATATTAATTTCAATAACCACCATCACATCGTTTGATTCATCTCTTTAAATACAGTCCACACGCTCATCAACACATCGTATAAAATAAACTCCTGCGTTCTCCGTTCCCGGGTTTACAAATAAATGTTGACCCAGTTTTAAGGTATACCTAAACAATTTTCAGGATTTTTCTCATAAAGTCAAGCTTTGCGATAAAAGACGAAACCTGAAAACTCGCTGAAGGACAAGCCTTAATGATCTCATTATAAATGTTGGGGAAGCGAAGATAATGAACAATAATGGGCGCATCAGGCTCTGCTTGAGACTTTCTTTACCTTTATTTATTCGGTATTTTATGATAACCTTTCAGAAAGGTCAGGTGCGTAGTACTCGCAACTGGCGTCTTTAGTTGAACAGATGTATGAACGTGGTCTGAGCAAAAGGAGTATGTGAGGATCGTAGCAGGTCACGGGCCTGTGGACGGCGAGATATGGGCTAGCTCACCGTCCCTCCGTCCTAAGACGACAGGCTGTCGACGGCGCGTTCGTGTTCCACGCGCGCTTCAAAGAGATGTCAGCAAACAGGAAGGGGTCGGCCGATGCCTGCCAGGGTTGCGGGACTGTTTGAAAGAGAAACCGCGGCCCTGGAACACAAAGGGCAAAGGAAGGAACATGGATGGGTTTTAGTCAGTAAAAGTCTGACACTCCCTCCTGCTCAGCCCAGAGCGGGAGGGGTTATTTGATGATTTCCAAAACGTAAAAAAAAAAAAAAAAAGGGATCGTACTAGGTGGGGTCCTGTGGTTTCTGCCTACCTCGTGGGGAAAAGCGTGAATTTATATTTGTATTTTTATAATTTTACTACAAAGACATCTCGAGGAAGATATGATGCGCTAACCTCAAATAAATTGGGTTAGGGCTCCGACAGTGATGATAAAAGACGTAACCACGAACTTGACACAGCGGCTGGAAGCATATGGATGAGAGCGGATGGGGGTTGAGCTGAAAAACGTGGAGGCCCGCGTCTAGTAGTGAACTGCTATCATTGGCTTGGATGGCTTACGATGATAGTGTTTTAAGTGCTTGTGAATCTGCACGGCAGCAGATATTGCATATGAATTCTCTTGCCTTCGTCATCATCATCAAGGACTACGCCGAAGACAAAGAAGTTTGGCTTTTAAATCATTTATACATATTTTGCTCAGAACAGTTCAGCACTGCCACTGATGACAATATTTGTGTCACTTGTGTAATTTTGTATTTTACAATATTTTCTTACCTGTGTATACATTAATTTTTACCGATTGTTTGTAAATGTGTGAACATTGAGGTTTTGTAGATTCCCAGATGCTTGTTAACTTTTGTTAACTTTTTATTTTGTTTTACATTTTTTGTGTAGTAAGCAACGACTTATTGTCGGGCCTACGCTGTCCCGCCATACTTAAGTACTAATAGTAACCATGGAGTTTCTTGCCGGTTCTTCCCCATAGGAAACGACCAAGCCGAACCGTGCAACTTTTTGTCAACGATTTATAACTGCTCATCGAGCTAGGCCTATGAGAAATAAAATATTTTGAATCTGCACGGCTAATTAGAACAATATTAACTCTTGCCTTCATCATCTGCCTAGCCTTTTGCCAGTATGCGGCTTCCAGTCTAACCGGGTGCATCTCAAAACCAGTATTTTACACGGAGCGACTGCCAATCTCACCTCCACAACACAGTTATTACTGGGTAATACGAGACCGCTTGGTAAGACTGGTTGTCAGGCTGTCTGTCAATGATCTACATATGAATTCCTTTTCCTTATTTATAACTTATTTTATGTAAATGTTCTTGTTGAACGCGGAGCTTTCTAAGATAAAGAGACAAGGCAATCATTCATGGTTTTATTTCAATTCATTGGCTTTACATTGACTATCAGCGGTCACAGTGCACTCAGGATGTCGGCACAATAGCAAGTTGATGCATTTTTTGGTGAAATTCAAGCAGTTCCGGTTATTATCAGACTCACAGTGAGATAAACCATTAATGTCAAGTTCTAGTCTAATGCGGCAGTTTGTATTCACGGATAACATTAACACGAGATGTCGCGACATCGGATGCCCACGCGCACGCTTCTTGACATTCTGTGGCGCATTTACAGCGTTTCATTAGTTTTTGCGTTTCAAGTGCTGAGTATGGCTGATTTCAACTATTATTGGATCTGAAATCTTGATTGTATGTGGTAGTCAGTTTAAAAAACGATTAGTATAGATCTAGATTCTTAACTTGATGACAAATTGTTTTGGTATTGTTTTTGTTGTATCTGTTATTTCCTGATAGTTCGGTGAGGTTTACAGAATTCAAGTTCCGTGTGGGTAATAATGTTCGGTACCTATCTGTGAATCACGATAAACAGTGATCAACAATTCGTTTGATTATTCGGGTTATTTCTAATCGATGATTTGAGTATTCGGTGATTATGACGCTATTTTAATCTAGCTTATTATTCTTACTAGATTGTACCATTTTTAGTGTAGATCACCTAGGTTTTTGTTGGATGTGATATTACAATGTGACCACCATCTATAGACAATAATTATCATCATCATTCGGGGCCCGTATCCCAATTTTTATAGAAAATCCAAAGTGCATTTCAGCTGCTTGCAAATCTGGTTCGACTGGTTGGTCAGCATCAGACTGTTATTACCAATTCTGCAAACGTAGTAAGACCTTGTACTGGTATTGTGTATTCTGTGGTAAGACTAGAAATGTCTTGAGGAGGTCTCAGTTCAAGACCATTTTCTAATACAATGACATCATTATTTACCAAACTATCACGACCCATGTCTACGAAGGACATTCACAGGAAGGTGCGCAGTATCACATGTGCCAAAAACGGTGAGGTGAACCTTGGCAGAGCCTTCTAAACTAAGATTTTATCAGGATTCGTGACGATGCGTCATGTAGGTGTCAACAGCCTCGCTATGGTTTATTGTCGTCGTTTTGTGGTTCTTTATGTTCTAGGAAAAGCGTGAACTCACTATTAAAGCTGGGGAATTGTTCATTTTTTAAGTTTTCGTAGACCGTTGTATCATTGAGTTAAAATAGTTGTATGCTAGATCGCGCTCATAACCACAGACTAAACAACACAATTTCGTGAATAGTATGCTGCCTCGTGATCGAGTGTGATTGTTGAACGTCGTGGGGTCCTGAGTTTAACTCCCAGGTTGGCTTATTGTGTGGTGTCTGAATTTATGCCGTCAATGGCAATGGGATCGCTTATAATATCGATGTATTTAAATTGCTAACAGCAATTAACTAAGACAATATAGTTTGAACTGTAATGGACTATCTATCTTGTTCATTTTATAGTCTTTTTTGTTCTTAGTTATTATAAACAAGTAATAATAACAATTAGTTGGAACGTTAACTGACTTTATTACATGCGATAGCGGTCCTTTATAACGAAACTTATTGTTTGAATGATGTCAGTGAAGCTGTAAACTTGAGGATTCTCATAACGCACAGAGACTTGTTTATGACACACGCACAAATCTCGATGTTATTATTTCGACAGCCACATTGAAACTGCTTAATTTGCAAAACTGCACCCGTAGGGTTAACATAGTCAGCCTGTAACGTTCTGGAACACAGCCAGACAGTGTTCTCTCTGTGTCCACAACGAGGGGCCAGTGCGGGTTGATGGATGTCACGTGTTATAAGCTCACACGCACATGTTGGGTGTGCTTTAAGATGTTATCCTTCATTGTTTTGAGTGCAGGGCGAACTCATAATCATAGGCTTTCATTACGTGATCACCACTACAATACTTATAAACCTCCAGGCGGTGTTCTGCTTTGCTACCTGTATAATAGCCATCCTTATGAAATAACCTCTCAAGTCTAAGTAAGAAGTTATTAAATAATCGCAGATATAAATGCTTGCACCTAAGTGCTCTTAAATTGAAACTCTGCTTTAAATGTTCTATAATGAAAGGTTTAATTAAACTAGTCCAGTAGCGAATTAATGTGAGTATCTAATGATACAATTCATTGCACGATATCTATTACAAATTGCTGGTTCGTTTTTATTACCTGCACAGTGGGTAAAGTTTTGGTTGTTTGGACAAAGAGTTAAAAATTGTTTATTTGCGATTTTGATTTTTCTTATTTTTTTCTTATGTAAGGATCGTATCAAACGTGTTTGTTTTTAGTCTATCGGACGGTTTACTAGTAGGTATAAGGGATAAGAAAACCTTGCCGGGAAACGACTTTTTTTGAAAAAAAACTGTTTTTAAGGTTGCGCTCAATGTAACGCACTCAAAACATTGTGCTGATGGATGCAATTAATAATACGGGGTCATGGAGGTATTTAAAGTAAAGTTATAACATTTAAAACGTGTATTTTTTTTAAACATGTGGAAGCATTGGATCTTTGGCCTTCAATATCTCCATAACTAGAAGGTTCCCAGGTATGGTACAAAATAAAAAAATAAATCGCAATGACGGAAAGGAAATGTGCCTCACGCTTTATAAATAGGCGCAGAAAGAAAGATGCGTGCCAAATAGAAATATTAGCGTGTTTACACAGTGGTAATATTTCGCAGTACAATTATTATATTGAATCGATTTTCTGTATAATGTTTCTATTGTTGCTGTTTTACTTAGTTTCGACACTTATTTTTAGGTCAATTTACAGACAGTCACGATTGGTACCTACGAGTTTGTGCATTTTTGTGTCTAAATCTAGCATCGATTGTTTGTGTGATAACTCTTAAGAATCAAAAGATATTACATAATTGTTTTATGTTTCAGATGTGATACAGAGATATAATAAAGACAGAAGTGAGCGTAATTCTTAATAATAAATCAATGTATTTATCTTAAGCAGCACTTATTACAAAATGATTCGTATTTTATGTTTTGGAGGACGTGAATCGCTTATGTCGGCGATATTTAAAGCATAGGATTATAAAGTAGGCATTTTATCGAAAAGATTACCTGTACCCCAGCTCTTTTCGTTTAAATAATAATTTCACCTTTAGTTCCTTAAAAACACGTTTCGCATATTACGTTACAATCTCACGCAACCTTAATCAGATTTGACCCAGCAATTTAGTGACATAGCCCAACAAACACAATTTCTCATAGTTTACCGTGTTAATATCTAGCGGTAATGAATATTGCGTCAAGCACGTGGCGCGTGACGTAAGCGTTACACGGGGAGTTGTGGCCGCGGGTAATTGATTTACCGCACACTGTGCAGACGGCGCTTGAAGTGTGAATATATTTGTGTGACTGTTGCGTCAGTGTGCGCACTGTGCACTGTGACCTGTCGCATTGATTGATTATGGTAGAGAATTATGTTTTTATTAATTGTTTTTTAGTTTAATGAGCACCATGTGTCATAATGTGTGCCACTGCAGTGTAATGCTTGATTTGGTAGTATATATTTTTTAATATTGTTTTGAAATCCATAAAATAGCACCACGAGTCTACTACACAGAGCCATACCCATGCGGCGAGCCTAGTGTCATTCACCAGGCACAAATCAGAGGCAATTTATTTTCATTTTGGGTCTGGGTTTGTGCCTAGTATTGGTTTGAAACCGTAATCAAACCTAACATCAATGAATGTCATCGTAATGTATGTTAATATATAAAAGCATTAATTTATGATGAAATAATGATTTCAATGCTATTTTGATTGCTTTGTTTGTTAATTCATTCAAAAGTGCAAAATAAAAAAGGCATTTTACAAGAGCTTCCTATTTGAAGTCGTTAAATAATTAATAAACCTACAGAACCATTTTCAGTGAGCTCTCTGCTTCACATAACACATTTTTGTTTACCAAAACTTAAATTATATAAGAGTTGATAATGTTAATATCCTTTCTAAGTCAGTGCGATACTTTCAAACACAAGTGCTCGTAATGACCGGAACCTCGGGCTGTGACGCTGTGAGCGAATGTAATGAGCTGCGGTTTGAGAGTAACTTACTCTTGAGAACTAAACAGTGAGTGGTATCCACGTGTTAGGTGAGTGAATGATTATCGAAAGGAAACATCACGTTTGTAATGCCTGACCGGCTAGGCAGAGGTGGTCTAGTGTAGTCCCGGTCTGTGGCCCACACCCACATTTCGCCAGGTACTGTTTAAATCCCTTGTAATTGGGAGAGAGCCTACTGCCATCAACGCAGCGCAAATTCTGATACCAGGCTGCTACTGAGAAATTCCTGATAGAAAAATCTACTGCTGCTTTGCCCGATCCAGGAATCGAACCCAGGAGCTCCATACTCAGCAGTAACACCTGCGGCCACTAGACCAATGGTCTCAAGTTGAAATTGTGGTGCGTTGGTTTGGACTCTGGGAGTGGCCATAAAGACCACCTCATCACCAGTCCATCTCTTACCTAAGGCCTTGAGAAAGTTTGCAACTATACTGTAATCATTTCTTCTAGGCAAGCGTGCACCACCCCAGGCCGCATCAGCGCTTCACACCAGGCGAGTTGAGGGCAAACGCCCAACAGAGTATAACAAAAACATACTTGTCCTAAGCAATCCGTGAGAACAAAGTCTAGCTGTTTTTAACCGACTATCTTCAAAAAGGAATTCTTCTCAATTCGGTTGTATTTTTTTTTTAATGTTTGTTGCAAAGAGTTCTCCTAAGATCAGTCCAGAATAACTCAGGTCTTTGACCTCGCAGCTGTGAAAATGTTCCTCGGATAATCTTTTCTGAATCCTTTAGTAAGTACGTTAAAGGCATCGTGGATGTTCGGGAAAAAGGAAAATTAATTCAAGCCTTTTGTCTCTATTTACCTACTTAGGGAGTTTTTGTTCTTTTAGCGAACCTTTTTAAGGATCTAAAAAGATATCGTTAGGTATTCAAAAACAATATAAGTAGGTAAGATCTTTTTATATAGATAAACATAACAGACGAGGCTTTTAAGGATTAAAATACAGAAATACAGAAAGTTGGAAATAAATCCTATTTACATGATGTCTAAATTTAAGTACGTAAGTGATTCAGAGAACCGCCCAACAAACTGACAGAACAATGCCCATGTAATCCGCGGAGGGTTAATCAGAGGTTTACCAATAATAAACTTCTATATTTCGCATTTTGTGTTTAAGTCCCATGTAATACGGGCCTACTGCTGTCAGCCTGGTATAGAATCAGACTCCAGGCTGATAGAAAACTCGAAACCAACGAAGCAATCCGTCGATTGGCAAAATAAACAAACTATTGAATATAATCTACATCAGACTAATTTATTTATTTAAATCGAACACAAATGATTCATATTGTTGTTAGTACCACTTATCAACTATGTTAGTAACATTTTCCATATAAATTAAAATAAATTAAATTAAAATCAAAATAAATTTCTCAATAAAATGAAGTAAAATAAACTAATTTAAAAACCTATACCTATAACTAAGTCCGCTTCCCGCTGCACCAGACCTGCAGCTGTGCATACGGGTCCAGTGCCCCAGGAACGGACAATCAGGCTTATCCACTATCACTTTTAAAATGCTGTTGGAGCTCCCCCGAATCCCTTGCAATAATTAATAATTTTTAATGGGTTCGAACTCGATCAAAGAGTATCTTTCTACATTCAAGTTTGTGTTGAACTTGACCCTGATGAAACATTCCACTCGAAAAGTCAGTGTTTGAGTGTCGTAAGTACACAAATACTGATCGGATCAGTAGGTGAGTGTGCTTAACTGTAACTTATGATAAGGCCTATTTACTTACAAGTTATGTGAATGTCAGCCGTGACATAATACGAGTAAGGCTTCATATGAAAGGAGGGAGTAAAAGTGCTCTAAATATAGCTGCAGTCGTGAGAATTGGCATTTTTATTTTGAATCTGTGTTAAAGTTTGATAAAACAATAAATTGTCATAAAGGTTGAAACAGAGTATATTATGTACATGTAGACTTTCAGTATTTTTTAACTAACTATTATTTAATTCTTGGTAAACTAATATTATACGTTATTAATTAAAAACTATTAAATAAAATAAAATAAATAAACTAACAACAAACTATCTGTAGATTTTTGTATTGTAAACTTATTTTTGTTTTAAACTGAACACTCAAAAGCTTTACGGAATACCGACTGAAAGTGCCAAAACAACTTGTTTTATTGTAATTTAATTGGCTTTTAAAATGGATAATTTATTGTGCAGAATGTGGATTTCTTGATGTCGCACAATAACACTCTTAAAGGAGATAAACAAGCTACAAATAAGATATTGACATGTCAATGCTATCAGAGTCTACCTGTTTATCTCAGGTCCTGAATGGAGGATCCTGTTTTGTTCAGCTAAAAACCGTCTTGCAGTAGTGAATGTGTATATAATGTGTGTTCACTATTTCGGTAATATAAATACATTCACTTTGGTGGTGGCTAACTGGCTACATAGAACAGATAAGCTCTTGGCCAAGTCACCAGAAAGCCGAAGTTTGACACTGAGGTGTGAAACGACCTCCTCACCTCTTTCGGTGTTGATCGTTATTTGTTTTACCAAATCACTTTATTCTGTACTTTTACTTTTCGTGAGCTTTTAATAAATTCTGCAAACAGTGTCCAATCCACAGTAACCTACTGGGTACAGCTATCTCTATGACATAATATTAACATCTCAGACACAAAAACAACATTTTAAATGCAAAAAAAAACCTGCTCCATTTTGATGCATATTAAATTCAATTCAATTAAAATCGGTTGAAAGTTCTGTAAACCGGTTTGTTTTTATCGATCGTGATAAATGTGCTCAATGTGCGTGTTCAACGAATAGGATCGATTACGAATTCGGAAGGTAGTCAGGACATTAATTATGGGTTGGTGGATTTTTATCTGGGTGATTAAGAGCGTGTAGATCGAGCATGAGGTCCTGGGTTCGATTCCCAGACCAAGAAAAGTGTTATTAGGTTTCTATATCAGACATTTTTTTAATAGGAACCCCGAAGTATGGATTTGTAGCCGGTTGATGGCAATAGGCTCGCTTTATTGCATGGGACGTAAACAGAATCCCCTTTGAACTTTCAACCCCGTTATGTGCTCAATTTAAAAATAATCTTTCCCTAGACCTTCGTTATAGGAAACCTTTATTTATTTATTTAATTTTCCTTTATGGCCAACCAACCATTGTTTACACTGTAAATATTTAAAGTAATTATCTACCATAATAATATCTTACAATATCTTTCAGGTTAGTACCGCATGCCCATAAACATTTATTGTACTATGAAATGCATATCTAAATACATATATTTAGACATTCATTTTACGCGCATTGCGTTTTTTTTCTGGTGATGCATACAACGACATGTAATTTTAATTTTATTTATTCAGGGACAATAACTACTAATTTATGTATCTACTAAATATATGCATTCGACCACAAAACAACAGATTAACAAACGAAAATCATTCCACAAGTGATTGCAAACACCTAGGTTGAAACTATATGGAAAAAATTCCAAATTATCGTAAAAACTATTTTTACATTCTAAAATATCTAGCTATTGACCTCTTGGCCTTCTTAACTCCTAATAGCAGTTAAAGAGAAGTAACTGCCGTCCATAATGATCGTTACATAATGTAATGTGGCTAATTACTGCAACATCTCGGGGATACGTGTCGTGTTGCAAGGCTTGTTGCTTGGGAAGTGATACTTAATATTATATACCACCAATTTTGGATTGTGAGGTATTTTTTTGATAATAAGAAGAGGTGCTTTGTGATCATAGGTGTCTTGCTCTTGGTCTAACTAGCAAGTTTTCCAAAGAACTCGTCTGAGGAAGTACAACACCACACCTTCTGCACCCAAGCAGTTTCTTGTATCCTGCAACTTATTAACTGTCCCAGCCATCTTTTTAAGAACATCGGTATATCTAGCAGGGAGGCGTCACACGCTTCGGTTACTGTTATATTATACACAGTCTCCACTCCGATACTTATTTTGCTCCATCGGCTACCGACAAACATGGCCAGCTCACTGCCAATTGAGCTAATGCGATAACGTTTAATCGAAACTAACGCGCATCATACAAGTGTTTTAATTCTTTAGGTATAACATTCTTAATAAGCAGAGGTTTCACCCCGACCTCGGGAAAAACATATAGCCGGCTCCAGGAGTAGGTAATTCACGGTCTACGAGAACAAAAAGAACCTCTGTTAATGAGTAACACGTAACATTCACAGCTCATAAATCTTAGAAGACGAGCAACACGTCACGACTTCATCAGATTGCTATCATTATCTCTATGCAAGTACGAGTCAGCTCCAACAGAGTTTCATTTCATCATCTTGATTTTGGGGTTGAACTCTTCATCTAAAAGGCTCGAAAATAAAAGAAAGACGATTAGATTATTGTATGGTGGCGGTTGTCAGAGGACCTACACAAGTAGCAATCGCTTTCATAGCGTTTCTTAATCTGCAAGGACTTTCAGCCTGATTGACGTAAGGTTATCGACAGCTTATGTCGGTCCCATACATTTTTGACTTTTCCATCAACGTTATCCTTATCGCTATTAAATGACTCTTGTTCTAGGTTCTCGAATCACCAGTCCGACTACTAAGCGATTACGTTTTCGGCCTATAGCGGCGGCAATAATGTGGCAAGTTTCATCATTGCCAATCGATGTGAACGTATGTCGTTTTAAATTCATGAACTACATTCAAAGACATTTTCAATTGTAACTCCAAAAATCGAAACCTCTTTGAATGTCAGAAATAACTGCAGGCATTGTTACAAAACTTAACAAATAGGGTCCCAGCTATAAGTAAAGTAAAGGTCAATCCGAACGTTCGCGTGATTACTTGATGACCATAGCGCAACGTGTGATGTCATTATATGGAGAACAGTTATGTTAGAAGCAGGGCTTATGGTTCCGTGTAATGGGGCCAAGTACTATCCACGGTAATAAACAGTTGGCTCCTAAATCAGGCTAATAGGTCGAGAGAATTTTGCAATAAGACCCTGTGAGTTGTCAGGCGTCGCGTCGTCTAACACATGTAGGGCCTTTTAGCTAAATTGAAACATAGAAATAATATACTTTAGTGTATACAAAAATTGCTACAAAGATTTTTGTTTTGATAATTATGAGAGTACTTTCTTTTGGAGTATTTTGACTACAACGCATGTTCCCTTTGTGCTCGTACTGAAACTTGATAACAATTAGTTTGACACTGAAGGAAACTGAAGCTCGTAAGTAAGACGAGATTATAAAAGATGCTAATCCGCAGTTTATTGTCGATGTGAAGTGAGTTTCACGAAGGGTAATATGAATAATGGGTATACGAAGCTGATTTTGCGATAAGATTAGATTACTCATTTGTCCAAAACATGATCAGTATAAACAACACACATCATGGCATTAAAGATGTTATATTAAATTATATCAGAGAATAGAATAGGACATCAGGTTAGCCTACCCTATATCTGAGAAAACAAATACAACCCCATTTTTTATGTTTCCTTATGCATAATCAGCCTATAATGTTGGCTATAAGCAACCATACGGGCCCAGTGCGGGTTGGTTTTTGTTGTTTCCCTACGGAACCCAACTAATAATTCCCACACGCACTTACATAAGCTTACAAATAATAACTGTGATTCAGAACGGCCTCCGAAGAGTTATTATTAATATTTGTTTATAAACACACGCCACATTTGCCCAAATGCCCACCCACTCATTAGGCACGGCTCACACAGCTATAACACTTTTTTAAAACGGACGACACGGGACCGATTCGATTTACCAAATAATTATAGGGCTGCGTGATTCTTTCGGCGGGGGCCCATAATCGGATCGGATCGGTAATACGATACCCCTTGGTAAGACTGGTTGCCAGATTTTCTGCCCACTGACTACCTGTAACGCCTGTCAACGATCTACAATTGACAGCCCGGACCAACAGCTTAACGTGCTTTCCGAGGCACGGAGGAAACTCGGTATGTAATGGGTGGTCACCCATCCACAGATCAACCCAGGCCAGCGCGGCTTAACCTGAAGATCGAGTAGCTGTTATTATGAGTATTGAGTATTATTAACGGGCTCCTCCATTGGTAGAATACACTTTGGTACAATAACACTTATTTGGTTGGGCCTAGATTGAACATGAGAATATTATTGATATGTAAATAATAGGTCAGGTAATGTTAAATGATACCTTGTCATTTGCAAGATAGTCTAAATACCTAAACCCACACATTACTCACACCACCTTTTCTCAATATCCACCTTTTCTCATGTTCCATTGTTTGTTGGTGATCGCACTGTGCAGGCTTCCCAACTGTTCCCTTCATCTTTGCTCTATGTACAATTTCCTAGTTGAAAATATTTCCAATTTTCACGTCCTTTAGCGAGCTATCCTCAGCCTTACATGACATTTATCTCCACACCCTCATGACATGACGTTTACAGATGTCAATCTGTCATTTAAAAAAAGAGTTTATTTATTTATTAAGGACATAAAACAGTTACATGCTACAGAAAATACAAAAAATCATTAAAATCACAAACATGTAACCCACACCAATATCCACGTCTTAACAAAAGAATAACAGACTATGGTAGATTTTACAGAATATCTGAGCCTTCTGTGACAGCTGTATATTACAAATTAATTTATTCCCATTTAATTAAATTAATCTTTTCCTACTTTTTTGGATTAAAAAAAAAATAAAAATTATTTTAATTCCATTAAATTATTGATTCAATGCAATTCAGTTCTATAAAATTGAGTTCAATATATGTATTTCAAATCGAAATAATTCAATTCCGTTCAGTATAATTCAATTCAAAATAAAATAATTGAATTTTTCAATTCAATTAAATTATTACCCTCTCTTTACTGCTTTTTTTGGCAAAATATCTCATCTCATCATCATCAGTCATCTTACTTAAAATATGTATGTAATACACACATCAAAAGTGTCTAGGGATCAAGCATTTTTATGTGGATTTCTTGAGATTGAGATGTGGCTTTGTAATAAATTTATGATTTTATAAATTTATATGGATCCTTTTTGGTGCATTTCATAATTTGAATCAGGAACTGTGAATCAAATTCGAGTAAAAGATGAAAATCAGCTGTCAATATTTTCCCTATAAAAACATACAACGCATTGAAGACATTATTAGTGCTACTGTTTCCCTACTACTGATTAAAACCAACGTTATTATGGAGCGGCGACGTCATTTAAGCAGGGAAGAAATGCTCAGAGCCGTGGGAATGATAGAAGCTGGTTCCCGGCAACGTACTGTGGCTTTAGCTCTGAATACAAGTCAGAGTGTTATCAGTCGACTTTGGACACGTTACCGAAGCACTGGTACCGTGGCTGAGCGCCATGGAGGACGGTATCGCTGCACCACACGGAGACAAGACCGATACATTCAAATCTTAACTCGAAGAGCTCCAACAATAACCGCCATGATGTTAGCCGTGAGGCTTCATCACTCTTCAGGGAACTTAATTAGCGACCAAACAGTCAGAAACCGCTTGCATGAAGTGAACCTTCATTCCCGAAGACCGCTACGGGTACCACCTATAGCAATGCACAATCGTAGGATACGATATCAATGGGCTCTTGAACACAGAAATTGGGCAGAAGAACAATGGCGTTTCGTGTGCTTTTCTGATGAGTCTCGTTTTGGTATGAGACCGGATACAAGACGTATACGACACTGGAGAACCCCTGGACGCCAACAGCGATTAAAATCCTGCCAGGAAGTCCATCCTTATAGTGGTGGAACCATCATGGTATGGGCGGGTATTTGGATCGGCGGAAGAACTGAGTTGATTTGGATCAGAGGCAACCTCAACGCTCAAATTTATGCTGAGACGATTGTATCAGACGTCATCGTTCCTCTACAAGTGCAAATCGGTCCCTTATTTCAGTTAATGCATGATAATGCACGACCGCACACCGCAAGAGTTGTAAGACAGACTCTCGCCGCAGCTAACATCAATGTCCTGCCCTGGCCTGCTCAGTCGCCAGACTTGAATCCGATTGAGCATGCATGGGATATGCTACAGAGAAGAGCTCTGCCGAATATGGAGGGTATCCAGTCGCAAGAAGACCTTTTTTTGTTGTTGCAACGAACATGGGCGGCCATTCCACAGCGTGATTTGGATGAACTCATTTTGAGTATGCCAAACCGATGTTCTTGTGTTGTTAGTGTTCGCGGTAGAAACACGGATTATTAATTGTTTAAGTTACCCAATAAAATTTTAAAGAAAACTGTTATTTCAGTCTTTTTTTCGAACTTTTGTGTTAGTGGTTCAAATGTCAAAAATCCCTTTATTAGGAAAATGGCAAATTTCTTTATTAATGCAAAGGTGACTTGGTTTATCGTTACTGTGACAAACGAAAACACTTTATTTGATGAATCCTTAAAGAAAATTTTAATTAATATCAATCAGGAGAAAAGTTATTGCAAAAATATATGTTGATCCCTAGACACTTTTGATGTGTGTATATTATGTTATCATTATTAAATGCGAAAAGTGGGAGTATATGGATGGATGGATTTTTGACGATTTGGATGAAATTTAGCAGAAAGGTAGTTACATAGAATACTTTTTATCTCGGTAGTGCAATCCCGTGGACTAATTACCGAACTCCGCGCGGGCATAAGTTAGTAGAATAGATTAGTTTAAGGGATGCATCACATCTACCAGCACGGAATCGAATAACTAAAACTAAACATCTTACTCTAGGTGAGTACCTGTATGCCCAAAATATTCTTGTTGAGATTCCGACGCATTCAGCCTTGCTCTCGTGTCATCAGGGTCTGGGTCAGTTTCGTACGTTATTGGTGGCACGGTCATGGTCTCATTGTCTATGAATAGGTCGTTGGTCGTGCCTATCCATTACAATACGGTTAGGGAGACTAACTTTTTAAAACCCCGGTTAAGAACTAGAATGATTTTAATGAGGGTTCATAGTCAAGTATGGCTCTTTATTCTGTTTTTCGTACCAAGGCATTCGTTGATCTCATACAGTCTATGCATGCTGTCCTAGGAAGAGAAGAAGCAAAACAGAGTTATGAAGTGTGTGAACCTACGCTTTGTTGAAAACATTTTTCGAGGCATTTTCTTCAAAAGCTAAAATTTTATTTTCAACTAGCTGTTGCCCGCGGCTTCGCTAGCGTTTTGGTCGGAAACTATCCAAAGGGCACGTTGTTAATATAGCCTATGGCACTTGAGGATAATATAGCGTCCTATTTGTGAAAGAATTTTCAAAATCGGTTCAGTAGATCCAGAGATTACCCCCTACATACAAACTTACAAATTTTACCTCGTTATAATATTTGTATAGATATTAGGTATATAGTGGTACGCAAACTACTGCAGGTCGATCTTTAGTAGTTACAGGCCCATTATGAAATACCTCATTAAGCTCAACTAAAGAATTTAAGAAAAGAGGTTGTAAACATAACAAGCCGCCTTGCTAAATAGAGAAATCAATGCGAAGGCAACCGGCCATTGTTTGGCATTATTTGGTTTGACCTCACGTGATCTGTGGGCGTGGACCGCGGTGCTACATGATGGATTGATGGTTGAGGAGCGCCTGCGAATTACTGTGGCTTTACTATATCTGGCAGTTGTAGCTGGGGGCTATGTTATGTTTTCTGATAATTTAATACCTAGACATAAGGATAGCGGTTTTAGAACACCTCGACATAAGGACAGTGTGAAATTCACACTGTCCACAATCACCAATCACAATTCTGTCAAAATCGCAAAAAAAAAATTCAATTCAAATCACAATTCTTTCAAAATTCTGAAAAAATTTTGAAAGAATTGTGATCAGCTTAATTATCCAATAAAAACATAATTGTATTGATTGGATTTCAACTGTAACCGACAAGTCAAACGTTGTTTATCCATCAGTGTGATTTTATGAAGGAATTAGTGTGTTCAGTAATTGATTTGAAATATTTCCAAACATTTTATGAAGAGGGTGCCTGGATAATTTAGTATTCTCTCTAGGACAACTCAAATGTCTCGCTGGTGGTGGCGCGTGTGTCGGATCATTTAGTTCCCTTCTCGACCATCTCAACTTTAATGATGTAACCAAGTTTTTGTAACAACATGCTGATTAAAAAGAGTGTCCATGGAGTTTCTTGGCCGTTCTTCTCCATAGAGATCTACGCTAGGGAATGGGCAACTACAGTACTTTCACAGTTTTTATGCCTTGTGACTGGGACTGTAGCTATATTTCATTGTTATCTTTGTTTCGACAATTCAAAAGTGCCTGTAACTGGCCTACTTGAAATAAATGCTTTGATTTTGATTTTTGTTATATTATTTAGGTAACAAAACTCTTCAGAAAAAACTGTTTTGTACTTAACAATGCAAATGTGAAGTACAAAACAGTTTATTTTAAGTATTATGTAACTTCTCTATAATAAAACTATTTAAAAACATTAATAAAATAATTTGCACAAACAAAGTTTATTATGTTAATAATTATAAAAACAGCGTTAGCCACGACGTGTTCAGTAAGGTAAATAGATGCAACCGCACACTAGTGCACACTCGGGCTGTCATGGCGCAACGATGACGTCAGGAATGTTTACACGCCACATAACATCGGTCATAGTTATGGGATGTTGGGAGGACTAAGTAAGTGTTCTTAAGGTGGTGGACGTGGGGGTATCTGCAGTAATGGGATTTGGAGGACAAGGGGACTGCAGACTCGCTGCGCCCACTAGAGACTAGCAGATATTCAAGTAAATATCTATCTGTCAGTGTCTGGTTTTCAGAGCTTGTTACAATGTTTTAGGTGTTTCCATCAGGATTTTTTTCAGTAGCAGACCAGAGTCAGGATTCGTGCCTGGGGAATAGGCTTGCCCTAAGTGGAATATAAACATTACTGGCGTTTGTTGGTACACCTCTGCCTAACTCTGCGGGGATAACATTCTTAACGTTATGTTTATAATAATAGGCAAATACATGGGCCTATCTGTCACTTTTAATATGATACAAGGTCACGTAAGGGTCAACTCAATTCACACAAAACGCAAATTCCCCATACCTTCTTTTCTCTCACCTACGCAACGTATACATCATATATTATGAAATGACAAAGGGTCAGCTGTCACTGCGGTGTCTATTTATAAGTTACGGCTGCCATGTTGTGACGTCATCCGGTCGTTACGTCAGCGCTTTGTTTGGACTAATTGTTGACATCGTGGAGGAAGATGGGCGAGTGAGGAATCTGTGGGTGTTGTAATGATGTGGGGCTATGGAGCCATAGATATACTTCACAGACAGTCATTTTTAGGTCACATTAGGTCCCATAAACCTACTATAGGTCTTTCCCCGACCTGTGAATGGTATCCAGGACCTAAAGCTCAGTTTAGACTATTTACTGTATATTTACTGTATATTTTGTCTAAGGTTCGGAGTGTTTAGTTTTTTAATATGCGGCATACTCTGAGGCCTTCTAACTAGGGCTGCATTCCGAATTACGCTGTAATCGATTTGAGCGTCCATAAATCCGTTCCGTATTACCGTGAGCGCGATATTGATGTCCCTTGAATCGTCATAGATGACGTCATGACATGCGCCATCTTGCGATTACACCGACCATGCCCCAAATAAATATCACCGTGAGCGCTGTCAAAAATGACAGTTCTGTTCACAGGTTGTGTTGTTTTGTTATGGTGGAAGCGCAAGAGTTGCCCGCGAAATTTAAATTTTCTTACGATTTGCAGATCAGTGTAAGGTTGTATGTTGATGAAAATAACAATCGCGCCAGTAACACGTATGAACTTACAGAATTATAATAATTCAAATCATCAATACAACCCTCCAAGTTCATTTAACCCCATTGAGTGACTTTTTCATGAAATAGTTATTGAATGGGGTAAATTGAACTTGGAGGGTTGTATGTGCAGCAGAGTCAACCAACATATCGTCCATTTTCAAAAATAGGTCTTGTCCAAGGTTTGGGGTTATGTTCACTGTGAACGCGTTCACGAGCGTTCCAAATTGATGACAGCTCTCAGCTGTCATAATCGTGATATCTAAAACGGAACGCAAAATATAGATGTGAACGCTGTGAGTGATTATTTTGTAATTTGGAATGCGGCCTAGAAAAGATGACTGATTTCTTGTCGCTTATTTTGTGGCCGTACAAGTCTCATCTAGACCGTTTGATCAATAAACTATATTGGCCAAAGGTAGCTCTACTGTGCAAAATCGATGAATAAAAATAACATTTTAAGGAAATATTAATAACGACATGACTACGTAATGTATAATCGACAAAACCTCCATTCTATACCCACTGGATATTACTGAAAAAGGTCTCATTATTGCTGAAGGTAAAAGAAGTGATGATTAAAAAAAAACTAGTTTTTATAATGTTTATGTTGATACGTGATTACTTTTCATCCGGGGTGTACGGAGTACTTTACTTCATTATCTGAGCGAGGTGAGCAGCATTGTAGGCTCTGGGACCGTTAATTAGGAGACTCGGTAAAGCTTAAAAATAAGTTTAAGTAGTAGGTTTAAAGAACTTAAATATAATGAGATGCCGATTAACGCCATATGGCATATAAGCTTAATTCTAGTTATTAAGAAATTCCTTACGGCGCGATGATGTAGATTTGATATTTTACCAAAAAAGTCAAAGCTTTTTGGATGTGAGCAAGCTTGGATATCTCCCGTGTTGTGGGTTCCTTGCTGGTCATAACATGGACATGATACATATCATCTCGTCTCATATTCTCAAAGAATAAGGCGGAGATTTAAATACCGATAGCATCCACATGCCGTCAGTTATTATTGCCATAGTTTATGGCCATACATCGGCAAAATTCCTGATGGAAAAACCCAGTAACCGCATGTGACTAAAAGAGTAATGAATATAAATGTTGATAGATCGAGAGGGAGAGGAAGACTAATGAAAAGATGGATGGATTGTGTGAGGAATGATATGAAGGAAAAAGGAGTAAATGATAGCGTTACGTCTGACAGTGGAGAATGGAAGAAAAGAACGTGTTGCGCCGACCACAAGTGACGGACCACGGCAGGGAGACGATGATGGAAAAACGCATTTTGACTCGAATCCACGACTTCGGCAGGCAGTAGTGCTTGCGACTAATAGACCAACCAAACATTTTTTTTTTTAACAAAATCACCTAACGTATGGCAATTAAGTTTTTTCGATGATGTATTCAGTCCGCGCAGCGCACTCGTCTATGGCTCGCCTACAAATCACAGTTGCGCCAGTGTTCAGGCCCTTATACGCGTTTTGGATTAAGTGGTATGAGAAATACACCGGAGAAATAATGTACAAACAATTACACATTCGCAAGATGTAACGTTGACAAACGAAGGTTTTATAATAAAATGTGTTGTTCATGTTGACAATATTCAAATTTTGTTCGACCAGTGACTGGACGGCTCTGTCAAGTTGTCTTGCTTAACTTGCCTTGTTCAAGTCCTAGAATGGGGTGTGCTGTGGTTGTGCAGGTTGGGTGAACAGAAGATGAAGCATGCTCTGTGACTTGGGGGCATCCTAGTGGCTCCCGGCCACCGACGGCTCGTCCGTGTTCCACACGCGCCTCAAAGAGATGTCAGCAAAGGGAAGGGGTCCGAATGGACCGATGCCTGCCAGGGCTGCGGGACTGTTCCAAAGAGAGACCGCGGCCCTGGAACACAAAGGGCAAAAGAAGGACCGCGGATGGATTTTAGTCAGTACAAATCTGACACTCCCTTCCACTCCGCCTAGAGTGGGAGGGGTCATTCGATGATCGCCAACACGAAAAAAAATAATTAGCTCTGTGATAGAGCTACAGACTGGCATTGTGTTAAAAGGGTCGATGATAACCCTATTTCGCCAGATTGTTTTTTTATTTTTTTTTACCGGTGGGAAATCATCAAATAACCCCTCCCGCTCTGGGCTGAGCAGGAGGGAGTGTCAGACTTTTATGACTAAAACCCATCCATGTTCCTTCCTTTGCCCTTTGTGTTCCAGGACCGCGGTATCTCTTTCGAACAGTCCCGCAACCCTGGCAAGAGATTGTTTATCTGGGTCCGTAAAAAGTTAAGAGATTGGCCAGTATTGGCCACTGTAAATAATACTAGCCGTTAAAAAATACCTAATTACTGTTAAAATTGACCCACAGCTTAGGCAACTCTTAGGTGAAGGTTTAATATTTAATTTGCTCAAAATTCAAACTTCGCACTCAACAGCTGATTTCGATGGCATTAATAACGTACAACTAAATTCTTCATTAATTATATTCAATCACAAATTCCGTAAACACAAAGAAGAAAAATGTTGCATAGTGATGTAACTGATCAGCCTGCGCCGGCGCAGGTTGGAGGGTAATCGCCATTCATCGCACGGCGGAGGAACGTGGCGCCTCTTGCTCAGAAGATGGCGACATTATTAATTGGAGGCTCGTGTCTGAATGGCCGATGAACAAAATACTTCATTGTAATTTACTTATCAACATTTTGGAATTTATAAAAATTGTTTGTATTATAGTTTGGAAAGTTGGGGAGTTGCAAAAGTTATGAACAGTTAATAGACTGATGACCCGATCTAGGTAGCAGGACGAGATGGAGAGGCAGGGATGATTCAAGACCGAAATGAATGGCGTCACTTCTTTATGTATGACTATACTTTCATGTTCTTTCCGAAACTTTCTCCGATATGTCCCGTGATCTGCAAGTAAAACATAACAATTGTTAGATTACTTTAATATGAAACAGAATTGTTTACCAGAATGGGAACAAACAACCAACAGAATATCAAAACTGCTATGACTTATTCACACTTTTAAGAACTACTCTACACAAGATTTTTCTCCAATTTCTTATCCCAGATTAGGGAGATCCTTACGGATCTCTCCAAAACTTCCAAAACTTCCAAACTTTGATCAAAACTAACAAAAAAAAAAAAAACAAAAGTTTTGTTTGTAAGTTTTGTTTTCTTCAAAACTTTGGTCTTGATTTTTACAAATCAAGTTTCTGACCCAAATATTAATATTGATAAAACCTATACGGAATATGTTTCAATCTGCGTCAGAATCTGCAGTAAGTTGGCGCCGATCCAACACAACTTGAACTTCGCACGAGTTCGCATATTTTGTAGCAGGAACTAGGACAAACTAGCTAAAGCTTACTACATTATGTACGTAGATATATTGAAGTATCGCTTTACGTTATCTACAAAAGTTCAGGTGTTCATAGACACCCCGAAAATGATGTCAGAAGAGGTTCAAATGCTGGCATTTGACATAGCACTGTATCACGTTTGTGTTCCGAAAGCGTAGTAGCAAGAGATACTCGTACACCTACATGTTGCTGTTTAAGGAGCTATAGCAATCACCCAGGCACGAATGCACATATCAGGCCGCTATTGAGATTTCTTTCCATTAGCTTTTCTACTTCTAAATTTCTTTGTTTCAATACCATCAAACACATCTACATTTTGTTTCCTACCCCACTATTTTTGAGAAAAGGCCAGACAGATGACGATAACTCACCATTCAACAAACTTACCATAAAAATGGTTCGATTTCATCCATTTTCAGCAACTGATACAAACGTTCTATCCCCAAATGGGAACATCTTGTTCACCCCGAAGTAAATAATTTCTCAACTCCAACACATCGCGCCCTCTCGAAACAATGCCTATTTGTAACCAGTAATGGCGCCGATAACGATCAGATGCACTCTATTTCTCTCTCTGCTAATTACGGAAACTAATGAATATAGTATGTTAATAGCGCCAGATTATATGGCAGAAACTGCGAACATTCCATCAAGACAGATGAAAAGAATTACAACAATGATTATGTAAGAAATACTTTAGAGTACAGTCAACATCGTTCGTAAGTTATGATTGTACAAACAGCATCGTATGAATGAAAACTTGCATTTTTCATGTTGCACCTTTTCACAAAGAAATATAGAGCAAGGTCCATAAGTACACAGGTGTGTGTAGGTAGATGCTATTAAAACCTAGTCTTATAGCTTAAAGCATATTTAATGATGACATAAATGTAGCCTGTCAGCGGGTTTTTCAAAGTTTTTAAGACAGGCATGACGTTCAGTAATGACGAACACGAGTAAAAAGAAGAGCAGCAAGAACAGTTTAGAAATAAAATGATCTTTAGACATCATACAACGGACAAATAATATATACTCTGTAAAAGCGGTAACAATTTCTTAGTTTAAAGTGATCACCAACTTTGATTGCTGACTGTACCTAGCTTCTGCGTTTAAAGTCATAAAATACAGGTAAAGAATTGGAATCATAATAGTTTGAGAGCCTGGCATTGTGTGAGTTATGAAATGCAATAGATTCTGATGACTATACAATTAATGTTGATTGGTTTTACGTGAGAACCTCTTGATAATAACTAACCGGTGACCTTTCCTTTTAAAGTAACCCATTGAATCTCTTTCCGCAGCTGTAAGCCAAAGAGCGTTTAATCAAAATTGATTTTTGAAATGCTAAATAGTTGCATAATACTTACACAGTTCCAAAAACTGCCATCCTACACCACTTCCTCGTCTTTTAGGCCAGGTACCTATCTACTTAATTTATTAATTTACCTATGCTGTCCCCCCATACTTAAGTACTAATGCTGTAAAATGATAATATTGTAACACCAAATGATTTGAAAAGAGTAACCATGGAGTTTCTTGCCGGTTCTTCTCCATAGGAAACGACCAACCCGAATCGTGCATCTTTTTGTCGACATTTTATAAGTGCCCATCTAGGCCTATGTGAAATAAAAATATTTTGATTTTTGAATTATTAAGATCAGGTCTTGTGTTCTTTTTCTTTCTCGTGTGGTTAGTGGTTTCCTCGCCATGTTTTCCTTCACCGAAGCAAGTGATAATTAATTATACAATACGTACATGAATCCGATAAATCAGAGGTGCGTGTCTTTGGTTCGAACTCGAGATGACTTGGTAGTCCGACGGTCACACCACTAGGCTATCACCTGGGCCTAGAGCTAGGTCTTGTGCTGAAACTGAGAAGTAACAATATGACTTTTTCAATTTCTTTTCATACGCTGTCATAATTTACACATTTTGAGTTAAAACACATTCTATTCACCTAAACGATGAAATATAGGTAAAAAAAAATATGAACAAAGCTACCGAATAGCTTTTATACGAAACGCTTTGCAAACTATTGCCACTTGTCTAGGTCCAGTAGACATGATGATTTAAAATAGCCAACGAGCAAATCTCAATTACCAACGCTCATTTAATCTTTGAGAAGAGAACCCGGCCAGCCTCACCGTTCAATTTATTGAGGATTTTTTATCTAATATTTCGTCAAGAACATTATGTAGGTACCGAAAACTAACTTAAAATGCTACCTTGTAATCATAATCACAAACACTTTCTTGTATACACATAGGTATTGGTCGATGACGCAATGTGACCCGACCGCGTAAGTTAGGTAAGTTGTGTGTTAGGCATTATGTACTCGTTCGGGAGTGACAAGCCATGTGTGAAGCTTGGACTGACAAGCTAATATTTGTCCGGCGCGGTAAGAATTGAGAAAACAAATGATTACAAATAATAATATTGATTTGTACCAGTTTTGTTGAACTTTATATGGTTTAGGCGGCACGAAACCTAATTCTTCTTTCTTTAAGCGCCAAACTGTCAACACAATTTAGATTGTCATCGACACGCTAAGAAGAAAATCGTGTGTTTAGTGCCTAACCTCGTGTCTGTGTCATCTGTATCAGAGTTTTATGCCGCCCATGGGCCTCTGACTTGGCTTTTTATGCTGTCAAGATAATTATATCTCTTTGGCATGCTGCCTTCCTCACAATGTTTTCCTTCACCGGCGATACCTAATAATATCTGAACTTAGAAAGTTGTTCTTAATTCTATGTGTCTCCTGTATGCGTGAAGGTATTGCTTCGTAAGATGAGCATACAGGAGTTTGTCATGTTAGATGCGCGGTTTCTTTGTTTGAGAGCCGAAGCCGTATGTCGCAGTTGATATTCTTGCTTATGTAGGAACATTTTCCCGCATACAAAACGAAACTAAGTACACGTGTATAGCTTATCCGTGGGCTGCTGTGGAGTGACGTCTTTAACCTACGTTGTTATTCACTTGGTTAGCTCTTAATATCTATGTAACGGCTAATGGGTACCTAAGTATAAGTTAATTTTAATAATACGTGCAAAACCTTTTAATACATTTCTACAACGAAGCATGTATCATACATGCTTCGTTGACATACATGATGTATGTGAAGGAGAGCTTCTCTTTTTCGTTGTTTGCTAAAAGTTCCCCCAACAATAGAACACTAGAGCTTTGACTCATAATTCGAGGTGATTGAACTTTAATTTAAACAATAAAGAACCTGTTTGGTTTGTTGGTTTAGTTTTACGATGCAGTTAGTTGCAGCATTTAATAATGCGTCAGATCTGAGGAGGTCAAGTTCTTGGTTACAACATTAAACCTGTTTTGTGACAATGTATGTTCGTTCTTTCTAGAATCTACAAATTCCTCGAATCTAGGACAATACATTATACGAGCAATCGAGCTCATTTTAGATTTAAAACAGACAGATACTGGGTAATATATAATAGGTAAATATGTTACTTTCACAATTCGCCAGATCTGTGGTCTCAAGGGCAAACCACCCTGCCTTAACTCAGCCCGAAGTCTGAATCTGTAGGTACCTTGAGCAGGCACCTACAAATACAGACTTCGGGCCGCTTCTGAGAATGACTAATAGAAATGATCAATAATTAATAAAGCCGACCCTAACAAACATTCCTAAATACAGGTCTAGAGTAAGCCACATCTAATCACAATACTTTGTAATTTGTGTTACCGGATTGGCGATGGCAGTGTTTTGTTTTTGAAGCAGACAGAAGGATAGCATAATCAGCCTATAATGTTCCCACTGCTGGGACATACGGTCTCCTCTCTATGAGAGAGAATGGGCTATAATCCACTACGCAGGCCCAGTGTAGGTTGGTAGATGTCACATGTCTTCGAATTACGACGATTACGATTATTATGACGGCACGGTTGGCGTCGTGGCTGAGCGATTGGCTGCTGCGCTGCGTGTCGCGGGTTCGATCCCCGCACGGAACAAATATTTGTATGATCTACAGGTAGTTGTTCCGGGTCTGGCTGTTTGTGTATGTGCGTTTAAATGTTTGTAAACGCACTCACGATACAGGAGAAATTCCTAGTGTGGGGCAACTTACAACTTTTTTTTTTTTTACTTTTGTGTCTAGGACATGCTGGTTTCCCAACGATGTTTTCTTTCACCGTTTTTAAGAGCAGTGGTGATGAAATAAATTAAACAAAGTAATGCGCCTACCTGGTTCGAACCCACGACTGTTCGTTAGTCGGGGCTGCCACCACTGGGCCACTGCTGCTCTCTACAGAAGGATGCTGCCGGTCATATTTTTAGCATAACACCTTTCTCGCTTTTTACGACTTGAGAGACGGCCCTGGAAACGCAACCTACGTAATAAAGACAAAAATAACCACCTACAAGTATTTAATTAACATAACTATGCATAAAGGAAGCTCGATAATAGTGAGCTCTTCATAACCTATTCAGGGCTGTTGGCTGTGAGCCGAGTAGGGCATCGAATGTTCTCGTTCAACACTCGCAGGCTCTATGAAAGAGTTGCCTGATCAAACTGTAATTTTTAATGAAGCCTGACCTTCGGTGCCGGGGTTTGGGCTGCGGGCGAGCTGCCAGGGAACTATTGTGTAACGTGGTAGTAACGCTTGCGCATTACCTAGCAGTTCTTTTGTGCTTTAAACTTAAAACTTGGGGTTTATTTCAGTTGTTACGGACTAAATGAGTATTAATTTGATTGAGAAGAGTGAAAATGAGATTTTTTTAGAGAGATTTTCCTAAGTTCTGAGTTTTTTAAAGTTTTCTCATAAGATAAAGAATACAAAGAAAAATGGGGTAGATCATTTATTTTTCTTTTATAGGACGCACGACGTGTAACATTGTTTTGTAAAAATCTGGATATCAAAATCTAAAAAGGCTTCTTCTTCTTAAAAGGCTTCACCCAAATTAATGACTACAGATTTCCCCATTTCAAGACACTGAAAATTATGCTTTATTTGCCAGAAATATGTTGGGCCACTATAGAATCAACAATTCGACAAATTGCTTTTTGTCCAGATCCAGTGTATTAATCCCTCTCATTCAGTAGAAATGACGAACAAAATTGGACAGTTCATTTACATAGATATGGAAAGCATTCTGAATGACACATACATACATGGCAGCACCAATCAACACTCATATAAGCCTCCTTAAGAGAAGATATACGTTTTAATATTACCATTGACACATGAGGTCGCCATGCTCGTAAGTTCTTATGTTTATCGCAAAGAAAACGCGTTTATTACCTATAATCAGTGAACAAGTACCTACCTAGGTAGGTACCTACCTAAAAGCACCAGCTTGTACTGAATTAATGTTCAACGTTTTTCGAAGTAATTTATTGAAGCATCCTGTTAGTATGATGTTGCTTGGTGGAGGTGAGCAAAGTTCGACGACAGTTTCGTTTGACTGTAAACTAGAGTTAAGTTTGTTTGGTATTGTTCAACTGTTAACTAATTTTGTTTGTTGTTCAAAATGTAAAAGTATAATTGTAACATAATTGGTGACCTACAAAGCAACATTCGCAATCTATTCCATGTAGTTATTATGTTGTTTAAAATAACTTTTGAATTGGTTAGTAGGGTACAAGGTGACTTAATCCAACGAAGACATTGATAGGTGCAAAAACACACGATTTAGAATGCAAATAGGAAAATTACACCATTTGTTAATAAACTTAATTGCTGCTAACGTATAAAAATGATAATTAACATTGAATATTATTAAAATATTTAAATGAATAAAGAACTGTTTTCGAAATTGTGCCTACGTAGGTACGTACATTTTTCTCTTGTCATTTTATACAGTATGCTTATGCATATTTAATACAAGCGGATGTACACTAATTAAATTATGTAAAACATGCTGAAAATTATGTAGGATGTTTTAGGAACTGAAATTGATGGGTGCAGTCCATGGTCACATATTAATCACTATGCTCTTAATCCTTGAGTATGCTAGAGTACCGAGGCCAACTATACAGGTTTTGTTGCCAGTGATGTGCGGTGTACTGTACCTACTAAGCTGTCCTTTACTGAAAACTTTACATGGGAATGATTTGCACAGAACTTGGCCCTACACTACAGTGTACAAATAATTAACGCTGAAAGGATATCAGACGGACTACATACCGATAATTAACGGTAATCCCGTTTAAAGTTCACGACAGATCGCAATCTGGTGTAAGCAGATATTACAATGTGGCCCTGGAACAATTAACTTCAGGAAATTATTTATATTCATTGTGTTTATTTAAAATAAATTGATGTACTGTTTGTATGATTGTAAAAAGATTAAGATTTTTAAAATAGAGATAATTATAACAGAATCTAACAATGTCCACAAAGAGGCAAAATTATTTTATAATTTATGGTTGACATAACAAGGGTCTCCTCAACAAACAAACAAACCATATAAAAACACAAACAAATAATATAAAAAATATATTTTAAATGCTTGTTACTTTATGCACGGAACAAGCACTAGTCAAGTTATTTTAAGTTATGAAAATAATGAAACGGCAGCTAACTTGCGGAACAAAATAAATATGCAATTTATAGTTCCGAGAAAGGTTCCCATAAAAAATCTGTTAACAACCAAGGCTAACAACTGGTGCACATAAATCAGCTTTTATAATAATAATTTAATGTTATGGCAAATTATCGATCAAGTACTGATCGACCGGTATGCCTCTCGATGGGTTGCTGATCGCAGCCGGAGGGCGCGACCTATAAGGAAGAATTTATTTATTACAATATTGATTCACGATGGCGGCATTTCATGTGGTCATTACTGATTTTAAAAATGGTTGACATCTTTTTTGCAAGGAAAAGTAACCTTCCTATTCCTCTGTAGGTAGGCAAGTATATATAGCCTCACGTCCGTAATGCTCGATGGTTGGGTAGAGGTGTAGGACTGTACGTACCTAAGTATGAAAACCCACACATTTCGCCAGTTTAACTTCAGTCCCATGTAATAGGGGGCGAGCCTATTGCCATCAACCGGGTATAAATCTGAATTGCGGGCCGTTGCTGAGAAGTTACTGATGAACAAACCTGTTTGCAACATATATTTATTGCTAATATGTAATGATGATGTTGAACCATTAAAGCCAATGTAGGTTACAGTGTTTATTTGAACACCAAAAAGACATTAATGTATAGTTAATCTTTCAAGCCTAATTAAGAGTATTAATGAAACATCTTGAAAATCTAAAAAACTAATTATTTAAACAATTTTGTAACAATTTAAGTGTTGTACACAGTAAATTAGACGTAGAGACTTAATTTAAATAACGCAGAGTCAAATGAGCAATATAATTATTTCATAACATGTTGAATTACCTCAAAACGGTTCATATTACTCGCGAGAGAAAGTTCAATTACGCAAGGATTACGATTATTATCTGCTGAATCTAGAAGTCACATGACCAGCCCACACCGGGTCCACGTGGTGGCTTACAGCCCACTCCCTCTCATCGCGAGGAGGTCTGCGTGCCAGCAGTGGGCCGGGTGGCACGTTAAGAGCTGATTATGCTATGAACTGGCAAGATATGTTCTATAAATAGGTATGTCGGGACTATTGGCACTGAGCTACAACTGCTTACTTACGAGCTGTAGGGCCTGGGTTCGAACCCAGTCAGCCACATTACTCAGTGTAATTTATTTCATCAAGATATTGTTTTGAAATAAGTTGCCGCGCTTGCCCAGGTTGGTCTGTGGATTGGTCTACCCATTACTTATTTATTTATTATTCAAAAAATCCACAGCTCTTTACAATTTTATCTTAAACTATATAAACTAATCCTACAGCCAATTACGGATTTACAATTTAATAGCTATACAATACGTTGCTAAGAGTACAGAGTGAGTGAGTGTGTAGGAGTGTGCATGAAGAGTTGCAAATGTGTGTGTGAGTATGTCATAGTGTTGTGTGGTGATTGTCTGTATACCTTCTATTTAAATTATATTTATTTAGTTATTTACATACTGAGTTTCCTCCGTGCCTCGGTGCCCTGAAAGCACGTTAAGCCTGGTGTCCCGGCTGTCATGTATCGATCTTTGGCAGTCGTTACAGGTAGTCAGTGGCCCGAAAGTCTGGCAACCAGTCTTACCAAGGTGTATCGTATTGCCCAGTACTAACTGGTTGTGGAGGTGAGATAGGCAGTCGCTCCATGTAATACTGGTACTCAGCTGCATGCGGTCAGACTGGAAGCCGACCCCCACATGGTTGAGAAAAGGTTAGGCAGAGAATGAACTTGTTTTGAAATTTAAAAAATAATATTTGATATAATTGTCAGCGACGTCTTAGTGGTTCTTTGAAATGGTCGGTTTAGTAAGAGTTATAGTCGGTGTAACCATCTGTCGTGTCCGCACTTCTACTTACCTATTCTGTCCTGATAAACACCCGTAGGAAAGGGGATAATGTTCTGTGGACAGTGGGAGCTATTCGTATCAATTCTGAGTAAGGACGGCGTCCATTTGTTATCGAGACAGGTCACGCGTCGCGCCATCTATCGTAGGACGGACACAACGCTTTCTAGATCGTTTGTAGACCTAAATGTATTCTGTGCTATTTCTGTACATTAATGTTAATCACTGTACGTGTATTATACTCGTAATTAAAGGCAACGCATGTATCAGAAATAATGGCTATTTGAATTTGAATAGTTCTATGTAAGGGACATAGGTATAATCAATGTAAATGGAATTATAACAGTAAACACGACTAATTATAGTAACAGCTTGTGATTATTTGTTAATGTTCTTTTTTTGAGTACCCATGACAAAACAGTGGATGGCCAATGCTTCAAAAATTAACCGGAAACAGATACCAATCTATTCCTCTGTCCCCATAACCAATCAATGCCGAATGATAAGCCCGATTGATTGCCCACGACATTATCAATCTCGACCACAACTACTCTTCATCATCCGATTGGAACCGGCGCGGGGGTGGGGTCCCCCTGGCGCGGGGCGGGGTGGAGGCCCAGGGGTCTGGGGTGCCAGCAGGGGGGGAGGGCCGGTGGGCGTGGCTGGTCGATACTGAACGAGGACGGCGCTGAAACCGGCTGTATGTAAAGCGAATGATAAATGATATAACAAGGTTACGAAGTTTTGGTAAAGAAATGGCCTGGATTTAAGTTTTTTTGTAAGCTCGGTTTAAGGGCACGCATTGTGTGGGGATAGTCGACTGTGATTTGTAACGGTGGGTCATTCTTGGGTCACATTATTCTTTAGCAATAGTAGTACTAGAAGATACATTATTTTTATCTTTTAATGTTTAAGTCAGGTGTCAGAGCCACTTCAAAAACGTAAAATAATAAAATACCGAGATTATAAGACCTTCTATCTTCTCTTTCCTTTTTTAGAGACTTGGTTAGCAAACGTATGCATACCTTATTGCTGCTAGAATCTTATTCATAAGGCATTTAGTTACAGTAAGGAAGAGATCAGTTTCAAGTTTAGATTATGAAATTTACAAAAAAAATGTTCAGTAACGATTCTACTAAATTGAAAAAGCTTCTGGAACCTTCTTTATAACTGAAAACTCTACTTAAGTACTTATATAAAGAAAATATGTATAATATAAAGAAAATAAGTTTATTGTAAAGTTTAACATAATATTAACACAATGTGGCACAAAGTGCAATGCCTTTCCCTTAAAGAGGAAGCTTTTAAGTACAAACTAAGAATACACATACAAATATAATGCGAACATGTTTAGAGCACATGCGTGTGTGATGTAATTCAGTTATTTTCGTCGCAGGTAGGCACTGTAAAGCACAAGCAGGCTCATTCAAGCGGGTGGCGTGTTCATAGTGTTGATACTAATCTCTGTAACTGTACAGCTTTTTATTTAAACTTTGTGTTATTGTTGTTGCTTGCTGTAAACGCACTGTAGAACTGGCGTGCTCTCACGCGAGGCAGGCGGACCCTTGTGAGATGGCTAGTGTCTTGCTGATCGTGGTACTGCTTTATTGTGGACTGATGATCATACGAGTTTGTTCTTAGAGCTGGTGGGCGACATGATGGTAGCGCCTGATGGTGTCACTTGTACCTATAGACATCTGCATTACAAGAAGACTCGCAGGAGCGTTTCCATCCGAATTATAAGGCTGTAATTTATTATTTCCCTGTAATTTATTAGTTTGTTTTGTCATGGTTCACTTATCTACTCGGTTACTAATCTACTAATATTGTATGAGAAATAATACTACTGCGCATAAATGTACGGTCGAACAAGCTATTTGGTATACACGCAGAAATAATCACAGTCCTAGTACGCTCAGAATATTGTTTGCAATTTTATTTTATAAAGCTTATGTCATTAAGAATCAGTCGCTTAATTAAAAAAGCTTTATTAAGTAAAATTTGGAAAAGTATACGCTTCGGCATTGGATTGTGAAAATTTCCGCGAGTATACAAACAAAATAACTTGTTCAACCGTACACTTTTTGCAGTACTTTTTAAATAATATATTTTTTTAATTATACCGACACCCAGACCATACAAACTGTAGTTTATTATACACGTATGATAATAATCCCGGATGAGCTCGGTGATACAGAGCTTTAGCTACTAAGTAGATAAAGCTAAAAGTGTTGCCCCGGTTTAAAAAGGTTTCATGAAAATCTTGACTATCCACAAAATATTATTAAATATCACTGTGGTAATTAATTCCTGTCCGTCGGCTACGGCCCCTAATTACCAGTACAGCGCACTGAAGCGCTCCTCGGTAATTGTGTTACATCGCCGACACCCTACCACTCATTATCGCATTTATTTTAAACCATCAGAGCTGGATCAACAGGATTTAATATTCATGAATTATAAAGGTAAAATACTCAACGTACCATAATTATGGATATATAGAATATTCTTTATTATGTACACACCAAAGAAAACACTTCACATAGGGTGACACAATGGGCGGTCTTATCGGTAAAAGCAATCTTTTCAAAACAACCTTTGAATGGATTAGAGGAGAGGGCCTTACCTTTAATTATATCTACATCTTCTTTACATAGTACTAGCTGTTGCCCGCGGCTTCGCTCGCGTTTTGTTCGGAAATTATCCCACGGGCACGTTGTAAATATAGCCTATGATACTCGGGGATCATGTAGCTTCCAATTAGTGAAAGAATTATCAAAATCTGTTCAGTATATAGATTACCAGCCTCACAAACTCACAAACTTTACCTATTTATAATATTAGTATAGATAAAACGAAGTCGTTCCCGCTGTTTGTACGCTTAGATCTTTTAAACGACGCAGCGGATTTTAATGCAATTTTCAGCAAAGAGGAAGGTTTACATGGACCCGCGCGAAGCCAGGGCGGGTCGCTAGTTTTATTATAAAGTATAAATAGTTTGTTGTTTTCGAATATTTGGTTCGAGATGTTGTCGATTTCGCACGGTGTTTTTGCCCTTGACCTTTGATGAAATTAATTACACCAAAAAGACACTGGCCATTACCGAGCGGGATCGAACTCACGACCAAAGTCACTTATATCACGGCTGTTACCACGGGGTACCTGTTTACCAGCGGGTTGTGTGATTTAGAAACGAATTAGCCCGTTATTATTTCCATATCAATCGAAACAAAGTTATGAAGAATCTTCATAACTGTGTTAAAAGCGTTAATTTCTAGACGGTATTTTCAGTCATTCACCCGAAGCAGACGCACAAATGAGTATCACACGGCAGGTAATAGAACGTTCAAATCGATATACAAACCCCAAAATGTTATGTTGTGTTTATTGGACGCTACGTGAATGCATAGGTAACAACCTAGCATTGATAGTTAAGCATTTAAATCATGAATAAAGCGTTTCACAGCGCCATTCAAAGCATTCAAGTAGCGTCCAATGAATGCAGGATGCATTTCAGTAAGTTATTGCTTTTCATTACGGAACCATCGCGCGGAAGCGGACGTATCTATCACTTCGTTTAGGGTTCCGTGAGCTCCGAGGGTCATACTTCGTTCTTTGTTTATTGAATGTTACTTTTTCATGGTTGTTACTGGGATTTCAGTTTCTGTTTGCAATCAAGTCTAAAATATTTTATGACTTTTTACGAATGCGTGTTTAAGTCAAACGAGGCCAACTGAAATGAACAAACTTTGATCCGTAGGACTACCTACTCGTGTAACTAAGTAATACAGACATACATATTCGTTGCTGATATACTTCTTTTGTCTCCACGTTCATACATCTGGTCATACACGCACGCCGGTTGCGAGTACTACGCACTAACGTACGTGACGTTTCTGAAGAACAGCACCAGTAAAGTCAGGGTTTGTGATACGTCCTTCGAAAATAGTCTGCCCACTACAACCACAACACCGGATCATGGTATGGACCATGATCCGGTGTCGTGGGCAGACTCTTTAAGGCGTCTCCTCGTGGCGTTGCAGCAAGTTATATTGTCTCCTTTGTGAACTAAGTATGTATAGGTAATCAAGTAGGCAGGGGGTAGTCAAGTACATACCTAATACCGTGTATTTATTTATTTCAGTAATAAGCTGTGTCACAATTGGACACGCAACATCGCATTGTCATTGTAATTGATGTGTATCTCGCCTGATATGGCGCTTTTTAATTAAGATAAAAGTTCAACAAAGGAGGATTGTGGAAAGAAAAAATGTACCTAATACGGTACAGAAAGTAACAAGAAAAGTACTGAACCAATCCACTATATTGCACGTACGTCACTACTCCGTCTTTTTCCCCGTACTAATGACGGAAGCGACCTAGCTCTTGTAGTAGAGCGGGCTTAATTATGTCGAGTACCAGGCGGGGATGGCTGGTCTAGAGGGGGGCGAGGGGGGTAACAGTATAGTTTTTCATACAAACCTGGCAAGGGACGCGCTTTTAAATTAAAATCCCAGTGACAGATGGGATGGTCTGGATAAATGACGCTTTTTTGTACGAAGTAAATGGATTTCATTTCAAGTTTAGTTGGAGTTGTCAGTTGCAGTGAGTGGACTGGCTTTGTGCATAAATGATAGCGTTGGACATCTCTCTATGTATTTTATACGTCCCGGCCCGTCCGTACGTTTAACACCCTGAAAAAGATACAATTTGCAAACAATGTTTTGGGAACTCGGGGATAGAATATGTAGTTAAAATAATTGAAAACTTTTCTGCAGCTGCATCCTACGTCTCCATCTGCATTTAAATTATTTTCTAGGGATCTAGCCTTGAAATATTCAAGACTTTGTTACTTATTCTGTTCTTTAAATGTTATCACTTAAATTCTATTATTATCTACTTAGCTCGTTGGTCGAGGGGTTTCAAACGCGACTGATGAGCAAGAGGTCCTAGGTTTGATCCCCTGGTCGGGCAAAGTGTTAATAGGTTAGCAGTGTTTTTGGTATAGCAGACATATGGAGTCTGGATTTGTGCGCGTTTGATGGCAATAGGCTCACCCCCTATTACGTAGTACTTAAACATAACTGGTCAATGTGGGCGCACTATTTGGTACTCTGCTTACCCCTTCGGTAATTACAGGTATGGTGTAACGTTCTATCACCCAAAGGCACTCACTTCGTACTATCGTATTCCAGACATACTTGATACTATATTCATGACTTTCATGAGGAGTACTCAATGGGTGTACGTACGAGTACACACAAAATACTTATTTAGTCGAGCGTTATCTGTCACAAGTACTTACATAATATATTCAGCAACTTAGATAATGTGTTTTTCAATACATTTTCTTGAAATCTGGTTATTATCGCACTACGATTAGGTTCAACATGCAATGTATTTCACACGTGTGGATTTTTTTCATTTATCACATAATAAGTCCAAATTGGTTCAATGAGTATAGTCGGCGGTGATTGTTTTTTTTTTAATCTCTGCAAAGAGATACGGCGTTCTTTACGGCGTAAATAACTTTCGAGTACTTATTTTTTTTAATAAATAGAGTATCGTATATAAACATGATTATTTAAGACAAATATTTAATTATATGAACAAGTTAACATTTAGTTGTGTTCTGAATTTAAAAAAATCTTTGAATTTTCAATTTTTCGTATTAGGCTGTTTATCGGCATCATACCTTTGCTTTTTCTTCAACCTGGCGAAAGCAAAGCGCGGTAAAAAAGCAAATTAAATCATAGTTTCCCAATAATTCCTGGCAAAAATACTTTTCGTTTTAATATTTTATTTCTTTGAAAGTGTATTGGACAACCATGGGCATTTGTCACTGCACCTCTCGGCTCCATAACGCCCTCGCCTACAGCTCGGGCGGGTCTGAATTCCGCCTCGTATGCAATAACAGTTTCCCCACTTAAATCAAAATGTACTAAGTAAATTATGTATCCTGAAAACAGGCCACAGTTCGCCTGTAAAGATAAAGTAATCTTCAATTTGTGTGGAAATAATTGTGCTTTCCATTTATGCCACCAGAGGGAGCTACTATTAACAAATCATTATTTATAATATTTATGATTTCAATATTATTGTGTCAAACATTACAAAGATTGTTATTTATTACAATAACAACCTATTTCAAAAAAATATTAAAAGATTAGAACCCTTATAGATTCTGTCTGTCTGTAAAGTCGGTGAGCTAACCGCGCGGTAGTCATGTTTGGCCGGTAACGAAACCATAGCGCGATTCAGAAACGTGCGCTCAACTAACAACGCCATCTAGCGGGCTATAGACGAAACTTTTCACCGATGACGAATAACATTACGAGCACTGTTTTGTAATAAACATTCATGCGTGAATTGAAAAAATACAATTAAGAAAACTGTAATTAATTTAAAATAGGTTGTTTTTATATTTTAAAGCTTAAAAACTAGCATAACTGAGCTAGCACTGACAAAAATATGATAATAATCCCTTAAGAAGCTACTTTCAGGTACATATGCATGTTACGCGATTTATGATAATGACAATATTTGGATCACCATGTATTTATTTATTTATTAAACACACACACACACACACACACTGTATTCTTACTGATTTCTTACTTTATACATTTTTGGAAAGGTAACTTCCCAATTGACAAAAAATATATGACTCACTGCGGGATTTTCCAACTACGTATATTTTTACAGGATTCACTCATCATTCAGTAGGATTACGTGTCCCATTTTTTGTTACGAACCCATCTTTTTGCTCAATTACCAAATTGCTCTCTGACATAATCTTCAAAGGTCTCGTAACTCAGATTTTTTCTAGTAAATAAGTTCTTATTTCACCCAATTTAGTACTTAGGAATAAAAGCAGGTAATTACACTGATGCAAGGATCTTTTGACACTCGAAGGACGTTGACCGGACGCCGTTGGTGATCATTTGTGTGTGAAGTGTTTTGAGAAATGATTAATTATACATAACCAGGCGGGTTATGTATAATTAATCATTTCTCATTTTAGCAGTGGGAACATTATAATGTTCTGGCTAGTACTGCTGGTACTAGCCTACTCCCTGTGAGAGGTAGTGGGCTATAATCCGCCACACGGGCCCAATGCGGGTTGGTAGATCTTTGAATGGAAATTTAAATGGAAATGGTGGTTCTTGGACTTGGCAGTTTCCTCGAGATGCTTCCCTTCACTGTTTTCAAACAGTGGTGACGAAATAAATGAAACGAAGTATCAAACCCATATCTACAGCTCGTGAGTCAGGGCGTTACCGCTGAGCAAGGTTATATTCTCTTTGCTGCTGAGCCACCGCTGCTCGACAAATGTAATGTAACTTTTTGAATAATCTTTTGACATTGTCTGCAAACTAGTGCCCGATATTCGACTTTAACTATTGAGCTTCGAAGGTCAGGCGCCAGACTTGTACAAAGTCGTTTGCTTATTCAGCCAACGATCGAAATATTGATCATTTTACTAAGTGAATGTTACATGTGACTTTGCGGTTGTCGTTTAGGTTTTAAGAGTAAGAGGTTTTAATATTACTGGATCATATATTATTAGTACTTATGTTTTGGCAATCAACAGGGTTTCTGAAATCTTAAATATGTGAGGAATAGGTACGCTTGGTGTCAATGCTCATGCTTTCTCTGCAACTGATATAGTGGTGGTGGATCGATCAGAGCGGCGTGCAATGATTGTTGACGTAAAGTGTCCCGCATGATGAGAAAGCCTAGTAAGATAAGCAAATCAAGTATCTTGTTAAGACTGGCTCGCGAGGTTGTCAACATGTGGGATTTGAGCTCAGCGATCATTGTGCTGATAGTCGTTTCAGCTAATGGCTTAATTGCCAAGAGCTTCGACCAATACCTGAGGACGCTCTCGTTAGGCAGCTGGATCAGGGGCTTGATTCAGAAAGCGGTACTCCTATGGACACGGCGCGTATTGTTAGGAGGTTCCTCTGTCTGGAGCCTTCACCGCGCCGGTAGCTTGGACCCTGTTCCCGAAAAATAGTAGCCCACCGGTATCGGTGAGCTAGCGGGCTAGTTATTTTATCTTGTTATATTTGTTTAGTTGCAACCTATACAGGATGTAATAAGACCCTTCACGAAGCCGTCAACCAAGTATTATGTTCACCAAACTAGGTAACTTTACGCAAAAATTATTGCTAGGGAACGACTTTTTTTTTGGGGTGAAAAATCACGTTTTACGGTAGGACTCGATGTAACGCAATCAAAACATTGTGCTGATGGATGGATTGAATAGTACGGAGGTCATGGAGGTATTTACAGTAAAAATCTTAGGTTAAAAACATGTATTTAAAAAAAACTTGTGAAAAAGTCGGAACTTTTGACCCCCAATATCTACGTAACTAGAAGGTTCCCAGTTATGGTCATGAACCAAAAAATATCGCAATGACGGGGAGAACAAGTGCCTTTCGGCTTCGTTAAGGGTCTTGTTACACCCTTTATATGGCAGTGATAGTAGTTGTGGTACAAGCGCCTCTAAAATACAGAACAACTTTGAATACTTCGTGCGAGACGAAAAGTAATGAAAATCTCTAGGTAAAATGGCAGCTTCAGTGTAGTCATTGGTATTGGTACCAAGCTCATCCTAACTAATTCTACTACGAACCATTGTGCCTCTCTCGAAAAAAAGGGGGGGGCATCCCAAGAAAATGTACTATCAAGGTACCTACAACTTCAACACATAAGACATTTATTTATAATTAGTATGTACCTGTATAGGAATGTACATCAAAACCAACAAAGTTCCGACTACTCCGACAAGCATGACACCAAAGTTTAATTCCCTAATCCATACAATTGTAGAATGTTCTTCCAGTTTCCGACCGACACAGACAAACTACGGGAACCGCGCCAACTTAGAAATATATTATTATAAGATATAGGTAAGATGGTGCGTGATCTGCCTGCCGATCCCCTCTGGGTAATGAGCCGTGGCGATACCTGAGATGAATCATCAATGCGGACGGAAGTTTGCCAGATATTGGAGAAATTTTCTTTCGAAACTGACACGGAAGGGAATTTATGGCACTGTGAGCTTGTCGAAATGGTTTGGGTGGAAAAATATGGAAGTTTTTGGTTGCGGTACAAGTAGTACCGGTACATTCAAGAACTATTTGCGTATTGCATTTACTTAGGGGTGCTATGCAATTGTTGACAGTGTGGTAAAATCGTCGCAGATAGGTTGGTTCGAGAAAAAATTGTGCTGAGCTGACTCGAAGATGTTTCGAAAAGTTTACATGTCTAACGAAGTTAGGCAATCGGTACGATCTGAATGAAAACCAATTACGTGTATAGGTCATTTCTTCTGGTCAGCTTTGTCGTTCAAAAAATAACTACTACCAAACGAATGTGCTGAATTAAATTTTAATATTCCATTTTCTACGGAACATACAATAAAACAAAACCAAAATATCAAAGTCCAAATGCATGACAAAGCCACACGATAGGGTAGCTCCGCTGTACCCCTAAATCACGGGATACCGGCGTCCCGTCATGATGATCCCGTGTAATCCCCGCACTACGACACGATCGCTCTCTTGTGATCGGATAGATTTATATTTTGAGGTTGTGCGTTCTAAAAGATGGCATGGCAACGTTACCGAAAAAAAGTTTCGCTTTTTGATTAGGTCATTAATATTATTAATAAAAGATGAAATATCGCTGTGTGTTGCACTAAAATATTGATTATAAATTGAAATAATAATACTGGATTTAGAGTGATGTAACAGTTTTAAATATTCAGTCACAATATTAATTATTAGATAATTATTCATTTATTATCTAATCGCATTTAGTCATTCATAACATCACCTAAAAAATATTGTATATGTCTACTGTGTACATTATATACAGACTACAAATAGAACTAAAATAATGCTAAAAAAAGACTAAAACTAAGTTCCTACATATATTCAACGATGACAGTAGGACACTTAGGCGTCAAAGTACTCGTCGCCATCGATGTCATCCGGAAACGTGCCCAGAAGACTGGCAGCATTGCCACGTTGAATGGCAATGCTAATTCATTGACCAAAGAAAGAGCGAGCCCTCTGGTCATGCGAAGTGTCGACCAGTCGGCGAGATATTTCCTTAAAAAAGGAGACGCGCACTCGGGCCCCATGACCCGAGCGTTTCGACCCCAAACGGCTCAAAACTGTAGTTACCGATAAGGACCGCTGGAGGATCTCAGCAGCCGCAGCAGCAGCGCCCGCACAGCCCGCCGTGCTTGCAACGTGAGAAGGCGCAAGGGTGTCGACACAGGTTGTGTCCCACACCGTCCAAAGGCCTACTCACTTTCCTAGGCACCAACGTCATGCCGTCTGGTCTCTTCCCATCGTCACGTACCAAGCCGTTTGGTTCTAATTCGGCGACCTGCGGCCTTCGACCTGCGCTCCTGTAGCAATTAAATAAATAATTAAAATAATAATACTATAATTTAATTATCTACAACACAGATTGGTATTTTATGATTGAACTAGCGGCCCTTCCCGGCTTCGCGCGGGTGCCTATGTTACTCAGGGTGAATGTAGCTTTCTAATGGTTGTTTTTGAGTTTATTCATTACAAACATACACACAAAAATACAAAATTTTCCTCTTTATAATATTAGTGTAGATTAGAATACTGATTAATTCGCCAAAAGAATTATTATATTTGACAGCTAGTTGCGATGTTTCAAAACTCACCCCAAGATTAATCATGTTATAGCTGCTTTCACTGAAATATAGAACTAGAACTACAAATCCTTAATCCACGTAGCAATTTCATGTTAAGAGGGCCCTTCCCGACGCGACTATCGTCAACGCGAGCATGGTCAAAAAGCTTGTTGTTTCATCCAGAGCCACAGCGGTGTTCCCCCGTCTTACCCCGCCCCAACCCCGCGAAACTCGTCTCCACGCTCATCATACCGCCTAACTCGATGACAATGAACGAAAAATAGTATTCGAAAATTTCTTAAACTTGTTCCAGGAAATACGTGTTTTTGAAAAAGTCTTACAAGTGTGTGAAATAAATATTTGTCATTAAGAATTTGCATTACATGTGCAAGGTTTCTATCGAGATGTTTTCTTTATTTTTACAGTTTATGAGTATGAACGGCCAAAGTTCAGGTATTTGTGCAAAATAGCAATTTTTGGAGGCTTATACTGAATTTGTTTCTACTTTTTTTAATTTTTTGCAACCATAGAAACCTAGATATAGTGCACAAAATACCTATTAGTTCAAAAAAATCAAAGATAGATGTGAAACAACGGCATAATCACGTACGAGCGTTTGTATGAAAAGTATGACGGGTTGGCCGCTCTTAAAACCAGATTCTTGGAAAACCGTCTAGCCGGTTAACAATGTGTTTGCTGTAGGAGTCGCAGTACGGTTTAACATTACCCATTCGACATGCTGTGCGTGTTCCTGATCTCCTAACACCACACCCATAATCCAGAAGAGTTAGGCAGAGATCAACCTAATAAATATATATAATAATATTATAAAGAAGTAAAGTTTGTGAGTTTGTGGTGAGCTTGTAGGGGGTAATCTTTGGAACTACTGAACCGATTTTGAAAATTCTTTCACTAATAGGAAGCTACATTATCCCCGAGTGCCATAGGTTATATTACCAACGTGCCTGTGGGATAATTTCCGACCAAAACGAGAGCGAAGCCGCGGGCAACAGCTATACCTAATACATTTTTAATACATTTTGCCATTATGTTTAAACCCCATACTATAGGGGCGAGCCTATTGACATCTGCCGGGCACAAAAGTAGACCCCGTAGCATTTATTTATAAATTCCTGACGGAATAAGTCAATAACACTTTGCCTGACCCAGGAATCAGACCCGCCTTCTGCTAAGCAGTCGCCTATGCACTGGTTGGAAGAAAGTGAATTCGGCAATTTACAGTACCCGCAATAGCTTCAGTTTAATCCATGATCATGGTGCTTGCAACAGCGCCGAAATATAGGGAACCCAAAACCAACAGTAAACAAGGTAAATATCCCATTTCTAGTGTTGATGATAATGTTAGTGACCGTGACAGTTTAAGAACTTAAAATAAATATTGTGACTATCTGCAATATGGGGTGCACATTACTAGCATTCCTGATTACCCCTTTATTTAAACATGTTGGTTTGAGAAAACGAGTGCCCGTCCAAAGAGCACCAAAGTACACACTTAGTATTTGACATCAGATCTTACCGTATAACAAGGGCAAAGTTAATTAAAATTTAAAAGGCAAAACCGAGTAAAATGATGATGATCTGAAACATTTCAGAATGGGGCAACTAAACGTGAGTATTTTATATCCAAAGCTTCCAATATTTCATATTTTATTGAAACTGGACAAATAAATTGGTTGCCTACATAAAATCAAGATAAAATGTCCTAAACAAACCTTTTTGTTCACACACTTTCCTAACTTTCGAGTTTGCACGTGGCTCACTGAATATTGAGGTCAACGTTTTGAAATATTTGCGCTATAAATCCCGGGCCCGGGACTCGTGATAATCCCGCGGCGTCCCATCCTTGCCAGTTGAACTGGAGCGGAGATTGACGCTACTTGACATTTTGGTATGCAGGAGAGGGGTCTCCTGCGAACCGAAATGTCTCCTGTTACTGAAACATGTGGAATGAATTTTGTCCAAATACCTTACCAATGGAATTGGATTTTCAAAAGCATTGTAATTTTTCTGACACTTCCATTTTAAAAGATTTTTGAGCTGATTTTTGGCTTGTCACTCCGTCTGATGTATGTTGAAAGACTGACTGTCCTAGGTATGGTCAGTCGACTGTATGTACTAATATTGTCTCACCTGAAGGTTAATACAACTTTAGTGGGCCGTTTTTAGGCATAGTTGCGCTGAAGACTTAGGTCTCTTGACCACAAACGTTTTTCTTGTGAACATCTAAGGTTGATTACGTCACGAATCGGCGTATCAACCATAGATTGTATCCGTGAAAGAACGTATGTAGTTCAGAGGAATAGGTGTCTTAGCGGTTTATGTCTGCACGGGCTTTAGGAGATTAGGGCCAGGTGCAGTGTCGTAGCTAGTAGGATTTAGTTATTACATACATAAACTTAACAATATGCAGGTATAGCCCGCCGACGGTAACAAGCCATACGCATAAGGTAAACGTTTCGCGAGGGAAAACAAGCGTTGACATTGTTACACATTATTGCTTTAGGTATGTATGGTATAACGTTTATTCTTCGTCTAAATTGCTTAAAAAAAGTGCTTCCAGAACATTAAGCCTTCAAAGTGAAAAAAACCCCTTCAATAAGAGCGTCATACAACATTCTATCCGCCGCTAAAACTGCTGCTAAGACTTGGAAACTACCCCAGAGAAAACATTCGTTATCTTTTGGGAAAAGGATTGTGAAGGAAATTCAACTTTGATGCGTAAGACATACAGTTTACTTTCAAGTGACAAGAGAAATGCTTAAGACGTTGCTGTACGTTATTTCGAAGGGGCTTAAGTTATCACGAGCTCCTAAGAAATTGAACTTTATTGTGTTCAAAATGTAGTTAGGAATTGAATAAATCAGCTTCAGGATAAATTCAAAGTCTTTGGTCTAAGAAAAAAAAGGATTACAAGTAGAATTTTAGTACATTATTCTCGTCACAAGTTGCTGTTTCTTGTCCCTGATGAGGTTGTTCGTTGTGTTTTAAATGTTGTAAGGAAATTATTTTCTGCTTCATTGTTTAGTACGGACACTTTCTGAGGAGCTGATGATAAAAGAAAAATTCTAAGCTTATTTTTTATACAAGTTATAGGAGTTAATTAAAAGGAATGAATTACGGTGTGTCTACGCTTGAGGGCAGCTTTCTTTAGAAATTCTTTGTTCTGATAGACGCTTGGTTTTACTTTTTGTGTTAGAAATCTGTTGCCAAGGTATTAGTTAGATAAAATAAGAATAAATCGGGGTCGGAGTAAAACGTTTTTATTAGAAAAGACTTGATAAATTATATCGATTGTTAGGAAGAATAAATGGATCTTTCGCTAATGAAAATGATTCACGCTTTATAAACTGAGAAGGCTATGACTTTGCCCAGCTGTGGGACAATAGAGGCTAAGTAAAAAAAAAACAGTAAGTGTTTTTGCTAAAGAATAAGCTTGTCTCTCTCAAATACGAATTATATTGTTAAGCATACAATAATTATAACTTACTTACCTTTCGTGAAAATCTAGTTAAACATCCCACACAAAATAAGGCTTCAGAACAAAATCTTGTTTTTGAATGTTCTTTGTACAAAAAAAAAAGAAACAACAATATATTTATGCCACAAAGGCTCCTGGTGACAAATTCGCACTCGCTCAGATAAAACAAGAAACAAATGTTTGTACAAAGTAACCCGACGCTAACGTCGTAATGCGACGGACACTTCAAAGGGATTTAGGTATGAAAGTATTTTCAGGATCTATATTTTTACGAGAGAAAAATGCCGAAAACATTTACGGACCATTTTTCAAAACGTTCAGAATATTACTTACAATATTTTATACAGTTGTTTTGAAATATTACATCATCAATCCACAGAAAGGTGTGATGGTACATAGCAGGTGAAAGTAAAGGTACCTTGACTCTACCTAAAGTACCAAGTAAATAAATTTTCAGGCACATTATTTATTTATTTAAACTTCATGTACACTAGTGGTACATAGGTGGACATAATGCCACAAGGCATTCTCTACCAGTCAACATTTGGATTAAATAGGACAACATTATGAAAGGGTATAAAAATATTATCTCAAAATTACTACTTGTTTTCGAAAATTAATCCTCGAACCGCAAATGATTCACTATTTTTATAAACTTTTTCATTTTCAACTTCTTCACCGCTACTATTTGCCGTCTACTGTCGCCTTCGGAATTTTACTGTAAATAACGAAGCATTATTAATGATTTCCATTGGCTTAAACACTGCCATGTTCTGTAATATACATACATACATAAAAATGGTCGATGTTCCCTTATTTTGCACCGTATCCGATTTCCCTTCAATGCACGATGTCTTCATCTAAATTCATCAGACTATTTGCACATGCATGATCCTTTGAACTGTGTACCTGTGTTGTTACCTTCAGTGAGTATATCTGGGTCACAGTGACGCTTTAGCTAAATGGTTAGTATTTAGTACCTTGGGGTTCTGTGCATACCAACATAATACTTGGTAAAATATACTATGTAGGATACGGCCATTGGTCGAAAAGTGAAATAAAAGATGAAACGTGCATAACTCCAACATTACATTCGTATTCACGCCTGTAATTCCCGAAGTGTTAAGCAGAGGTGTACCTAAGAGTACACACTTTTCGCAAGAGTACACATATTTAATTCCCATGTAATAGGGGCGAGCCTATTGCCTCTATCCGTAGACAAAACCAGACTTCGTGGTTCTCTTCGTTCTGGTACTGAAAAACTTCAACTTATTCGAAAACGAAATACTGCAAAAACACATTCTACATTACCACAGGCAGGGTGTAATGAACCAACACATAAACAGTAAATTACCTCCTTTTGATTCATAAAACTTTCATGGAAAAGTACACAAATGGTAGATACTTTTAATGGCACCAGCACAATTCGAAAATGGCTCCTCAGTGTACCATTCAGCAGATATCAATTCGTTTCGCTTGCGCCATCAAAGCACAGGGGTAAATATATTATGGGGGAACGAGATAGCTACACAAACAATCGTTTGATCTCTTTCCTACTACACGTTTTAGTTCCCAAAGGTGAGCGTATTTAATAGTTCGTGTTATTGTAATATTAGATATTCAACCCCGTCAGCCCCATCAGCTCGGGGGTGTTATGAAACAAAAGTTTTTTTACATGGGGTTGTTAGTAGCGAGTTAACCTTCGGAGCTCCACTTAGTTAAAGGTCTGCGGTCAGATCACGCAGCACGTGTACAGTGATTATTGTTACTGTTTGATTGGCAGCCGAAGTTTATACACTTAGATAAGTGTACCGTTATAGTTTAATGTTGGGTAGCAACAGTCTCAATTACTCGAGAATGCTTTAACACAGTAGAATATTTAGAGCTTTGCTCAAGTTGGCCTCTCTTAGTCTAGTGGATATCTCAGGCCTCCTCTCTATGAGTATTTGAGGTTTTTCACAACTTGTTCCCACGCTGCTTCAAGAAGATATCCTCGTACGAGTACAAGTTCTTTTATACACAGATAAGCACTCATCTAAGGTCAGCTAACTCATCATAGTTGGCAGTCTAGTGAGTAGATAGTAATATTGTTCAATCAATACTCTTTCCCAGAGGGCAAGCCGTTAATAACTTTGCACGACACCCGTAGGAATCAGCGAGGTGTCCATACACTGTGACTGCAGGCACGCTGCTATACCTACATAAGGTATAGCAGCGTGAGATAACCGTTGCATGTAATGTGTTGCGCTACTGCCGAACGTGCTAGTGAGGCTACACGATCGCATGACGGGGGTTACATTCTGACATTGACAGCGCGTAGTGGTATGAGTGCTGTTAGTAGTCAAAAGTGACATGGGGATGGTGGTACGTAGCAACAGTTACATTCTGGGTTAAGCCCGCTGTTGTACATAAGCTATAGTATCAGAGTAGTAGTATCAAATGCAATTTTAATGTATTCTTGTGCGTACAATAAAAAATAAGATTTAGAATACACTATTTTTGATTACTAATAGTCCTCTAAAATTCTCGTAAGCTGCCTATGCTTCCAATATTAGGTTCAATTCTGAAGGCCATCGCAATTCGCAACTACAAACTGCAGATGTAAAACTACCCACTTGTAATGACGGAGACCGCAGCGACACAACTGTGTTCCATGTTACTGTACGAACACAACCACACGCAGCAATGTCATTATTTACGGAAGCGTTTTCACAGAGTTAGGGACATATGAAGAACCAGTCATCTAGTCTACCTTTAGAAGTTATAAAACTAATAGGGTTTAAATTCCAAATTCTTCACTTCTTCGTTACTAGCTCAATATACGCTTGACAAAATAAATAATCCAGTGGTAGTTATACCAATTTAGCCTGTATATTCTTTTTATTTTAGTCTATTTCCATCGAGCTAGTTTGCGACTGTATAGTGCCATGAGCCCATGAATATGTACAGATCGTCTGCGACCGACAATAGTCCTCATTTAGCCGCGGGAAAAGCGCTCACCTAAACGACCTCCATTTTGTTCGCTAAATAAAGAAACAACATGGCGGAGGGAGATTGAGTGCTGCTGTCAATTAAACAGGGAAATGGCGGGCTGACGCAGGACAGTGCAGTCAGGGAACTCTTTAAATAGAGTGTTCGAAATGGAATGGACAGATGGACCGATGACATTTTTTTTAATAAACATTGACCCTAGGAATTTTTCCTGTATCGCGGGTGCGTTTACAAACATTTAAACTCACATACACAAACTGTCAGACCCGGAACAACTATCTGTAGGCCACACAAATATTTGTTCCGTGTGGGGATCGAACCCGCGACACGCAACGCAGCAGTCAATCTCTCAGCCACAGCGCCAACCGTGCCGTCAAAAAGGTGGCTGGTGCAGACTGATGCGGAAGACCGAGGACAGGGTGTTGTGGCACAAGAAGCCTATATCGACCAGTGGACTGCGGTAGGCTGAGTTTATTGATACGAGATAGAGGTACGAACAAGAACGTATATCGGCTCATGGCTCTATGGTGGTGAGTATCATCACCGAGGAAGCCCTGGTCGTTATGATTCATAATGCTGATATACGACATTGTATCCTCATTTTAAAAAGATTCCGTATCCAATAAGGAACCAGGAAGAAGTAAACGCAAATGTTGAAAAATTACATTCATAAATTATGTTCTATAAAGCCCGAAAGGTGCACGAAGAACATAACTAATGTCTTTTAGTCATATTCTTTGTTATTACATTATGCTTAGTTATTCATATTATGCTTAAATATTGATTATGTTCTTAGTTATTAGTTTGTGCAACAATAGTTTATTGCTAACTGCGGAGGCTTGTAAATGGCTTGTCGTTGAATGCCTCACTATACATTTTTGTATTGTTAGCTGTAAGCCACCCAAACACAATAAAATAAAATAAATAAATAAATAAAAGGATTTTTTGGGTTTGGTGCTGAATTTTGCATGAGAACTAAGTCAATGGCAAACTGGGCTGGTATAAAATTAATGAATTTTTTATTGATTAAAGTTCAGAAAGCTCTACTTATGTTAACGAGGTACCTATATTATAATTTATTCACTGTATCTGAATCTGTGGGAAACGTCCCACAGATTCACAAACACCCTCTGACCTTAATAAACTATGCATACAATTAAAGTCTTGCTTATTTATGGTCACATAGTAGGTATATATGTAGGTACACCCGTACATAGTACAACGCATGATGAATGAGTTCAGAGCACTCGCTGCGCATGCGTGAACACATCGACCGCCATATTTATAGTCTTTCACCGAATGCTGCACCGCCTCTCAGGATCATCAACGTTACCAACCACAAAGTAACAGGTTCTGTTTAGTTTTGATGGCAGAATTGAGTCAACCACCGAGGAAAATGTCGAGAGGAAAGTTTAGAGTATGAATATGATGGCTATAATATAAAGGGGTGATTACTGAGATGTCGACTTACTGAGAAGTATGGAAGAAGATATGCTGCATCGATCCTAAATTAATAAGTCTAAGGGCAAAATTATGATGATGAGCGGATTGAGTGAACGGCCTGATTGGGTAAAGAGATAGTTAGGCAGTAGTGCTTCCAACTTTAACTCAACTTAGATTTTGGCTTGAACAGATGTAGTTATCTTTTTAAAAATAAAAAACTGTTCAGTATGTCCCTAGAAATTCCTTGTACATATTTTACTGCTCATTATTTGATCTGCTTGACTTATACAAACTAATAGCTAATGATTTCAATGTTTAAAATCGTCACAAGTAAAGCTCAATCAACAAAGAGACTAACTTTAACGAAATCTATCTTAAAAGAATTAAAGAAAGAAAGATAATTGTTGATAAACAATTATGTACGCCTGGTTGTAAATATCGAAAAACTCAATTGTATTTTCTGTAAAAATACAAATGAATTAAAGCGAACAAGTTTTTCGGCTATCCGAAGTGAGAGAAATCTATTGAATAACATTTTTGTAGTCAAACAGTAAAAAAATATGTATAGAAATGAAAAACAATAGCGAGGTCGGATAAAACAACGTATTTTTATTTTTGTAGAGAAAAAAATAAACCAAAACAACGTTATTTGGGAAAAGATTTCAGTTGTAGGCTGTACGCAAATCGAAAATGTAATTGGTGTATAAATTCGAGGCATATCCGACATGTATTCGAATATATCTGCGCTGTATCCGAATATCCGATATTACTGCCTACCTACGTGGCGGATTTAGTGCTGATGTGGTCGGTACATCTGCGTATTGGTTCAACAGTTTGGGATATCGTAAATATTTAAATGTATATCTATTGCAGTGATTTATGTATTTATCCGTGTGATGTATTAGATAGGGGCAGACTCTGATTTTGGAGGTCTAGCCGACTGGCCGACAAGACGGTTGCAAAAAGGCCGACTATTCGACCACACCGATCAATGCTTTCGGTGGAGTTCAGTAAGTACAGCTGTTGCTAAGTTGGTCCTTCATAAATTGAATTTTTATTTTCTTGATTTAAATTCGATTAGTGATTACCAAACGAAGAGTTTTGTTTCCTCTCTTAAATAACAAAATGTAAACATTGTTTTAAGCTTTCACGGTTTACACCTAAACTTATACTGTTACTAACGGGATATGTTCACAGCGCACAGCGAGCAGCAAGCGTTCTTCGGGACAGCGTCGAAATATCGGGAGCTCAAAATAATGGACTATCACGGAAGATATCCCGCAAGTGACAGGATAAGTTTAACAAAATGTAGGGCTGATTATTAATCAAATTATAAACATTATGTATATTATGTGTATAAGTATATATCTTAAAAAGCGTTTGGTTAAAACTACTTCAGGCAGAATTACCTTCTGGATGTTCAAGTTTCGTCAAAAGGTAATTTTTTACTTCCCATAAACGTGAGCATAGATCAAGTTAAAATTATAGCAGGCAAGGATCACAAACATTTTCGTTTTATTAGGTAGTAGCCAGCCACAGCCAGGGTTACAGTCAACCATGCAATAAGTGCCAACAAATAAAGTTTACAACAAGCCAATTAGAACGCCGTTGTTGGCAAAAAAATATTATTGTAGAAGTTATCACATTTAGAGTGGTGTACCGTTTGATACATACGAGTAACATATTCTTTCATTATTACATAGTACATACTTCTCTACTCATTACAACACATTTGGTAAAATACCCCTTTCAGTCTTTTTCTTATTCTGATATAATCTCGCTCTCTCTGCTGGTAAATTTAAAAACGTCATTTTGAAAACACTTTGCATTGGGTAGGTATAATTACTCACATGCCTTATTTTTTTTTCTTTTTTTTCTCTGTCTTTGCTAAAATCAAACACCCCAAAGGCAGCTCTATATTATAAACTAAATTATATGTAATAAAAATAAAAAAAACAAATAACACCAATATTTTATAAATTATTGTAGTTTGTAGGTCTAAACTTGCAGGGTTTGTAAAGGTTGTATTTTTTGTATGTATTCTGTGGAAAATGTTGTTGGTAACACATTTGCTCATACTTGTTTTATTGTTTTTTTTTTTTTTTTATATTAATGTAATGTGTCACTGTTTGTTTTCCCCAATAAATAAAATAAAATAAAATAAAATAATAAAAAAATCTCGTAGCTTGATCAATATTGTTTCAAAGTTTTGATAAAACAACACTTTAGGATCGCAAAACTTGCTAAAAATATTCAAACTGAAAATATAAGAGCAATATACAACTTATAAGCGCCCTCTTTAAGTTTTTACATTATTCATGGCAGATAACCAGATGATGTAGGTCCTACTTACAAATTCACGAGCGGTTCATCTCAAGAGAAAATAAAAATATCTTAAAGGTTTTACTGAATTATTTCAGAAAATATCGTTTATTTACTGTTTAGTTCTAGAGCGTTTTTATGAGTTTTTTCTAGAGAAGATTGCCAAACCGTATTATCTATTTTTTTTTTGTGATGTGTGCCGTTTGGGATTTTACTGACATTAATATCTGCCAAATGTATGAAATAATACTAGTCTTTAATGTGTGTTTATTGAATATTTTAGTATAGAACCTAGCCTAAGTACTACCCATTAATAATACCCATTTAATACCCATTTTATTTTATTTTTCAAAATAGAAGCGCGAGGCTGCTATAACCTGTAAATATGAGCAATCAAAGTTGTACTGATTTTAAGCTATATGTAAATAGATTCTAGCTATGATAGCTAAATCTCGGAAACGTGAAACTATCGAAGATATTGTTTCATTCAATACTTGGATGTAGAGAGGCCAGCTATTGATATAATTATGAGCAGGTAAACATGAGCCTGCGATTATGAAAAAAATATGGCGGAGTTTAGACAGACCAAAATATCAAGCGTTTTTGGATTGTATGATCTGCAATTATTATATATGTCTGGTTAAAATGTGTCACTTGTATGCGGTACAATATCAAGTAAACGTTAGTCTTTCTTTCAATTAATGATTATTCAACTGTGACTCGACTCAACCACCACAATTTAGCAGATGTAATATGCAGAGGTTACTATGTACTTAACATCCAACAGCCCACGGGTTGGGCCCGCCGCCGCCGGCCGCTTTAATAAAATAAAAGCCTGTTGAAAATATTATCTTTCATTAACCTACGGTCTACTTGCCATGGGATTCTTGTAAATAATTAAAAGCTATGTAATGTTGGTGTTATTATGTGGTAACTCTTATGTCCATTACTTAACATACTAGACGAAAAATTAAAAAAAAAACCGACTGGAAATTATTCCAGTCGGTAATAATAACATAATTTCAGTATAATTACTGGCTTGTTATAATATCGAAGCTTCATAACGAATGCTAAAAAAAACTCTCATTAAAAAAAATGGTACATTATACATCTATGGTACGTTTTTTTTAAACATAAACAAAGTATGCTTAGTTTATCAGTCGAGCCAGAAACAGAAAAACGAATCGCCTACATTTACATAAACCTCGATTTATACATGAACATTTAAATGGTTCTCGTAATCAGATGAATGTTTGATAACGCCGGTTCGCCCCATCGACCGGCACAACCTATTTTTAGTCATCGACCGGTCTATACCTACGTGAAACTTTCAGAAGGCTGCCATTGGCTAGGCCGGTGTGACGTCATTTTTCTCCCCCGGCCAATGGCAGGGCAGCGATTCGCGCATGGCCCGAGAGCCTTTTCAGATCACTGTCGAGGCTCGCCAGTTCGGGCGAGGTGTTCCCAGGTGTGCAAGTACCCGCCAACACAAACAAAGGTCAATATAATTTTATTTTTATTCACCGCTATGTTAATTTCCGTTCCGTTTTCAAAATTGGCAATTAGTTCGCGCGAATTTCGTTTTTTCTAGAGATTTTTTGTAGTGCGTGTGTGTGGATTTGGAAATAGTTCGAATTTATTTCTTCAAGCGACGGTCAAATTGATTTTTTTGTTTAACGGGAATCGTTAAACTTGTGCTATATTGTTATTGGTGTGGTCATGTGATTATTTGGTGCAGTTTGTGGTAAAATAGAGGGTTTGTCAATGTGTGGGTTACATAATTCTTACGTAATGGTGTACATGTGTGGTGTGTCTGCGTGATGTATGTATGGGTGTGGGCAGGGGGTGTTGTCATGTACTGTGACTGTCGTGATTAGTGTAAATACTAAGCACTATGAAAATGTATATTTCCGGTGGGTTTAATCTTTTTTGGGTCACTTATGAATATATTTGCCGTTAAAATTCAATGCTCTAGTCAAGGTATTCCTTTTGTTGTTTTTCAATCATCTAAAGGATTTTTTTTCGGTAATTCAAATTCAAAACCATTTATTTCAATCCAAAAAAAAAAAGATTACTTTTCGCTACAGATACTTAAAGCCAGTCTTGCCTGCCCAGTTTGCTTGATTTGAAAATGTAATTAAATACTCTCTTGAAATGTGTGTATCATTTATTAAATATTCCGCGGTTTCAACGAAATAGTTAAAAGAAAGCTAAAAATACATTTCTACTTTCCATAAAGGCAATAAAGAACTCAAATGTTCATTAATAATATTTATAGAGAATTAAGTCTTATACACGTTACCTATTTTGTCGTAATTATACGTGAAAACACGTTTTCCAATGTGTCGTAAACCGCGTAGCACCGCTGCGCTACGAAAGCGTAGCGCGCCGTAGCCGACGGCTACGAGCTGTAGGCGCTTTTCAATACAAGGGGAAATAAGTTATTTTTAATTGGAGTGCTTATATTTGCGTTATTTTGTAAGATTATTTTATATGGTTGCATGGATCGTATTAATAGATTCATACCATGTAACGTGGTAAGAAAACATAAGCTATTTTAGTCCTACGGGTAAAATAAAAATGTTAGCACATTTTTTTTACAAAAACTGTTCCTCGTATCTAGTTATCAAGGTAATATAGTCTTCGACGGAATGGTTCATGACCTAATACTAGCAAATATTGATATTTCGCTAGTAGTCGGGAAACTTTTTAAATTGAATAGCTTTTTAGCTCTTTTTCTGTTATATGTCTGTTGGGATCTTAATGTTTGGACTGTATATGACTGTAAGAGTTGGTTTTCTGCCGTCGGTAGCAGGGTGTGTGGCGACTAGGAATACAAACTCTTACTTCTTCTCAAAACTATATATTGCAGGACAAACAACTCGCGTGTTCTACTTTCACAATCTTGACACAACCAAAACAATGTTGCAAAGTATAAAATAAACTCTGTTGGTGTTGCCAACAATGTCTACAGTAGTAATATGAATATGTTCAAACACTTTCATTATGTATTCATTAACGGTACGGTTAATATCGTAACGCAAATGAGATTTTAATTCATAATTTATCTCTTAATAAGGGTAGTAATTATAAACTCATTAGGCCGTATTATACAGCCGGATTTTCCTCCATACTCCGTTAAAGCCTTCATTTCAAACTAAAATTAATGTACTTAATTCTCCAACAAAAGCAAAATATATAAGTAATTCACAAAAGTTACATTTTGGTCTCACAAAGAGAGCGGAGGTCGTAAACCGCGTCTGTTTCCGGTCGCAAGATGGCGGCCGGAAGTGGCTCGAGTGGCGGCTTCTGGTTGTACACATCCGGTGTGGAGGCTCTTGGCTTTAGATCAGAGAAATGTGTGATTTTTCTGCTGAGGGAGTTTGCTCTTTAGTAAAAAACATTTTTGTGTTACAAAAAATTTAAAGTACAAAGCTCTTGGAACATAATCAATTAATCATGGTTAACAAGAATCACATACTTTCAAAAAATTGTGTTGATGTGCACCGCACCAGTTCTACTATTCTTTGCTAATAAGAGTCCCTTGTAAAGCCTTCGTAATAGACAGTAGCCGTAGCAATTAGACAATTTAGTCATTCAAGGAAAACAATTAAGGTTATTGAATAAACCTCAATAGTTAAGGCAGTTCTGGTAGCAGTCAGCTAGCTGCCACGGTAGGTAGACCTTCGCAAATGTTGGATTCAATGAAAATCTTGAAAATTTGTCCATTATATGGCTTAGAAGGCAATATACGCTGCCATTAACTTAAAAAGGAAAGCGACATAGCCCTACATAGTGTAACGGGGCCAATGCTGTGTTCCACATTCAGTGAGGGTTAGGTGGTGGGTATAGTTCAAGATTTGCGATACGCTGGCAAACTGCCAAGCGTGTAAACTGCGATTCAACGCTATTTGTCAGAGGTTGCCGGCTATTACAATACGAAATGGTCATATTTATCTCAAATATCACCACAAACAGGTGAACTACATATAATGACTAGCATACTGTATATCGTGGATACTTATAGGAGGATGATCGTGGTTTTGACAATTGACTAATTAATGTAATTCCTCTTGTTACAGCAGCACACGCGGACGCACCATGGTGAACGTGCCCACAACAAATACATATCACATACTGCACTGATTAACTTATAAACTAAACGTTTACACTCTAATTATAAACTCTTTACAACACGCGATTTTAACAAGCAAGCTATTTTACAAAACTAGTGTCTTTTGGAGATTAGGGTCTTTAAGGGGTGTGGGGTAGTTGCGCAGGGGGTGTCGGAAGTGTCGACCGTGGAGGCGGAAAGTAGTGCGTTGTTAGGGCGGCTAGGGGGCGCGCTGCGCGGAGGCGCTGCCGCCGCGTCGCCCGCACGGGTCGCCAGCTCCATCAGGGGCTACCTGTCCAACAAGGTCAGCTCGCTGCAGCTCAGGGATACAGGTACGATACCTTCCGTTTCAAGAGTTGAGCAGACGATGGACCATTTGAATCAACCAATGGATGAAAAAAGAACGCGGTAAACAATCGATCATTCGCGATTCGAGTGGTCGTTTCTATCCGACGGACAAATAGTGCATGGTCTGCTCAACTCTTTATAGTCGCACAGTTATAAGCACTGCACGGGATCAGCCTGCGCTGGCGTCCACTCAAGCCGTTCGAGTTTCTTTCTATGAAACTCCATACAGTGTCCTCCGTGCACCTTAACGGCACCGCCTCTGTTCGGCTACTAAAAAATATTAGGTGATGCCAAACCAGTGCAGTGTTTAGAAGTGTGCTGAGAGCTTTACTTGTTGGTTTGTGGCTTGTGTGGATGTTTGAAGTTGTGTGATGTTTCGCAGGTTTAAGTTTATTTCAAACTTTAGGTTCAGGGGCAGTGCAACTTCTTGCATCAATTCCTTCAATTAAGCCCAGAATTTAACCAAATTATATCTTAAATGAGATGAATGAGATGAGAGCAGCGGTGGCCCAGTGGTGGTGGTTCCGACTTACGAACAGTAAGTCGTGGGTTCGAATCCAGGCATTACTTTGTGTAATTTATTTCATCACCACTGCTCTCAAAAACGGTGAAGGAAAACATCGTGAGGAAACTGGCATGTCCTAGAACCAAAAATTCGAAGACATGTGTCATCTACCAACCCGCACTGGGCCCGCGTGGTGGATTGTAGCCCATTCCCTCTCATAGAGAGGAGGTAGTGTGTCCTAGCAGTAGGAACATTGTAGGCTGATTATATATCTTAAATCAATAAACTTCTGAACACAAACCTTGTGACTCAAGTGGCCGTAACAATAGCCTGTAATAACTTTCAACACCAAGCGCGCGGTAATCGTTCCGTTTTCGCTTTCATCAATCTGATACGGAACCCCAATAATAATGCCTTACAAGCACTCAGCAAACAAAAGGACAAGCCCCCAAAAGACAAAGGTATTATTATTTACGATGATATTAAGACACAACACAGAATCGCGAGAACCCTCTGCGAACAAACATTGAACCCGCCGCCACCAACAATCTCTTACACACATACTTATCAAAAATAAACCTTATTACAACGGTGTACAGATTATGTGGACGGCAAATGTTTGGTGAAGCTAACGATAAGCAAATATTTGCGGGACAACGTTATAAAGTAAATTGGGGGAGGACGTGACGTAATACAAATAAAGGAGCATCCGTGCTGTTGGAAACGAGAGATTCTGTATTTAATAGAAAAAAAAACACGATCGTAATTGGTAATTGGAGTAATCAGTTATTTGAGGATTCTCTTAAAACGCCTAAAAATATCGTACATGGTAATATACAATGTTATATTGTGTTATACACTTTTAACGTGCACGTCTTGCTACATCGTACTCTCATAATGTACCATCTCAACTTGAATGATGTAACCAAGGTTTTGTAACAATATAAGTGATTTGTAATCTTTTGGAAATAAATGAATTCAAACCGTATATGCTGATTTAAAAGAATGTCTATTGAGTTTCTTGCCCGTTGTTCTCCATAGAGATCTACGCCTTGGAATAACACAACACACACAGCACAACTACAGTACTTTCACAGTTGTTATACAGGGACTGCAGCTTCATCTTTATTGCTGCCTTTGTTTCGACAATACAAAAGTGACTGTAACTGGCCTACTTGGAATAAATGATCTTGATTTGATTATAAAACTGGTGAGCACGGAACTTCTGGTACGACGATCCTTTCAAAATACTGAAACAACTTTACCTATGCGATGCGACGCATCTATAGCTCTATCCTCATATAACAGTCCTCGCAAAGAAATATAACAGTAGGTAAGACATTAGTATATTATCAGAAACATGCCTAGAAAAATACGTGCCTTAGAATTGTTATATATGTACGCATGGATTTCAAATTCCATACACCAATATATACCAATTCTCGAAATTAAAAACGTTCAAAATTTAATCCAAACTCATCTCAGTGACAAATCAGAAATGTAAATGAACTAGACAATTAGTCGTCTAATACCATACCATTTCGAACACCATCGTAAAAAATAGAGGAATTGCCTCTCTGATCTGTAGCCAACAAACCAAAGCTTCCTACAGAAATAATAAAATTATACCAACATTAATTATTAAAGTTTAATCAAATATGATCGTAGGCCGAAATCAATTAGTCCGTCCAATCACGTCTGATTGATTGCGGACGAGTCTAAATAATTAACACAAAGACTTAGTCTTTGAACCGGCGGAATTAAATGTTAGGGGCTAATTACTTTTGGTCGGCAAGGATCGCGGGGCTGCGGGGCTCGTACAGTATTTCATTTGATAGGTAAATGTTTTATGTTTTAAGAAAAAAATGTTGAATAATGGGAATAATTCGGCATGAGTAGTAGTTAAATAACAGCCTAAAGATTGATATCTTTAGGTTAAGCCGTGCTTACCTAGGTTGGTCCGTAAATGGGTGACCACTGACCACCCATTTCATACCGAATTTCCTCCGTGCCTCGGAAAGCACGTCAAGCCGTTGATTCTTGCTGTCATTTGTAGATCTTTGACGGTCGTTACAGGTAGTCAGTGGCCTGAAGGTCTGACAACCAGTCTTACCAAGAGGTATCGTATTACCCAGTACTAGCTGGGTTGTGGAGGTCAGATAGGCAGTGGCTCCATGTAAAATACTGGTATTCAGCTGCATCCGGTTAGACTGGAAGCTGACACCAATGTGGAGCGGAAAAGGCTCGGCAGATGAATGGGGATGATTAGGCTTCTTTGTGTGTCTTTAATCCTTTTGATCTGATTTTTATACAAATACAACGCTCTTTTAACTTACTACTGATCAAACTAAATATCGTTTATTACGTTACCCTATCTACCCACACTAGGTACCTAATCGGATAGATCATTCAATAAAAAAATAAAAATACCCGACTGCGTCAAAAATAACTAATAATAACTAACTAATACCTTAAATAAAACTGAAAAGAAAAAAAACAGCCAGAAGCAATAAAATAAAAGAAATAATAAATTCTAATACGGAACATGTTGACTGCAATATTAGGGACCCATATTATATAGAATCATTTTAGTCTAGATTATTGAACGGGTCCCGCCCCTTCCTTGGCAGTCGGGTAAAAAGCTTACCACCTCATAATTGTAGGTAACACTTACACAAACTTACAATGAATACATAATTTGACACTAAACATTGGGTACCTCCTTTCTACTTCTCGTTCCCGACTCAAAGTAAAATTATCACACAATTATAAATAAAATAACTGCTGAAACTACAAAACCCCATCCAAATCTTCCGCACGGAACCAAGACTGGTAGCAAGACCAGGAACCTAACACAATATCTATATCTTGTACGTATTTGTCTGCACAACCAAGCTTGCCTAATATTTGTACCTTTCGCCACAAAACCGACCCTCGTTGTCCAATGCTGCCGACTTTCCCCTCGGGCTCTAATTGCGTCAATTATTGTACCGTGGCAACGCAGGTTCGAGGCCCGGCTTGGGGAGGGTATGCTGGGGTATTATCAAAGGTATGACTATAGTCAAGGTTAGGTTTATTCGCAGATGTTTTTGTAGTGGTGAAATTAATGCAGTAAGAATGTCTTACAGGAATAGTTTGCTATAATTTGTACATGATCTGTGGGTATTAAACAATAAGAATGCGAAGGGCAGGTGTTTTTTTTGGGGACCTGTCGTATACAATTTTGTCTAAAACTGACTAAACGTTCAAAACGAACATGAAACGAAAACATGGAAGTTAAAAAACTTATTTAAATAACCGCTAAAAGCTGTTCTAACACATTTTATTTTTATCAATAAGAATCAATTGGTATCATTCCACATAATTACGTACAAACCTACCTACTACCATTTGAACAATTATTTTTCTCGTCTTTAATTTGATTCCCTGCACCGACCTTCACCTACCCCTCTGCCGGTCCCCTTCTCATTAGGCGTGCAACCTAACACGGACCTATAATTTTTCTGCTAATTCCAATAATGGCGACATTGGGGGCCTAGTTAATAGGCTGTGGGTAATAACAGTTCTTCTAATAGACTTGCTCGTAAATACCGCTTAGATATTATGGAAAAATTATTCTTAATTATGGGAAAAGGGAAGCTTAGAGGCAGCTATCAAAATGACGTTTAAATATTTAAAATACGGATAATAGTTCCGATTTTATTTTTAAGAAAGGATTTACATTTAACCGTTCTTAAATTATCATACTAGATCTTTATTTGTCTCTTCATTAATAAAAGCTAGTTCTATACCTAGAAATGATTCCAGCCTGAAATGACGATATAACGTCACGTCTGTTATCTTCGAAGGGTCAGGAGGTGTTCCTGATACCCACATTTCTCCAGTTATGTTTAAGTCCCATGTAATAATCATAATAATATATCATTTAATTGAGGTAACAAAGACCCATAACATATATACCTTAAATACTATCATACATATTTATAAAAAACCAGAAAATATAACTATTGTACACGAAGTGACGGCGTCGTGTTGCGCTGCGTGGTGTCACGTAACCTTCCGCGGAAACGGCGATACATGACACCCTTCGGCCAAAACTCTTCCTTGAGGAAGGTCTCAATATGATGAGTCGGAACTCGCACCACGAACGACTTGAAATTAGTGTTGTGTCGCGACTCCAACTTCTCAAACCTCAAGGTCCAGCTGGTCTTCGATCGAACATACTCCACGATCTCCTCAACCTGCGTGGTTTGAGGTAGCCGGGACACATAAAGCTGCGTCGTTGGTATTGCCGGACGCAGCACATTGGGTCCTGCCAGTGCAATAAGGAATAAGGGCAGTGTAATAAGGGGCGAGCCTATTGCCATCAACTGGGCACAAATCTAGACTCCGTGGCTGCTGAGAAATTACTGATGGAAAAACCCAATAACAATTGGCCCGACCTGGGAATCAAACCCAGGACTTCATGCTCAGTCGCGTTTCCGACCACTAGACCAGAGAGGCAATGAAACAGAAATTATGATGAAATAAAACAACCAACCCTGGGAATAGAGAATTAACACCTGTTACCACAAATTAACAGCAAAAATATACAATTCTGACTATGTATATTATAAGCCGATTCCGCAAATTCAAATGCGAAAACGGACTCGACTGCTACCAAGTCACTTTACTTTATAAAAACAATCGAAGATCTAGGTCATGTCACAATACATTGCGGCTTACGTTCGGGAGAAGCAAGAGTGCCTTCAAACCTAGCTAGCAATGTAACGTGACATTTAATATTTATTTATTTAACGCACGGAACGAAATTGGATTTTCTTTTTGAATGTTAACTGTCACTGTCAAAGGGCTCTTTGTATGGAGATGTGTATGCGAGCTTTTTTACGGTGTGGGGGTGGGCAGACATGTATGTAGGTATAGTTTACTAGGGTGCCGTGGAAAAAAGACAGGTGAATGCAAATTGTATTAGAATGTTATTATAGTGTCGTAAAATATTGATTATAGGTGTTCAGCTGCATCCTTTTCGAACGGAAGTCGATCCCAATAATCATATCCCATCAATATGCACTGGCCGTTGGGGTGATTATCATTGATTGGCGTGGATCCATACCTAGTAATCAGATAGTTATGTTTATTCTGCCATCCACTCAATTTCAGACTACGAATTTTCCTGAATTCGACTGATTTCTAGTCGTGTTTTTGTACCTATAAATGATTCACAGTCACAAATATCTTGCCAGCAAGATTGCTTTGCCTACAACTGGATAGGTCGGGTTTATTTCAATACTTAGATTTATTTTTATAATTAATGTGTTTCGAAAATTAACTCTCGATTCGAACTAAAACAATTTTAACTTAATTCCAACTGTACCATAACGAACATACTTCCATTAAATACAAAGTTAACAATACACATACCCTACCTCAGTTGAGGGGAGAGCGGGGCGAACTGGCCCACTCCCTGTTTATGAATATTTGATACCGCTCGCCGCGCGCCGCCGGCACAAGTCGGAACTCGTGTACTATGCTAATATCGCCCGCAGACATGACATGATTGTATTTTGGGAAGATGCTACCTTCTAGCATTGATGGGTAGGGTGAAAAATTGGAAAAAAAACGGTTCCGAGTTTTTGCTTTTTATGTGGTAAAAAATGTAACCAACAAAAGCTCGAAAGAAATCAGATCATGCCGATCATAAGGCGAGGTTTTGCTTATGTGATCGCAAATTAGACAATAAAAAATAGCACGTAATTTATGTAATGTAGACTCAAAAGACCGTAAAAAAATCCATGAAGTCTTTACTCGCAGAACCGCGAGCTATCTCAAATGATTCAAAAACAAAGCTACAATTTATTTACAAAGAACTCGCTAATTGTATCATTCCAATTCCACTTATTTACAATTCAGCAGAAAATTAAGTCTGGAAATAAAACTTCCATGAATCGAATAATTAAAGCTTTACAATGAAACAATTTACTTGATAGAACGTAATCGATACGGCAGCAGTATCTATTATTTATATTCTCCGAACACACGCCAGCCTAGGGTAATGGGAAGTATCGACCTCTCGAGTTTTCTTGCAGAATATTTTATTTGTGGCGTCGTCGTCTGGGGAATTTTGTAGTAGTGTAAAGAATAAAGAATACTTATTTCGTTTGTTTTTATTTCTTATGAATATTGGATAAGCATAATCCGATGGAAGTAATGGAAATATACAAGACAGGCTTCTCGTTTGACGACAGCCTGTCAGGTCCCACTTACAGTTGTACAAGGATCTTTTGGCTCTTGAGAGGTTTTGACGAGGAGCGTTGTTGGTAATCATTTCTGAAATTGTTTTCGGAAATTGTATTGACAGCACAATATGGCGATGCTAGTTCAGATTTTACCTCGCACCGGATACTTCACTTTGCTATAATAGTCAGTTTCGATCTCCGGATCGAGCAAAGTATTATTGGCAGCTACGGTGTCTGGATTTGTGCCCGGTTGATGGCAATAGGCTCGCCCCTATGACATAGAACTTAAACATTACTTGCGAAATATGGGTGTACACCTCCGCCTAACCCTTCGGGGATTCGTGGTGTTATGTTACATAAATTGATCTCATTTTTAGCAAGGTAAGAACTGGTTGAAGTTACTAAAGGAGACTATAAGCCATCTACCAGTTCCTTTTAAAACCAGTTTATAACTGTACAATATACTTCAAGTCAACACCACTTCATATTCCATACCCCATCATATTGTATCATGCATGCCCCACTTAGTCACCGGCTATCGCTGGGATCCATTTGTCACAGACTGTCACAGCACGAGGGGCGGCGCGTGGCGCACACTGTATGTGGGTGTAATGGATGAGAGGATGTTGTATTGTGTTTGAGATGCCACTGCTGATATGGAAGTGGTGGAAAATATGGAGTGTCTGATCAGATGACGATGGATCGGTTGTCAGTATTGTACTTTTGTATGTTTCGATAATTTTATTGATTCTACTTCGTATAATAGCAGATTTACTATTCTGTTTGTACCATTGATGGTAATAGACTCGCCCCACAAAATGGCGAAATGTTGATTGACGATGTCTTGTAGTGTTAAATTGATTTATGACGGTGCACATCGAATTCGTTTCAATACTATCATTAACATTGACAGCGGGATATTTAGCATGTTGACTATTTGTTTTGAGTACCAAATATTAATAACCATGTAGTATCAATAATCGTCGTCCAGGGAGAATAGATATTAGCTTTGCACCTTCCGCGGTTACTGTAGGTAGATAAGACTAACTATATGATTCCTAAGAGGTGTTGAGGTGTTTCCCAGTAACTGGGTTGTTGACGTCAGATAGGCAGTGGCTCCATGTGAAGTACTGGTATTCAGCAGTATCTGGAGCCGATCCAGTTGGGAAAAGTCTAGATATAAGATAAATATCCTTACTTTACGTGAATTTTATGATACCTACCTACTTTACTACATAAAAAATCTGTTTCCGCACTTATATTAATATTCAGTTCGCGTTTGAGGCAATCACGTATTGTATTTATCTCCCCCATAACGATTCGTTTCCGACGTGGTCCGCTGTGCCCCAATCTCCCCTCGCGAGTGAACGTGTCTCAATCAGACGACATGGGATGCATTTATCCAGATTTTCTGCATTGGTAGTATCAGTAACAAAAATCTTTTTGATCACCTTGCATATGTATGACAATTAAACCAGTAAGAATTAACATCATTGTAAGCACTCTGTGACATCAAAAACCAATACTATCAGGTGAAAGATCAGGAAAAGAAGAAAGATCAGGTACTAAAGCGTACTAACTACTATACCTGCGCAATCTCTCATCAACAACGAACATTATTAAGCACAAAAGCAAATTATCCAAACCATTAATCATCCGCACAAAATTATCACATAATCGGAAACCCAAAAAAATCACACTTGCAATTTAACGCGACCCTTTTCGCCCCTTCTTCCCCCAACAATATACGAATATCCGCAATATCCGCGTATACGCGTATCCGCACATTGTTGCGGGTACAACGGCAATAAATGTAAGCTGGGGAGAGGCGGACAATATTTATACGTAGAGGGGAACCGCAATCATTAAACCCGGGATTAAGTTTGTTTGTGATGGTATTGTTCACTGCTTCACACCGAGACCCGGGACCCGGGACTCGGGATGTAGAGGTGTTCCTATGAAAGACGTTTTGTTTTGAGTCGACAGAGTGAAGCGGGGAATAATGGCAGGGAAAGGGTTGCTGTTTTTGTGAAAATTGCTGTTTTTATGGGTTTTTAATAGCTATTAATACACTGGCAGACCATTTGAAGAGGTGAATTATTTGCACTTAGTTAATTTAGTAGGAAAACTCGTACAAAAAGAATTCGCCTTAGACTGTAAGCTAATAGAAAGACTACAATAAGATTATTGCCCCTGGCTGGAGGCCTTACATTCAAGGCACCCACTGGATAGTCCGGTTAAGCAGAACTCAGACTCCTAGGTTAAAAGTTTGTCGAAAAAAAAAATGCTGGGAAATTGTGTTTTTTTTTTAGATTCAACATGGCATCTTGCCTAGGTTGATTGGCAAGATCTGTCGAATCTAAAAAAAACACAATTTCCCAGCATTTTTTTTTCGACAAACTTTTACACAAAAGCTGTTCATATAATTAAAATACAATAAACACTGTACCTAATAATTTTTACACTTCTTCTCACATCATAACTCAGCAGCATACTGTGGAAGGAATAACAAAAATTTATCAAAAGAGACACACCGTGAGACATAACCGTCCTGCTGAATGTTGAGCCATTATGATACAATAATATTTGCAAGATGGCTGCGCCCCCTTACAATGGTTTATCATAACAAAAGTGATGGTTGGTGGTGTGCGACTATTTTGTCGTGAGTCTGTCTTAGACTGCTAAGTAACGATTTTAAATATATTTTGTTTGTTCGTGCTTTTTTTTAATCATTGTAAAAACTGTAGGCTAAGTGTGAGCAGTTTTTAGTGCTGCTGTTTGCAGAAGAATTTTGCACATACTAGTGGTTTCTCAATCACGTTCTAAATTCTATTAAGCAATATATTTAATTTAGCATTTTCCTGAATTTGTATTCGTAAAGGTCGCAGAGTTCGTTTAGTGTCTAATGTAAATACTACAACTACGACAGCAATCTCCAGCTTCCCAAAATAGCCGCGCTAACAACAAATCTTTCGCCAAAAAGTCGCACATGTCCAGAGATCCTTACGGATCCCACTCCAACCCCTGTTAAATTAGCCGTCAGTAATGTGTCGGTGGCGGGATGATTTGTGGCGATCGCCGCCGATAACCGCGCTGCTAATACCGCCTTGTAAGAGGGGACATATATATACGGGACCCACCGCTTTCAAATGGTTAGAAAAAGTCGAGAAAATTGCCGAGAATGGCACTTATCCAACATGACAAGTGCGGCACTAGTTGGGACGTATGATATTGGATTTTCTCCCGTTTCCAATTGTCTTTTCTGTTTTAAATAGGAAACTATTTAGTTAAAAAAATACTCAAATTTCGTAGAACGTTATTATGAAAACGACAATAATTTTCGTTTTGTTAATGGCTACGCTTATTCTTTATATAAGACTTAAAGAAGGTAGCTGTAAAATAATTTAGACTAAGTGCTAGCAATAATCGTGAACAATCTTGTTTTCATTAGAATTTTCCAGGCTCGTAAATTATTTTTTATACGAAATGAAAAAGGGCCAACGAAAATAATGAAACGAGCACTTGAACTCAACAAAAGCTCTAGAAAGCTAATAGGCACTCGTAACAACAAAATGCAGAGCCCCTAACGACAAAATCCTAATAAAATCTAACTGATCCAATCACGCCTACACTTGACATTTCAATTCAAATCGCGAACTAAAATGGCGGCTGTTTTACGAAAATAGCCGAGCGCGTTCGGGTGATTTCGGCACGGTTGGGTAACGGCTTTATTGCCCGCGGGGTCCTCGTTATGCCCGGGGAGCCCGGTACCGACCACTACGGATTTACGAGTACGAGTCCAATTCCCGTTTTTCTGGCCATAAGACATGTCTAGTTTTAGTTTTTGCGAGAGACCTTCAAATAGAAAAGTTTATTTTGTTGAACGTGTAAAAATTTGCTGTTTCATTTTGTTTTATTCGACGGTTTGGATATGAAGCTTATTTCATGTTTCAGTGTTTGGAAAACAGGACTTATTTACAGTATAAATGTTGAAGGTCGTTATAGGGTACAGGTAATGAAACGCTTAACAGTTGCCTACGAACCGACCCTAACCTAATAACCTACTGCTGCTAAATTATAGGACAAGCAAGTAAAGGTTGAAAGCTTGGTCACGACATACTGCAATTTGTCAACATTTAACTCAGCAAATAGTGTTTAGTTGGCATCCATTAGTAATAAATTAACACCAATTTAGATTTCAAGAATATTTTTAGTTAGCATCGAACAACGTCATAACGTGTAACACGTCATAACATCACGCCGATGTGGGAAAAGGATGTCATCAAAGTTCTTGGACATGAATACAGCTTATATTACAAAATAAACAAATATACATTTACATGGAACTATAAACCCTTTAAATTTTCCACGTAACTAATCTCCATACCCATACAGTTTGTCCCGCAAAGGGAAATCATTTCCTCCGGATCGGCTTACACCACAACACAATCATTATTTACACCAAACTACACATCACTCGAAACTATAGCCGACCTCACAGCATCCCATGTATTTATTTCCACTAAGTACTACCCTAACACCCATGGCGCACGGTCTTGTTTCCTCTGTTTTATCAGTATTTAGAATTTAGCCAAGTTTTCCCCTTTTCTCTGTCACCTTTATTCCAATAGCGCAGGGTTTTGTTTCCTCTGATTTAACAGCAGTAATTATTTTGCCCAGTTTTTCTCTAAGAGCAATGGCTTCATTTGCCCGGCTCACCCTACTGTGTTCACGTACAGTGTCGAGCAATTACTGCGGTGTCTTATTACACGGCCGTGCAAATTTAATGACTACACTAAGATATGTGTCTGGGAATTTTATATTGGGATGGTTTCTATCTAGATTTTTTTATAGCGGTTTCAGCTTCATGTGTCTAGTTTTACGGTTTTATGAACTTGGTTTATGATTCACTAAAACTCTGTTTTCGTGAAGATTAATCCATTACAAGCTTCTGTCAAATTACATGTCTACTTAGGCATAAATGTGACCTACCTTTTGCCTTTGTTTATTTAGGACTGTTTTTGGCACTGTGATGTTCTAATAATTTTGACAGCACATTTTTATTGCAGCTTAGTCAAATTTCATCATCACCATCTTCTTGGGGTTTTCCTAAATATGTTTGGGATATGTCCCAGTTTAAACAGATACATCTAAATACCAAATTGCTAAAAAAGTTACATCGCGTAACTTAATTCAGTCCCAGAAAGCGAGATTGTTCACAAACTAAATCAGCCTCCTCCCCGAGCCTTTTTAAAAGGAACTAGAAAATATATATCAGTGGGCTGTACCTATAAACATTCGGTTGTAAGCTATTCCTACCACAGTGCACAGGGGAGAATAAATATTAAACGAAGTCTTTGGGAGTACGGTAAATATTCCCGAAGCGCGGAGCTGTCGTTATAAAACTTATTGTAATACGTTTCTACACTCTGCTCTGCAACTATTGCAAACGTAACTACTTAGCTATATTTTCTGATACTTGAAAGGAACGGAAGGAAAAATTGCTTTTGTAGCCAACAACGTGAAGCAACACTTTATCGTGTCGACTTGAAAAGCTTTTTAGAATAGCTTGAACACATATAATCACACTAACTTTAATATACAACAAAAAAAAGATTTTTTGTTGTTGTTAATAATTGAATTGATTGATTGCTTGAATGTTGGCTTTAACCGTTCGTATCCCGAGTATATAGACACAATTAAAAAGCCATTGTGTCTCGAGTAGATCTACGTTCCGGCACACGAAGGGTTAAGGGCGAAAGCCATTCAATCGTCACAATTTGAGGTTATTTTGGCTTTTAACTTGCAATGATTGCTACCCCTTTGATTGATCGGAGGTACCTATACAGCATGAAGATAGTCATAATGTGAGGCTTCTTACTAAAATATCCATTTTATAATCCGTATGGTGCTTATTCGTTTTATCGAATCGAATGACAAACACAAATTATCACGAGGCTCTGTATTAATTCAGACTTGTTGAAAACTGAAGTGTTTTTCACAAGTTCTTAAAACGACTTCCGTTTCCAACCATACGTATTATTCAGTAGAGAACCACGTATTCTGCACAAAGAGGTCGGGGAGCGCCCAGCCTCCTCAGTGAGGCGAGAGGGGTGAAGTGGCCGCCCAGGGTGAAGAGGGGTTTAGCGATCAAGTGCTTTGAGATAGAATTGGGTTCGAGAGTGACAATTTCCTTTGTTGATTCACGGATTATGTGTGGGAAGTGTAGCTTTGTTACTAGATGCCATCTGGATGGGTACGTTTAGTGCTAGATTTGACTTTTGATAAGAAAAAGATTAGTATGTTAATATCATCAGCGTATCAGCCTGAATATCCTCAGCTGAGCGTTGACCGTGCCATAAATGTTGTGCTTTGGCAATCATGGCCTATCTTTGGGTTACACTGTGGCAGGAGTCGGGAAGTTAATGCTTATTTAGAAATACATAAATTACCAAAGCGCATACCTTTTCTGCTTTAATTGTATTTTCCCAATGAATACAATTTTGATAAACTTAAATTGTAGAATCACTGGATAATAAGCTATCTTTCATTTAGTTACAGTTATCGCTCCATATCTTAAGATATCCACCAGTAAATTGTCTTTCAAATATTTGAAATACAATTTCTCTGACTTCCAAATGAATGAATGTCCGCTATACTTTTCTATGAGATTTCCATCAAAGCTCACTATGAAATACGAGTAAACTTCAACATATTTTGTAGTTACGTACGGTCGTACATACGAACCTATTTATTAGGTATTCTATGTGAGGAGGTCGGGGCTCTTTGAGCACAAAGTGGGGAGAGTCGGGCGCAGTGGAAGCCCTCGGGGCTCAAGTGATCAAGTGCTTTGAGTTAGGTAATCGTGTTTCGTGACTTAAGTGTGACAAAAATAAATAATATTTAAAGACTATTATTTTATTTTTTCATATTGCAAGTTTTAGTCTAATTGCTATTACTAATTGGGTTCGCTAGACCTCTCGAACATGATTAATGTTAAGTCAACTCTCTCGTTTTAATTCGCCTAAAGTCGGAACAATCACATTTCATTTTAGAAGAAAATGATAGTTAACATAAAAATAGGGATTAGACGTTTAGGCTGAGACCAAACGAACCTAATTTTTTGACCTGTGAGTCGCGTAAATTGAGTCGCTGCATTCGGTTTTATACTGAAGTCCTGTCTAGAAAAATATCGACTGAAGTCAAAGATCAAACATTGGTTTAAAAATGGACTTCGGTTGAGAAAAAAAGAGACTTCAGTCGAAGATGGTCTTCACGACTAAATATGGTCATGGAGACGAGACGTTGAGTCTGAAGAAGGACTTCACCCTTAAAGTTCTTTAGTATGGTAGATTTCCTAATTCAACTCCAATAGTCTCTTAGCTCAGTCCTCTAAGCCAGTCAAGTTTTAAGGAGACCCTAAAACTTACTTTTACCTTGCAGAACCCAATACCTGAATCCCAAACAATAATTAAATACCTGAATATATCTGAAAATAAATCAAACTGTTTAACATTCACCAACAGCGAGCGGAGTGCCACAAGCTATAGCCAGAGGGGCCACAACTTTCTGATAACATCACGAATGCAAGCCTCCAGCTTAAATAAATAAGGCCTAGAACCCTTCAACCAAACAAGATTACAGCTGACTTACGTAAACTTTTCCCACTGTGCCCCCACCTCCCCTGGGACCCGCGATATAATCCAGTTTGCCCCGTTCTCTTCGCAAAATGAAACGCTAAGAAAAATACCAAGTTATTTAATGCAGCTTTTATAATTTTATTTAACTCTTATTGTTGATGACACAAGGTCGAGTTTGGATTATCTGAACAGCAAATACAGGCTGGTTTTATATTTTTTAACTTGTGACGCTGAAACTCGTTGGTATTATTTTGAGAAAATAATGGATTCTTCTGTATTGGATGGAGTTAAGAAGTTCCTTATAGACTCGTCTCGCGTATTTTATGGACTTAGATTGACAATGACTGCAGTATTTCCTCGATACGAAGATGTTCTGTCTAATAAGACAAAACTGATGAAAATTTCCATTTGGCGAGTTTTTAGCTGAGAATTTAAGGTTGATTAAGTGAGTTTGAAGATTTTTGTAAGTAGAGGAAAAACCTTGGTTAAGTTGATCCCCCACCACCTCTATTATTCAAAAGAAAGGCAATACAATCTCAACAAATATCTTTAAAAAAAAAAACTTACACCACCTTTAACAAAAGCTGTCAGACCGTACCCTGGCTGAAGTGCAGGGGCCGGCTGCGATACGGCACGGCTCGAGGGCCCTCGACCTTTGGCAGGGTGCAGGAAACCCGCGGGAAACGGGTTGTTACGGAGTTTTTTAATTGATTTCATGGTGGCATGGGGTGGACTGTGTTATGGTAAGTTGTAAGTTTGATTAGGATGTCATAGGGTGGACATTGGAATAGAAAATGAGTAGAGCTGATTTGGAAAACAAAAACGAGGCAAGCCACTACAAACTTTATGTGAACCATTTACGTTAGCTGTTTCAAACCAGACACATTTTCTTCAAGCAATTGTGATGTTAATTAAACCGTATAGAAAATCAAGATGGATCTATTACCCCAAAAAAATGGAGAAAAGGTTCTAAAAACTGAACAAGTGGCTAGTCTGACTAGCGTCGTATCGAGCGTTCCGTACAAACTTGTATGTTGGTGGTTTGTCCATCACGGAAATCAGCGGGCCTAAAATGGCTGCTCTTTCAGAATCATAATAAGAATCACGTTAAAAATGTAAAACTCTTAAAATGGACTTTGTGGTCATAACCATAAAGCCAATTTTAAGAATTTTAAATTATTAACGTGATTCTTATTATTATTCTGATAAAGCTGCCATTTTAGGCCCCTTGGTCTCAAACATTGTAAAGATGCAAGTTCATATGTTTTTAAGAAAAGATAAGTCGGATTGAATCCCATAACTATACGATATGTTTAATTCTCCAACTGCAAATGTAAATTTATACAATTTAACGATTTTTTTTCCTTTACTTGTGCTGTAAGACCTTGTTTGAATGAGAATTATAAGCGACCGAAGATGCAATTTTTTTTCTATTGCGTTGACTAAGAAGCTTAAACTTTTTTACAGCTCCATATTAATTTCAACTTGATACTACTGCGCTTTCTTGGAAAAGTTTATCTATAGACATATAATAGACAGACAGACGGACACCAAAGATGATCCTATAAGGCGCGTCGCTCACACGAACTAAGTCGAGGCAGCGTCAATGAATGTGAAGGAAGCATAGCCGTCTGCGCCTTGACTCCACGTAGAGACCCTATCCTCGGCCGTGCCGTGACGTCGCCTCGACTTACCAGTGAGCGACGCGCTTAGGGGTTCTGTTTTCCTCTTGAGGTACGGAACCCTAAAACTAGAATCTTGCTATAAAATCCGAATAGCAAACTATACCTGACGTCATACCCCAATGTGGTTTCTAAAACGGCGTAAACTAATTTCCAACTCCGAACTATGCAAACGAAACGTAGAATTTTCCAGTACAATGTAGTTGAAGTTATATTTGTCTAGTCCTGTACAAATACAAAGGTAATTTCGTCTGGTTCGGATCAAAAGCCCAGCGGGGCTGGCTCGGCTTTTGTTACCTCGCAGCTTCGAGCCACACTGCAAGTGACAGCTACCGAATTGTGTCCTAAGGATACTGTCACAGAGGAATAAACTATTATGGATACGTTTGAAACAGATAAGACGGGAATAAAAATAGAATGTAATGCGTCATTGTACTGCTTTGATACATAACAAAAATGTGTGACCAGGCATTATAGTATGACATAAAATAATGGTTTTAGGTAATTTGATGTAATTATTATATAGGTGTTTTTATTATTATGTTTATTGTTATTATTACTTAATTACTTTTTTTAAATATGATAATTTTTGTGTTTGATGCTCTTTTTATTGTACAATGATTTGTGCTTTACTTTTTTGAAAATTTTACCTGTAATTTTTGACAATTATTAATAAATAAACTAAACTAAAAATATTATCCAATCATTAATATTATAACTTACGCATAAACCTGAATCGATCGTGTTTGACTGATGTAGTCAGGGACCTGAAGAAGGAGTCACGCTACTTAGCACCCGAAGAGGTGTTAAAAAAAAAGCACAAATACAGTAACATCTAGTGAAACAAAAAGTAACTACTAAACTAAATTTTATATATTTTTTTTTTGTAATTTGCCATGCCACTGGTTCCATTATTCTTTTTACCATCTATAAGTTCATTCAGTGCCCCTACATAGCACACCTACATGTATTCATAATGTCCCCCGTTGCCCGTTTAAAGCGCTCAGCAGGGTAGGCAGGGAGGTCTCGCCCTTTGTGACGTCACAGCGGTGCATCGCACTGCCCGCGACAGGCATCACCTTTGTACTACCACGTCAATTTGTACCCTGCCCGCGTAGCAGGACCATGTCGACGGAAGAATCGACAAAATGACAGATTGTGAAAGAAATCTGTCTTTTGTCGATTCTTCCGTCGACAAAACCCGTTTCTACGGTGGTCATGATACTGCTGGAATTCTGTAGACACATTCATATTTATGCCATTATGTTATCAGGTAAAAATTAACATTCTGGGAGGAACTCGACAATCGCAAAGACATGAATTGATTATACAGATTAATTAAACTATTAAACTTAAGGATTGGTTCGAATTAGTGCTAAAAAAGCGGTCGTGGATGGAATTGAGGGAGGCCTTTGCCCAGCAATGGGATGGGACAGTATAGGCTAAATAAAAAAACAAAGAAATACTTAACGGTTGTCATATGGTAATAATTTGAGAATGTCAATTTTAACTTATAAAAATGCGAAATCAGAAAATAAACGTGTGACCTTTCTCCTGTTCGTGAAAAAGATCAAAAGAGTGGGCAGCCCTTGAATAAAACATTTACTCCCGTCCACCTACTATATAATTACTAAACCTACTTATAATTCACTACAGCTGGAAGTTCCAAATCCATCCCGAATTCACGACCGAAACGTTATATTTATTTCATACGAACAAAAATATAGCACGACTGGAAAATATTCGCAAAGTGCTCACCAAAAAAGCGTATAAAAAATTCAAAGGTTCTCCCCTCGACTAGACCGGGACAGGTCACTCTCCCCTGCCTCCCTCCTCCCCTGGGAGAGGGCGCCCCCCTGCGAAATTAACTCGCCCTAACTCACCTGCCCTTTGAAGAGCCGCCTGCACACCTAAACGACATATTGGCGCGTTATAATTTTATGATGATTATACATGATGGTTATAGTTTTATAGTTTGAAAATATTTATTGATAATTAAGTGAGTTATCTGTTTTTTATTATTTTTACTCATTTAGGTATTTACTTTTCATCATACAAGAGCCGTTTGATGCAATAATAAAAAATAAGAACCACGTAAATAAAAGCTCGACTTTACAGCGAGCCATATTATTTCGGTTATCTAAACTAAACTGAAGTGAACCTAATATTATTTTATGGTTCCGTAAAACAAAAGCGATTCGGAAACCAAGTATGAATTGCCCGGGGCATTTCGGACAACTCACAGGCAGAATGGGAAAGAGGTAGCAGAATGGCTTGCTTTGTATTCGGAATAAAAGTATGTGGAGATAGGTTTTTTGGACAAGCTATAAAATTATAATATTGATATCCAATCCACAATGATTTTACCCATGTGGTTTAATTTGTGTGCTTATTATCCATGCAGGGTTTGTTTAGAACAAGTTACATTAAACTCTCGGTTGTGAAATTAATCAACCTTTAATTGAAATAATTTCAGATTTATTTATACAATTATATTATAGTTTTCAAGATTTGTGGGTCCATTCTACACTAAAATACGCCAACATTTCGTTGCTTAGCATCTTTTTTCTCTTATAAAATATTCGTAGACTCTTAGCCCAAGCTTTTATACGATTTAAAAGGAAGAAAAGAATCCCCGACGGCTTTCATGTCAAGAAAAAAAAAAGTGCTTTTTCTCAGGATTTTTAAAAACGAAATGTTTGTTAGCTGAAGTTCTTGTAGCGAAGTTGTCGACTTTTCAGAGTCCGGTTTTCTGAGAGTTGTAACACCCTTATTTTTAAAAGGCGGAGAGCTTGGGACGTAGCTGACAATACGAAACTAAATGGAACGATAGAATGACTTTTCTGAGAATTGTCGAAATGTCGCACTATTGCTACAATAGTGCGACATTTAGACATTGTTTTATGGCATGTTACAGGCGGAGTTTTTCAGAAACGTGTTACGAGTGTACGAGTGTATAATTTTGTACTGAAGACCATGTCACATAGCGTGTTTACACAATCAAATAACATAGCTTACTTATTAAATTATACGGGTGTGAAATAAATGAATCATTAACATATAGCACGGTTTAAGGCCCGGTCAGACCAGATGCGTGGCGTGACGTACGCATGTGAACGCGCGTGGTGACGCGCGTGAACCCCTGACACACCGCGTTACACATACGTGTACGCTTACGCTTACGCATACGTGGTACACACGCAACGCACCGGTCTTTTGCGTACCCAGCAATTCTTATGCACGATGTCTGAAGAAGATTGGGTAAATGGACCAAGTAGTTCATCTGATGAAGTAGAAGTAATATTACTGTTATTGTGACAGAATATTCCTGGGTGTGCCAAAAAACAAAGGGTTCAAGTTTTATATGACATATTTTTTACTCTTTGTTTTTTGTGTTGTACAAACAATTAGTTTTTCTTTAATTTCATTATTCATCATTAAAACCGAAACAAATCATCACATACTATCGGTAAAACTTGAAAACAAATACAACTGAATGCGTAAGTCACGCGCGTAGTCACGCGCAGCAAAGATACGTGCGTGTTCAAACTTGTTCGGTGTGACGTCCAATACGGAATGCCATTGACTACAACGTCATTACTGCACGCATCAATGTGACGTTGCTGTTCCGCTCTGCGTAGGTACGCAGCAAGTTTGACACATAGCAGCTGCAATGTGTAGCGTTACGCATGTAGTCTACGCGCACGTGTACGTCACGCAAGCGGTGTGCCATGTCTCTATAAAGTTCCATATATTACAACGTCATGGTACGTGCACGTTCACGTCTACGTGTACGGATCCGGTGTGTTTCGGCCTTTATTCAACACACAAAAACAAACAATTATTATTTTATCCACACGACACCTCATGCAACAATGCCGTGCGCCTGTACACTCCACGGGGAGTCCGTCTACCATAGAAATTGCAATTTCATTTCATTTTAATGCGACTGTTTACCTTCAATATAATCCAGTTAGGGGCGAGCAGAGCCCCAGCCATTATGTATTTTTGTCACGGCACTGTTTTTTGTCAGACTAAACAGAGATAATATTTGAAAAACGCTGCGCGAAATAAATTGTATTATTCCTTGTGAAGAGAAGAGTGAGTGCCTCTTTCGTGTGTCTATTAAAGTGGAATCGTTTTCTTTTGTTGGGGTTCCATGTGCCGGTTTATTTCTTGACTAGACTACATAATTATGTCATGTCAAGTGAAGCGTGCACTAGTAGGTGATTCGTGCTCTTGCTTATCCCTTCCAACTAAATCTATACAAATAAATAAAATTGATGTGTCTGTTTGTAATATCAATATAACAGCTTTTTATTGAATGCATACGAAAATGGCACTTATAACAAAAACACATTTTTTTCGAGAAACCAGAAACGGCTGGACCGATTTGACGGGACTTTTACTGGTAGATAGCTGATGTTATAAGGTCTAACTTAAGTTACTTTTATTTTAGCAAAATAATTAGGGTTTGGTGCAAGAGAATTAAAACCCTTGAAATTGGTAACAAAATCAGATTAAAAAAGGGAAGTCCTTCATATTTTTTTAATAATTTCACGCGAACAAAGGTCGCGGGCACGGCTAGTACTACTATCAGCTTTAAATGTTGGTTTTCTCTACGAAATTAACTAAGCTAAATACGAGATCACGCTGAAACTTAAACCGTTAAGACTAAACTAATCCAGCGGCTTAGATTTCTCGAGGCCTATGCCACTGAAGCCGATCCTAGCACAGTGTGTCACGCTAGAATAGTCAATGTATCCAGAAATAGAAAACCTACTTTACATAAATCAATAATTTACCTTTACGACTATAACCCGCGTGATATTATGATTAATAGCCCTCCGGCCGTTCCTTGCGGCAGTATATATAGTAACGTTATATAATACACCGGCAGTTCTGCATTGCGCCGAACTTTATGCTCATGTAGAAATGATTTATATAACCTTGAACTACGAGTTGTTATACTATGAGTTGTTATTATTTCTAGTTTATACTTACCGCTGTGTATTTTTACTTAAACTATGACAATGTTCAATTAGATGCTAGTTATAACGAGTATGAAGTTTTGAATACATTTTAGACTGACTTGGCAATCCTTCAGTGGCTATGGTTCCGAGGTTTTCAAAACTTGATAAAATAAAATAAACTGAAGGTTTCCAAAAGTAGGATTAACCAAGTGGGAAGGTAAATTCTTCACTGCTTGTGAGAAACAACGTGAGGAAACCAGCATGTCCTAGAACCAAGATTTGTGATATAATACGCAAAACGCTCTGGGCCCGGCCCACTCCCTCTCACAGAGATGACGACTGTGTCCCAGCCGTGGGAACATTATAAGGCCGATTATGAAGTTGAATATTAAATACACCGTCGACTGGTCTAGTGGTCGCAAGCGCGACTGCTGAGCAAGAGGTCCTGGGTTCGATTCCCAGGTCGGGCAAAGTGTTATTGGGTTATTGCATCAAGAATTTCTCACTAGCAGTCACGGAGTCTAGATTTGTGCCCGATTGATGGCAATACACTCGCTACGTATTACATGGGGCTTAGAAATAACTGGCGAAGTGAACCACTGCCAAACTTCGTGTTGTTATCTTTTGAAACCAAATAACCCGCAGAATTCAGAAAAGTTCAGAATGACGAGTTTAATAATCTGTCTATACGAAACCCCTGGCAGTCCTTTTCCTCGCTCTATTTTCCATTTGTATAGTAAGTGGGTGACGCAGCGACCTGTCTATTCAATGTCCCATTTTCCACCATAAGAAGTAACAGCCCAATATCCGCTCCGGCGTTGTTAATGAAATCATGGTTATGGGGCTATAACCATAGCTAATGGGTTGGTTTGGGGTTGGTTTATTAGTTCCCTATTGTTATCGTGAAATTCGTGAATTATGTCAACTTAGGGGTTTAGTTTCGTGAGTAATCTTGATAGTGATTCAGCGTTTAGGTTTAATATTTTAGGCCGATTTCTCAATCCCTAAAGCGGAAGTTTTTAGATTGTTTGTTTTACTGATTCATTTATAAAAAAACGCATCATCATCATGTGTATTTAGTAGTATACACGTACTTATCATTCATCACCTTAGCACGTAGGCAAGCTGCTGCATCTACGTGAGCACGAGAGTGTTTCTTTTGATGAACGCTCAAAAGCAATTAGCAATATTTGCAGAAAGTGGTCAGCCCATTTTAATTTTCAAGCTTTCTACAAAACTTACCTGACGATATAAAAATAACGACATAATAACGTAAAAAATGGATTACCCCTCGTCTGCAGCTATAAAGTCCCAGGCGCATTATCACATGTTTTGTAAAATCGATAGGCTATATAATCGCTCCTTTACAAAAATCAAGGCTCATACGACCTTTCCAACCAATACTTAACAATAACAAGCAGTACAATAACAAAATACTTAACATTTAAGTAAGTACAGTACGAAACGCGCCAAGTTCGGGCTCGCGTGTCGGTACAAGTGCGGGTGAACACGCCACCGATCGATAACTTAGCCTCAACTTAATGTAACACGGGGCGCGGAGTTTTACAGGTTACACTGTAGTTGTGTAAGGGTTACGTGATTTTTTCTTAACATTTATAATGCCTTTCATGCGTGTACCGCGGTCACGAACGTTTTATTGGAGTTCTCCATAACTTCGGACTAGCAGTGCTGGAACCCAAGTGAGAACGCAAACGCAAAGTTCAAAATTAAAGAAGACCATTAAGCGTATAATAAGCAAGCACAAAAGAAACAGACATAGCCTAGTGGTATAGTCAGGTCTCATGCTCGAACCCCAGACACGCACTTCTGATTTTTCGGATTCATGTGCGTATTGTATAATTATGGCTTGTTACAAGGCACATGAGCACACAGCATAGAAAGAAGATGGAATACTAAGCTTTAATCAAGTTTGATATTCGTTTCATAAGTACAAATAATGTAGATTCTAGCTTTCGACTCGTGTTTCTGTTTTAATTGCTCGTAGCACTGTGCTACGCCGTAGCGCCTATCTGCTACGGGCTACGTGAGGGACACAACCAAATTCCTTTCCTCTACCTCCAGTTTGTCACCAAAATAGCTATTTATTACTAATAATAAACAATGCTAACATTGTTTACTCCATATTAATGTAATTAGACCATAGGCTTCCAGCAGACATCTACACGTCTCTCTGACTCTCTGTATCACGTATCTAAAGCAAATATTTCCAGCTATACCTCTTACCTCCCTGAATGTATGTGAGCCTGGTACTGTTTATATTGGTCTGTTTGTTTGTTCATTTGTCCGTACTGAAGAGTGCTTGGGATGAGTGGACGGAAGGGGGGTCACGGGAGCCTCTCGTGAGCTAATTAATTACGTAAACATGGATGAAATGTTCTCTGTTTATAGATCGCTGTGGAAATAGAGATGGAGGGGAGTTTTATGTAGTATCTCTTTTATTTTACCTTTTTTTTTTGAGATGTGTATATTTTATCACGTATCGGTTTTATCTTCAAATCTGACGTTAATTACTAAATTTCTTAACGTAACGTCTGCAGAACCCGCTACCTACTATCTTATCTTAATTACACAACTTTTACTTGTTAAATTTGTTAACATGTACTTGTTAATACCAAACTCGTAAATTGATTAAGTTGTGCTACCCAAGTGAAGCAAAACAAAGGACTATTGTTTACCAAAATGGCTATCCCGTGGATTAAGGAAACTTAAATGAAGCAACATAAATGAGTTAAACTATTTGCAGTATACAATTCGCCACAGTTGGAGGTAGCGGCGACACGCGACACTTCCTGCCTGTAATAGTTTGCTTGATTACTCACACCGAAGTATGTACTGGCAAGTTGCGGCGCAAGTTATGACAACTTACTTGGCTTCGTATTTCATGGTTGAACATAATTGTGTGGGCAAAATCACCATCAGCTAAAATTCACATACAAAAATCTAATTTTTTGGAAAACTTGTAAATAAATAAAAACGGAATAACAAATAACTGCTTTTTACGAAGAAGTACCTATATACGGTGTAATCAGATCCTTCACGAAGCCGTCAACCAAGCATTCTGTACGTCGAACTAAGTAACTTTACGCGAAAATTATTTATTGGTAACGACATTTTATTGGGTTGAAATATCACGTTTTACGGTAGGACTCAATGTAACGCACTCAAAACATTGTGATCAACACAATGTTTTGAGTGCGTTATCGGATGGATTATGTAGTACGGGGTCGTGGAGATGTTTAAAGTAAAAATCTTAAATTAAAAATATGTACTTAAAAAAAAACTTGTGAAAAAGTTTAAACTTTGTCCCCTAGTATCTCCGTAACTAGAAGGTTCCTAGGTATGGTCTATAATAATAATAATAAATGTTAGGTATGGTCTAGAACAAAAAAAATATCTTTCGATAAAAAAAATATGGCAATGACGGGCAGAACAAGTGCCTTACGACTTCGTTAAGGGTATTGTTACACCCTTTAGATTCTATGTATATGGCCGATAGCTGTGCGAGGTGGCGGCGAAAGGAAAGGCCATGACCGGCGCGATAATGCGATAGACTGGTGATAATCAAAGTATCTTCCAATCAGCCTACCTCCTATTGTAACCCTGTGGCTACAAAATATACGAATAAAACATAATCATCGTCCTCTATAGCCTCTATCGCTCTTTTTCCATAAATTAAACCCCACGAAACACTTACAAAACCCCGTGCTTTTTACCATATCGTCGCCCTGACCCGCATCCACTCAGCCTTGGCCTGACGTTCTGTGGTGGTTCATTATAACAGGTACCTATACGGAGGTTTGCTTTATTTATTATTTTTAACACAAGTTTAATGACTAGGTTGGTTTATTTTCATGGAAATTGACTGATGTTAGGGTGTTTATTTCTTATGAATATAACTTGGGAGACGTTTTTTGTGCCCATAGATTATTGGATTACCGGCTTCGTAAGCATCTGAACCTCTACTCAGTTTAAGTTATTGAGATTTTGAAAATCCTTGTTTAATACGTGAAGACTTGTAAATAATTTTCTCTCAGTTTCATTCGCTATTTTTAAATCTGTTTTGTTTAGCTGTAAACGCCTTCCATAGTTCATCACTACATAGTATAAAACAAAGTCGCTTCCCGCTGTCTGTCCCTATGTATGCTTAGATCTTTAAAACTACGCAACGGATTTTGATGCGGTTTTTTTAATAGATAGAGTGATTCAAGAGGAAGGTTTATATGTATTACATTGCACTCGTGCGAAGCTGGGGCGGGTCGCTGTTAAATAAATAAATGAAATAAACTTGAGGGTCTAGACAAAGCATTCTATCAGTAATTACGATAGTGGATAAGTCCAAAATGTATCGGTTGTCGTTGGTTCAGTGGTCGCAAGCGCGACTGCTGAGTACGAGGTCCTGGGTTGGAATCCCGGGTGGGGCAAAGTGTTGTTGGGTTTATCCATTAGGAATTTCTCAGTAGCAGTAATGGAGTCTGCAGTTGTCGCGAATGGTCTTGGCAGCAACAGAGCCGGCGGCTCCGGATCATTGTTGTACACAATTTTCTTTTCCTTCCGCATTTTTACCTTTTCTCATTGAAATTCTCTTCTCGTCCGAAGTCTTAGGCGCGGGATTTTCCGCCCTTTGTGTTTCTAACGAGCCTGTATACAAAGGAGGGTAAGCAGTATTGAACGGCTTCACTTGATTACTTCCTACAATTTCGCGGGATTAGATTTGTTGATAGCTGTAATGAAAATCGTAACAGAGATTTTTTTCTCTACGTTATAGATTTGAGAAAAGTAGTGTTTGATTTCTTACTGCTTTTCATGTTTTCCGTCCTGTGGATTTCTAAAATTCTAAGAAACGAAGTATTCTCCGCACGGTTCATTATAAATAAAATATAAGTTGGTAATTTCCCATTACTATACTGAATCCACCAACCAATCTGTTATATATTATGCAAATATGAGGGTGGTTGCATCCACTCCTATTATAAGTAATGTTACTCGACAAATAGAGTCAGTGTGTTTCCAGCCACCCGTTGTTTCACTTGTTACCTACGTTCGCATATCTATCAGTGGCGACGAGTACCCGCGATTAAAAAAAAGACAAAAAGATGTCTCATTTCGGAATTTTATCTAGTTTTGACCACAATATCCATACGTGGCAAAATTACAAACAAAGAATTTCTCAATGGTTTATTGCGAACGACATCGACGATGCAAAGGATTCATCAGGTGTGAAAAGGCGGGCGATATTGCTGAGCGCACTCACGGACAGCACTTACCAACTAGCGGCTGATCTGGCGTTACCTAAAGATGTAACACAAGTGCCATATGAAGACATTTTGGCACTCTTCGACAAGCACTTTACCCCGAAAAAATGTGGTTTTGGGGAGCGGTACAAATTTTATGCTGCTACACAAGACGCAGAAGAAACCTACAATCAGTGGGCCGCGAGGCTCCGTGGGCTTACAACGCATTGCGGGTTCCTGAACGTGGAAGAGGCGCTTCGTGACCGGTTTGTCATGGGAATGCAACCGGGGCCGGAGAAAGACAAGCTGTTTGCGCGTGACCTTCAGGATCTCACACTGGCGAAAGCTGTGGAGCTGGCGGAGAGCGTGCGCAGTGCACGTAAGGGAGCAGCTGCATCATCGTTGTTGGCGTCGGCGCAGGGACAGCCGCCGAGCGAGTCCCTGTTCAAGATCGCGCGTGCGGCTAACGGACCCAGTGCTAAAGAACAAAATGTTAAAGAAGTGTGTGCGGTGTGCGGATATAAAAACCATAAAACGTCGCAGTGTCGGTTTGCTAGTTATACGTGTAAAAAGTGCAACGTAAAAGGCCATCTACGCCGAATGTGTAAAAAAATAAATTTTGTAGGTACCGGCGAGTCGAACGAGAGTGATGATGACGGTAAAATAAATAAAATATGTTCTTATAAGGGAGAACCTATGACGTTATTCGTTTCACTACAGGGCGTTAGGATAAAATTCGAAATCGATACCGGATCGGCGGTCACAGCGATTTCGGAAATAACGTATCGGAAATATTTTGAAAGTGTACCATTATCAATGACGAGCGACCAATTGTTCACGTACACGGGACGTGTAATTCATTGTTTAGGAACTGTAAAATTGCCTGTCACCTATTCGGATAAAACACATGAAATAAATATACACGTGATACGCGACGGCGGCCCTCCTATCTTAGGTCGTGATTTCATATGTCTGTTTAAGTTGCAAATGTTGCAAGTACATTTTTTAAGTCAATCTGATAACATCGCCGAACAGTTAAAATCACGATATCCGAAAGTTTTCTCAGACGAGCTAGGAATGTTTACAAAATATCAAGTGAAGTTGCAATTAAAAGACGACGCGAAACCGGTTTTCTTTAAAGCGCGTCCGATTGCATTTGCTCTCAGAGATAAGATAAACAGTGAACTAGATCGATTGATACGTATAGGTGTTCTCAAACCGGTTCAGCATTCGAATTACGCGTCACCAATCGTGCCTGTATTGAAGCGAGATGGGTCTGTTAGACTGTGCGTTGACTATTCTGTTAGTGTGAATAAACAATTGGTTGTAGAACAGTACCCTTTACCAACTGCTCAAGAACTATTCACGAAATTACATGGCGGGCAGCAGTTCAGTAAGCTAGATTTGACGCAAGCCTATTCACAATTTTTATTAGATGAAGCATCCCAAGAGGTAACTTGCATCAATACCCACCGCGGACTATTTAAGTACACGAGGTTAGTTTTCGGTCTCGCTAGCGCTCCCGCTATATTTCAACGGGCAATGGAATGCTTGCTGTCGGGGTTAGACGGTGTTATGTGCATGCTTGATGACATTTGTATTACGGGGGAAAGTAAATTACAACATTTAGAAAGGCTAAGTGCAGTCTTACAAAGGCTACAAGATGCAGGGCTGACACTTCGTAAGGATAAATGTGCATTTTTCGAAGATCAAATTGAATACTTAGGTTATACCATCGACAAAAATGGGTTGAAAAAATCTCAACAAAAAGTAAAAGCTATTGTCGATGCACCTACCCCAACAAACGTAAACAAATTACAGTCATTCCTTGGATTAGTCAACTATTACAGAAACTTCGTTCCCAACGCGTCCTCAATATTGAGTCCGCTTTATTCATTGTTACAAAAGGGTAGTAAATGGAAATGGGATGACGAACATAACAATGCATACAATGAAATAAAAAAATGCTTGGCTTCTGATCAAGTACTAGCTCATTACAATCAGAATGCTAAAATAATTTTAACTGTTGATGCGTCACCTAGTGGGTTAGGAGCAATATTGTCTCAGATAGAATCTGATGGAGTGGAATGTCCCGTATCGTTTGCCTCTCGGACACTGAATGCTGCAGAAAGGAGATATTCACAAATCCAGAAGGAGGCCACAGCAATTATATTCGGAGTGCGGCGTTTTCACCAATATTTGTACGGAAGGGCGGTCCCGTTCGTACTCCGTACAGATCACAAGCCCCTGTTGTCGATTTTTGGTCCGTATCGTGGTATTCCAGAAGTCTCCGCTAACAGATTGCAGCGTTATGCGATGTTCCTTAGCGGCTATAATTACAAAATAGAATATATACGGAGCGCTGACAACAGCGCTGATTATTTGTCGCGCGCTAGCTTGCCCGACGAGGAGTCGTCAGCGGCGAGGGAGGAGTGTGGCCACGAGGCCGACAGAGGTGGCAGTCTTAAGCCCGTAGAAGATCGCGCTTCGTATATTAACTTTGTTACAGATGGTAGTTTACCGGTCACACTCGATGAAATTCGTAATGAAACATGTAAAGATGAAATTTTAAGCAAGGTCATATTATATATTGTAAATGGTTGGCCAAAACGATTACCAAATAATTTTATTAAACCGTATTTTTTATGTAAAACGCAGTTGTCTTTAGAAAGCGGTTGCATTATGCGGGGTCACAAAGTAGTTATTCCAGAATCAATAAGGTCAAAATTATTATTAGAGCTTCATAAATCGCATTTGGGTATTGTCAAAACAAAAGCAGAGGCTCGCAGCAGGTTCTGGTTTCCCGGGATAGATAATGCCGTAGAGAAAATGATTGCAGGTTGTGAGGTTTGTTTACAACTTAGACAATCACCGGCGCGTGCGCCGCTGGCGCGTTGGCCACACCCCCCGCGGGCGTTTCATCGAATCCACATTGACTTTCTCGGGCCTATTTATAATCGTTCGTATTTAGTAATTGTGGATGCGTACACTAAATGGGTGGAAGCGTATGACATGGGAGCGAGTACGTCGACATTATCACTGCTTAGCAAATTATACGAGTACATGGCGAGATTTGGCTTGCCACACACGATAGTTAGTGATAATGGTGCGCAATTCACTTCAGCAGAGTTCAAATCGTTTTGTAAATCTAACGGTATATCGCATGTGACGTCGCCCGCTTACCATCCGGAAAGTAACGGACAGGCTGAAAGTTACGTGAAAGTGGTTAAGAAGGGGATCAAATCATGCTTATTAAGTGGTCACAATGGTAAAACCATAAACCACAAGTTGAGTAAATATCTGTTTGATTATCGAAATTCCATACATTCCACAACGGGATGTTCGCCGGCCCAGTTAGTTTTTGGACATAAATTGCGATCGCGATTTGATTTAATAAACCCGATACCGCCACCGCTGGCATCTGTCACTCTCGCTAGACACGTCGAAAACAAACAGTGTTTGCAGTCTAAAGCTCATAACAGAAGATTACAAAAAATATTCAAGGCCGGTGACTTAATATTGTATAAAAAACATAATGTAAATAATCAGGAATCATGGAACAAAGGTATTATAGTTAAAAGAATTGGCAAGGTTATATACATTGTTAGAGATTGGATAACTTCTTATACTATTAAAAAACATAAAAATCAATTATTGCTATATAAAGGTACGGGCAACATTCCCCAACAAACAGTGGACTGCCCCATTGAACTAGAAGACATCTCCCCACAAGAAACCACTGTTTCGCCGTGTCCAAGTTCAACGGTGGACAAAGGTCCAACAGTCAGAGGTGGTGAGGAGAGAGAGGGGACAGAGGACAGGACATCGCAGTCTGAAAAGTCAACAGAAGATGAAGAATTTTATGAGGCATCAGAAGTAACTGATGAGAATGTACAAGAAGGGTCACCCTCACAACAGCAAGCCCAGACAGAAAGGCAACGGGGTGCCGGGAAACTGTTTCGGCCCGTACCTAGAGTAGATTATAAGAGGTTTTATTAAAATAAATATCCTTTGTAAGTGTATTCTTTGCGCGTGTATTTGTCAAGCTAGAGGGAGGAATGTTATATATTATGCAAATATGAGGGTGGTTGCATCCACTCCTATTATAAGTAATGTTACTCGACAAATAGAGTCAGTGTGTTTCCAGCCACCCGTTGTTTCACTTGTTACCTACGTTCGCATATCTATCACAATCTTAACCGAAGTTTGTCATTAAAAAACAAACTAGGAAAAGCACTACAAAAATAAACATTGCCCATTAAATACCCAAAAAATCATAAATAAAGATCACACATATTACGGAAAGTTCTTACAAAATATATCCAATACGCTGTCAAAGCTAACAGGAAAACATTCCTGATTGAACGCGCCATTTTGTGAGAAAAAACGAAAACCCGAAGTAAGCTCCCTTCGCTATAATGGTATTGGCAACGAGGGACCTAGCAAATTGGATTTTGGTTAAACAAGTTGTTACAATTACTGTCTTTGCAGCAAAGGGGGGGAGACGTCAATCATTCGGACCATGGGATGTCGTGCTGTTTTGAATTTAGAAATAATTGCCTTAAATACTGGTAAAATTACGTATATGCTTAATTTACTGTATTCAGTAAGTTTTCGGTCGGATTCGGCGACGGGTTGAACTATTACAAATTGCGTTTTATTTAACCAAGGTTTTATATATCCAATACTGTTGAGTATCAATGAATTATTTGGACAGTATACTAATATACTGTCCAAATAATTAAAAGTTAAATTAAAATGGAATGAACTGCATCTAAATGCAGTTCATTCCATTTTAATTTAGGAGAATGGTATTAAACAAGACATGTTCAACGTCAACAGTGAATATTTAAGATGTTTAGATTGAAAATTAATTAATCTTCGCTCTTTTGTTTCAATTGCACGAATTTTATAATGTGTGACGTGTTACTAATTCAGCAGTAATTTGTTTATGTTCAAAAGGACTCTGAATCGTCTTTGGAAATCGAAGCTCTCGTTAATAAGACCACTCGGGACAGAGGAACGACAACTAACAGAAACAAAGATCGACTCACAATCCTTTTGAAACATTGCAGCGCCCCCTTTCTCATGAAATGATAATACAATGATCATTTCTGTTTGTTGTCAGGTTCCGAACTCCCTCTCGAGGTCCCGAAGACGGACGACGCGTAAATGTGTGGGCGACACGCGAATAGCACCACGAGGGCACCCCTAGCCCTCCCCTGAAGATGGACACAGGACCCCACTACAGATAGATTCTTATAAACGTAATACAAATAATCCAAGATGGCGGAGGGACCACAGACGATATGGCAGAAGATCGACAACGCCGCCATCCCGGTGGTGAACCTCGAGGTGAAGGAAGTGCGCGAGATACTGTGGGAGAAGATCAAGGAGCCGACCTCGCAGAGGAAGATCATCCTCGTCATCGTATCCATAGCGCTGCTGCTCGACAACATGCTGTACATGGTGATCGTGCCCATCATCCCCGACTACCTGCGCTATATCGGTGCGTGGGGCGAGGCGGGCTACGACCATGTAGTGACTATGACACCATACATGATCGGTAACCAGACCATCACACCGACCAAAATCGTCCTAGCATCGCACGAGGGCCAGGAGTCGGCGACGGGCTTGCTGTTCGCCTCGAAGGCTATCGTGCAACTCATGATTAACCCATTCTCTGGTGCCTTAATCGACCGCATCGGGTACGACGTGCCCATGATGTTCGGACTCATCATTATGTTCCTCTCTACATCGATCTTTGCTTGCGGTCGGAGCTACAGCATGCTCTTTTTCGCGAGAAGTCTGCAGGGTGTAGGCTCTGCTTTCGCTGATACATCGGGACTGGCGATGATAGCTGATAGGTTTACTGAAGAAAATGAGAGATCTAAAGCTCTTGGTATCGCCTTGGCTTTCATCAGCTTTGGTTGTCTGGTAGCTCCACCGTTCGGCGGTGCTTTATACCAGTTCGCCGGAAAGGAAGTTCCATTTTTGATCCTTGCCTTAATATCTTTGATTGACGGGTTCATGCTGCTGCTTGTCATGAAACCTCTGAAGACACAGATTAAGGAAGCTAGAGAGCCTAAACCACCCAGTACTCCTATCTGGAAGCTTTTAATAGATCCCTACATCGCTGTTTGCGCAGGCGCATTGATGATGTCTAACGTAGCGCTAGCGTTCCTGGAACCAACTATCTCGCTCTGGATGGAAGACAATCTGACCAAAGACAACTGGAAGATTGGTATGATCTGGTTGCCCGCCTTCTTCCCTCACGTTCTAGGAGTGATCATTACTGTAAAGATGGCAAGGAAGTACCCGCAGCACCAGTGGTTGATGGCGGCTGGTGGTCTCGCCCTGGAAGGCATGTGCTGTTTCATAATACCTTTCGCAACTTCGTACAAGATGCTAATGATCCCTATCTGCGGCATTTGCTTTGGTATCGCCCTCATCGACACAGCCCTGCTGCCAACACTGGGGTACTTAGTAGACGTGCGATATTCATCAGTGTACGGGAGCATCTACGCGATTGCCGACATATCATACTCCTTCGCGTACGCTGTCGGCCCGATCATCGCTGGAGAAGTGGTCGAAGCTATAGGATTTACTGCTCTGAACCTGTTCATTGCTTTTAGCAATCTCTTGTACGCTCCCGTGCTAATGTACCTTCGGCACATTTACGACTTCAAGCCGTTTGAGAACGAGGCCAACATTCTAATGGCTGACCCACCAGACAAGGAGTACCAAACGTACAGCTTGCAAGAGCAGAGGCCTGTGAACGGGGAGTTCAAGAACCATCTGGAGTACTCCAACGTGTCCGGTCAGGTGGCGGGTACTGAGGAGTCAAATGTAGATACGAATCCTGGAACGTACAGCTATGATCAGTCGTATCAGGGAGGGTATCAGAACTATAGTCAGGGGTATGAGCAGCAGCAACAGCAGCCACAGCAGGGTTACCAGCAGGAGTACCAGGAGCAGTACAACCAGCCGCGGCAGCTGCCCGCGCAGCCGCAGCCGACGGCTAGCAACCCCTTCAGGGCGGGTGCGGCCGCGCCGGCGCCCACGCCCGCCCCCGCCCTGGCCCCCACGCCTCAGCCCGCCATCAAGAACCCCTTCAGGCAAGGCTTCTAATTCACTCTAAAATCAGTGTTGTTGTCGATATTTTTGAATTTACTTGTTGTGTAATTATAAATGTCCTATTTGGGTAGACGTCCAATGTTCAATGGATTTGCTTGCGTTGTTATCTTTGAAGCAATGTTAGGGACAAGTTTGAATAAAATATTCAACTTAAACAAAAAGTTGTGACAACGAAGTAAAAACACATAATATTACGCCAATAAACCCCCAAGGGTCAGGCAGAGGTGTACCACAGTACATCCACATTTTGACAGTAAAACAAATGGTTCCTGATGGGTTGACTAAAGTAACCTTGAAAGTAATAAACGTAATTTGAAGTTTACCCTCGCAAGCAAATGTATCCCAACAATGGGCACTAGAACTTCGATCACTGAGCCGTGATGTATCGGCGAGTTATTTAATGTCTGATAGATGTCTATTAACTAGCTGTGCTTGTCATGTAGACTATTTATCGGGTAAATAAGCAATGGCGCTTTTAACGTAAAATATCGGGTTTTGGTGAATAAGGTTGATAAATCAACATGTTATAATTTGATACGGAGAAAGTTGATTAAAAAGCAATGATTGAACTTGCATTTTTCAAGTCACTATTATAATTATGTATTTTTATCGTGAAACACAAGCTTCTTTAAGGTCGAGATACGTGTTCGTTACTTAGCACATACTTGAGCTTCATTTCTGTCACTGTCGCACAAGTATCAAACTCAATGTGTAAGATGAGAGGGAGCATGACTAAGACAAAGCATGTGCTAAGTATCGATACTAGATCTTAACAACAAAGATAAGTGTAACTTTGAAAAAACATTATAGCTTATAATACCTAAGCGTGTTAAAGATACATATAAACAAGCATGGCAACGTAACACTCCAAAGTTTATATCAAGAGGCTAAAAGTGAGAGAAGTAGGTAACATTATCCACTCTGTTGAGTGGCGTCACGTTCTCGCAAAGACAGCTCTAATGTTGTGACGTAATACGAAGCACGAAGAAGACGTTGTCAGCTAAAAGCGCTATTGCTTTTACCCGTTGTTTTCTTGTTGATATTGTTCTGATATAAATACAACTGTTATGCCTTCTAATAGTATATAGAATTATATCTGACGTGAGAATTATATGAACTATATCTATGTAAGACAAGTATGGAACCATAGCAAAGACAGAGAGTGGAAAATTGTACTCAGCGTACGTAAATGATGTTGGTGAATATGCGACCTTATTTCAAAGATCTAAGGTTCAAAGTTAGCCACGAAAATCGTAACAAGTTCTCTCAGCTTTTGGCGTGTTTCCATACCATAAGTTTACACGTAAGCTCGGGAAAAATAAACCATATTGAATGGCAAACATACAAATTCTAACAATTGAAGGTTTTCCCGCAAATTGTATCGCTAAGTAGCTGATAGAGTAGTTCTAAGGTATAAGTAGATATTTTAAAAGTTCCGCACAAGTCGATAACACGCACTTATAATGTAAGGGCCTAACGTATTCATTTGTGACTTTTGCCACTTACTGCGTTTTAGTACATTGTTAAGATTTCATAGCCGTACGATCATTGTGTATGGCAATCTTTTAACAAATTACTAAAATGGATACTATCGTGAGTTTCACATAAGTTACGGTGACTGTACATAATCATAAACATATCGTAGATTATTAATGAATAGCTCTACTAATTCAATTTAATCTCACAATGCGATGTTACTTAAAATATATATTTTTAGAAACGATAAAATGTAATTCTCGTATGCTAACTCAGCAATACTAGCGTAAGCATCATCGTATCTGCTTCTTTATCAATTAAATCGATTTATATCAATTATAATATCAATTACTTATAAGTAGGAGGTAGACAACGTGATAAGTTGCAACCAAGGTAACGGAACATATCAGAATCTTTTGATTCACGTAGACTAAGTAAGCTTAACTAACATTAATATAATATAATATAATTATAATTGACGAGGTATATTTTGGTGTACAGGAGTACTGAGTAGGTAGTATGTGTTTCTGTCGTTGACTTTAGTGACGTAGGCACCATCCGCACACAGCACGGCGCTGTCGACAGATCGGGGGGAGAGGACGGGGAACCAGGTGTCAGGGACAAGGGAGGGAAGAGAAAGGAGATGGCAAACTCTCTAATGTTAGAGAAAGAATTTTATACGGAGAATCAAAATTGAACGTTATACATTTTGTATCTTGGTATTGGAAAATAGTCTACGAAAGTTTAAATACTTTTGAGAGGGGATGAACTCGGAATCGATAAAACTAAGTTTAACAATCAAGGCGCACCTTCCGAATGTCCAGTATTTTGTACAAAACATTTGAGAAAATCTAGTCGCCAACAACTTTGATACTGTCTTTGAGACACTCTTTTTTATATATGAAAAATGTTTATAAATGGAACGGAAAGAAATATAATAAATTGGCTAAATACTTTACAGCAAAATAAGTAAAAGGCATAAAAACAATTTAAAAATTAACTAGATCAGTGTTTGCTCCTCCCGACCGACAGACACGAGTAACATTTCGCAGACGACTGAGCAACAGAGTCAAAATTAAAAGATAACTAAACTAATTGTACAAGAAAACGTGACGCGCCCGATATGTCAATTGAGAGTGTATAAAGTTAAAAGTGATTATTGTGAATAATATTCGTTAAAATTATTACTGTCGTAAAAATTGCTAAGATTAATCAGTTGCCGTTCCCAAGAATAAACGCCAGAATAATTTGAAATTTTCCAATTATTCAAAAATGGTACTTTCATTGAATAATTATTTTTGAATTAGTACCTAGCCTGCAAAGTACAATAGTGTTGGTAGTGGTTCTCAGGAGCACAAAACTTAATGATTTTGCACAAAACATCTTTACACTTTCGACTGTTAGATATAGAGAGAGGAACTATTTTTTTAGATCGAAATGTGGCTTGAGAAGTACACGTTAAAATAATTTATTCATAAATGATTTTCATGTGTACTAGGTCTGGTTAATTAATTCGGAATATATGTATTTGTGCTAATATCAAGCTTGTAACAGAGTGGACATCAAAGGACCTCTCTCGACCATGTATTCGTAAGTTTAGAGTCAATTTTCGTGTCAAATTCTCCCGAAATTCAATTAATTAGTAGATTGTGAGCACAAAAAAGTAATATTTATTGTATATTTAAGTACGTAACTTGCTAAGTGAGTTCTGATCGCTTTTATCTAAAACTAATTCAATTAAATCTTGTTTTTAAAGAAAAATGTTTAAAAAACAGTTTGAATAACATCTATACATATGTACAAAATTCAACATATTTTTAATTACACCCGATGACTTTATTCAGTATCATATCAGTTCACATGTTTGAATAAATATCACAAATTATTCAAATTCCAACAAGCGATCAGAAACCACGAGTGAATTATTAATAGCAATGTATTAAGTTGTGTATTGTGGACGTATCGTGTGTGCAATTATTAATAATTGTATACTATTACTGTTATAGTATATCAGCAATAACCGCCAGTATCGCAAACATATCATTAGATTTAAGATATTATACAATCTTAACATTTTATACTTAAACGTATATTTTTTTATACTAAGATTGATCATTATTAATATTGTGTACAATTTATTATATCTTTCGCCATTTACACGTGCACGTATTTTAAAGTCAGTATTGTATTTTTGTTTATTTTATACTTTTGAATATATAATAATATATTTATTAAATATACTGTTTCTATCAATTTGTATGTCAGTATCGACAAAAAAAAAATGTATAAAACTTGTTTTATATAAAATTTTAAGTATCTTTAGTTACAGTTTCACTAATTGAATAGTGTTTCGAAATATGTATTATTTATCTAAATGCTAAAATATCATCTTAAAATTAATTTGATAAAATTGCACCAGAATTGCGTAGTTGCAAGTAAGATACTTCGCGTTTTTTATATATCTTATGGGTCCCATCTTAAAAGCCAAGCTGGTGCTTCAAGTTTCCTTTAATTTTCATTTAATATCTTGAAACAGTATCTTCTCTATGACACTCTTGATTATTATTTATTTTCGCTATATCTTAAACGCTTTCAAATCTAGTCTTTTTCTATTAGAATATCTGTAGTCTATATTCCTTCTATTCAACTAGTTTTAGTCAATTAAGTCCCAAGTAACCTCTTGTGCTAAATCTTTTAATCTTTATGTGCTGAGGAATATCATTCATAAACTACTGTAAGTACATGAAATTCAACGACTACTCTTAAATTATAATACGTTACTTACATAATAGTTAAGTTCTTTTAAAAAAATGATAAGTACCAAGCTTTTCAATTGATAGAAACAAAATATTTTAAATAACAATGAAAAAAGTGCAGATTGTTGTTTGGAAAGAAAATAAGGGCACGACATTTGTGTTTAAAGAAAATCCCCCAACAAAATACATAACGAGTGAAATAATTATGTATCTGTTTCAAACAATGCGGTTTAAAATGTTCAGCGATATTCCTCAGAGAACATATTATGCCATATTTGCTAAGAAAACGCACAATTGTTAGCATAACCATTTTCTTGGCTTCGGCTTGAGAATATTATTATTGTAGACATAGATGTGTATCCAATCTTACTCTAATCTCGATGTGGAATGTGGCTGCAAACATTATGAATTCAAAATAAACCGAGCATGGCATAAAGGGAATTAATTAATATGTTTCTAGGAATATTGAAACATATTATGCATACCTAAAGAATCCCTCAGTAAACAGTATTTAACAAAAGCTAGTTCGAACAAGTAGGTTAAAAAAACAAAGTCAGAATAAGTTTAAACGAACTATAAAATATTAAGTTAAAAACAAATTAAAACCTCAGAGCACAGCTTAACTGTCATAAGTCATTTATTCATTTGTTTAACATTAACAATAATGGTAGTCTGTCGTTTCGTCAAATAAGTTATTTAATTGGAAAAAATAATAAAATTATAAACATCTTTCAAAACATAATATGTATATGAAACCGAATCATTTTTATGATAATGTGTGCAGCTACAACTTCAGTTTAGGTCAGTACCCGTCCGTTAGATCTACAACTATATTTAGAATACTTTAGGATCTCGTCTCGCTTAACACCCTAGTTCTAAAGCCTTTCCTTAAATCCTATTTCATTTCTTATTCTACAATCTTCATTAGTACTGTTAAGTATGAACTACACTTTTATTTTCTACATTAAAATAAAATTGAATATACCTAGATATTATTTAAAATTTTAGATCGATTGTTTACGTTATATTTTATTTTAGATTTCAAATATAAATACAGTGAGCATTTTATTTTATAAATTATTTCATCGTAGAGTAGTCAGTGTTACTAGGTAAATTATGAACTTGCTAATTAAATATAAAACTGTACATATAGCAGTTTGACACCCACACAAGTACGAGTGATAAGTACGGTAAATAGAATATGATAGAACTATCAAATATATATTATTAGTTAGTGTCAGTCAGTAGGTATCATTATACTAATATCAGTATCATTACATTATGATAATTATCTAAAGTAATAAGCAAGGGTACGCCACAAATCGTCATGATAGTTTTTGATCTGATTTTATATAATATAATAAAAGAGAAATATTTTGAGTTACACAATATAAAGTTCATGTAATGCGTTTGTCTATAAATATAATTATATTTTTTTTTTAAATATATTAAATAACAGTAACATTTTCTTTTTTTGTAATTTCAACGTCATGATTTTAAAGCAATAAAGATCATGTTGAATACTTGAAAATAAAAATAAAAAACATTTTATTGAGTAAATTACGTACCTACCAAAATGATCATTCACAATACTTATTTTAGAAAGGCGTACCTTTTTAGGATAATCAAATAGGTGAATAAGTAATCCCCTAAGTAACTAGTAACTCATGATTAAGTATGTCTCATTAATATTAATCAGCTGATCGGACAGCTAATTAGAATATTATGTAATCTTTAATCTATTAAAGATAAACTTAATTATAAGCTAAGTACTTATAGACGCTTTCTAGAGTAACTTGATCATGATAATTATACTTGAATACCTCAGATTATTTGTTCCTTTCAATAAAGAAAGTAGTTTTTTTTGTATTAGTCATTTAAATGGTTTCATTGTTTTTGAATAGTAATGATTTTAAACATTAGATTTTGTTTAAATAAAAAAACTTTTGTTCTGTATTAATTGTAAATCATATCGTATTATAGCATAAAACAAAAATGTAGGTTATTAGCGTATCTTATAATTATGTGAGATAATATTAATATCGCTCTTAATAACGAGTATTAAAATATCATCTTATCTAAGATTTAATAAAATATATAATTTAATCGAAATAGTATGCATTGTTGATAAAAACATGTTTCTCTTTTGTAAATTAATATCTAAATATATATATTGAATATACTATCATTTATTATATTATCTATGTGTTTTTAGTATAAAATGTGTACTAATTCCTATGAATTAAAAATCTAGATTTAAATAAATCATCTTAAATTTTAAAATAAATTTGTAGTCGGTATCACTATACATATTCATGCATTCATTCTAGGAACGTATATATTTAGTTATTAGAAAAATAGTTGACACTTTAAAATGTAAAATACGTAGTTTTAAAAGTAATTGTTACTTTCAAGTTCGTGATTATTATTTGTTGTTTAAAATTGTATATGTTATGGCTTTTTGAATAGCTATGTAATATATCTGGTTGCTCGTTTAGCAAATAATACATACTGAAAAATATGGCATCCGTTTCAAAAGGTTAAAAGACAAAGTCTTTTGAACAACTCATAGCAGTTATAAAAACTGTGTGTATTTTAAAAATACGTATTTTGAAAAGTGTATTGTATTTTTCAGTGTGTATTTTATTTGTATCATGTATCTTACTAGTGAGTGGTAACGAAATTATCAAATTATTAGATAATTATGACAAAATAACTTATAACCGTACATATTCTATTCTAGTTGTATGTAAAGTGGTCAAAATCAAAATCAGTGATCGAATAAAATTGTTACGACAAAAAATAATAATTGTTTTTATTGTTAGAACCCTAACGTTTTACTCTAGTTTGAAATACTGGTCTTGGTGACCAGTTTATCAACCATTCTAGGCAACATTTTAAAAAGGTAAACTCCGAGCTCTAAGGAATTCGGAAATCTCGTAGGCCCCAGCTACGACAGCTACGGCGTAGACTTCGTAGCACTACATCTCATTGTACCTCTTCTGTATAGCTTCTAATGAGATATTGCCTACAAAATAATATATCATTACTAAACATTAGCTTTGAACAAATGAAAACAAGGAAAACCACGGAACCCACAATCATAACAAACTTGGGACGGTTTTATCTATGTAATTGCTTACTTAACAAAATTTCGAACTTTAACTAATCACTTTAACAACATCCTTCGAACACGCATAGTTACTGCAAATGTTATTCCACATTCAAATCAAGCAATTAGTCGGAACCATCGATTTCGGATTAAACCCAGACAAAAATAAACCTTAATCCTAACACATACATATTCATTTTCAACAGCAAAATTTATTCCCTTTACGCAAAAACTTTGCCAAATGTATTCCGTTCGATTTCCAATTTTAATCCGCTGAAATGAAAGTTCATTTCCGAAGCAGCATTATTTAAAGAGCGATATCATTTTCTTTTACACGATTTTGAAGCTACGTTAGGTAGTTTTAGGGTTGAAATCGGATTGGTGGGTGGTTTAGGGGTGATACAGGGTGCGGTGAAGTTGTTATCGGTAGTAATTAGTCAAATTAGTTGGGGGTACGTGTTCCGTATAATTGTAAGCGGGACGAGAGCGGAATACAAACACGGTTCAATGTTATCTCGATACACATTACTCAAAGAGATGGTCGCTTCTTTAGAAATAATTGTTGCGATTTAGTCAGGCAGTGCATTAAGGTAATGAAAATAGCGAAAGCAAAGTAGAAAATGCAAATGCAGTTGAATTGAGGATATTTTTAGGCTTATGATATGAATTTCTCGAGGAAGGTATAAACAACCTGAAAAATGTTTTTTTTTAAATCGAATATACACGATGGACATCGCACCTCGCATTCGCACTTTTATCAAGGGTTCAGCATATGATTCTATACCCATAGCGTTCACATTTATCGTCGGTTGTTGAGATGACGAGTAACAGAGAATTATGGAAGAAGAAGACACGCTGCGCCGACCGCAAATAAGTTGGGATAAGGGCAGGTGAATGATGATGTTAACAATGCTGTGGGTCTACAATATGTCCTAAACTATAGAAGAAGTTTGAGTCTCGATGTACTACATCGCATGTCTTTGAGATTGTAACCGACGCTCTTTGGAACTAAATGACTCGACCCAATTTAAGCTGACATGTTACAAAAACAAAACATTCTACGTAGAAAACCTGTGGACACAGCGAATCATCATCTGCCTAGCCTTCTCCCAAACTTTATTGGGTCGGCTTCCAGTCTAACCGGATGCAGCTGAATACAAGTATTTTACAAAGAGCGTCTGCCTATATGACCATATCATTAACGCAACCGTGTTTTGTTTTCCTCTCCTCCCCTTCATCAGAAACATAGGCAGCAATAAAAAAACGATTGTAATTAGTAAAAAGGTCGAACAAACAACTGGAGGAGGATCGATGACTCTCAAGTGATCCGCTTGTTAGCTGGAGAGCAAGTGAAGCTGGAGGGAGGACCTCCCGTTCAAATAGAATGGACTAGTAGTGAGGGGATTAAAAGGGGTTACTTTTTGTCGTAGTGAGTGGTGTGTGTGGAAAATAAAATTGTCAATCACAAGGATTTTTAATCGAGAAAGTGTTGACAATCTGTGCTAAAGTATAACAACTGCAACATTACTTTGTTTTTTTTTTTTAATAATCTCATTAATAATCTTAATAGGCTTGCGTTTGGCCGCAACTCGCCTGATGTGCAGCGATGATGAGGCCTAGGGTGGAGCACGCTTGCCTAGAAGGAGAACTTTTCAGAGATCCAGATTATAATGATCGGGAAACAGAGAAGCCGGCAGTGAACTCCCCAGACTGGTGGTTTGCATAATTAAATGTGGTAAAGCATAGCGCTTTGTTCAGGTCCGTGGTACTTCTACCATATAACGGTGACGCTTTGCCGTATCTCTGCTCGTCCGATGACGTAATGGAGATGGGGACATTAGATTGTGTAATTACAAAGCACACTCTTTGAATTGTAACCGACAAAATAACTATAGGCTGGCAAGTATGCGGTGATGTTCAAGGATTTGGAGCTTGTTTTTTACAAAGGACCTTGGGCATTATCTTAACATATTGTGCCTATGATTGGCATGGCTCATATTAGTTTGGTAGAGTGGTTGTATTATTCACAACTAACACATGAAGTAGGTAGGTACCTGCTTTCTTCTTGAAATTCAGTTTGGTTGATTGCTATGCTATGGAGAAGGACACTGTTTTGGGGGACTGTATTATGTAATTATTGATCTTCAAAACGTGCTAATTTTCATTCTAATTTGAATAAATAACTTTTGGTTTCGGTTTATCGTCTCTGATGCCAATGACGCTTGTACTTATTTACAACATTTGTCGCCTAGCAACAGACGTTTACTGCTGGATAGAGGTATAGCTCATTGTTTCTGTTATTTTCATTCGTGCCCCTTTAAAACACGAAAACACTTTTACAATTCAGAATTCAATCAATAAATCATTCCCTCGTTATTTATTTGGACAAAAAAACGTTGGTAATTGAGGCAAGGGGTGGCAGCGGATGAAAACACCCGTGAAAATTTAACAAGGAGCACCCTAGCACCCCGCAACCAGTGAGCTATTAGAGTCTCAAGTTCATATACATTGTTGTGAAAGCTTCGTCGTGTGAATGTATGCGGCTCAGTACACAGAATGGGTATTGTTTAGAGTTATTTGGGTCTGTTTAAATTGTAACCTTTCTTTTAATTGGTAGGGAGAATTTTCAGCTTTATTTAAACAGTAATATGATCATGAATAAACATTTTGTATCTGGTAAAATTTTTGCAGTATGTATTCATTTAGGGATGGTTTTAAATACAAATGTGTACCTTCACTGAAAATGTGGTTTTATAGGTTATAAATAGACAAAAGGGAATATTGAAACCAGTCTTCAGATATTAAACGAACTAATGAAATTGTTACCTAAATATCTATACACTACCTACGAAACGAATATGAAAAATCCTTTTTCCAAGAGTCGCAAGCAGACTAACACTGTTTAATATAAATTTCATTTTCAAATGGGATGTTGTTTACGAGTTAACTTGTTAGGAGCGAGTTAGGCGGCTAGGAACTTTGTAAAGATAATAATTAGTTGTTCATGTTTCTCAAGTTCTTTAACTAATTAAAACGTTAATGATTAATTAATACAGTAAGGGAGAATTCACAAGTACCACAACCACACCACATCGCAGCGACAAAAAGTGGATAAGCAGTGGTTACGTGTGATTAGTGTAGCTGAAACTTCTTGCAGTTGCGTTGTGGAAACTACAAAATGTCGATGTGGTTGCGTTGTCGCTAGTAGTTGCGATGTGGTTACGTTGCGCGTCGTTGCGTCGACGCAACGTTGTGTTTGCGATGTTGCCGGCCACTAGTGAGTGGTGTCGCGTCTGGTTGCGTTGTGGTTGATATTGCCCACACTGTTGAATAATTATGTCGGCAACGAGGTTCGCATGAATAGGATACAATAGAATTTTATTTTGCAAACATGGGTACACAATAGTTGTTATGAAATATCAAAGCTCAGCCATATTTTACCATTTGGCATGCAAACATTATTACATTACTTACGAAACATGTACTTACATTTTAAAAACATATTATTATCATTACAATAATAATTATCATTCAGTACATCAGTTAAAAAATTATATGAATTAAACTATTCACATTTTGTTGTTGCGGTCTGGTTGAGGTTGTGGTGTAGTTGTAGTACATCTGAAACAAGCCTTATTATAGAGTTTATTAAAATACATGCCGCGTAAAATGTCATCATCGTCATCATCAAAATTGATGGCCGTATCCGGCTGACTAACATAATTATAACAAATTTCCAGTAAACAACAACCGCACCGACCAGAAGATCAATTTTTCATATTTCATTCGCCGAATTTGTCTCGTCGTAATTAAAGAAATAAATCCACTTAACTAATCCTGATAAAAAGTACAAACAAAAAATCTCCCATTAGCGTGTTTCTTCAAGTCATTAGAACGGTATTCTTTCGTAGCACTTCGTAGCACCGTAGCGCTACGTCCGTAATCTTCGTAGCAACGCAGACGATTGCGTGACGTAGCCACTTTGACTAACACGAAAAAGAAAAACCAGAAGGACAGTTTTATGAAATAAAATGTATGACATGAAAGTTGGTAGTAAGTTAAATTATGACTTACGGGGCCAAAACGTGGACACTCACGGTACGGCTGGTCCATAAATTCAAGGTTGCTCAGCGAGCTATGGAACAGGCTATGCTTGGAGTCTGTCTGAGGGATCGCATCCGGAACGAGGTGATCCGACAGTGAACCAGGGTTGTTGACATAGCTCACAGAATAAGTAAGTTGAAGTGGCACTGAGCCGGCCATATTAGCCGTAGAACCGATGACTGTTGGGGTAGACGTGTTTTTGAATGGAGACCGCGAATCGGTGAGCGTAAAGTGGGACGCCCTCAGACTCGGTGGAGCGACGATCTTCACAGAGTTACTAATAATCATGTTGAATGGAGTGCGATTGAGGAGGCTTATGTCCAGCAGTGGACTGCTGTAGGCTGATGATAACGAAGTTAAGTTGATACAAAGAAAATCTCGATACTTATAAAATAAACTAGATAATAAATATTTTCGTAAGTCGCTATGAGCTATACCTGAATATGAGTAAAATATACAGACTATGGCGAAAAGATTATCATCCATTGAGGACTGGCCATGGACACTGGCGGATATTGCAGTAACTATGTGTATGGAGATGTCTGTGTGCGGAACCGCCCGAATTTCGTCCGTAACTCCGTACTGGTTGGACCGATCTTTTAGCGTGGTTATTAAAGGGCATTTTAGAAGAATCATCGCGGTAGTCGAAAAAAACTACTTTTATTTAAATAGCAGTGTTAATAACTCAATCAAGACCATCTTAGGTTGTAACAATACAAGCTTTTACTATTGTTAGTTAGCCGATGATAGCCAGCGTCACACCAGTGGACCTTCTGGAACCTTTAACTTTACAGCAACCTTTTAGTAAAAACACATAAAATATATTTCGTTTCAGGAAACTTTGACCTTTCAGCGAGACCTTTTAGGATCCACGTGGAACCTATGTAAAGAGTGTTTTTATAAAATATTAAAACGATGGTAAGCCTTCTAAAGGTTGCTAAGTATTTCTAGATCGCTATGTTGAGGAATATTTATGTACTTTGTTTTTTTACTAGGTATTATGTTAAGGTTACATTGATTCCTTCAATGTAACCCAGGAAATTCAAAATTTCTTATACATTCTTCGCACGGCGCCACTTATCGGGTGCAAAACGATTGTATCTTTCAAGCTGAAACCAACCATACACATTCACAAAATTTCATTGAAATCTGTTGGATTGTTTCGGAGTTTAGCGTGTACGAACATAAAACAGAGCCTCTCTTTACAAAAAAGAAATTTTTGAAAATCGTCGGTTCCGTCGAGAAATAAGTTTGCTTCATTCGTCTAGAGTGGCTGCAAGCGGGACGGCTGAGAGCTGAGACTGAGGGCTTGGGTTTGATTTCCAGCTCGGTAATCTATTGTTGTTTGTTTTCCCGGAATTTCTTAGTAGTAGGCGTATACGACGATCTTCGAAGGGAGGCTGGTAGCAACTGGACGAGAGTTGCTGACAATCGAGTTAAGTGGCGTGCGATTGAAGTAGTCTATGTCCAGCAGTGGACGTAGGCTGAGGATGGACACGATTGTGCAAAGTGTGCCGGTTAGAGGCAAAAGAAGAGTCTCTTATAACATGAGACTAAAACATAGCTAGCAAAATGTATGAACTAAACACCTCTAACCAACCCGTCGGTCCTCCGACGGGTTGGTTAGAGGTGTTTACAGACGTGATGTTCTGCATGTGAATCTTACAAAGGGTTCCCAACCGTTTCTAAGGTTGCTAGGCTGAACTATAATGTCAGTACTTTGTAACATTTTACGAGCTTCAAGTAATGTAAGACTAACTTTAATTGAAAAGTTCGTCGTAGCGTACCTGAGTGGGTTCCTAGCGAGGAATTACTTACCAAGTGGAAGTCTGAACTTGATAGCGAGCGTAAAACTAGCTCATTAGGTGCGCACGCGATACGCTTGTTATAAATTCTTAGATATTTGATGCGTCTTCGTCCGCGTGGAAGAAACATAATGCTATGGCACGAAGCAATAGTGTAGCACAGTTTTAGTCAAAGATTACTTGTAATCGGGTCAGTATTTCCAGAAAAATATCTCACAATTAATCAATAATATCTTCTCTTTGTAATAACAATAGTTCAGATTTGGGTTATTATAATATGGAAGTCAGTAATATTCTTAGATGTGTCGTCGCTCCCGAATAGTATTAGTAAGTAAGGCTATGGGTGAACGGAAGTTTCTAAAATAGTAGATATTTGTAAGATATCGTTTCTATTGTTCCACAATTTTCTATGACATATTCTCTGTTTAGGGTTCCGTACCTCAGTCGGCAACAACGGAACACTTATAGGATCACTTTGTAGTCCGTCTGTCTGTCTGTCCCTCTGTCAAGACCCTTTTTCTCAGGAACGCGTGGAGGTATCAAGCTGAAATTAATATCCTAATATTCCTTAAACAAAACACTCTCACACCTTTAGACAGAAGTATTTTGCTTAAACGACGTCGCAATGCCGTAGTGCCAAGATACACAATTTAAACACATATTTACACATAGGTTCTTCTGTTTCTGCAGTCCTTTTCTTTACATCAAACTTAATTCCATACTCAACATCTACACACTAAACAAACAAGAATGCAAAACCAAACTATTAGGTTTTCTGTTTACATGCGATTACCAAACCACTGAGGATCTTCTTAAAACTTTAAGATAAAATAAAAACTTAACCCCAGTCCATACACACACCACACACAACAGATACACACACACCCACAACACAAAACAGCACAACACTCACAATCACCTCACAATACACACACAAACACAACACACATCAAACTAACTTTTTGGAAATTCATTTTTATTATTTCTGTATAAAGGGTGTAACAAGACCCTTAACGAAGCCGAAAGGCAATTGTTGTCCACGTCATTGCGATATTTTTTTTCTTTTAGACCATGCCTGGGGTCAAAGTTCCAACTTTTTCACAAGTTTTTTTTTTAATACCTGTTTTTTATTTAAGATTTTTACTGTAAACACTTCCACGACTCCCTTACTATTCAATACATCCATCAGCACAATGTTTTGAGTCCGTTACATTAAGTCCTACCGTAAAAGGTGATTTTTCACCCCAAAAAAATAAGTTGTTTCCCAGCAATAATTTTTGCATAAAGTTACTTAGTTTGACGTACAGAATGCTTGGTTGACGGCTTCGTGAAGGGTCTTGTTCCAAAGGGTCCAACCATTGTTAATACCGCTCATAACTCTTGGAAGAGAACTGCAAACTGCAGGCTTAGCCAAGTTGACAATCTACAATCGTTAACGCTAATAGAAAACTAATCAAATGTATGGGAATGACGTCATCTTAGCGTTAAGTCACGTGGTCTAAACAAACGAATAGAAAATTCGTAGACAAGTTTACATCGTTCGAAATGATAGAATGAAATGTGATCCTTTCTACAACGTTGAACGCTACATCCCATATAAATCGTAGCCAAGTCACAGTTTTGACAAGCGCTAACGAAACGATGTCGAAGTTTATGAATGCCAGCCGAGCGATCACCGAGACCCAAGAGAAAACGATAAAAAATGGTGCCTATATGAGCCAGCCGTGTTGAGACCGAGAAGTGTTTTGTTTATTTACCATAATTTTGGACTGTATTTATCATTTCAGAGAAACAAAGGGTCTATTGATAAGTAAAGGGTCAAACACAATTGTTTTGATTGTGTCGTAAGTAGTAGTATTAGTTTTACGTTTCTAACTTTCAAGTGCCCAATTATGATAGATTTTAACAAAGGAAGATTACGAAATAACTAACTTACGTAAGTACCTTTCCATAAATTCTAATAAAGCTGCGAACTGTTCCGGGCTTGCTCGAGATCTAGATTCCATCCTATAAAAGTTGTTCATTTAAGGTATCTTTCATTCAAATCCACGATATCATATTATTTCGAGTGACAGTAATGTTTAAAATTACATTCCGCACTTGATATATTATAATCAACCAATTATAAGTAGAACTCGCACCTTATTTCGCTTACTGTTTTAACACGTTAGACAATTATTCCTTTCTTAACAATCCAAAACAAAACGTGAGCTCGCGCACTAAGTACAAAACTGTGACCTTGACGTTAGTTTGACGTTTGTTGGAACGCTCACCATAGACTAAAGTATAGGTTTTATCGAAGTTCATTGTAGAACGAGCGATCGACTTAGTCGTGTCAAGTTGGCTACCAAGTTAGCGTTTTCTACAATCGCTTACGCCGAGGCGTTAACAATTGTAGAAAGAGAATAGATACGAAACGTTTGTAACTTGGCTAGGCCTGCTGAAATACAGGCACGGCCTAGCTCAGGCGCAGTTGTCATAGTTTATTGTTTGTGCTTAATTATATCTGCATTTATTATGTTGTTCAACACGTTTATATTTTTATGGAGCAAAATAAACTTATTATTATTAACTTATTATTAATATCAAATACCCAGGTCTGCGACCCCTTGGGACAGTGAAAAAATCAAAGTCTAGTAAGTCTACGCGGTCAAAAGATATGACCGTTTATGTCGCATATTTTGCGATTTCACAAGGGAATCAAAACCTATAGGATACTTCTTGTTTACCAATAATCATGAAATTTGGCAAGAAGCAATATCTGACAGCACTTCTAACGGTAAAAATCTGAAAACCGAAAATACGTAATATCGGTTTCGCTCGCGTTTAATCGGAAATTATCCCACTATATATATAGGCTATATTAACAACGTGCCCCCGTTGTTAATAAAGCCTATGCCTATGGCATTTGGAGTAATGTAGCTTCCTATTAGTGAAAGAATTTTCAAAATCGGTTCAGTAGATCCACAGATTGTTGGAAATTATCTCACGGGCACGATGTAAATATAGCCTATGGCACTCAGGGATAATGTAGCTTCTTATTACTGAGAGATTTTTTTAAATTAGGTTCAGTAGATACAGAGATTACCCCCTACAATCTCACAACCACCACGCTCTCACTACCAACAATCGCTGCTTTTTTCCGCCTGGCTAGACAAAAACTGTGATAGTTCGGCTAATAAGCATGAAATCTTTATAATTTATAGCCTATAGCACTCACGAATAATGTAGCTTTCTACTAGTGAAACAATTTTTAAAATTGTTCATGGGTTATGGAGATTACCCCCTACATACAAACTTACAAACATACAAACTTATAAACTAATTTTACCTCTTTATAATATGAGTATAGAAGTATAGATTATGTAGTTTAATAACACCACCTACAAGTTTATACGTACGCTAGTCCAACTATCGCTCCTCGGCCTTTTGGCTAAGATCAAAGTGTAACTCGCACTTGGTCGTTTTTTTTTTGTAAAATTTCCTAAATTTCTGAAAGAAAACATCTCTGGATGGTTTCACGGTCAGCATAACAGAAATACGAGGCTTTACTCACACGATCCAAGCTTGTAATGTACCTGGTTAATAAAACGTAAACCCTTTTACATTTATTTCACAAACAAAATGTAAATAAACCCCTTTAGTCTCCGGGTTAGTAGCTCTGTGTTGTACAAAGGCTCATTACAACAATTATGACATAACTCTGCGGGCTGTTGGCGGATTCTTTGTCTGTAGCACAAGAGTGCACAGAGGTAAGTAGGTACATACATTACGAAGTACTCAAATGATATCCACAGGGGATGAGCTTAATAAATGTATTCTACATAATATTATAACCTAGTTTAATATTATAAGTACTGAGACATAATAATATAAAAATAGTTCGAAATAGCCTGTTGCACTTTTAAGTTAGTCACTGTTAGGGTTGCATTTCAGTCAATACTTCTGTGACTTGTCCCAAGTATCAATACTAGTGATTTAATCAATGCGAGAGATGTAGATATGGCACAGGGACGTAATGTTTTTATTGATTTCACTTAAACTTAAAACGGCTATTTGCCAAGTACATTAGTTACGTTACATACAGTCATGGCACAGAACTCCAGACATACTGATAATAACCCCCATAGTCGTGCACAGTAGTCACTGTATTCAGGTGTAGGTAAGTAAAACACTTTGTAGCAATTTTATGCCGCCGTACTTGTCAAAAACACACCAACTTACATGGTACATTACCGCAACTACAAAGTTTTGAAAACTAAATACAGCCGCAGAATAGCGCACTTCCTAAAACCGCACAAAAGCTACACTATAACAAATATTAACACAAGCTCTACGAGAGCTCTACATAGAGCAGATCTATGTAGAGTTGCTCTACATAGAGCTCGTTATAGAACATCGTTAGTTCTAGTTCCTGCGGTTGTTTTACAGTCAACAGAAGAGTTGGAAGCTGGCTGTGACAGACTGGGCGTGGAAAGCGAAGGACAAGTTGTTGCGGCGCAGTTTGGGAGAGGCCTATGTCCAGCGTTAGACTCATTTGATTGTCCCACTACAGAGCTAAACTTTGTTTCAGCTACACCTTTACTCAAGGCGGATTGGTGAGCGGCGTCAGTTTCATCATGAATCACGCGTTTCTCTTCACCCGTGTTTGTCTTTGAAAAACTCTTTCTAATTGTGTCTATATACTCGGCATACGAAATGTTAATGGTTTATTTGTCTTATACATTATTCAAACGGTTTCCACCATTAGATTTGTTTGTAACCCGTGCTTCTAAAATCTGTATTAATGTAGGGTATAACAAGACCCTTAACGAAACTGAAAAGCACTTGTATCCTCGTCATTGTGATATTTTTTTGTTCTAGACCATACCTGGGAACCTTCTAGTTACGGAGATATTGGGGGTCAAAGTTCCAACTCTTTCACAAGTTTTTTTAAAACACATGTTTTTAAATTAAGATTTTTACTTTACACACCTCCACGACCCCCGTACTATTCAGTCCACCCATCAGCACAATGTTTTGAGTGCGTTACATTGAGTCCTACTGTAAAACGTGATTTTTCAACCCAAAAAAAAAAGTAGATTCCCAGCAATATTTTTTGGGTAAAGTTACTTAGTTTGATGTACATAATGCTTGGTTGACGTCTTCGTGAAGGGTCTTGTTACACCCTGCATAATAAAGAGGAAGAAATCGTAAGTGTGGATGTAGGAGGTGATCTACGAAACGAGGTACCCATCATCATCATTATTTCAGCTGAAAGACGTCCACTGCTGGACATAGGCCTCCTTCAAGTATCGATTATAAAAAATATTTCACGCGACCGAAGCCGCAGGCAGAAGCTATTAGTAAAACAAAACTTAGAATCAGGGCTTATATAGTTCATCATCATCTGCGTAACCTTTTCCCGACTAGGTTCGATCGGCTTCCAGTCTAAACGGTAGCAGCTAAATACCAATATTTAGTAAACACGGGTTGAATTTTATAATAATTAAATTTTGGAATCTATACTAAAAAAAAGCAAAGCAAGCAATGTTATAAAGAGGTAAAGTAAGTAAGTTTGTGAGGTTGTAGGGGGTAGTCTCAGGATCTACTGATTTTGAAAATTATTTTAATAATAGGAAGCTACATTATCCCCGAGTGCCATACACTATATTTACAACGTGCCCGTGGGATAATTTCCGACCAAAACGCGAGCGAAGCCGCGGGCAGCAGCTAGTTAATAATAATTCCACTGTAGTTATTTTTCCCCAAAATGATCTCTGAAAGTGGCATTTTATGTTCGATGTAAATTGACGTGCGTAGGATACAAAAGGATAGTAGTAATATATCTGGGTCAGTTGCTCTCTCACTCGTTCAGTTGGTTCACCGTCGTGTACTTCTACTGTGGAATATATCGACTACAATATGTCACGTATCTTCAGTAATTTGATATTAACACAACCTCACGCCTGTAATCGCTTAGGGATTATGCAGAGTTTGACACATAACCTTCCAGTTATGTTTAAATCACTACATAGTCTGAAACAAAGTCGCTTCTCGCTGTCTGTCCCTATGTATGCTTAGATCTTTAAAACTACGCAACGGATTTTGAAGCGGTTTTTTAATAGAATATAGAGTGATTCAAGAGGGAGGTTTATATGTATGACATTGCACCCATGCGAAGCCGGGGCGGGTCGCTAGGCTTATATAATAGGGGGCGAGCATAGTGCCATCAAATATCTAGATTCTGGGCTGTTACTACGAAAAATTTAATAACACTTTGGCCACTCGGGAATCAAACCCAAGATCTTATGCGCAGTAGTTGCTTTTAGACCCATAGAACATAGAGCCACCGTTCAATCACCAATTTGATCTTATACTTGCGCATTATGATGAAAACTGAGTGAGACAAGACCTATTTTGTTGTTCTCTGAGTGAATTCACAACAATATTTTATTTAGTTACAAAATGTATTAGAAAGACTTAGTATGAATACATTTATCGCAATTTGGTTGAAAAAATCCTGTAATGATAATGTAATAAAGATAAATAAAGTACTGCCAAAATTGTCAATGTGTTAAAATTCAATAATGAAACACATGCGATTTTTCCTTGACTTGATTTATATGTTTATTGTTTATAGTATCCATGAGTAAGGAATTCCAATTCTCCAAAAGATACCTATTATTATGTTTATAGTGAATACGAACGAAATAATTTAAAAACTGAAAAATATGTTAATTGCTTTGACGCCCGTTTCTAGCAGGATTTTAATGAAAATAGGTAATAATAGAGTTCTCACTAGTTTCTATTCGAAGCGTACCTTTACGTATTTTATAACGAAAAATGACCTCCCCGTGGACTTAGCAGGCGTCTACACAATTATATGTGATGGATGGAGAGAATAGGCCAGCGTTAACTTTCCGTGTTAATTCCCAGAGGGCTGTAGAGGTCAGAGAGCACTCTATCCTCCTACCTCTGGCCCTCTTTGCTACAGCCAACCCGTACCGAGTCTGTAACAATAAAGTCGCTACTTTAGCTACTAACATTTTTGGGCCACTTATCCACATTAAATAATTTTAAATAAACCACTAGTTTTCCTACAGGCTCTTCTCGAAGTCATTTGAGGTCAAGTGTCACCTACCGATCTGGCTGGAACCTAATAGGCCTGCGTGATTGATTACGGTAAGGCTCACTCCCTCTAAAAGAGAGGAGGCCTGTCCCAGCAGTGGGAACATTAAAATACCAGTACTAGTTACTAGTCAATGAGAAAAAGAAGACTAGAGTGGAAATGGACTGGTCATGTAATAAGAGGCATTAAAAACTAGAACAAATACATAGTATTTTGGGACCCAAGAGATAGGAAAAGAAATGGAGGTAGACATGTTCGAAGGTGGGAAGACGAAATAAAGATCACAGCATGGAAAACATGGATTAGGAGAACGCAAAATAGAACGGAGTGGAAAGGAATGGAGGAGGCCTTTGCCAAAGTTGGGCAAACAGACCGGGTTGTCGGTGTCACCGACTCGCCATATCCGTTAACTTATGATTATAACTAAAAGTAAAAATTCTGTGTCTGAATAAAGTCTTGTCGGATCCGGTCATTAGTATGGACATAAAATGGATCAAAGGCACGTAGTGGTGGGATGACGCGACCTACGTACCAGTCTATCAAAACCACAGCGTGCTTTCTACAGAGCTTTGATGGTGGCAACTCGGAGCCAGTACGACAGTGTCTGATTGCGACGGAGTTGAGACCTGTTGGAACTGTACCCGATTCATTGCGCCCCGTGATATTGTTAACACAATAGTTGAAGAATCTCAAGTAATTCCTTAGTTTTGCTAGAAACAGTGTATCGCGCTCAGTGTCTTTTCATAGCACGAAACCCATCGTCTGCCCACATGATGTAGGAGCCTTGCGGAATAAATCCTGACATCTCCGACAGGCTTATATTATTACTAGTAAACTAGTAAGTAGTAGTAGTAGTAAAGTTAAAGTTCGAAGTCTAACTTTTAATCTCATACTGTGGTTTTTCCATCTTTAATATCGAAGTCAAAATGTGACCGGCAAACGGATGTCTTCCAGATTACCTTCGCACACCGACATGATCTAAGTAAAGTGATCGTCAGAATTGCTTCTAACATCTCAGATAAATCACATTCCGGTAATCCCCACGCAAATCCTTTGAGCTCAACCTCAGTCCTCAGTGCTGGGGCTGCGGCGACAGAAACATAGGTGTGTCGTGCAGTCGCACCTGCGATCGATCGCACCTGCGTTACCATGGCAACGCCCCCGAGCGCCTCGGGCCATAGTGCAGGCGGGAAGCGGGAAGCGGGAGCGGTAATACTATAACAGGGAATTTGACTTTGTTTGAATCTGGGGTATATACCATTCGCTCAAACTGACTACATGATCAGTCGAAATGGTACAGAAAAATTGCGGACTGATTGCGGACACCGCGCAGGGATGAAGTCTTGCGTACGATTTCCAGGTCGAGTAGTGTTATTGGCTTTGGCAGCTTTTCCTCAGCAGCAGCCATGGCATGGCAATAAATTATGCGCGCTTACTATGAACTAGAGTTGGAACCCAGGCTCAGCATCCGCATCATTGGATGGTAATCATATCTGGTGAACAAAGGCGTTGCACAATACCTTCTCGGCCGCTTGCATTCCATGGCAACCCACGACCATCGTGGTTGGTATACACAGCATCATATTTTCTGTTTAGTTTATAAATTACGTGCTCATTGTCCTAGTTTAGTACTCACATACTCGTCTTCAATAACGTAAAGCTACACTGAAATTAAAGTCTTTTTGTACTGTTTGAATTCTCTCACCGCGCTGAGCCGAGCGTTGAAAATTTAACTGAGAGACTTTATGCCTCGCATGTGTGTGCCTAGCAAGTGTGAATACGCGCAAATGTTGGCCTAGTGCGAGCTACTGTCCCGGACAAATCCTATATTTAATCCCCTATCCTATTCAATCGCGTCAAAGTAAACTGAATAATATAATTTCGTTTCCCATCTTCGCCACCAGAGGGACTTAATATAGCAAATGAATTAGAATAATATCATGGTGTATTACTAGCAATTTCCACATAATGTCATAACAATTATTAATTTATTAGATTGTTATCTATAACAATAACAATCTACATAAAAATAATGATTAGAAATTAGACCTCTTAAGTCTTAAAGTAACGTGTGTATGTCTATCAGTGAAGTCGGTCAGTTAAGCCCGCGGTAGTCATGTTTGGCCGGGAACGAAACCATAGCGCGATTCAGAAACGTGCGCTCAAATAACAACGCCATCTAGCGGTATAGAGACGAAACTTTTCACTGAAGAGTAACAAAATTACGTGCACTGTCTCGCTTGACGAATACCTCTGATAAATAAAACAGTTAGACAAGTTACGTTATTAACCCTAGAACTACAACATAGGGTCGTGGATCCCCCGTGTTTGTTTTTTTAATTTGTTTTAGCGAGATATTGACTTTGAAATCTGTGCGTCTCCGTATTCCGCTGTCAGTAGCCCGTGAAGCTTTGCGGAGTGCGTACGCTTATTATTTTTCGAGTAATGGGGTCGGCCGTGACCCGTGTTGTGATAAATGAAGCATTATTAGTACTATCTGATATTCATAAAATTTGGCATCAACGGCTTCTAAGGTATTCAAATAACGAACATTTTGGAGGAATATGATGGTGCTCAATCCAGTTCTTCGGATGACGAAGCACCGGATGTATCGTAAAGTTGTCTTTCCCTATTTTTTTTTCTATTTGTTTCTAAAATATCCAAATAAACTTATCATACTCGTAATGTGTTTATGGTCATTAAAGTTTATAATTTTCCAGAAAACCGTATTTTTCTTTGGTCCCGCAACCCATGTTGTGATTCTTGGAACTAAATTAAGATGTTGTAGTTATGGTTAATATCACATACTATTATAGAGAATAATATTTTAGTCCGTTTCATTATTTTATTCATCAAAATCACTATGTTCGTACCCGCTAATTTCCGAAACCAGCCAACAAATTTCGATGAAATTTTGTGAATGTGTATGGTTGGTTCCAGCTTGAAAGAAAGGATAATTTTGGACTCGCTAGGTGGCGCGCTCTTACAAAATGAATTAATTGTCAGTAACACCCCGGCTTCTTACCAATTTTAACTATTCCATATCCTCGCAGACCTAGCCTAACAGGTAGGAATGTATCACATGAGATGGATAATTAGGTTCCACCCTCCCCCTGTCCATAGGCCGGACATTTTTTATTATATTAAAGCACTTGCGGGGTGGACAGCGTCGCTTCTAATGCAGTTAGGTGGCGCTTTAAGAGCTTCGTTTACCGTAGGTGTGAAAGCTAGTGTGGATATTGAGAAGAATAAATATATCTGTATGAGAATAGGACTTTACAGTTCCAAGCAGCTTATACAGCTTATTAAGCAGCGTTACATTATCATGATTGAGTATCCATTGGATTCAAATCAATGCCTATAACTGCCATTTCAAGGTCAACCAGTCACGACACTAAAATAAAAGACTAACAGCCAACATAATAGAACACGGCGCGTGTCCCGATACCATCTGAACGATGGTGGAAGTAATAATCATGAGTAATGACGAGTAGGTGTGTATGTAGGTCCTTACAGACTAATTGGAGTCCACTCCGGTGGCACGACATTCTATAATCAGGAGGGACAGGGGGGTAGTATGGCTATTATTGGTGTATTTGTACAATTTGAATAGCAAGGGTTTACATTTACATAAATATCTTTTATTGACTAAATGGGCGTACTCTTGACTTTAAATCTCGCCTGATGGAAGGCGATGAATGAGGTTTACGGTTATGACCGGAGAGGAGTTGAGATCGGAGTCTCCTGTTTGACTACTCTGGTCACGGTCACTTCTCAAGTCTAGACATTGTCTCGGTCAGATCATGTGACGAGGAAAATGTTGCTCATATAAAGCTCTTAAACTGACACTGTCACTTACGGGATATGTTCCGTGATTTTAAGTTATTGAGCTGTTTAAGTGACAGTAGTTATAAACCGTGAAAGCTTAAAACAGTGATGATTTAAATGTCTTGTTTGATTGCTATAAATTACAGTGCATCTTTTCAATAGAGCTTCTAAGTTATCATTTCCTAAAGTCATCTATCGTTATTCACCTGCCCGTATCCCAATACATTTGGGGTCGCCGCAACATGACTTCTTCCATACATTACTATTACTCGTCATCGCAGCAGTCACCTTCTTTTCTGCCAGTAAAGTATCTACCGATAATTCTAAACACAATTTTCCTACCCACAAACATACACAAACTACAGTAGTACCCACCGCCTGCCAACACACGAACGAATTCGGCGCACTATTGATTTTCCCAAGTTCTCTTACACACGGCGCGTCGGAGGAGGTATAAGACGAGCCCCGTGTGAAGACACACCTGGCTGCGAGAGCGGAGGGGCAGGGATATTAATTATATTGACTACAGGGAGATTTTTAGTTGTAGTGTAGGGTAAAAAAACACTGCAGTGTGTGTGAAAAGTACCTAATATAATTGTAGGGTTCCGCGGTCATGATCAATATCTGTCATACACTTACGCATTTATCCGAAGTGGGAAGCAGAAACAACAGAACGTCACCTACTACGATTCTTACATACGCTATTTGCTTAGTCCATGTTCATAAATCTGGTAATACACGTACGCCCGGTTGCAAGTACTACGCATCTGAGCTTTCTGAAGAACACCATCGTGATCAATGTGAGAGTGATGTGGCAGTTTTCACAAACGATTTGTTTCTAAAAAGAATTATGAAGCTCTGGTGATATCTGCATAACAATACAGGACTCCATTCGGCCTACCCACTTGTTTTTCGGAGTGAAATCGACAATAGGAAACAGGAATAAAGAAAATGATGTCAAACAACATCATTCTAGCCATAGACACGATTTTATTAAAACGTACATACAATTTAAAAAATAAAATAGTATTATTTTTGTACATACTCACCGTGTAATTAATTTTAATCGTAGCTCCATGTGAAACAACACCTGTGCCGAGGGAATGGGGCTGGCACAGGGATGTTTGTTATTGTAAGCAAACTTCATATTATTATCATAGACAGCGTTAATATTCGGCCAGCTTTAAGTAGATTCAGAAAAGCTTGAACTTTGCGAAAGGGTGAGTGAACAAGTTCTTTATAACCCTTTCGAATAGATTGGTAAATTCTAAAGAAAAGAATTTCAAAATGTATCTGCTTATACAAAAAGTTCATCGATACCTATACCTATCGATGCAAAGGGAATAAGTTGTCAAATTCTACATCCTCAATTGAACAGGGAGGATCCTTCGACCATACTGGTTATTGTGTATGGTCAGCTTATATCCAGTAGTAGTTGGGCTTATCCTATTCTTTGCATAACCTGCTTGCGGGACTTAGGATTTTTCGTAATGACATTCAGGTAAAAAGTTAATACTTTTTTTGGCGTCGTAGATGGCACAACATACCTAATATATTAATAAAAATAAAGAAACTGAATATTTACCACCTACAACAACACTAAATTATTATTCTATGCTATTCTTATATGCCTTTTATTATCTATCTCTAATTAATTTATGTTAAAAACAACAACCTACCAATCCTCTTCATTAGAACCGCTAGCTCTGCCCGCGACTTCATCCGCGTCGAAGAAACAAATCTATGGCACTCGGCATTATCGCTATGACTTTCCATTAGTGAAACACTTTTTTAAATCGGATGAGTAATTTCAGAGATCCTCCCCGGTCTCCGGTCTCTCCTCCTTCATCTACAAACTTTACCTCTGTATGATATAGTGTAGTTGAAGAAGTGTACATTTGTAATAGTAACTGTCTACACAAACTGCATGTCCGCGCATGTTGCCAATTTCATAATTTTGTAGCTACAAAACAGAATATGCGCTGACCTCTACGCTGTGGGCGATCGATACCCGCTGTCACGAAATGTAGGTAAAACGTAGCGGGCACTCCACAAAATGTAGGAAGGGGTAACATGTTGCTGAATTGTACTCATTTGGAATGGAATTTGTAGAGTTAATGATTATTTTGTTTCTAGCTTTGTCACAACTGTTTAGACATCAGTCAAAAATAATACATCATATAGGTACGGGAGACATATGAAGATTCGAATGTCGTTATTGCGACGCACGCTAATGGGGTCCGCATATAACATCTCTTGCAGGACGGCTGAGTTCAGCAGCATATGCTTTTAGAAAAATCCGCCAATTTACTGATGCAGATACCGCGAGGCTAGTCTATTTTAGTTATTTTCATAGTATTATGACATACGGTATTTTACTATGGGGACGGGCTGCAGACATTGAGTCTATATTTATTCTGCAGAAAAGAGCCATCAGAGCCATATATGATCTACGTAGGCGCGATTCTCTAAGGGAACTGTTTAAAGAAATTAACATCATGACAGTACCTTGTCAATACATCTATGAAAACATCATGTACGTTAGGAAAAATCTGCATTTGTTTAGTAAAAGAGGTGACAGACACCACTATAATACTAGAAACAGGGACCAACTAGTACAGCCAGGTTTCAGGCTAGCTAAAGTAGACTCATCTTTCATGGGGTACTGTTTAAAATGTTATAATAAAATACCTCCCCACATTCAACAACTGAATGAGACAAAATTTAAATCTTGTATAAAACGCACACTATGTAGGCAAGCATATTATAAGTTAGGGGATTACATCGATGAAAAAAATGCTTGGCTCAATGCTGGTCCTGCTCCACAACCATAGGGGCAAACTAATCAGAAGCTCATGTGAAATTATTGTGGAAGCTGCAGAAGATTGTAAAAATATCTTTGCATTGTATAGATTCAATCTCTTAGTATTATATAACTGCATAGCACATGTGTGAGTACTATGTACTGTAAAGCTACCATTTACATTTAGTTATCCTTCATTGACTCGAATGTGCCCTGGTGGCTGAGAGAATGTCAGGCTCACTCAAATGTCTCGCTGATAGTGGCGGGTGTGTTGGGTCGTTTAGTTCCCTTCAATATGGTTGAGCTGAATGGAGCTGATGCATGCGTCATGTTCGTGAACGGGCGCTGTCAGTTGGGACTGGTCATCTCTTAGCTGCCACGGTTTATTTTAACTACTTTGTTTTTAAATTGTTGATAGTTATAATCTTTTACTCTGGACGCTCTTAATGTGCACGTCTTTCTACATCGTTCTCACATATATGTATAATCTCAACATGAATGATGTAACCAAGATCTTGTAACAATATTTTCATTGAAAAGAGTGTCCATGGAGTTTCTTGCCCATTCTTCTCCATAGAGATCTACGCTTTGGAATGGGCAACTACAGTACTTTCACAAGTTATTATGCCTTGTGTCTGTGACTGTAGCTTCGCCTTTGTTTTTCTGACTTTCAAAAGTGCCTGCGAAGGTCTAATTGAAATAAACGCTTTGAGTTTTTGAGTTTTTTTTTTTGATTTCGAAAAACTTTACGAGTGGTAGGTACACCAGTTCGAAAAAACATTTAGTCGAAAACCGCTATATCGAATTACGTTGTCGCCAACACGCTGATTCGAAAAACAGTTTGAATGGTACGCTAGTTCGAAAGTCTTGGTATCGAAATCCACTATTGTGAATAGCATATTATTCCAATCTGATTTTTTCTGGGGATCGAACTCGCGACCCCGATAAAGCCTTAACTTTGTATTGGATTTGGGAAACCAGAGCAATGAAAAGAATTACATAGGTACATAAACTCACGCCTGCTCCCATGGGAGTAGGCAGACCCTGCAGAACGCCACCTGCTACGATCCTTACAAACAGCATCTTTTACATTGTCGACGTTCTTATACAATAGTAACACCGTTTATTATATCTTATATCACAAAATAACGTAGTCTATTCGACCGATCCCTTTTTTGCAACTTGCCCACCATAAGTCGTTTGATCCCATCGCCGCGTCGACCCGGGTCGAGACACAAATGACGGTGGCAGCCAATTTAGCGCCTACCAAATGTACCCATATTTTATTGATAGCCTGGCCATATGGAACCCTATAGAGGTAACACCGTTCGTTTTAGCCTGAGGTTCGACGAAGGGCAAGAGCTTTTGGAGATTATCTTTCAATACTTGAACTAATCGGCTTAGGGCGAACTCAATCAGCACATCATAAAAGAGACTATGACCTCTGAGTTTGTTTCGGCTGTTTCTTCTCAGAGTAGTCAGGTACGAAACACCGGCCCCATCTAGTTTAAAAAAGAGACGTGTAAAAGTGTTTTTAAAAACCTATTTGCAAAATAAACATCATTTATCATTATTTATCATAATCGCCTTCTAGAGCTGTCAGTATCAACATTGTTGTTATGTATTGGGACGGACAGTTCTTGAACGCGGTTGAAATGTACCTATTGATTGCGTTCAGAGTTCATTAGTCTATTGGATGGTGTGTGTACTATTAGTGGATGTACTATTAGGTACACCTCTGCCTAACCCTTCGAGGATTACAGGCGTTATGTTATGTTATGTCTATTCTGAACACTTGACCAAAAATGGTCACCTTTTCCCCCTCTCTGTAGTTTTTACATCCCCATGGGAAATGGTTGTGAGTATGTGTGTACCTATGTATAACGAACATGCTCCCACGTGATATTAGTTAAATATACCTTGTTTTCGTTTCACTCGTAGGATCCCAGCTATATTGACATGTCGGTGTAATTAGCCGCTCCACTACCCTGACAAAGCGATCTGTCTCTTGTGACATCACATCGCGACACAGAGAGGATAATTTATTGAAGCCACTGCCTCAATGAGAATCGTCTGGAGGATTCGTCAGGTTCTGTTGAAATAGCTCTTGTTTGACTAATCAGCAGATTCATTAGAAAAATACATTATCTATTTAGTGAGTTAATGTATCTGAGAATTTCTGTAAAGTAAAATGTCGTAGGTTCTTCACATAGGTATTCCAATTTATTTGGAGTCGGCGCAGCATGTCTCATTAGTCACCCCCTTCCTAGCCATACCATCTCTCGCACGGATCATCCATTGTTTATTTGGTTTTCTCCTACTGAACAAGGCATCCACATTCATACTCAAAACCTTCCTCACGACATTTTCCTCATTCCACCACATTACCTACATGCCCATACAATACCAACCGATTACCACACAACTTTTCACATCTAACCTATCTCTTCGGCAACATTTATTGAGGTATAAATTGAGTTAGTAAGAGTGACCACCTAATTAAAAGGATCGCTGCCTCACAAAATAAAACAGGGTGATTCATCTCCCCCGCCCTGCCCCTGGTGACAAAGCGATGGGCAGATTAATCACCGGTGATAAATGGATGCGACTCATTACCTTGAGGTAGCTGATTCGATCTTTGTTTTTTGGTCTCTTGAATAATGTTTTACAAGCATAGTTATAACATCCATAGTGTGACAGATAAAGGAGTAAATGATAGCGTGATGGTTGACACCCCAGGCAATCATCAAAATGGACGAAAAAAATAGAACAAAGGCAGGAAGATGTTCATGATACAAGATGTTCACCTACATATACTTACATCACGCTTGATAAAGAATAATAGCAAAGCAATAATTTCATATTGCTTCTTACGGCAAAAAAGGTGCTTTACCTACTACACAAATCATAGTGTAAAAAAACGACAAAATAAAGTAACTCATTCAGAAAAGCAACATCACGTCTGTATACTCTAGATAAGCAGAAGCGTAGGTACAGTGGTACATTCACATTAACAATTTTTATTGAAATTCCATTTTGCCCCAAAACACACAATAGGTAATCGAACCACCGACTCTCCACCATTATCCCTCAAACCACTTCCCTCGTTCCTCGAAGACTGCGAGAGACATCTAAACCATCTAAACTACCGTCCTAGCCTCTACCCTGCCGATCACGTACATACTTCGGCAGTTACATCTCGCAGCTGCGTCCCTCAGAGGATATTGCCACTAACTCTTAATGTGGCCGTACTACCCCTGGGGGTGGCGGGGGCGGGGGCGTTGCAAGGAAAATGAACACTTACGGCCGAAGTGGTGCTGGGTTTATTTATGTTTTTTATAAGTTATAGATAGGTAGACGATGTGTCTGTAACTTAAGAATTTTGAAACGCCTTGGTATTGAGGACCAACAAACACAAGCCTGTAACCAAACCCTTATTAAAAATGACCTGGGTAAGAAGGAGAAAAATGAGATAAAACAACGTCATTTCTGCCTTTTTGGGAGGGGTTTCTAGACGTAGGTGGATACATCCTATATCTATCTGTACTCCTAGACTGCTAGTTAAGTTTTAACTTCGATGTGACAATGTGGCACCATATTGTAATGACCTACAGATATAGTTCTGAACAAATAGTTATTAAAAAATGTAAATATTGTAACACTGAAAAGACCCACGGCTTCCTAATCAGCTATCTGGCCACGTCAGTCTTTAAATAACTCAGAAAATCAGTCACGAACTCACGATACAATAAACTTTGACGTAGATAAATACATAAACTGCTTGTGCTCTAATCTCGCGTTTTCTGAAAACTCATTACTTGGGTTTAATATTTACAAAGTCCTGGAAACATACATATCTAAACCACTTAACTTTAGGCTAAAGCTTGCTTATAAAAATCCATGAAAAACGTTATTTTTAATATACTGTACGAGTAATTTTGAATATTACACATAACTTGTGAGGGTAGTCTGTACCCCTTTAATTGAATTACCACCCCTCCTTGTATGTAGAGATGCTGAGGAGTCAACAATCGCATTAGTAACGGTTAAGGGGCTGACACAACATTGTAAGATGCTGTTAAACCATTACGTTTGAACGTTAAGATGTTAGTCAATTAGAGGGGTTTGATCTGAAACTCTTGTCTTATTGGAAACTGACGCAGAGAATAGTATGACTTAATTGATATCAAATTTCAGGCTCACTCAAATGTCTCGCTGATAGTGGCGGGTGTGTTCGGTCGTTTAGTTCCCTTCAATATGGTTGAGCTGAATGGAGCTGATGCATGCGTCATGTTCGTGAACGGGCGCTGTCAGTTGGGACTGGTCATCTCTTAGCTGCCACGGTTTATTTTAACTACTTTGTTTTTAAATTGTTGATAGTTATAATCTTTTACTCTGGACGCTCTTAATGTGCACGTCTTTCTAAATCGTTCTCACATATATGTATAATCTCAACATGAATGATGTAACCAAGATCTTGTAACAATATTTTGATTGAAAAGAGTGTCCATGGAGTTTCTTGCCCATTCTTCTCCATAGAGATCTACGCTTTGGAATGGGCAACTACAGTACTTTCACAAGTTATTATGCCTTGTGTCTGTGACTGTAGCTTCGCCTTTGTTTTTCTGACTTTCAAAAGTGCCTGCGAAGGTCTAATTGAAATAAACGCTTTGAGTTTGAGTTTGATTTTGCCGCATTCAATTTATGGATGGGTGATATTTCCTTTCATACTTCTAGAGGTATTTCTTGCTTCCGACAATAAATTGTCGCTCGTCGTCGTTTGATTGCCATCGCTACACACCCTAAAACCAAATTGTTACTGATAGTCCTATCATATTTTGCACCATCCTTTATCTACATGGGACCAATGTAGGAAGAAAAATACGAGTAAATCATCACGTTCAATTAATTGAATTTCCATTGTTGTACCACTGCTAGTAAAAAACGACCTCATCTAGTTTGTCGAAGATTCTCCAATGTTGATAAGAGTATAATAGAGAACAATCAACACATCCGGCTGATAATCACTGGTTACCAAGAAAGGAGGTGGGTACTAATTTGGAATAACCTACCTATCTTGATGACAACACTAATTATATTTTCATTAAATCAGGTCTATTTTTTGTGTTCAGCTGACATCCATAAAATTGAATATGTTTCGCTTTGACTTACATTTTCTAATTCAGTTTTATTTTTTATTTCAATGGTGTGGTTGTATATAATGTTCCTGCGTAAGTGATTCATAAGTAATGTGTAAATTCATAATAAATGTTACTGTGTATAATCTCAACATGAATGATGTAACCAAGATCTTGTAACAATATTTTGATTGAAAAGAGTGTCCATGGAGTTTCTTGCCCATTCTTCTCCATAGAGAGCTACGCTTTGGAATGGGCAACTACAGTACTTTCACAAGTTATTATGCCTAGTGTCTGTGACTGTAGCTTCGCCTTTCTGACTTTCAAAAGTGCCTGCTAGGGTCTAATTGAAATAAATGCTTTGAGTTTGAGTTTGAAAATGTCAAGAAAGTGTGAAAAATATCCAGACATGTTTTTTTTTAAATTTGTGGAGATATAACTTTTAAAACTCCACGGAGAAATTTGACACCATTAATAACCAAGTTACATGAACATTATTTTGGCTTTGCCAACAAGACAAAGCATGGATTCCTCACAACCTGACAATGTGTTTTTAACACCATAACGTATGGGCTCATGGAATCCAAAGCACTTGGGTTTATAAAAAACTTTGTCAAAGCAATGAATGGAGGACCTGGAGGAGGAAAATTGTTATACACTGAGTAACACTATCACATATAGAAATTAAATTTGTTGGTCTTCAAATCAAAAAATTGATGATACATGAAATAAAGAAAAACTTAGTGATTTGGAAATCTTTTATGAAAGTGACTAAAAATTTTCTTGGAAATCACCCATCAAATGTCTGTAGAAGGATTTTTGAGGAGCTCTTATCTGTTTATCAGGCTTTGGGTTGCAACAAGGCCTTTAAAATACATTCCCTACATTCACATTTTGTTTTTTTCCCGTATATCTGAACGCTCGGCAGCAATGAACACGGTGAAAGATTTGACTAGGATATCAGGATAAATGGAGTACACTTATTATGTTACTGATCAAACAAAAAACAAGAAAATCATAAGGGGCATTGATATGGATACTACAATACATAACATAACTTAATTTATTATTAAAACTTTCAAATACAATAAAACATAAAACAATAAAACTATTCGTATTTGAAATAATCCTCCTACTACTACTACTATTTTTGAACTATTTTCTTATCGCTAACTCGGGAACTCTTGGAAACGCGATAAGCGTGGCCTCGTAAGGAAAAGAACCGAAATCAGCCAAATAACATTGAAACCTTTGTCAATGCCGCCTGTTATTTTATCTAAATAATTATAAAGGTGAACTCTTTGTGAGTTCTTTGTTAACTCTTATGGACAAGAACTACAACTTTTTCTCCTTTGCCGGATATTTTTTAAATTACTTACCCCTTTTTTTGGGATGGGAAATCATCAAATGGGGTCCCGCTCTGGGCGGAGCGGAAGGGAGTGTCAGACTTGTACTGACTAAAACCTAAGCCTTTTGTGTTCCAGGGCCGCCGTATCTCTTTCGAACAGTCCCGCAGCCTCTCACCCCACACTCCTCACTTAGATTTCTTATTTATTAAAAAGTACAGGACCGGTTGATGTGGTGACGCTTGTGGGTTGCCCTCCAGCAGTGGAGTTTTTCGACTGATATTATAAGATGATGATGACCCAATTACCTATTTTTCCCGTAGACCTTTGTACGGAGTAATAGATGTAGTCGCTTAGGAACCACTGCTCAAGAAGTTAAAGAGTTTCAATAGTGTGGATTTATATCTGGACATTACCTACAAGACACTCGTATCATTTCATTGCATTAGAGTTAGACATTCCAATCAAATTTGGATTATGAAGTTATACTCCCTATTCAACGCAGTTGGTAGTATAGAAGCTGGTGTATTCTAAACGTATGAATTTATTGCAGCATGGGGCGAGTCCCTGCTATCGCTGCCGAAGCGCTGGCTCAGCACCCAAGTGTATGGGTCAGACGACGAGGACTTTCAGGTAAGATCAATAGTCTACGGTCACCAATACCATAGTGGTACAATTCGGATGCTATATGTCTACAAGAAATTGTCAATATCGTGAAAATTAGAGCATTTTTTACGTGACAAGTATTTTGAGGCGACCGCGACGGCAAACCTCGATCAACTGCAATCGAATCCAGGTTCAAAACTTCGATACTAGAATTCCTAACAAATTAATTCAAGATTCGATTAAAGATATTTTGGCAAAGCCTGCTATACAAGACATGATGAGATAATCAGATTACTAACAAACGATCTTGTTCCAGAATGTTCAACTGCCGAAGCTGCCAGTCCCGGAGCTGGAGACGACGATGGAGCAGTACCTGGAGTTCGTCTCCGTGGTGGTGAGCCAGCAGGCGCTGGAACACTCGCGCGGGCTGGTGCGGGGCTTCATGGAGGAGCTGGGCCCACGTCTGCAGGAGTCGCTCACGGATAGGCAGAAGGAAATGGACAACTGGGTAAGATAAACAGGTGTGACCCAGCTGGTGCTGGAGCACTCGCGCGGGCTGGTGCGGGGCTTCATGGAGGAGCTGGGCCCACGACAGCAGGAGTCGCTCACGGATAGGCAGAAGGAGATGGACAATTGGGTAAGATAAACAGGTGTGACCCAGCTGGTGTTGGAGCACTCGCGCGGGCTGGTGCGGGGCTTCATGGAGGAGCTGGGCCCACGACAGCAGGAGTCGCTCATGGATAGGCAGAAGGAGATGGACAACTGGGTATGATAGAGACAGGTGTGAGCCAGCTGGTGCTGGAGCACGCGCGCAGGCTGGTGCGGGACTTTATGGAGGAGCTGGGCCCACGTCTGCAGGAGACACTCACGGGTAGACGGAAGGAGATGGAAAACTGGGTAAGATAGAGACAGACGTGAGCCAGTAGGTGCTGGAGCACTTGCGCGGGCTGGTGCAGGGCTTTATGGCGGTGTTAGGTTCTCCTATTAAGCGATATCGGTGTCCGTTCCTTAGTATAAAATTCACAAAGTCTTGAACATCAGAACATTCTACGAAAATGAGCCTTACTCAAAGTTAAATCAGTGGTAAAACGTTTATAGCGACCTAGCTAGGTTACATACTAATAATAACATTGCATTGTGTCCAAAATAACAAAGGACCATATGGACCTTTGTTTGTTGGTTGATGATTGGTTAGTGTGGTTACATAAGCCAGATACCTTGTGTTGTGATTAACAAACGGAAGTACAATTTGTCTGCTCATGCAAACACCCATGTGTTTCGAAACTACTTTTGTTAAAATCTCAATACGATCTTCAACATATCTAAGACATTTAGAGTGGTAGCAGATAAAACGAAACACACGCCAAAGCGCTTATCGGAGTTGTTAAAGATTTCCTCTACAACCCAAAACATGGTTACGTCAACACTATTGTTCTTATTACTCGGCCGTGCTCAGCCCTTCCAATATGACGCCTTTACAACTTCCTACTTAAAATGAAAACCAAAACTATAATAATCCTTCTGTGCCTCATAACTCAAGTGCTACAAAGTAACGGATTAATACAACTCAAGAACTCATTAGCGCACAGTGACAGCCCGCTGTTGAAAAAGATTCTAGAGCTGGTGGACGCCGCGATAAATGACGAACATTTACTTCAAGTAACGCTCAAACTGCTGCGAGGCCTCTGTACCTGCATGCGAGAAACTTTAAAAGCAAAGGAAGTTAACTTGAATGTTGGCAAACATCCTATAGATCTCAACGAGTCTAGCGGCACGGACGGTAAAGTATTCGAACTGTATAAAAACATTTATAATAATACATGCTTTAATTTAAGACAAGATTTGACTAATCGTACTCATAAATTTATCGGCGACGAGGAAGCTGAGTTTCTGAATCATACTAACTGCGGAAAAGATGAGAAAAATGAAACAATCGATGAAAGAGACGATAACGATAAGTCTCCGGCTGTGAAACATTTAACAACTTCAAGACTGGAACAAGTATTATTTAAAGCACTCATACAAACAAAATATCTCCATGAATATAGGTTAAGAACCTACAATCTATTTGGTAAAGGAAGGCCACAACTGAAAAAGGCTTTACAAAATATCCTTATAGTCATACTGACTTTGTATCCTGATAAGCAAGAACTATCCTCAAGAAGAAACAACATTGATGAAAAAGATTTAAATAACACAATTTATACAAAATCACCGATAGATGTGGATATTATAAGCACCGTGCATGATCAAAAACGTAAAGGTCAAGCTATAAAAGCACAGATTTTATCTGAGTGTAATTTACAATCCCTCTACACATATTTAACTGAAAGTGATCGAAACAATCAAATAAAAGTGTTTAAATTAATTCGTAAACATGATACTATAAAGATATATACAGAAGTAAAAGTCAGACAAAATCATACTGATTTAATTAATATTTGTTGTAAAAATCGTACTACAATTCCACAGTGCAATAGAGAAATAATGAATGACTTTATGACGCAACCAAAGTTAATTGATGAAAATTATAAAAATACTATCACGAAGATTAGAAGCCTAGTAAATCAATACGAACATAAATTAAATGATACCACACATCATAACATATCTACCACAAATCAAGATGAAAAGAAAGAAGAAATTTTAATCACAGAATTTACAACAAAGCTAAGTACTAACACTGATCGAATTAATGACAACGAGAATGACATTCAAGTGTCAGATACAAATTCTAAAGAATCTAGCAAACTTGACGAAGTTACTCAGGCCATTGTATTGCTTAATGATTTTGTGTCAAAACAAACAACAAAAACCTATTCGCAAACTCATCAAACTGATAGAACTGAATCTTTTAAGCCGTGGACGGAGTTTATGTTAAAAGGAGAAATACAGCAAGACGTCACTACTCCGTACAATTCTATCAATATTGGTACCGCATTGGATGTTAAAGGTGAAGAAGAAAAATCTCATCATACGTCGATAAGTTCACAGCCGTTTTTTGAAAACAATAAAGATGCAATAAATAAAAATTATGCACCGAAAAATGTAGTGAAAACTAAGACGAAGTTTAAAGAATACGAAACCAGTAACAAACAAGAAAAGCAGTCAGTGTCTCAAGAAAAACACGAAACTGAAGAAGAACTGCGGCAAGCATCCACTTCAAGATCTAAAGTATTGTATATGGTCAACAAACCTTATACAATTGACTCTTCTTCAATAAATAATGCCGTAAACACAGATATGTACACTATCGATGATTTGCAAAGCTCAATTATAGCCAATCAAGTTAATAACACAGTGGCACCCACATTAAATTATACTGACAAATTGTCGGAATTTACAACACCACAATTAATTACTGGCAAGACGTTGATTCATGATTTAGGAATAAATCAAAATGATTACGAAACATATTTACTTGGACAACATATAATAAAAGTCAGCGATAGTAGCAGTACAACGATTTCATCTACTGAGCAAAGTACAGAAACAACATTACATTATTCTCTAGATTTGAATTTAGTTAATCTTGCAAATAACGCGACGTTATCTACATTTGTGTCTACCCTGACTTCAATTTTTAACAATTCTCTTTTTGGTGGCGAGCAGACATTAAATGATGCCCAAAATATTTCTAAAACGTCTATTCTTGTAAATTCTACAGATGTCACAAAAAGCATTGCTGAAAGTGAACCCATGAATGAAACATTTGCAACAGAGGAAAGTAAGGCTAGTGTTAGTAACGTAAAACCAAATGTGACATCAACCGAAGAATTGACCGAAAATGTGAATGAAATTGGACAAAGTTTTACTTTAGGTGCAATATTAGATGACGTAGTAAAGTCAAAACCAACAAAAACCTTCACTTCAGATTCTCTTGCGATAAAAAACATTTCAGAAACCTCAATTAAATCTACATTTCAAAATATCGCACCAAATACGACATTTAAACCGGTAACAACACCGGAATCTTACAAACAATCAGTTCCCGGTCATAAGGAAGATATAGTTACTATTGATATAGTAACAAAAACAGAACCAACGAGTACAATCGTTTTTTATGTAAAGGTTGAAAAGCCTAACGAGAATAAAGGAACAAAAACGGTCACGCCAGAATCTCTTGAAACAAATAAAATTTCAAAAACAACAATGACAACAACATTTCAGAACGTTGCGATAAACACCAAACCCGAATCATTAACAACACTTGATGCTACGGAGAAACCATTTCTTGATGAGGAAACAATAATGAAACCAACATTTAAGGATATTGCAACAAATACGACAATCGAATCTTTAACAAGACTTTCTACACTTGATTTTATAAAATCATATAACGAATCAGGTAATTCTGATATGGAAGGAATACATATTACTGACAAAGTAACCAAAGCAGAAACAATGAAACCCTTTGCTTACCATTTAATGAATGATGCTCCTGCTGAGCAAACAGAAACAAAAACTTTGAAGTCAGAATATTTTGAAACAAATAACATTTCAGAAACAACAATGACAACAATAACAAATACGACACTCGAATTGTTAACAAAACTTGCTATGCTTGATTTTACAAAGAACCAATCAGTAACTTCTCAGAACCAATCAGTTATTGATGATGTGGAAGGAATAAATATTACTGATACAGTATCCAAGGCAGAATCAACGAATCCTTTTGCTTCTCATATAATGATTGATGCGCCCCATGAACAAACTGAAACAAAAACTTTCACATCAGAATCTCTTGAAATAAATAACATTTCAGAAACAACAACAACCATTCAGAATGTTGAAACGAAAACGGAACCCGAATTATTAACAACAGTTAATTTTACAAAATCGCAAAACCAATTATTTCTTTATGATTTGGGAGGTACAAATATTACTCATAGCGTAAGAGTAACTAAGGCAAAACCAATGGTACTCACCATTGATTCTCATGTAAAGGTTGACGAGCTTAATGAGCAAACAGAAACAAAAACCTTCACTTTAGAATCTCTTGGAACTAATACCACTTCAAAAACAACAATTAAAACAAAATTTCAGGATACTGCAACAAATACGACACTTGAATCTTTAACAGCACATTCTACAAGTGATTCTACAAAATCGCACAGACAATCAATTTATAATGATATTGAAGCAATAGAAACTAATGATATAGTAACCAAAGCCGAACCAATGAGTACCTTTGCTTCTCATATAACGGTTGAGACGCTTAATGAGCAAACAAAAACAAAAACATTCACTTCAGAATCTCCTGAAACAAGCAACATTTCAGAAACAACAGTCAAAACAATATTTTGGAATGTTACAATAAACACCAAACCCCAATCGTTAACAACACTTGATGAAATGGACCAATCATTTCTTGATGAGGAAACGACAATGAAACCAAAATTTAAGGATATTGCAACATATACGACACTCGAATCTTTAGCAGCACTTGCTACAATTGATTCTACAAAATTGCACAAACAATCAATTTATGATGTTAACGAAGGAATAGAAACTAATGATATAGTAACCAAAGCCCAACCAATGAGTACCTTTGCTTCTCATATAATGGTTGAGACGCCTAATGAGCAAACAAAAACAAAAATTTCCACTTCAGAATCTCCTGAAACAAGCAACATTTCAGAAACAACAGTCAAAACAATATTTTGGAATGTTACAACAAATATGACACTCGAATTGTTAACAAAACTTTCCACACTCGGTTTTACAAAATCACACAACCAGTCAATTCATGATGATATAGAAGGTATAAATACTATTGATAGAATAACCAAGTCAGAACCATTGAGTACTTTTACTTCTGATGTGTCAACATTAGATGACGTACGCCAAGCAGAAACCAAAACCTTCACTTCGGAATCTCCTGAAACAAACAACATTTTAGAAACAACATTTCAGAATATCTCAACCAATATGACACTCGAACCGTTTACATCACTTCCTATACTTGATTCTACAAAATCTGACAACCAAGCAGTGTATGATGATATAAAAGGAATAGATACAGCAACCAAAGCAGAACTAATGAGTACCTTTGGTTCTCATGTAACAATTGAGGAACCTATTAATCACAATGGGCAAAAATTATTAACGAACTTTACTAAAAATAGCATAATAAAAATATCAACAACAGAAACAACATTTAGTAAATCCACTGAAGATTTAAATAATACTTACAACGGCATGAATTTTGATATGTTGGATGATTTCTTTAAAGAGGGCGAACGTAATAATTATACGAATGCTGGCACTGATACTAACGAATACAAAACGAATGAACAACGTTATATGACAACTGGTTTACCCGTGAATACAGAAGAGAATACGGTCATCACAAAAGATTTAGACAATGAAATAACAATTAAAAGTACAGATACGTTAACATCTGAAGTGGAATTTCAAATTACAACAGAATTTTACATAGAGGGGTCTAATAAAGTTAATAGTACATTTCCCGATACAATTCTTACAAATCTTGGCACTCATACTAGCACAAAAAGTTATATGACAACTGCCTTGTCCGAGGATACCGAAGAGACTATAGTTAATACACAAGACTCAGTTCCTACTTTGTCAAAAAATGAAACAGACAATGAAATAACTATGAAAAGTACAGATACACAGACACCTGAACAGGAACTCAGAATGACAACAGAATTTAACACAGAGGAGCCTAAAAAACTTAATGGTACCATTCCAGGAATAATTTCGAATCAAAGTGTCCCGAGCACTGAAACAATACCACAATCAGAAATTGTATCCACATATACTGCAAACCCTCCAAAGAGTAGAGATACAATTGGTAAACAAATTAATCAATCAACAGAGCTGTTTTACACAGCAATTAGCACTGAATCGTATAGTAAAACTGTACATGAGGCTTATACAACATTGATCCCAATATTAATTAAACATTCAGTAACAACTAGTAATCCAGAATTAAATACAAATGACGATATTCAAAATACTGAGTCAATAGATACACAAACTGCTTATGATACTACTGATATAACTTTTTTTGATAATGAATACGAGGTGGCAAATAATCTCGCAAGGCCAGAAATTCTATCTGCAAAAACAAACACTCTAAGTGAAGCTCTTGTGATGGAAAGGAATGAAAATAACTTAAAATCTGAACCCATAAATATTACAGAAAATTATAATTTAGAAAACACATCCATTTTTATTGAAGCAACAACGAGTTTTGACGAGAGTTTATCTAGTGCAATACTGGATATTATGAATGTAACGACTAAAATACCATTCACGAAACACACCTTACCTTTAAAGCTTGAGAAAGATATTTTACAAAAAGAGTTGAAAACTGAAGATACTGTATCATTAAATGACAATTTTGTAATAACAACTTATTCTGGAATAGAGGGGATACATGATGCAATATCGAGGAATGTTTCAAAAGCAATGCCACAAGAAGAGTTAGTCAAAAACAAACTGTTTCACAAAAAAGTAATCATGGTATCTAATACATCACTAGAAGATTCTCATACCTTGAAGAAGAATTTAAGTTCAAAACACAGCTTATCTGCAAAGCTTAATGAGAAAGATCCCTTCCAAAAAAAGTCGGAAATTGAAGTGACTATAGCATTTCAAAGCACTTTTGAAACATCAACTAATCCAGAAATGAAGCGAACAAGTGATGAACTCTCGGAAAATAAAATAAAAGTACCGAAAAATGATTCGGAATCATTGGCACAAGAAGAGTCAGCCGTGAACAAGTTATTAGACGAAGAAGTATCTTTGCTATTTCATACATCACTAGAAGAGAATTTCACGTCGAAACGTAATTTTAGCAATATAAATTTAGACACTCATACCGAAACTGTTCAAAAAATTGATAACAACGGTTTGAAATCACTTTGGAACCAAAATGACAGTTCAATAATTGAGTCTATATCATCATACGTAAGATCCACAGAAATAACAACAGTTGATCTCCCAGAGTTTACTCGTGAATATATCAAAATAATCGCGAATATATCGGCAGACGATTTATTGGCCGAAAACAACGCCACACTCAACAATAAAGAAATACGTACTATGTCAGAAAGTGGGACAAAACCACCAAGTACTGACACTTTTACTGTTGCACTCAATTCGACCATCTTTTTTACAAAAGAATTAAGTGCCACAGTCGATATGGAAGTAACTACTATGGGAATTATAGCACAACAAAACCAGACAGATGAATCCGTTACAATGCCAACACCTATAATAGATGTAGGATCATCATTAGATTCTATAGCACAATCCACTTTTAAACATAAAGACATGAAAAAAGTAAGTGTGCCAGGAAGCAGAACAAAAATTCACGAAAACATATTTGGTTTGATAACAGATGAATTAATATCGTCCCCAACGCATACAGAAACAACAAACAAGGATGAATCACGTAATGAAGACTCTGATTATTTTGGAAATCACGGTACCACTTTAATGCTGGGAAACGATTCTAGTACAAAAAACATTGCGGTAAATGACTCGCATGAAAACATTCAAGAAAAACGAATGCCAGATCCTAGCACTTCAGCAATAACGACTATAACTACTGAGAGGTCAACACTAGAGACCCTTATTTTAAAGAACGTGTCGTCTTCTCAAACAATAATACAGAATAATAAAGAAGCTATCACTACAGAATCAAACCCTGGAAACATAGACACGAATAATGACACAAATGTTGAGAACATTATATATTCAAGTTCATTCACCCCAGAATCAGTAATTTCAGATTTAATACTTACAACGCCTGCTACTTTAAGCTTGACGGAGGTAATGCAAGATACTACTATAAATAAGCAACTAACAACATCAGACATAAGAATAAAAGAATCAACTTCATTCAACATAGAATCAGTAATCTCAGATTTAAGAGTGTCGACATCTTCCCCTTTGAGTTCAACGGAAATTGTGCAAAATACTACAATAAATAAGTACCTAATAACATCAGACATGAGAACAAAAGAATCGAGTTTATTCACCACAGAATCAGTAAACTCAGACTTACGAGTGTCGACACCCGCTCCTTTGAGTTCAATGGAAGTAATGCAAAATACTACAAAATGTAAGCAATTAACAAAATCAGACATGAATATCAAGCAAATAATAGAAAGCCCTTACAAAGGAACGACACAGCATACTTTCATAGAAGCATTGCAAACAACTCAGTTATATGCAGGACATAACGCAACAATTACTGCACCAATATTTGAAGCTAAAGAAGAGACAAAAACAGAAAAGTTAGCTCAACTAAATGATATTCTGACACGCATTACAACTCAACAACACGACTACACGTTATTTGAAGAAGAAAGAAAGTCCTCAATAGAACCAACGACAATTGAAATAGTAAAAATACAACTTTACTCTGATAAAAGCAGGGTTACGCCAGTTTATAATAAAACTGAATCAATAATTAACGCAAGAATCGAAAATCCTAGCACAGAATCATTTTCTTTTGGATCCCACACACAAAAAAGCAGTATTGTAAACAAACCATTCACTTCTGATGACATTGAAAGCAAAAAAATATCGCCTAAAAGTATTTCAATGTTCACGCAGGCTAATAAAAACTATACTAAAAAAGCAAATGACAAACGTTCAAAAAATTTAAAACGAAAAATTAAAACCAAAAAACCGATTGCATTTGAATTGAACATTCGTATAGGAGTTGAAGCGAATAAAGACGGTATCAAATTTTCAGTACTTGATGAAAAGGAAACAGTGAGACATGAAAAAAAGGAACTACGATTACCAGAAACAATTCATTTCAATTTAAATCAGTCTGCTGATAATGATTTTCAAGACACATTACTAAGATCTGAATTAAAGTTTCCAAATGAGTCTGTAAATAACAATACAACATCGTTAAGGAATACAATAAAAGACATTGATTTGAATAAAATGGCTCGAAGGTCCCCTAACGTTACAAATGAAGATCTAAGTCGAATTACCGATATTCTGAAAAAACTGTCATGGAATCCACCTGCGAAAACGCAACGGCGAAGGAAATTTCCAAAACACACGAAAACGCGAAAATCATTCGCAGGGAATACAACAATGAATGAAGAAATACAACTAGACCAAGTTAATACAACCAGTTATAATGCGACTACGACATCAACTAATAAGAACTTTACAAGTATTAAACATAAAAGTATAATGCCTGGTGCTCTTACTGAACAACACGCAATTACTAATATTACATCAATTTACAAAGAACATTTTGACAAATTAAAAGTTTTTATGAATTATACAAAAAATGGTAACAAAAGCGCGACAGATGTTTTAAAAAAAACATATGAAGCCATATTATCATTTCCAGTAACAGGAAATATAGAAAAAACGCGATTATACACGTCCGGGGTTAATAATACCTTACAGGAGGATCAAGAAGACTTGGAAGTCGGTTCAAGAACTTTAGGGAGGGCTAAAAATAATTCTGTTAAATCTGACCCAACCTTGAATAAAAATGAAACAAGCAAAACTTCAAAACTAATTAATAAAAAAATTGAAATAATGCTTAAAAAGTTGCTGAAAGGAAAAAAACTTAGCAAACGTCAACTGCGGAAGTTTAAAAGAAAATTATTAGAGAAGCTTACGAGTAAGAAAAATATTACAAATGTACATAAGTTTCATGCCACTATCAAAAAGAAAAATGACGTTAATATGACTACTACTGTTACATTAACCACAACTAATAAATATACTACGATACAAGCTGACAACGTAACAGGAATACCGAATGTGAAAGTTAACACGTCGTCAAGTTCATATAGCGAAAAGCCTAATACAAAAATTGTATCGATTGAAAATAATGAAACACAAAGTGAAGAGAAAATAAGAAAAGGAATCGACAAACAAACGGCAGCGGTAGCAATACTTAACATCACTAGCGACGGTATTTTACAAGGCGGAAGGCGACGTTTTGATACACATAGTACTAAAAGCCTACTGTCTCATGAAATAGAACAAGAGTCATCTAAATTTAGGCCTGAAACTACATATAAAAATACGTCCACAGAAACAAACATCAGTTTTAGTAAAGTGGCAGCAATAACTTCTAATGAGGAAGCACATCTATCAGAAATGATCCATCAGGAGATAGATGAAGATATCTCGAAATCTGAAAATGAATTAATCGAAGTTATTCTTAATTCAAGCGACGCGTTAAGTAAAACAGAAATTAAAAAAGAAACTTTAAGTTTATTTGACTCATATTACAGTGATTTAATGGAAGAACTAAATGTTGCATTGACACAAAAGAACAATAATAAAACTTTATCATACACTGATGTTAATTCAACTTCTACGATTGTGACTGATGCTAAAAACACGACCGTTATATCGGACACCAAAAGTGACAATAGTGCAAACAGATACGAGATGGATGAAAAAAATATTACAGCGCCTTTCCAAACTACTGTTGGTTTTGACGGTACCACACCTTTCCTCATTACAAAAATTGAAAGTGATGGTCAAAATAAATTCTCCAGTGACAAAGAAGACTCCAAATATTCTGGTCCAATGACCACTGTAAAGTCAAATACTTTCGACAACTCTAAAGTTCAATCAGATGATAACGCAACTAAAGTAACTTTTCCATTAATGTATGAACCAAATGACAACATCACCAAAACCAAACATAAAGTAATAACAAATATCCGTGAAACGAAACATAATTTAAAAGATATCTTAGACGAAATTCCGGACCAAACGACAAAATCAAGTGAGTTTTTTTTTAAAGATGATTATCGAAGGGCAGAAAATTTGGAAACATTTATTTCCACACAGCAAATAAATGATGTCTCAAATACACTGCTACCTCCTACGAGAGAAATTCTGTCGTTTACAAGAAGAATTCAAATATTTACAGACACAAACCCTAATAAATATGAAGGATTCGAAACTACCGCCAGCATAGCCAGTGCTAGTGCCACTACGAACAATAGTCAAGATATAATATTAACGAGTCCATCAAAGTTTGATATTTTGACAACATATCACCCCGATGCTCAGCCTTCAATCATTAGCAAGTTTCAGCCAATTGTCACTGATTTTCCTAGCACACTAAATAAATCAAAAATTAAAGAAACTGTAGCAAATAAATCACTAGACATAGAAAAAGGACGTTACATTAATAATGGTAACCTATCTGTAGACGAATTAAAATACTCTAACGCAAAATCCACGACGAACAGTAGTACGATCGATTACAGCAGTACAAGTACACTTAATTATGAAGAATTGAAATCAACTGACCAAATGGGTAGTGGTTTAAACACTTTACTGCCTGAAGATCCGAATTCAAGCATCAACAAGAATATGTCAGCTGAATATAATTTCACCATCTCTACCGACACCTTTGAGCATATAACAGATAGCGTTGAATCTGCCAGCACACTTGATAAAGAAATGTACAAGGAAAAACAAAATCAACATAAAACTATCTCAAAAGGAATAAGAAATAATGTCAACAATGATTTTGAAATCATAAAAATCTGCAGTAACTCTAACATCTCCATGATTATAGGTCAAGAAGTCATACTATGTCTTAGAAAAAAAATTATTGAAGAACTTGAAACATCGTCAACTGCAATTCAAGATTTAAACATTACCACACAACATCCAATGGAAGAGTTTTTCATCAACTTTGCAGATGACGAAAGAGAAAGCCAACATAGTTTTATTAGTACTCTAGGTACGGAAGAATATATAGAAACAACTTCGAATATACCTGACGTGTCTACAACAAAACTACCACAAACTCAAATTACATCAAAAATATTGAAAACAGAGCAAGAAACTAAAGGACACGTACATGAAATACAAATGAGAAACTTTACATATTATAATAATACTACATCCTCCAAAAATACTTACAAGCAACATTTGTCTACCAACACCTCAGATGTCACAGAGAAAAATATTGAAAACTTAAATAATAATCAAAAGATGACAAAAAACATACAAAGTTCACAAAAAACATTGACAGTAAACCAAGAAAACTTACTACCTGGTCCTACAATTGTCAATGGTAGTGCTAAAAATACTGCCACTGACAGCACTGGTATAACGCTGACGTCACAATTTGGAAATACGTCTTCCATGATTCCGGAGAGCCTTTCAGGTATTCATACAAGACAAAAAGTTCTTAAACAAAGTATAATAAATAAAAACGTTCTCACTGGCGTAAATTATGAAACGTTTGTGGATAACGTTACCGAAACTATCAAAATCAGTAGCGGTAGTAGCCCGGTCACCACACAGTACATTATTGCAGTAACTGATAATCAGTTCACCAGTGCATCGTTAGATGCATCTACACATGAGGAAAAAACCAGTTCCATAGAGGTTAGAGAACATGAAAAAATATTTGAGAAACAGTTAAAAAGGGTAAATAAAACGCAATTGTTTTACGTTAAAGACAAGTCCGTAAATGTGACTAGCTCTGAAAAAAGAAACATTATTAATTCAAGCAAAACTAATTCTTTACTTGAAGACAAGTCTGTAAATGTGACAAGCGCTGAAAGAAGTAACATTATGAACTCAAGCAAAACTAATTCCTTAGTATCACTAGTACAAAACAGAACAAAAAAAATACAAGATAAAACGTCCGGGAATAACACTAAACATCATGTCTTCGTAAAGGTTCACGATAGTGAAAAGAAAGTATCAGTAATTAGTACACCAACATTGAGTCATTTAAAAGTTACTCAAATGAATGCTGTTAAAAAAAATACTGTTAATTTGAAACCAGAGGTCCAGAAACTTTTACTAGGATCAAGTAATAAAACAAAATTAAGAACAGACCAGAAAAACCAAAATGGAATTAATGGAAAAGATAATCACAGCAATTATAAAAGTATTTTCCCAAATGTGGGAAGTATGGAGCGTAAGGAGGATATAAGGAGTCGGAATATAAATAGTAAAATTTCAAAAATGGAAATATTTAGCTCACGTCTAAAAAAGCCGCATAATGTATTACCCACGACGACTGCTTACACGAAAAATATAAAGTACAACACTTATCGGCCAATAACTAAAGAAGAACTTGAAATACTTAAATACTTCAGTGATCCCATTCTCAATTCTGTTTTACATAAACTAGTTGACGACGAACCGCATTCTCAAGTTCCGGCTTTTAATCACTCTAATGCTGCTATGGAAAGCGGGAGCAATATTTCGCAGTCAGAGTACAAGATTAATAATTCAGAAGCCAAACAAATGATACATGCGAAAAACCAAGATGATGATAAAAATTTAAACCAATCAATTGAAGTTACTAAAATTCCACATTCTTTAGAAATTAACAGAATTTCACATCCAATACTTGAAATAAATATTAATTCACCTCAGATAAGAACTAACGGGAATTCACCTCCAATGATTGAAATAAATGGAAATCCACTTCCGATAGAAATAAACCGAAATTCCGCATCAATGGAAATTAATAGAAACTCTGCGCCGATGGGCAATAATGGAAACTTTGCGCCGATACGCATTAATGGAAATCCTACGCCGATGGGCATTAATGGAAACTCTGTTCCGATGGGCATTCATGGAAACATAGCGCCGATGGAAATGAATGGAAACTCTGGGCCGATGGGCAATAATGGAAACTCTGCGCAGATATCCATTAATGGAAACTCTGCGCCGATGGGAAAAAATGGAAATTTAGTGCCGAAGGGCATTAATGAAAACTCTGCGCAGATGGACAATAATGGAAACTTTGCGGCGATACGCATTAATGGAAATCCTACGCCAATAGGCATTAATGGAAACTCTGTTCCGATGGGCATTAATGGAAACTCTGCGCAGATGTCCATTAATGGAAACATGGCGCCAATGGAAATGAATGGAAACTCTGGGCCGATGGGCATTAATGGAAACTCTGCGCAGATGTCTATTAATAGAAACTCTGCGCCGATCGGAAATACTGAAAACTCTGCGAAAATGGGAATGAACGGAAACGCAGCGCTGGTGGGAATGAATGGAAACTCAGCACCGATTGGCATTTATGTAAACTCAGCGCCGATGGCAATGAATGTTAACTCTGGGTTAATGGGAATGAATGGAACAGCGCCGATGGGAATTAATGGAAACTCAGCAGCCATGGGCATTAATGGGAACTCGGCGCCGATGAGAATGAATGGAAAATATGTGCCTGAAATATCAGTGAATGGAAATTCATTCATATTTGATATTGCTAAAAATTCAGCACCGATTAGTGGAAAATCAATGATAATGAATATTAATAGAAATCTGGTGCCAATGGATATTACTAATAATCCAGTTGCAATAGAAATGAACGGAAATCCAATGCCGATGGGAAATAATGGGAATTCTGAGTCAATAGGGACTCAGAGAAGTCCAGTGCCGATAGGAAAGAATGGAAATCAATTGCTGAAGAGGACTAACGGAAATCTACTATCGATGGGAAATAGTGGAAATTCTGTGCCGGTACGAATGAATGAAAATTCTGTGCCAATCGGAATAAAAAGAAATTCACTGATTATTGATAACACCAGAAATCCAGTGCCGAAGGGAATTAATGAAAATTTAGCGCTGATGAGAACAAGTGGGAATTCTATGACAATGAACATTAATAGAAACCCGGTGGCGATGGAAATTTACAGCATCCCAGTGCCGATCGAACTTAATAGAAATTCAATACCATTAGCAATTAATAGGTCTTCTGTGCCCAAGGTAGCTGATAGAAAGTCGGAGCCGTTGGTAAATAACGAAAATTCAATGCCAATGAATATTACCAGAGATTCAGTGCAGATGGATACTAATAGCAATCTGTTGCCGACAGATATTTTAGGAAACTCAGAACCGGTGGAAATAAACAGAACTCCAGTGTCAACGGAAATTAACAAAACTTCAGTACCAATAGATCTTAACAAAACTTCAGTGCCGTCCGAAATTAATAGAAATCCAGTACCCATGGAAGGTACCAGAAATCAAGTACTAATGGATATTAACAGAAACTCTCTACTAATGGAACTTAACAGAAGTTCAATTCCACAACATAATAACAGAAAATTAATTCCACAAGTATCAAACAATAATTCAAACTCGAAGGAAATCAATAGGGAATTGCCTCGAATACTTGAAACTAATAGAAATACATCTCCAACGCAATGGGCGTTAAATAGGAATATACTTTCTGAGATGAACTTGTCCTCAATTGTTGGTAATCACTTGAATTTATCGCCAACGAATGATAAAAATAGGAGTCCTCCCTCAAAGGATGAGAATAATAAAAATGTATTGGTTGATAACGAGAATCTTTTTTCAACAACTAACAAGCCATGGATTTCAGCATCAATGTTTAACAGTCATGGGAACTCCCATGCAAAGATAGACAATAATTCTAATTTACCCCAAACATTTCAGAAAACTCAAAATTCACTGTTAACCCTTAACAGAAATAAAAATTCACCTTCAATTATTGATATAAACAGATACTCATTGGTTGTTAACAAGAATTCTCCTACAATTATACACAATAAATGGAACTTACCATCAATAATGGGTAATAATAAAAAAGCACCATCAATGGCTGACAATATTAATAAACATGCAATCAATGAAAATACAAAAACAACCACAGCATCTGGCAATAATAAAAATGCACATTCAGTGATAGATCACCAGAAATCTTCAAAAAATATTGTCAATAAGAAGAACAAGCCTTCCGGGCACCGGGACCAGGACAATAACAAGAATTCACTTTCAGTGGTTCATTTACCATCGACGATGGAAACTAATAATAAATCACCTCTACTAAATTACTTCAATCAGATTGCTCATTCAACGGTTAAAACTAACATTATTTCAGCATCACCTACAACTGAAACAAAAACATCAAAAGCAATTGTGGCAACCAAGAAAAAAATACTGCCAATAAAGGAACTGAAAAGAAAACCGTTTTTGACTTTTGAAAGTAATAAAAAACCACTTTCTATAACTGGAAAGAACACTCATGGACCTTTAGAAATAAAACGAAATACGCATTCGAAATTCGTTTCAAAGAACTTCAAGAGAATTGGTTCACAGAAAGAAACACTTTTAAATTCTTTTGAGAGTATGAATCCATATGCTGCGAAAATAAAGGAACCAAGTGTTCAACCAGCGATAAAGCAAATGAAAATAGGCACTAGAAGAAAGGCGGTGAAAACCATTAACACACAAGACTTTATCTCACAACATCGTTATGTGACACTTCGAAGCATTTTACAAAAAACTACGAAACCATACTCAATGTTCCTCAAGCCCCAGCGGTTGATTCTAAAATCTAAAACATTAAGACCGAAATTTGATAGGATAGACAAACCAGCAAAAAGATTGGCAACCAAAATGAAGCCCAAACTTGTATTCAGGAAAGGGCGTTCAGGAGGGAACATTCAACGGATGGTGCCAAATAGGGCGAGAGTAAACAATGTGCTGGATATGCCAATATGGCATACAACTTTGAAGCCGAAGTTTTTGAAAGACAGACATGACGCAATGAATTTCGTGTTTGATGATGAGTATTTGAAGATCATGAAGATGACGAGACGACCTGGGGCGACCGATGACCTGCGTTTCTTCGGAAACAACTACAATCCTTCCCCATCATTCAGGAGGAACAATAAGGAGCAGCCAACCACGGCATCCGGGAAGAAGCGGCAACAGAGGAGGACTATATTTTTTTTGAGTCCCACGGAAACGTACGACCTATATAAATAAGTTTTACAAATCAATAGAGTTAATAAAATTGTGTAGCGTTTGTGATAGTGATAAGTAGTCAATAAATATATTTTAATTTATAATACTAGTTTTATTTTAATCATTCCCGAGCCTTGCTTTTCTAGGGTTAATCTTACTTGGCGGCGGTGATACTCACCACACATAACGTCCATTGTACTCGTGGGGTGAAAAGCGAGCTGCGGAGTGGCGCATAGCTACGCTGAATGTGCAGCGAGGTATAAAATATAAGATGGATGAAGTATGCGAGATAGTAAAGGATAAAGGCATAAATGTGATTTGTGTCTGTTCTCTGACCGTTATCTGGTCCGTCCAAGAGACACATAGGGCCTGTTAGGGTGTGTGTGGTTGTCCTCTCTCTTATCGGACGATGATTACGTGGGGCTAAACCCTATCTTTATTTTGTAAATTAATGCACCCGATATGGGGAGCTCACCTCCGGAGCGGGAGCAGTTTTGGGGCATTTTAAGAGATATAATGAATGGATGTAGCACGAACGAGAAGATTTAATGGCATGGGGACTTTGATGGCTGGGTGAGTGTGGAATGAGTTGCCTGTCAAGTGCCTTCTCTATGTAGATAATCAAGTTCTTCTAGCATCGTCAGCGGAACAGTTGCAAGATATGGTAATTGTAATGGATGAAGCATTTAAGAGAAAAGGGATGAACAATGGTGTGCTCGTCTCATGTGTGTCTTGTCCCATGTAACATACGATCGGCGCAACCTGTTTTCTTCCACTCTCCACTGTCAAGCGACACACTATAATTTACTTTCTCTTTCATAATATTTCTCACACAATCCATTCGTCTTTTCTTAGGGTTTTCCTCTCCTTCTCCATCAACATTTCATCATTCTTGATTAAAGAAAGTTGTGTTTGAAAACTTAGTCGTCACTCCGCTAGGTCCATCGGGTCCAGTTGAAATTATGCTGAACTAATTTGGCGTATTCTCTCTCTACAATATGTTGACCCAGGTGTCTTGTTCCAGGTGACGGACTGGTGGCTGGACGACATGTATCTGAAGGTGCGGCTGCCGCTGCCCATCAATTCCAACCCTGGCATGGTGTTCCCTCGCCGCCACTTCGCCAAGATGGAGGAGGTAGCGGACCTGGGCGCGCTGTTCATCGACGATCTGCTGGACTATAAGGAGATGCTCGACAGGTAAGGAGGCGCCAAGGTTTTAGTATCGGTGATACAACGACAAATGATAGCCAACGGGTTTTACGACTTTAGAAGTAAATATCTGATTAATTTATTTGTCATAAGAAAAAAATATTTTAGAAGCCTCGAGGATTTTTCAAGAGCTATGGATAAACAGCCCACACAGTTATATAATTATGTAGATTTTTTTTGCAACCAGTGTGGAGTGCCACTCCATTTTTTTTTCTTCAAGACACCTTCTTCAAACATCATTTTATTGCTAACAGTCTCTGAGTAAAATGACTGTTACATACGGATGGACAGGCTGGATGAATTTATAAGGGTTCCATTTTTTTGTCATTTGGCAAAAGAACCCTCTAGTCGACAGTCAGTTCAGAGTAATATCCAAATCAGTCGCGAGTGACGACGAGAACGATACCAACATTCACCACACGGTTGTGTTCAAAACTATGCAGTATTTAAAACAAAAAGTCGAAATGGCTGCCACACCAAAGTACAGACGGGCGCGCAACAAGCTACTGCAATCTGTCTTTCTTTAATAGATGTTAAATTTTATCTCCAAAGCATTAAGTTCAAGGTTGATTGGGTAAGTTTGTCAGTATTGGGTAGCTTGATGTGCTGGCCTCTGTACCTAGGTAATAGATACAGTTAGGTTTATTTTATTTTATTTATTAGGGAAAACAAACAATTACACACTATAAATGGTTAACTAAGAATTGTACAAGACTGCATCAGTGTGCAACCAACTACATTATCCACATCATAAATAAATAGGTTAGTTCCAAGGTGAGGAGTTACCACCGAGGTAGGGATAACTAACTTTTAACTTCATCATACATACAATGGATTTTGGACGTTATATATCACACATATAAGAGCGGCAGAGACAACGCTCTACCACATGGGTCCTAATTTAAAGATGTTTCGGGCGTTATAATACTAGTATTCTGTCGTATTCAGTTCTGGAAGCATCGGCTTCCTCATCGTCTACCTTGTTGGGGTATCGACCCCAACAAGGTAGACGATGAGGGGCGTTACATACAACAATATACAGGGCATTATTGTTACAAAGCTTGTCAAAGTTTCTATAAAAGCTATCTTATTCCAGAGGAGAGCTTCCCCTGGAACGTGCTACCAGCCGTGAGAAGGGGCAGCCCCTTTGCATGGAGCAGTTCTATCGACTGCTGGGCGTGTGCCGCATCCCTGAAGTCGGCAAGGACAGGTTGGAGCTGCCGCAGGTCAGGCGAGGAGCTGAAGAGTCCGAAGAACTCGTCGTGGTCGCCTGCAGGAACTATGTGAGTATTTGAAGAAGACTTTGAAGATACCATTTATTTCAATTACTCGTTGCGGTCACAAGACGATTCGCTGTTATGATATATAACTTACTTCGCCATAATCGACTGTTTCGAAACAAACTTATACAATTAAACAACAAAGAAACTCGTTATGTCTTTCAGTCTACCAACAATTCTCCAGGTTAAAACATTTCTACCCAAAATTAAATTATAGCTAGCCTTGCGCTGTAAATCTGGCGTAACAAGAATAACTCCATTATTAAGGAGACGGCCATGTAACTTAATTAGCACTTAGAAACGCCGCGGTGCACTTTATCACTTAGAACAGAACTTAGTTAGGGAACTGTCCCCGAGCATGAATAACTTATTTTGTCTTGTGTTGGATAAGTTTTGAGATGCAGTCGCCAGGGAAATACATTATTGATAGAGGGTAAAAGGCAGGCGGCAGGCCGGGCGGGCAGGGGCAAAGGAAGGAACATGGATGGGTTTTAGTCAGTACAAGTCTGACACTCCCTCCTGCTCAGCCCAGAGCGGGAGGGGTCATTTGATGATTTCCCATCGATAAAAAAAAAAAAAAAAAAAAAAAAAAAAAAAAAAGGGTCCGAACTCGTTATAATATTTCTTTGAAAAACGTCTTGTTTGGGACTGTTTTTGATGCTTAAAAATTATAGTATTATAGCAGTGGAAACAGATGTCCAATGTTAAGTTGTTAACCGACTGCGCCAGAAGGAGGGTTATGTTTTTTTGATTAAGGATTATCAATGTCACTAAAATATATTATTAAATTATTATTATTCTTTGTTTAAACCAATCGCCACTGTTTTAGGCAAATCACGTGCCTATTGTCAATTGAGAATCTTGTAATCATCAACCATCTACGAGGGCTTCCATCATTTTTCTTTCTAGTCATAATAAAAACTCAAACATATTAGTCACATGTTAGTAACTAATGCATAAAATGCATCGGGCGCTGATACGATTGTTCGGAGCCCTTACAAATGTATTGTTCGCCTCTATTGTTTATAACTTGATAAAACTTTCGATAACGAGAGTTCTACTGTCTGAGTAAGTAATTAGTCGTACAATTCGATTTTAGCCAAAAACGTCATTAAATGAAGGTGCAATAGTAGCTTTGAAACCTTCAATAACGAGCTAACGATTTATAGTATTTTATTTTTTTAGGTTTTGTTTTTTTTTATGGCGATCTGTGGTAAAATTTTTTATATCATTGTCATTTTTTTCTCTCCAGTTCTACCCCATCCCAGTGAAAGCAGCAGACCGTGGAAGACTAACTCCTGGCGAGATGCAAGCTCAGCTGCTGCATGCCCTGGTCGACGCTGCCGGGGCACCCCCTGCGCCCAGGGTCGGGCTCCTCACCTCTATGAACCGAGACCAGTGGGCTAGGGCCAGGGAACAGCTTATAAAAGGTGCACATGGGAGTTCTAATAAGACGACGCGGCGGTTTCTTGAAAATTGACGTTTCAAGTGCTCTAATTACAATAAATGGTTTGACACGCCGTTATAGTCTCAGAAACTCTTAGTGGACGATGAAGAGTAGTAGTGTAATATAAAATGTACCTACAGCTACATGGGGGATTGGTGGTTACTGACCTTTTAATTATTTATTTACTTAAGGTTAACCCACAGCACATACATACATATACTTAATCGTAAGAACAAATACCGACCGCGATTCCGGCCCCGCCGCCGAGGCCCACCGCGACCCCCGTAACATCACTGACCGACCCTTGCTCAACGAGCCAGCCCGCGCCGCTGAGCATGTAACGTTAAATTCCCCATTAAATAATCCGACCCAGCCAAACTCTAGTTGCCCTCCCCTCAATGACGCACTAAGACTAGCCCCGAACCCCGCAGGGGGTGCCCTTAGTGACTGTTCAATTAATGTGTAATCCTTAGTTTGTAAGCCCTGGCTGGGGGCCTTAAAGTAATTTTCGGCCACCACAGGATAGTCCGGTTAAGCAGCTTCAACCTCAGTAGAGTTGTTGCGCAGCGAGTGGCCATACCAAAAAAAAAAAAAATATATTTAATCGTACAGTGATATTCTAATATATATGCTAATTACAGGTAAACACAAAGTTGACAACAAAGACGCCAGATTACCGTTTAATTGCAAACTTAAGTCTAGGTGTACAATAGATTCAGAAAATGGGATCTAAATTTGTTATGAAGAAAATGAAAAACCCTTTTCAATGTATCTCTCTGGTTTTATCTTTCCTACCTTTCTTTTTTGTTATCCTTTGCTTCTGTTTTCTATGCTTAGCGCTGCGCCTCGTGGGTTCAACAACAGCCTACAGATGATTGTTGCGGGTCTTAGAGTTTATGCAACCACGACATAAAATTAAAAAAAGAACTCCGAACGGAAACTCAGAAATTTTCAAAGAAACTCTAAAAATCTTTAAAAAAATATATATAAGTCTTGCTATTAAAAAACTACCTACCTTTTTCTCCCAGACGAGATGAACCGCATGCACCTGGAGCTGATCTCCCGGGCACTCTGCATCCTGTGCCTGGACGAGGCGGGGGGCGACCGCGCCGACACGGACGCCGACACCAACGCCATGCTGCGGGCCATGCACGGCGCCGGCACACGGTACCACTCCGCCAACCGCTGGTTCGATAAGACTGTACAGGTGAGGACCTTGTTATTGATTCTAGTAGGTAACAAAACAAAAATAAAACAAACAAATTGAGAACACCCTCCTTTATTGAAGTCAGTTACAAAGGAAAGATTCAGATTACAAAAAAAATAATATACATAGCATAATCACACTCATCTAAAGTATTCGGTGACCGACTGAACACCAGTCGATCAAATCGCTTGTCCTTTAAATATAGTCTATAATAGTATTGATATCCTATTTTTATGATGTGCCATTAGAACGGTTGGCATGTGTGTCATTAAATCTCAAATTCTGTCGTCTTTTCCAGCTTATCATCTCCTCAGACGGCACAGTAGGCATGTGTTACGAGCACAGCGCAGCAGAGGGTGTCGCCGTAGTCCGCCTGGCCGAGCGAGCCCTGGCCAGGGCAGAGGTGGCAGACAGACCTGCCCCACCACCCGCCCTCCTGCCAGCCCCTCAAGCTATGAAGTGGAACGTCACCCCAGACGTGCAGAGGACTATAGAGAGCGCTGCCAGGGATCTTGATCGGTGAGGATTTTTTTCTAGGGACTGTACCACCAGCTTTTATAGCAGTATAACTAGATTTTTATTGAGTGCGGAAAAGAGAAAGAGAGTTACAGGAAGTATAGCTCCATCTCTTTTCCCAACTAGTAGGCGCAAGAACCAAAAACCTTTAATTTTCTGAAATCATTCAAATCGGCCAGTCTGTTTCTGAACTATGATGTGACAGATAGACTCAAAACAGGGGAGTTAACTTAGGTCCTCGTATGACTTTCAGTAACGAGGATCTTGATTTAGACTCGAAGCTTACTCCAAAAACGGGCAAATGCTAGGGAAATGATGACTCACAAAGACTTATGTTCGTCCTCAGTTGCCTAGCAACTGTTAAGTCTGCCATATCTTTCACTGCAGTGTTTTGACGGTCCCTCGTTTCACCCACAGCGCCATCTCAGACCTGGACCACAAGGTGTACACGTACCGCGGCTACGGTCGCGAGTTCATGAAGTCGTGCCGCACCAGTCCTGATGTCTACATCCAGCTCGCAATGCAGTATGCTTACTACAAGTGAGTACATGAACCTCGATCTGATGGTCGAAAGGGCTTTTAGGGTATTAGATCCTAGATTTTTGCAATAAAAAAAAAGATCAAAACAGAACCCAAAAAGAAGTTAAAAAGAGAACAATTCAACTATTACAAACTACTTAGGTATTAATTCTTCTGTCTCACTTATACTTCCATTAGACCTTATTACGTTCACATTGGCACTCTTTTAAACTATTTCTAATCTCCAACTAATGAAAAGCAAACTACTGTCGGACACCACGAACAGATAAACACCACGCTATCGTCTCTAGGATGTACGGCTACCTAGTAACGACCTACGAGTCAGCCAGCCTGCGGCGGTTCCGCAACGGTCGCGTGGACAACATCAGGTCAGCCCACGGCGCAGCCCTGGCCTGGGCAGCAGCCATGTGCACCGCGGAGACACCGCCCCTCAGTGATGCAGGGGATGACGGGCAGAAGAAGGTGTCTTTCAATTTGTATGGGGTGAGCATAGATTTGGTTGGTTGTAGATCTTATCTGGAAAAAATGTAATGGATCTGGTAGGATGCTAAATGCTCGTCGTTTCGTTTTAAGTCATTTTGGTACACGCAACTTCCACTGTTAACCATAGATGCTATAATTTGGGCATGAGTTTTTGAGACTGTAGTAGGTAAGTATACCCCCCTACCAACCAACTAGTTCAGGCCAACACCTAACTAGTTCTTTGTCAAGTCAGGTAAAATTATTTTATTATTAGATTAGACAAGTCTTTCGTCAGTCAATCTATTGTCAATGTTAGCTATTTCAGAAACCGCTAAATAACGTTAGTTTGACCACCTTATTTATACACAATGGAGCCTAAAAAAGGCTAGTTTAATTAAAACATTTTCTCGCAAAACCAGGAGCAAAAGAAATTGGAGCTGTTCGAGGAAGCAGCTCGCAAGCAAACGTCCATCATGGAAGCCAACATCCTGGGCAAGGGCATCGACAACCACCTGCTGGGGCTGCGCGAGGCAGCGCGGGAGACCCTGGGCGAGCTGCCGCCCGTGTTCTGTGATGCTGCTTACAAGCAGATGATCGAGTTCAAGCTCAGTACTAGTCAGGTGGGTAGATGTGGCAAAAGGATCAGAAAAGTGGTTGGAGACTTGTTTTATTCTCTGATTGTCTTAATTTAGGCGTCAAACACACAAGGTGGGTGATGATAATTCAACATTCCCCTCTCATCATCATTATCTCATCAAAGAAAAACTCGGATTCGTATTTTTTTTCTTTACTTATTTACTAAATTCGTGGTATGATTATCTTCCTGTGCGCGCCCCAATCCTTTTTTCTTTATTGCTATAGCAACTTTTTGGTTAAAAAATTGACGATGCTTCTCGTGTTTTCATGGCTCTTGGCCTTGGGTGGCAATTTTTTCAGGGCTTTGTATAGCAAACTTTAACTATGCTTTCCAGGTGACCACCACAACGGACGGTACATTCATGGGCTACGGGGCAGTCTGCCCCGACGGCTACGGCTGCAGTTATAACCCGAAGAAAGACAGCATCATCTTCTGCATATCTTCGTTCACATCCTCCAGTGTCACCAACACGGAGGCCTTCAGGCAGTCCCTGGGGGAAGCCCTCGACTCCATGAAACTCATGTTCCAAGCTAGGAAGGTGGAAAACTGAGGAGTTGGTGAGAGGAAACTAAAGGTTTCTAAGTATTTGTAGGGCAAGCACAGGTTCGTTATATTTTGGTGGAAGGCACTGTTTTAAAGCTTGATGTTTTAGGAAAGAAATGGGTAGGAATAGAGTGGAATGATTTTAACGTGTAGGAAGTAACGAGTAGATTCGGTGTTTATAAATTAAGTATTATGGATAAACCCCTCCTATGCCTCAAGGGCTGTTCTTAATCAACTTCGTATATAAAGAGAAGACAGGCCGGGAGTAAACTGATTAGTTTAATGTGCTATATTATATTCTAGTCAGTGCAAGACATATAAAAATATATGTATTATAATCACGATTTAAAATATGAAATCAAATTATTTATGCATTTTCGCAAAAGCTTTGGCAGATTCGATCTGTTTTTTGTAAATATTTACACTTATTTTTCAAAAAATATATTCTTATCTATTGTTGATTTGTTGCTAGTTACAAAACTATATGTCTTTAAGTAAATTATATGTATTATTATAAAATGCACGATAGGTAAGTTACCTTGAACATATCATGAAAGGACTTGTTAGAATATTAAATTAAGGATCTCAAAGATTTTTAGGAAACTTATTGTCAAAATTATATCGATCCAAAAAAAATATACCTTCAGCAATGTTTATCGTTAAATATCAGTCTGTCCTTTAACATTAAGATTTTGAAAGCGTCACAATTCCAGGAATGTATTTACGATTAGTCAACAACTCAATCTAGTCATATCAAATTAAACTCGTATTAAATTAATAGTTTTAATTACTATAGTTTTATAAAAAAAACATTGCCGTTCTGAAGTCTTATGCCGTTTTAGGTGTTTGTTCACTGTTCTATAGTTTATTTATTGTTGTTAATATAAAAATATTCTATGTATTAGAAAAGATGGTGGAAGATGCTGTTTTAGTCATTATGATTATAACGCTAAAATTTAATTGAACAATTGTTCTAAATCTTTGCTTTTTATAGATTTCTGAGAAGTTAGAGAAAACTGTTCGAAGGAGTGTAAATAAAAGATCTGACAGCATGAAAACCGTTCAAGTACTAGTTAAGAAAAAAATCCCGATGTAAATAAGGATAAAAATACTAATAGTAATTTTATTTTGACGTCTATGACCTATAATGGTAATATTATAAGCTATAAAAGTAAAAATACAGCACTCTTTCCTAGATAAGAATTATTTTTAAATTGTTTATCAGTAATTTTAAGAATGATAAATAATAGGTTTTGCACAAAGCTTGTGCTATCGCAAATATAAAAAATATATTATTTATTTATTAAATATTTATAATATTATCTCCAACTTACACATGGTTTAACTAACATATCAAATATTTTAGTCAATGAATTTACATAGTGGTATAAGTTGAAACTTTAGAGCTTTTACACTTTATATTTATACATTTGTTGTTGATCTATCTCTACTTATTATATATTTTAAGTTGTAGAATAGAGACATTTAGACGGATTGTGCTAGGAATATACTTCGATTATTTTTATAGATTTACTTATTTAACAGTTTTTGTACACACTAAATACAGAAAATAAGAAAGGAACAGAAAAATAGGTACAAAGGTGATGCTTATTAGACCTTTATTAATAAATAAATAAAAATAAATCTCTTACAGCATACCCTGCGAAAGGAGAGTAGATAAAAAGAGATGTAGACACAGCGCCAGTGTCATTTATCAAATAATGATGTCATAATTTACTACCTATTAAAAATCTACGTAGAGAGATCACGGGGAACGTAATTGGTGTTGTAAACGTCGCGTCCAAAGTTCTAAGCGAATAAATAAATTAAATAAACTTCCTACGAACTATTGTAGCAGTCTACGCAGTCGTAACATTTGTAGCTACGCGTTGCCTACGATGTAGCTTTTTGTGACATAGAAATATTTCGACAAGATCCTATCATAATCTGTACGTTAATAAAACAATTGTAGTATGTTCCCAATAGAAAAACAATATATGAGAGTTAACTTATGACTTGTTGTTGCCTTTCCCCTTACATTTTACCTGTTGATATAAATAAAACTATCAGAACAATTAATCTTGTCCAAAACTTCAAAAACTTCTTCTGTTTTCTTCGTTTATGGACATAAGAGTAAAATCTCGACAAAGCATTGAGAAAATGATAAAAATACAAAAACTAGAACATAGATGCTTGCCTTTTTACCAATGACTGAAAAGCTTAATGAAAAGCTGTAGGTTATAAACTAACCTATAAGAAAAGGTTTTTTCTACAAAAGCAACAGAATCTTTGATCTAAATACTGCAAAGGATGATATCTAAATATACCTGTTTTTTAAACCCCTATGGATTTAATGCAGAAGTATTACAGCCAAAAAAAAAGCTAAAATATTTTTTAGAGATATAGAAAAATATAGTGTGCAGGTAGTATTAAACTTGCACAGTTAGGAAATTAATTGAAAAAAATAACTATTGATTTTTAGTTCCATTATGTGTAGTAAATAAGTAGTAGGTATAATTTATGTATTACATAGATAAAATATATATTTACACACCTTTCGGTAAAAAATATCTATTCAAAATTATTTACTCGAATGGTCCCCAGCCAGCCAGTTTTTTGGCGAAATATAAAGTAGCTCCGCTACGGTAAATTAGGAACATTTGCTATAAATAGAAACGCTGTTAGGAAAATCATCGTTTCCCGCATGAGATAAAATTTATAAAATGAGTGTAGGTAGGGATTCATCCTGAGTGATTTAAAAAAGAATCAAGGTTTATTAGATTTTTGGTTAAATAACGGTAAAAAATATTCGTAAAAAGACACCGAGATTATATTGTATTGGTTGAAAAAATTTACCGATAAATTATTTTGTGATTTTCATAAAAAAATAAATATAACAAATGATACTCAGGTATCTTCACTGAATAAAGTACTTAACCAAAAATTGTTGTTTGTTAACTGATTAAAATAAAAACTATAATTAAGTATCTACAACAGGTTGGGGACGGCTGTCTTATTCAAAATAATAAAAAATTCAATGCTGTGGTGATAACATAATATTTAGATTTGTAATATATATCTCAATGTTAGGAAAAACCCTCGTTTTATTTTAAGTTTTGGTAATATATTGAATGGGTTTCTCTTATCATTTTGTTGCCAACTTGAATTAATAACCTGTTTTTATGTTACCTACTTCTGAATACTAATAGAAAAATGTTGAAAAAAAAAAGGTTAATGTTAGGCTTTTATTTTTATTTAATTAGTGTAAGTATACCTACTTAGTATAATATTTTAGTAATTTAGTGAAAATCGTATACATATCGTCGATGGCGACTGTCATGCTTGACATGGCCAAGAATATCAAAAACATATCAAAGTGTAGAATTAAGGCTAGGTTAATCAATTACTTAAATCAATTATTATATTAATAAGACTTACGCATAATACTAAGAGTCAATTTCTCAGTATTTTATTGATTGTTATATATATACTTTAATAAAAAGGAAATTATGGATGCGTAGAAATTAACAAGTTTATTTTTAAATAATATACTACCGAGTGTTAGATAAAAAGATAGTAATAAACGCGCCGCGAAGCACAAATAGGGAGGAGTGTTTTTAACACCTTATGAGAAGTACCTTCGGTAGCATATACTTGCCGTTTTTTAGATAAGTAACTTATAATCAGCACATATTATATATTATTAGTAAATAAATATATTACCTATAATATTTATATTGTTGAATATTTAAAATATTTATTTGCTGTCAAAAGCTGAAGTCAACGAATATATTTGGCAAAATAATGTTACTGATTATTATAGTGTTCTCAGCACAAAGTTTATTTATAGAAATAGTTGTAAAATCATAAAACTTTATTTATAATTGTTATTTAAATCGTTATTTGTTTTGAATGTTACCTTTTTGTGTTGGAAGAATGGATGGTAGCTATTGTTATAGTGGGAGAAGTAAGTCTCCCTTAAGAAGATCTATGTTAAAAATAATAAGTTGTCGACACATATTATACCTACCATAACTGGTGTATTTTTTTTTTCAAGGTCTTTATTATACATAATTTGAATACAATCTCCTTACAAATGATCTTATTCTATTTGTTCACAAGTCAGGATTTATTAGGTAAGTATTTATTATATACTTAATATTTATTATACGAAATATAATTATATCGCACCCATAAGTATAATATTATATTACTCTAATCTGTTCTCGAGTTATACAAAACTCTTGATACTATACATTATGCTTACTATGTAAGAACTTATACCGATAGTTTATATTGTTGTATAGTGATTAATATCAATGTTATCCTTACCCTTAGAGAATACTGAACACACGCCAAGCTTTTTACCCTGTTGTAAGGCTATTACTGATCTCTAAATGGAATAATCGTATATAAAAAGATAAAAAAACAACTGCATTTACTGAATCAAATAGATTCTATGGTTTAGTATTAATCGTTCATTGGACTAGGATGTTAAATGGTGGATGTTTAGAATGTTCGTAGGTATAGAACTACATATAAAAGCTGATGGATTATTGATAAATAAATGTGAGTGCAGATTGAAAATTAAAGGATGTTATAATCTGCCAATCATTCATTTATTATGATCGCTGATTCACTGTCATCTTAGATCACTCATAACGTGGATCCACGATAATTTTGTATCCACAATCAACGTTGATCCATTGGTATTCTGAAATCTTGGATATCATCTACCATTTTGTATGCAATTTGAGTTAGTATTTGAATGCAAATAGCAATAAATTATCACGCGTGAAGCACCTGCACAGTGGGTTGATTATTAAAGAGATGTATTCGTGTTCCTAGTTTGTATTATCACTATTAATTATAAGTAAACATGCATTACTCTGATAAATAAATAAAGTACCTAACTACTAACCAATTGTATTTTAAATGTATTAGAAAATCTAAATGTACCCTTGCCATTTGTAATGTAAACATATCAAAATTGCTTTTTATAGTAATATAGGAATATATTTAGCCATAAATGTTAACCTTTGATGTCACCAGTACCTGCCTGTCCGTACTAGGCCACAGAGTAAGAAATATCAGTAGCGCGATGGGAGAATTTGATGAAAAACTACCTAAAATTCAAGTTACAAGACAAGAAAAGTGAAAATCTTAGCGCTCTGGTCTGGACAGACACAATAGTGCGACTGTGAAGAATCTGAAATAATTTCAGACTCCACACCAAAATAATGTTACTTCTTGGCGACCATTTTGATATTTTGTACACTGTGGCAACTCAAAATGTATGTAGCTTGTAAGTGTATCCGTGTCAATTGAATGTTGCTCTCAATAAATCAAACTTTTCGTTGGAGTTGTGCCTTTTCAGTAATTTGTCACCCAAACTTCCGCTGTTAGCATTACTTACATCCACTCTTCTGATATATAATGAAAATTGGGCCCTCTGTCAGTTTAGAAAGACTATTTCAAGACTAGGTATACCAAGGGATTTTGAAACTACAAGCGGATAGATGTAGACTGCCTCGTTGGTCTAGTGGTCGCAAGCGCAACTGCTGAGCTGGTCCTGGGTTGGATTCCAAGTTCGGGCAAGTTTTATCGGGTTTTTCCATCAGTAACTTCCCAATAGTAGCCACGGAGTCTGGATTTGTGCCCGATTGATGGCAATAGGCTAGCCCCTTATTACATGGCACTTAAACATATGTGGGTGTACTATTAGGTACACCTCTGCCTAACACTTGGGTATTCCAACCGTGATGTTATGTTATGTAGTGTTGCCGGAGAAGGATATTGGCTACTTCTTAAACCCGAAAGAATTACATAATATGGAAGGAACAGGGGCAGATTTGGTATAAAAAACAGGTCCCTAAGGTTGAAATAAAACAACAAATTGCTTAGGTAAACCAATTGATATTTATTCCCACGATCTGTCGTATCAAATTATTTACTATTACATTAAATATATTTTCATAATATAACAACAAATCAACTCAATAATCTGTTGATTACAATATTATCTCTATCTAATACAAAAGTGAGTTTTTCCATGGTTTTGTAATTACGTTTCTTTATTTTATCTAAAACAAGTTTGCTTTGACAAACACATTACAAGATTTCCTATTTTATTTTTGCCCTTTTTATAAGCAATGCCGTCAAATCTTAATAGACTCAATTTCGTTCGATCAATAACCTAGCTATAACTAGGCCGCATCGTTTTGGACGATGTGAAATCTTTGACAACACGTAAATAAATGAATAAAACCAACTTGAAATGCAGGACCGTCAATTTTATTCAAGTCATAACTCCGGTGCCAACCTCAGCTCCCTGGATCGGCCAACCCGGTAATCGGACAAATATCTAACGCGACTCCAGATCAAGACACCTCCATACTAATATTCACTACAATACCTACCTGTCAGTGTCTGGAGTCCGTCGTATCACTTGGACTGATTCTAAGTTGGTTGCAATCAACTAAAACTCGTAAGTGCGAAGTTGCACTTCAGCGTCCCAGTGAAATGTATCCGCCTCCAAAACCAAGATATACAGTAACCACTTTAAAAGTGTACTTATCACATACATAGTATTTTTATCATACAGTACATTTTACTATATTATAATAAAGTTCCATAAGTAGTATTTCATTTCTGATTAGTATCAAAATATATATTTTTACCTTTATTTACACACACACCTAAATATATAGGTATATATTTTATTTGTTCGGGACGACTCAATTCCTATCTTATAAAGTATACATACGTACTTTTATCTTTAAAAAAAATATTTTTGTTATTTAAAACTAAGTATTTAGTGTTTCTTGGTTTAAATGCACATTTTATAGTTTTCATATTCTCCACATATAAATTAGGCTTTTACAAAGGAAATATTCATTAGGTGATCGACAATTATAGTTCATTTTTATATGAAAATCATACACATGAATCAAATTTTACGCAATTATTTATTTGAAATCCTCTAATGGCACATTATTTTGATTTTATTTACATTCATGGCTTAGTAGTTATAATGTACTTTCCGTAAACAATTACCTACGATATTTATTTTAAATGGCTATCCGATAATATGACCGGATGATTGATTAACAGACAGCCTATTGTCCTCCTACGATAACATTATAATCAACCAAAGGAATTACATTCCAGGTAGTAGATCATTGTATAAGTTAAAACACAATTTCTTTACAATCCAATTCCAACAATATTCTAAGTGAATTGTGTCACAAACACGTCAATTGATCTAATTAAGAATATTAAGCTGATGTCAGAAGCTTCATTCGAGTGAATGATCATTTTGTTTCATTCCAACTTCACACAACATCAAAAATATGTCATCTAAATGAATGTTCAACGGCTCATTTAATTACATGTTAAAATCACGCGAGTGAACGATGCCAAACACCGAAATCTGACATCACAGTAATAGTTTACTGATGAAAAAAACACTTTTGCTTCATTTCATGTTCCGAACGACCGAGTGAAGCCCTGCTATGAGCTTTAATATACATATTGAAAAGGTGAGATACACATTACACAAGTGGCTTAATTTCTTTAAAATAACACATACACAATAAATAGTGTTGGTGATTATTCATCACAAACTAAATCAGTTAGCAGAGATATTTTTAAAACCATAGAGTAGTCGGCAAATGTAACACTGACCCAATGTATGTATTGCCATTTAACTTAAACTGTCACTTACGGAATATCTTCTGTGATTGTTTATTGTTTTGAGCTCCCGATATATCCCTTAAGTGACAGTAAGTTTAGTGGTAAACCGTGAAAACTTAAAACAGAGTATATTGCCATTTACCACCATGTCGGGTACTTCATTTACTTACTTCTCCGTGTCATTGTGATAAAAATAAATGGTTCATATTACGCATTATAAGATTAAAACTTTCGCCTTAAAGTTGGCGCTTTTTACTGGCCTAGAAGTCAAGTAATTTCTTCCATAGGTGTTAGGGTACAAAGTGTAGTTATATCCAACACACATAGCATAACCTCACGCTTGTATTCCCCGAGGGGTTGGGCTGCGTTGTAGTAAACCTACATTAGCCATGATAATAGATAACAATTCAATGGTTCGCCTAGTCGACTAGTTGTTGTATACAGATCTTCCAGGGAAAGTATACGCTTCGGCAATCTTCGTCTATCTTCGGGAATACGAACGTACAATCATGACATTTATGAGCTGTGATAACCGTGAAAGTACTTGCCGCAGTAGAGAAACTTTGCCTCTATGGGCCGACTTTCGTGCTAATTCGGAAGTACGAAAAATAACCGAAGAGCATACATTTTCTGGTTTAACTGTACGTTTGTAGTAACCGAGTGAAGTTACTGCTTATGTCATTTTGTGATTAGGAACGCTGGCTCGCAGTTGCAGTCACTTTCATCGGATTTTACCTGTAAAGATGATTTAGATATTTTAATATACCATTATGGCGTATGTAGTGAGGTGTACTATTGCCTGTTGCGCACTGCCTACACAATTATAATGGCTAAAATGAAAGCTTAAAAAGTGTTCACTTACTGTAAAGAAAATGAACAAATTAATAAACCAGATAAAGAAAACTAAAAATGTGAAAGGGTGTAAGACGTAAATCACACTTACGTTTTTGATCATTTCTTAAGTTGAACTTCATTTCGTTTTATGTAAGAGATGTATAACGAATTTTAAAACGTAGCTAGAACTCAAATCTTTTTCTTCTTTATCATGTGGAAAAATTCCAGGTTAGGTACTAATGCCTAATAATAACTTGTTGGGGGTTTTATGTCACCCATGGGCGTTTGACTTGGCTTTGCATCAAGAAATATCTCTCTGGCTTGCTCGTTTCCTCACGATGAGTTCGATAACGAGTCTAAAGGATATCAGGGCACTCGGTAAGGGTTGTAGAGGTATGATAGTGGTATTCAGCTAATGATCATGATGTTATATGGATAATGCGGATGTTAGTTATATTATGATAACTTCATGCAACAAGTAACAAAGACTCAACATAAAGGGTGTAACAAGACCTTTAACGAAGCCGAAAGGCACTTGTTCTTCCCGTCAATCAATCAATCAACATTGCGAACATTATTTTGTTCTAGACCATACCTGGGAACCTTCTGGTTACGGAGATATTGGGGGTCAAAGTTCCAACTTTTTCACAAGTTTCTTTTTAAATACATGTTTATAATGTAAGATTTTTACTTTAAAGAACTCCACGACCCCCGTACTATTCAATTAATCCATCAGTACAATGTTTAGAATGCGTTACATTGAGTCCTACCGTAAAACGTGATTATCCCAGCAATAATTTTTGCGTAAAGTTGCTTAGTTTGATGTACATAATGCTTGGTTGACGGCTTCGTGAAGGGTCACAAGACCCTTTATTAGTTGACAATGGTGACGTTAGTTAAATGATAAAGACATTGTTAATCACATGTTGTTATTGACTTACCACTTACCATAAGGAAGTGATGCAGCGTCAGCGTCTCGGCCCTCGGCCTGAGGTCGGCGTCGTGCGTCAGACACGACAGGCAGAACTGCTGCCCCTCGTCCGACAGCGTCGTGGGGATCTCGGGCCGCCCGCCCGAGCCCACTAGGAACATGATCTGGTAGTTGCTGTCGTACTGGGAGAACGGGCGCTGGGGAGAACACAGATTAGGATACTCACAATTCGGTTTTTTCAAATCATTTCGCAAATTTTATGTTGAGAATAATGAAAGGGTATGTTACCTTGCCGGAAGACATCTCAGTGACGACGCAGCCTAGCGACCATATGTCTGCGGCGCGACCGTGACCCGACGACTTCATGAACACCTCAGGAGCCATGTACGCTAAAACACCACGAAAGAAATTATTATAATTTTATGGCTTTTTAAAATGATCATTTGGATCAAAATCAAAATCAAAGCATTTATTTCAAGTAGGCCAGTTACAGGCACTTTTGAACTGTCGAAACAAAGATAACAATAAAATGTAGCTACAGTCCCAGTCACAAGGCATAAAAACTGTGAAAGTACTGTAGTTGCCCATTCCCTAGCGTAGATCTCTATGGAGAAGAACGGGCAAGAAACTCCATGGACACTCTTTTAAATCAGCATATTGTTACAAAACCTTGGTTACATCATTCATAATAAGATGGTACATTATGTGAGAACAATGTAGCAAGATGTGCACGTCAAAAGTGTCCGTAGTATATCAGATTAAACGATCATTTAGAGCAGGCAGAAAAAGATTCAAAAGGTTCTAAACAATAAGCTTTTTGTAAACGTCAAAAGTTATAACTAATAACTCGCAAATCGCCCCAATAACCACTTTCTAGTGAAAATGTGAACGTACAATAACATTCATTCATAGCCATACAATATTCCAAAACAATGACACTGTCCACTCTTGAACGTGGTTTACATTTGCTGATCCCGTTCAATGTTTTTGATGCAAATCGCCCAAGACTTTTCATCGTACTTATTTTGCCTGTCAAAAAAGAATATCAGTATAGTAACAAACCTTGTGTGCCGACGAATCCCTGCAGCTCTCCGGGCGCGGTGGTGTTGGCGCGGATCTTGACTGCGCAGCCGAAGTCGCCGAGCTTCAGGCAGTGGCCCTCGTTGGTTAGGAAGACGTTGCCACCTGGTGGAACAAAGAAGGTAAGTTATGGGACAGATACATAAATAATTTTAGTGAGTAAGGGTCACTAATTTAGGGAGTCGATGCTTTAGGGATGGTAGTTGTGGTAAATAAGAATGATACAGCGGCCGAGCGAGTTCCTTTATCTTGTTGTCGGCCAGCTTAGTACGCGCGGCCGCACGGTGGCAGACGGCCGTGTGCGCTCCTCTAATACGTGTGCCTAGATACGTTAGTATAAGCTGCTACATGATAATACCTTTATTTGTATGAAAACTGTCATCTTCGATTTGTAAATGTAAATGAAAACCCAAGAAAATATTATTTCGCGCATCGAATTAAAATCATTGTCACGTGCCGAAATAAGGTTGATAATCAGAACTTTGTATGAGGTCGTCAAAGGTATAACAGACAGTCTCTCAAAACGACCAACACTGAACGACCTCTCTATACAACATAATGTCTGCTTATGGCAAATTGATTTTATACAGTATTTGAAGTAATTATTTAGTACTATAAAACAATATTATAAGTTTAATTAACTAGAAATGCTAGTTACTTGCAACCAATCCTTTATAATCAGACAGTAGCAAACGTGCAGATGTGCATTTTCGCAGAAAATACTATGGGTAATCCAACCCATAGTTTATAAGCTACGCCAAAACGCACCGTTTTTTACAGGTCAAAATATAATGGAGGCTAAGTTTTGCCTCTTTATAAGACCCTATGTCTCCTGTAAGGTCTGTTGTAAAATGTGTTACTAACTCTTAATGTCCCTGTGCGCGATGGACCTGGAGTGCAGCTCGCGCACGGCCGACAGCAGCTGCTTGGTGTACTTGCGCACGGTGTGCTCGGCCAGCGCGCCTGATGTCGCCACTAGCGCCTCCAGGGAACCCTCTACGCACAGCTCCATGAACAGGAGCATTTCCTCCTAGGAGGAATAGAAAGAATATTGTTAGTATAGTGGTGATGAGAGGTCTTTTCTATAAATGTGACAATGTTAGACGGTTGACCGCATGTCAAGATTTGAACAAGATCGTGGTCTGTCGGGCCGTGGTCGTAATCGCATAGTATGCGAGATCCATAACTCCTCAGCGCACGAGGTGCGGGTGCAGTACGCACTCCAGCACCTTGAGCTCGTTGGTGCGAGCTCCCTAACACTCACCCGGTGCAGCTCGCAGCCGTAGTAGCGCACGAGGTGCGGGTGCAGTACGCCCTCCAGCACCTTGAGCTCGTTGGTGCGAGCTCCCTAACACTCACCCGGTGCAGCTCGCAGCCGTAGTAGCGCACGAGGTGCGGGTGCAGTACGCACTCCAGCACCTTGAGCTCGTTGGTGCGAGCTCCCTAACACTCACCCGGTGCAGCTCGCAGCCGTAGTAGCGCACGAGGTGCGGGTGCAGTACGCCCTCCAGCACCTTGAGCTCGTTGGTGCGAGCTCCCTAACACTCACCCGGTGCAGCTCGCAGCCGTAGTAGCGCACGAGGTGCGGGTGCAGTACGCCCTCCAGCACCTTGAGCTCGTTGGTGCGAGCTCCCTAACACTCACCCGGTGCAGCTCGCAGCCGTAGTAGCGCACGAGGTGCGGGTGCAGTACGCCCTCCAGCACCTTGAGCTCGTTGGTGCGAGCTCCCTAACACTCACCCGGTGCAGCTCGCAGCCGTAGTAGCGCACGAGGTGCGGGTGCAGTACGCCCTCCAGCACCTTGAGCTCGTTGGTGCGAGCTCCCTAACACTCACCCGGTGCAGCTCGCAGCCGTAGTAGCGCACGAGGTGCGGGTGCAGTACGCACTCCAGCACCTTGAGCTCGTTGGTGCGAGCTCCCTAACACTCACCCGGTGCAGCTCGCAGCCGTAGTAGCGCACGAGGTGCGGGTGCAGTACGCCCTCCAGCACCTTGAGCTCGTTGGTGCGAGCTCCCTAACACTCACCCGGTGCAGCTCGCAGCCGTAGTAGCGCACGAGGTGCGGGTGCAGTACGCCCTCCAGCACCTTGAGCTCGTTGGTGCGAGCTCCCTAACACTCACCCGGTGCAGCTCGCAGCCGTAGTAGCGCACGAGGTGCGGGTGCAGTACGCCCTCCAGCACCTTGAGCTCGTTGGTGCGAGCTCCCTAACACTCACCCGGTGCAGCTCGCAGCCGTAGTAGCGCACGAGGTGCGGGTGCAGTACGCCCTCCAGCACCTTGAGCTCGTTGGCCGCCCGCTGCAGCGCGCGCCGGTCGCCGACGCCCACCGACAGCTCCTTCATGGCCAGCAGCTGCCCGCTCTCCGTGTTCACCACGGTGTACACCTGGCGGAGCATGGATATAGGTTTGTATAACTGACTTATCAGGGTGAACTGGTATGCAATTAATGCAGAAAATGCAAATAAAAATACTTGGATAAACCACAGCTTCTGACATCCATCACCGATCTTTAAGTTGAAAATTGTCATCAATATCATTGGCAGCCCTGTTCCACTCTTTGCCAAGTATAAACTTCCCACCTTTTGTGTCATGCTTCCATGGTCTGCGCAAGTTTAACCCAGCCTAGATGTGGACATTGAGAAAGTCGGTGGAAATTAACCATTTAGCCGCAACCGTAATTGTTCTTTTTAACACACTTCCAAAAGGAGGTTCTATTTTCCACTGTATGTATTTTTTTTATGTACGTATGTCCAACGATTTCTTCGACAATTGCGGACCAATTTTCAAAAAAAACCTATACTTCTGACAGAAGTGGTCCGATTGTCACCAAGTCAGATTTTTATGATTTTTCTAGGAAATCGAGGGCAACCCACAATTTTTTGGCTTATACAATGTTTTTCGCAGTTTCTAACCGAATTCAGATATTTGTGTCTAGTAAACATCATATGTTGCTGAGCTGATGATAGACGGTGTAAGTCAGAATTTGATGATAGGGTTTCAGGAAAATTAAGAGCAACTTTCAAATAGTATTGGTATTTTTGGAAATAGTATACTTCCCATGTGATTTCATGGTCATCAGGTCAGGATATGGGATTTTGGAGAAATCGAGGGAACTCTTCAAATGTTGTAGGCACACATAAGTATTGTGTCTAGTAATCATCATTATGTGTTTGGAGATATTTTCGCAAATTCTGAATCGATTTTGATAATTCTTTTTTATTTGGAAGAATATTATTCCGCGGTTATTCCATTTATATTTGGTGAAGATAATTATGATGCTGATCTTCAGATGCATGCAATGAAATTCTTCATTAATAGACAGCAAATGTGTCGTGATTGCTGCAATCGCTTGGATGATCATCCTATGGGTATTATTACTATGCATATTTTATTATTGTGGCTTTCCAAAATGTAAAAGAGGTGGTGGAATTTCATAAAAGCTAGATTATGTTGCGATACTCGGAACATAAACAACAAAGACAAAAGACAGGGGGAGGAAAAGGGCTAGAATGCTAGAATGAGCTACCTTCCCGAAGGTGCCGGCGCCTATCTTGAGGCCGCGCTGCCACTTGAAGGTGAGCTGGCGCAGCTTGGGCTCGTAGCTCGTGAGCGCCGCGCCCAGCACGTGGCCCACGCTGCGGCTGCTGCGCAGGCGCTCGTCGCGCGCGCCGTCCACCAGCGCGGTAGCCGCCACCACGCGCCGCCGGTGCGCTGACGGATTACATACCAACAGTTCTAATGTCAAACTAGACATACACATGAGCCGATTGAGAATGACATCACAAGAACATTCTGTTGGATATAAGCACTAACTTACTAACAAACCTACAGATTTCAACCAGTTTTTCACGAATAGAAAAGAGAAATGACTGTCTCCACTTAAAGCTGAAGCGAGTAACGAATATGATCTTCTTTTACAGTGTCGGAACAAGTCGAATGAGAGTATTATTTCATCCAGTACTAAGATTAGTTATATAATCTGCAAGTATGAAATTGATGGAACTATATGGTAAAGCACGTCCTCAACAGATAGTGATAACCCGCCTAGTCCAAGTCAGCCATTTATTTCAATTAGGTCATAAAACGCACTTTTGTATGTCACAGTTTACGAGCAAAAGATATAAAATTTGAATATACAGGGTGTGACACAAATAGTAGTCCAACGTACTGGTTACGACGCCCGTATGATAAAAGGCCACTTACCATTGCATTCAATGGATTCAGGATAACTGAGCGGGTCGGCTTCCATCGGCGGAGGAGTGGGCGGCGTCGGGGCCTCGCGACTCGTACTGTTGTTGGGGAACGGACTCTGTAACCAAATCACGGTCACAATTTATTAGTTTGTTTGGAAAACATTTATAAGTTTGTTTCGATGTATGTAGACAGAGGAGTTACAGCATTTTATCTGCTTTTAGAGATGATGGAAGATATCATCTGTCATCCCCGATGGGTAAGGTAGACGTGTAACTATAGTACAACCAGTTTTCGCCACTTGGGATCATCCGGGCGCAAATACTGAGAAGTTCCTCACGACGGCGACGTAATGATTATTTAGTAACAATTATTAATAAAAAACCGGCCAAGTGCGAGTCGGACTGCTGCGCACGAAGGGCTCCGTACCATTATCTAAAAAAAAATATATATTTATTGGCGTCAACTATGTATACATATATGGGGACACCCTTTAATTTTCAACTTTTTTATTTTTGGAATTTTTCCTTTATTTGTGCTGTAAAGTCTTGCTTTTTGCCAAATTTCATAATTCTAGGTCAAAGGGAAGAACCCTATAGGTTTTGATTCTCTTGTGAAATTGCATAATATGCGAACAGTTGCACAGTCGTATCTTTTGATCGCGTTGATTTACAAGTTTGATTTTTTCATTGCTCCAAGGGGTAGCAGACTTGAGTATTTGGTATTAATTTCAGCTTGATACAGCCATGCATTCCTGAGAAAAAGGGTCTTGACAGACAGACATACAGGGCGAATCTATAAGGAGTCCGTTTTTTGCCATTCGGCTACGGAACCCTAAAAATAAACTAAACTAAAAATAAACGTTATAATTTTACTTCATCTTTTTTAGGTAAGGTGGCGCCACTGACTAGAAGGATGTTTAGTGACACTGTTACATCGCAGACTAACAAATGTCTACGTACCGGTAGGCGCGGGCGCGGGCGCGGCGAGTGTGTCGGTGGGTTCGGCGCAGGCCGGGAGCCTATCACGTGTGAGATGCAGCCATCCATTAGGGTCTTCAGTTCCTAAACGAGAAGAAATATCATTCAGTTAATTTAATTTTCACTTCTCATGCTCTAAAATGCGTCTTTATGTCGTGCGTAGGCGACAAAAAGTCGCTTTTTATGCTCTAGAGCATAAAATAAAATCTTCGTCGAAGACTAAGGCACATACCAAGACAATCGGTCCAACAGCCGCACGAACAGCTTCAACTTCATAGAATAACCTCTTTATTTTAATTCGTTTCGTTAGTATTCTAAGAACAAGGCAAGGATGTTTCTCATTGCCCTAATGTAACTTTCAATTTTAACTAAATTTACAATATTTACATCTTGCTGTTTCATTTCCTCGCAATCGAAGTGAAAAGTAGAGTGTACAACTCGTCCATAAAACTCATTTTACACTCTACTTTATATCCATCCTCGCTCAGAAGCTCGCTCGGATGGATAAACGTCTCGCGTAAAATGGTGCGTTTTATGCACTTGCTGTACAATCTACTATTATGTCTGTTAGTTTCGTGAACTTTTATGCGAATTATTCTTTAATGATGAATGATAGCTAACTTACCTCAAACTCCTCATCGCTGAGATGTTTTGTATTTCGTGGATCACAGGCCAGCATTAGAAATTCTAAGCCTTGACTTGCCCATCTGAAACCAAATTTATATCTTGTTATCTTTCTACATATTATTTAGTATTTTTTCTGATGGATAGATTGAGAAGTACTGCCGCCGTAAGCACCAGTAGCACATTAGCGAAACATTATAAAAAGGCGCATCTGATGGCGAAAGGGGATGGCAATAAATGGTTATCGCCATCCCTTTTCGCCAGAGGCGCCTCTTTTAAAGACGGCTGTATTCCAATATACAACTTAACGTTGTGTGAATATGGCCGTTGTATAGCTCACTGTAATTAATGACTGCGGCCATCGTGGTGTAACAGAATTTTTAGATCCCCAGTACGGTTTGGACGGTTACTTAACTCTAGTTCCACTCACCTGGGTCTAAGTCCTCGTCCTCTATCACAGCGCTCCACCACGAACAGCATCCAGCACCTCGCGAACTGTATGACTCCCCGCGCGACTCTGGCCGCCCACTGCCTCTCCTCACAGCTGGCACTTCGCTCTACCGGCACCCTGAGTTCCACCTCTTCTTCGTAGGGGGGCTGTTCTCCTGATAGGATGAGCTCGATGCTGCTTTGAGTCTGTGAAGAAAGTGTGGAATAGTCACAAAAAGATTAACTTACCTAACTGTGCCCCAACCAACATTGTCACGAATGAAAGATAAAACCTGCCACTGTGAGCACCCTTTGGCTTATTGTCTTGGTTTGAACGAGGGCATTAGCGGCTCTAAGCACTAAAAGTTTGTACAAACGGTTCCTAGAAGCCTCTCCATGTTATATTATGCAAAAACACAGATTCATAGTGTGCTTACACTGTCTAAAGGTAATCTAATAATCTAAAGGTAGCTGTAATATGGACACAATGTCAGTACTTAGTAGGCCCGATCATCACTAACCTGATTCTCTCCAAAGTTATGTATATTATCGAACAGGCGCTCGTCGAACACGCTGTTCTCGTACTCGTCCACGATGCTGTCCGAGCGCAGGAAGCGCGTGCGGCGCGCGGGGGGGGCGGGGGGAGGGGCGGGCGCGCGCCGCACTGGAGCGGGGGCGGGCCGGGGCGCGTCCGACACCAGCCGGTGAAGCTCCTTGTGGATCTGTGCGGATGTTACGAGTAGTGTTGAACAATCTGTTCGTCATCAAGAGGACTATAATTCCTGAAGTTTTTATCGAAACAAAATGGCGTCCAAAAATTACGCATCCGAGTTATCCACATTAGGGATAATCGCAGGGGTCAGCCTAACCGCAGTGCAATGGTAGGCCTCGCCCTGGGGGAACCGCCATCTTGATCACGGTTTCCCCTATGCCAGGTAAGTATGTCTATCTTGCTCGCGTTCGTAATGCCAAAAAAGATAAACATACGACTTGTCGAATCGAAATCGAATCGAAGCATTTGTGAATAGCTATGCTGGTGGGAATTTGCATTCAGCGTGCTGCTGGGTTTCCAACTTCCAACGCTGCTGCAACTTCAAAACCTAATAGCACGCCCGGATTCCCTTACATAATATAATTTTTGATGCCATATGTCCACTGTTGTAATACATTATTTAAAAAAACCTGTCCGATCCGTGAGGATATTATTAGGTAGCGAGATCAGATTATATGATCCTTTTTGGACAACAAATAACCAAAAAAAGGGTAAAAGCAGGTGCGCGGGCAGCGACACTTCAGTTCTCGGGTAGTGCCGTCAAAAATAAACAATTGACGATCGAACATACTAATGCCGAATGCCGTTGTCACGTTATAAAAAGTTTGTTAGATTCTATTGGACACAAAAATCATGCATTCTAAAATGCACTAAGTAATACGTTTACTTCCCTGAATATTGTGTCTTATTTTATTTTTTAATATCATTGGTATGCCTACATACATGCCCTTCTCGGATCGGAAAGGGTTTTTTCAGCATATTGTATATATTGTGAAAGTTATGATACTCGTTTTTTACGTTCATTTGATTACAAGTAAAATTAGTACAGTATAACAAATAAATAACTTTTACATTATTAGTGCAACAAAAAGCAAGCAGCAAAAGTAAGAAAAAAGCCACACAAAGCAGATTACATGAACACAGTAGAATATCTGAAGATAACACAATTCGAACCACTTCAATGTTACTAAAATGTATGTTCACTAGCTCCACTTACCTGCTTAGAATACTAGCTGTAAAAACACACAAATAAGCGACAAAACTAAACAAAGATGGCTGCTTGAAAACTGATGAATCTCAATGTTGGTTTATGAAGTCCTGAAATTAGCTACACTACAGTATGAACTCGAAAGACTACAACACAACACAAATCTAGGGTCAAAAACTGACCACAACTCCGCACTTCTAGTTATCTACAACTAGATCTCACACGACGTTAGCACAACATTCCTTTGAAAACACTACCAAAGTTTCAGCTACTGCGGATAACCGTACGTCCGTATTGAACACCGCATTGATGAATTACACACGCGAACTAGCCACCGCACTAATATGGGCATAAAATGTGCACTATTTGCAAATAGAGAGTGTACCAAGACCCTTAACGAAGCCGAAAGGCACTTGTTCTCCCCGTCATTAGGAATATCTGTGTATTTTTCTACCTTCTGGTTACGGAGTTATTGGAGAGCAAAGTTCCAACTTTTTCACAAGTTTTTTTTTAAATACTACTTTTTATTTATAACTTTAGTTTAAATACCTCCATGACCCGTTTATTATTCAATGCATCCATCAGCACAATGTTTTGAGTGCGTTACATTAAGTCCTACCGTAAAACGTGATTTTTCAACCCAAAATAAAGTCGCTTTCCAGCAATAATGTTTACGTAGGGTTACTTAGTTTGATGTACAGAATGCTTGGTTGACGGCTTCGTGAAGGGTCTGTTCACACCCTGTATACTCGAATTCGTCGAAGTTCAAAAGGAGGGTTAAGTTTTTTGGACACACAAGTTTAGTGCAGCATAGTTTTTTTGTGGTAGAAATTGTGGCGACGTGCCTAAAAAAAAACATACAGCACTGTAATAAAATATTCGGTCAATGCAGTGTTCAGAACGTCTACGCTGCGTTTTCACGCCGTCCACGCAAAGACTACGCCACGTCAACGAAGCGTTCGCACAGCGTCGACACGGTGTCCACAAGAAGTCAGCACGAAATCTAATACCCAAGCATCACACAACCCTACACCCGACCCCTACCATAGGATTAAGTGATTCATGCACGATCATAGTCTCGGGCCGCTTGCGCCGCTCCACCATGGGCGAGCGCACGGGCTGCAGCGACGCGGGCCGCAGGCGGCGCAGCGCGGGCTCCTCGGGCCCGTGCCAGTGCACGAACTTGTACAGCTCTTTGTGCAGCTGCGGACAAGTGCGGACACGGGACGTGCGTTACAAGCTAAGGAGTGCGGTGCCACGTACTGACAAATAAGTACATATAAAATATACATAGGGCTTAAACATACATAATAACAAAACGTAATATGTCCTCAATACGGATAAGTGGTTCTCGAATTTGAAACACACAAAATAATATAAAATACTGTAAGAGAAACATTACATTTTAAAGTATGTAAAGAAGTAAGACTGGAAGAAAAGAACGTGAATGAAAATTCAGTTTCCGAAGTCTTTGAAAGCTAAGAAAAAAATAAATAGAAATGGTTAAGAAGTTTAAAACCTGTGAAAGGTCAACAGATATGTTTGCTTTGAATACAATATATCATAAAGATTGTGCATTAAAAAGCTGTGTTAGCAGTTGCAAAGTGAACATAGACCGTGCATGCTCCTTACTTCAAGTCAATAAGGCCATTGCCTATTATCAAGGACCGGTTAACCAGATCTGTGTGCAAGACTTGCCTGCCTTCCAGACCACATGCTGATACATAATAAATCTGTTATTTTACGGCAGTACATGTCCTTTTAAAAAGTAATTTTACACTATACATTATTTTGTTAGTCCGGCTGTCTACATTACTTTATAGTGCTTGTACACGGTGCAAGTTACCGGAGCATGTAAAGGTGCGAGCTACCAGCGCGGGTCACACGGATCGAAATCGTTACGAACAGAGCGCAGCGACTCATAACTATGTGACTCGATGAAAAATTTTCCTTATAATATGGCGACATTGCCTGTTACCGTTTATGGTCGCTTTCGGAGTTGTACCTTTTACTGGACTGTTTACTTGTCTAGTGGACTCCCGCACTTCTTTACACGGTGCATATAATCCGGGTAAGCCTCAACATGCGCATACTACCCGCGCTTTGTTCAAGCACCATAAGTTTGATCTTCTTTATTTAGTGGTAATATTTCTAGTATGTAAGTATCCCTATATCCATTCATGCTGATGTTTGTCTACATAATTATAGTCGTGTTCCGCTTACCTCGAAGCCAAGCTTGAACATCTGCAGCAGCAGCTCGCGCACGCGTGTGGCGACGGTCTCGTGCAGCTCGCGGTGCATCTCCTCGCTGGGAGACAGCCGGCTCTTGTCCAGCACGAACCCGATGTGGGCCGTGATGAAGTCGCGGATCGCCATTATGCAGTTCTGTGAAATATTTGTAGAAGTGTTTTAGAAAACCCTAAAAAGACTCAAGTTTGACTAAGACTTTTGCCAAAAATTCGTTCAATAGTTTTAGTTGAATAAGCCATGTTAAGACAAACGTGTAAAAAAAATAGTAGTGGAATATTCGGATCCCTTATATTACGGAGTATAGTATACTTACAAATATCTGCCCCCTCTGGTTCATGTAGGCGGGCGGCGGTGCCCGGGCGAGTCGCGCGGCCAGCGCACGCGCCCACTGCGCGGCCTGCAGCGCGGCGTCGCGCGAGCACGCGTACATGCTCTGCGCGGAGCGGCACACGGCGTAGATGGCGTGTCTGAGCATACACAACATCACTTGATGGCTTTTTTTAAACAACGAGCTTTTATGGCTTTTGAGAACATCTGCCATCTGGACTCAACCCTGTGCCCGTAAACCAGGCCGTGATGGACTTTAGAATGAGCTTATGAGGCTTGTGTCCACCACAAATATATCGGATGGAGTGTAGTTTATATGACTACATATTTATGAAGATAACAAAAAAAACACATGAAAAGTGAAAAATAACTGGTGCTTTTGTCACCGACTTCTGAAGCTAAAGTTATTTTACACTTTTTTTTGTTGGCTTCCCGGCCCGTCTATTGCCAACGCGAGCATGGTCAAAAAGCTTGTTATTTCATCCAGAGCCTCAGCGGCGATTTTCTTTCAACTCCCCCGACCGACCCCGCACATCTCGTCTCCCGCGCACCTCATACCGCCTAACGCCATGACATTGAACGAAAAATAGTGTTCGAAAATTTCTTAAACTTGTTCCAGGAACTATGTGTTTTTGAATAAGTCTTACAAGTGTGTGAAAGAAATATTTGTCATTAAGAATCTCCATTACTTGTGCAAAGTTTGTATCGAGATATTTTCTTTATTTTTACAGTTTATGCGAGTACATTATAAAAATAAAATAAAAATAAAATCCATTTATTTCAGGTTTCCCCATATTAAAAATACACGTTATTAGGACACAATCGTAAATCACAATTTAAAAATACAAATAAAATGAAAAATAAAATAATAATAAATACAGTGTCAACAAACGGCCTATGAACAACGGGTTATGAACGGCCAAAGTTCAGGTAAAATTTGTGCAAAACAGCAATTTTTAGAGGCTTATACTGAATTTGTTTCTACTTTATTTATATTTTTTGCATCCATAGAAAGCTAGTTATAGTGCACAAAATACCTAATAGTTCAAAAAATTCAAAGATAGATGTGCAACAACGGCATAATCACTTACGAGCGTTTGTATGAAAAGTATAACGGATTGGCCGCTCTTAAGAGTACGACACACCGGAGATTCAGCTGTGGCGACAGTTTTGGACGACGGTGGAGCGTACAGATTGTGCCGGCGGAACTGACCGTGTCCGATATATTTGTCGGGCACATATAGCCGGCAGAAAAGGCTGTGGAGTTCTGGGCAGTCGATTAGTCCCCGTAGTTTTACAGGCCACCGTGAGCTGCTCAGAGCCTCCCCCCCGACCCCGAGGTTTCGTTTTGATGATCCTTTTCAGCATCGGTTTTGCTATCGTTTTTTACAAAATGTTTTTGCTGATGTGAAAGAACCGGTTGTTAGTGTGCGCTTGCGACCTATTTATGAACGTTATGGCAACTGTAGTATGAAAGTTTGTATGTGGTGGAATGATTTTTTGAAATCAGTTGGTTTGAAACGAAAGCAATTGTATTTGTATGGTCCGTCTAATGTTGGCAAATCATCGTATATTGAGTCTGTTATTAGTAGAGCGAATATGAAGTATGTTTTTTTTTTTATCCTGGGGTGGGTAAGTTTTTTATGCAGGGATTTCGGGAAGGATATCATAAGGTTATTTTGTTTGAGGAATTTTCCTAAAAGTTTTGTGTTCCAAATATGTTGAAACGTATACTGGAAGGTCGTAAGTATGCGTACCCTGGCAAGTGTGAAAGTGATATGGTTATTTAATTTCATGGTCCAAGTATTGTTGTGTGCAAATTGTGCGAGTTTTTTGCCCAAAGTATTGTGCTGACAATAATAAACAGCGAATAGGTAGGTTTATCTACATATTTCAAACAAGACACGGTATTCGATCTTTTTTTTTTTTTTTTTACCGATGGGAAATCATCAAATAACCCCTCCCGATCTGGGCTGAGCAGGAGGGAGTGTCAGACTTCTACTGTCTAAAACCCATCCATGTTCCTTCCTTTGCCCTTTGTGTTCCGTATTGTGTGTACGGTATTCGATCTGTGAATCGATAAAAAAATTAAGGCAAAACATCGTTGATCCATATGACCACCAAAATAAAAGGATAACCTTCGGAAATTTACAGGAATATTGTTATTAAATTAGGTAATTACTGTGTTGTAGGTACGATGGTAAGGTGGGTGGCGGGTGGAATATTATCTAAATAATAATTATCTACCAGTCTTACCAAGGGTTATCGTATTACCCAGTCCTAACTGGGTTGTGGAGGTCAGATAGACAGTCGCTCCATGTAAAATACTGGTATTCAGCTGCATCCGGTTAGACTGGAAGCCGACCCTAACATAGTTGGGAAAAGGCTAGGCAGATGATGATGATGAATAATTATCTACAAACTAATCTTCTACAAAAGAAAAACTACGTAAAAACAAACAAGTGTGTAAATGATAAGACCGTGACAATGCAAGCAGTGTGAAATTTAGATATATATATAAATCTGGCTGTATACAGCCTGGCTGTATCGTAAAGGAAAGGACTGTAACGGAAAGGGTATATACATACGAAAGGCACGGCTTCTTTGGATGATAACAAACGATAAGGCAAGGGTTTTTTAAACCCATCTCTGCATGTTCGGAAGTTATGATATTTTTTAATTCATTGATACCAGAAACCAATCTTTTCAAATTGAAATAAAGACATCACTAGCAATAAGTCAGCTGATCGGTGTCAGCGAACTATTTGTAAGTAAGAATAAACCTCTTACTCCTGGTAATTTCGAATAAAGGGTTCCGCATGTTTATTTTTTGTTTGCAAAATATTTTTGCAGACTTTTCCTAAACTTAGATTATGTCTGTGAACAAGCTACTATTAATTTGTCTAGGTATCTAAATTTAATGAAATATTGATACCTGCTTGTACTGTCACGGTCTTATCATTATTTGTCTTTACGTAGTTTTTCTTTTGTTGAAGATTACTTTGTAGATAATTATTATTTAGATAATATTCCACCCACCACCCCACCTTACCATCGTACCTACAACACAGTAAATACCTAATTTAATAACAATATTCCTGTAAATTTCTGAAGGTTATTAGGTCCTTTTATTTTGGTGGCCATATGGATGAACGATGTTTTGCTTTAATTTTTTTTATTGATTCACAAATGACCGATCTGTTTGATATGAGATAAACCTACCTATTCACTGTTTGTTGTCTGTCGAAAGTTGCTGTTTGAATGGTACATAAGTTTAATTGGTTTGAGCACGTTTAGTCTTTATCATAATCCAAATGAAGTCAGTAAAAAATGTCTTAAAACAGTATCTAACTGAATCAATAAATTAATAAAAGTACCAGGACCGCATGAGTAACAAGAAGTGTTATTGCCGAATTGAAAATCGGTTGCTCACCGAACCCTGATTTCGTTGTTACACACACGTATTCAATCATCGCTGTGTATGTATGTAACCAGGTTTAGGGTTTACGGTACACTGGGACAGCTACCCAGTGGCGTGCAGTGGTTCTCCGCGGAAGGCAGGCCAGCCACGCTAAGATGACCCTCAAAGTACTCACATCTATTGATATATTCACTTATGAGAAACAACGCCATCTAGCTTAAATATCAGGAATTTCAATGGAATTCTGTCAATACAAGAACGAAGGATGTCGCTCCGCTACAAAAAATTCTAAAAAATAAAACAGAGAGCGCTGTAAACAAAAAAAAGGTAGAGTTTTCTGACCGGAATATTTGAAAAACAAACCTTTAAAATAAGCCTATTAAAACCAAAGTTATAAATACAAGAACTCTGCATTAATCAAGGTTCAAATCACGATTTACTGACAATGCAAACAGAAGAAAGATTAATTTGAAATGACGATGAATTTTAGGTTAATTCTCGTAATTCGGGTACCTACACATCTTTCTTTGGACACAACTTGAATCTTATCATTAAACGATTGTGAATACTTACTGTTTTTAACTTTTAACATACACACTAAAAGCGCAAACTTCACAACAGAACACCATTTCTAAGTTAATAAACAAATACAACAAATAATATTTACACTACTATACGTTTCAAAACGAATTACAAACGTCAGATATTATAAAAATCAAAACACTGAAGATCGCGAAATAAATTTTGCTAGTCACATGAAACAAATATGGCTTCTAAGAAAAATACAATTGTTATTTTGTCGATAAAAAAACACTACCAAATATAATTGCATCACTGCATACCGTTTTAGCCGGATAATACTTTGTGGGGCAGCCAATCAGTGGCCAGCTAGCCAGCTACACTCGCAGGAGTTTACGCCCCTATTTACTATGTGTGCCGTTCATATACACGAAAATAACGATCAGTGTGCGTAAATTTATCAATGGAAATTAGGCCGGCTGCGGCCTTGCCTAAACGGCCGGGAGCGAACGTCGTAGTATTTATCAGTTACGTCACACGGCTGCGACAAGTTGCTATAAGTATTATAACAGGAGTTTTTTATTTTTTATTAATATAGTTATAATAAATGCATTTGTTGCGTTGTTGGTAGGAATGGTAGGGTAGGCTAGGCCTAATTGCCTCTATGGACGGCACGCCCCTGCAGCTACCCTACTACCAGGATAGCAAGGAATAGGAGCTTTATTTTGCATTATTGTTAATAATTTATTTGCTCGTCAGTCGTCGACTTCTCCGCGTGTAGTGCACATCGTTCCCATCCGTGTGATACGCGCATAAGTTCTAATTGTTGTTATTGTTTTCGTTGTGTTTGTTTCGCGCTTTCCGCAATGGACCGGGCGTGGTAGTAGAACCGTCCGCCCGTCCGTCCGGGCTGGAGTGGAGACCACGCATTGGAAAGCGCAGCCTGTGACGGCCACCTGCCAGATGGATCGATGACCTTGCTAGAGTTGCAGGGAGTCGCTGGATGCAGGTGGCATTGGACCGGACACGTTGGAAATCGATTGGGGAGGCTTATGTTCAGCAGTGGACAACAACGGCCCTTACAACCCCAGACCTTACCCCGTTAGACTTTTTTTTGTGGGGTTACATTAAAACGTAGTGTACGCAGTGCCGTGTGATACAGTGGACCAAATGAAAGTGCGGATTGAGTCCATGAACAAGCGAGCGGCCTTGTGCATACAATACCATGGACACCACATCGAACCCCACCTTTAAAAATGTAAGTTAATTTACTAAATTAAGCAAAGCTGTAAGATTTTATTGTTTACTCTTTATTAAATAATAGGATGAAACTAGCTAACCTACCTAAACTTTGTTTCGATTTTTTATTACGTAACTTCTATTAAGTATCTCAGTTTTTACGTGAAATTTGGCTTGATATTAACGAGTAAACGGTAATTGTAAATCAATAATTAAATTACGCATTATTATTCATTTTTACATCACGGTCAAGTAGGTACACTCGGCGGCGCTGCGCGCGGCCGGCGCGCGCGGCGGCTTGTTTAATTTCGTCAGTTCGCGCCGACAAAGACACCGCCTGCTAGGCTACTAAACAGTATGGTACTAGGCGCTCAGAATTACGGAAGAGATTTGATTTATTTATTAGACAGAGAGAGAGAGTGATATTGGCAAGTAATGTGGAAAGTTATTGACCCCCGTAGTGCGGTGACACGTTTTTATGATTTGAATTTCAGAAACTTAAGAAACCGAAAATTTGGTATCCATTTTTTGAGTATTTTATTTTGAGCTGAAACTTTGTATAGTAATTCTATACCAGCTGTAATCTTTAGTGGTTAAGGATAGTAATACCCTTTCCGTTACACGTTGTATATATATAATTAATGACACCTAAAGTTTTCATTACCAGTATTTATCTTTAAATTACGCCGTAAGGTTGCGAATAATTGACTAATATTCACAAAACGCATGCAAGATGCTGTTCCTCTAGACGACGCTCTACAGCTTAAGCAACTTTATTACACACTAGCTTTCCACGCCGCGGCTACGCCCGCGTTTAAATACGCGTCAAAATGACAACAACAGTTTTTTTCTTAAAGTCGGTTATAATGATTATTACTTCTAGTTTCTAGCATTCACTCTGTTGTCTCTAGAGAAATCAACTATCGATATCGACAAGTCGCATTATCTATACATTCTTCTAGAACAAGAAGTCACCTAACTCCTAACCGTTAAAGAGTTGTACCTTCCTTCATCAGCTCAGCGTCATGAGATGATGATGACCATACGCAAATATCTCAATAGCTGTATACATTATTTTTTACTAACATTTATGTCGTGGCTATTGTGTTGTGTATAAAATACTGGTATTCAGCTGCATACAGTAAGACTGGAAGCCCACCACAAAATAGTTGGGAAAATGGTGCAGATGATGAATTGATTGTCATGGTAATGGGCCCCAATCAATGGAAATCTGTGTGTATTGTACACATCTGCGTAACCCCTCAGAGCATACAGGCGTGATGTTGTATAAACAATAAACATCCAAGCGATTGCAGCAATCACGACAGATTTGCCGTCTATTTTTAAAGAGTTCCATAGTATATCTCCGAAGATCAGCATCAGATCTTCACCAAATTTAAAAGGGACCACCTCAGAAGTATAATCTTTCAAATAACAAAAGAATTTTGAGAATCGGTCCACAAATGGGGGAGAAATCAGGTAACATAGATTTTAAAAAAATGCATACACAAGAACATAATATAACCTCCTCCTTTTTTGAAGTCGGTTAAAAACTAAAGATTAATCTTATTTTCAGAAAATAGATTCGGCAAAATTAGTCATTCAATCACGTGAGTGTAAACACCAATGAGAAAGCATTACGTCACGCCATCGCAAACGCCATTTAAGGTTCTCAACTTAGTAGTTTGTTGCCCCCAAATTTGTGAGTTAAATAAGTGAGTTGGAATGTATTCAGGGGCTCTATATTTTAAAATTCAAATATTAAATAATGTATACAGGGTATACATTCCGCCCTACACAGACTGATGATGGGGTGAATTCAGTATACCATACTGAGATGACCGGTACAAGAAATGATTTCAGAAATTATGGGAATCCAATAAATTTGATTTGTTTTATTTCCTCATACGCAATGCATCGTTACCGTGGCAAAACGCACGTAGCGAATGGCAAGCGCGACGACGAGTTCGATGAACTCTGTAGCTAGGCAGGAAGTGAACAGCTGATTTCACGCATCGTTCGTTAAGTATTTCAACATCAATTGTTGGATTTTTGTATTTTAGCCGTATTATTTACATAAATGGAGTCCTGCGTACAGGGAATGTCATTTTACATTAAAATAAAGGAATAGTTACGAAAAAAACGATTAAAAAATGAAAATTTTCCAGAAAAAAATTCCGGTGGAATATGATTCAAAATAAGTATGAATGCACCCTGTCAGTTTGTGGAGGGTTGTCCCTTACACCCTGCACATTAGTTGAAACACTTACTTGTCAGGGTTGTCAATTGGTTTATGTTCTTTGTTTTTCTTAATTGTACTGAACTCCTCCTCGTATGTCTTCAGTAGCCTATTCAGTTGATTACATGTGATGTTTCTGAAAATTAAACAAAACGATAAGGTGCGATAGTAAGGAACTCTAAGATTGTACTTTTTGGTCGTCTGCCTTTAGTTAGACGACCATAATAAGATTATTATAAATAACTGTTTTTATCGGCAGGCAGCAACCTAAATCAGTAAGTAAAAGCTCGTCCGGGGAGTACTATGAGCATTAGTATGTTTGTCGCAAGGAGCGTTGCTGTGTTCCATATTGAAGGGTGGTCATTTTAGGAACACAATGGGTGTTTAGCGGAGCCTGTAAGTACACTGTGTGTGTGTACTCACGAGAAGGTGAGCGGCGCCAGCACGGCGGCGCACTTGATGCGCTTGGCGAGCTGCGCCGTGAAGGCCCACTCCGCCTGCAAGCGCGAGCGCGGCATGTGCTCAGTCACCGACATCGTCGTCAGGTACGACAGGTATTGCTGGAGACACCATAAACAATACACTTATCATTATAATAAAGGTGACATGAGTAGCTAATTCGTTAGCTTAGTGACATAATATTTGCATGAATTTCTTAAGCTAACGATCAGACCAGGGCTAAAAGTTCTCAAGAAAGTAGTTTCTTTTAAAGAGCTTACTTCACGTTCGCGATCCCAAGGAAAAAGGTCGATTTCAAGTTAATTTCTAATATTTCGTCAAATTATGTTGTTCCGCATAGATAGCGCTAACCGTTACTTTTGTTTAGCTGTCATGGAGTTTCTTTTACAAGATGTCCATTACAACTTACCAATATTTGATGTTTGTTTCCTCTGTACCAAAAAATACCTAGTAATGGAATATAAAGACTACCTTGAGCAGTGTCTCCACAGTGTTGTCGAAGGTGTTGGTGAGAAGAATAAGGTCCCTTGCGGCGGCGCCGGCTGCACGTCCGCTGAGCGCGGCCTGCACGTGCAGCGCGAAGTCCGCGCGCATCTCCGACGCTATGTCCAGGCCCTCGCGCAGCTCGTGGATCAGCTGTTAACAGGACAACTCGTTACTGTCTGCTTTTAAAACAGAGGTCACATATTGCGAACTTTCTTCAAAGAGATAAGAGAGGGATGCAACTCGGTCATTGCCGGAGCGTTGCATCGTTAACGCAATCAATGCCACAAGAGCAAAGAGTTGTCGAAACGCAATGACGGCGTTACTACGCCGCAGCGTCTTTGCGCGGCAGAAGGTGTAGCTGCCGGCAGCGCCAGTTACCTGCTTGACAGTGAGGCACGAGGGGTGCTCGGGCCGCGCCTCCAGGCGGAAGGACAGGTAGTCGTGCACGGCCTCCATGCACAGGCTGGACAGCAGCAGGAAGTGCGCGCGGTACGACGGCAGGCGCATGGCGATGCACTCGGGCGACCAGCAACCATATCTGATAAGGAGAGGGGACGGTGCAAAGTTTACTTTTGTACTTGAAGTATTGCTAAATATATGAATAAATGAATTAAATCATCAATTCAGATATCACAAGATTGATAATTCCATATATATATATTATTCACGTTCATAAAATTAAACCACAAAAATACCCAGAATAAGCCCGGTAGGCAGGATGTTAATGTCAAGTTATCATGCTGAAAACAACGGCAAAATGTTCATGCTAACGTACTGACATAAAATAGTGATTTTCAGACTTTGATTTGTAACACAAAACCCTGCGCGAGTACATGAACTATAAAATTCGTGGCATCGGGCGTCGGGGCGTCAGGCGTCGTCAGTGCACCAATTACAAACTGTTCTAACAATTGACAGGCGAGAGCCAGTAGTGGTTTTGTTGCCACCATTAATTGTTACATATCACGAGCGTGCGTCATTCTTTACAATTTAAATCTTAAGCCAATAAATTATAAGTCCCTTGACTGACTTGCACTCGCTCACGTCATGGTCGGAAATTAGGCCACTGAAACCTTTTTAAAAATAACCTATGACACTCAGGGATAATGTAGCTTCCTATTAGTGAAAAAAAAATCGGAATCGGATCAGCAGTTCCGAATTTCCCCTACATCCAAAATTACAAACTCTTTATTATATAAAATTAAGGCTTTATTGGATTAACAAGTTGACAGGTAGTTAGTGAGGCTTGTGTGTAGTGTCGTGAGATACGTTACCTCTTAAGCTCATAGGTCTTCATTTCATCCTCGTCTTGCATGGAGGAGTCAGGGCGCTCGTTCGTGGGGTCTTCGAACACTTCTTCACCATTTTCCTCGATAAAACTTTCTAATTCTTGCTGTGGAAACAAATAACAGGTGTAAAAACATCTTTAACGAAGCCCAGGCTTTAGGGCAAGAGTTGAAAAGTGACATAATCTACGATACTAGCTACTGGTCCGAAGTGCTTTAATTGGCCGACCGTAATGTCATCAACACCAGGAGCTTTGCCATTTTTCAAAGTTTCGTAAATTTTTGCTTTACGGCTGCAAGTTACATTCAGAATTCGAGGAAGAGATATATGTATACTATAACTCTATTTGTATTAAGGCAAAAGATATGAGGGGATGGAGAGACGGGTGTCACATAAACCTTTGATTGTTGAACTTACGTCAGGTTTCTCCAGTGTGAGGTAGACCTTATCCAGCAGGTTCAGTCGCATCTTGTAGATGAACATCATGCACCGACGGACGCCCTGAGTCTTTAGAATTTCTTGGTGGTAGTCCCTATAACAGAAAATAGTACAATTTTATTTATTTTTATTCCCTTAGGTTTATATTAGCATGAGGTAGCCCCCAGCTCATCGACTTGAAACGACGTCGATTCATAATATTTTTCACATTTAGTTCCCATTTTTCACAATTGCATTTAGTAGTCCGAACCGAAATAAGGAGAATGTTATCTTTTTCTTTTTAATGCTTGGATATAAAGCTCATTCTGATCCGCCGATTCCCTGTCGATAAATCTGGATCCACGTGACTGTGTCAGTTCGGCAAAGCCTCCGACGTCAAACTGGTCGTTGGCGACCAGAAGTCCCTCACTTGACATGTACTTTAATTAATTTATGAATAGTTAAATAAACCGATAAAACCAGTTACAATAAAATTATCATAGCAAAAGAAAACAAAACAAAAGTAAAACATCTAGTTGACAACATTCATTAAATTAAATTATAACTAACAAGGAACAGTGGATACTCTTGCATACTTTCTCTCACAGAACACGAGACATATACGCATTACCTGACTCCATTCATCCGCAAACACATCACATTCAGGGTTGGCAGTCAGGAGGGCGTTGAGCGTCTTAAGAGTACGACACACCGGAAATTCAGCTCTAGCGACAGTTTTGGATTATGATTTTTAAGCATATCAGCATGTAATATAGACTCACCGGTAGAGTGACACTTCGCACTTGTCCAGCAGCTTCATGTGCGTCAGCTCGGACAGGCCTCCGATGTCGAACGCGTCGTTAGCGACCGGAGGGCCCTCGCTGGACATGTAGCCGGACTCGTTGGACATGTACGGGTCGCCGTACTTGTGTGGGATGCCGATTTCTGGCGTTGATAGGCCGTTGCTTGGTGGTGTGAGCTCTGCAACAATTTTATGGGTACATAGATGTTGATTGAGGATGTATATAATAATATGTCGAAGGCCAAAGTTTTGTGCAATGACAGATCTAAAGTAATAAAAATGGATGTGTTGACCACTCGTCAGATTGGCTATTTCGTCGCCATCCCTATTAAGTCACATTCACTAATACGTCACCTTGGCAGCTGGTCAGTTTCCTAACTCGTTTCATGCACTAATTCGTCTCATTCCCAACTCGTCCGACGCATAGTATGTACAATGTACTACCAGCGACAAAAATATCGAGACGAACCGACTGTTCTGGGTCTGTGACTTTTGCGCGAAAGACACTTGCGCGAACTTACTTGCCATACAAAGAGAAAAAAAAAAAACAAGATGGCGCTGACGAAAATTTTCTATTTTACCATCATGGGTGTCGGTTTCATGGTTTTTGGGGTCGCTGATAACGAAAATGAGGTCAAAATGAAAATATAAAATGGCGCCGACGTAAACTTTCGGTTTTTCCATCACAGGTGTCGTTTTCATGGTTTTTGGGGTCGCTGATAACGAAAATGGGGTCAAAATTAAAATCCAAGATGGCGCCAAAGTCACAGACCCAGAACAGTCGGTTCGTCTCGATATTTTTGTCGCTGGTAGTACATTGTACATACTATGCGTCGGACGAGTTGGGAATGAGACGAATTAGTGCATGAAACGAGTTAGGAAACTGACCAGCTGCCAAGGTGACGTATTAGTGAATGTGACTTAATAGGGATGGCGACGAAATAGCCAATCTGACGAGTGGTCAACACATCCATAAAAATAGACGGGGAGACATACAACATGTCCAGGAATACTTCTTTTCCTAGGCGTCGCAAGACAAAAACATCTCAAGACGAACGGAAAACGTCTGGAAGAGCTACTGGTCTATGAAGGCACTGTTCAAGGGTGAGTTGCCTGTGGTACTAAAACGTAAAGTCATGGACATGTGTGTTTAGCAAAGTCTTCACACACATACAAGTCTATTATGGTGGTATAACTCACTGGTGTCCACGTCGCTGGCTGGCTCCTCAGCGAGGGCGGGCTCCTTGAGGTCGGGCAGCGCGTCGTCGCGCGCGGAGCCCGACGAGTGCGAGCTGGACGCGCTGGAGCTGGGCGAGCGAGGCGACACGTTGAAGCGCACCTGGCACGGCCGGATGCTCTCGGACGATTGTCTGGGGGGAGATACTACTAAGTATCGTGTCATAACTCGATTTTGGATTCTTCTTAGTGTATCGATGGGAAAAAGTTTAAATTTGTTTGGCCCAAAACTCATTGAAGTAAGATTGTGCGCATGGCAGTACAAGTTCTTCTTCAATAGTAGATTGTATGACAAGGGACCAAATAATATTTTTACGGCGAGGGCGCTATTTTGAATCCAGAACGAAACGAAGGATTCAAAGTACATCGCCTCAGGGCAAAAAATATTTTTGCGAGTCATATACTATACTTTTCATCTCCTTCTGTGAGAAAATATATAAGAGTCACTTTTAAAATTAAAAATTGAAAGAAATGGAATCAGGCGACTAAGTACAGTACGGATACGTACACGTTATAAAGCACTGTTTATAGTTTATAATGGAATAACTAAAAGATACTCAGTTTTATGGCGAGAAACTTCTTATCAGGTACGTCGTTCAAGAAAGTTTCAACATTTTGTCCGGAAAATACGTTCGATTTCTTTGGTTTGTGTCCTTCAGACAGTCTTTTCAGATAAGCTACTAATTTTGAGTAGCTGACAATTTTAATATGTTTATTGATATTAAGTGTAGATTTAAGTATTGAGCATACACTCCAAAGAGTAGAAGGTTGTTTAGTTTTGGTTAATTCTTGAAAATAGGCCAAAAATACACTTTCCGAAAATGTCTTCCCTCCTTCTCTATTTTGCCATAGAATGAAATTGTCATAGGCCTTTAAATATTTTTTCCGGGACTTCGAAGGCAATTAAGTTTTGAATGACGTTATTAGCTTCTATTTTTATTGTTTCAGGAGTTCCAGGACATCGTTTCAGGAGCACTTTCAGAGTTCAACGTAGAACTATTTTTTTTGCAAAATACAATAAACTCCGTACCGATTACAAGAATAAGGAAGTAAATCGCGCGCTTTTGTTTTTTTTTTTTAGTTACCGTGCCTGCCCCCACCGTACAGCCAACACTTACAGCCAGGCATTTATACAATTTGCGTTCGATTTAATTGTTCCAAATTCAAATCTCATGACTTCCTGCTAAAAAGTCTAATGGAGAAAAGAGTTACTTTGCTCCCGCTTAAAGAGGAACAAAACGACACTTTTCGAATAGAAGGGATGAAAAATTGATTTGAAAATGCACCAAAGGCTAAACGACAAATGCTTTATACACTTTGTAAAGTCGGAAATGGCCCAAAGCATACAGAAGTCAGGCCAAAGAAGCAGTCCAAATTTGGACTTATTGATGATTTTTTTACAATTTAAGTCAAACAAAGCCTTCAACGCACTACCCGCTAGCCGCAGCCGCAATACGGCGCGCGTCTCGGTTGTGGAGCGGGCCCGCGCAACGGGCTTTTCATTGTTATTATTTTTTAAACTTCGAAAATGAACTTCTCTTCATCGAAATCCATGCCCACGTGCGCGTGACGTCGTCCCGGCGGCACTACACATGCAGTGTGCCCGAACCACGCGCCTCACTGAGGCTAGCCGGTAGTCCGTTGAAGCCTTGAAGGCCTAATAGTGAAAATTGAATACAACTTTTGTGATATCGCCTCCATAAAAGTTCCGTCAAAGTAAAGGCACGACATACCTGCTGATACTGGAGTCGACAGAAGCCCTGTGATGCGCGCCGCGCCTGCGACTCTTGAGTCTGATGGAGCGCAACATTCTGCGCATGGCCACCATCTTGAGGCGCATGTGGAGCGCGGTGTTGTACCAGAGGCACATTGCCTGAAATAACAAAACGAAGATAAAAAAAACTTAAGTTAACTTACAAATACATAGAACCCAAATATAACGCCGATATCTTGTTTGGTTAAAGAATTTTCATGACAACCTTTTTGCTTCCTCGTCAGATCCTAGCCTACACTTGACACTGGGGCAACAGCGTTTATCAAGACAAATCTAACAATGCTATGAGGTTTATTCGAGTAGTGGTCGCAGTCACCTTGCGGTTCTATTATAAGACCCTGGACCAACCTTGGGCCCTTTTTTAGTTGAGGAGTTGCCACGTATAATTCTTAGAGAGGCCTTACCAACCCATCCTGCACACTTTGGAAATGTAGAACATAAGTCAACATTGAACAAACTGACCTTAATCCTATTCTTGAAGTGGTATGTGGCGATGAGGCGGTGCTCGAGCGTCATGTTCCTGCTGGACGGGTACAGCGACACGGCGTTGTAGAACGAGTCCAGCAGCGCGCGCACCTCGCGCATGGCCGCGCCGATCGCGTCCGAGCACAGCTGGCAGTCGAACGACAGGCAGCCGTACATTTGTTCCTCTGGAAGTGGAGGACTACTTATCTATGGGTGCCAACAACTGACATGGACGAAGTGGGGGCGAGATGTTAAAGGGGGGTGAAGGCGCATAAGCGCGCTCGATTTGCAACCGAACGACGGAACGCGCGGGCAATAGGCACCGGACGACCGAATACGTACAATTTTATGTCGCGATCGCGCGTCCATTATAAATGCAATGTGCCGTCTCATCATTTCAGCCGAAAGACGTCCACTGCTGGACATAGGCCTCCCCCAAGTGTCGCCACACTGACCGGTCCCGTGCAACTCGCATCCAGCGGATCCCCGCAACCTTCACCAGGTCATCGGTCCACCTAGTGGGAGGCCTTCCAACGCAACGTCTTCCGGTTCGCGGTCGCCACTCCAGAACTTTTCGGCCCCATCGGCCATCCGTTCTGCGAGCAATGTGCCCTGCCCACTGCCACTTCAGTTTGGCAATTCTTCGGGCTACGTCGGTAACTTTGGTTCTCTTGCGGATGTCTTCATTTCTGATTCGATCACGCAAGGAAACTCCGAGCATAGCCCTCTCCATTGCCCTTTGGGTGACTTTAAGCCTTCGAATGAGGCCCATTGTGAGCGACCACGTTTCGGTCCCGTATGTAATCACTGGATGTAATCACTGCCGTCTCACTTTTTATTGAATATACTAATTCATTGAATATTCTTCATACAAGTTGAGTGGTCTCATTTAATACTATCCTCAACAGCGGGTGTGTATAAGGTCGAGACTTTAATAAAAATGAAACATCTCAAATGGTGATTACGTATACTATTTTAGTTAGTACACTGTAAGTTAATAACACACATAATATAATTACATACTACACCACAGGTGAACGAATCGGAGCAGACCAAGCACAAACAGACTCCAGGTAAGCCTGCTACCGAGTGCTTTTATTTAACATAACATGTCGCTTCTCATCCCAAAAGAGCTAGGCATTTAAGTCTAATGTAATAGGAAGTGAGCCTATTGCTACCAATCGCGCACAAATACAGACTCCGTGGCTGCTATTAAGAAAACTCAAGGACACTGCTCGACCTAGGCATCGAACCCAGGGCCTCATGCTCACCAGTAACGCTTGCGACCACTAAACCAACAAGGCAGTTATATTACTCTTATTTTTTATTTATATTTCAGAATCCTGCGAGGTATCTAAGTGAATCTTACCTTCATTAGGTTCATCATGGGCTGTCAGATCTTCCTGTGACGTCACCGCATCGAGAGAACGTTTGCAATTCGCTCGGCACGGGTTTCTGTTCACAAACCTGATGAAATATTGACAATTTCATATTAAGTAGCTACTGAAAAATACGAAAAGATTGGTAACACTATCTTGAATTTTAAACTATCCCGGGTATAAGGCTTGCTCGTTACAAACATTAACTGTAGAAGTCGCTTGAGAATGCGTGAGAATACCTGTGATGGACGCCTCCGGAAGCACGTTCAGTTATCAGACTTAAGGGGTATTCTATTGGCAATCGCTCTCTCGCTATCAAAAAAGCGGCCAAGTGTGAGTCGGACTCGTGCATGAAAGGTTCCGTACCGTCGTAGTAGGCGAGCCCTTTAATTGTTAATTTATTTTTATGATTTGTTATTTTAGCTTTCTTATAGGTTTTCCTGTAATTTATAAGCAAAGAACTACTTATTACATTTTTTTTCAAAATTTTCGGCGTTAAGGGGAGGGGGAATGGTAAATTTTCGTCTATTTTCTTAAATTTATCTTAAGATTATAAAAAAAGAGATGCTGCCTTTCGTTTGATATGAAACACGATATAGTTTGCAAAACTTTTTTTTCTTTTTTTCTAATTAACCCCCCAAAAGTGGCCTCCATGTTTAAAATTAATTAATTTACGTTTCACGTCCGTTTTTGGGTCACCGACTTACATAAACGGTGTAACAAGACCCTTAATGAAGCCGAAAGGCAATCGTTCTCCCCGTCATTGCGATATTTTTTTTGTTCTAGACCATACCTGGGAACCTTTTAGTTACGGTCAAAGTTCCAACTTTTTCACAAGTTTATTTTTTAATACATGTTTTTAATGTAAGATGTTTTACTGTAAATATCTCCACGACCCCCCTTACTATTCAATCCATCCATCAGCACAATGTTTTGACTCCAGTACATTGAGTCCTACCGTAAAACGTGATTTTTCACCCCAAAAAATAAAGTTCTTTTACAGCAATAACTTTCGCGTAAAGTTACTTAGTTTGATGTACAGAATGCTTGGTTGACGGCTTCGTGAAGGGTCCTGTTACACCCTGTATTATGTGTACCAAAATTCAACTCAGTCGGTCCAGTAGTTTCGGAGTAAATTGGCTGTGACAGACGGACAGAAAAACTTTCCCGAGTTATCCTATAACGGTTCCGTTTTTCCCTTTTGAGGCATAAACCTACCGATTATTGGAGAAAAGACAAAAAATACAGGTTGCCTTTGCCATAGCAGAATATCTAAACTTGAAGTGCTATACACATATTCGAGTCGGCCTAATTCGGGAAAGCCTGTCACATGGGTGCGCCTTTATTCACAGTATTTATCCAAAGAAAGAGTGAACGTCCTATTTAGCGCAATCTTACCTATACTCAAAAATATTGTTAATGATCTTAGGTACGATGTTCCTCTGGGCGCACAGATAGGCGTCCTGCTGCGCGAGGGTCCTGCCTGCGATCTTGGCCTGCAGCTCCAGCCAGATCAGGTCCTTGAGCTCGTTCTGCCACACCTGCTCCTCGCGGCTTATCTGTAAGAGTACTGTGATTACCTCATGGGATTCATTTAGTCTCGTAGTACACCACTGTCTATCCTTCTTCTTGTAGTAGGTAGAAGATATCGCTATTAGCGATAAGGTCGCCATCGTACCCATAGATTTAAGAAAACTGTAAATACTTTTGATGTGTATTACTGTACTATCCTAAATTTTTATCAACTCATGGAAAAGTTACAACACATTATGAAATATGAAAAGTACTTGCCGGGCAATGACAAGAAAAAACGTGTATCTTGTATAACAAGTTTTTTGATGAGTGATATAGCTGAATATATCTATATCCAAGTACATCACGAATCATGCGGTAGTTATAGATAGAATATAAATACTTCGAGGTAAATGCACTTCAAGTTTTTGTTAACATTGCCATTAATTAACCGATTACGTCCCACACCAAAAGGTACGATATGTCATTAATACATCTTAAGACGGTACCAGGTCCGGTATCCGAAGTTAATCAGGGATTCAGAATCTGTGTCTTTTTACCAAAATAACTTAACAACAAATAATACATATAATATACTTGAAGTGATCTAATAAAGATAAACTGTCACTTACGGGATATCTTCCATGATTGAGTCAACCCGCGATCATGGCGCTTGCAACAGCGTCGAAATATCGGGAGCTCAAAATTAAAGACAATCACGGAAGATATCCCGTAAGTGACAGTTTATGTGTAAGTGTAAGCCGTGAAAGTTTAAAACAGTGATCTAATAACGATTCTGTTACTTACGGCTCTCTTACAGCCCTTCTCAATATTCCCCATATTGATGAGCAAGCTGAAGGTCTTGTGGAAGCTGACCCGGCTGGGCGGCAGGTCCTCGTCGCCGTCGCAGCGCCACCGGTCCTCGCCGTCAGAGGGCAGCATGGTCTCCGGCCCGATAGCCTCGCGGTTCTTCGGCTTGGAGGTCAGCGACATGAACCGGCTGCATGACTCCACCTGCGAGTGCAGCTGTTTTCTTAATGTTAGTGAAGAGTTTTTGAGGGGATTGGAGATATTGATGGCGATATAATCTAGTAGTATTAAATCACTGTGTCGTTGGTCTAGTGAACTCTACTGACACTAGTGGTCTAACGTGGAACTTACTACTAACGAAATGTAGCCATAGTACTTGCACTTAGTTTTGGGATGGCAAAGGGTTGCTTTATAGGGGCAGATTTTTTACCTGAACCTTAATAAGCTGAATCTCAGACTAATTTGAATCTAATTCTGAAATAGACCATTTACAGGCACTAGTGCATTGTGCTGATCATTCATCACACCTGGCAAGCAGTTGTTTTGTGGGATCCACGATAAACTATGCTTAGTTTTCCCGACATGGTCACTAGGCATTGCCTCTACTGCTGCGAACGTTTTACTCCTTTTTATATCCAGGTTCTTAGGAATATACACTTACTAAAGTTGGCACAGCCGGCATGGGGTTGGGCGAGGGCAGCGAGTCGGCCCTGACGTCGTGTGTCATGTCCTGCTTGCTGTCTCGAGCGCGGGAGCGGAGCAGCTTCAGGCTGCTTCGCTTTTTTAGGCGGTCTGGCACTGGAAGTTGAGAAAAATTGGTGTTATATGCGAGCTTACGTGCTGCCTGGACAGACTGGACGCGGAAGACGGAGGGAGAACTACAACAACCGTGTTGTGGCGCACCTTGGGAGGGGCCTATATCCAGTAGTGGACAGGCTGACTTGATTGATTGATAACAAACAGCGAAACGAGAATAAAAGGAAATGAAAAAGGGGGATGGTGGATAGGGAAAAGGAATGTGTATGGGTAGTAGCGGCGTTGTTGGATGTAGATTCTGCCTACCCTTGAGGAATAAAGGGTGAATATATGTTCATGTGAGCAGATACTAGAAAAAAAAACATGTCATGTTGCTCCCATGACTTGTACATGTATATTCAGGGACCACGGTAATTGGGTGTTTAAATCCAAAGGGAGCATATAATAATTAGGTGGTTCATTTCAATTCAATATATTTATTTGTGAACATAGGTATATAATAGATGTTACAGTCCATGCAGTCGATCACTATGCCTACCATTTAATGGTGTACAAATGTTAATTAATTCTATTCAAATAATACATCAAAGAATATAATCAATCAATAACATAATAAATCAATAACAGGGAAAGAGTCAATATGAATGTCAAGAACAATATGAAATATAAATGAAATATTGTGGTTAAATGTTAATATTGTGGTTAAGATGGTATAAAAGCGGAATTTGAAACTATAGAACGTATACACTGAAACACTTATGATAGTAATCATTAGCTTAAACATAATCAGCCTATGACGTCCCCACAGATGGGACCTCCTCTCTATGAGATAATAAAATACTTACTGGCCGTGGTCTGGTCGTAAGTCGGGTGATCTACAACGTCCTTCCTCTCTTTTAGCAGACGCTGGAAGCCTGGCGTGGCGTCCAGGTGGTTCCTGAAACAAATACACAATACATTTAGTATTTTAAAAGTTCAAATTATTTGATTTTATCAAGACATTGGCCGTGATTTCGGAACTTCTACAATTGCCTATGTAAAAACATCTCATCTTATTTGCTTTTTTTTTTTAAGAAAGAATTTAAATACAGCCTATAATTTGTGTGCCAATTTTTTTTCAAATGCGTTTAAACCATCACACAAACAAACATCTTAACATTCTTAATTTCAGTTTGATGTGTATAGTTTTTTTAACAGACGTCTTTTAAATGAGGAGGTTATGTATTCGGCCAAATGTTTTTCCCCATCAGTTTATTGTTTTTATCAGTTTTTCACTAAGAACTCCGTTATTCATTTTTTTAGGTAAAAACATGTTGCATTTAACATATTTAAATCAAAAACTTACAAAGGAAATATTACCCTACCAGGATCAGCAATGCACAGAAAAAAAAAATTACTTGAAACAAGTGATATTATTTGAGTTAAGATCTTTTGGGTTTTCGATATAAGGAAAGTCGAAAATGTCTTCGATTGAGATATTTTATGTTTCATATTATAGTTCTTAGTCCAAAAACTACTTATTTAGATTAAAACTTAATTGTCTCTTGTCACAAAATCTAAAAACTGTTGTTTCGAAACATATTGTATCTCAATCGAAGACGTTTTCGACTTTCCTTATATCGAAAACCCAAAAGATCTTGACTCAAATAATATTCGGTACTTGTTTCAAGTAATATTTTTTTCAGTGAATACGTTTCAAATTATGTAAAGCTCTTTTTTTAAAAGCTAAATGACTTGACCCAAGAGCGAAAATATCTTGTTCTAAATAGCTGAGATAATTGACTCAAGAGCGTTTTATTCTTGTTGTAAAAGGGACCATATTCCGCTCAAAGAAGTAATGCTCTTTTTTTAAAAGCTAAATGACTTGACCCCAGAACGAAAATATCTTGTTCTAAATAGCTGAGATAATTCACTCAAGAGCGTTTTAGTCTTGTTGTAAAAGAGGCCATATTCCGCCCAAAAAAGTAAAACTCTTTTTTTAAAAGCTAAATGACTTGACCCCAGAACGAAAATATCTTGTTCTAACTATCTGAGATAATTCACTCAAGAGCGTGTTGTTCTTGTTGTAAAAGCTAAATGACTTGACCCAAGAACGAAAGTATCTTGTTTTAAATAGCTGAGATTATTCACTCAAGAGCATTTTATTCTTGTTTTAAAATGGAACGTATTCCATTCAAATCACATACATTTTTCTTTTAAGCGTGTTTAATTCTTCTCGTAAACAGTTACATTCTTGTTGTAAAATGGAACGTATTCCATTCAATTTACTTATAGCTCTTATCATATACGAGTTAAATATGATAGCTTAGCTATTTAGAACAAGATTTCTTCAAATGAAAGTAAGATATCTTGTTCATAATAGCTATGATATTTAACTCATATAAAATAAGAGCTTTAGGTAAATTGAATGGAATATGTTCCATTTTACAACAAGAATGTAACCCTTTACAAGAAGAATTAAACATGCTTAAAAGAAAAACGTATGTGATTTGAATGGAATACTTAAGTTCAATTTTACAAAAAGAATAAAACGCTTGAATATATAAATCAAAAACAAATACCTAAACAAACCTAATCTATACAAGCCAAATTATTTTCGAAACCCATTTAAACCTATTAGGAAAATATTTGTACTAAATAATGAAATGAAAGTGAAATGTAAGTTTATCATTTATTCTGAAAATTACTTAAAAAATGCTAAACTTAAAATAGCTACTATTAGCAGGATACTAAATTATAGTATCCAAATAATTTATATGTATAGAAACTTAGATACAATTCTAAAATTTTCTATTTCAATAAAGAATACAATGTATTAAGATTGAATTTAGAACGGGTTTCATTCTGAACTTATCACTTAGGTAAATTACACTGGCGGACTGTCAAGCGGATATACATTTGTGAGTTTCTTATTTCTTTTCTAGATCTTTTAGAGGATAGTTTGTACCATACATTCTCTGCCAATTTTCAATAGGACAATGAAAGATTTTATTTTATGAATTAGTTCTAAATGTAAAACATAATCATTTCATCATTTTTTTAAATTACCAACATCCGCTTTGCATTCGGTACACAGCATTTTATGGATTTATTTCACTTTTTTCGTACAAAATTGACGCCACAAAGTATTCGCTAATAGTCAACCAAAGCAGATACATTTTAGGCGGTGCATATGCAATTCCAGAAATTACATTTAGGCAGGGCTTTATACACGTCCATAAGACCAAATGTCAGCTCAAATTTCGGTAACTCAGTACATCTTTATACATTTTATAAACTTTTATAAAACTCAACCTTACTATTAAAAACCAAATTTTACACATCTAAGTTTAAAACATCGACTATATATGGTGGTACTGTATCATACGCTGTATGGACTTGGTACACTTTTTTTTGAATGATTATGAGGAGGTGCTCAGCCACTTGGGGATACTTGGCGTGAAAGACGTGGTATATCTTGAACAATAAGTCGAACGCCTTTGCAGCTGACTGCATGTGGTATTTGACATCATCATTACTATGTATATCTGGGAGAAATTTTGCAGCGGTCCTTGTATGAGCACGTATGGTTGCACGGTGTCTTTCCGCGCTACCGCCTTAGTTTTCTGGGTTTGGATTACGTTGTCGATATCTCCGGCGTCCTGCATTAAAAACACAATTTTAAAGTCATGCCATAATTCCCGGGTATATTCCCCAGCTCAGCAGAGGCTCTACTATGAAAATCGAAGTTCGAAGATGCGATGGCTCTGTTCCTTTCTCTTCTCTTGTAATACACGCTGTGGTTTTGAAAACGTGGTGAATTTTTTGAGGTTAGGTACTAGATTATTAAAACTGAACAAATATAGCAAAAAAAAATAACCATTTTTTTATGTTAGGTATGTAAAAAAATATCTCTAAAATATTTATAAGATTTAATTCAATGATAATCGAACATTGACCTGACATCAAATTAAGTAGGTACCTAGGTATGAAAAGGATCGCTTTTTCATTTGTAAACCTCTGCTGCTAGGTCATTGACCCGGCCTCAGCTGTTCGCTTATAGGTAAATGCATGGCAGAAGTAATGCGTGCATGAATTTAGTGAAATTAAAAAAAAAACACTAACTAAAAATTATTGGTGTTTATTACTGAGCATAGAATCGCACTATCTACTGCTATGATGACAACCTGTCTGTTAAATTCACCACATTTACAAAACCACAGCGTGTATCAGAGCATCCAAAGTTATTTGTATGAAAAACCAAAAAGAATTTAATCATTTTGAGAAAGCAGATTTTAAGTACTATTTCGTAACCTTTGCACTAAGCAATATGTTGAATTTATCGGATACTAGCTACTGCCTGTGACTCCGTGCACGTGGAACTCGTTTATATCGTAGCTTTATACAAACTTTCACCACCCATTTCACCCCCTTAGGCGAAGATTTCCGGGAGTAAAACTATCCTATGTCCTTCCCCGGGACTCAAACTATCTCTATACCAAATTTCAACTAACATAAATTGGGGCACTTCAACATATTATTTTCGCACCATAAAGATGGCAACTCCACTAACTGGATGAAAACCGGCGGAACCACCCTACATCCATCCATTCAATTTTAATTGGGTACATGCAATACTTACATCTATTTGAACCAATAAGCCCCGGACTGATTTAGAAGTTGAGAACTTGACTTTTCGTGATTTTCGGCCTTTGGGTGGTATTAAAAAACCTAACAAGTAAATCTGGGCAGGTATTCTCTTGTCTGAAATAAAACATTTTAAGAAATTAATACAGATTTTAATAAGACAGCCAATTTAAAATGCATTGTTATTGATCATATCATATGAAGTGTATTAAGTATGTTAGTCTCGACTACTCAACCATTGATATCACATAGTATATTAAATAGACCTTCTGCGACCTGAAGTTCTTTTTCACTACTTTTGGTGGCAAATAAGAATTTAGCCTATTTATTACTTGTATGTTTTGGTGGGATACCAATGTTATGTGTATCGGTGAATAATTTATTCTTAAACTCGATTTACCCTACTCCAAAATTTAACTCAAGATAGACTTGTATTATCGCATGACATGGCACAGATGGGTACTAGGACGATATACCAACATGGCTACTATAAATACTTGTAAATAGATAGAAAAGATCTAAAATTCTGGTACCAATATTACTGTTTATCACAAAAATATTTGCCCTAACCGGGATAGAACCTGGTGCTAGCGTCGTAGGCAGGGTAACTACCCACTAGGCCAACACAGACTGGATAAATATGTAGGTACTTACCGTCGTCAATGATATTTCCTAGACCTTCAATGATTGCTTTTGCATCTTCATTAGTCACCATACTTTCTCTAAGCTTCAAAAGTTTCGAGAAAAAATGTTCCCAGTTTTTATAAAACTTAAGTGACTTCTCTTTATATTGTTTCTCAAAATCCAAAAGTATCTATAACAATAAGGAAATATGAAACAGAGTTGCATAAAACAGAGTGAGCATTCCAAATGGGACAGTAGGGTAAATGTTGAAACTAAAACCATTTGAAAAAGTCTCACACATTCAGTAATTCAAATAGAATGCCTGATTCTAAGGAATCAGGCCGTCTATTTCAATTTTTGAAATGTAATTATTTTGAGAAATGTTTTACCAGAGTATCTGCCTTGCCGTTTTTTAAAATGGGCCATGTTTCGAGAAATTCGTGTACAGTTTCAAATTTTTGTTTGTGCCTTAATTCAAAGGTGTTATTCCACCTTTCACAAACTTGATCCCATGGCTCATTATTATGTTTCAGCCAAATAGTGTCATCATTTGAGACCGCCTCTGAAATAAGTCCAAGAAAAAGAGAAAATGTATCGTAACTTTTCCATACTTTGTGAAAGTTTAGTAGAATTTTGAAGTATGTTCTACCAATCTCAAAAAGAAGAAAATCTCTTCAAGAACATAAAATGCAGAAAACACCAATTAAAAGAAGAATATTTATACCGAGAATAATCCTACAAAATACGATGCCAAATGATTATTCACTACATCTTTAAGACAATCCATTCAGGATTGTCTTTTCAGTTTCCTATAAACCTGACATTTAAACATGGAGTATCTTTTTTGTGTAAGTAGCCCCAAACAATACAAATCAACTTAGCCCAATGATAAACATATTTTACCTTGATTACTTTCCACAGATTCTGCATCTGAATCCCTAATAGAGTAAGTGGATTTAGTGCTCCTACGCTTTGCTCCTGATATGTAGAGCAGATTTCGGACCTTGTCCACTAATTTGCCTTTAGAGGGCACATATCTTCCTGAGGCAGATTTGGATGTTGGCACAGCTTTCATATAGTATGTGTATATACTTTCTGTCGGGAAAAGTGAAACAATTTTTGCAGCTAGCAAATTGAATTCCTCTGGTTTGATGTTGCTGAGGGAAAAAAATACAGATTACTTCCATTGACATTATGTAAACCAGACAGCAGTGTTCATTGCCTAATATAGAATTAAGTTATTTAGAATCAGGATCAACGTAAATACATAAATTTGCTCCCTTGTGACACAATCTCTCACTTTTCACATACCTACATTTCTCTCACTGGAACCGCACTAGGCGGTATACAATCCACATGGTTTGACATGCAATACCGAACCTAAACTAACAGTCTAAAATTACTAATTATAATTATTTTATTAGCTAGGTACTTGAGCAGTACCTATATCTGTTAAGGTAAATCTGCAAAAAGGACATTTACCACCTGGCGTTGGTAAATCTTAGGATTTACCACACTTCACACATTTACCTTAAATAAGCTTATATGAAATTCACTAATCTACATTGTGTACTAACTACTGCATGGTGATTACTGTGAGTGTGTCTAGACTATTCTACTATAGCTACTTAACCTACATACACTACTACTTAATCTAATATGTATACTTAGTAGAAAAACAAACACTACAATAGTTCTACAATGGGAAAACATAAGTAGTTCAATAATTACTTGTTAACAATGAATGTGTAGTGATGTTTCATCAAAACATCAACAACAATGTTTCTTTTTTGTGAATTCAATTGTTTGTATTTTTGATAATAATTTAAAACACTATTTCCCTGTGGAGATGATTGGAGGATAGTCTTCAAATCAAATTCTGGCAGTGAATGCCTACTTGGTATATTTAAGTAGGAATCCAAGTCTAAAGTGATATCCGTCAGAACTATCGATTGATCTTGATCAAATTGCATTGCATCTTGACAGTTAGCTTTAATAATCATTAAATCTTCATTTAATGAAGATGTGGTTTCAGTATCAGCAACTGAGTTTAAGTAATCCAGTAGTTTACTTTTAAGTTTAATTCGGTGCCCAATATGCGGGCAAAGTTCTTTCAAATAAATATCATTTGAAACCAAATATTTGAATTGTTCTTTGCATATATCATTTTCTGTAAAAAAAACTTAGTTTTAAATTGAATTTAGGTAAATGATGAATATGAGCTGTAAACATAAAATATTTTTTAAAATTTTATCATTGCCAGTAAGTGCGAGCCAAAACAGTCTCCATGAAATTAGTTTTGTTTTCATTTTAAAGTAGCATGGTCAATAATTAAGATGACAATGGAGCAGTATACTTACCTAATATATATACTTATCTAATAAGTATACTGTTACATTACATTACGCTTTCGTTATACTTATTGATTTAAGCTTTCACGATTTACACACATTATTTTAACAAAACGGGATCTAATAGCGTATTAATATAAATTAAAGAGTCACTAGCACGGGCGACGCTTCATACAAACATAGTTTGGTTCTCATTTATTTTAAAACGGCATGCTGGAAAAACATGAAACTGCACTTATACCTACACAGGCAACGACACACGGTGTTACGCCGCCCGCCACCGAGGCGGTCGGTGGTACACACGGCCACATATCAAGCTATATGTTTCCAGTATAAGCTGACCTCGCATTGTACGGAAATCCTATACAATGCGAGATCAGCGTAAACTGGAAATGTATGGCTTGATGTGTAGCCGTGTGTACGCGGTGGCGGTTTCGACTTTCGAGCGGATTGAAATTTTGTATCACGATCAAGATCTTACCTACATCGCCTACCCGACTACCCACACGGAACCGCCGCCGCCATAGATCATCATAAAAATGCACAACTTACTTTTGAAGTTCTCCACGACTTCTGATGGCACATCCCAGGATACCAGGATGTTTTCTGTAGTTCCGTCCTCGTCCATTATCTTATTCAGCTATTTTAGTAATATCCACTCACTAAATTTGCAATTCACGACAGAAAAATATGATTTGCCGACCCGACGCGACGCAACGAACGAATGAGTGGCGGTTGGCAGCAAGTTTATAAAATGTTGCCAGTACTTGATTTTTATTTTACCCAATAAATACATCACTTATATAGAAATTGTATGGTGTAGATTCATATGAAAAACTAGTTTTGAAGTGGAACTTCTTTTGTCGCAAAATATGTAAGTATAGGTAAGTAGACCTCACTATTAGGTTAATAGTGAGGCCTGGGCCTTTACTCTGAAATCCGAAAACTAACATCGTATCGTGCTGTCTTATTCCCTCTTGGGTTATACACCATATGAGTGAGTAGAACGGCAGGACATGAAGTTGGATTGAATTAATTTCGGAGTAGGGTAGGTAGGTCAATGTTTTTATTTTTCTCACGGTTTAAATAATTATTCTTTTTAAATGTTTGTTTATTTATGCCATGGGCGCCGGCAGCACTTGCACCCCCCTGTCGAAAGAAAATACAAAGTTTTTTTTTTTTAATTCTTCTGGATGGGATTGCTGTCCAAATTTGTTCATCACCTTGCCAATAAGTTCAGTATCCTTCAGTATAATACATGTATAATTATAAAATTGGCGGATTTACCAATAGGCAGATCGGAAGCCTAGGGCTGCAGATTTTAGGGCGGCAAATGTTGAAATGATGCCCTCAGAGAATTCGTAGAATAATAATTCACAAATAATAAATTTCCGAGTTGAACGGAATTTTTCCTCAATGTTTAGATGCACCTCCCTGAAAGTAATCCTGGCGGCGCGGCGCGGCGCCTATGATTTATGCCTTTTATATTTCAAAAACGCGTGGTAGAATGTGTTAAGATGAGATTGCAGATGATGATTATGAGATGATGAGATGCAAGTCTCAGATGATCGGGTAAACAACTTAATACGGCAACACTGCTCATAGTAAAAAAATCAATCTCTTGAAACAAGATTTTGTAAATTTTGCTGCAAGAAATACTATCTTGGTGCAACAATGCAAAGAGAATACAATCTTGGCTCAAGATTCATGAATTTATGTGCATCAAAGAATTTATACCTAAGAAATAACGGCTTAGGTACAATATTGCTTTTACTTTCGATGGTCTTAAATCAAGATTCATAAAGTTTGCTGCATCAGTAGGTATAAACATCATTGAACCAATATCTATACCTAGGGTAAGATGGTCGACAATGAACCACCTAAATTTTCAAGAGCTGTAACTCGACTCCTAGGGGCCCTAAGTATATACTTTTTACTTATAATTATAGATAATGTAACTGGCTACATTATGTAGTAATTCATTTTTGTTATAGTACCATAACTTCTAATGTCTTTTAATTTTTTTATTTATTGGGAAATGATTCACTGTGTACACTCAATGGTACTCAATGAACCGGGGGCTGGTACACAGTGAACTGTGTGTGCAAACAATGAACCATGCTAATAACCAAAGCATTAAAATGATTGGATTATAATAAATGTTGTTAAATCAAACTCACAAATCTATTTAAAATCCTATTTATTTGTAGTTACAATCAAAAAGCGTCATTTTTGTCTAAAAGAGGTACATATTAGGTATCGTAAACATTAATGAAATTATCTTTAGTTTCTTAAAAATCAACAATAAGGTTTTTGCGTAGGCACTAATTAATTGACAAAAAGTTTGTGAGTAAGTAGAAGTAACATTTATAATATTATTTTCTTAATCACTAATTAACGAATCCCTAAATCTAAATGAGATCTTGTTTACAATCAAGTTTCTGAAATAATCCTAATCAGTCATTATGTTTGTATTTAGTATCACAATAATTATTTTCAGCCTTTTAAAACAAAAACATAAAAATTAAACTTTAATATCGCATATTTAAAAGAGAGATATCAACAGGAAATCTGTAAGTAGTTTGACGTCGATTATTAGAATTTTCAATTTTAGGAAATGGCAGAATATACTTAATTTCCGCAATATTAACACCAGCCGTATCAGGTTCCTTTGGATCAGTAAATTTCTGTTGAACCTTACTTCTTAATTTTAAGTAGGATACATAAAAATCACAATCTTCTTCATCATCTAAAATTTCCAGAATTTTACCGACGTAATAGATTTTTTCATTTTTTGTTTTAAAAAGTATTATAACAAAGTCATTTTCACGGGGACTACGTTTAAGTGGTGGAAAATCATCTTTCAGAACTATCTCATCTTCATCAGAATTACTTGTATTCTCATTCATCTCACCGCCAGAAGATGATCCACTTGCCTGAAATTCTTCTTGATCTTCATCCGACGATTCAACTGGGGTCACATTTCTCTTTCGTCGTTTACAAGTATTTTCCTTTCCTTTGAATAAATTATGTGTAACTTTTTTTACTGCTTCAGTCTTTATTGTTTTTTTAGACTTCTTGTTTTTCTTTTCAGCCAGAGCATTCTTTTCTGGCGTGTCGGTTGCAATCATACTTTTGCCAGCTTTTCTTCCACCTTTTCTAATATTTCGTGGTCCTGCTTTTAAAATTGGTCTAAAATCTTTCGGTGAAAAAAAAATTCCTGTACAAGGTTGAGATCTGTCCGGCGATTTTCTACTGGTACTTGGTCTAACAACATCACATTGAGTGGTAGACTTATCGGGCGCACTTGAGTCTGATTTTGAGTTTGAACTTACAACTAGCGCAGTTTGCAAAAGCGTATTACTTGAAGAAAGACTTGTAGGTTCATAAAAATCTATTACGGATGCAGAAGAAGCATTTTCAAACTGAAATAGATCTTTCATTGTTGCTAAAGATGTTGCTTCAAGAGACAGTGAAAGTAAGTTTCTAGGTTCAACCGTGTTTTGGTCAAAACTGTTAGTAAGTAGAGAAGGGGAAGACGTTCTATATTCAGCCGGGTCTTGATCTGCATTCAGTTCTGAAACATCCGACAGGCTTGTAGCACAGCTTGTAGCGTCGTCTTCATGTATATTTGTTGGTGTTGTTTCATTTAATATTGGTTCTGGCCTGTCTGTGACATTGCTCGGCAAAAAGTCTAACTCCGAAAAAATCTCTCTATTAAATGGAAAAATACCACATTTTTTGAAAGCGTTTGTTATATTTATTGGGCTTAACGCTTTCAAGTATGCTTCTCCGACGCATTCAGCTATATCATATATAGAAATGGGTCTCCCCGGGTTGCGTAACAGCCACGAGTCAACAGCAGCATTATAATAGCATTTGAAAGGTCCGTTTACGCCAACATCAAGTGGTTGGAGCTTGTTTGTAGTATGCGGATGCAGCGTCAGAACTGTGACTCCCGATTTCTTTGCAATGTCAAGCGCTTCGATCGAGAGATGACTTTCATGGTTATCCATAAGTAATAATGATGGATTGTCTTTAGAAGACGCTGTGAATTTCACGAAATGTTTCATCGTTTCAACAAAAAGATCACTATTCATCCAACCTGTCTTAGAAGCCAATCCTAACGTTCCAGTAGGTGCGCCCCTAATCATGTGCGCTACGTATTTCTTACGAGGGAAAATCATGACAGGTGGGAGCGCGTGTCCTGTTGCATTAACGATGAAACACGTAGTTACTAAAATCCCACGCTCACCACTAGTAATCTTAGCGATATTTCTACCTTTTTGGGCTATCACTTTTCCAGGCCGTTGTACTGTGGTAGTAGATGTCTCGTCCAGATTATAAACTCTAGTGCCGTCACCAAATTGTGGAAATCTTCCATACACTTCTTGAAGGTTGTCAAAAAATGATTTGACATTCGTAGGATTGAATGATGTGGCTCGTGCAATACTACATGCTTCTGGTTTTTTAATGGACAAATCAGGGTGCCTTTTTTTAAATCCACGTAACCAGTCTTTACCCGCCATTCCTTTTTCTTTCCAACTAGAGGGATATTCGGGTTTATTCATTTCCGCCATTTGCAAGGCGAGTTTTCTGCATTCCTTTGTATTTAAACCATAAAATTTGTTGGCACAATCAAGAATATAAATCTTTAGACTTGTTTCTTGCTCCTCCGTGAATATTTTATTTACGCTGTAGTTTGGTTCCATCGAAGCAGAATTGTCTTTCATATATTTTAACACATATCTTCTTAATGTAGGATATGGAATGTTGCTATCTTTTGCAGCCTTTCTCAAGCTCATACCGTTAAGATGTAAATTGACTGCAGCCTTCATTGCTTGAGGTAGGTGGGATCCTTTTTTCCTCGCAGATCTATCTAATTTTGTTCGGCCCATCCTGAAATTTAGTTTTTTATTTTTATTTAAAATAACTTTAACGCATATCAAAAAAGGCGTTTAAAAAGTTAATTATCTGGGTTAATACTCAATCTACTAAAGGTGGTACGCAATGAACCAAGTGTAGTACTCATTGAACCAAGGATGGTACACAATGAATCACTGGTTCATTGTAAACTCTCTCAAAGTGGTTCATTCTGTACCACCCCATACTTACAAATTTTGAGGTTATGTAGCCACATGCATAAACACGAGGAGCTTAACTAATCTAACTTAAGGAAAAGCGCAAAAAACAACTAATTTATCAATCCAATTGATATTCAGCTACTATTTACACAAATAAAATGAGACGAAATTTTACTTACGTTAATTTTACACAATTTTCGCTACAAAAACACAAAACACGGGCGCGCGCGGCCGGCTGCGCCGCTGGCTCGCTGTCGACTGGGGAGGGAGGAAGGCTCGCCAAGACGCTTACTTAATGCAGTTTGCACCAAACGGCAACGTCGCATTTCTGAATTATTTGCATGGTTCACTCCGTACTGCTGGTTCATTGTTAACCACTCGACCCTACATAACTATTAGTGATTTTAACCGACTTCCAAAAAAGGAGGAGGTTCATCTGTATATATATTTTTTGACGTGATAACGTCTTAAAACTTATTGAGCTGAAAGTTTGCATACAGATGTAAGTTTAGTAACAATGCAATAATCTGGTAGGTACTATTGAGCTGATCTCATGATGGAGTCAGGAGGTAGAACTACTCAACGGCGAACAGCAAAGACACGAAATTTTGTAAATGGATTTAACTATAATATAGGTAGCCTGTTCTAAACTCCATCATGACTTGGCTGCTGCTCCCAAGGTTTACTTCCGGCGAAGGAAGTCCTCAACGGTGAATAGTACAGACGCGTTTTGTAAACGGATTTAACCATAATAGCCTGTTCTTAATTCCATCATGACATGGCTGTTGCACCAGGGTTGGCTTCTGGCGAGGGAACTCCTCAACAGTAAATAGGACAGACATGTTTTTTTTTTAAATTTGTGATAGCGCGTTTTAAACTTCATCATGACGTGACTGTAGATCATAAAACTTGTTTTGCACTCAAAAACGAAAAATAAATTAATATAAATTTTATTATAAGCGCTACCCCACAGAGCATCTTATATATGCGCTACCCACTCATCTATTTGAAGTCGGTGCCAGGCCAACATGTCTAATAGGGAGTAAAAGATAGGTACTATGTATGTAGTAAGTAGGTAGATACTTGTAGGTAACTAGTAGGTAGGTATTACTATACTTACTTGCCAAATGTTTCCTTCATAGTCATAGTTATTTATTGCCTTAATTATGTTGAGGTACAATAAAATTGTCTTATGATTGATAAAGTTACACATAATTACCCTGATAGGGCGTAGTAAAAAGCGAACCGACGCGCGACGGCTTGAACTGGCTTTATAATGTTTAGGTAATTCGGAATGTCCAGTGGGAATTACTATACCTACTGCACGGTGCCAGCCAAGCCGGGCTTGCTTTAGCAAGGTATTCCTCACCAATAAGCCTGCTAGCCCTACGTTCCACCGAGTACAGTGCGGCAATTTGGTAATAGCTGAGTCATCTCCTGAGCGTACTCCAAACAGGATTGGACTTGTGCTTTGTAAGTATAAGGTCAAAAGCTGTCCAGGTGTGAAGTATCGAGGATGCCCAGCTTGGCCGCGGTTTGAAATTTAGACTCTATGGTGATGATTGTCACCAGCCGACTCGTTTCTTATTGAAATCAAATGTAGGTGGTATTTTTACTCAGAAATAGGTACCAAAAATGTCTACATACTAAAAGAAAAATTAATAAGTTTCTGTTTAACTGAATCTTGGGTGAAACTAGTAATTTCTCCTACCGAGAAATATGTTACTTGCTATAAGAATGTCTTAATACTTGATTGTGAATTTAACTGAATCTTGGGTGAAACTAGTAATTTCTCCTACCGAGAAATATGTTACTTGCTCTAAGAATGTCATAATACTTGTCTGAAAATTTAACAAATTCTTGAATAAAATAAATAATATCTCCTACCGAGAAATATATTATTTGCTTAAAGAATGTCTTAATACTTGATTGTGAATTTAACTGAATCTTGGGTGAAACTAGTAATTTCTCCTACCGAGAAATATGTTACTTGCTCTAAGAATGTCATAATACTTGTCTGAAAATTTAACTAATTCTTGGGTAAAATAAATAATATCTCCTACCGAGAAATATATTACTTGCTTTAAGAATGTCTCAATACTTGACTGTGAATGTAACTGAATCTTGGGTAAAACTAGTTATTTCTCCTACCGAGAAATACGTTACTTGCTTTAAGAATGTCATAATACTTGTCTGAAAATTTAACTAATTCTTGGATAAAATAAACAATATCTCCTACCGAGAAATATATTACTTGCTTTAAGAATGTCTTAATATTTGATTGTGAATTTAACTGAATCTTGGGTGAAACTAGTTATTTCTCCTACCGAGAATTATGTTACTTGCTTTAAGAATGTCATAATATTTGTCTGAAAATTTAACTAATTCTTGGGTGAAATAAATAATATGTCCTACCGAGAAATATGTTACTTGCTTCAAGAATGTCTTAATACTTGACTGTGAATTTAAATGAATCTTGGGTGAAACTAGTAATATCTCCTACCGAGAAATATGTTACTTGCTTTAAGAATGTCATAATAGTTGTCTGAAAATTTAACTAATTCTTGGGTAAAATAAACAATATCTCCTACCCGAGAAATATATTACTTGCTTTAAGAATATCTTAATACTTGATTGTGAATTTAACTGAATCTTGGGTGAAACTAGTAATTTCTCCTACCGATAAATATGTTACTTGCTCTAAGAATGTCATAACACTTCTCTGAAAATTTAACTAATTCTTGGGTAAAATAAATAATATCTCCTACCAAGAAATATATTACTTGCTTTAAGAATGTCTTAATATTTGACTGTGAATGTAACTGAATCTTGGGTAAAACTAGTTATTTCTCCTACCGAAAATTATGTTACTTGCTCTGAGAATGTCATAATACTTGTCTGAAAATTTAACTAATTCTTGGGTAAAATAAATAATATCTCCTACCGAGAAATATATTACTTGCTTTAAGAATGTCTCAATACTTGACTGTGAATGTAACTGAATCTTGGGTAAAACTAGTAATATCTCCTACCGAGAACTATGTTACTTGCTTTAAGAATGTCATAATACTTGTCTGAAAATTGAACTAATTCTTGGGTGAAATAAATAATATGTCCTACCGAGAAATATGTTACTTGCTTCAAGAATGTCTTAATACTTGACTGTGAATTTAAATGAATCTTGGATGAAACTAGTAATATCTCCTACCGAGAAATATGTTAGTTGCTCTAAGAATGTCTTCATACTTAACTGTGAAATTTAACTGATTCTTGTGTGAAACTAGTAATATCTTCTACCAAGAAATATATTACTTGCTTGAAGATTTTTAAATTATTCATTTGAGATCTGAACGGATTCTTGAGCCAAGATCGAGTCCTTATTGGTACAAAAAATAATTTTTGAGTCAAATCCGCGCAGCTGAGAAATAATCATTCTTAATGCTAGAAATAAATTGGTTTTGATTTGAGATATAAGTTTTGACTTAAATAATATTTCTTTTGAACAAAGATTTTCGATCTTAAAATTTAAGAATTTTTCATTTTTGAAGCGTTAGTTGGATTATCTTAGTACAAGATATATATATTTGAGATCAAGAAATATTAGGTGAAACATAGTTGGTTCTTGGTTCAAAAGAACATTTTTTTCTGTGTGGGCTCCTCTGGGACGTAAATAAAAACAAATATTGTTGGTATTTATTTCAGATTCAATCTTATTTAAAACAAGCGTTCGTACGCAAAGCGCGGTAGAGTACGCGAAGTCAGACAAGTCTACAGTCTATCGGAGTCTGCACTTGAATGGGTTCGCTATAACGAGTCAATTGAGATATGCATGCGAGTAATGACTGGCTGAAATAATGTTGTACTAGGATAGATATACAAGATAAGGAGAAAAACTGCATACGTCACGACGCGGCAGAGATGGGTGGGCGTCAGTTGATCACGCCTTCCATCATAAATTATGAGTATGTGTTACCGGCCGAAAGTTCTAGAAAACATTTTAAAACAAAAAAAAAGTATTCAATCTTCTTTTTTGTTACACATTATTGAAAAGTGGACTTAGAGTAGAAGATTACACGTTACGTTACGTTACGTGATATAACATCACGCATGTAATCCTCAAAGGAGTTGTACCTAAAAGTACACCCACATTTCGCCTGTTTTGTTTAAATCCCATGTAAAACGGGGCCGAGCCTATTGCCATCCACCGAGCACCAATCCAGATTCCGTGGCTGCTACTGAAAAAATCCTGATGGAGAAATCTAATAACGTTTTGCCCGACCTGGGAATCGAACCCTCAGCATCTCACCTCATGCTCAGCAGTCGCGCTTGTGACCAGTAAACCAAAGAGACAGAACTTCCTAAATAAAATTCCTTAACAAGTTCAATGGTAATCGTCTGTATTACGGTTTTAGCTCGCTGACGCAGCGACAGCAAAGTTTCAGATCGCGAATCGCAGCGACATGCGACTTCGTGTGAGATGGAGGTTAATATTGCCAGCAATAGATAACATGATAATGAAAGCGTAATTCTTTCAAACTGCCACGTGGATACCTTTCAATCAGGGAAAGGTTTCAAAAAAAGATTAAACATATTGTAGGTATCGAACCTTTCCTGCTAAAATTAATGGTAGGTAGGTACCAACCATGGTTACTCATGTTTTCTTTTAAATCAATCGTTTAAGCGATGGCACTTCTTACTCTTTAGCTCTTTAGACATACCGGCAGAACATGGAGGTAGGTATTAAAACACAACAAGGTAGGTAAACATTCGTTTTAAAACAATAGGTACTTAAGTACCTAAATACCTATGTTCTGTCGGTCCAGCAATGCTCTAAAATACCCATGTTCTGTCGGTCTGCAATTCTATGGACTTCAATGTCTGCAAATAAATGATTATTATTATTATAATTCTTTTCCTCAAGTTAGTAGAATTAACATAACTTTCGATAATCTTGAAATCTTAAATTTAAACAACAGTTTTGAAGATAAATAAATAGTTTACAGTTGAACACCGTCATTGTTGCCACATACATTATTATTTTATTTTGAGACTAGCCCAAGGACAGAAATTAGACAGTAAAGCAACGAAATTATATGACTTGTGTTATGTATTTAAGTTAGTATTCCCAAACCTAAGTAAGTAATAAGTAGGTAGGCCAAATACATAGAATTGATTTTATCAATAGTAAGTGGTGATTATACTAAAATTATCTAATTCCTAGCATCGTTTATTATTCATAATTCTAATAATTATTTCTAATGCTGAGAAATTCCTGATTGTAAAGCGAAATAAGTGATCAAAAAACCTATGACCGAAACCTGTAACCTATTATGGCACAGTTGGTGGCTAACCTACCTGACCCCTCTTCCCCTCTTTTGTTTGGGGGTAAGTTTAAGGCGAGTTCACACCGAAGAAATTAACCCAAAACAACTACTAATACCGGCTCAAAAACTTCGTTTGTATAGTCGAAATGCCTTTGCATGGCGATAAAGGTTTTCAATAAGCTGCCATCACATATCAGACAGCTACCTATAAATAAATTTAAACGTGAAATATTTCCTTGGCTTCTGGACATGTGTTTCTACTCTGTTAGCGAGTTTATTGATAACTAGCTTCTGCCCGCGACTTCGTACGCGGATCCTGTTGCTTTTGCCAGCGACAACGGGTTCGTCAAGAAAATCGAAGATCTGAAACGTCTGATGTAGAATTCTGAGGCCCGGGGACGGGAAAACAACGGGATGAGCGAGACGATTGGAGACGTTCCAGATCATTCATTTTTGTAAGTCCACAGGAAATGCCCATCAGACTAAACAACTTTTGCTAAGACGTCATTCCTTAATATGTTATAGTGTCGCTGGGCTTTGGAGTTCCACAACAGGGTTCCAGATCTCCAAATTTATTCTCACAGCAGAAAATGCTCTTCACGTGGAATAATTTTTGCTATGACACCATTTTTATATCTCTTATACTTTAGCTGTTCTGTTGCGGTTCTGCATCAGGTGTTCCAATTTCCAAAATAAATTATAGCCTATATGTTGCCCAGACTTAATACCTACACAACAAATACCTTTTCTTCCCGTTATTCTGCAGCGGATCCCAAGGGTACACTGAATTAACAATAATATTGCAAATAACTTTAAAAAAATGCGCAATTCTATATCCGTGAACGTCTCCGACTCGCGAGACAATGCGTGACGTTCACGATCAGCGAACAGTCGCGCATCACGTTCCGCACTTGTCTCTAGAGACCTAGAAGCAGATGCGTAGATACGCTGAGAACTCATGCGCAATTCTCTATCCGTGAACGTCTGCGACTCGCGAGACAATGAGTGACGTTCACGATCAGCGAACAGTCGCGCATCACGTTCCGCACTTGTCTCTAGAGACCTAGAAGCAGATGCGTAGATACGCTGAGAACTCATGCGCAATTCTCTATCCGTGAACGTCTGCGACTCACGAGACAATGCATGACGTTCACGATCAGCGGTCAGTCGTGCATCATTTTCTTCACTGGTCTCTAGAGACCTGGATGTAAATGCGTAAATATGCTGAGAACGCAGGTGTGCTTCGCGATCCGAAGAGGTTTCTACGGAGCAAGTTGCAGCCTGATGTTCTCGAACAGCATCAAGTCTCTCCTGACGCTCTTCGGTAGATTCTTGGGATCTCATGATCCTCAATTTTTTAGCTCCTTTGGAACGTTGGGAAAGATTTGACCTCTTTCTAGGCATAGTTATAGTTTAATTCTGAAGATACCTGATCAATTAAAATCTAAGTGACTGCTCCCCTGCATTACCGGGTAGGCTACCGTGTCACGAAAATAAATGAAAAAGGAAATTAAACACTCAAATAACATAAGCCCGAAGGCTTATTTATTTGATAAAATATAATAATAAATGGGAGTTTTGGCCAGCAGAGTCAAATTTTCAATGATTCATCGAATTTTCATCGAAAATCAGTCCTAAACTGTTACCGCCTTCACCGCGTGGAGGTACTTCCAGCTTATGTTATTTTATAATTATACAGTGAAATTAGTGATAGCTTTGATTTCCATATCAGGTGTTCCAGATCTTCAATTTCTTTTTTTTTTTTTTTTTTTTTTTAATTTTCAATTCCACAGCGCGTGTGCCAGATCTTCAATTTTTATACGTCAACAGAGAGTGCTTATCAGGCTGAACAACTCTTGCTAAGACGTCATTCCTATATATGTTATAGTGTAGCTGGGCTCTTGGGGTTCCACATCAGCTGTTCCAGATCTTTAATTTTTATACGTCAACAGAGAGTGCTCATCAGGCTGAACAACTCTTGCTAAGACGTCATTCCTATATATGTTATAGTGTAGCTGGGCTCTTGGAGTTCCACATCAGCTGTTCCAGATCTTCAAATTTTATACGACAACAGAGAGTGCTCATCAGGCTGAACAACTTTTGCTAAGACGTCATTCCTATATATGTTATAGTGTAGCTGGGCTCTTGGAGTTCCACTTCAGCTGTTCCAGATCTTCAAATTTATTCTCTTAGCAAAAAATGCTCATCACGTGGAACAATTTTTGCTATGGTACCATTTTTGTATCTCTTATAGTTTAGCTGGTCTGTTGCGGTGCTGCATCAGATTTTCAAGTTTCCAAGATAAATTATAGCCTATATGTTGCCCAGATTTAATACCTATACAACAAAAAAAAATCATTTAAATCCGTCGAGTAGTTCCGAAGATTAGCGTGTACAAACAAACAGACATACAGACAAACAGACAGATTTTTTTTTTTGGATTCGTGCTCTATTACTGTTTCCAAACCCCCCTCAATAATTATTTTTTTAATATATTCAATGTACAGACACAGTTTTTTTACTGTTTTATTATATGTTTAGATAAGTTTTAATAATCATTTAAGTATAGTAGTATGAGTACAGCAGTCATTGTGCCGATAATCGTGTCGGCAAATGGCTTAATAGCCAATAGCCTAGAACAACATCTGCGGAGGCTCTCGCTTGGCAGCTGGATCAAGGGCTAGATTCAGAAAGCAGTACTTCTGGACACGGCGCGTATTGTTAGGAGGTTCCTCTCTCAAGAGCCCTGACCATCGGTAGCTCGGACCCTGTTCCCAATGCCGGTGGGCTCCTATTTTTTATATTTCTAAATGTTTTTTTTTTATATTGTTTTATATTAGAATATTTAAAAATGTAAATAATATGTAGTTTAATGAATAAAGGATTTAAGTATAATAATCTGTACTTACTAATATTATAAAGAGGTAAAATTTGTTAGTAAGTTTGTATGTAGGGGGCAATCTCTGGATCTACTGAACCGATTTTGTAAATTCTTTCACTACAGCTACATTTTCCAATATCCCCGAGTGCCATAGGCTATATTTACAACGTGCCCGTGGGATAATTTCCGACGAAAACGCGAGCGAAGCCGCGGGCAACAGCTAGTTCAACTATAATTCCATTAATAATCTAGATTACCTATAGTATTGTAAATGTTTTATATTTTTTTTTTCGCTTTATAAATTAATATTGGTATAGTCACATTATGATATAACTAATAATTATATTAAAATTCAAGGGCAACGGTAGTATTTGTGAACTAATATAAATTGTAAGACCTTTATGTACCTACCATTTACTCAGAAATAAATGATATTCTATTCTATTCACCTGTGCAGGTGCAACATAAGCACACGATCCTTGCGCTTGCACACAACGCGCCTCGAATGGCTATGGACGCGTCTCATTCGACGCACACGCGCATCATACTATGTACTTAAACGCACACGAGCCCCCGTTGTTCCGTCCGTGTTCACGAGAGGTCATTAACTTACACGCGAACTGCTCGCTAATTGTTCGCGAACATGTCAAAGTGTGTACATACTTATGTTCCTAACAGGCGCGCAAACCGCACTGTTCGTGCACGTGCGCAGGTGTGGACGCCCCTTAATCCAGGGCACTCGCAGTTTTTGTACCACTTACCTACTTAGATACAGTGACGTGACACGATGTAACAAAATATGTCACATGATCATTATTATAACCATGCTGGGACATACATCACTTGGTCACGCATTTTAATGAATGAAAACCACTTCGTTTATTACTCTTCACTGTAAAATACTCTTAAGCGCCCAATATCGGCAGATTAGCGTCATTGTTTGATTACAATTCAATGGCCTATCAAAATTGTATAATTTATCAATAAATACGTTTTAATATGGAAATCACATTCTTTCATAGAACAATAACGTCGGGTTCATGAAACTTGCAATAAAATCAGAATATTGTACTATCACATATTTACGCGGCATAATAAAGTCAACATAACAGTACAATACTAAGTAAAGGTATAGTCCAAGAGATTGAAATAAATTCAACGAACCAATTTTTAATAATCTTTGAACATAATCACTATTCTTAATCCAGCTGATAAAAATTTGTCTATTACCAGAAAATTCTCGCATTTAGTTGAGTAATTTTAATTTATTAAGAAAAACCTTCTGAAATATCACGCTTTTTATGGTTTATGGGGATATCCTTCAATGGCGTGAGATTTTTTAGGCTACGCTCCCGGCCCGGCCCCTCCCTGTCCCTTGGTGTTACGTCGTGAGGCCACCCCTCCTCACCCCTCCCAGCATCACGTGTATTATTACTATTAAAAAGATCAAAGAATTTCAAAAATTTTCACGTGGTCACACTCACAATTAAATTCAATCCGATATTGGAAAAAAGTATACGTCACACATTTTAATTTTTTTTCACAAGAAAAAATACTCGTGATTGTCCCTCTATCCGCCCCACATATCGTGATATTGTTTTCTGATCCCCCCTCCCACCTATTTGAACCTATTACCTAACGTGATCAAACGACGACCCCTAACATGAATTATAGGAGTCAGGAGTTGTCTGGTCGATGTCAATAGGCTCGTCGTAAGATTTTCGTAGAACGCGAGGTCAGCTTATACTGGAAATGTATAGCCTAATGTGTAGCCGTGTGTACATACTAAGTGTTTAGCTACCACCTCTGCCAAGCCCTGTGATTGTGTTTTTATGCGGACTGTCTTTACTTTATTTAATTATTCATATTATGTAGATAGGGGCTAACCCTATCACCGTTATCAGCCAAAATCAAAAACAACAAAACACAGGTGTTATACTGAGAAATTCTCGACAGAAACCCACAAGAAATGATACTGACCAATGAATGAGGTAAACTGCAGCTCGTTTTCTTTGAATAAATCAGGTTTATGATAACAGTAATATGTTAATAGTAGCGATCAGCGGTGATAGATAGCCTACCTTATCGTCATCAAGGCAACAATCTTGAACATTGTTTTGAACGGACTATGATCATACGGTATTTATAAATATTCAAAGGTATATAGCTGTATATTAACGCTTTCCGCTTCAATTGTGAATGTCATATAAAAAAAAAACGGGTGATACAGCTGTGTCTATGGAAGAAAAAGGTTTTCTGCACCACCGACCCGAATAAGAGCAGGAGGGCTGATCCTTGAAAAAAGGAAAACATCGTGAGGAAACTGGCATGTCTTTATAGAACCAAAAAATCGAAGACATATTATGTGGTATCCCCAACCCGCACTGGGCCCAAATGGTGGAGTATGGCCTACTTTATATCATAGAGTCCTCTCTATGATATAAAGTACACCCCTCCTGGCCTGTGCCTCCTGGCCTGTGCTGTATTACAGAAGGGGACAATCTAGGCTGAATATACTAAGGGCAGAAGAATGGCGATGACTTGGTAACCTTTTAGCAGCCAGTAAACCGACTGAGCAAAACATTAAACCAACACAAGTATTCCGAAAATAAATTACCGATGTCATTCATGAATCATGATTGATCCTTATCCAGCAACAAAATGGTTATCATATACTATTCAGAACATAAAAGTATCTAAACAAGTACATATTTACTTTCACACTACCCACGTATATAAATGAAGTGTCGTAATGTAACGCAATATTATTGAAAATTATATAATAATGGTGAAATATTTGAGGCCCGGTAACAACTATCATTGCCAGTTTATCACTATCCAAAAGATGACCTTGCAGTAAATTATACACGTGTCGCGGGCCATGTTTGTTTATTTACAGCGCATTATTATATGATGAAGATAATGGCTGGCCTGTAATTGGTCAATTACTTTTTTTAAGGTTGGAAACAAGAGAGCAGGTGGTCACTGCCGCGAATGGAAATCTGCAACACCAGAGCCATTGCAGGAGCGTTATCTATTCTCGCGTTATATGCGCTTCTAATGGCACTAGCACCTGCGAATTTCAACAGAACCAAAACACTGCTTAGCGCTAGAAACTTTAGGCTTTCCCGCACGAGCGCCTCCACCAAAATAACTCTGCAAACTATACGGTACCCACCCATCAGCGGTTATTACAACACCAGTATAGGCTGGCCTATACTGGTGGCCGTCTATTGAAACTCCATAGTACATTAGGCCAATTTAGGCTTGTTTGAAGACTTGGAGTACTCTCTGACCAACGATAAACTTCAATACAAGGGAACCGGTCATAAAGGAAAGATGGATGTTATATGCAGTCTAACATTATTTATTTTGTGTGTGCAAACTAAGTATCCACCTGCTCTTAACTGCTTTGTAACCATAGCTGACGTCAAAGGCAACTCACTAAAACTCACATGTGAAAAGGTGACAAGTCAAAATACATACTCATAGACTTATAACAATATCGGCATTGTGACGGGAAACTTCTATGCCAAGCGTGGTCATTATGCCAAAATCTTTCAAGGCTGTTGGAAACCTGTACTTAGCAAACTCTACGGCCAAGTTCAACAACATGGGCAGTTTTCAATTGTCAACACAAGTGTGTCTACGAACCCTCATCACAAACAATGACTACCTGTTCTGCTCTTTATGCAGCTTCAACTGCACTTCGAGGGACCAGTCCGAAGCCACTATACCAACGATGTCGATATGGCAGAGTTCTGGTCCATGGTTATGAACCATGATAAAGTCGAAGTAGAGGAGGCAACCGTTAATCGTTTGCCCAATAGTCTTATTGCTTACTTTAATAGTCTTATGCTGCGACCCAACTCAATAGGGAATACGCATGTAATTTTTTTTTTTCACTTATATCAATAAAATGCAGTACTATCAACCCAAGAAAATAATTATAAGTTAATTTCAACTACTGCTTGTCGCACAAAAAAAAATATTAAACTCCTACAATTTTCGACAGACGCGGCCATTCCAGTCATAGCATTTGATGTCACTTCCCTCTATCTGCCTTGTTTAAATGTAATTGTTTGCCCTTAATAGAATAGTTTTACTATATTGTAAGTGCTTTATTAAAGAAAAAATTGCAATATCAATATTATAGTAAAATCTTAGTGAAACTTTAAGTACTTTTCAACTAAAAGTGTTTCTTTGACACAGCATTTGACGTCACTACCGGAATCGATGCGTTTTGTATTTGCGTTCCGTTTCACCAAAAACACCCTACATAAAATATTAATATGTAAAAATCGTGTTGTATTAGAGAATTAAACAAGTGTACCACAATGTTTTTATGGGCCAATACAAGGCATTTTTAAGAAATAAAAAAAGTTTTGTATTTCTTGATACCCTATTGTCAATTCTGCAGGGTTCATACAACCATAAGGCCTCCGCCGTGTATTTAATTTTCACTGAGGTTGCCACCTCCAAATCTGAGACACGTTATCAAGAGGAAAAAGATAAGCTTCTCCTACAAGAGCATCTACAAAAGTTTGAAGAAACGAAACGGATCTAAAGATAAACTCAGACATCGCCAATTTGTTATTTTCTCGAACATAATCGCAGTCCATACCAAATCAATGAATAATGTATAACCTATCTGTGGCCTACTTAGTCTTACTGGATCAGCGGTTTCCTCCGAAGCGAGAGGTGACTCATATCCTGAAAAGTGTTATCATAACATGTTATCAACCTTTGGTCCACTCAATGATAATGATAATTTGTTTACTATTTAATAGGAAGGTCTGAATCATCATCCTTCGGAGAAAGTATATCGTGGTTGTTATCCTCATAATCCTATTGGGCTGAACAGCTTTGTATGATATAAGGCACTCAGGCTCGGATTAAATCATCAGATAGGTTATTACCAGGGAACATATAAGTAAAAGTAGTTTCTTAGCCTTTACTAGCTGTTGCCCGCGGTTTCACTCCAGCATACGAGTGCAACCGCGCTTCCCACTCACTTCATAAATAAACAATTGATTTAGGTGACGATTGTTCATGCCAAAAGATGTTTCTTTTTTGTCAATACTGTGCTACTAAAGCAAGATGTTTCTTGTTTCTCACTGCTGTGCTAATAAAGCAAGATGTTTCTTGTTTCTCACTGCTGTGCTAATAAAGCAAGATGTTTCTTGTTTCTCACTGCTGTGCTAATAAAGCAAGATGTTTCTTGTTTCTCACTGCTGTGCTAATAAAGCAAGATGTTTCTTGTTTCTCACTGCTGTGCTATTAAAGCAAGATGTTTCTTGTTTCTCACTGCTGTGCTAATAAAGCAAGATGTTTCTTGTTTCTCACTGCTGTGCTAATAAAGCAAGATGTTTCTTGTTTCTCACTGCTGTGCTAATAAAGCAAGATGTTTCTTGTTTCTCACTGCTGTGCTAATAAAGCAAGATGTTTCTTGTTTCTCACTGCTGTGCTAATAAAGCAAGATGTTTCTTGTTTCTCACTGCTGTGCTAATAAAGCAAGATGTTTCTTGTTTCTCACTGCTGTGCTAATAAAGCAAGATGTTTCTTGTTTCTCACTGCTGTGCTAATAAAGCAAGATGTTTCTTGTTTCTCACTGCTGTGCTAATAAAGCACTGTTTAATAAAACACAAACTCCTCCTTTTTAAGGTTCCGTATCTCAATTGGCAAAACGGAACCCTTACAGGATCACTTTATTGTCCGTCTGTCAAGATCCTTTTTCTCAGGAATGCGTGCCGGTATCAAGCTGAAATTACTACCAAATATCTACTCAAGTCTGCTAGACTGCTACCCCTTGGAGCACTGTTTCACAAGGGAATCAAAACCTTCCCTTTGATCTAGAATCATGAAATTTGGCAAAAAGCAAGGCCTTACAGCACAAATAAAAATAATAATAAATAAATAATAATAAAAAAAAGGAAAATTCAAAACAAAAAATTAAAGGGTGTCCCCATACATACAGAGTTGACACCAAATAAGATATTTTTTTTTAGATAATGGACCCTTCATGCGCGATTCCGACTCGCACTTGACCGGGTTTTTTTTTTAAGTCGGTTACTATTGGTGTAGGTAGTAAAAGAAAATCCACCACTTACGCAAATGCACCTACAATTAATACAGATTTGGTTAACCTTGGACTCTTTCGCAGAACGAATCAGTCGTGTCTGGCTCTCGTCAAGATAATCTACATATCTTTGGGTATGAGGCTATCTACTTACCACAACCAATCTGCATACCTACGTATTGTAGAAGAAACCTCCACATTACCTCTCTCACTTGTTTAGAAACAGCAGAAAGGTATTCAGCTAATATTTTTGTTAGCAATCTAATCTCCTGCGTCACTAACACATAGTATTTTTATTAGATACGCTTGTTATCGTTCAAAACTCACTGGCTTTAAAACACTGAATATTTGAAGCACAGAAACCGAATAAAATATCGTCAAAAATAATACACGGACGACCAAGCAATGACAACCGTGACATTTACAGGTCCAAAAATAATAAAGAAAAATATTGCAATGGTCACGTTGCGTTGGCTGAACATCAACATCCTTACCGAAATGGATATATCTTTGCAAACTTTAATTACCATATTATGTCGTATTTTAATTTAATTAATGCTAGTAATGTACAAATTGATTTTTATGTAAGTATTGTATATTCTATAGATTACTTATCTGAAAGAAATGAATTCATAGCAAAGAGACTGCTCTACAATGGAGGTCTGAAAGGAAGATCTAAAATCATAGAATGATCTTCAGGCGAAGCTAAAGAAGATATAAGAGGGAAAGGGAAACAAATACATTAACAGAAGTTTGGTAACGACAGCAACACCAGCTGGAGAGTTGCTAAGGAGGAGGGACATATTAACAATTTCAAAATAACATTGACGTCGCAGATATACTACCAAACATATCAAGCTAACCGCCGCTAACCTACTTTAAAATAAAACAACAGTTCAGAAAGGAGGAATACCTTAAAAAGTACAATACCTGTCCTCCTCAATCATCGCGTCATAAATCACAAAACCACAAGTTATCACCCACAAACGATCACTATTCACTCACAAACGACAATCATAAAGCCAGTCCAAACAGTACACAATTAATACTGAGAGGTTATGTAAAATACATATTAGGCGCGCCACTTGACCCTGCCTCCCCCAACGCCCGCTCCCCGCGTGACGTCACGTGTAGACGAGGTGGCTATGTTACCGGTTGATCAAACATACATGTACAGGCGCCAGCACATTAAGCTACAATCTGTCAAATTTCTTTAATAGATTTTCAACTTTATCGCTATAGTATTAGGTTTAAGGTTGGTTGGGAAAATTTGACAGTGTAGGGTAACTTGATGTGCTGGCGACTGTACACCCGCTAATTAATGAGGTGTAGTAGAAGTACTATCTGAAGATATGATGGGACTCTTGTATGGAACAGTGTAGGATAGCGACAGTGATTTGTTTTCGTTTGGTTTGTGGTCATTGCCTGCCTAATAAAAGGCTACTTTATGCTAAAGTAGAAGAGTAGATTTCTTAACGTTATGGTTTATGGAAAGTACAGTAGATATTTAAATTGAACTGATCTGAGACAAAGAGGTGGAGTCACGGCAGGCCACAAAGGAAAAGGTAGGACGAATTGTATATCGGCGGCGGCGACCTCTCGCGTCCGGCCCTGGTTCAATCCATGGTCCGGAGCGAGAGGGAATGGGACACCGTCACCTCCTTCTGCGAACCAGTCATGCTAGCGAAGGTGGCGGGACGTGAGAGGGACAGAGCCTCACGTCTCAGCCGCCGCGGGAGACGCACCGGGCGTCGGGGGCCATGTGGTGGCCCCCGGCCACCGTAAGCGCGGGCCTGTGGCCGGTGAGCTATGGGCTAGCTCTCCGTCCGTCCGTCTTATGACGACAGGCCGTGTCGACAGCGCGTTCGTGTTCCACGCGCGCCTCAAAGAGAGTCAGCAAACAGGAAGGGGTCCGTAAGGGCCGACGCCTGCCAGGGTTGCGGGACTGTTCGAAAGAGATACCGCGGCCCTGGAACACAAAGGGCAAAGGAAGGAACATGGACGGGTTTTAGTCAGTAAAAGTCTGACACTCCTGGGTTATTTGATGAATACCCATCAGAAAAAGAAAAAAAAAAGGACGAATTGTATAGAATCCGTCAAAACTGCATGGAGGACGCGGAGGCTTGCGAAAGATGGAAGAACTGGTGAAAAAACTTGAAAATCTAAAAATATAACTCCCCTTTAGATTGACGTCAAACTTCACAGTTACCCAAAAATTCAGCATTTTTAATTGGTATTGATATTCTATTTAAGTACGTTGTAGGGTCAACATCAGTAAAAATCATAAAAATTCGGTATAAATATTGAGTCTACTTATCAGTGCTCTGTTGCCAAGACTTGGCAATGCGTAGTAGAGTACAACGGAGATAACGCTATCTTACATTCATTGTAACAATATTAAATTCTTGTTGGCGGAACTATTATCTGCGGTGTGCAATATATAATACAAACAGCAGGTTTCTTCCACGTTCATTTAAAAGAAAATGAAAAGGCATTAGCAAGTAAAGGCACTCGCCACAATTTGTTGCTAAGTATCGGGCACTAGCAACATTTTCTCGTGCAGTAACTGACGGGCACTTGCGATATTTTCTCGTTATGTTTTTGACATTCGTGATATTGTGTCTTGATTTTGTCCTTAGAGACACTTTGTCGTCTAGAGACAAACAATAGCAATGAAATCTTCTAATGATGTTAAGTGGGTGCCAAGCCAATACGTATAAAGGGTATCACTGATAAGATCAGTGTGGAAAGAAAAAAAATTAAATACTTGACCGCCGGGGACATTCATTCTTCGTACTTGTTCAATAAGGAACGTCTTGATGTAGGTATGAACGTAGACGAAGCAAAAGGATAGTGTAAGGATGATAAAGATATGCTTAATGTAATTGTAGTTCGTCGGGGACAGGGGCATACCCGTCGAAAGTCCCAGGAAACTTGTTCATTGATAAATAATAACATTCAATTAATTAAAAGGAATGAAAATAAAACTGAACTTTCCGGTTTGACAATAATACAACTATGAGTGTTATCGACCTAAAGCAATCCAGTTCCAGTTGAACTCCTGTTTTGTGCGGAAAAACTACGAGGTCATTCAACTTAAAGCTCTGACCAAACTGCGGCGCACCGATTGGAATTGTTCAAACTGGTGCGAATGGTCGCGAGACTTTAGTCCCACAATCATGACAAGTCATCGTGCACAACCGCCCGCGTCCCGCAAAAGAGATTATGTCTCGGACCAAGCTAAGCAGCCCTTTTTTTTCGGATGTGAAATCATCAAATAACTCCTGCCGCTCTGGGCGGAGCAGGAGGGAGTGTCACTTTTACTGACTAAAACCCATCCATGTTCCATCTTTTGCCCTTTGTGTTCCAGGGCCGCGGTATCTCTTTCGAACAGTCCCGCAACCCTGGCAGGAAGCTAAGCAGCCCTCTGTTTACCTTCCAAGCAATTCAATAAACCTATTTTGTTGGCGAACCGACCAGCGGAGATTCGCTGATGCGAGTCGCACGGGACCGGTCAATGTGGCGACACTTGGGGCAGTCCTATGTCCATCTGTGGACGTCTTTTGGCTGAAATGATGGTGATGATTTTGTTGGTTATTTACAAAACATCTATCCTGCCTCCGCTTTTTTTGTGTTTGCAAAATATATTGAAGATAATGAAACAATAACGAACTACAAACTTTCAATTTTGTTATGGCATAGCTCTAAAATTACCATACTAATAATATGTGCCTTAAGGACAGTAATAAACACATCATCCAGCAGTGTTATATGTTTATTACTACTAGGTTGAGCTAAGGTGTATTAGTACCCCCATATTTTACCAGAGTTATATTTTACTCTCATCCATGGGTATACCCATCGGGCCTGTGGACGGTGAGTAATGAGCTAGCTCGCCGTCCGTCTGTCTTATGACGACAGGCCGTGTCGACAGCGCGTTCGTGTTCTACGCGCGCCTCAAAGAGATGTCAGCAAACGGGACGGGGTCCGAAAGGACCGATGCCTGCCAGGGCTGCGGGACTGTTCGAAAGTGATACCGCGGCCCTGGAACACAAAGGGCAAAAGAAGGAATATGGATGGGTTTCAGTCAGTACAAGTCTGACATAACCTTCCCATCCGAAAATAAAAAAGGTTTACTCGTCAATACCCAGTTGGGTTGTGGATATTAGATAGGCAGTCACTCTATGCAACACTATACAAAATACTGGTATTCAGCTGCATTCGATTAAGTTGGAAGCAGACCCCCAGATTGTTGGGAAAGGTTGGCAAATGATCATGTTTACGTCCCATGCAATGCGGAGCTAACATTATAAATTAACAATGTTACAACGTGGCCTACCTTCTGCCTCGTTCCTTATCCCGGATCCTGGAGCGAGGAGGCGTGGTGCCGAGTAGGTCAGCCTCGGATCCATCCCCGGAGTCAGCCAGGAGGAACCTGGAGGATTGACGCGGATTCCTGAACACGACATCTTTGTCGTCGCTGTAAAGAAGGAGAATCATGCTTTAGAACTTGATGATGTCTTCAATTTGCCATAGGCGACGTTGAGAAACCTATAAAAATAAGTATTTTTACATTTTAGGACAGGAAAATGAGTTCAAAATCGAGGCTTTTTAGTGTTCGGTAACAAAATAAATAAAAACTAATAATAATATTGTGCGACTTAGTCTGCCTGGCCATTTACCTGTCACAGCTACCTATTTCAGAAAATTCTAACGCTACAAACTTGACATTTGGAATAAATAATGCTTAGTATTTTTCAATTAAATTGCCTAGACTACGATCCCGCCATCCCCTTCGTGTTAGTTTTCTTTAAACCCTGCAAACATGCAAAAGTTCGATGAACAAGCTAAAGGAAAGTGATTTTAACTTTTTTGTGTTTGTTGGAAGTTGTTTTTTTTGCAACATTTTTTATTCATATAAAAAATGTCGTGTGCACGTGTCGTGCTTATAAACCGTGAAGTTTTAACGAGCGAGCTCATCTCAGTGTGAACACATTCGCGCGGAGTACGGCAAGGGCACATCTATGATTTAAATCGATGTTGTATTTAAAATAACTTCACTACTTGAGGTCGTTAACAAAACAAAATGTCATCAAATCCATTTTTTGTTTGTTTTATTATGTTTACATATCGATATTCATCACGTCTGCGGAGTATCGCTAGCTAATTTAATTTAACCCATTAACAAGTGAAGGAATAGGAATATGTAATTAATAGAGTTACTGGGTGGTTCACACAAAACTAACTGTCAACGAAACTACCTATAAAAGCAATGGAACGTTTTTAATCATTCAAATGTTTTAAAAAGTTATAAAGTAAAATCGAAAAGAAACAATAATTGCGATTACGTAACTTAAATTAGTAAAAAAATTGCATGAAAATCTCACAAAAGGTTGAACACCCCTGTCACGGGATCAGAACTCCTAAACTCCTACTCCTAATTGAACATGGAGGATGTTCAATCCCTACTTAGGAAATGAAAGTACCCCCACAGATAGCAAATATAGCGATAAAACCCCCTGAAAACTCTATTTTACCACTTATTTTAAAGGGGTTCACTTTTGCGCAAACGTAATGCCAGTGACCCACCTGGAGAGTCCACTTGCAATATGTATGGTGGGATGGCACACGCGCAATATGAAACGGGGGTGGACTCGAATGTGTTTATAACACATTTTTATGGCAGTGGATATATTATACCAAATGAGAGAGAGGGCTGACACTCCCTCCTGCTTCGCCCAGAGCGGGAGGAGTCATTTGATGATTTCCGATGCGGAAACAAAAAAAAAGGGCTCTGTCTCTGCTCGGAATGCCCGTCTAACGCAGTAGAACATGAAGGAACGACCAATATTAAGGCTCTTGGTCTATTGATTTTACGTGTTACAATGCTCATGCCTAAGCTCATTTTAGGCTTTTACAGCTCCATGGTGGCTTAATCCCATTCATCATCAGAATGAATACCATTCTAAAGGGACCGACATAAGCCGCTCATTCTGAACTACGGTCTCATCAGTTAAGGTCAGAAGCTCATAGCCGACCTTGCTGAGCTGTTTATCATGTTGCTATCACATGGAGCGATACCAGACGATTCGATAACACAGTTTATGTGCGTTTTATTAGTTTATTACTAATTAGAATGTCGTGTAGGAGTTACATCGTAGTTTGTTAGATCATGTGTGATTAATGATGGCTGTGAGGACCGGTTTTAGGATTTTTTGGTATATCAAAATCTGTACAGTCTAACATAGAATATATTGGCAGACTCCAACTAGCACACATCGTGCTTACAAATTTACTACTACCTACCTACCCACCCCCTATTTCCGGGTTACATTACAATAAACCTGGTAGTCCCGGTACGCCTGCTCAACGCTGGCTCAAAGAAATTAAACCCACCCTCAGGAGTCAGGACCTTACTATGTTACGCTGCTATCAACAGATCAAAATTTTACTGCCGTTTTGATAAGGCGCCTTTCTGTTCACATCTGAACACAACAAGTTCACACATCGTCATCGTCATCATCATTTCAGCCGACAGACGTCCACTGCTGGACATAGGCTTCACTCAAGTGCTACATTGACCGGTCCCGTGCGACTCGCATCCAGCGGATTCCCGCAACCTTCACCAGGTCATCGGTCCACCTAGTGGGAGGCCTTCCAACGCAACGTCTTCCGGTTCCCGGTCGCCACTCCAGAACTTTTCGGTCCCATCGGCCATCCGTTCTGCGAGCAATGTGCCCCTGCCCACTGCCACTTGAGTTTGGCAATTCTTCGGCCTACGTCGGTAACCTTGGTTCTCTTGCGGATGTCTTCATTTCTTATTCGATCACGCAAGGAAACTCCGAGCATAGCCCTCTACATTGCCCTTTGGGTGACTTTAAGCCTTCTGATGAGGCCCATTGTGAGCGACCAGGTTCCGGTCCCGTATGTAATCACTGGCAACACACACTAGTCATAGACTTTCGTCTTGAGACACTGCGGTAAGTTGGACGAGAAAATACCACGCAGCTTACCGAACGCTGCTCACAGTTCACACATGTTCTAATTATTTACACATTGTTCCTTATTTACCATTACGGCCGCCGTTTAGTCTCCCCGGGTTATTCCGAGAACACGGAACGTGTGGGAAACTTTCTATTTCACCTAGCGACGCGTGCGCCGCTCAAATGTCGACGAGTATTACGAGGTCGCTAGTGGATGGACTGTTATCTTTTTAGAATTGATTATGAATTTATGTCGGTACGAGGACAATATTAAGTACCTACTCAGTTAGTTACTGTTTTAGAGTAGGGATGCAACGATATGTCTATTACGATACCGATACGAATGACGAATGCATCGTAATGGCGAATACGATAATGAATGCGATAACGAATGCATTACGATTATTTTATTTACATATAATAAAACGAAAAAATTTAGTAAAATCAACATTTATTTAAATTTTAAAGACAATTTTCCACCTAAATGCCATAATTCAAATTAATTTCTTTTAAATTCTTATAGAGAAAATATTTTTTTTTAATTATCTGTTTTCAAACTATTTCTCCGCATTGATTAAACCAGTTGTGGAGAACAATCTTTCCGAATCTAAAATATGCCATACTATTAAAGAAGGCTGTCATTAGTGTTACCAGCGCAAACATCGATGCTGTCTTGCATTCATTTTCACGAAAAAAAACCGGCCAAGTGCGAGTCGGACTCGCGCACGAAGGGTTCCGTAACATTATTCTACCCGGATCTTACCCCCTGCTTACCCCGGATCTAACTTTCCGGGATCATATAGTTAAGATTTGCAAGAAGGCTTACAGAAACCTGGGTTTCGTGCTGAGACAGTCGCAGGGATTCACAAACGTTACCACGCTCAGAGTGCTGTATGACGCTTTGGTAAGGAGTCACTTGGAACACAGTGCGGTGATTTGGGCTCCTCATGAAGCGAAATACAATGTCATGCTGGAGCGAGTACAGAATAAATTTACTAGACACTTGTATTTCAAACTTTATGGGGTTTACCCATTTTACCCGCTGATGTATCCTACACTGTTTGTACTGGGTATGGTGGGGTACAACGAACTCAGAGTGCGCAGAGCATTTACACTCGCGGCGTACGCGCTAAAGCTCCTGCGTGGAGTAGCACATAATCCGGGTGTGCTGCGGCACCTGAAGCTGTGCGTGCCAGACCGGTACGTGTGGAGGCGGCGGCGACCGCCACTGCTGGCCGTGCCGGCTGCCAAAACTAACCTGCTGTCAAAGACACCCCTCACCCGCACAATATATGTACTAAACAAAGTGCATGAGAGGATTGATATATTTTCGTGCAATCTGAGTGAGTTCGCAAGAGTTTTGCTGAATATTGTCAGTTATATTAAATGTTATATTCTGTGATAGGTCTGATTTTGTTTAAAAAAAAAAAAAAAAACACCTCTGTTGGCAATCCACTATTGGATTGTTGCAAATCTAATTTTAAGAATCGTTATAAATCGTAATACTTTTACGATATGGATGATCGACAAAAATAACGATAACCTGCGGTTTACGAGTATCGGCATCGGTATCGTTGCATCCCTATTTTAAAGATTTACTTTTACATCACACAAGTACTTAAATCAAGCTCGCGGCTAAATAATAACAACCGCATAGGTCGATCTTCAGGTTAAGCCGCGCTTGCCTAGGGTAGTCTGTTGATGGGTGGCCACCCATTACATATCGGGTTGTCTTTGTTCCTCGGAAAGCACGTTAAACTGTTGGTCCCGGCTGTCATTTGTAGATCTTTGTCAGTCGTCGTTACAGGTAGTCAGTAGCCCGAAAGTCCGAAAACCAGTCCTACCCCAGGGTATCGTATGACACCTGTTGAGGTCAGATAGGCAGTCCCTCCATTTAAATACCGGTATTCAGATGCATCAGGTTAGACTGGAAGCCGATCGAAAACAAATAAAGATAAGAAAACTATAACCCGACTACGTCAAAAAGGGTCTAAAAAGGACGAAATAAAAAAATAAGGTATAAAAATGCTATTATTACGAATCTATTGACATCTCATTCATTAAAATCGGTTCAGTAGTTTAGGTGCTACGGTGGACTTTCTTTTGGCTTCGCCGTAGTCGGGTAACCAAAATTAACCAAACTAGCCAAGTAACTCAAATTAGCCTACCGCAGCCCACAATTGGACAAAAGCCTCTCCAACAAAGCTGCGTCACACTCACCGCACCATATCCTCCACCTTCCGCGACCAGTATGACCCTGACGCCTTTTAAAGGTCGTTTGTCCATCTAGATGGGGGGCGTCTCACACTAGGCGCTTCCCGAACGCCGATACGTGGTCTCAACTGCAGGACTCGTTATAAACTCCAACCCTTGCTCGAGCCAGTCCGCGATGATGAGCCAGTAGTTCAGCCTCTGGGGAGGATCCCAGCGACGCCCTAAGCCGAGGCTCGTACCCCACAGGGGGTGCCCTACCGCGCTGTCTCTTAGTTTTAAATAAGTTTTTTTTTTCTCCTGGCTGGTGCCCTGAAGGCTTTACACTCAAGGCAGGACAGTCCGGTTAAGCAAAAGCCAGCCTATGGTTGACCTTAACAAGGGAGATGCCGTTAAAAAAAAAAACATTGGCTGAGATTTGCGATAAAAGCGGCGTAATGTTCACTATACTACGCGAAGTTTTCTAGACCATTCCTCTTAGTCTATGTCCAACAGATTTTTGGCTCTTACATCATCGTTACCGTTGATAGAATGTCACTTTATCTAAGCTCTCAGGTACCTGGTGGTGGCGTGCTACGTAGGCGGGAGTTCGGCTGTGCAACTCCTGGTACAGATACTTCTTATTCTATGCCTAATTGACCGAAATGATGATCGTGCGATTTTCACCTTTTTACACGTGTTTGAACCGTGCCGTGACCTCAAGACTAATTTTAGCCTTATGATAATAACACCTTGGTCATTCACGGACATAACTATCGGTCCATCATAACATAACAACACGCCTGTAATCGCCGGAGGGGTAGGCAGAGGTTTGCCTAATAGTACATGTACTTACACATTTTGACAGTTATGTTTGAGTCCTATATAATAGGGGGCGAGCCTATTGCCATCAACCGGGAACAGATCCAGGCTCCGTGGTAGCTACTGAGAAATTTCTGATGGACAAATCCAATAACACTTCGTCCGAACTGGGAATCGAACCGAGGACCTCATGCTCAGCAGTCGCGGTTGACCACTGGACCAACGAGGCAGTCTCAGCATTGTAAATCATCAATAATCATCATTCTAATATTAAAACTGGATGCCAAGGCATTACATTACCTACTGTTATAGCATAGTTCTAATTTACTGAACTTAAATTACTTAATGAAAAACCCATGTTTGATTATACATATAAGTAGGTACTGGGTACACCAGCATAACTGCCGGTATTCCAACCAACGTCTGCCAACAATAGTGTTTTTTGTACTCATTGTGAACGACCTTCGCATCAAAATAAAACATAGACGCAGATTCGTGTTTGTTAGAATTCGATCTGCGTAAAACATGGACGCCATAACTTGACTAAATTGCACAAATTCGGTGGAATTCTCAGTAGACAAACATGGAGAGAGCGAATATGTCGGCACTGTTGGCAGTTTCTGGAACACACAGTCATTTATCAACATCATCGTCTGGCTCTTATCACTATTTGCTTTAAGTGGGCGCAGCATTTCCTATTCTTCCAAAATCTCTGTCAGTCAGCATCTCAGCTTCTTCTATTCCTATTCTAGTGATATCATAGTATAATTTTATACTGGATTGCGCTGCGTCGCTGGTCTAGTGGTGGCACGCGCGACTGCTGAGCATGAGGTCCTGGGTTCGATTCCCGGGTCGGGCAAGTCAGACAAACGGGTGTTATCTGTTTTTTCAATCAGGAAATTCTCTGTCGCAGCCACAGAGTCTGGATTTGAGCCCGGTTGATGGCAATAGACCCGCCCCCTATTACATGGGACTTAAACATAATTGGCGAAATGTGGGTGTACTATTAGGTACACCTCTGCCTCACCCTTCATAACGTCACGCCTGTAGTCCCCACTACAGGCGTGACGTTATGTTATGCTCTGTGGTATTTCAGCGGACTGAAATCAATAACTTTTAAAGTATTTTCTAATTCCCTTACCGATCAATGTCATTACGATAAGCAATCAATCAATATGTTTACTTTAGAGCTGTTAGCTGTTCAAACTGACACGTCGACCACTTGACAGATTACACTTTTGAAAAGTATACAGAACAGTGACAGCCAACCGTGTTCCAGCCAACCAAGGTTCTAGGGTTCTTGGTAAGTAGTACTTAGCTTAGGCATGAGGTCAAACTAGTCTGGACAAGTTGCGGTACGGTAGCGGACACAAGAGATCAAAAGATACTTCAGTATAGCTACACTAATAATTTTAGGGTCATTTTGTTGATCAGCTGCAGGCTGCGGACACGCGACTGCAGTATTTTTATGGAACCACCCATCTGACTGATCCTCAAGGAATGTAGCAAAATCATAAAGATGTCTAAAATAAATTAGTCTGTCTTTTGATGATAAGATGTCAATGTTTTCAAAAGGGAAGGCGGCTCAAAAATGAGTGCAAGAATGTAAGAAAATATAAGGCGACTCTTTGCTATTGTTGTCCTTATTTTGAACACAATATTGAATTGGCAGGAAAACAGACGAAAATAAATACATGAGCGCACAAACAGGTAGGAAACTAGGAAAACATTAATGGACTTCCTGTACTACTACTTTCCTCAGATTAACGTAGGCTTAACCAATGAAAATGTGCACTAAACCTGACCCCTGGGGGTTTAAAATGGCCGCTTTAGCAGAATCATAATAGGATAATTATATGAATTACGGTACAATTCGTAAAATGGCCACAAACTGACAATTCATAATATTAACTGCGTCTATCACCATATTCATTTTTTAACGTGATTCATATTATCCTATTATGATTCCGCTAAAGCGGTCATTTTAGACCCCCTGTTCGTTTTGAGTCTGATATCAGGCGAATACATCAATATGTTATAATTACGCCATAAGGAAAATCCTTATATCTGGCAGTAGCCACAAGCCACAACTGATCAATCTCGTGTGCAACACAAAGGTTGTTTGTTCGTCACAGAATATTAAAATGGCCCTCGGTTCGGCGGAAGTAGTCTTCATTACGGCAACACTGTGGGTCTTCCCCGGCTTCGCAACGTTCATTATTGGAAATCAAAGTGAATATTGGCTTCTTTGTCAATTTATTTGAGAAATTTAGTTGCTGACTGGGTTTTGTGGCCTTGTGGCGCCACTTGGGAGAGCTCTATGTTCAGCAATGGACTGCAATAGGCTGAGTTGATTGATTTATGTGGCTGTGGGTCTGCGTTCCTCGGATTTGACCCTGTTTTGCGTCTAAGAACTTTTCGGAGTCTGATAGAACATATTTTAAAACCTGTTTCAAGGAGGTATTAAAATTTTGAACATAACTCACGGGTGGATGACCTAAAAAAAACAACGGATCAACCTTGAAATTCCGAGTTGGTGGATATCATCTTTGAATTGAAAAAGGAGGGTCTTCCGATCAGACCGGTTTTGATTCTGCTCGCGATGGTTGTGAACCGACAAACCATTTTTAGCATAAACATAATCAGCCTATAATGTTCCCACTGCTGGGACATACGGCCTCCAACTATGAGAGGGAAAGGGCTATAATCCACCACGCGGGCCCGGTGCGGGTTGGTACTTGGTAGATTTCACATGTGTTCGAATTTTTGGTTCTAGGACATGCCGGTTTCCTCACGATGTTTTCCTTCACCGAGAGAGCAACGGTGGTGAATCATGAAATAAATTACTCAAAGTAATGCGCCTGTCTGAGTTTGAACCCACGACTTACTGATCGTTAGTCGGAGCCGCCACCAATGGGCCACCGCTGCTCTTCCCGTGCTTCACTCACTCTTCTCAAACCATTCTTAATTTTTCTTAATATTGTGGATAACTTTGCTTGATGCATATAAAATGTTTCGTGATGTCAGGTAAGTATGATGATTAGTTCGCGTGTTAATAGATGCCACCTTACTAAAGATGGAAAGAAAGGGTTTAGAAAAAGAGTTTTCGTCTATCACAGAGAACGTTGTAGCTGCCTAGTACAAGCTACAACTAGTACAAGCTAAAACCTAGTACAAGCGTTGTAGCTGGCTTTAAGGCTCAATGAACATTTGGAGATCTTTGACAGTCGCATCGTCTCGAGTAATAAGAAGCCCGACAGTCTTACCAAGGGGTATCGTTTTACAGAGTTACTGGGTCGTGGCAGACGGCCATGTGAAATATTGGTACTGCTCACCTGCATCCGATTAGCCTGGTAGTCGACTTCAATATAGTTGAAAAAAAAACCTTGCAGATGATGAAGTTAGTCGATATAAACCACGTTCATTCATACATGATATTTACTTGTTTACACGCCCGTAGCATTGTAGCGGTCAAAAGGTCACACATACCTTCAACACACATACCTTTTCTTAAGTTGACACATACCTACCTAGGTAGGTATCCAGAATTTCAATAATGTATACAACTCAATACTTTTGATTACTATCATAGCATTTACCATATGTGTTCTGCTCCTAAAGACAGGCAAAAAGCTTGAGGAATACTGATTAAGTAGGTTCACATAGGCAATTTTGAGAAACTTACAAAAACCCATGCAATAAATATAGCTGACTTGGCAAATTATAAGCTCTGCTTGCTGACTTGTCAAAATTGAAATTGCAAGTGTGTGACGAAATAATGATGTAGAAACCTAAAAAACCTACCTAAGTAATATGTAGTTTCAGTACTACAGGTAGGTATTCTATTGGTATTATATTATATTTACTTAGGTAGGTATACAGGAAATGGAAAAGCATGAAAAATACATTATGTTTATCTAAGTATTTTGGGTCACATTTGTAGTCAGTTAATGACCAATGCAAATATTACTCAAGGCTATTTGTTGGTACTGACAAAATTATCTAGGTATTACAGAATATGTAGAATATAGAAGCTATACAACAAATATGATTTGTTCAAGTTTTATAGGAATAAAAATCATTAACTTAATCAGGATATTCTGTAGCTTCTATCTAGTCTACACCAATGGTAAAAAGGTGAACTTAAATCTGAAAATACTTCTAACATACATACATACATAAACTCATGCCTTTTGCTCATGGGGGTAAGCAGAAATAGAATGCTACCTGCTACGATCCCTGCATACCTGCTTTTTGCCTCGTCCACATTCTCTTCTAACATTTGGTCAAAATAATCATACGCCAGAAGTTACTTACTTTCTTAAAAATGTAACACAACTAGAATTTTCTTTTTTGTTATTTTCAAACAATGTTTAGAGTTTGGACTTTCTAAAAATAGTATCCTAATGAGAATTTGCATAACAAATACCTATATAAAACAATAAGATAAAGTTTTCAAAGTATTTTGCCAATATTATCTAGTGTTTAGTTATGATTACCTCATTGCATAATTAGTAAAAAAAAACAGAATCAAAGGCATCTGATATAGTGTGGAAGACTATTAGGAGAACAACAATAAAACACTAATGTGACGTTGGTGTTCTATTCTTTTTCTCCCTCACCATATTAGGATTTATTTATGGCAGTATAATCCACCAAATCTTTCTATGAAATTATCTGAGGTGATGAAACAACCTGAAAAGATTTCTAAGCCCAATTTTTTCATGTTTCATGATTAAAAGGTTTAGCGCTGATTCCCGACCTACAGGTTTTTACCTAGTTTGGGATTCAGAAGTTTCCTAGGATATTGTAACCTCATATATTATGTCAATAAAGCTTATTCTTATAAGAGCAGCAATATGCTTTAAATTAAGTAGTTAACTAAACTCCTATTGCAGGTCCGCTAGAAGAAATTTTGAATGTCAATACTTTTGTGCTCTGATCTTATGTGTATTAAGTGTTTCTGTGTACGTCTATACATTCATACAAATAAATAAAATTGATGTGTCTGTTTGTAATATCAAAAAAACAGCTTTTTACTGATGCATATTATGAAAATAAATATGGTAATTATAACTAATACACATTTTTTTTTAAATTTGTTTGGCTGTCCTGTGTCTGTTTGTTCCGGCTAATCTACGAAACGGCTGGACCAATTTTGACGGGTTTTTTTCTGAAATGTAGCTAATATTATTATGTCTAACAAAGGCTACTTTTATTTTAGAAAAATAGTTAGGGGTTGGTGCAAAAAAATTAAAACCATTGAAATTGGTAACAAAATCCGATTTAAGAAGGAAATTAATATTTCTTTCTTTATAATAATTTCACGCGAACGAAGGTCACGGGCAACAGCTAGTTACTAATTAATAAATAGACAAATTGAGCATGTAACACAATTCAGTAAACTGTGCAAAAAAATGTACATGAGAGTGCTCTAAAAAAGATAATTCGGAACTTACAACATTATAAATAATCCAAATAAAGAAATTCTTCATTAAAACTAGTAGAACAGTTCTAGTCACTAATACGTCTAAATGCATTTGTTTGTTTTCCCATTTATTTCACATTATGGTGAATCACATGCGTAGGTTAAAACGTAATGAGATAACAATGATAGAGGTGGACTGATAACTGTAATCTATGCTTTAACAGGCATTGATGTCCATGAAATAGCTTTGCAATGTTAAGTGGTTTTATAAAAGCGATCAGGTAATAAATTAGAAGTGTTGGCTTTTCATGTGTAGAGAAAAATGATAGGAGTATCAAACATTGATTGGCTCATGGCGTTTCTGACGGCACTCACAAAAAAAAGTCCTAACATGCAACGGTTTTGGGTTTTACCATTATTTGCGGTTCCACCTACACTTTGAGAGACCTGTCCGAAGCTACCACCAACGCTGTCAAGGTGGTAGAGTTCTGGTAAAAACTAAAGGGAATCATCAACACAATGAAGAAGAAGAGAAAAGAATCCGATAAGTTTTTAGAAACATCTTAAGCTGATAGACTAATTTGCAATTGATTGTTAATGCACATAAAACAACAGTAAACTTAAGCATGATGCTGAGTTGAATTAAGTTTGAAAACTTGAGTTGAGCTCTTAAGGGCAGAAGGTGGATTGAAGGTGAGCACTCGATGGGTTAAAGAGAACTGGAACTATTCTAGGATTAAGTAATATTAGACTAGCTTATCATTTAAGCTAGAGTTTTATGAGAGTATAGCAGTTGAAGTAGAAAACATAAATTTGTTTTATCTGTTGTTGCTGTTGCAGGCAAATTATCAAAAACCAAAAAATGTAGCTGCTACGTCTTGTGACTGGGAAGACATAAGGCATAATAACAGTGAAAGGAGTGTACCAAAATCTAGCAAATTAATATTTGGATTTGATTTGTAGTTGCCCGTTCCAAACTGTAGTTTTCCATAGAGAGGGATGGGTGTAAAACTCCATGGATCTAAATAACAATGAATATCTTTTGTATTGTATATCAGACTGCTGTCTGCAACTCGCATGTCTAAAGGGTGATTTGGGTACATTCATTAATGTCTCTCACACAAACAATATTTTCAGACTTGCTGTTGCGGTAACCAAGACTGATTACGTAGCTGTTGTAATCCATGGAATGACTGATGACCACTAGCGGATAAACTCAATCCTGTCAAAAACTAGGTAGCTTACTTATTTTCCACTTTACAGTGTACTACTGACAAAGGAAGATCCTAAACTTTATAGGCGGTAACCATATTTGAATAAGATAATAATTTAAGTATTGTTTTAACTTCTCTTATGACAATGAGGCAGGTACTACTACTTACTTTGTTACCAGTCACAGAAACAAAAGGGAACCTAAGGTATTGCTCTGTTTACGATTACAAAAGTCCTTGAGTCCTTGAGTTGCCCTTTATTGGATGTGAATCATTTTATGGTTACATATTATAAATAAATAGACATATCATAGCATGCTGCATAGTGATATAACAAGCACTTGTAATCTCACTACAGATGTAGAGCTAAATTAATATTCATGTAGAACTAATCAAGTAGGAACTTAGGATTTCATAATGGCAGCTGATAAAGCAGGAAATCTGCTTATTTAGTGTAGGTGTTAACACTTATCACGATGGAAGGTTCATCAATGTATCCTGTCGATTAATTACCGATATTTCGAGCTCTAAAGTGGGAGCAATTGCGGCGCATTATCACTAACACGATAATCTGATTAACACTTACAAATCATCTTCGGAGCTGCCAGAACTGTAGTTTATCGGGAAACCCATGTCCTTTTTCCAATCCGCGTCTGTAGAACTATCCATTTTGGAAAAATCACGAAAACTTGACTTTAACAGACAAAAACACGATTCCCGCTTCACGGAAACATAGTCACTTTATCACTTCACAAAACACCCTTAATCACCTACAGAATTTTCACAACACTGCTTTGATACAAACTTTACAGTAAATCTCATGTTTAGACATTAATTCGTTGGGACTTAACCGGTATTTCGATAAAAAAATCCGCAAAAACAGAGCGCTCACGTCTTATCACGCGAATGTCAGACTGATAATGTGTCAAATTTCAAAATTGTCAAGTGTATCGTCGTAATGTCAAATTCGACATTTAGAGCTGCTACCACCACAGGTAAAATATTTTCGGTATTTTCAATCGAATTTAATTTGCCTTGTGCTTTATTTACTCCTTAATTAAATCAAACGAAGTTGAGTAAGCACATACCTACACTTAGACTGACTAATACCAAGTTTTGGTGCCACAGACAAAATTCACTCAGTAAAGAAATACCGATGACATTCCAATTCTTACGACCTATTTAATATATCTAAGTCTATTACTATTATTCCCTGTTTTATTAATGTTTTGCTTTTTACTTTTAGTATTTATCTTTAGGTAAGTTTTGGTGTACTCTTTCGGCATACTCAAATGGACTCAACAGAACAGACGCCCTGGATAGAAGGGTCCGTACATTGTTTGTGGAGGCTTTTTAAACGCTAAGACTCTCCACAATCGCGAGATAAGCAGTCTCAGGGAATATTTCCTAGAAACCGATGCTTCGAGATGTGGTCACGGTGGACAAGAGCCTCACCCCACTCTCCTTGGCTAAAGAGAACTGACGCAAACTTATAGTGCTTGACACAAGCGATCGCAGTAATAGCTTCACAGACGCTTTTTCCGGGCCCTGCATGGGCCCGATGTAGACCTATCAGCGGTCTTAATCTGGCTACGTTTCGGGGACCTCATCGGAGAAATCGAAGGTTTTGTCTGTGCAATTATGGATGAAGTCATGAGGATGAATAACTATTAGAGAATTATTTTGAAAGACGGTACTTAAGGTTGACATAATTAAGTCGGGCATGCCACCGTCCAGGCGAATCAAGCCGTCACATTATCTCCGGGTGTTCTCGTCTGGATAACGGAGAGTAGGTACTTGCATCAGAAGGTTGCGTGTTCAGACCACGTCGGGGCCATCACTTGTTGTGCGTGTTATGTGTAGGGTCCTGACTGATGGTAAATGATATACACTCTGGTTGAACTGGATTGATAAGAATGTAATAAAGGTTCACAAATACTAGTTTATAATGAATACCATAGATTATGACGTGGCAGGGCGATAGTATGTAAGCGACTGGCGAGTCAGGCGGGCTCCCGGCCCGGCAGCTATCAAAAGTGCAATTCAGCAATCGCATCGCTAGGGTCGCTACAGACACAACCTGGGCTATTATTTTTTGTATATTTAAAAATATTTTTTTCTAATTTTTTGTTTGAAAGAAATATTTAAAAATGTAAATTTTATATGTATAATGTAAGTCACTAGAGTAAACAATAATATTATTATTAAAAAAAATATCAATAAATATGTATGATAATTTTTCATTTCATTAAATTACCTACATCTAACTCAAACTCTAAAACTCAAACTCAAAGCATTTATTTCAATTAGACCATTACAGGCACTTTTGAATGTCAAACAAAAAAAAAACCTAAGCTACAGTCACAGTCACAGGGCATAATAACTTGAGAAAGTACTGTAGTTGCACATTCCAAAGCGTAGATCTCTATGGAAAAGAATGGGCAAGAAACTCCATGGACACTCTTTTTAATCAAAATATTGTTACAAAATTTTGGTTACATTATTCACGTTGAGATTATACATATATATGTGAGAACGATGTAGAAAGACGTGCACATTAAGAGCGTCCAGAGTAAAAGATTAAAATAATAAACACTTTCAAAAATAATAAAGTAATTAAAATAAACCGTGGCAGCTAAGAGATGACCAGTCCCAACTGACAGCGCCCGTTCACGAACATGACGCATTAATCAGCGCCATTCAACTCAACCATATTGAAGTTAACCAAATGACCCGACACACGCGCCACCATCAGCGAGAAATTTGAGTGAGCATGACATTCTCTCAGCCACCAGGCTACAAACATTCAAGTCAATGAAAGATAAATAAATGTAAATGGTTGCTTTACGCAGTACATAGTACCTACTCACACATGTGCTATGCAATTATATAATAATAAGAGATGGAATCTATACAAAGCAAGGATATTATTACAATCTTCTGCAGCTTCCACAATAACTTAACATGGTAATCAATTAGTTTGCTCCTATGGTTGTGGAGCAGGACCAGCATTGAGCCAAGTATTTTTATCATCAATATAGTCCCCCAACTTATAATATGCTTGCTTTTAAAGTGTGCGTTTTATACAAGATTTAAATTTCGTCTCATTCAGTTGTAGAATGAGGTATTTTCTCTAATGTCTAAAAAACCAACCAACAGCATCAAGGTGCTGCGAACAGCAATAGGAAACAATCATATTTTGTAATCATTCATTAATCAATGAGGTACTTTTTTCGCATTACTTTGATGTTCATTGTTGAACAACAATTTTGCCCATGTAACAATGTGCCGCGAACAGGAAATAATCATTACTACCTATTATTAGTTATTTTGTAATCATTCATTTATCAATGAGGTATCTTCTTTCGCATTACTTTGATGTTAATTGTTGAACAATAACAATGATTGTAAATGGGTAATATTATTATAATGTGGAAATCACAATGTTAATGACAATGACTAGGTATTGATTAAAGTTCATGCATGTAAATATCAAAGTGCTGCAGAAATTAATATTGGGAAAAATTACTAATCAAGTCACTTTCTAATCTGGGCGTAACTTACGATCACGCCAGTGTTGGAAAGTTTGTGCAGTAATTATACTGCACAAACTTTCCATTCAATACTAACGTACACTTCAAATCCGTGAAAGTGTAGCAGCACTCAGACTGCAGAGTTTTCACATTGCTACTGAGCAATGTGAAAAGGTCAATAAGTACTAGATACGTAACTAGTAGTAGTACCTAACTTATTAAGAACGAACTGATTTAATTTTCTTTCTCAGGTCAATTTTTCCTGAAGTAAAGTAAGTAGTAAGATTTATTTTTACAACAAATTGCTCATTATGAACTAGCAGGCGGCGCGGCGCCAGTTTAAATGAAAACGGGGTTAACATTTTGTAGGAATGCCGCATCTAATCTAAAATTATAAATATAAAACGCCCGAATTGTATGAAGTAGTTAGGTGGTTTATCAAGTTGTAGGTACCCCAACTACCCAAACTAGGGAAGTAGGGACCCATCGTATGCTGAAAAGTCACGAGACCTTTCTCCGACAACTTCATTCTCTCAACTTTACATTCTTTCAACTTCATTTTCAAAATAACAATTCAATAAAACGTTTTTAATTCAGTTAAAAAAGGTATATCGACAGACGTGTGCATTGGAGGCTACTTACTGCGAATGAATTCGCCGCTAGACGCGCTAGTGTAGCGTGAGAGCACCGAAATGTCAGATATCTTAGAATGTTCGCGGGTTGCGTGCTTTTACACCACATATTTTTGATAATAATTACGATTATGGTCTAGATTGAGTGATTTCTGATTATTAATGACTTGAAGATTTTACGTAGCAATGATCCTATTTGTTAGTACTTGGAGGTAAAATGATTTTTAAATGTTTCGTGCTTGCTAATTTTAGGGAGAATATTGTAAATATGTATCTGAAGTTTTCACTATGTTGTTATACTTATTAAAATAACTTTTTATGAAGTATTTGGTACTTTGAAGTAATAAATAGAATAATTGACCAGGACCTTAATCGACAGTGGCGCCATCTGGTGAGCTGAAAAACGGTAGCCCTCATTGTAGATCTCTCATTTTGACCCCCTGATAATGTAAAATGCATGTGATGTGCCACCCTAACGTCAGAATAGATAAGATAAGTATTTATTTGCTTTAATGACGAATGACGGGTTGATTCTAAACCAATCAAACTATTTTGATCAAATTAAATAAATAAAATAAATACATCCAAATAGCAAATAAATACATCGTACGGTACGTCTAAGTTCTTGTCAGTTTTTAAAACAGAACTCGATTAAATAATTCATAGCATGATTTAATAAATTTTATAACATTTGACCATAAAGTATACAATGGGCAATCACCATTTCTGAACTTCTATATAATCTTGGCTTCAAATCATCCTATTACATCCATATACGCTGCCCTACGGATACAGCAGCTGCATCATTTATTTGGGAAATATCTTTTGTTGGTTTTTTTGTTCAAGTGAAAGAATGTAATTTTTCTTCGCACAAATTGTTGGTCACACAAGTCTCAATTGTACAGGTTTCTCTTCTCTCGGCACTCCAAATAATATCGGCAAAGAGCTTTTCAAAAAGATTTGAAACCAAGATGTCCAGGCGTCTGTAGGTATACATATTGTCCAAAAATATATTTATTCAGTCTTTCTCTAGCTTTCTATATATTTTATCTAGTAAAGTACAATGGCCATATATATCCGGCCTTGTCACTCTTATATCCTGGCATCCAAGGCCAGTAAGCTCTCGGCCGCTGGTTGATCGTTTCCGAAGGAGCATCACATTCTATACAGTTCTTGTACAGCCAGTGAGACGACATCACTACTGGAAGGATTAACACAAATACCATCAACGCCTGTAAGAAAAACAAAACAAAAATGTTGATTATATGACGTTAACGCACAAAGGCCGAAAACTGAAACCTGCGGTAGATCAGCTCGCCTTTGTAACAAGAACCAACACTTGACTTAAACACTACTATTAGTACAAGTACTAATGTCTCAGTTCCTGTACAAGTGTAAAAAGAAGAATAATAATGATATTTTTTGCCCGCCTATCATACCTATATCATACTTAAGTATATCAAGCAAATGAGCATAATGATCGCACGGATATTTTAACAGCGTCATGCTGTAGTGGATATCTTTGAAATTACTCAGCAGTTAAGGATAGCGTCATAAAAATGTTTGCTGAAGTACCTAGCTAGCAGTAATTTTCAAAATCAGTAATGATATGTAAATTGTTGCGCCGACCCCAAATAAATTGGGATAGGGGCAGGGGAATGATGATGCTGATAGGTTACTTACTGAAACTTTAATATTTCTCATTTTTGTCACCTCGTAATAACCGTTGCAACTAATGCCCATACCTATAGAAGGATCACTTAGATACACACTAACACATTTGAAACATAAAAATAAAATAAAAACTTAGTAGCAATAATATGTCCAAAACCACATCTTCCGAAAGGCGAGGCTTTTTTGAACACATTGCAAAATTACATGTTACCTTTATGCAACATTTCATTACTTTCTTTCAATGCAGGTGCACCTAAACAAAAGCTAGGCTGATTAGAAGATTAAGTAACAGCAACGTTACTTGCTTAGAGGAGTAATTAATAATAATAATATCTTCCTAACTTCTTTTCTTTCTTCTTAACTTGGTAACAGTTTTTAAACTGTCATGGTCACTAACATTATCATTAAAATGGGATATTTACCATGTTCATTTTGGGTTCCCTATATTTCGGCGCTGTTGCAAGCACCATGGTCACGGATACACTGAAGTTATTGCGGGTGGCTGTTTATGTGCAGACAAATCGGTCTACCCTCTTTCTTGTTCGTAAATACACATGAATGGAAAACCCACATCACACACACACATGGTAAATATCCCGTTTTTAGTGTTAGGGCCTCTTTCACCATCCTCAAGTAAAGTGTTAAGTAGGCTACTCGCAAGTTAAAGTCCCAAGTAACTACACGTACGAATTTCAGGACGTTCGATTAGCACTACTCAAAAGATAAACTGACCCGTAACTTACTTGCCAGGTCCTCCGCCAATTAACTTGTTTACTTGACGGTTAAATATTTAAAAGTTGTCAGTTGTGATTTTGTACGTAGCTTTATTTGATATGCATGAATAAATGAATGGATTTATTTGATGAACTAGAACTGTATAAGATGCAACGTTTATATCCTGTGTTGAATATTTTACGGACCAAGACGAAAATCTTTTTTTGCTAAATTTCGTCTGTCGAAGTGCACAACTACATGAAACTAAAAATATTGCCTAAAACGCAAAGGAGCGTGGTATATTTTTAAATCCTTCTGTCTATGTTCATTACTTTGTCAATTTGATTAAATTAGTAGTTCAGTATTTAGAACTAAATTAATTACCACGCAACAAAACAACAATAGACGAACACACAAAAAATTACAACTGCAATAAATACAGCGGTGTTCTTTGTTTTATTTCTACCTAGAACCCCATGTGCCACAGTTTGACAAGGGTTGTTGACGTCACATAGAACGAAAGCAACGCACAATTTGTTACTTCATTCACTTAACCAGCAAGTTGTTACTCGAAACTTCATTTTCGCTTTTGAAATTGACAGAAGATACTCAGCACTTTTACTTGCCAGTTAACGCTAATCGGCAAGTAACTAATCAACACTTTACTTGGAGATGGTGAAAGAAGCCCTTAATGATAACTTGGCAACTCCGGGTTGTTACAAAAAAAAATATCGAATGGAATAACTCAATAACACTTTGCCTGGGATTTTGCTATGGGAATCAAATCCCGGAACCTCAGGCATTATAGTAGCGACTTTGTTTGCAACCACAATGCCAACGGGGTAGTCAGTAAATCTTTGTTTCCCTTCAAAATGCTTTTTAATAGTCGATGAAGTTACTGAATAAATGGGTCCACTCTTGACCTTAATCATGCTTGGTGCAAAACAAAGCGGAAATGAAATGAAATTTATTTTGAGGTTGGCAGAGCAATCATAAAATCAAATCAGACTGCACACTGGGAAGTAAAACAATAAAAACTGATTATGCTATTTTTTTATTTATATTACCTTAAAAAATCTTTGCTATAATTAGTTAGTACAAACATACAAAAATGAATTTAAGAGACTAACTCTTAAATTCATTTTTGTCACGATCTCTAATCCTAATCCTGTCCTTGAACTCTCGGCTGTCGTGAGTATCATCATCCTTCGTCATCTCGAGCCAGTCTCTCGCTTTGTCCTTCTTAATCTTCTTCTGGTACACCACGTACCCGTCTTTCGTCACATAAGAGACCACAGGAGTGAGCACCTCTCGCTTCTTGCTGTTCTTTGATGACCTCACTTTATTTTTATTAGAGCGCCGGTATTCCGCACTCTCCGAACAGGATCCTTCACTGGAGGACGATTCCATATTGATACGTTTACGTTTAGGCTTGCGACTCCTCCTCCGACGTTTATCAGCCTTCTTCGAGCGATGGGGCATTACAACCATAGGTAACCTACCACCGTTCATGGGAAACGCCATTGGCATGTGCATCGGGCCTGAAGGCATTCCAGGTAAACGTGGCATATGAGGCATCATCGCAGGGGCGTTAGGCATCTGCATCACTTGGCCACCGTTGGGCATTTGCATCATTTGTCCACCATTAGGCGGCTGCATCATAGACCCACCGTTGGACATCTGCATCATTTGTGGGCCGTTGGGCATTTGCATCAGATGCATCGGAGGCTGCCCCTGCTGGAAAGGGTAAGGGAAGGATGGTGGGGGCATGAACTGAGACGTGGTGGTCGCTATTAGGAGCAACGCCAACGATTGAGTCACGATGTGATTCATCTGAAAATGAAGTTACTTTATATATATCAACAGTCTAGATTCTGAAAGCTTCAAAGTAATATTATTTATGGGGTTAAATTTACCGTTGTGCTTTCGCAGGTACTGAATATGACTTTGGTTTGACGAACAGAAAGTAGGTACTTAACTTGTTAAACTTTTACGTTATGGTAAAGCAGTAACAAGCTTCGGATTCGGAGGACGATTGTAAGAAAAACTTAAATTTTAGGCATTAAATAGTACAGGCTAATATTACGGCACAATGCTTTGCTGAACTACTTATAAACAACATTACATAAATAGAAATACATGTAATATTGCACGTAGCTGCTTAATATGTAATCCCAATAAGTACCTACCTAATAAACTCACATCTTTTTGATTTGGATTGATTAATTAACAAAACCTATTAGTATCATGATGTTCTAATAAACCATGTCGTGATGAAGAGGGATGCAACGAATGTGAGTAAAAGAGTGATGAATATAAATGCTTATGAACGGAGAGGAAACCAGAAAAGCTAGATGAATGAGGAATTATATTTAAAAAAAAACAATGAATGATAGCGTGGAAGGAAGAAAAAATGGTGTTGCGCTGACCCCGAAATACATGGGACAGGAAGATGATGATGGCCAAATAAACTCAATGGATAAATTGGCCATGTAGTAGGTAGCTGCTAGCATATTGTGATCTTACTAAGTGTTAAGCAATTAACTATACATTTATACAGTACATTTATATGAAGTCGAACTGGATATATCCTTATCAGTTTTTATCAGCAGTGTGCTCCCGTTATCATGACATAATATCAAGATCATTCATTGTTTCGAACTGTTATCACTATCAGAGATCCAGTTCTTTCCACAAAGAAAAAGAATACCAAAACTGGAGATTGAATAACCATGTTTTCTGTTAAAGAGTTGTAAATCAATGGCCATGCATAAGAGCCATTGTGACGACATTAAGCAAATATCAGCAATAGGTTCTAGGTTCTATTGTTTTGTTTTTTATAGCCAACACCTGTTCACTACAGGTTTACAAAAGGCTCTACTCAGCCACGAGGGATCCATTGGAGTCCCAGAATTTGGCTCCAGCAGTGACAACTGATGGACGGAAGTAAGTTTATGTAGGCAGTTGAACTTAAAATCACTTTCACGGTTTAAATTTAAACTTATATTGTCTACAAACGGGATAACTTCTGTGATTGTTCATTATTTTGAGCTGTTCAAGCGCCATGATCGCAGGATGTCTGGCCAGTCAGTGTTCTGGTCAGTCAGCCCGTAAGTGACAGTATAAGTTTTTTTTTTTTTTTTTTTTAAGTTTTGGTAGGATATTATAATAGGTTATTATAATATTAAATGAAAGTATTATGATTGTTACAGACAAAAATGAAGAAAACATTTCATCGCTGGTGGCTGGCTTGGCTCGTTAGTTTATCTACTACATTGGCAGTAGACATGCTGCCACTATGTCCCACCAATCTTCAGTATTTTCCACAAAAACTACCTATGCACTGCAGGATGCCAAGAAGTGTAGATGAGGCACCCCCAGATCTACCACAGTTTCCAACGTTACCTCCGTTGCCAGAATCATACTTCCAAAGTCTACCTCCAGATAAGCAGCCACGTCCGATCCCCGTTCCGATTCCACCGTTTCCAGGAATGCCAATGCCTGGTCCCATGGGAGGTCCAATGCCAGGACCAATGCCCGGAATGCCAGGTGGCATGCCCATGCCGATGCCGATGCCAGTGCCAATGGTAGGAGGACCTCCGCACAAACTTCCCGTCATAGTAATGCCATTTTATTCTCAAGACCACTCAATTAAAAAGCCACGAACAGAAAAGCCTCGTAAACATCGTGAGAAGAAGAAACCGCGTAAGAAGAAGAAAGAACGCGACTCGACCGATACCGAATCGAGTTCTTGTGAGGAATCTTCTGATTCAGATCATTCCGATTCGAACAGTTCTAGTGAGCACGGTTTCTGGAAAGGGCGCAGGAATGCACGGAAGAAGATGGCCAGGAGATTCAACCGACCACACATACACAGGAGGAGGAAAGAACTAAAAAATAAGATAAATGACATACTAACTCCCATTCTCCAGTACGTTACAAAAGACGGGTACGTAATATTTGAGAAGAAGATATCTAAAAGTGAAGCAAAGGACTGGTTAAAAGAGCTCAAACCACAGCCTGAGATTACCGAGATCAAAGAAGAAATACGCGAAGTAAAACCAGAAACGAAACCTGAAATTAACCATGAAGAAAAACGCCCAGAAGAAAACATATTTAATCCAAAAAGTGCTGAAGATTTTTTTAAAATAGATGAAGAAGAGAAACGCTTGAAAGCCATGGAAATCAATAAGGAGATCAGTAAGGAGGTGGCACCTATAGAAGTCACAACAAGAAAAGGGAAAAGGAAGCACCGACCTTTAAAATTTAATCCCTTGATAAAAAATAAGGAATGAGCCGTTTTAACCTAAATTAATGTGTCTATTGATTTTATATTTTTATAATTATGTGTTCGCTGCGCACACATAAACTTACAAGTTTAAGTCAAAAGAAATAAAATTGAACACTTTATTATTTGTTTTTGTTGACGAAAGATTATTCAAGATAATTGTATTGCTAGCCTACGATTGACAGACTTAGGTCAGTCAAAGCAAGCCTGTTCAGACTAGAACTTTTTAAAATGGAGGTTCCGAATGTACAGGTACAGGTACATAACAACTATGCTATGGGGCCTCCGGAATGCCTAACCGAATGCCGCTGATAGAGTATTTCTGAAGATTGTGAAGATCTTCATAATTTCTAGAAAAACTCCAATGAACTTCAGGGTTTAAGGTTTTAGAGAATACAGTACTTATTAAGTATGTCAAAGATAAATAGTAATACCAGTACAGTAGCTGTATAATTATCTATTAGTAACATCGTGCAAGTATTGAGTCATGGTTCTGACTGTAAGAAAGGTGTAATAGAAATGCATTCGTGTTGGAATATTCGATTTTAGGTTTCATTTGTAATAAAATCGTCTGAGTTTATTTAATTTGCATAGCAATTCCTAGAACTAGTTTTTTCGATTTTATGATCATGGATTCATGATCCTCATCATCATCATCAGCCTTTAATATTCCCACTGCTGGGACACTCGGCCTCCTCTCAATGAGAGGGAATGGGCTATAATCCACCACGCGGGCCCAGTGCGGGTTGGTATATATCACATGTCTTCGAATTTTTGGTTCTAGGACATGCCGGTTTCCTCACGATATTTTCCTTCACCGTTTTGAGAGCAGTGGTGATGAAATAAATTACACAAAGTAATGCGCCTGCCTGGGTTCGGACCCACGACTTACTGTACGTAAGTCGGGGCCGCCACCACTGGGCCACCGCTGCTCCGATTCATGATCCTACTTGATGACAATATTAGTAGTAGGTAGTACCATGCTCGACAGTATTTACTTTTCTCTAACTGAGGTACAAAAACCAATCTGAAACACTTGTTGAGAACTTGAGATAACATCTTTTAAATCTCATCTTCTTATTTTTCATGGGTTTCGTAAGAGGCGATTAAAATAAAATAAAATAGCTTTATTTTCCTTCTACAATTTGTTGACTTAACTAGTGATTAGTGTTACATATTTGACTCTTAATTTAAATGTTAGTAATAATATGTTTCTTGATTATTATATAATGTGCCGTTATTTACTATACTATGTACAAGGACCGCTAGCAATAGCGGTGAAAGCCTCCTCCATTCGTTTCCATGCTATTCTGTCTCTAGATAATCTACTCCAAATTTTACCTACTATTTTTATAATATCGTCGCTCCATCTCATTTGTGCGACCACAAAACCTTGTCTTCGTTTTTTGTTCAATGGGTACCAGTTGGTGGTGATTTTCGTCCACCTTTCATCTGGTACTCTTTGTCCTGCACATTTCCATTTTAATCCAAGTACCTTAATGGCCACGTCCTTTGCCTTAGTTTTACTTGTAATTGTTGTGTTACTTTTTAAGAGGCGATTACGGAAACTTAATACCAAGCTAGTACCATAAAGCACCTTGAATCGGCCACACAATGGCGGGTCCCAACAACAGCATTCCCAGGGAATGTTGATGTCGGGAAGACGGCCTAGTGTAGAACCCTAAATGCCAAAGCTGTAGCATTATTTTCTTCTTCGCCTATCGATGACAATCTAAATTGAGTCGGCGCAAAATTTGGCGACGAGATTGATACTTTCAGTAGCTCTTGTATGGTCAAACAACAGGACAGACAGGACACGATATAAATTGTTCTATCTTTTGTGGAACTGGAATAACAATAAAAACTCCAGGGCATAGTCATTGCCAGGGTTGCGGGACTGTTCAAAAGAGATACCGCGGCCCTGGAACACAAAGGGCAAAGGAAGGAACATGGAGGGGTTTTAGTCAGTAAAAGTCTGACACTCCCTCCTGCTCAGCCCAGAGCGGGAGGGGTTATTTGATGATTTCCATCGGTAAAAAAAAGGACATAGTCATTTATTCATAAGGTGAGATGCCTTGTGGGTGTAGTATTATGATAAGGAGAGAATGTAAGAAAAAGACGTGCAGAGCCGAACCGAAGGAACATGACAGAGGGACAGAAAGATTATGATGATGCCACTTTAACATTTGGTAAGACTACGTCGCACCTACGTCATTATTTATTTAATTTATCTTTTCAAGAGAATATCCAAACGTTTAGGTGACCCCAAGACTGCCTTTATCTTCGCCAAAGGCTTGTCGATTGCCATACAACGTGGCAATGCCACTATTCACCTGGGAATATTACCTCTGTCAGTAGGCATCAATGTGAGATTGTATATGCTGCTTTCCTCATGCAGTAGAATTTGGCAATGTCTTTATCCTACATGTCATTTAATTTTTAGGTACCTAAGCATTTTGTGGTCGCTCACAATGGGCCTCATTCGAAGGCTTAAAGTCACCCAAAGAGCAATAGAAAGGGCTATGCTCGGAGTCTCCTTGCGTGATCGAATCAGAAATGAAGACATCCGCAAGAGAACCTAGGTTACCGACGTAGCCCGAAGAATTGCCAAACTGAAGTGGCAGTCGGCAGAGCACATTGCTCGCAGAACGGATGGCCGATGGGGCCTAAAAGTTCTGGAGTGGCGACCACGAACCGGAAGACATTGCGTTGGAAGGCCTCCCACTAGGTGGACCGATGACCTGGTGAAGGTTGTGGGGATCCGCTGGATGCAAGTCGCACGGGACCGGTCAGTGTGGCGACACTTGGGGGAGGCCTATGTCCAGCAGTGGACGTCTTTCGGCTGAAATGATGATGATGATGATGCATTTTGACTCAACCAACATTAAAAAATAGCTTGTAGGGGTTATTGATTTAGAAAAGAAAAAGAGTTGGGTAAAGCAAACTGCCTTGTAGAAGTCTAAAATGTAGTTTTTTTTCCTAGCTTACATAACTAAAATGTGTCGTGTTTGTGTCAATAAGAAATTGGGTTCAGAACAGTGTAGCCGTGTTCAATTAAATTTTATTCACAAACAATTTACATTGTGTTAAAATTTTGTTGACTCCAGTTGATAACATTCACAATAGGTACTCTGCCTATAGGTAAAATCAAAGAAAGGTCGAATAGGTTTGCGGGCAGCGCTGAATGTGTACTTATCTTAGAATAAATAAAATATAGCTTATGAAATTACTGGAAAATAAGTAGAGCCCTGAATAAAATCTCAATGAATGCAATAAAACGCCCAGCTGGGTTAGTGTACTTTCATCGGTAGAGTGTTAAAGTCGTTAAGGCATCGAAAACCAGCGATCCTCAACGAGAGATATTGAAGAGTTTAATTCTAATAATTGGGTATTCAAAACAATAACGAGAACTGAACGAAGCCTGGACTTATGAAGCAACAACCTGTGAAGTAGACAATAATAAGATAGAATATACCAACGACGAACAGTACAATAGTACAAAACACGTGGTCAACCTAAAAAACATAGTTGAAAAGATAATCGATAGTGTTCTACCGAGAAAAATATAGTAAACAGTGTATCAAAATAAGAAAGTGAATTAATATTCAATATTTTATGTATTCTCGTTACTTAACGCCATAAAGCGGAACCATAAAATAGTTACGAAATAAGTACGACCGTGCACTTGCATTCGTTCGCACTACAATGCACTGATATTATGAAACGAATTTGCTAAAAGTATAAAAGTAGCTAGCTGTCATGCTCGCCTTTGAATCACCACTATTTTGATTCGACGCAGTTATGATTTCAGTAAGTTATTAGTTTGCCATTAACACTCTCTTTCTCAACTAGCGATCTACAATCTCATCTTCACAATCTCTTTCAAAATCTTCAATCAATCTATTCTATTCTTCAATATTTTTCTTTCTTTCTCTTTCTTCTTTCTGATCTTTGTAATTTCTAAATTATTGTGTTTGAGAATTTTGTTCTTGGACGTCTGGGCATAACTGGCCAAAAGTCTAGCTCTCCGCAGTACAAAACAATTTTTTTGTCTTTGTTACAGGATACGTTACAAAAATTGACTGTTGTGTTTATCTTATGTTTGAGTGCCGTGCACCCGCAAATGATGTCGATGGGGTATGGGTACGGAGGGCCAATGATGATGCCGGGGCACATGCCTATGCCAATGCCTATGCCAATGCCCATGCCAGTCCCGGTACCTGTGGGTATACCAATACCGTACACTGAGTCAACTTCCACAACGACCACCACCGAAGTAAACAATGGAGGTGGTGGCAATGGAATGGCTATAGCTATCCCAATGCCAGTGCCTCATTTTGTACAGATTGCAATCCCAGGCGTTATGTCTCCCAATTGCACGCCAAATGATAAGAAAGACGACAAAAATAAAAATTGTCCGCCTTGCCCACCATGCTCGTGTAATCCTTGCACTCCGTCATTCTTTGCCTACTGTTCGCCTTGTCATCAAGAGTGCAGGTGCAAGAACGGTAAAGAGAACCCGACTCCGAAGGAGCCAAATGCTCCTCACCCTATGCCCGGGCCAGCGTTCCCGATGCCCATCCCCATGCCGGGCCCCCCTCCAGTAGTCATCGTCCCGTTCCCACCACAGTTCGCCAACCAGAACAAACCACGACCACACGACTCTGATTGTGATTCTCGGTCTGTCATCAAGAGCAATTCTTGTTCTGAAGAATCGAAACCAAAAGATTCTTGCGAGAGCGACCAGAGTCGGAGGAAAAAGAAACGCAAAAGGAAAAAGAAGAAGTCAAACTATGATATATACAGACGAAATTTTAACTTAATGAAGAGAAATCATGGTGATAACGGACTTGTTGAACCAGTGCTGACTTATAGGTCAAGAAACGGAGACATTAAGATGAGGAGACGTCTTAGTAATGACGAAGCGGATGCTCTGCTGGGAGAGAGAAATCCGTATAATATGGATCCTTATCATACAGCTAGAGATGGAGAAACGTATAATAATATGCGTTCAATGGCAAGAGATGAGAATAGAAGGTCGAGAGTGGAACCTTATCATAGAGCTAGAGATGGAGAAACGTTTGGTGAGGTTCGTTTGATGGCAGGAGAAGATGAGAATAAAAGGTCGAGAGTAGTAGTCAGGTCTAATCTTGGTATGAGAGGTGCTGGCAGTCACCGGCGGAGACAGCTGGTGTTGGACGGAAACTCTCAGCATATTTTACAAGACGGGAAGAAGGAGCTGGTCTTCAGAACACCAGATAATAAGAAGATAAGCAACCTGTCTGTGTCATTCCATATAGGCAACTAGATTTTAACGTTCATTGTTTTTATAACTTAATTATTTATTTATTAAACACTGCTTTATGCTTTCACAGCTTAAAACTAAATTTCTTCCGTGATTATTGTTTATTTTGAGCTCCCAATATTTCGTCGTTGTCATCCCGCAATCATTGCGCTTGCAACAGCGTCGAAATATCGGGAGCTCAAAATAATCAATAATCACGGAATATATCCCGTAAGTGATATCTTCCGTGATTATTGTATAAGTATAAGTTTAATTATTTATATTTTGTATAAATGCTGATTAAAAACGTTTAAAAAAGTTGATTGGTTTGATTTATTGTTTTTAACTTTAATTCTTGAAATAGGTGAAGTTCGCGTTTCGTTTAAGTTTAAATGCATTGGGACATAGAGTACAAAAAGAAAAAAAAAATCCGACTTGTTCATCTTAAATCTTCTATAACCTTCAATATGCGGCCTCAGGATGTCAATGGAAATATTGAGAAGGCATTATTGGCATGCATTATACTTATCACCAGGGCTTCAAAACGGTGGCAAATTCGATGACATCATCTCCAACCAGCGATCCTAATGACTTTAACTGGCAGATAGCTGATGTTATAAGGAGTAACTTAGGCTACTTTAATTTTAGAAAAAAGTATTAGGGTTCCGTGCAAAAAAAACCCTTGATTAACAAAATCCGGTTGAAATAGAGAAGTAATATTTTTATAATTATTTCACGCGGACGAAGACCCGCCAGTGCTGCCTAATTCCCTCATTTCTTCTAAAACTTGATTAAAGATGACTAAAAACAAACAAAAAAAAAAAAGAGTAATGATTTCACTGCATAGTGTAAGGTCCTGTGCATAATAGTTGGTCGATATTTCGCATTCGGTGCGGGTAGACAAGTTCGAAGGTGTGATAACCAGTTTCAGGATTCAGGGGTCATCGTCGCGGCTGGATGTCAGGCAGTCGCTCAATGTAATTTATATTGCGTACGTTTCATTCTTCAGCAAAGAGATTTAAAAGACTTATAGAGCGGACATTGGGAATATTTTCATACAAAAAGTTTGATCCCGAACAGTTTCGATTTTGACACACGAATGCTACCTGACAAGCGGGCATGTGACATTAGACAGAACGAGTTGTTACCATGTAGTAACAAGTATTGGATCACGATTCTTTTCGTCTTGTCCCGTCTATTGCTCATAAATATTTGAATGTCTTTGTTCTTCAGATACATAATTGACATAAGTAGTACCTCCATTGTAGTGGCAAAATATTAGGGTAGATTGAAAAAACCTCTGGCTCGCGCCACGCCCGGCCCGCTGGCGGCGGTGGGGCGGCCGGCGGCGCCGCAACGGCGGCAACGCTCTTCATTCATTCTTTTATTGTGCGCGGCAACAAGCACTCACTCTTTTTTATATGTATATTTAGTGATGTTTAGAATTATTTTCGCATTATGTATAAGCGTAGCGCTGACCACCAAATTAGTTAATAAGAAAGTAAAATTAAAAGACTTAAAGAAAGTGCAGACAAAAAACAAAGTCGTATGGTTATGCATTTCATCTTTGTCGGATTCCGATAAAAATCAAGGTTAGTTGTGATGTATTTTTTATTAAGTTATTTCGTGTACAATCATCTACAATAAATACTGTGTATACACTGTACGCGATACGTGATAACTTTTATACTCTTTTAATGTGGTTTAAAAAAAATAAATTAGCGTGTTTAAGCTAGCCTGGAGGATATCACTTTGAGGGTCTCACGAAGGTATGCGTAAAATATGCCTGAAAATTGACTGCGGGTCAACGCGAGGGTTTAAAAAGCGTAACTCTTGGCCAGGTTGTTCACATTTAAAACGTTGATCGTTTCAGACGACGAAATCATGCAAGATGATATCACGGCGATGCAGCTTCACGTTCCAGTTGAACCTCTTGACGTTCAAGAAAACATTGAAATTACTCCAGAGGGCCTTTGTAACTGGCGCAGGATGATTCTCCGCAGCTCGATCCGGAATTACTATCAGCGCTGGGCGATAGTGGCAATGAACAGCCGATTTACGGCGAAAATATTCACCACAATCTAGCACAACGTTGGATTCCTTTACTAAAAAAAAGGACTTACCAAGGATCTCAAGGAAAAAATACTAAAAGAGTATCAGACACCGGAGAAAACTCCTGTAAACTCCTTAGGCCGCCTACTTTGAACCGGAAATTAAGGCTGCGGTCTCAGAAATTATTTTGAGCCATTTACAAAAATATACAGTTGAAACAAGATCAACTAGGCCTCGATTTAAGCGCGCTTATTATGGCTATTACCCAGTTTCTTATAACAGATGAAAAAGTTCAGGCTAGTAAGATTCTTTCTGATAGCTGTAGGATCCTGACCGACCTACATTATACTGGAACTCAGGTGAGGACAAAACTCATAACTCCCTGTCTGGACAAGTCTTTTACACCACTTATAAAAGACCACGAAAGAGACGAGACGCTTTTCGGAGAAAAGCTCTCAGAAACCATAAAAGCTTCTAAAACTATTAAAAGACAAGGATCGCTGATTAAAAAATCCGCTCAAAGGGCGACGTCTCAGAGTAGTAGGGTAGAGTAAAGTAGGGACTCCATTTTCTCCACTTAGACTCTCGACATTCGGTCCGTTGTGCGTAAGTGTCTTGGCTAAGTTAGCCAGGCTAGCTCCGCCCAGAAACACAGAAGTTTCCTGGGAGCTTCACAGGCTTCGCGGAGCGACCTCACCGTTCCGAGGATTTGTTTGCGTTAGGTAGCCGCGGCCTCGCATTCCAGGATGACGTGAGCGGCTGATTCTTCGGCGTCAAAGCAGCCCCTGCAGAGTGGGCTGTCCGTGGCGCCTATGTTAAAGAGATGTTTGTTTAGGGGGCAATGGCCCGTTATTGTCCCTATTATTATTCTGAGGTTATTTCTACTTAGGCTGAGCAGTCGTTTTGCTAGTCGCGGATGTTGACTTGGCATCGCCATTTTTGATTGCCTGCAGTCTGTAGACCGTGACCATTTGTTGTTATGAAGTTCAGTTGATCTCTGGCGGATCCATGTACGGAATTGTGAGAAAGGTAAGGGAAGGAGTGGGTACGGGCCTCGCACTGCAATCTCGAAACCTCTCTTAGCAAGTTCGTCTGCGGCGTCATTGCCTAGGGATCCACTGTGCCCCTTAATTCACTGGAGAGTGTTTCTGTTAGACAGTGATATACTCTCTAGGGCGAGGTGACATTCAAATATTAATTTACTGTTAGGTTGTTTGTTTTCTAGGGCTTTAAGCACAGCTGGGCTATCAGATACGAATCTGATTGCGTATAGTTGTGAATCCGTAGACGCTTTACGGCTGTTGCAGCTTGTGTTAGGGCGACACACTCGCATTGGAATATCGAGCTTAATGTTGAGGTGTACGCCAGCCCCTGAGCCGTTTTGAGTTTTAGAGCCATCTTCGTAGATGCGTACTTCATTGAATCCTGACTGATCCCTTAATTCTTCTGTTGTTTGTATGCTATAGCTTTTGTTGAACATAGGTTTATTAGGTGTCGTATCACACGGGGCAGCGATGAGAGGTTGATACTCAAGCCTACTCAATCACCCGGTCCAGGATGCCTGCGTGGGGACTGGTGTGGTTCTTGCCCCATATGCCTAAGTGCATAAGCCTGATTGATAGCTGCTAGTGCTGCCTCCTGCTGTATATACAATTCACGGGGAGGTAATTAATTAAGTAGGGCTATCTCCATTGCCGCAGTTGGAGTTGCCACATACAGCCCGTGATAGCGGAACAGGCCAGCCTTTGGAACCGCTGAAGCCTAGAGACGGTGGTCGAGAGCTCAGTTCTCGTCCACCAAACCAAGGCGCCATAAGTCAGCATTGGTCTGATCACCGCTGTGTAAAGCCACAGCGTGATCTTTGGAGACAGCCCCCACGTTTTTACTAACATTTTTCAACAAAAAGAACTGCTTTTCATTACATTTTGTCGAATTATGAGCAGAGAAATGTATGGGGCAGTCTATTTTTTTTTTCGCGATTTCAGTGTTGGTCCCATAGTAAAAGTTGTTCATAATGATGAGTACAATGACCCCTTAAGACATTTTGTGTATGAACAGATAGACCTTATATACAACGACGACAATAGGACACTTAGGCGTCAAAGTACTCCTCCCCATCGCTGTCAATCGGGAACGTGCCCAGTAGACTGGCAGCATTGCCACGTTGAATGGCAATTTAAGTCTATTTACAGTTGCAAAATAATGGTTATTTAACATGATTCAATAGATTCAATATTGTACCAATATAAATTATTTAACAAAAGTATTACAAAATGTTTCTCAATCTGGACGGACCCTTAAGTTGTTATATCACAAAAACCTTATGGTAGCCCTCGTAATAATAGTTACGCAAACGAATAGCGACAATCGTGGCATTTTTTGTACTAATGAATGAACAATTACTATTTATGTAACAGTTTTTATTTCGCACTTTATTGTTGTCAATTCGGCAGTCAGTATTTTCCATGGTGTACTTTATGACTGCTCATGGTAAGTTATAATATAACATTAATATAATAGCTTTAAATTTCTAAAATGTTTATTAAGTGCTCTTGGTATCAGGTAACATGATTCGTTTTTCTATGACACCATGTTGAAAATTGAATAAAGAGCTTAGTTCGTTATGAACAGATACAATTATAAACTCGAACACTCAACGTGTTCAATGTCTTTCTTTTCTCTGAATGAGAAGAAGTCTGTGTCTTGCTTTAGGGGAGTACATAGGGTTTGTTTCATATGAATCCAGTGCTACCTAATGATTTTCGTTATTGGTACCTGCTTTACCTAAGAATTTTTTTTTTCAGAATCATGGACCCAGTCTTTATAACACTAGTTCAAATAACAATAGCAACAGAAGTATTAGCCTTGACTTTCGAAGATATGATGAAATCTCTACCAATGCCTGCAGATGTTAAAGATATGATCATGGATATGCGCAAAAAACAACAAGATAACAGCGTACTGTCTACTAAAGGCGACGTAACTATAATAGGTTTAAAGACAACGACTCCCTTCATTGCAAGAAAACACAACAAAATGATGAAGCCGACGAGTACGGCGGTGACAAAAATTGTGACGGAATTGAACAAACCTGTGACGCCAAGTAAAATATCGTTAAGATCTTCAGTAGCGATAAATCCTAAATACAAGTGTGTTTTAAAAAAGAAAACAACAGTAGAACCGCAAACGACACCGCCAACCATCCACCAAATACCAATACCGATACCAATGCAAATCCCTATTTACGCAAGCATGCCCATCATAATGCCGATGAGAGCATACTTTGAACCGGTGAAACACGATCATCCACCACTGTACAAAATAAAAAAAATGATAGAAGAGGACGAAAAGAAATGGAAGGAAGAGAATGGAAGTGACAAAGAGGATTCCTTCGAAATAGCTTACAGTGATATGAGTTCAGGGAAAAGTAGAGATAGAGATACGGATACGGATACGGATACGGACACGGAAACTGATACTGACGTTTCCGAATATAATGACGTGGGCCACGAATATTACGATGATGTAATTAAAATCAATACAGGAGGAAGACGCATAAGATAACATTAATAACATTTATTCTTGTTTTTGTACAATTTTATAATTGATTACGAACATTACTATTCGAAGAAACAGTGTTTTATTTTTACTTGCGTTGGACATCAGAACATACAGTGTTTTGAACGTGTTGGAATTAGTGATAGAGTTACATTTATTGAAGGGGAAAATATACGGCTTTCTATTTTCTTAATACATCATTTTTGTAACTGGCCTTTAATCTACCACGGTTGGGGCGCTTGCCTCTTCTATATGAGAGGGATTGAGTCATAATCCGCGACGCAGGCTCAGTGCAGGTATTGTTAGATTTCAAATCTGCGAATTTGTGCATGTATTTACAGAGTTTCCTCCGTGCTTTAAAAAGCACGTTAAGCCTTTGGTCCTAGCTGTCAATTGTAGATCTTTGACAGTCATCATAGGTGGCCCGAAAGTCTGACAACCAGTCTTACCAAGGAATATCGTATTACCCAGTACTAACTAGGTTGTAGAGGTCAGATAGGCAGTTGCTCCATGTAAAATACTGGAATTCAGCTGCATCCGGTTAGACTGGAAGCCGATCTCAACACAGTTGGGAAAAGGCTAGGATGATTTTTGACGACCCGAATGGCGCAGCGGTAGTGAGGCTGCCTTACGTTCTTAGGGTCCCGGGTTCGAATCCCGGTAGGAGCAAATGTTTGTGTGATGAGTATGGACATTTGTTTCCGAGTCATGGATGTTTATATGTATAATAAGTATGTATTTACAAACAAAAAGTATCTATGTAGTATTATCAACTATCTGGTGTCCACGACACAAGCCTCGTTGCTTAGTGTGGCACCTAGATGGCGCTGTATGTAATGTCCAGCGATATTTATTTATTTATTTATTTATTTATTTATAGTGTTTCGGTGATGAACAAGTCAGTAGTCCTTCATTAAACATGACTGTGACTGCACTCTCTACGCGCTCAAAGCTCTCAAGGATGTTAAAATTGACCGTGATGTATTCCCGGACGAATGGAAGATGGTCACGTCTCCAGCGGCCTTAGTCTGCTATTGCAATAGTGTCAGAATGGTCGATCATTGATTTAATAAGGCCCCGCGCAGACGAATTACCCTTTGTACGCACGTCAAACGAGTTTCGAACGCGCTTCAATACGCCGTGGGCTAGGGGCCTTATTAAATCAATTATAGACCATTCTGACACTATTGCAATAGCAGACTAGGGCCCCAGGTGCTGTGCCAACTCCAAATATATTGAGATAAAAGTAGTCAATTGGCAAAACGGAACCCATAGGATCACTTTGTTCTCCGTCTGTCGGTCGGTCAAGACCCTTTTCCTCAGGAATGCGTGGTGGTATCAAGTTGAAATTAATACCAAATACTCAAGTCTGCTATTCCTTGGAGCAATGAAAAAATCAAACTAGTAAGTCAACGCGATCAAAAGCTACGACTGTTTATGTCGCACATTATGCGATTTCACAAGGGAATCAAAACCTATGAGTACTTCCCTTTGACCTAGAATCATGAACGACTCGACATGATGAACTCCGACTCGCACTTGTTCGGTTTTTTTTTATCTTTCTTTGTCTATTCTAATTGGCGAATACCCGTTGTATTTTTAATTACTAATTACTTAATTGCTCGTTACATAAGCTTACTTGTGACCAAGCTAGTTTGTGAGGAGTAATGACAATAATTGTGATAATTTCTCGGAGTAGTTAACCGCTATGATCATTGTTGATAGCAGCTTACTTACTATTTATTTAAATTCCACTCTTTATATTAAATTATAACAAGCGTTGACCTATGAGACACAATTCATAATATTTAAAGTAGTTAATGGAATCAACGTTCTCAACTTAAAATTCGTTATTCAGAACCCGGATGTATGTACCAACATCCTCTTTAAAACTCTCAACTTCAACCTGGGCAAAACGAAGAAGTCTTATTGAAATAAATTAAGTGTTTTCATTTCTGCCAGTAAGTAAATGATTGTTTTTGTCGTCTAATGCACATTCCGTTATCTATATGTACAATGCCGATGCCATTGTTAATAACAAAACGTGACAAGAAGCTAAAATACTTAAAACTTTATTCTCCAAAATACTATTTACAAAAAAAAAAAGTTCTAAAACCACACCTTTGGATATATTTTTACAATAATTGAGTCAAAGGGAATTATATTTCGTCGCTTCATCCTTCAGATATAAATAACCAGGTAGTCCCTTTAACCTACAGGCAACATCGCACGTTCTTTATAGAATAACTCTAATCGATTCTAAAGTCGATTCAAAAAAAAAAAGTTTGACGTTTCCGGTTGTACCCTCTATACCGTGTCAGGTCCAACCTTGTCTCATTCCTTTTTCGTGCGAGGCAACGTGCGCATGCGTTCATGCAAAATGCCGAAGCGCAGTGCAGAAGAATTGTTAGTTCATTACGAACAAAAAATTAGGAAAATAAAAGAAAAAGAAAAACGCAAAGAGACCCAGATACATCGACGTCGAATAAGACGACCTATAATTGACTCATCAGATGATGAAAATAATGCGGGTTAGTACCTTCGTTTTATTCCTAAAAGTGACAAAATCAAGTGATCGTTTTGTGTTGAATTGTTAAATTACCTGTTTATGTAAAAGTATATCGGGATTGCCTGCGAGGCAATTGCGATAACATGATCAACTGCGAGTTGATTGTGAGTCATTCGTGACAAATTAGTACAAAAACGTGTAATCTTAATAGATACGCACATTATGTACAATGTATTATCCGCGAGATAATATTGGCCTTGAATTTTTTTCTGTCTACCCTCATTGGCAAAATATAAAAATACTTAATTGTATTTTTAGAAACGGGTGCGGCTCCAGCAGAACCCCAATATGGACAATTGACTCAGTCGCAAGACGAAAATCTCACACCTCCTGCGCCGCAAGAGGCCACCGCGACCACTGAAGGGACGCCGCCTGCGTTTGGCACCCCAGCAATCTCGATGCCTGACGCCACGTCTGACGTCATACCCGATGCAAGCCTGGATCCAGAGCTCTTATCTGCTTTGGGAGCAGTTACATCCGATACCCCCGAGTTCGGTGAAAATATTCACACAAGTCTGGCCAACCTATGGACTCCTTTGTTAAAGAAAGGATTGCCAAAAGAGGATAAAGAAAAATTATCAAAAAATTATCTCGTGCCCGGCAATTGCAAATTACTGCAAGCACCTAAGCTCAATGCAGAAATATCCGCAGCCGTGTCTGAGCTAGTTAGAGGCCGTGACAAGAAACTTTACACCTTTCAACAACAATTGGGCACGGGCACTTCAGCAATAAATAAAGCAATGAACACATTGCTAGGATCCGACGACAAAATATCAGCTTTGAAATATTTGAGCGACAGTTGTCGCATCTTGTCGGATTTACATTTTTCTCTGTCAAGGGACAGAATCAAATTAATTACCCCAAGTCTAGAAAAGAATTTTCTACATGTAATCCAAGATGCCGAACGTGATGAGACGTTATTTGGAACCACACTGAGCGAAAAAATTAAAGCAAGTAAAGCCATTGAAAAACAAGGCTCCCAGATAAGGAAAACGGTATCGAGTCAGAAGGTCAGCGCTTCGCAGCCGTCTTCAAGTCGTCCTGCCCCGCCGGGAAACTGGTCAGGACCTCCTCGTTACTCGTCGAACAGGGGGGGGCGAGGAGGCCAGAGGAAACACCCGTCGGCATCAACACAACGACGAACGTACCTCCCGGTTCCAACTCCTACGAAGAGTGTCAACTACAACCAGGCGAAGCCACGTGCTCCACCTCCGTAGTGGCACAGGTACATGCGGGCAGAATTAAGTTCTATTTTAATTGCTGGTCAAATATTACTAATAATGAAGTCGTTCTTTCTTGGATAAAACATGGCTACTCAATACCTTTTTGTAAGGAGGTGACTCAACACAGAGCACCATCCCTCTCGAACCTATCTTTAATTGAAAGCCAAGAAATGTCTAAAGCCATTAGTAAATTACTCGAATTAGGAGCTATAAGTCAGTGTTTACCCGAGAAAAATCAGTTCATATCAAGTACATTTTTAGCACCAAAAGCTAATGGAGGCAAAAGGTTTATTCTAAATTTAAAGCCATTAAATAAATTCATTAGGAAGGAACATTTTAAAATGGAGGATTACAGAACCGCCGCGAAACTTATTCCTCGGGACGGCTTTCTAGCCACTATTGACCTAACAGAAGCATATTTGTTAGTGCCTATTTCAGTTTCTGATCGAAAATATTTGAGATTTCTTTACAAAGATCCTCATTCGGGTAATATATATACTTTTGAGTTCACGGCGATGCCTTATGGCCTGTCGGTAGCACCCAGGGTGTTTACTAAAATCATGAAGGAGGTTATGACGCATCTTCGAGGACGAGGTTATAGATCAGTCATATTTCTTGATGATATATTATGTATCGGTGATAATTATGACGAGTGTGTAAAAAATGTACATGAAACTTTAAAGTTGTTACGTTGTTTAGGTTTTGTAATTAACTATACAAAAAGCTCATTAACTCCATCGCAAGTATGCAAGTTTTTAGGGTTCATGTATGACACACGAGAACTATCTATTTCATTGCCGATAGATAAACGCAATAATATTGCACAGATGGTTGACAAGTTCACCCGCCTTCCAAAGTGTACTATTAGAGAATTTGCTCAACTAATTGGTGTTCTGATCGCAGCTTGCCCGGCAGTTAAATATGGATATTTATACACAAAAATTTTGGAACGCCAGAAATTCTTAGCATTACAAAAATTTAACAATAATTACGAAGCGAAAATCAGCCCTTCAAACGTAATTTTGCAAGATTTACTTTGGTGGCGCAGTAATATATTAACAATAAATAATTCGATGAGAGTTTTAAGCTACAGTAAAGAAATCTTCACGGACGCTTCAAGAACCGGATGGGGCGCGGTCTGTAATGGTATAAAAGTAAACGGAAGATGGAAGGCTGCGGAATCACAACACCACATTAATTATTTAGAACTCCTTGCTGCCTTTCTAGGATTAAAAAGTTTCGTTAAGGAGGAAGACGAACACTCTGCAATACTATTGCGTATAGATAACACAACAGCAATATGCTACATAAATCGTCTTGGCGGAATACAATTTCCCCATTTAAATGAGCTTACGAGATCTATTTGGCAATGGTGTGAGAAGCGTAACATCTCTCTTTTCGCATCATATATCAATACAAAAGATAACTGCGCGGACGCCGAGTCTAGAAAAGTAAACCCGGATACAGAGTGGGAGCTGTCAAATAATGCCTTTAGGCTTATTAAACAACACTTCGGCAGCCCCGAGATCGATCTATTCGCTTCTCGCAGCAATACCAAATGCGACCTCTTCGTCTCTTGGAGACCAGAGCCAGACGCATATAACGTTGATGCTTTTACCATAAACTGGCATTCAAAATTTTTTTACGCATTCCCGCCATTTTCTCTAGTTCTAAATTGTTTACGTAAGATTATCGATGATGAAGCTACCGGGATCTTAGTTTTCCCTCACTGGCCCTCTCAGCCATGGTTCCCTCTACTCCAGACCTTACTTGATTCGGAGATACTTTATCTCAATCCTAACAAATTTTTACTTCAATCCCATTTCAGGCATCATCATCCGCTACACAACAAACTTACCCTGGGTGCCGCCAGGCTTTGCGGGAGGCATTTAAGCGGCGCGGCACACCAGTTGAGACGCTCGACCTAATGTTGGCATCTCTATCTGACAGCACTATCAAGCAATATAGCGTCACTTTGAAACTATGGTGGGACTATTGTGCTCTACACAATTCTAACATTTATAATGATTGCATACCTTTTATATTATCTTTCTTGACAGAGCAGTTCAGTAATGGATGTTCGTATAGCTCTCTTAACACTCACCGTTCAGCGTTATCTTTGTTTTTAAATGATAAAATCGGTTCTGACGACAATATAAGGCGATTACTTAAAGGGGCTTACAAACTCAAGCCAAATCGATCTAAATATACATCCACTTGGGATCCACAAATAGTTTTCAACTATATTTCAATTTGGTATCCAAATTTAGAATTAAGTTTAGAAAAAATCACAAAAAAATTAGTTATTCTATTGGCACTTAGTACAGCACATAGGGTGCAAACACTGTCATTATTAAAATTAGAAAACGTGTCAATTACTCAAAACGGTGTTAAGATAGCCATAACGGACATTATAAAAACCTCTGCCCCTGGTCGCGACCAACCAACACTATATTTACCCTTTTTTTTATGAAAATCTAAAAATTTGCCCCGCTTCTGTCCTCAAGGATTATATTTTTGTAACAAAAAATATGAGGACTACGAACGCTGGAAGTCTACTGCTGACCCATAAGCCTCCACATAGGGCAGCTACAGCACAGACAATCAGTCGCTGGATCAAGCAAGTGTTGTCAGAGAGCGGTTGATACGATTAGAAAAACGGCTGGTTGGACCAGCACGTCCACAACCTTTGCCCGTTTTTACAACAGGCCAATTATAGACGAAAGCGGTTTTGCTAGGGCGATTGCCTTTCGAAATTAATAAATATTATGTTTGCTAAGTCACTCATGTACTTGATTATTTAAAAAGCTTAAGTAATTTATTATGAAGTAAAACTGTTTTTTTTTTTGTTTTTTCTTTATAGTTTTTGCAATTTAACAATAAACGGTACTATGATCAAACTTTATACATGTGTTTCAACCTTAAGAAACCAGTTTTCCTCATAAACTCTTATTTATTCTGTTCTCTATTATAAGGACACAAAGTTTCTATCTCTAAATATCTACCTGGTTATTTATATCTGAAGGATGAAGCGACGAAATATAATAGATGATTAAACGAACTTTGAAAGTGAAGTTCGATCACTATTATATGAGTCGCTTCATCCGAAGATATAAGGTCCCTCCCAACCCTTTGGATAAATCACATGGTATCCAACCAGTGGTTATAAACCCTATATGAAAGCTTTGTGCCTGAGCTCTAAAAAATGAGACAAGGTTGGACCTGACACGGTATAGAGGGTACAACCGGAAACGTCAAACTTTTTTTTTTTGAATCGACTTTAGAATCGATTAGAGTTATTCTATAAAGAACGTGCGATGTTGCCTGTAGGTTAAAGGGACTACCTGGTTATTTATATCTTCGGATGAAGCGACTCATATAATAGTGATCGAACTTCACTTTCAAAGTTCGTTTAATCATCTATTTTTCACGATGTGTACAACTACTTAGGTATTAGAGGAAGCTCAGCGTTTATCAGTTTCTTGTCAACAGTGTCGAAGGCCATCTCTTTTGTCCTGGATATACAGTTCAGGTGTAACAGGCGTAACGCATATACCAACAAAGCTAGGCCAATAAGAACCGATACTGTTTCAATGCAAAGCACTATTTGGGGCGCTATTTGGTACACCAACACGAATTTGCTCATTGTCCCTTCTGTCATTTTTGGTTGATCCTGCAACAATAAAAAAATCTTAATAGTACAACAACACTGTGCAAAAGTGTCATCAAGGAACCTTGTCCCCCTGGATACGAGGAAAAGCATAAAACCACGAAATTTAAATTTTCTTACGTTTTTTGCAATTTGCAGGTCAGTGTCAGGTTGTGTGTTGATGAAAATATGAATCGCGCTAGTAACACGTATGGAGTTACAGAATTATAAACATTAAATCATCGATACACTATATATACAATAATAAGTGAAAATAGGAAGATGACCGATATTAAGAGGTTATAACCACAGCCAAATTTAAATCTCTTCGGATTAATTCAGTATTAAGGATAAGGAATGCTGGTGTAATACTTTCATACCGGAACAACGAAAATTAATCAGAAATGGTAGTAAAACATATTTTTCCTTATGGAAATACCAATTTTTTGTTATTCCTTTCACGAACGACTCATTATTTTAATGCCCTCAATGAACGCATTCTAAAGCCATTCAAGGTTTCAGTGTCCACAAAGTGGGCCCATTTTAATTCGCATCATCTCGTTCGTCGACAGCCCGACTACACTCACTGCTGGGCTACGTGCTGTGGCAAGAATGTCGTCTGCCCATCTTGCATTTTTAGCTGCTTTATCATAACAATGTAAGTCCTCAGAGTACTGACCAATAATAACGTATAAATTAGCGGAAGTTTCTCCAGGCGTCAAAACAGTTCACAGGTCAAAATAAGTCAACCATGATGCTAACTTGCTTTAACTACGCAATAATAAGTTAATTGTTTGTTACTTTTAATAATAATTTCCTGGGAGTTATGTTAAAACAGTTTTAGCAAACAGGTTTTAATATTATAACACTTGATCATAAATCTTTAATTCTGCATGATTTTTTTTGTAAGTTTTGCAACGTAATTGAAATTAACACATCAGCTGCATTGGTGCCTAGTAACTTGTATAGAAGAGCTACACTACAATAATATTTTTTTTGTTGCGGGAATTTACACCCATCAATAAGTAATGCCACGCTTTGGTATACCCACGAGATCAGAGGCGGCCCTGTGGTAAGGGCCGTGCTAACGAGTCGTTGGCCGTGGCGCATATGAACGCAGACGTACTATATTTTTTCCTGAAACCGCAGAATTTGAAGACATGTGACATCCCCACACGTAGCCCACGTGATGGAACGGTCCACTGTCTCTCTCAGAGAGGACTCTGCATCCCAGTAGTCAGTACATAGACTGATTACGATACTTTCGCTTCTGCTTCGTGGATAATATTTATTGGTTGAACCTGGTCTTGATAAAGATTTCAGCTATCGAATCATCTTACTGCCAGTTAATGGCTATTTCAATAGAACTTACCAGCTTAATATGGAGAACCGGTAGGACGGAGTGGGACATCATCTTGGTGACTCTGTTAGAGCTGAGGTCGTCCATCATCATGGTCAGCTGCATGGACAGCTTCGTGTTAAAGGTTATGCTCGCTTTCTGCAACGAAAACCATATGTTAAAAAAAACGGGTTCTGGAGAGTCTATCCTCCACAACTCAGACATTGGGTAACAAAATACCCCGACTAAACTAGACAAGACTTTGTGTGATCACACGAAGAAAAGGGAGTCAAATTTGACAGTTTTTGAAAAAAGAAAGGGGAAAAGTCATGAACCAATACAAAGACACATGGGGAAAGGATGGGCTACAGCAGAACAATAATCGCTGATGGTTGAAAAAACAAAATAAAATAATACTCTGTAAAATGAAGACAAAAGGTGTAAATGAGACCATCACCATCAACAAATATTATGAGACCATACTTACACGGTCTACAACAATTTCGTTGACATGCACTTTTCTATCCGGTTTTAGTCCATCGATGCGGTCCAGTACCTTGGGGTCGGCATCCAGGAAATGTGCTTTGGATATTACAAACGGAAGATCTGTGAACGAAAACCTAGTATTAGTACTAGTATGTAGTTATTCTAGGTAATGCAAATTCTGAGGCCCGAGACAAGTAGAAATCGCTTCTCTGAGCTTGTGTCAATACTGTTGAATCAGTTGGAGTCGGTTTCAGGTCTTACCGGTTGCAGCTGAATACCACCATTTTATATGTAGTGACTGCCTATCTTACCTGTACAACCCAGTTAGTACTGGGTAATGATATCCCTTGTTAAGACTTTCGGGCCACTGGCTATCTCTAATTACTGTCTACAAATTACAGCCAGGACCAACGATTATGGTGCTTTCCGAGGCACGGATAAAACTCGATATGTAAATAGGTAGTCATTCATCCACGGACCAACCTAGGCAAGCTCAGTTTAACCTGAAGATCGATCCGAGCGGCAGTTATTATTGAGCCAAGAGCACGATACTCTCGAGAATATTGACATAGTAAGCCTTTCGGAAGCAATACATACAGTTTTGACTTTTCTATCATCGTTATCGCTTGCCATCATCATAATCATCAGCCTACAGTAGTCCACTGCTGGACATAGGCCTCTTCAATCGCATGCCACTTAACCCGATACTCGGCAACTCTCATTTAGTTGCTACCAGACCCCCCTGCGTAGTTGTCTCTTATAAAGTTGTAGAATACCATCATGTCTGTCATCTACAGTCCGAGTTCACCCACTGGGCCTCTCTTTGCTTGTGCCAAACTTCACGTTCTTGTACCAGCCTCATCCAGCATATTCCCGCGATGGCAGCAATGTCATCTGCCCATCTCGCCGCCGGACGACCAACACTTCTCTTTCCAGTCCTTGGATGCCACTCAGTCACAGCTTTACTCTACCTGCTATCACTGCGCCTTGCTAGATGTCCTGCCCAACTTCATTCGAGTTCCATAACTCAAATGGAATTGTATAATATAATAGTTATATTATACAATACAGTCACTCCAATTTATTGTGCCTTAGGGGTCCTATTTACGGACATTTAGAAAAGTCAAGAACCATGAATTAACACATACTATAAAAACACTCGGCAATATCCATGAGTCCATCTGGATAGGTCTTCGAAGTGATCGGATTGATATTGGCGAGGAAGGTCCTGTTGCTGATGGCGTAGACCAAGGCCTCTCCACCATATTCCATGATCCTACTGCCTATGTTCTCCAGGTGCCAGGTCTTGCAGATGCCTTGGCGGTATAGGTTAAGGGGGACGTCTGGGGTCAACATGGGTGGGTAGGCGCCACCCTCGTAGGTATCTTCTTTAAAGATTAGCTCGCTGAAAACAGGATTAGGTTAAAGGACAGCCAAAAGTAGTATTACTAGTAGATCTGGTTTTAATCTATTAATTTTTAAGAATCTGTAGAATAATCAGCCTATCACGTTCACAGTCTTGGGATGCAGGTCACGCTGGCCCAGTGCGGGTGTTTGGATGCAACATTTCTTCGAATTTTTGATTCTAGGACATGCGGGTTTCCTAAAGATGTTTCCTTCGCCGTTTTAAGAGTAGATACTGGTGATAAAATAATTTACAGTGAATTATATAATATATATTTTAAAGTCACTGCCTGGGTACGAACTCTACTGGGCCACTGATGGCCTCATATCTATTTTGAACAGACTTTCAATAATGGAAAACTTAGGAACTCTGTTTACGGTCTTGTTCCATGGATCATTGGGATTTTCCTTGTAAAATTAATGCTTTGTGGCATTAAGTCGATTTGAGTGCCATTACTGTACATACCTACAATTTAAATAAATAAGATTTAAAATCTCGAGCTTTTATCAGATGTTTATGTACCTTTCATCAACAATACTGGTGGCGCCTGTCTGGATATGCTTGAGCTTCTTCACCGATTGAATCTTGAAACGGTCCTGGTAAGTGGCCCCCACTACTATCCTGTAATCTGACTCGTTCTCGTATAACTGCGAATAAGTATAATAAGTTTAAATTTTGAAAGCTGGAGTAAGAAAGAAGCAGGAGGCTGCGTGAAAGGAATGAACATAATTCATTTTTTAACACAATTTTATTAAACTTGATCTCGCGCTATTTTCAAGCACAAAGTTAAATTAAATAATCACTAATACAATCAGGGAAATTTGTCAATAACAACACTCATATAACTTTACCGTATAGCCTTTCTACACAAATGTGATTTGATAATAAGGACTATTTAGTGCGCAAGGTAAAACTGTCGTGGTTACACAGCCCGCTTCGGAGTTCGGACGTCCTGCTTAGAATGGCACGTGCCCGGGCCGCCATTTATTTAACACTTCAAGCATAGAGTACAGATGCGGACTCATGATTTAGCGCTGCTCATGCTATTTTTCAATACAGAAACGCCTTATAAGGTGGCGCTGTTTTGTCAGGCGCTCGGAAGTCCGCGACCCGAGTTTTGCACTCCGCGCAGTTTCTTCGTCACGAATTTGATTAGAAGGTACTACCACCTAGACAGCGCGGCAATTCGGTGCCCTGTGATATAAGTTAACTATATCGTGAGCAAAATCTTGTCACATTTATAAACTTCTTGTCACCGGTGACTTACCCTGTCCAGGAGTCCAAAATTATCAAAACCCACCAGTCCAGGGGCGAGACTGTTGGATAACGTGACCAGGGGGTTCTTATATCCCCAGAGGTAGCTATGGACGTCGATGTTGAAGATGGCCTCGGCCCCTATCTGTGCTGCCATTATGTTGAACGCGTAACGGATGAAGCTTGGGTAGTTGGACAGAACAGCTACTGAACTCTGGAACAAAGAGAAGATGGGATCAAGAGGAGCTTCACGATGAGATTTATGTTCTAATTGTAGTTGGTATGTTTTTGTGAGATACATATTACCAACAAATAAAGGAGAAACAGAATACAAGATAGATAGAGAACATAAATGTGAGTTTAAGACCTAGACAAAATTACATTGTACCAGGGGCAAATCAGGGGTAACGATGATGGAAAATTGAAAATGTAAGTATTGTATTGAAAGTCACAGCAAGCTCACGGCCACAATTTCGGCCAATATTGAAACTCGTTGTAGGAATACGAAACGTCTTGAAAGCTATTGCCACTTTTCTAAGCAGGTTGACTCAACCGTCTATTCTCGAAAGCGTTTTTCTCTTTGCAATTAAAAAGTTAGCAATAAAGGGTGAAACAAGACCCTTAACGAAGTCGAAAGGCACTTGTTTTATCCGTCATTGCGATCACTTTTTTTTTTTGTTCTAGTTACGGAGATACTGGGGGGTCAAAGAGCCAACTTTTTCTTTTAAGTTTTTTTGACCGCCAGAGTATAAACGCACGCGCATGTCCTCCACGGCAAGCCACAATGTCAACTACCATTTTACCAAATATTTGTGTCGTTTGGCGTACAGGGCACGCTCTTGCTTGTCACGTATATGCGACAATGGCGGTCAAAAGGTTAAACATCTCCACGACCTCCGTTCTATTCTATCCATCCATCAGCACAATGTTTTGTGTACATTGAATCCTACCGTAAACGTGATTTTTCACCCCAAAAAAAGTAGTTTCCCAGCAATAATCTTTGCGTAGTAAGTTACTTAATTTGATGTACAGAATGCTTGGTTGACGGCTTCGTGAAGGGTCTGATTACACTTGAATAACTCACAAGAAAGGGTAAGTTAGGCAGAGTGAGGTTGATGTCCTTAGGGTCAGCTATGGAGGCTTCCGGAATGAACTCTGATCTTATCCTCGGCGTCATCCCCATGCTTTTGCCATCCTCACTCATTTCTAGATCCACATACCAGCGGTATTCTCTGAAATCAAATGTCAAGTTGATCAAAAGGGAAACTATGGCAAGCTAACAACTAATTTTTTGTTTACGAATTGAATTTTAGTCCGAAAACTACACTATATCACTTGGGCCTACGACGCTTCTCAAAAGTAACCACTCACTCAACGATGTAACCAATCACAAACTATTTAATTAAAGCGTCATTGAAATAACAGTGTTGTGACAGTCGACTACCCATTGTAGAACATCGTAGACGATAAGGCTTTAATCGATAGGTTGAGCGGATCAATTGGTACAGCTAAAACATTCAGCAAGCGCAATCTTAACAAGAACTTTTTAGCACTTACTGGAACACGAAGGGCCCGACCTCTTCCACCTTCAGCTTATAGTCTTCCCCAGAGATGAACCTATCAGCGTTCGTGATGTTGAACACGTAGATTGACAGTGTTGCGGCTGGGATCTCATGCTGGAGTAAGTTGTACAGGATCGTACCTTTGGCTAGCCGCAGTTTCTAGAACGATGGGCTTTTATTTTATTAGGTATATATACAGACGGAGACGCAATATGAGTTAAGAAAAGAATAGGTTAAATAAGACGTTTTCAAAGTTATCTCGTCGATCGTCTTATTATTTCTGTTTATTGAGCGCCAAATCTAACACGCGTTAATTACATAAAATCTGAACCTTTTTACAAGAATTTTGGTTTTTTATCCTTTTAGTTTTGATAGACGTTAATAGGTCATAAAAATGACAGAATTCAATTTCTCCTTCTAAAAGAATTTTATTATTCTCATCTATTCCCTACTAGTATGTATACTAAAAGCACTAGTACGAATAATTTCTTTCATGATCAGAAATTGTTTTTTTTTTCCATGAAATAGTCCAGATTATTTTACGATTTCACAACATCAATATGATTACATATTGTATTATTATTAATGATTTTGGCATCATTTTAATGATTTTGACATTATTAGTCAATGATGTTAATATAACCTCATTGTTTTAGGTAAATTCATCCAAATATTATGTACTAACACTAGTGTTTATGGTATTGTGTTTAAATTAAGTACTACCAAATTGGATTTTATGATCTGTTAGATGATTTGATTTGATTGATTGATAATCAAAGACATTCAAATATTTACGAGCATAGTTAAATGATAGAGAAAACCCATCAATTGATCAACGATTTGATGACGGTGATGAACAGATAGACCAAAGTATGAATATGAATGTTCGATTTCATGATAATACTCATTAATTATACTCACGTAATTAACGATCATAAATATAGGGTCTAAAATTATGATGAATACTGGTACTAATAGTAAGACGACTCCCGTCAGAAGTGTGGTCAGGATTTTATCTGTAAAAAGCATGATACTAAAAAATATATACTTACTGGATGTAAATATACATTGTACTCGTGAGTTCACTGAGTGCTTATTATAATCAGCCTAAAACAATTCTACTACTGCGGCACCGGCAGGGCCGTAGCCAGGATATTTACCCTGAATAAAAAAAACAATCCGGAGGAGGGGTCGGTCAGCTAATGGGTTAAACGAGAAAGGCAATGGGGCTATCGCCTATGAATTCGGCGCTAGAGGCGCTAGTGTAGCGTGAGGTCACCGAAATGTGCTTATGCTTTTTTATCACGTTTTTTACTAATATTCACGATTGGGGTCTAGATTGAGCCATTCCTAATTAATTCTGACTTGAAGATTTTAAGTAGCAACTTAGGTTCTTATTTGTTAGTACTTGAATGTAAAATGATTTTAAATGTTTCATGCTTGCTAATTTTAGGGAGAATATTGTAAATATGTATCTGAAGTTTTTTACACTATGTTGTGGTACGTAATAAAATAAACTTTTACGAAAATAGAACACGCGAACTACCGAATTTATGGACAAAGAAAATCAAATACATTGCAGGAGCGTTTTTTGAATTTGGAACATTATGTAATGATATTGTTATTAGTGGGTCTTCGAAGACAATAAAATCTCAGAGGACCCACTAGTAGGTCTTGGGAGACACATCAGTATTCGGAGACCCCACCGGTGGGTCTGCTTGGTGGGTCCTGAAGACTGGGCAATGTTGTATGAAACGGCGTGCTGGGGATAACCCCAGGATTTAATAATAAATCCTCTTTGATTGGATCTATTTTATCATTCTGTGCAAGTCTCTTTACTTAGTACAAATTGACTTCACGTGGCTGTATAGCTATAAATACGTTTGCTTTTCGGCACAGATGATAAATAGAAAATTGGCGCAAAGCTGAAAATTAGTCTTGATTTGTTATTTAGATAGGTACATAATAAATATAAATTTAATAATTAAAATGAGTTCCAACGGTTCAGAGAGTGAAATGGAGATTGATTGTACTCCACCCACATTTAAGATCAGAAGCCAAATTGGCAATGGAAAAGTTGCATCCAGCGAAATCAAAAGAAAAATACATGAAAGTATATGAAAATTTTATGATTTGGAAAAACGAGAAAAAAACATGTTTTATTTCCCCGCATTCTTTTGAGAAAAGCACTATACACCTCGGCGGAAATGGCATTGCTTGTCAAAAGTGAAGTTCTCGCCTACGGCTCGGCCTTCAAACTCATATTCGACCTGCAATTGCCAATTCCACGGCCTTTGCAATAATGTACTATTTTATGAAGTTATTGGTACTTTAAAGTATAAAACAGAATTCGAAATGGAACAACTGGATAAACATGCCTCGCATACGTTCGCAATCGCGACTGCTGAGCATAAGGTCCAGGGTTCGATTCCCGGGTAGGGCAACGTGTTATTGTTTTTGTCCATCAGGAATTTCTCAGTAATAGCCACGTAGTCTGTCTTATTTGTGCCTGATTGATGGCAATAGGCTCGCCCCCTATTACATGGGACAAAACATAACTGGCGAAATGTGGGTATACAATTAGGTACACCTCTGCCTAACCCTTCGGGCATTACAGGCGTATGTTATGTAGGTACTTGTATGTTCTACGAATGTTTGGTTCTTGGATATGCGCGATGTTTTCCTTCACCGGTAGGTAGGTACACTGAGACAGAGCAGTGTAACGGTGAGATTGACTATTTACATAATACGGTATTCTCCGAAGAGGACGTAGATGAGGGATGTACTTACTAGTCCTGCTACACACAAATAGGCCTCGACGTAAACGTCACGTAAATTCAAAAGATTATTCAACTATCCTTCAGCTTTATGGTTAAAATGTTTGCAACAGGCACACCGATTAGTGAAGATATGAATAAAACTTGAAAACTAAGCAAAACCAGTATTTAAAATTTAAAAAAAAAACCTTAATAAAACGTTCACACCCAGGAATAGAACCCATATCCCCACGCTCATCAGACAAACTCCACCATTGATCAACAGGTCACTAATATTTTTTTTTTATCTACTTACTTCTGTTGGTAATTCGGTTGTTGATGGGACCTGTTCCACTTAGGAGCACCATGGTTGAAATACGTTGTTGTTTATTTTCTCATATACGTTATCACTTCACTATTTTAGCAATTTATTCATTTTTCTGCAAAGAAAAAACACTTCTTTGACGAAAGTGAAAAAAAAGACTGTCTTAACATAAAGTTTGAGGTCGAAAATTGGTACCTGACTACGTAACTTAACATGATTGCTATCATATTTATAGAAACTATTTAAGGAAAGAGAACGTAAATAAAAAGTTTGACACTACACACTACACTACACAAAAACATAATTTTAATTTTTAATACCACGTCTCAAAGGCCACCCGTTATTTATCAACTACACAGGCAGACGATGCAAAGAGTTAAGCTAGCTCGTAATTTGAGGCTTTAATGACTTTTTCATGAAATAGGAATAAATGAACTTAGAGGGTTCTAAAGAAAGAAAGAAAAAATGTTCCTGTGACTAGCAAATGACAAAACAAAATAATAATTTAATAAGACAAACTTAAACTAAATTGGTCCTGTATGAGGCCAAAGTGTCTATCTCAGCTCTCGCTGCTGTAGCATTAAAAAAACCATGTCACAGCGCTGATATTTTGATAGTCGGCCCAAGTGATGAATGATTATACCAGTGTAAAGCCATGTTTGTTACGGTCGCATATAAAATTTTTAAACATACAACCTGATACTGACCTATAAATTACAAAAAAAAAAAGTGTTTTTTTGGCAGTCAGAACATACATACTGTGTTAATATTAGCCTTTTCCCTATTTTAAATAGATATACCTTTTTATTAATATTTTTTTTGTTTACTCTGAAATATTTTTAAAAGTCAGAGCCCAACTGAGATTGCCAGTGCATTTTGAGACGAGGAGAAATGATCAAACCTACAGAATGATCTCAAGAAGTCTTCGCCGGTCTGTTTCGACAATTGTTGTCACAGTAACGAAGCTTGGTTTAAGTAAAATCTATGAAATTATGTAACGTCTGTCTAATTAAACTGACAAATGGAAAATAAAAAAATAAATAAAAAAAACCGACCCGCGAAAATGGTTAGCACTTATTCATCATAGACTAATATATATAAAATGAGTTATTCATTACATCATTCTGAACATAGACATTTTTCATCGGTCAAAAGTGCAATACCTACACGGTCAAAATATATGGAACAGCAGATTTTTTTATTGGATTAGGTACTGAATACGTGGTAACCGTCGGTGTCCCTTACACCCCGCATATTTATTAAATCTTTGTATTGTTTCTTGCAAAATAATCTATTCTACATACAGGGTGTAAACAGTGCCTTCACGAAGCCGGCAACCATGCAAGTTGTACAGACGCCAGCACATCGAGCTACCCGGATCTATCAAATTTTCCCAATCGACCTTGAACCTTGAACCTAATAAAGATATTTGACAGATTGTAGTAGCTTGATGTGCTAGCGTCTGTACATCAAACTAAGTAACGTTTACACCGTTTACACCCTATATATGTACACGACGCGACAATACTGATATAGCGCCGTGCCGCCGCGTGTTCTCACAATGAAATGTGTATATTTTTGTGTAGTAAATAAAGTTATATTTTGAGTCGCTGTGTGCGCAGCGTTTGCGTCGCGTCTCGGTGTGAATTGACCCTTAGGAGCCGAGCAAAAAGAACGAAGTCAGAACGAGCACTAAGCGTGATCAGATAATTCTGTATAGTAGGTACCTAAGATTCAACCATTTTGGGTTTTGCAAGCAAGTGTTTTCAGGAAAAACCGTATAAGGTAAGATAATTATCTCTTTTTGTTTTGATATTTAACCAAAAGTTTTATTTTGTGGTTTAATTAAGTACCTATCTAAAGTGTGTTACTTGTTATTAGTAGCGTATTACGGCGGACGGACAGCGGAGCCTTAGTAATACTACTAAGGTTCTGCTGTATTTCCTGGGCACCGTTGCTCCATATATTGTAGTCATTGGCCTATTGTAACAGGAAGGGTGGTTATCGCAGTTCAAGTGTGCGGTCGGTTTTACCTATATTTTATGCAAACATTAGATGCACCGTACACGAGTAGTAAATCATTTATTTTAATTGAAATCACATCATCATCATTATTATTTTTTACTAATAAACGTAGCTTGAGCTTTAGGGTTCCGTGTGAGTAGTCCCCACTTTAACCCGGGCAGCGAGTGCACGTACCCTTAAAGTAGTTCATTTACTTACTGGTAATTTGGTGGTTTTATTCTAAACCCTAACTAGTGTGACCACAATAATCAAGGGTGAAGCTGGTAATTAAACAAAATGGATGGCGAGTTTAGCACTTAATTTCACAATGAGGTGGTAAATGAATAACGCATGGGTTTATTTTAAGAAATTAATTATAGGATGAACTTATATTTTACACATGCCTGCGGCTCCGCCTGCTAGCCCGCGTGGATTTCAAAAAGGTGATACGTAGATATAACATGGTGCTAAGTGACGCACAAATAAAGACAAAAAAAAAGAAGAACAAGAAAATAAGGTAAGTACTTGCTACCTACGTACTTAATAATATTTCGTCAAGGAGGTTTTTTTCAAATTCAAAGGCGTTTTTCTTTCTGATTATAATCTACAGTATCCTCCTCAAGTATTTTTTGCCATCGGTTAGCAAACGACCCGGATGAGTAGGTGGTAGTAAAAATTATTTATTTAACGTTTTAGTAGTGGATTATAGCCCGTTCCTTCTCATAGAGAGGAGGCATGTGTCCCAGCAGTGGGAACATCTCTTATAGGCTGATTATGGTTTAGGCTAGTTTACTTTAGTGCTGGCATAGTATCGCACTTTTGTATGAAACAGATGTTTCTGTTTATAACCAGCGAATAATTTTGGCTACGAGTTGAGCAAACGACATCACCGCACTGGGCAGTCTCAGGAGGTGGTGGTGTGACGTCTTAAAGCAAGAGTAATTCCAGTATGGAAAAGGGACAGAGCTATACAGGTCGTCTAGCGCTATCTCTTTCCCACACTGGAATTACTCCTGCTGCCGGCGGAAGCGCAAGGGTAGCCCGCGAAATTTAAATTTTCTTAAGTTTATGGCAATTTGCAGGTCAGTGTCAGGTTGTATGTTGATGAAAATATGAATCGCGCCAGTAACACGTATGGAGTTACAGAATTATAATCATTAAAACCATCAATACAGCCTTCCAAGTCCTCCAAGTCAAGACCTTAAGACGTCATGGTAGGCCACCTGGGCTATTTGTATACAGGATGAATTTTCCAAGTGGGCGTGGATGGCCAAATCCGAAACTACGAGGAATAGCGAAAAACGCTCAAAGGAGTCTCGAGCACGATTTTGGCCGACTAAAACTGCATCATTGGATTTTTGAAAAGTCAATATTCCTGGCCAGGAATAGACCTGTAGGTTTAAAAAAAACAAACACTATTTTTACGCCATTCGATAGTGACGCTAATAAGGATCAAATTCTGGGAAGTAATAACTGGGTGTAATATTACAATATGTGTTTTTTTTTCGACACCAACCGATTCGATTCCTGCCCAGGAATATAGAATTTTCAAAAATTCAATGATGCAGTTTTAGTTTTCATCCAAATCGGGCTCGAGACTCGTTTGAGCGTTTTTCGATATTCCTCAAAGTTCCGGATTTGGCCATCCACGCCAACTTGAAAAATTTACCTTGTATAATATAATTTAAAATCATGTTAATGTGTTCGAGATTTTGTGAAAGACATCACACTAATATTATAAAGGTGAAAGTTTGTATGTATGTATGTGTGTACGTTTGTTACTCCTTCACGCTCAAACGGCTTAACGGATTTGGATGAAATTGGGTACCAAGATAGCTTATATTCTGGATTAACACATAGGCTACATTTGATCCCGGAAAAATGCGGTGTTCCCGTGGGATAATGAAATAACTCAAATATGGTTTTAACTCAATTACGCTCAAACGGCTTAACAGATTTGAATAACAGTTGGTATCAGGATACCTTATGTTCTGGCCATTAACACTACGCATTTTAACCCGGAAAAGTATAGGTAGTGTTCCCGGAGGATTTAAATATTATTAATCATATTTAGTATGTGGTTAGATTCAATGCACAAATGTTGTGCATAACTTATTTCTTTCTTTATTTCTTTGAGAGCTTCCGTTGTGTGCGCTTCGTCAACGGAAAAAAATTACGCAATAATCATGTATATCGGTATTGTTCCTCTTAAAAAGCTCTAAAAAATTACCGCAATAGCATATGTCTATCTTTTAAGGCTGACGCACCCTCTCTTTCTTTTATGCACCCATGCACGCAGACGGAGTTGCGCGGGTCAGCTAGTTGTATATAAATACGAATACAATGACAATTGTTTTATGAATAAATCTATGATATGATATGATGACTTGCATGTCCTAATAATTCGTAACCTAACAAAATGTACTCTTTATGTTTTTTTATTTTTATTTTCTAAATTAATGCTGTACCTATCCTGACAAAATTTTACTTATATAATAGATAAGAAATTAATTAATACTGTTACTGGTGCATAACTGTTGTAATTAATAATAACAAAAAATAAATAAATCTACTAGTTGTCAGATGCAATTGAAATAGGCCTTTATTTGCAAAGAGACGAGATATACGAGATATCATATCGATATCGATAGCATATGGTCAACTTCTAGTTAGACCAAATCCAGCTTAATACAAAAAAAATCCTTGGAGTAACTGCCTATCTGACATCCACAGCCCAGGTACTGAGTAACACGACACTCCTTAGCAATAATGTCAGGTTGTCGGACTTTCTGACTACCCGACACTACTGTCAAAGATCAATGTCAATGTCTCGCTGATGGTGGCGCGTGTGTCGGATCATTTAGTTCCCTTCAAAATGGTTGAGTTGAATGGTGCTGATCCATGCGTCATGTTCGTGAACGGGCGCTGTCAGTGTGACTGGTCATCTCTTAGTTGCCACGGCTTATTTTTTAAATTGTCTTTTTTATTTTTACTACGGACACTTTTAACGTGCACATCTTGCTACATCGTTCTCACATAATGTACCATCTCAATATGAATGATGTAACCAAGGTTTTGTAACAATATGCTGATTTAAAAGAGTGTCCATGGAGTTTCCTGCCCGTTCTTCTCCATAGAGATCTACGCTAGGGAATGGGCAACTACAGTACTTTCACAGTTTTTATGCCTTGTGACTGGGACTGTAGCTACATTTCATTGTTATCTTTGTTTCGATAGTTCAAAAGTGCCTGTAACTAGCCTACTTGAAATAAATGCTTTGATTTTGATTTTTGATTGATCTACGAATGATAGCCAGGACTAAAGGTGCTAAAATTAAAATTGCTAAAACAAAATTACTAAAAACCGGCCAAATGCGAGTCGGACTGGCGCACAAAGGGTTCCGTACCATTATCTAAAACAAAACAAAAAACACGTTTGTTGTATGGGAGCCCCCCTTAAATATTTATTTTATTCTGTTTTTAGTATTTGTTGTTACAGCGGCAACACAAATACCTACATCATCTGTGAAAATTTCAATTGTCTAGCTTTTATTAGTTACATTGTTTTTCGCCACCGACTACCGAAATTAAGGTTATTTTGCACTTTTTATAGTATTTTTAGTAGTTTTGTTTTTGCAATTATTATTTTTCCGTTTTTAGCTGTGGTACGTTGTAACTAGTAGCATCATCAACATAGATAAAGTATACCAAATACGTACTTTAAGATTAACCCAAAAATCACTCAACGGAACTTGATCATTTTATGGAATTACCCTTATAGAAGGTACCACCAGTACCACTAATGGGAACATTAGGAAAAAGACGAAATAAGAAGCTTCTCCTATCTTAGAATTCGATTAATTATAATATACATGTCATTGTATATTTCACAGTATACAGGCATGATGTTATGTAAAGGAATTGTGTAAACTATACATACATATACATGTGATTGCAGCCACCACAGCACATTTATGGAAGAATTCCTTTGTCTATCTTCCAAGGTCTTCATCAGATCTTCCCAAACCTGAAATGGGCCTACCTCGGAAGGATACTCTTCCCAACAATCCTACACAAATTCTTGTTATGGGATTATTGTACATCCGCAAGAAATGGTATCGTAACATCATCAATATAGGCGTAGTAGATTGAATACGCATTACGGAAGCTACCTCAACAACCAGCCATAGAAAGCGTGTGACGTGGTTGAGAATGATCGCTGCACGCTGAACATACACAAAAAAAAAAAACAGCTCAGCGAATTGATAACCTTCATGAATCTAATTGTTATTTTTATACGGTCTACCAATCGCTTTTAATAATAAAATTTCTAGACGTACCTATACAAACACTTTTACATTCGTTAGATAACGAAACACTCACTGCAGCCACCGTTTACTCAATAATTAATATTAAATAGAGAATCATATTTCTCTAACGACTTTTTACATTTGTATTATATCACTCTCTCAAACTAACGTTATAAGATTGAGCCAACAGGTACTAAGCCGGTGGGAACAATTAGTCTTTTATTATATAGCATGATGATTACACGAAATATATGTATAAATGTAATAATGTGTATATAGATGTAATAAGTGTTTGTTTAGTTTTATAGCAGTGTAACTTTAGTGGGTAAAATTAGAAACCTTACACAGTGAATCAGCTATTTTGCAAAAATAATGAATACAATTTGATTTAAGTGGGGAAACTTTGTTATGGAGCCGAGAACTGCAATAACAAATCCCCACGCGTATCAAACGACGTTTTTAATACATTTTCGAAGAAATAAAATATTAGAACGGAAAGTATTTTTGTCAGGAATTATTAGGAAACTATGATTTAATTTGCTTTTTTTCCGCGCTTTGGTTTCGCCAGGATTAAGAAGAATCAAAGGTATGATGCCGCTAAACAGCCTACTATAAAAAATAGAAAATTAAAATATTTTTGAATTTAGAACCCAAATAAATGTTAATTTGATCATAAAAGAAAATATTTGTTTTAAATAATCATGTACATATCTCTGAGATTCTATTTAAAAAACACATTTTAAATACCTAAAAATATTTACGCCGTACAGACGCATATCTCTTTGTCTAGAATTAAAAAAAAAACAATCACCGCCGGCTATAGTCATTGAGCTCATTTGGACTTAGTTTATGTGTAGTTATCTGTGGACATTTTTATTTCCGCACGTGGGTGGAAAAATATTAAAATCCACGCGTGTGAAATACATTGCATGTTGAAGCTAATCGTTGTGTGATAAGAAGCAATTTTCGAGAAAGTGTATTGAAAAATATTAACTCTTTGACCTCTAAATGCAATCAGTATTTTATATATTTTCTAGGTAGCTGTTGCTTCGTCCGCGTAAAACCATGCGTAAAATCAACTATGGAAGTAATATTTTTATAATAATATTACTTCCATAGTTGAACCGGATTTTGTTTTCAATTTCATGGGTTTTAATTCTTTTTGAACGGAACGCTAATCTTATTTCTAAAATAAAAGTAGCCTAAGCCTTACTTCTTATAACATCAGCTATCTGCCAGTGAAAGTCCCGTCAAAATCGGCCCAGCTGTTTCGGAGATTCGCCAGAACAAACATTCAGACAGACAGACCAACAGTCAGAGAGAAAATAAAAATCCAAATGATTGTAATAATTTAATATAATATTTACAATAAAAACAACATAATTTATTCTCTAAGTGAAAGAAGTAAAATGGCTTCAGCACCTTTCGACACCTTTTGTCACCTTTTACAGTCAATCATACGAACGATTCAATTATAAGAACGATAGAATCAATGTTTCAGGATGTATGTGTTATTTATACACAGTTTTACTTTTGAGGAGACTAAATTGACTCCCATCCGTCCCTACGAAGGGCCAGATGGGAAAAGTAGTGTCATCCTCTCTAGAAACGGCGCCCGGCGTCGGCGTTTATAGGGGAGGATGGCATACATTCAGATTCTAAATTATCGTCTGTTCTGATTGCTGTGGGCTTTGGTCCATAACTTAACTCAGATTTTATTTAAATTGGTTTCTTTCTTAACGAAATTATTTACATTTCAAAACGACTCATGGCTTTCTTATAATACCAGCACCAACATTAAGTTATTTGTCAACATAATCTTATTTAAAATATCAACAGTCTCTCTCTGGTTAGAATCAGGCAATTAAACACTAGATATATCTAAAGTCAACCGCGTATTCGTGTTGACAATATAACATTCCCGGAACCAGTGTGTCGTAGCAGAAGGGGTTCACGTCCTTCGGTGGTGCCTTCTGCGCCAAGCGGTACGCGCGCGCGTCTCTTGTTTTGATCGCGTGAGTGCCATCCACGTCGCTCCCCAAGTCATGTCGCGATGACTTGCGTTTATTTTGTCAAGTCTTTTTCTTCTTTTCGTATCGATGATACTTCTAAATGGTACTGTTTGGGCCCAGTAGGTGGCCACGTTTATTACAAGAAGGTACAGGTAAACGGACACCTGAACTGGGATACTCCAGCTGATGGGGCATAGTTTGATCCGGAGCGCCGCATTCTCTATTGGAGGAATCAGTACCTAATCTTCACAGTCACTGCAGCAACACGCGTGTTACTGAGTGGCCAAGAGCAAAGAGAGATATAGTGATTTCCATGATACCAGGGTTAATTTTCACATGCGGTTGACTAATCTGCCACGGATTGTCTAAATGCCACGGCATGCCTAATTATATAACTAGCACTACCGAATTAAGTCTTAGCACTGTGCACCAGCTATAATAGTCATCACCTAACCAAATGGGCATTTGGGCGATTGAAATCCATTCTATTAAAAAACAGTTTCACATTCAGTTTTCAAACACTTTCAACGAATAACGTTGATTAAAGTTTCACAAACAGTTTCTAGACACTTCCACAGATGGCGCTGATTTAAATTAACTATACATAAGCGGTTGAGTACTTAGTGTTTCTTTCACATGCATCTTCTCACTGTCAAAAGAGGTGTCTTTTATTCTTGCACATATCCAGTGGCAGTAAAGCAGTTTTGCTGAATGTGCCAGCAGGAGAAGACCGGAAAGTGTTAAAAGTAGTTGTACACCCAGGACGAGGTAGGGCATGTATATGTGGATCAACCTTAAATTTTCTATTTGTTCGTCTGGCATTCTTGGTTGTACCTGAAAAAAAAACGGAACATGTTGGTGGTGATACTTTTTTACAACTCAGCCCGTCTTACTCCAAAAATATGGGATTCAAATGTAAAATAAACAAAGGGGTTACTCCCTGAGTACCCCGATCCCCGAGGCCCCCGTCCCGGAGAACCCCGAATACGATAAATATGATTTTGTTTCATTTTTCTATTATTTTCAAGTACCTAATGATGCACTAGCGTCAAAGTGCATAAAGGAGGGCCATAGCTGAAGCTTAACATCGTGAAGGAAAACATAGTGAAGAAACTGGCATATCTATCCTAAAACCAAAACACCGAAGACATGTGACAACTACTAACCCACACGGACGGTGTGGTTGATTAGAGTCTTTAGAGCCAACGAAGGGGGGCACTTTCACAGAGATCCGGCCTGTGGTGTCCCAGCTGTGAGAACATTCTACGCCGATTATTCTGAAAATGGATACTCACAATTTTAAAGTAGCCAACAGGCAGGAACATGTCGGAGAACCTGCTGATCTTTGAGTTGAAGCTCACGTCCTTGATCAACACGTTCACTTGCACAGAGAACTTCGTGGTCATCACCATGCCGATTATCTAGAAGTAAAACAAACTCGTTAATAAGGAAATAATTACCGAATTATCAATAGTAAAAGACACCAACAAATTACTTATGTACAGGAAGTTAGAAACTCGAAAGTCTGACAGCCAGTCTTACCAAGGGGTATAGGGGTACCCGGAACTTGGCTGCGGAAGTCAGACAGGCAAGTCAAGCAGGCTTTATGTAAAATACTAGTAATCATCTACATTGGATTAGACCGAAGGTCGACCCCAACGTAGATGTTGGGTCATGACAGGGCAGATGATGATGAGGCACCAACAATAAAGCATATTTGTTGGCAACAAGTAGGTACAAGCTACCATAAATTGTTGGCATCAAGTAGGCACAAGCGATCATAAATTCTGTAAAAGTATAATAGGTGGTGTACCTTTCAAGGCTTAAAACTTTTAATGCCTGTTATGTTTAACTTACTCTCCGGAGAATTGCTTTTTTTCACAGTGGCCACTAAATTCGAGCTATATAGTGTTTACAGGGCCTTTTACGAAAACAGCGTCAAGAAACACGCGCGTGCTACACTTCTTTGTTTTTGCGGGCGTGCATACCGCCGCGTCGCAAGTTGCGCGGTGGTGACTCGTGGTATGATCTCAGCAGTTTCGTTTATTTGTTTTCTCCGTAGACAGGATCGCTACGTGCGTGTTACTTCGTAGCTCGTAGCCAAGGGGTAAGAGACGCCTGAATTCGTCTCTGATGTAACAGTACAGATTCATTTGACTCTATGCAAAATTGAATCTTGGATTGTTACATTACACGCTACTGCTCCCGGCGAGAGACCACCGTAAAAGAGATTTACGACCACTTACAGGTTCTATAGTGAAGTCACTGCCATGCTGCTTCTCGTTCGGGGCCATACCCTCGATGCGGTCGTATACCAACGGGTTTGCATCCAAGAAGTGAGCATTTGACAGGACCACGGGTAAACCTGGAATAATAAACAGTTGTTCAAATAAAATAAGTGTCTTAAAAACTCTATAAGAACATAATAAACTTATCAGAGTCTATCGTTTTTTTTGTAGTAGACAGCGACTTATATTTGGGCTTACGCTGTCCCCCCATACTTAAATACTAATGCTGTAACATGATAATATTGTAAAACCAAATCTTTTGAAAATAGTAACCATGGAGTTTCTTGTCGGTTCTTCTCCATAGGAAACGACCAACCCGAACTGTGCACCTTTTTTTCGACGTTTTATAACTGCCCGTGAAGGACAACGAGAAATAAAATATTTTGATTTTGAAATGTTTTGAAATTATTCATATATACCCAAAACTCACCATAGAAGCAAGGTGACAGATCCGAAATTCCATCGTAGCACACTCCCTTTTTACACAAACACTCATTCTCAGGAATCTTGCTGTAACTCCTGTTGTTGAATTTGTAGGCCAAGCCCTCCACTCCGAAGTCCATGGTCCTTTGGCCCACATAATCCAGCTCCATGAACCGGCAGAGGACGTTGCGGTAAATCTTCAGGGGCCGATCAGGGGACAACCCCGGGGGGTAGCTGATACCCTCGTAGGTGTCATTGAAGCTGTTGCATGATGAGCTGGAGAGTAAGAAGTTTAGAGGTGAGGCTTGAGGATAGAGTGTAACAAGAATCATGTAAGTACTAAATTCTCGGTAACGGTAAGTATGAATGTTACTAAACTTGATGATAGGATTCAGTTAGTGTTGTGATCGTAACTCGTTAAATTTTATAATATTTTTTTTATTTTCATAGGCTAATCAAATCCGATACCATCTGAACCAGACAGCAGAACAGCAGTTTGTTGTGATTTAGATATACAAAAATTCACCGAACCACCGAGATCTGATTCTGATCAGATCTCGGTGGTTCGGAAGGGATCCCAGCCATTGTGCAAATTATATCCCGCGATAAGACAACAGAGGAGACTTTCTAGATACCTTGTTTCCGGATACCCCCAAGCTGGAAGTCCGCCGATACCGTTGACAGACTTGATCATGAACTTGTCCTCATCATTGGCGCTGACTTCTACTCTGAATGGTGCCTTTTCATCGTACAGCTGAAAAATAGATATTAGTTCCTGTTACTGTTTCACGGAAAAGGACACAAAACTAGTATTGACTATTGATTACCGTGCTTGACTGTGTGACCACATTTTAGAAAAAAATTGCTTGCACATCTTTTTTGTTTGTGACAAACAGCGTTTAAAATCGAGCCTTACGAACCAAGGACCCCAAAATATGTAATAAAGTAATTAAGGATTTTTCTAATCTTCGCCCACCTGTATTAAAGTACGCTTACCCTATCCAGCAGCCCCAAGGTATCGAAACTGATCCATCCCGGTAAGACGGTGTTGCCCAGACTGATGAGAGGTTCATCGTACCCCCACAGGTAGTCGTAGGCGGACATCGTGACAGTGGCGTTGCTTCGCAAGCGGGAGGCCAGCATGTTGAAGCCCATCTTGGCGAAGTATCCGTAGGTGGACGCTATTGACGCCATGCTCTAGAAATAGAGGTTTTTTTTTATGGATGGATTTTAGTATATTTCTTGCGGGTTTCCTTATCTTCACCTAGGCTGGCCAAGAAATCTGTTATCACCGAGAATGAATACTTTTATTATAAATGCAATTAATGTTTGTGAGGATAAAAGGATTTTTGCTAATCTTTCACGTAAAAAATACTCAACAGAAACTTTATAGTAATAGCTTATACATCAGAATAAAAATCCCCTTGACTGTGACCATAAAACAATGTTTGTTAGAATTGGAAAATAAGTAATTTTCGTGTAGTGCACACAAATTTCCGACGTGATTCGGTACAAGCCGGGCGGTAAAAGTGCCGGAATCACGCCCACCCGAACACAAATGCAGCACACCACTACGTAGATGGCGCATGGCATAGCCATGGCATCGTTACGCCCTAAGTTACGATGCAGCAAATCAACTGTGCAATCCCTTTATCATTCAAAAGATGTACTTTGAATCAGTGAGTAAACGACTTGCAACATTTAAAAAGTATCTTGAACAGGGTAAACTGCGTTCACCATTTAGTTAGTAATCCAAACATGTAAACAAATACATGGTTTTGAAAAAACAACTTCAAACCCACACACAAAGTTTCGTTTGCGCTACAACTTGCGTTATAAATCAACTTAAATAAGACTTATAAAGTGAATTAAATTCGTTTGGACGGAAACAGCATCAATAATAATTGTAAACAAGGACTTCAATAAACTTAAGATCATTGACATAACAAACTCACCAGCATAGCAATATTGGGCATAGTAAGGATCATGTCCTCCGGCCTGCCGACTGACTCCTCGGGCAGAAAGGTGACCCTGTGCCGAGGACTGTACCTCATCACGCCAGACTCCGTGTCTATCTCCAGGTCATCATTTGTTCTGTTCTCCCTGAAAATTATTTAAATAACATCAAGAATTGAAACATCCTGTTGGGTTCGCATAATGCGACAAAGTTTTTTTGGCATTAGTTGTATTGTGAAATTGTATTGAAAGAATAAATATGGTGGTGTTAGTTCCGATTTTGGCCACGCGCCAAAATATGTTTGTACAACTATGTAGTATACGTACCTATGTCTGTATTGTCTGAGCATGTCTGTTTGTTGAGCTTTAAGGTTATTTGTACGATTTTGATGTTATTTCATAAAGACGGAGGCTTTTTGGGTATTTAGTGTAGGTACAATTCTAATTTATTTCGTGTGTATTCAGTCAGGTACAAATTATTGTGAGTACACACTATTCAATGTTAACGTTAAAATGATTTATATAGCGATTATTATCTTCTTGCGATTAAAAGAATATCACGAACCATGTGCAATTCTTGAAGACATAATCAATTAAAGACATCATTATTTATTAGCTACTCGTGATAGGTACATACCTACAGTTGTCCCAGAAAAAGTATGCGCTTTGCTACATTGTATATCTACAGCAACACGAAAGCGCGAATATTGCCATGCGCTGATACAACCCTTACCTATTTCGTATTACCTTATGTCTATTAAATGTTATTCAAAATAACTTTTCAAAACATTTAAGTGACATTGCAATGTGCCACCAGAGTAAGTAACGAACCGCTGCACAACAAAACTTAAAAGCTTAGCTTCAGTAGTGGCGTCAACTGAGGCAAACATTCTACAAACCGTAACACGATGTTCCTTTGTCACTTATTTTGGAGCACGAATATTAACGAAGCACATAACTGTTCTGGTTGAACTGTACGAAACTAACAAAACACAAATGCAGGCATGTTATCATGTATTCCATGTATGAACTTAATTACTGTGAAGTTACTGCCATTTAGATTCTAGACTAATTTAGGTAGGTTTGAAGAATTTTCTTTAATCGATCACCTGGCGACTCAATTAATTTATTTAGGTTTATTCATTATTCAAAGAGCACTAATGATGGTGTTTAAGTCATCAAACTACATTTAATTGAGACTGAGTGTGCTAAATAATACCTATACCCGTTTATGTAAGAACTGAGGCATTTATTCTCGGTGGCCGTAATTTATTTAATCTGTACCTGTTTTGTGTCTTGACCTACGAGAAATAAAGGTGTGTTGTGTTATGATCAGTGATCGAAATAGGTCAAGTTAAGTTCAAGGAACATAAACAACTATCGAATTCATTTACTGTTTCTGTTTAAAAAAAAGTGCACGATTTATATTGTTTAAAAACTACAGGCCTTATCTTCGTTAGAACTCCATAAGTGCGGAAGCTAATTTAATTTTCATACCAGCTTTAAAAGTTAGAACTAACAAGATAAAAAAAAACTATTTATCGGTTTTCATACCATTTTGTACAATTATTGGAACTAAACGTAAACAACTAACTAACGTAACTTTTTGAGAACGTTCTCCTTGTTGTCGAAGTCGGTTAAAAAGGAAAACTAATGAACTTCATTAGTTTACTGTACTGATGAATAAATAACATTATTATTAAATGTAGGTACTTAACTGATTCCGATACTTTTACGAGTTTCAGAAAAAAAAAATCGGAAAAAAATTTGAACACTTTTCGTTTCTGTTCCTTGCTTGAACTTTAGGTACATTAGCTCTACCTATTCCGATCACTGGTTATGATAAAAATATGTTATTTGTTAAGTATGTTTGACGTGAGATCCGCTAAGAGAGAATCGCCTTAATATGTCTTTTTCCTTTTTCTCAAATACTTTCATCAAATGACACTAAAAAAGTTATAAGATGCTTTTTAACTCACTGGTACGTAAAAGGCCCAACCTCTTCCATCTTGATCTTGTCATCTTCGCCGCTGATGAACTGCTCAATATTGGTGATGTTGAATAGGTAAGCGGAGAGGTGGATGCTGTCCACCTCTTTGCTTATAGCTTCGTGGACGTACGTGCCGTAGTCCACACGTGCACACTAGACAAAAAGAGACAAATATAGTGACAAATAAACAACAAGTGCATTCAACGATTGATATTCTCAGTCTCTCAGAGGGCATAGACATAGCGAGTTTTTATCAGCCAGGTCAGAGGGCTTTGGGTGGCATAAAAACTCTGACACCATAGGCTAGGCACTAACCACACGAGAAAGAAAGATCAGTGAAACTGATGATGGTATGCCAAACATAGTTTCAGGAACGTCAGATCTATGATCAGATTGTCTCTTGACGATGCACTGCTGAACTAGGGCTTCCTAAAGACCTACCTACAGTGATTGGTTTAACTACAGCATATAACGTTCTTGGGACACCGGCTTCTTCTATGTGAGAGGGAGTGTCATTGAATTTTGTCAAAACGGTTAGTTAAATTAAGTTACGACATTTTGCAGTTTTATGAAGCAGATGATAATAAATTAATCTAATTATCATATTAAAAAATTTGAAGATGGCTTCGCAGAAAGTTCAAGATCGAGATAGGATGACAAAATTTAAGACAGGTACCATAGTGAAAGTGATGCAGATACAGGGGAAGCCGACCTTAATATTATTATTTTACATAACTAAATGTCATTTTATAAATATCAGTCTGTGCGAACATTGCTGTACTATGATATCAGGTACTGCGGGGCACAGCTAGTACTTACATAAACAGCGATGAGTCGTATCGGGTCCACAATCACGATCAACATGGTGGCAGCAAGGAGAGTCACTCCTAGCACTAAACTCACTACAAACTTTACTGAAAAAAAAAGAAAACATTTATTTTAGGTTCGGTAAATCTCTTGTAACTCATAAACTTAGGTACATGTAAGGTCAAAGTTTTACATTAGTTCCTATTGACACACTGTTGTTCACAGTGATAGCAACCTAAAAACAAACTTAGTGCTGTGATTTTAAACTTATTATTGTATATTGTTCCGAATAAATTACTTTTGACTTTTTGACAAGGGCGGAGGTAAAATATCTGTGAAAGGACTATAGCTACTATACAGGGTGAATGATAGCGAAATCAGAAACTATGAGGGAATAGCGAAAAATACTCAAAGGAGTGTCCAGCCCGATTTTGAGGAAAACTAAAACTGCATCATTAGATTTTTGATAAATCAATATTCCTAGCCAGGAACCGAAACTATTGATTTCGGAAAAAAAACATACACACTGTATTATGACACTATTCGATAGTATCGCTAATAAGGATCAAATTCTGGGAAATAATGGCATACGGTAGTATATAACGTAGCACCGTTGTAGCAGTGATAGCTCAGTGGTGTGGCCGTCGAGAGCTATTTCTCGACGGTACGGACGGATGGTATGTAAAGCCAAGTCAGAGGCCCATGGGCAGCATACATACTCTGACACTAGGGCAGATATTTATTTTCGTGATCATAAATTGCTTTTGGATTGCAGCTGTCAGAGGTACTAACTAGAAAGGATTGCAGTCCCGATCTTAAATCGTTTTTTGACGGCAAATGGTCGCAAGAGGTGGCAAGATTTCTTTGGGGAGTAATTCGTCCGAGGTCAAGGTCAACATGAAGTAGTAGGAAGAGATTACTTTTTCTAAACTTGTATTCTGTGTGATAGTTACTTCAACCCACTCAATACGATGTGAGGGACCATCGTTACACAAACAAAAATCTAAAAACATGTACAGTGGCCTACGTATCAAAGGAAATCGTAACATGCGCATGAGTATTGTGCAAAGTCTCTCATTCTTTGAGAAGAATCTCTTTAAACAATAAGAAATGATCCATTTTTATAGAACTTACTTTTCGGTGCTCTGTTCCGCTCATGGCTTCCTTCGGTGAAGTAACCCATTTTCAGCGTCTCTTTCATGAACTTAAATAAAATTTAATCACCGTGCTTACAAAGCATACCCCCAAGTTCTGAAACAATAATAAATTACATTAAAATGTGGTTTTAGCTTCACACACAGCTTGAGCCTTTCGAGCAGGTTCCTGAGCAGGCAGACTGCTGAATTAGAAGTCTGGAATAGTGCCCGGTTGATGGCTATATGGCGGTGTACTTTTAGGTGCAGCTCAACCAAAACCTTCGAAGAATAAAAGGCGTGATCCTTATTACGACAAAGTTCGAGTCGAATTTGTGCCATCAGGATGTCCATCTACTACCATCTACGACTAACTACTATGTCCTCCAAACGTTTCTTCTGTTACCTTGGTCGTTTTCTCTGTAGTAAAATAAATAGGACGCACTCAGTTTATGATCTTACCAAAACGAAGTGTAAAACGAAAATTAGGAGCTAGCTTCTACGGAAAAACTTCTAACTGCCCTGAAATAACTTGCTTGTCGAAGAATACAAGATAATATACTGCTATTTTGTAAATCCAGCAACTTATACAATTTTCCTTACTCACACACTTACAAATACATCACACACATACACGCACACATACTAACTCTTGAATAAGTAATAACCACTATTGTAATGTGTATTATCACATTCGTGTCCGAGTGCATAATTAGTATGAAAGAGCGGAGCTTCTTATTACTGGCTATTTAGGAGGCTTCAATCATTATAGTAGTTTTTGTTTAAAATAATAAAACATTTTTCATTTTTTTTTCATTTTTCTGTGGTTAAGAACCTAATTGGAAAATAAAGTACCTAGAAAATAAATGTGAATTTAAGAATACAAGGTGCAAGGGACATTGACGATTTGACGCTCAAACAGATACCACGTGTGCAGCACAACATTCCGAACCGATGAAAAAAGTCTGTCCCTCCCTACTTAAATCTTACTTAATCTTCTTAAAAAAAAAACAGGAAACGACACATTTTTATCTTTTCTTTTTTAACAACGTTGCCCCACACCATGAATTTCTCCTTTATCGTGGGTGCGTTTACAAACATTGACACTCACATAGGTTCACAAACAGACAGCAGATCCTGAAAAACTAACTGTTTACTAGTATTTGTTCCGTGTGGGAATCGAACCTGCGACAGCCATTGCAGCAGCCAATCGCTCAGCCACTGCGCAAACCTTTCCGTCACGATATACCCATGATAATTTTCAATATGGGGTTTTCGATGTTCGGAATTATTTGCTGATCTTGTGCGTCGATGGGATTACACCCTGTATACATTACCTAGATTATTTTACATATACTAGGTAAAAAATATAACAAGTTTCTCGATTTACATAATTATCTGTAAATGAACCAAAAAAAGATTTATTTAAAATAACAATTAAAATTATATTTATTTATTTATTACATTTTTAGGAAAACTTACAGCTAAACAGATAGTGAGTAATAATTTAAACAAAATATGGCCAATTATAAGTTTCCACATGTAGTATATTCGTCCACAGATTGCCTAAATTACCTGTTTCTCAGCAATGACGCAAAATAAAACTCACTGAATGAAAATATAATTATCATAACCAGGGATGGGAAAATAAGTGCTATTTTAATAAAATATGTCTGTTTAAATTGTTCTAAAAAACAGTTTCGGCAAAAAACATCCATTGTTGCCAAAAACATTTATATAATTATTGCAAAAAAAAATGCTTGGCCAGAGGCTAATTTATTCGGCGACCCGCCCCGGCTTCACACGGGTGCAATGTTATACATATAAACCTTCCTCTTGATTTCTTGAATCACTCTGTATTAAAAAAACCGCATCAAAATCCGTTGCGTAGTTTTAAAGATCACAACATACATAGGGACAGACAGACAGCGGGAAGCGACTTTGTTTTTTACTATGTAGAGATAGTGATTTAATTTAGTTATTTTATCGTTTTTATTTGTTAATGTTTATCTATGAGTAGATAGTTCGATTTTGGTTACAATCTATACACACCATCATCATTATCTCTTGCCCTTGTCCCCATTTATTCGTGGTCGGCGCAGCGTGTCTTCTTCTTCCAAACTTCTCTATTACTCGTCATCTCATCAGACACTCCCTTTCGTACCCTACCATTCTTCACACAGTCCATCCCTTGTTTCTTTGGTCTTCCTCTACTCTTAAACCCATCCACAGTCATACTCAAAACTTTCCTCACGACATTTTACTCAATAGATACTGAATACACATTGAAAAAAAAATCTGCCCCTCACTTCTAAATTGCACTGTTGGTTCTTTCATGCACACTACCGGCTTAGGAAATTAACGCGTTTTTTGGAGGAGAGGAATTTGCCCTCAAGTGAGACCATTGAGAGGGATACAAGAACCTTGTTGTTAGTCCAACGCCTTTAGTTGAACTCAGGTTACCCCTTAATACTACATTATTTATTTGCCCAAAGAGTGATGCAATGGCATGCTTATAGTACATTATATTGCTTATAGTACATTTCGACATTTTTTTTATATTAAAACGTTTTCCCACACTAGGAATTTCTCCTGTATCGTGGGTGCGTCTACAAACATTTAAACTCACATACACAAACAGCCAGACCCGGAACAACTACCTGTAGATCATACAAATATTTGTTCCGTGCGGGGATCGATCGCTCAGCCACTGCGCCAACCGTGCCGTCAAAACATTATGTTTAAGTCCCATGTAATAGGAGCGAGCTTATTGCCATAAAACAGACGCAAACCCAAAAGCCCGTTAAATAGGCTTTTAAATTGATAGTCATCCCATCCACATTCACTGGAAAAACGAAAAAAGACGTCATCAGATAACATTGAACTCAGGATTGTCTTCTATCGATAATGAGGTTAAAACATTTTTTTGGACACTAAGTACGTACTGATTTAAATAAATAAATAATCTTTTATTTACAGCCCTTGAAGTCCATATATTGTTAGTATTGACATGAAATATTTATTTACTTTTAACTATATCACGTTTTTTACGAGTACCTATAATAAAAACCACATGATGCCATGTGAAGAAGTAATGTAAGATTGGTCGGCTGACAACAAAAGGTTTTCGTGTATGAAACCGCTGTTACAGTTAAAAAGTCGGGTGTTACTCGTAACCCGGCTTACAAGGGGGACTGTTGTTTTTTACTTTTGGTTTTTTAGCTGTCCGACGTAAATATTTTTACATAGCTAGCAGATAGATATTGTAACAGCATCAAAGTCGACGCAGTAGAACCAAAGTAACTCAAAAATCTCTTGTCTTGTTGTTAGTTTCACTTTTAAATGGGCTACCCCTTTCTAAATCATTGAATATATTTGATTTGTAGGCTTTTGATTTTGAAACTACAAAAAGATCACTTTTTGTTCTTAGGTACATAGAGAAGAGCCCTTACGCCAACAGTGCGAACATTAATACTACAGCTAATACGCTGATTATGCTTAGGCTAGATCTTGCATGTGCACACAGCTCCACTAAGTGGTTACCCCACTTTCAAATCCGTGGTAGGCCCAAGTTGGTTTTTGTATTTTCCAAAAACATTTTGTTAATTATTGTATTGTTTTAGTAAATAAAAAAGTTTAATTTAGAATTTATTATTAATTTTTTTCAATAAAATGTTATTAATTTTATTATTGCGTATAACGACAAGCAATAATAGGGTTAAAATTTGCGAAAAGTTATTCAACGTCAAAATAGACCAGAAGACTCAAGACCGATTGCCTAAAAAAAAATGTGCTTTAGGGCTCATTGTGAGTATCTCAAATTGTATGTATATTTTTTATAATTTTAAGATTAATAATTTTGAAGTTATTTAATAAAATAGGCAATTTTTACCACTCCCCCTCCCCCTTAACTCAGAAACTACAGGGCCGAAAATAAAATAAAAATACAAAAAATAATTCTTTGCCTATAGATTACAGGAAAACCTATAAGAAAGCTATAACAACAAATAATAAAAATAAATTAAAAATTGAAGGGGGCTCGCCTTCTACGATGGTACGAAACCCCTCATGCGCGAGTCCTACTTGCACTTTTTGAAGTATTCTTTAGATTGTTCATGATAAATGATGTTTTTTTGCATGATAAATGATGTGCTTTTTGATGTTTAGGTTTTTAAAAACACTTTTACACGTCTCTTTTTTTAAACTAGATGGGGCCGGTGTTTCGTACCTGACTACTCTGAGAAGAAACAGCCGAAACAAACTCTCAAAGTCTCTTTTAAAGTCCAGACATAATCTTGGTTAACTCACATGAGGACTATGCAGATTAGTGTCTGAGACGGTCTCTTGAAGAAAGAACCACACAGATTTGAGTGGACCTGTCCAGTCAGTGCAAGCATTTGTCAGTTATCATGTGGCTCGACTTATAACTCAAGGTTCATAACGAATTTAATGTTGTAGCAGCGTCAATGGGTTAGCACATACTGACGCTGTGTGTACATAATGGGTGTAACATAAGACCCTTATCGTAAGCCGAAAGACACTTGTTCTCCCCGTCATTGAGTTTTTATTTGTTCTGGTCCATACCTCGGAACCTTCCAGTTATGGAGATATCAAAGTTCCAAAATCACAAGTTTTGATTAAAATACAGGTTTTTAATGTTCTAAGTTATTATATAAAGAATATAGTTCTCCCCATCATTGCGATCATTTTTTTTAGGCCTTTGGTGGTCAAAGTTCCAACTTTTTCACAAGTTTTTTTTAAATACATGAATTCATGAAAGATTTTTACTGTAAACTCCTCCATGACCCCCGTACGCTTCAATCAATCCAGTAGCACAATGTTTTGAGTGCGTTACATTAAGCCCTACCATAAAACGTGATTTTTCACCCCAAAAAAGAAGTCGTTTGATGAAGCTACAGTCCCAGTCACAAGGCATAAAACTGTGAAAGTACTGTAGTTGCCCATTTCCAAGCGTAGATCTCTATGGAGAAGAACGGGCAAGAAACTCCATGGACACTTTTTTAAATCAGCATATTGTTACAAAACCTTGGTTACATCATTCATATTGAGATGGTACATTATGTGAGAACGATGTAGCAAGATGTGCACGTTAAAAGTGTCCATAGTAAAAACAAAAAAGGCAATCCAAAAAGATAAATAAATAATTCAAATAAGCCGTGGCAACTAAGAGATGACCAGTCACAACTGACAGCGCCCGTTCACGAACATGACGCATGGATCAGCACCATTCAACTCAACCATTTTGAAGGGAACTAAATGATCAGCCACACGCGCCACCATCAGCGAGATATTTGAGTGAGCATGACATACTCTCAACCGCCAGGGCACATTCAAGTCGAGAAAGGACGTAGGTTCAGTGAACGATAGCTTTTTAGTACATAGTATTCACACAATATGGGCTTTAATGAAAAGATGCAGATTTTTTCTTACGTACATTATGTTTTCGTAGATGTATTGACAATGTACCGTCATGATGTTAATGTCCTTAAACAGTTCCCTTAGAGGATCGCACCTACGAAGATTATATATTGCTCTGATGGCTGTTTTTTGCAGAATAAATATTGACTGAATGTCTGCAGCTCGTCCTTATAACAAAATACCATAAGACATTATACTATGAAAGTAACTAAAATAGACCTGTCTAGCGGTCTCATCAGTAAATTGACGTATTTTTCTAATAGCATATGCTGCTGAATTTAGCCGCCCGGCAAGAGATGTTAAATGAGAACTCCATTGTAGCCTTGAATCAAATCCCCAGGAAAACCGTTTTATCTACGAATTCAAGTTTCTCTTTATTCAATATTATATCACAATCACTACTTTTAACATTCGGTAAAGCGAATCGTATGCATTTAGTATTTTTTTCGTTTAATACTAAATTGTTTGCTGTGAACCAATTTTGAACCTGAAGTAGGGCATTATTCACGTCATCTAGATTTTGGGCCCGTCTATTTATCTTAAAAATTAGAGAAGTGTCATCAGCAAATAACACCATATTTTGAGGTTGGTTTTTCAGTAATAATACCTCCATGACACCTGTACTATTCAATGCATCCATCAGCACAATGTTTTGAGAGCTTTACATTGAGTCCTACTTCTTTTTTATCGTGTGGTTTATAATTTCTGCGTAAAGTTACCTAATTTGTTAGACAGAATGCTTGGTACTGCTATACACCTCGTATCGTCAGTCAACGACCAAAACAGTTGCCATTTCAAACAAGTTTCGTGAAAACGTTTAATCTGATCTATGAAATAATATATATGACCTCGACATCTCTCTATAACATCAGTATATTTTACAAGAGCCGAGTGACTAACAGAAGTGATTACCTATGCACATTCATTGATATTATTGATTGCATAGTTATTATAAATATATTTATTCAGCATTGATTCGTTATGCATTTATGTAAATAAAAATACAGAATAACACCTACTTATTTATTCAAATGCATTTGATAATTATACATATTACAGGAAAATCCTAATGCCGTTGCGTTTTTAGGTATGTTAATACGTGCCATTCAATCAGATAAACATTACATAGTTTTAGATAAAACCGCACGTGACACACAGACAGACAGACTTACTTACTTATCAATTATTAATGAATTTAATCAATTCTTGTTAAACTAACGGCACGTTAACATTGAATAATAAATTAAGGAATTATGACAAGCAAAATTTTTTTTTTAAGCTGCTTTCTAGTTTTGAATAGGCCTGTGGTTAGTTGATAATAATGACATAAATAGATGTACCTAAGTAAATAATTTGCACGCTTGCTTGCAGGCAGAATACAATGACTTTTAGGACATAAGATCTTCCCTTGTCATTTGTATGTATTTTCTTGCAAATAAACATTTTTGATTTTGATTTGATTTACGTCATGGCAGGGTCAAGGATAATTCGCTGGTTAACTGTAATGTCTTATCTAGTTAAAGAGAGTGAATAAACTATAGAAATAATAATATCGTCATAATAATGAAAAGTTGACGTGTGCAACCTGTCAACACGGGTCAACTTATCTTCGTAAATAGCTGTGTACCTACGTTAGTGCCCTGCATCATCCGACCACTCTTTTCCTCTTATTTTTTAACGGCTGGACCAACTAAAGCCCTTCACAGATTACAGGAAACTTTCCAGGTTCTTAAGTTCCCAACCCATGTTTTAGCAATAGTACTAAATGATGACGAGAGAAATCTATAGGGTTCTTATTTTTTCATTCTTAGTTTTTGGTGTTTTACACCAAATAGTGAAGTTATCAACTATCTCCGTTTGTAAAGATACCTTTAGCACATGTTTTGACACTGTATGGTGTATACATAATAAAGAATATTCTATGTATATAATCTCCTTAGCGACATTCGTCTGGTTATTTGCACCTCTTTACGGGCAAGAAACTGTTCTCGTGATAGGCTTTAATTTCATAATTCAAGTTTATGATAATTATAAAAAATACCATCTAGTTTGTAGCTTATTTGTTTCCACAATGATATTTATCATTTTTAAGTTCAATAACTTGTGTACTAATTACCATCTCAATACAATAATATTGTTCTTTGAATCGACAACTTCCGTAATAAATAACATTTAAACTAGAAACCAGTTTTTGCAAAATAATTGTTTATCTAAAGTTTACAATCACTCTCTTTTTTAACGAAACTACTTATGAACCTTCAACTTTGACATTTAAATAGAATAAATGGCGAAGCATATAATATGCAATCGGCCAGTGAAATGAATAAATTACTGAGCCAAACTCGCAAGCTGTTACTTAATCAGGTTACGACAAAATAAGAGGATAAACGTTGTATACGCAAAATAATAGTGACGCATTTTCGTAAGTAAGCAAGTAAATTTTTTTTTTTTTTTATGTTTTTTTTACGAAATCTTTAAAAACGTAAAAATGATAATTATTGTAATTGTTTTTAATAATTAACTGTTACTATTTTGTTTATAATTTATTGCAAAATGAAACCTAAAACTTGGCTTTCATAGCGAAATTTGGTTCAAAATCTTAGGAGCAAAAAAAAATTAAAACGCAGGCGTGTTTTTTTGTATACTTTATTTTATCAGCCTCGTATGTTGTTGTTGTTACATACAGGGTGTAACAAGACCCTTAACGAAGCCGTCGACCAAGCATTGTGTACATCAAACTAAGTAACTTTACGCAAAAATGATTGCTGGGAAACTTTTGTTTTTGGGGTGAAAAATCACGTTTTACGGTAGGACTCAACGTAGCCTACTCAAAACATTGTGCTGATGGATGGATTGAATAGTACGGGGATCGTGGAGGTGTTTAAAGTAAAAATCTTACATTAAAAACATGTACTTATTTTTTTTTTAAACTTGTGAGAACGTTGGGACTTTGACCCCCAATATCCTCGTAACTAGAAGGTTCCCAGGTGTGGTCTAAAACGAAAAAAATATCGCAATGACGGGGAGAACAAGTGCGTTTGGGTTTCGTTAAGGGTCTTTTTACACCCTTTATAATTTTTTTAATAGGTATTTAAATAGTTCAATAATTTTGTAGTTGAATTTGTAACACTTGCTTTAATTGTTAGCTTATTTTTTATGATAATAACACAAAAACACCTCAATGTATCTTATTTCACGCAAATAAAGATTATTCTATCCTATTCTTACTCTTAGAACCATTAATTCGGAGACATCTATCGGTCCGCCATGAGAGGGATCTCATAGAGAAGGTCTCTTCTCTATGAGATCCCTCTCATGGCGGACCGATTATATCCATAGGATATATAAATTATCCATAGGATAGAATAATCTTTATTTGCGTGAAATAAGATACATTGAGGTGTTACCTTCTGGCCACAGCCAACCGCGGCGCGGATTGCGGCGCGGCGTGCGGCGCGGCAAGCGGTGAGCGGCGAAAACAAATAGTAGACAATGTATGAAGTAAGCCACAGCTACCGGCGGCGCGAATTGCGGCGCGACCTGCGGCGCGGTGAGCCCCGCGCGGCACGCGGCGGCGACGGGCTGCGCGGTGTGCGATTGAAACAAATGTACTAGCGAGTATCGAGGAAGCCACAGCTCAGAGAGGCGCGCGCGGCGGCATCGGTGGACGTATTCAACATCGCACGATCGAAACAAATAATTTTGTTTTTATCGGGCGTTGAGCTTGTATAAATAATGGATACTGAAAAATTTATTAGTGAAATACTGAGTAGATCAGGGGGCCTAAAATGGAAGCTTTATCAGGAATCATAATATGAATCACGTTAAAAATTTGAAATTCTTAAAATGGTCTTTATGGTTATGACCACAAAGTCCATTTTAAGAGTTTTAAATTTTTAACGTGATGCGTATTATGATTCTGATAAAGCTTCCATTTATTTTATTTAGGCCCCCAGTAATATGGATATCAAAACATGTTATAAAAAATTGTGGGACGAAATAAAACAACAATTTAAATACCGTGCCACTTTTGATAGGGCCATTTTAATAGTTCGTTCTCTAAATACGTCCACCGCTGACGCCGCCGCGCCGCGGTCGCAGCTAGCCGAGCTGTGGCTTACCACCGCAAGTCGCGCCGCCCGCCGCGCCGCCCGCCGCGCCGCGCACCGCGCCGCCATCGCCAGTAGCTGTGGCCAGGACGTTAAAGATAAATAGGTGCTACATCTTCCGCTTACTAAAATTCAGCATGCAAATATTGTTTCATAAAAAATAAGCTAACAATTAAAGCAAGAGTTACAAGAGAGAGTTAGAGAGTCTTCTCTCTATGAGATCCCTCCGCAAAGGAAAGCTTATAGGCTGATAATGTTACTCCAGTGATTATGTTATTTGCGATAATTATATCTATAATTTGGGGTTTTATACCTACCTACCTGTTACAAATACGTAAGGGCTTTTATGCAACCTCATAAGTTTAAGAGATTGTCGATGTAACACGATAAAAAAAGCCCCCGAGTACACAACGTTCGCTCACCTTAACCTACTGCGACAGCGTTTGGTCAATAGATCGGCAGCTACAATCACCAGCACCAATATGTATGTATAGATACGCTTTCTAAAGCGATTTTTTCGCGGAATTGCGATTGCAACTTTGAAATGATCCCAAGTTCTTAATAATATGGGTTCAAAGATACTATGTTCGTAAAAATATGAAACTGCAATCAATACAGTAGGAGGAAATCACTTTTAAATGTCCATACATATTAGTGCTCATGACTGTACCTACTAAAATCGTGTTCGGCTTTTACATAACGCCAAGAGCTGAAGGACACTCAATAGTGCGACAAATCAGCACGTGTACACTCGACACGTGTTGCGGGCCTCCACGAGACATCCTCGGGGCTGCTAACTCCACGACCTCACGGACGCCCGAGCGGTCGAGAATGCTTATTTTCGCATTCCCGGGCGGTGCTGCATCCTATATCCAAGCCAAGGATGTTTTTCGCGGAGTTAAATATTTTTCTTTTTTAATATTAAATAGGTCTACTCTTGACCTCAATCTTGTCCTGAGGACAAGATGAGGTCGACGGTGGAACAAGCTAACTCAAAAGAAGCCTATTAGCTCGCGACTGAAATAGATTGGCACAAACAAAAACACCCGCAGACAGGGAATTCCACTCCTTGGCTGTGGTCGCAAGTACTCCTGCTGAGCATGATGGGGTCCTAGGCTACAGAGTTTTTCTATCACGTAAGAATTTTTCAGTAGCAGTAAACATAACTTTCGAATGTGAGTGTACAGCTGCACTGTAGGTACATGTAGAGGCACAATTCTGGTTAACCGTTTCGGGAATTTCAGGCTTTCAAGATTTGTTATGGATTTGAATTTGTATCAAATGATCCTGATTCAGAAATTAATTCTTACTTTCATATTTTACCCCTGAAATGATTACGACCAAGGATAATTTATTTAATCAATGCTCGTTTATATTAATAACGTGCAAGGTAAGAGCTCTTATTGAGTCATTTTACTCATCATTAAAAACAACTTTTACTACAGGACCAACCCTGAAATCGTTATGGGGAAACTGACAAAACCCAATCCAACCCAATTGTCAATTGTAAACCGATCTAATTATAAAACTCGAGTTAACCCTCAAAAAAGGTTTTTTGAACGTACTAATTAATTAAACCAAACACTGTTTTAAGCTTTCACGGTTTACAACTAAACTTATACTATATATCTATACGAGATATCTTCCGTGATTGTTCATTATTTTGACCTTCCGATATTTCGACGCTCTGTTGCAAGCGCCATGATGGCGGGTTAACTGGAGAATGCGGGTGGATGGAAAATAAAAAAAAGTTTAATTAAACCACTTTATACATAAACAATAGTTAAAAAAACCCACTGCAGGTTAAAAAGTTCCAAAACAAATCATTTTTCATCATTAATTTTTTTTCGTCTAATGCCGTCGGTATTGGCACTAGGTGTGATACTAACTGTGTTACCCTAGTTTTGATTAGAGATGGACCGACTAGCCGATTGGACGACTAGTCGCTTACAAAAATGCAGACTAATCGGCCGACTAGCTGATCATTGCTTCCTACGGAGATGGAGTTCAGAGTGCATCGGCAATGTTAATGGCGTTTCATGTATAGCTGAGTCAGTCACATTGAGTACCTACACCATACCACGCACTTGCTCGCATCCGCGGTGCAGTCATCGAAATTTTAAATTATATTTTTCTGTTAAAACATAATTTAAATTTTCACAGTAATAAAACGAACCTTTACAAAATGAACAGTTCTTATTCCTAAATAATAACAAACTGTAATGCTGATATTAAAATGAAAATTATGAACTTCAAAGGTTATAATTTCATTACAATCACTCGCCATAATCGGCCCTTCTTGCTGACTAGTCGCCGACTAAAATATGGCTAAATCTGCTGCTGAGTCGGTGTATCTCTAGTATCGATCAATGGCAATACAATGAAAGCGTAGGAAATGAATTCCTTGCCAAATATGTATATGTGTATTGTGATTAGAAATGAGCAATATTGGGATATGATGTAGGAAGTCACGAGTATTCAAAAGGCTGGGTGTGCTTCGTTGGTATGGTGATGTCGAGAGTATGAATGAAACGGTACTGCGAAACGATATTTACAAGGTGGATGGGAGTGGAAACGCTGGGGACGCCCTAGACGGGCATACACTGACCTTAATGGTGACGTTCTCGAAAACGGTCAAGTGCATACAAATACCTTGCAACCGGCGCGCGGCGTGCGTGTATGACGCTATTTATGTAATCGAGGTAAAAGGACGAGACAGAATATGTAAAGCAGTTTATACAAAAAGTAAAATGAATCTGTACATAATCTTACTTACTTCTTAAGTTCTTACGTATATTATAAACTAGCGACCCGCCCCGGCTTCGCACGAGTGCAATGTCAAACATATAAACCTTCCTCTTGAATCACTTTCTATTGCTGAAAACTGCATTAAAATCCGTAGCGTAGTTTAAAAGATCTAAGCGTACAAACAGCGGGAGCGACTGCTTTATACTATGTAAAGATGCGAATTTATGTTATGTTGGATGAATGTAATGTAAGTATGTTTGTTACTGTGTCACGCAAAAACTATTGCACGGATTTGGATAACATTTTTGGCACATAGATAGTTTACAACTAGGATTAACACAGGATATTAAGTTAAGGAATCAGATGTTACTTTGCTTTGCTTTTGAAATCCATGACTATCCATGCAGTGCAACATGTATCGGTTTGGGTGCTTCGTCAACGCGAGCATGGTCGAAAACCTTTTTGTTTCATCCAGAGCCACAGCGGCAATTTTGTTTCAACTCCCTCGTCTTACCTCGCCCCGACCCCGCACAACTCATCTCCCGCGCATCTCATACCGCCTTTTTTTTTTTTTTTTTTTTTTTACCGATGGGAAATCATCAAATAACCCCTCCCGCTCTGGGCTGACCAGGAGGGAGTGTCAGACTTTTACTGACTAAAACCCATCCATGTTCCTTCTTTTGCCCTTTGTGTTCCAGGGCCGCGGTATCTCTTTCGAACAGTCCCGCAACCCTGGCAGGCGTCGGTCCTTACGGACCCCTCCCTGTTTGCTGACTCTCCTTGAGGCGCGCGTGGAACACGAACGCGCCGTCGATACGGCCTGTCGTCATAAGACGGACGGACGGCGAGCTAGCCATCTCATACCGCCTAACGCGATGACATTGAACGTAAAATAATGTTCGAAAATTTCTTAAACTTGTTCCAGGAAATACGTGTTTTTGAATAAATCTTACAAGTGTGTGAAATAAATATTTGTCATTAAGAATCTCCATTACATTTGCAAGGTTTCTATCGAGATGTTTTCTTTATTTTTACAGTTTATGAGTACATTATGAACGGCCAAAGTTCAGGTAAAATTTGTGCAAAACCGCAATTTTTGGAGGCTCATACTGAATTTGTTTATACTTTTTTTTTAATTTTTTGCCACCATAGAAACCTAGATATAGTCCACAACATACATATTAGTTAAAACAAAGATAGATGTGTAACATCGGCATAATCACGTACGAGCGTTTGTATGAAAAGTATGACGGGTTGGCCGCTCTTAAAGTAAAAGTAAGGCAAGTTCTTTAGTGTGACTAACCGACTGCAGCTGAACAGGTACCAGTATTTAACATGAAGGGACTGCCTATCTGACCTTCACAACCCAGTTAATAGCAGTACGTGTGAAGAAGGTACAGGTTGCTAGGGGCAGTATCATCATTCTCTTACCCTTATCCCAAACCCATTCATTTTGGGGTCGCCGCAGCATCTTTCATACTCTCTATTACTCGTCATCTCATCAGACATCTCCTTTCGTGCCATATCATCCTTCACACAGTCCATCTAGTCACTCGTATTATAAAATCTGCATAAAAACGTGTCAATCAAATGATTGAACTCGCATATTTGTAGTAGCGTCAAAGAACACATAATTATAGTTTATTTTAGCACATGTTGCTGACTGCGTATCGTATGTACAATAACACGGGGTGGAACTGACGCAAAAACGATTGTCACCTATTCAGTACATCAATCTGAGCATTTAAATTTCACACATTCTACATAGAAATATTTCATCACTTATTAAATAAGAACAGCTGTTCCATACCTTTGACCGCGTAGATATTGCACTTTTGTAGGAAACTGTTGTTTTTTAAAAAATAACCGATGAAAAATGTCTATGTAGTGGGACGGGGGGGAGGTCAGAATGATGTACTCAATACGTCGTAACTGTTCACACTGTCACACACATCATAAGTGTCTAGGGATATGATTATTCACGTATTTAAACAAAACTATTAAGAATTCCTTAAAGCATCCAGCATCTTTCTTTCAATGTATAGTAGCGCAAGTAGGCATATTTATTTTATCGTTCAAAACATGTTAAGGCTCCGTACCTTAAAAAGACAAAACGGAAACCCTTATAGGATCCGTCGCGTGTCTGTCTGTCCGTCCGTCTGTCACAACCAATTTACTCTGAGACTACTGGACCAATTAAGTTGAAATTTGGTACACATCTACTGGGATAATTCTGATGGAAAAATGCTCAGCAGTCACGCTTGCGACCACTCGACCAAAAAGGCAGTCAAATAAATAATAATACGTATACAAAGTCACAAGATGCTTAACCAACCCCTGGTAAACTCGAACAAGGACAGAGGAGGATGAACGAAGGCCATGTCATTCAGATCTTGAAACAAACTCCCCCTTGTACCCTGTGCTACCTCCATCGATACTTGAAATGGAAATTCGAAGCACTTGCACTGTTTTGAGGATTCGAGTAGGTATTCCACTAAAGGCAATTGTAAATCTTTGGGACTGGCTGTTTGTGTATGTGAGTTTAAAAGTTTGTAAACACATTCACGATACAGAGGAAATTCCTAGTTTCAACGAATTTTCTAAAAAAAAAAACTTAACTTACAAGATTCCCTACTCGAAAATACTGAAAGAGATGGAGAGAGGCCTTTGAACAGCAAAGGAATGACGTGAGTTATCAGTAACCTGAACGAGGGCTAGTGACACTTCGTCATTAGGTTTCGGCTGATTGTACAAACAGGTCTCAACACTATCCAAAACACACTATTTGTCTAAAAAATACTAATTAATTCAAAGTTTTCACTAATCGTTCTCATTTCTTCTTCCAACTGAAAAGTTACTCCTGAAAAGTTGCCTTTGAAAAATTTCTTATCTATACTAATATTATAAAGCTGAAGAGTTTGTTTGTTTGTTTGTTTGTTTGTTTGTTTGAACGCGGTAATCTCAGGAACTACTGGTTCGAATTGAAAAATTCTTTTTGTGTTGGTTAGCCTATTTATCGAGGAAGGCTATAGGCTATATATCATCACGCTACAACCAATAGGAGCGGAGCATCAATGACAAATGTTGCAAAAACGGGGAAAAATTATTCTGTTTGATAGCTTCCGTTGCGTGCGCTGCGTAAACGGTTAAAGTTGCACAAATATAATGTAGCAAGGAATTATTCCTCTTAAAAAGGTCTCAAAAAAAGTCCGCGACGGCACATGCCTATCTTTTAACGTTGACTCACAATAACCATTTTTATGATTTTAAAATTTGGTAAAAATTAATGTTTTATTTGCGAAGGTGTTTTTACCGACATAGTATTAATCCTTATCAAAATAAATATGTTAGTCATCTTTAGCATTCAATTGTGACCAAAATTGCCCTTTACACTATTCAATTTAGATGAATATCTTAGGAGATATCACAGTTTTAAAATAACTCCGCATCAAAATAATGACCCGCGCGCGCTGCGAGGCGGGTGTTCATGTTGTTGGGAAAACCAATGTGATTAGATTCAATGCACAAATATTGTGGGGAACTTAGAGAAGGTTTTAGTTTTTGTTTCATGCTGTAATCAGTGCTCTCTATCAAAAGATTTATAAATTTAAAGTGTTCAAGAAGAACTTACCATCATTGTGTAAGATACATGCAACGACATCTATTGCACCAAAATGGTACTAATTAATAAAAATGTGCTCACAAGATAACTTTTAAATCGGGTCTGAGAGCAAAAAGTACTCTAGATTAGTCTACATGACGCTATAACCCTGTAGAGTGTGTGTTCGATCGCTTTACATGCATTATATTTTAACGGTTAAATTTCTTGCTCGATAGATGGCGCTATTAATTTCACTCCATTTTCTGAGTCGCGGTGTTAAGTTTTCCGTGAAAGAATGACCCTCGCCCGTGTCAAATGTCTGAAGCTTGGTTTATTAACCAACAAAACAAAAAGAGGAGGTTCTCAATTCGACGCGTCTATATTTTTTTATTTTATGTATGACCTGACCACGCTAACTTTTTACAGAGAAGTCCGATATACATGATCTTTTGTTTTTTAAATTGAGAAATCATGTTTGGGCTCATTTCCTGCACCTTGATGAGAACTTTAGATCTAGCTGGAGTATGACGTCATCGAAGGTCTGACGATGGAGACGGAAGGCACTTGCAAGAGGTCCTCAAGAGTTTGCAGCAACAATAACGTGTTTGGGCTCAATTCATGCACCTTGATGAGAACTTTAGGCCTTGCTGAAGTATGACTGTCATCGACGGTCAAACGATAGAGATAAATGGCAGTTGCAAGCGGTCCTAAACAGTTTGCAGCAGGTATAATGTTATTGGGCTCATTTCATTCACTTTGATGAAAACTTTAAACCATACTGAGTTGTCAGTATGACTTTCATCGAATGTCTGACGATGGAGAAGGAAAGCAGTTGCAAGTGGTCCTCAAGAGTTTACAGCATCTATATCGTGTCTGGGCTCATTTCATGCACCTTGATGAGAACTTTAGACCTAGCTGGAGTATGACTGTCATCGAAGGTCTGACGATGGAGACGGAAGGTAGTTGCAAGAGGTCCTCAAGAGTTTACAGCATCTATATCGTGTTTCGGCTGATTTCATGCACCTAGATGAGAACTTTAGACCTGCCTGGAGTATGTCTATCATCAAAGGTCTGACGATGGAGACGGAAGGCAGTTGCAAGAGGTCCGCAACAGTTTACAGCAGTTTTATCGTGTCTCGGCCCATTTCAAGAACTTTGATGAGAACTTTCGTTCTAGCTGGTGTATGATTGTCATCGAGTGTCTAAAGATGAAGACGTAAGGCTATCGAGGGTCGCGGGCCTGTGGACGGTGAGTAATGGGCTAGCTCGCCATCCGTCCGTCTTATGACGACAGGCCGTGGTGACGGCGTGTTCGTGTTCCACACGCGCCTCAAAGAGATGTCAGCAAACGGGAAGGGATCCGAGAGGAGCGAGGCCTGCCAGGGTTGCGGGACTGTTCGAAAGAGATACCGCGGCCCTGGAACGCAAAGGGCAACAGAAGAAACGTGGGTGGATTTTAGTCAGTACAAGTCTGACAATCCCTTCCGCTCCGTCCAGAGTGGGAGGGGTCATTTGATGATTATCCATCGGTAATAGTATATAATAGGGATTTACTCCTTTTGAGAGCTTCCGTTGTGCGTGAACGGTTAAAGTTACGCAATTATCATGTATGTCGGAATTGTCCCTCTTAAAAAGCTCAAAAAAAATATCCACAATGGCCATATGTCTAACTTTTAAGGTTGACGCACACTCTCTCTAACCTCTCTTTCTTTTATGTACGCAGACGAAGTTGCGCGGGTCAGCTAGTTTTAGAATAAAATAAAATTAAAATAAAAAAGAGACCTACCTCAAAACAACCACATTATGTTAGTACAACAGTCATACACAGACACCATTAACCGCACAGTTCTATTGAGCAACCGATATGGACGTTAGTTTTTGGGCAACCGCGCACGCCCGCTCAGCATCGCGCAACTTTATCACAGAGCGACCAACCACTACTGATCCGAGGCCACAGTTACACCGATATATAATGCCTGCTATTTCGTTGTCAGTTGGTTAGAAGCACGACTGCAGCTGCTTACCCCCTGACAGTAAACAAAAAATAATGGAAAAGTTCCTCAAAACTCATACGAGTACCTATTTTTTGATTATAGGTTTAGAGCAACTTTTCGTTCCTATAATAAAGGGCATAACAAGATCCTTAGCGAAGCCGAAAGGCACTTGTTCTCCACATCATTGCGATACTTTTTTGTTCAAAAACCATTCCTGGGAACCTTCTAGTTGCGAAGATATTGGGGTCAAAGTTTCAACTTTTTCTCAAGTTTTTTTTTGCAAATACATGTTTTTAATGTAAGACGACCTCCGTATTATTCAATCCATCCATAAGCACAATGTTTTGAACGCGTTACATTGAGTCCTACCGTAAAACCTGATTTTCACCCCAACAAAAAAAGGCGTTTCCCAGCAATAATTTTTGCGATAAGTTAGTTAATTTGATGTACGGTCGAACGAAAATGTTCACAATCCAATGCCGAAGCGTATATTTTTCCAAATTTTATTTAATAAAGCTTATTTCATTAAGAGGCTGACTCTTAATGACAGATGATTGATTAGCTTTATAAAATAAAATTGCAAACAATATTGCCAGTGTACGAGGATTGTGAATATTTATGCTTGGTTGACGTCTTCGTGAAGGGAATTGTTACACCCTTTATGTTTTATTGTATTAACGTATCATAACATGTAATCTCTTAAGGGTTAGGTGAGTAAAGGTGTACCTATAGTACCTTTTTTTTTTTTTTTTTTTTTTTACCGATGGGAAATCATCAAATAACCCCTCCCGCTCTGGGCTGAGCAGGAGGGAGTGTCAGACTTCTACTGACTAAAACCCATCCATGTTCCTTCCTTTGCCCTTTGTGTTCCAGGGCCGACCACATTTCATCAGTTATGTTTCAGTCTCTTATAATAGGGGGCGAGCCTATTGCCATCTACCGGGCACAAATCTAGACTCCGTGGCTGGTTCTGAGAAATTCCTGATGGAAAAACCCAATAACACTTTGCCCGACCTGGGAATCAAACCCAGGACCTCTTGCTCAAAAATCATGCTGGCTAAGTATAATCAGCCTTATAGGATGAACTAGTCGGTCATGATGATGATGATGAGGATGCCATCTAGCCGATTTCGGCCACAGCGTCTGCATTCGATGGCTTTCTAGGGAGGTTGTCGAGAGCTCTGGTGTGCTGCTCTATCATGTGCTCTCAAGTGGCTAGCATATCCAACTTAGGCCAAAAACTCCGAGCACAAAGCGGACAAGTCAGAACACCATTGACGAAATACAAAACAAACAAACGTAGTATATGGCGATTACTCCACTGGTTGATGATTCAAAATTAAAAATTATATCAATTTGTCACATCATTATATAGCCCTGTACGGAAACAAAAAAGTAAAAAAAAAAACAAATATTTGAAGGTTGTCAAAAAAAATTGTTTTTTTTTGTGTAACAGTGGAGCAATCGCCATACTACGTTGTATGGAAGTATGACCGACTATGATTCTACTACCAGGACAGTGGCCTCGTCTTTGTCAGAGGGATTGGCCTATTTCCACCAAGCAGGCCCCGTGGGGGCGGCCGGATGATACATGTCTTCGATTTTTTAGTTTTAGGACATAGGTTTCGTCATGTTGTTTTCCTTCAATGTTAATTGCCCTTGGGTTCGAACCCACAGCACACTTAAGTTGGGGGACTTATTTTACAAATGTGATGTATTTACAACAACATAACACCATGACTGTATTTCCCTAACTAAAGTAAGAGTAGAAGTGTATAGTTCACCCTCGTCGCCCACTTTCAGACATATCTATTCCATCATCGTCTCCCTGCCGTGGTCCCATGTTACTTGAGGTCGGCGCAACACGTTTGGTCTTCCATTCTCAGTCAGACGTCACGCTTTCATTTACTCCTTCTTCTTCTTCTTCGTGTCGCTGGCACGACAATTTTTATATTTTGTTAGCCCAGAACTTCGCCACTTCCACCGCGTCGTCGGTGGCAGCGCAGAGGTCACTTGGGCTACATGTTTTTGGGCTAAGAGGGCAGGATAGGAGGTGGAGCATAGTTTGTGACACAGCTGCACAGCCACACCCCGCTGCTGTTTCATTGCGGTAGCCCCACTTACTCACCCATTTACTCCTTTATCTTACCATTTACTCCTTTATCTTTCTTAGCATTCCTCACACAATCCATCCACCGTTTCCTTGGTCTACAGTTTTTAGACAGATATCCATACTCGTACTAATATTATAAATGCGAAAGTAAGTTTGTCTGTTACCATTTCACGCCTAAACAACTGAACCGATCATCCTGAAATTTTGCATATACCTTTACCTTCCATCCCGAAAAAAAGCACTGTTCCCGAGGAAAACAACAATAACCTTATGATAATAGATGGCGCCACGTGTCCTGCGAATCATAAATTTTATTTTATTATTTTAAGCAGAGTACAACCCATAATGATTGTCAAATTCTAAATTAACGCGAGCGAAGCCACGGGCAAAAGCTAGTCTTCTGTAACAGGACGCTTTATGAAGCCGTCAACCAAGCATTCTGTACATCAAATTAAGTAACTTTACACAAAAATTATTGCCGGGAAACGATTTTCTTTTTTTGGGTGAAAAATTACGTTTTACGGTAGGACTCAACGTAATGCACTCAAAAATTGTGATGGATTCATTGAATATTACGGGGGTCGTGGAAGTGTTTAAAGTAAAAATCTTACATTAAAAACAGGTATTTAAAAAAAAATGATATGAAGCTGGAACTTTGACCCCAATATCTCCGTAACTAGAAGGTTCCCAGTTATAGTCTAGAACAAAAAACTGATCGCAATGAAGGGGAGAACAAGTGCCTTTCGGCTTCGTACACCCTTTATTTCACTTTACACAAAGGATTAAACATCTTTAACCGAGTTACTAAGCTCGTATTTCGGCTTTCAGTGCCTATCCTCTCAAATAATGAATTACAGCCGCCGCCAAGCAGAAATGTTAACCTTTAGTGGGTTTTTTTGCAACTAATATTCAACAATAGATAAATTTAAATAGTTGCACAAATTCAGACTCCAACACTAAAGACATTGCCGAATATGGAGGATCGAACCCAAGACCCGGGGTCAGCAGTCGCGCTTGTGACCACGACCACTCAACTATACCTACAAGTGATCTAGGTCGTCGGGTATGCGTTTGTTCCTATTGTGCTTTGTTTTGATCTGAATATCTTTATTTTCATTGTTTCGAGTCATCATAACTCCATTCTCATAGCTTCTTTCCATTCCATCATAGTTGCATTGGTATTTATTAGTATATTTTTAATGTATTTAAACTGGTGTTATATGTTTTGTCTATGTTTTATACAGGGTGACTGGTAATTAGTGACCGATACTTAAACACGTGATTACTACTCATGATAACAAACAACTTACCCAAATAAACTTTTTATACCTACTCGTTCACTTTTATGCCAATAACACACAGTGACACAGCCGTATGAAATTCGCGCGCGCGGGCGCTTTTACCTAGGTATCAGCTGCTACCCGCGTGACGCCGTTCGGTCTCATTACTATCGTACTGTGCAACAGTGGGTAGGCAGAGCACAGTGGGAGACAGAACGGGTGTCATGAGCGGCTAACAGCGAATTTCATACGGCTGTTGTGTATTGGGATAAAAGTTAACGAGTAAAAAAAATGTTTCTTTGTGAAAGTTGTTTCTTCCGTATGACCCCTCTATGCCAAAAAGTAGAAGAAGCTACTTAGTCGCTCCAACGGTCAAGGTTAGATCTGCTTTCGCTAAAAGGCAATACTCAAGGCAAGTCATCTTCTCTATATACAACCTGCTGAATAAAGAATTACGAATATATTCCATGAAGCTCCGGGACTGTAAAAAAGTTGTAACCGATTAGCTTAAAACTACGAGAACCTACGACGATGTTGAGTCTATTGTATCTAATTTTCAATAACCAAATTACATTAACCAAGTTACATTTGGGTTGTTGTGCGCAAGGTTAGGGAATGAAGACTTATTTAGCTTCTTTCGATCCCAAGACATTGTCGCAGGGCAAACCGACAAACGACAACCTACACGCACGCGTGACAGGACAGACAGGAGTCTGGACCTACGCCTCGCCTAGAAAGCGTGACTAATAAACAAACAGACAGAATGTTAATTGGAAAGAGTGAACTAAGCTTTGCTCATTATCTCAAACACCACACAACCTCACTTTCACACTCACACCCACACTCACTTACACACTCACTCATGATACACATACCACACGTACACGCGCGCGTCTGGCCCTTTTCTACATTATGCTGATTAATCTGCAGAGCGGTCTTTTAGGGTTCCGTAGCCGAATGGCAAAAAACGGAACCGTTATAGATTCGCCAAGTGTGTCTGTCTGTCTGTCCGTGTATGTCACAGCCAGTTTACTCCGAAACTATTAGGACTACGCAGTTGAAACTTAGTAGGTAGATGTGTTCTGTGAACCGCTATAAGGTTTTTACACAAAAAAAAAAAAATAAGATTACGGGGGGTCTCCCCATACATGGAACTGAAACTAAAAAATATTTTTTTCATCAGACCTATACGTGTCTATAGATAGGTCTTTAAAAATGACATTGAGGTTCTTAAACCATTTTCTCTCAAAGTCAATCGTTTGAAAGATAAATAGGTACTTCCAAAGTGGTAAAATGTGCGTCCCCCCTCTAATTTCTAAAGTATAGAGGAGAAAAATATAGGATTATAGAACGTAAAAAAAAACTTTCATCAAAAATTGGTTTGAATAACATTTGATGTTTATTTTTTGAGATATGGGACTTTTTCATTAACATACTATGAAAAACAAATTTAGTTTTGTTGATGAATGTAAAACAATACAACATATGAACGAATCCCTTCAAAATATTTTATTATATGGTTTGGTGCTACGGAACCCTGTGTGCGTGTGAGTACGACTCGCACTTGGCTGGTTTTTACAATTTTCTAACCCTCTTATTAATAAACACGGAATAAAATTACACCAGGAATAACAAAGGAATAACCATACATTTTCAAAGGTTTAAACTTGAAATAACTTTATTCTGTGTTTATTAATAGAAGGTTAATTTAGTTAAAGGTCTACATTTCAATTGCTTAAAAATTACAAGTGGAAGTGCGGTGTCCATTATACAAGCAATTCCTTGCTTAAAAGGTGATCTCCAATAATATGTATCGCAAAGCCTATTGTAATTGATATAAATGTTTTTCTTTATTTATTTATTTATGTACGTCTTATATTGAATACTAGCTTACGCGCGGCCTCGCCCGCCCGCGTGGTGTTCGGGAATTGCCCACGGGATCATCGTTAGGTGCTATTCCAGATTATAATCTGTCTCTGTGGCAAATTTCATCCAGATTCGTTCAGCCATTCTAGCGTGAATATGTAACAAACATCCAAAAAGTGGGACTTTATTTATTTGGTTTATGTTTTTTCAATACACTTTCTCGAAAACTGGTTCTTATCGCACTACGACTAGGTTCAACATAACACATGTGATACGTATTACAAACGTGTGGATTTTTAATATTTTTCCGCACACATGCGGAAATACAAATTTCCACAGATAACTAACACAAACTAAGTCAAAATGGGTTCAATGACTATAGTCGGCGATTATTGTTTTTATTTAAATCTCGGCTAAGAGATATCCGCCTTTACGACGTTTATATTTTTCGAATAACATGATTATTAAAATAATACTTTTATAGACAAATTAACATTTATTTGTATTCTAAACTCATAAATGTTTGAAGTTTCTGTTTTCATAATACCTACCTACCATAATACCCAATGAAATTGAAAAGTTTTTGAAAGAAGCTCCGGAAAGTCAGTATTTGGCAACAAAGGTCGGTAATTGAACTAATATCTATAATACCTCGCCTACGTCCGTACGCTAAACGATCTATACCTACCTATCGAGAATCATGGCCAATTGGTTCTAGTCAAAATCGCCCATACTAAAACAATTTTCCACGATCATTTACAATTCACAGTCCATTTCTAACATAGTAAAGAAATACGAAGCTCTACGAAAACAACAAAACGATCGCTTTTTTATATTCCAGCCACCCTGGCAAGCATCGGTCCTTTCCAGAGTAACCGTGGAGTTTCTCCATAGGAAACGACCAACCCGAACCGTGCACCTTTTTGTCGACGTTTTATAAGTGCCCATCTAGGCCTATGTGAAATAAAAATATTTTGATTTGATTTGATTCCCGTTTGCTGACATCTCTTTGAGGCGCGCGTGGAAACTTGTCCTAATCCATTTAGCCGTAAATGCTTTCATTACACATTACACACACTGTTGTGCACTGTTTTCATTACACATTAATCTTTGAAATTATACGTTACAATAACAATAGTCATGCAAAAGAATAATGTCATCGTAATTATATTATTTTTTCATATTGTTTTTTTTTGTCAGCCTGCTTTACCCACTGAATTATTGTATAAATATTTGAGCCATACATTATTTTTTAATTTTGAAAAAGATATTTATATTTTTAAAAAATAACAAAAAGAATGTATGGCTCAACCTTTTGGTGTGAACAAATTTGGTGCTATGTCAAAGGAAATCGCTAAGTTTTTATGATTACCAGATGCTGATTCCTTCACCGGGCATATCTTTAGAAGAATTTCAGCAACATGGCTGGCTGATGCTGGAGCCGACATATTGACTTTAAAGCGTCATGGCGGATGGCGGTCTAACACAGTTGCAGAATCTTATATCGAAAACTCGACAGAACAAGATAAACATTGGTGCCAGAATAAAATAAGTTATAAATTTGGAGCCAGCCCCTAAGAAGTTTTGCCTTGAACCGCACGCACCCTTCTACATCATATGCCAATAACGATTTGGCACTGAAGATCAATTAGAACATCCTAAGCTTCCACTTCCTATACGAGTATTCCGTCATCTCCTACATTCACTAACACCCAAAACAGTGAAATTGTTAACAATAACATTTCACAGACCGTGAAAATGCCAACGAAATCTTCTGCGTATCATTTTCATAATTTAAACGAATCCAAGTAAGGGAATTCAAGAAATCAAAGATGGGAGGGATTTTCAAGTAAGGGATTCTTTTGTGAAGTTTACAAGTAATAGTCGACCAACTTATAAAATGTACTTGGATAACAATTTTTTCTAAACATAATGTATGGGAGCACATTCAACTGCAAATGTAAGTTTGTTTTTTATTATTACAATAAAAATGATCGTTCGGAGGCCAATAGGACCATTGTACGTGCTCCAACACACTTAGACGGTTTTGACGACAGTGTAAGGCCCGGATTGTACTAAAGGGAGACGAGTAGAGAGGAGAGGAGACGTACGGAAACCGATCAATCACATTGCTTCAAATCTACATCGCGTCTCTCGTCTCGTCATCGCGTCTCGCCAATCCCTGTAAATGAGCCAACACTGGATGGTGCAGGATAGTACACAGACATTGTCCTGCACAATTTTGAAAACAATCACATAAATCTGTTGCCAGCCAGCACCTTAGTTGATTGGTTTTAACCACACAGAGTTGGCCCTCATATGCTTGCAACAGATAAAAGAACAATCATGTTCGCTCTCAAAGCTTTTCTATATCTACGCGTGATACCGCAACATGATTGTCCCTTAAAGAAAGTAGACGACTAGGAATAAGTCTGTGCCGAATATGGAGTGAGTTAGAGCGAGACAAGTATAATCTCAACATGAATGATGTAACCAAGATCTTGTAACAATATTTGGATTGAAAAGACTGTCCATGGAGTTTCTTGCCCATTCTTCTCCATAGAGATCTACGCTTTGGAATGGGCGAAGTACTTTCATAAGTGATTATAATAATAACGAGAACCTCGTGAAAGCTGAGAAAGAGAAACAAATAAAATATATCGACTTGGCACACGAGGTTGTCGACATGTGGAATGTGAACTCGGTTATCATTGTGCCAATTCTCGTGACGGCCAATGGCCTTATGGCCAAGGGCCTCGACGACCATCTTTCGAAGCTCTCCTTAGGCGGTTGGATCAAGGGCCTGATTCAGAAGACAGTACTCCTCGATTCGGCTCGCATTGTGTGGAGGTATCTGTCTCTGGAGCCCTTACCACCGGTAGCTTAGACCCTGCTGTTTTAATACGGTTTTTTTTAATATTTAAAAATGTTAAAAATATGTAAGAAAAATGAATAAACGAAATGATAATAATGTATTTAATTCAAACTTGGTACATAAAGTTAATACGATGTTCTTACCCTATTATGCCTTGTGTCTGTAGCTTCGCCTTCTTTGTTTTTCAGACATACAAAAGTGCCTGATAAGGTCTAATTGAAATAAATGCTTTGAGTTTGAGTTCAAGTGTATTTCATAGTTTTTTTATTTTTATCCGTTTGTTATTTCGGTCAGTTGAACTATAACATTGAACTCGGCAAATCGGCACTTGTTATTTCCTACTTCATGATAAAATATCTTGTTATCAGTGTTTGTTCGGTTATTACTTGAAAAAAAAAATTGTCAGAGGGAAATGAACTTAAAATCTTTTTAAGTGTGGTTTGTTGTCATATGTATTCGTATTATAAACTACGAATCAAAGAATATCGATAGTTTTGGCGAACAAATTCAGTGCAAATCGAAAGAAAGCAAAGGATCGCCGCTGCGTGATTGCAACTTCATTGAATATTTGTCTTCTGTTACCTACTTGTACTAAGTAATCGCATTGTAAAGAGTAGTAGACCCCTGACTAATAGATTTTAATTTAGGAAAACGTACGTATATGTCAGCTGTCCTCGCAAGGAAAAACAAACACACCTCGTTGGGGTGCAAGGCTCACGTTGATTTCACGTATAAAAAAGTAAATATAGATACAATTCGAAACGACGAGAATTTAAGACATGGACTGAATGTAAGTAATCGTAAATTTTATTTTTTTATTTTTCCCCAAAACTGAAGTACCTACTTAGCTAAAGCCTACAATTTACTGAGATGCAAAGAAGACAGAAAATTGTACTTTTTTGATTATTTTAATCAGGGGACGACTCCCGCAATGGCCAAACGTTCCATGTGGTAAATATCATTGATAAGATAATTTATCTATTAAAACCTTGGCGAATTTCCAAGTTAACCCAAACCTCCGACAGATTAAATATAGGATGTAGCCGCTCTCAAGTTGATTTGTTGAATGTACTCAAAAGTCATGTTCCTGCTCTGAACAAAAGGCGTGTACAGCTGAAAATTAAAAACAATCCGTTTGTGGCCGTTATTAATAATGAAAAGGTTTTTTCTGCGTGACCATGGCAAAAAGTAGACCGATTTTAGATGTTCCAAAGAAACAGAAACTTCAATTTTTTTTTTATAAGACATTTCGAAAAGTTCTCTGTCTTTTTTTTGAGCTATGTATCCTGCTAATGCGTATAAATTTTGATGAAAACCGATTCAGTAATTTCCAAAAAAAAAAAAGTTTTTTTTTTATGAAATGCCGCCCTAAATCGTTAACGCTCTTAACATTCATGATTCTAGTTTATTTTTGTCTAATTTAAATATATATCAGAAAGGAAATGCTACTAACACGCGCCGAGACTCTTTAAATAATATCATCAGTAATCAGTAACCATGAGTTAATTCGTAACAGCTTTGGGGACGCTTAATATTGCGACTCAACGCCTGGAGCGCTGGTTCATACAAAGATATGGGCTCCACACATCCGGGGTTAACTCCAAGGCTCATATGTCACAACGTATATTATTTACAGAACTGACTGATTATAACTGGGACTGCGTCATTGGTCTAGTGGTCATGAGAACCTGGTTTCGATTGCCAGGTCGAGCGAAGTGTTATTAGATGTTTTCAACAAGATTTTTCTGTAGCCGCCACGGAGTCTGGATTTGGGCCAGGTTGATGGCTTATTATCTTATTATACGGGACATAATGTTAAGAAATGTGGGTTTACTATTAGGTACACCTCTGCCTAATCATTCGGGGCTAGGTGTGATGTCTGTTAAGATTAATAAATAGAAAATCAGTTGACACAAACTTGTGTAGAGTCCTACTTCCTACTAATCTTATAAATGCGAAAACATGATTGTGACGATGGATGGATGGTTGTTTGTTAATCTTTCACGCAAAAACCAATGGAAGGATTTGGATGAAATTTTGCACAGAGATAATTTATAACCTTGATTAACACATAGGTTACTTTTATCCCGTTAGTATGATCCTGTGGGATAATTGTCGAACGTCACGCGAGCGAAGCCGCGGGTATACCTAAGTAGTAAATAAATCAATTCATTATCATTAATTATCTAGCGGTAGTTCCGAACTCTTCACTCTAGTCACGTATTCATCTAGTTACCTAAGTGATGAATCAAAGGCAACGCAGAAACATCATCAATCACGTACCTATTTAAAACGTCACCAGGCCATCATGTATGACAGAAACCAAGTATCCTTTGTTATTAATTACTGTTTTCATCGATACTGCAGTTAAATTAGTCTTTAGTGAACCGCGATCCTATTACACCACAATGAGAGGTCCCCCGAAAGTGTAATGTTTCACAAAAAAAACCGGCGAAGTGAGTATCGGACCACGCACTGTGAAAGGTTCCGTAGTGTACATGAATATTTATGCATGGTACAGTATTGATGTCACCAACCGCAAAAATAAAGGAGATGTTCCAAATCGGGCTAGGTATGAGTACTTCGAAAAACCAGCCCAGTGCAAGTCGGACTCGTGGACGAAGGGTTCCGTACCATTATCTAAAAAAAATGTCTTAATTGGCGTCAACTATCTATGTATGGGGACACCCTTTAATTTTTTATTTTTTGGTATTTTACCTTTGATTGTGCTGTAAGGCCTTGCTTTTTGCCTAATTTCGTGATTCTAGGGCAACGGGAACTACCATTAGGTTTTCGACCCATATAAGGTTACCTACCTTCGGATTGACATAGAATTGTCAATTTTGGTTATTTTTATTATAAAAAGCAAGGTCTTACAGCACAAGTAAAGGAAAAATTCCGAAAAATAAAAAGTTGAAAATTAATGTAAATTGTGGTGCTTTCAAATTTTCGCAACAATATAAATTTGCCCATTGCACATTTGTTTGTTTACATTAGTAAAAATAAAGAATCTGTGTAGGTAGGTATTGGATAGTTGGATCAAAAGTTCGCTTCGCTACATTATTTTACATTATTTTTGTCTAAGACGATCGAATGTTGGTATACTGTCTGTAAAATCTTAAATGTTACCTACGTAGTGATTCTTTGACAATGACATAAGATAACCTAATGGCGACTATCGTGGATGAATTCGTCACTAGAGGCGTTCATGTAGAGTAAGGTCTTCAGAAATATCAGATGTCATAGAGTTCGCTTTGTATCAAGTATTTTTTTTACTAATATTTACGATTGTGTTCAATAATAATAATAAATATCTTTAATTGCCACAAATACAGATAATTGTACTTTAAGTTCAAGTTAAGGTCAAGATTGAGCCATTCCTGATTATTTATGTCTTAAAGATTTTAAGAGCAAGTTATGATCTAAGTATAATACGTACACGGAATACGAAAGACGAATCTCTTAGCGGCCTTTGACACAATGTAATGTAGCTTATATATTCAAAATGAGTTTTTCTAGTATTATACTAAAAAGGTTGGAAAAAAAACCCGATTTCGGCGAAAAATCTGAAAAGCAAAAAACAACCAGAATTGGAAGCAAGCGGGACCCATTCCATATTTTAATAATTTTATATTCCATATTTCAACAATTTTATATTTAAATAAAAATCCCCGCTGTCGGGTTTTGTTAGTAATTAATAAAACAGTAAATAAGTAAACAAAACCTTTTATTTAAATAAAAAATTAAACTATGATGCAGTGTTAGGTAAATAAAATACTTTTTTTTTCTTCTAAACAATTATATTTTAGCACTAAGTAAATACGTACAAGTAATTTGAGATGATTAATTGGTTCTATCACGAGGGTATTGAGCTGTCTGATGGCAAGAAGAATGCTGCTACGGCGCCACCTGAACAATGAAAAATGATTTTTTATGACTGAAATAACAGTAATATTGGTCTCCTTCGGCAGCTATGATAGTACGTGATACCAGTCTTAGGTTTGATCTCTGGATTGGGTTAAATATAATTCCAGAAGGTTATTCCTTATTAACCCGGAGTTGGAGTTTAACATTCAGAGAGTTACAAGTATTACCAATGGTTCTCTATTGCGATTCCTTATTTTTTTATCCATAATCTAAAGTGCCATAATTTTTTTCGTCCTAATCATCATTTGTCCAAATCATAACTTACCCGAACTTAATATCACATAATATCACATTCTATAAAATTTTAGTCCCTAAATACGGTTGTACAATGTTTTTAACCGACTTCTTTCTTCAAAAAGGAGGAAGTTCTCCATTCGGTTGTCTTTTTTTTACCCGACTGCGCCAGAAGGAGGGTTATGTTTTTCGAGAGTATTTATGTATGTATGTTTGTATGTATGTATGCATGTATATATAATTGTTTGGCACGCTCTGTGGCCTGAACGGCTCGATGGATTTTAGCTTGAGAATTGTCGTTAGATTCGTATTTACTGTGAGAGTGACACTGGGTATATTAAAATAAAAATTATTCAATAACAAAAAAAAAAACGGTAATTTAAAAAAATAAAAAAAACCGACTGCTTAAAAAAAAAAAAGCATGGAACATAGCGACTTAACAGTCGGGACCCCTAAACATATATATATAGACCTGCTTACATCGTCCCAATAATGGGTCCCGACTGTTTAAGTCGCTATGTTCTATGCTTTTTTTTTCACTCAGTCGGGTTTTTTAATTTTTTTAATTATCGTTTTTTTATGTTTATTACCTCATAACTCCGTCATTTGTAAACCGATTTGAAAAATTCTTTTTCCATCTGAAAGGATATGCCCATAGAAATTTCATCAAAATCGGTTTAGGAATTTGGTTGTTTTCTTCACGTTAATTGTCACATCACGCGACGTCGCGTGCTGGCGCTCTGATGTACATCACGCGACGTCGCGTGATACTTGCTAGTTAAATTTGACACACTTCCTGATTTCTGATTGAGCTGAAATTTTGCACGCATGTGTATATCGCAACACAATGCAATATTATGATGACATGGCTGATCTGATGATGGAGCTAGAGGGTGGCCATAGGAACTCTGTAATAAAACGACGCAACGCCATCGAATTTGGACTCATTTGATTTGTCTTGACAAGTACTTTAGTCCTAAATGGTAACCAGGGTCTGATGATGGAGCTGGAAGGTGGCCATAGGAACTCCATTAAAACGACGTAACCCCATCGAGTTTGGGTTCGTATAATTCATCTTGTCGAGTACTTTGTCTCTAGATGGTAGTCAGGTTCTGGTGATGGAGCTGGAAGGTGGTCACAGGTAGCCCGTAATAAAGTTTGGGCTCGTATGATTCGTCTTGACGAGTGCTTTAACTAACTTCTAGGTACAATGTAAAAATTAATTCATGAGAAGAATTTGTGTGGTAGTTACAGTTACTAGTTGTAGTTACAACTAAAAAGGGTAAAATAAAAAACTTTGTTGCGAAAACCAAACCAACTTCCAAAAAAACACTAAAACGTCTAAAATAATTTGACTTTCGGAAGTTGGTGGCAAAAAAGATACAAACAAAGACACCGACTTCCGAAAGTCAAGTTATTTTAGACGTTTTAGTGTTTTTTTGGAAGTCGGTTTTGTTTTTATAGACAAAAGTTTTATAGAATTTCGTTTCGTATATTTTTTTTCTCATATTATAAGTTCATAGAATAATCAATACGCAGAATAGATACTTACTTCGAAAAATATTAAATCATAGATTTTTGTTACAAATAAAATGTAATGTTTCGATATTCATATCATCGAATAACAAATCAAATATTCTGTATACTCATATTGTTTAGTTAATGTAAAACATATTACCAAGAAAAACATTTTAAAGAGTGACTGTTTTTGTATGTTCAATTCACACCTTTAACAAAATGCAGACCCTTCTTTAAAATTACAACACCGCGTTTACAAAAACTATGCGGGTAATCTCGATAGTCTCATTAATAGTGACTTCATATACACATACAGACGGCAGCACATCAAGCTACTACAATCTGTCAAATTTCTTTAATAGATTGTCAACTATATCGCTTGAGCATTAGGTTCCAGGTTCACTGGGAAAATTTGACAGTTTCAGGTAGCTTGATGTGCTGGCGTCTATACGTACTGTTTATGTCGCGGTTCATAATATTGTCGGAGTGCGCTAATTTTATTATTGCGACCAATTTCGAGGTAGCGCACGCGGCGGAAGCTACCGCGGCACCGCTAGCTACGCTAGCTCGGCTCGCGCGTAGTTGGTCACCGTTCTAACCTAACCTAACCTAACCTATTTGGTGGGAGTGAACGAAACGTTTCAACGTCAAGCTTCTTCGAACCTAAACTGTCCGGATTCGGGGTGCCCTAAGTCCTGAGCTCGCTTCGCTCGCTCTTGCCTCCTAAGTTTCCTTGCCACAATGCTTTGTGTATGTTAATGTGGTGTGTGTACAAAACAATAAGACTAACGAAGGACGCATTTGACTGTGTGTGTGTATTTATAAAATTATGGAAATCATAACGTCTACTTTTACATTTTCGTTAAAATAAAATACCATGGAAAAATACACCGAACAAGCAATATTCGTTAAATAATAATTCTACTGTTGGATAAGTTTGTTAAATAAAAAAATGTAATTATAAAATTCATTGAAATATATATCTGTGAAATAAGTTTCATTCAGTCAATAAACAATAATATTCGAAATAAAAATACAAGAACCAAATATTACTCGAAATTCTATGAAATTTCGGTCTGCAAAACAAGGGGACACCCCTAAATACAATATGCCCTAAATTCGTTTGTCATAAATATTACAATCAATAATATACAAAAGACTTAAAACCGTTTTCAATAAAAGTTCAGATTATTTAATGTTTATTTATCGTAATAATATTTTTAAAACTCATTAGACTCAGCGATCATTGTGCCAATATTCGCATCAGCCCATGGCTTCATTGCGAACAGCTTCGATCAATACCTGAGGAGGCTATCTTTAGGCAGCTGGATAAAGGGCTTGATTCAGAATGATTTTGATTTAATGTTTTTATATTGATTTTTTGAAGGAATATTTAAAAATGCTAATAATTTGTATAGAAATAAACAAAGGGATAATATTTTTTAAAACAAATTTGTATTACAAAGCTTTGGCTATGAACTTCTCTCAGGCGGTGCGTAGATCAGAGTTATATTTTATATATGACAGCGGGCAATATTTTTTCTTCTATCGACTTGTTTTGATATAGTTCACATAATGTGTAATTTTGTTTGAAGACTACTCGGAATAGGTTTTGCAACGCTTCGTTTCTGTCACTAAAACCTAATTTTTGCAAATGTTTGAGGACTAATATAATTTTATAATAAATGAACGTTCGGAATAATACACGTTATATATTAAAATACTTAGGACATATGACTTTATTTAATTAAAAATTAGGAGATTCAATTATTATAGTACTAGTTATTATGACAGAATAGTTTTAGATGTTAAGATAATTATGTAGAACAATATTTCGAAGTTTTGAACATTATGGATAATGAAGTTTATAACAAACGTGTTATTGATAATGATTTTCGGACAAACAATTTTAGGAGAAGAAAGGGAGTACAATTACCAATATCTGCTTTTACCAATGCCAGTCGGGTCGTCGTTGGTGGTAATTAAGGCCATTTATGTGTACAGAAATTATGAAATTAATTGGCATTAAACATTGACTATGATGAATTTGATGCAACATTAAGCGTTGCTAGGTACAGTAGGTACACTTTTAATTATTCTTCTATAGTGAGAGCGTTTACTAGCATAAACCTCACGTATTCATAAACGAGCCACCCAACCGGCAGGACGCAGTGCAGTGTGTCTTATGAAGTCGTACCGGTACAAAAAGGTTTAAGAATCGCTATATCGACTAAAATATAATGCATTTATTTTTTGTTTCTTGTTTATGAAATATTACAAGCTGAGGCATCTGGGTAAACTATAACATTATGTAGGAGAAAGCCAATTACTGAAACTGTCACTGTCGTTATTCTACTGCGGGAAATACAAAGGAAAGACTTCCTCAAGTATCGTAACAACGACTGGTTCTACGCTTCCCATGAACTAACCCGACCTTCATTCGTCCAACTCGTCGTCTTTTGTTTTACTGAGTATACTTACTGAGTACAATACCAGCTCCCGAATACAATGCCGCTGAGCAGTGGTCTGTCATGGCCCCACTTAATATGTTGGTGCCTGCGAACGCACTCAATCGAGCCACCATCATGCCAAGGCAGGCGATCATACCCCTGGGAACAAGAAACGTTATCAATGCGTGATAAGGTCATCAGGTCAGTAACCTGCCTTTTTGGAACTAACTTGTAGGCCAAGGTTAAAAACATCATTAGTGCTGAATGACTATTCAAAATGACGTTGCAAGAGCCGAGGGCGTAGACTTCTAGGATTTTGTATACACAGGCACCATCTTAGAAGTAAACAGATTCTGTACAAGCGTAGTGACTAATATTCAATTCATTTATTGCATCAAATATGGTTGGTACATGAACTTCCTAAATAAAATATTTAGTAATACACATTTGGCCAATATATAGCATGCTAAGTACAGGTTTTTATACTTATGATATTAATTACTAGGTAACTACATTTTGTCAATTTATTTATCTACCTAACAGTTGTCATGTAGCATGTTGTTGCAAGTCTGTTGTCTGTGCTTTATTGTATAAAATTTACACGGACACGTCTTGTGAAAGAACTCATCTATCGAATGTAATAACGCAACGCAACACAAAACTAATTAAAGGTTAGTTAAGTGAGCATTGTAAATTAGGGAGGTAAACGCACCTACGCCGAAAAATTTCTAGCTTTGGAACAGGCATGAATATGGCAGTCACATCGCAGTGTGTTTTTTTTTCATGGAAATTATTTTACAAAAAATGAAATTGTAATGCCATATGCGATTTCCTATGTTACTTTTTATACCACTCACCCTTTTCAGTTCAAATAAATAATGAGTGAGTATAGATACTAAAGTAACAGCTATCAGCGGTAACACTTGCGGTGCCCTTAGGGGCATCTTTCTTGAACTATTTCTATTAATGTCTTCATATTGCAGGTGGAAAAAAATGCCTCGAAAAGTGTTAAACATATGATGATTGCGGTATAACTAACGTACCTAAGAAGAATACGACTGATAAAATTATGATTACTTTTTCCAATAAAAAAATGCTTTTCTTATTCACTAATTCTAGATAGAGATATAATTATTAAAGATGTCACAAAATAATGTTAAAAATATTGAATACAAACTGTTTATTATTGAAACTATAATGTTTTATTTCAATTAGCATCTAATATTGAAGCATTCATACAGAGAATCTTCTATCCCCCACGTTAGGCATCTATCCCTTGGAGCATTTTTACTACGAGTCTTGTATCCCTCACGATAGGCATCTATCCTACTTTTGAGAGGGTAAAAAAGACCTTCCGTCCTCAAAATCTATGACTTAATTTTTGACTCTTGGCCCCATATAAATACTGTTAGCCAATGCAGTTTTATTATATTGTTAAGGCTGAATATAGGGATAACCCAATTTGCGTAAAATATTAATATTTAGCTCCCCATCAAGTTTGAGCAATCAAATGCCAACTGTAAAAACAAAAAATTGGGGAATCACCACAGATCACGGAGATGCCTCGGTGACTACCTAGACTGGATTATAAACACTTGCCATACAAACCAAACCCCTGTCACCTTTTATTTGCACAACGACATAAATAAGATTTGGTCACATCCACCCTCGTGAACCCTGCACCTATAAAATAGCTTATTGATAGAAATGCTAGAGTTACAATAGAAATACCATACAAAAGTGCTGACACGAGCCGGGACGCTAATTATGTATGTAAAACAAAATTAAACCTGTACTCTCGTCTGTACAAGTAAGGAACAAATTGTTTCATCATCTTGGCAGCTTTTAAAGGGTGAATGAAGAAGGCTTTCAAGGGTTCCGTGACAGCAGTTGCGCGTCTAGCGCTACGAACTTAATGATTATTGCCTATTCCAGATGCTGCGGACGAAATCCGTGCTCTGTCAGAAGCACAGAGCCATGGTTTGATTCCGATGATGAATGGGAATGGGAGAAACAGGCACGCGAGAAACCAGCTCACCTATATGACGTTGGATACAAATCCACGAAGTACGAGGAGATGATTCCGAAGACCATGGCCGTGGTGAGGAATATGTAGAAGAGGACCAGCCCCGAGATCGCTTCACCGGTGTTGTTGATGCCGACGCCCGCTACCGCTGCTATAACCAGGATTATGATCGTCAGGGGCTGCGGAAGAACAGAATATAAATAAAATAAAAATAAGACGAACCCTCGCGTATCAGCTTGATTCGCCGTCCGCGACATGCCCTCACCACCCCCGATGACCGCATCACCCTCCTCCAGGAGAGCAGTAGGGAAACCAGCACACAGCTGAGCTGGTAGTTTTAAACCAGCCCCTAAATAATATCATTCGAATCCAGCCTGTCCGTTTGCTGTCCCCCAGCGACGCCCTAAGCCGAGGTTCGCACCCCACAGGGGGTGCCCTTAGCGAGTGATCGCTTAGTTTTTAAGTATTTTATAGATTCATTTTTAAGGCATCCACAGGATTTGCCCGGTTAAGCAGTAGCCAGCCTCAGAAGCTGAACTGCGAGATGCCATCTCCAAAAAAAAAATCTTTTCAGTAGTTTTTGCGTAAAACAGTAATAGACTGTATCTTGGCAGATTTTTGCAGGACTGCCACAGTCCAATCGTTTTTCGGGGGTTGGGTCAGCTAGATGATAATAAAAGTATAGTATTAATAAGATTTAGTGATGTCCGGCGTGCAGATATAGCCTAGGCGGTTGCGACCCGTCATATTAATTTCGTAATTTTGACGTTTACTACAATGAGATTAATTAGATCACAAATTTGATAAAACATTTTTAAGAATTAGAATTTTAACCAGTTAGTGTCTGTTTGTATTTGTACCACATTTTTCGATTTCCGCCTCTCTATGGGACCAAAGCCGTCAATTAAGAATTGTTTGTTTAGAATAACCTTCAGCCTTTTTAACATTGTTGTGTTTCTAATACCTATGCGATATTTATTAATTAGCAAGTTTTGAGACATAAACGTCTAGTGACATCATGACAATAAAGCTTATTTTAGGACCGTAAAGCGTTTTTGTCTGCACCACACCCAGGTTATAAACAAGACTCTAGACTTAACACAAAGGGCAAAGGAAGGAACATGGATGGGTTTTAGTCAGTAAAAATCTGACACTCCTGCTCAGCCCAGAGCAGGAGGGGTTATTTGATGATTTTCCACCGGTAAAAAAATAAATAAAAAAACAAGAATTTTAATAATGTCAGTAATCAAAATGACAGGTACCAGCTAATTTGGAGGAACCGGATTTGAGGTGCATTTTATGTGAAGTTTTTACTTGTGAAAACTTTGTAAATTTAAGTTAGGCTGAGGCCACACGGATAAGGATATGTGAATGCACATTACGCAATCGTATGCCAGGCCATGGCAGTGGTGAGACGCCGTCGCCTGCTTCTGTGAGAAAGGGACGATCACAAAGCGATTAAAAGGAAGCGGGAGGACACGACCTCCTTCAGGATGCGCAGCCGATGTACCTACTCTACTGGGCAGAGGATTATCTGTGTCTGCCATAAGATGTAGCCTATGGGTGATGACAGACATGCGGAGTCTGTTGTCTGAACTGACTCAGGCCCGTGACGACGGAGCACCGTGTTCCTCATGCACATCTCAAGAGGTATGCGGCCTCAGTTATGGTTGAAAAATACCGTGTGGTTTTAGTCAGCAAGAGTGGCAGACCCCTCCACCCATTCCAAGGCTGGACATGTCCATGACGATTTTAACAAGCATTCATTCATTTCAAACGACGAATCGATTACTCCTAACCAATGTGACAGCAGCCCAATATTTTAAGATATATATATTTTTAAATATTACACTGACTGTGCCATTTTACAAAGGGAACCCGGTAGAAATCAAGTTGTATGGAACCTTCGCCACTGCTATCTATCTATCTATCTTACTCTATCGCGATTCCAGTTTTTGTAAATCATTTTAAATACAAAATCGTCGAATTTGTCACAGCCAGAATACGCAGCGGCACAACTCGTAAAAGATGACGAGCCGAGCTGGACTTAACCAGCGTTCCCATTAGAAAAGATCATGGGAAGAGGCTTTTGAGGCTGTTCATCAACTGTCATATGGGGGCAAAGCCGCTCAATAGGTTTGATGTGCCCACAAAACCATAACAAAATAAACAAACAATTATGTAACGTCATAGAAACATGATCTAGGTGTAATATTATCTATTGTTATTATTTTAATTGACATAATTAAAAATTTTATATTACTAGATTATAAAAAATATACATAATTAATCATCAACCTCCTGAACAAGCAGGCTTCCGCCCTGGCCTTTCTACTACAGACCACCTACATACAGTCAACCAAATAATAAAAAAAACACCAAGAATACAATCTACCACTTTTTTTTTTTTTTTGCCGATGGGTAGTCATCAAATAACCCCTCCCGCTCTTGGCTGAGCAGGAGGGAGTGTCAGACTTTTACTGACTAAAACCCATCCATGTTCCTTCCTTTGCCCTTTGTGTTCATCAGGCATCGGTCCTTTCGGACCCCTTCCTGTTTGCTGACTCTCCCTGAGGCACGCGTGGAACACGAACGCGCCGTCGACACGGCCTTTCGTCATGAGACGGACGGACGGCGAGCTAGCCCATAGCTCACCGTCCACAGGCCCGCGCCTACGGTGGCCGGGGCCACCACGTGGCCCCCGACGCCCGGTGCGTTTCCCGCGGCGGCTGAGACGTGAGGCTCTCTCCCTCTCACGTCCCGCCACCTCCTTCGCTAGCATGACTGCTTCGCAGAAGGAGGTGACGGCATCCCATTCCCTCTCGCTCCGGACCATGGATTGAACCAGGGCCGGACGCGAGAGGTCGCCGCTGCCGATGCAATCTACCACTACACCTAGCGTTTGTCGACTACTCCAAAGCACACATACAGCTTACATTACACATACAGCTAACGCTCTATGCAACCAAAACATCGATCCCACTTACATACATCTACTACGCAACATATACAGATATCAGCCGCAATAAAATTAACACAACAAACCACAGGTCCAAAATTCAAAATAGAGAAATGAGTCAAACAGGGCGACCCGCAATCTCCTAAACTCACCAGTACTCTCGAAGAAATCTTCAGGAAGTTGGCAGCCGATTGGAGGGAAAGAGGCATTGTTCTCGGCGAGACGAGACTGTAAAATCTACATTTCGCTGACGATATTGTTCTATTTGAATCCTCAGCCACAGAACTTCAGCTTATACTTCAAGATCTAAGCGATGCAAGCCTCGAGGTTGGACTGAAGACGACTATGTCGAAGACCAAGGTTATGTGCAATAAAAGACCTAAAATAATAAAAGTAGACGGGGAGATAGTACATGTCCAGGAATACCTGTACTTGGGTCAAATAGTCTCTTTCCAGGCGAGGCAAGACAAAGAAGTCGCAAGACGAACAGAAAACGCTTGGAAGAGCTACTGGTCCATGAAGGAACTATTTAAGGGTGAGCTGCCTATGGCACTATGGCACTGAAACGCAAACTCATGGACATGTGTATTCTTCCCGGCTTAACCTATGGTGCACAGATTTGGTCTTTGACTAACATTCAGAAGTCCAAAGTCAAGGTTTGCTAACGAGCAATGGAGCGCAGTATACTAGGTGTTAAATTAACGGATCGTGTTCAAACCACAATACTGCGCTCCAAAACAAATATAGCTGACGTGGCTCAAAAGGATGCCCAACTCAAATGGGACTGGGCAGGTCATGTATGCCGCATGCCGAACAAAATGTGGGCCAAAATAGCAGGAAACTGGTGCTCTGACACAGTGAGGCGGGGTCGCGGCAGACCACGAAGGAGGTGGCGGGACGAACTGGACAAGTTCCGTCCGAACTGGAAGGAGGACGCGCGGGTTCGTGAGAAGTGGAAGGTTTGGAGGGAGGCGTTCGCCCAGGAGTGTTACGTTGCAGATATTTAATTAATCTGAGCACAAGTGAAGCAATTATTTATAGATGTAAATTGCTAGTTGTATAAAAACACAATTTATTATGACTTTACCTTTATTATATTAAGAAAGTAATGGATTTTTCTGTGAAAATCTGTCTTACATAACATATAACACACACACACATAACACACACAACACACAAACACAACACACACATAACTACACATAACACACACAACACACACACATACTACGTTACATACAACTATATCTACTATGTACATTATGTACAGAATACAAATATAATTAAAATAATGCTAAAAAGAAGACTAAAAGTAAGTTCCTACATACTCGTATATACAACGACGACAATAGGACGGCGTCAAATTACTCCTCCCCATCGCCGTCATCTCGCCGTCGGTTCGCTCTTTTACATTACCAAATAGCAAAGTCCATCAGATGAACCCTATATTTATGTACACAAAGTATCAGTTAGTAAAACACGACATTGGAAAATAGATAGATATGTGTCTCGAACCCATAACTTAAACCAGGGCCCCAAATGGGCATTTTTGGATTAGAATGTTGCATAATTCCATGTTAATTGATTCACAGTACTATGCAATTTAATGGCCGTTATTAGCTAAGCTATAAATGAGTTGTAAACTTGTTTCAAGGTAACATACGAATAAGGGGGTCAGTAGATCTAGCCACCGCATGTTGTTGGACCTGATTGCTTAACCATAAAATATAATGCGGTATAATTTATTTTACGATTTGATTTACGTTGGTCAATATTTCGTTTGCGCCATCTAGTCGAGACAATGAACAACTTTGATTTTAAAAGATATTTTTATGATGCAATTGTTTTTTTTTAAATGAATTGTTTAGTTCAACACTGTTCATGTTAACTGTCTCTTTTGGATGATTGTAACTGCATATAAGTAATATCTGGATAATAAACAATTTTCTTTTTCTTACTCTGTCTATTTCTGTGAGCTGGAATAAGCCTTAAACCGCACCGTGTAGGTTGCTGGATATCACATGACTTAAAAAAATCGGTTCGTTAACCTATCATGGTTTTGTTGGTTGACCTGCTTTAAAGATAAAGGTGTAATTCTGAACAAGACGGCGCGTGGCGGCGGCGCGGCGGATGACTTAAAGGGCTCATTTACGGACAAGCGGCGCGTTGCGCGGCGCGTTGAGCGGCGCGGCCCGCTTTAAATTCAAACATATGGAAATGTATGAAAGCGTTTACGGAGAAGCGATTTTACGCGCGTTTGCTTGAACTACATGCGTTGCCCGCGGCGGCGAACGCGGCGGCGGCGGCGCCCGCTGCGTCGCCCACGGCGGCGAACGCGGCGGTGCCCGCGGCGGCACACGCGCTTATAGTCTGGGAGGTACCGTTGCAAATGAAAAAGTCATAGTAAAACAGCTGAAATTGACATAGAAAGTTGATCTTATTATGACTAATAAGAGAACCGACCGTCAGCTGCTCAAGTAGCGTGAGTTTGGGTGTGGGAGGTTACGGAAGTTGTAAAAATATTTTTATCTATGAAAAAAGTTTCAGCCGGCGTACTATGACTTAATTTTTTATTTTTTTACAACTTCCGTAACCTCCCACACCCAAACCCACTTCTACTTGAGCATTTGACGGTCGGTTCACTTATTAGTCATATAAGATTAACTATCGATGTCAATTTCAGCCGGCTTACTATGACTTTTTCATTTGCAACGCTACTTCCCGGACTATAAGCACTTGTGACGCCGCGTGCACCGCGGCGGGCGACGCGGCGGGCGACGCGGCTGGCGACGCGGCGGGCGACGCGGCTGCCAACACGGCGGCCACCGCTGATCCTCACGCACCGCACCACGCGCCGCGTCTCCGTAAACAACATCGTACATTGCCATATGTTTGTGTTTGGGCGTGCGGTAACGCGGGCCGCTGCACGCGCTCCTCTCCGTAAACGAATAAAACACTCAACGCGCCGCGCAACGCGCCGCCCGACTCGCCGCGTCTCCAAAAATGAGCATTAGGAACGACATCGTATTCCGTCAGTAGTCGCCAACTCGCCACACGCGTCGACTGCAGACGACATCTGATATAGCTTTATCATTTTTTTTCTTTCCATACAATGAAGTGACCCATAAATGAAAAAGAGTGCGGACGGCATGAAAGTACATAATTATATTGGTCACTTTGACTTTTCTTAACCCCCGACGCAAAAAGAGGGGTGTTATCAGTTTGACCGCATTTTGTGTCTGTGTGTGTGTCTGTCTCTGGTACCGTAGCTCTTCAACGAGTGAACCGATTTGAAAAAAAACCGGTCAAGTGCGAGTCGGACTCGCGCACCGAGGGTTCCGTACAAACCTGTAGGTATATAAGTAAAAACTATGGTATTTTTATTGCTAAATGACTCCCATAACATTACAATGTGGAGAGCTGGAAGAGCATAAATTTAAGACAACGGTCTCTCTTGCAACAGCCTTGCAAAAGTTCTTTTATCAAAGTTATTTAATTACCAAGTTTTTTGTCACTATTTTGAAATCTAGTTCAAAAATCGAATTAAGTACCAGTACCAAACTAGAACCAGATCTGTAAATGATGACTGAAAAAGGTATGAATAGTACCACATTGAACATTAAAGTTCAAAAAAACGTTATCTATAGTTGAACTACTTCGTGTAGTGCTAGTGTTGTGTAACATGAATTATTTATGGATGAAAAATATGTGGAAATTCCATTTTGGGGAATCATTCTAAAACCGATATTGAAGTCTCCCACAAGCGGCTTAAAATGCTGTTTATTTTGATCGCGTTGACATAGAAGTTTGATTTTGTTACAGCTTACAGGTATTGTAGACCTGAGTATTTGATATGAATTTCAATATAATATCACTACGCGTTCATGACGAAAGAGGTAGTAAGTTTAAAATTATTAAAAATATTTTTATTATAAAGGGTGTAACATGACCCTTAGCGAAGCCGAAAGGGACTTGTTCTCCCCGTCATTGCGATCATTTTTTTGTTCTAGACTATACCTGGAAATCTTCTAGTTACGGAAATATTGGGGGTCAAAGTTCCAACTTTTTCACAAGTTTTTTTGAAATACATGTTTTTAACGTAAGATTTTTACTGTAAACACCTCCACGACCCCCGTATTATTCAATCCATCCATCAGCATAATAATGGTTTGATTGCGTTACATTGAGTACTATCGTAAATCGAGATTTTTCTCCCCAAAAAAAAAGTCGTTTCCCAGCAATAATTTTTGCGTAAAGTTACTTAGTTTGATGTACAGAATGCTTGGTTGACGGCTTCGTGAAGGGTCTTGTTACACCCTGTAAGATGTAACTAAAAATTTATGCTTTTCGCAATTTTTCCTTTGTCTGTGCAGACGTTGCTCCGTAGCAAATTTCAAGATTCTGAGTTCACGGGAAGTACCCTGTAGATTTTGATTCCCTTGCGAGTAGTTGCGATTTTCAAAATATGCGGTTTAATTTGCTGTTTCTTTTGATTGCGGTAACATAGAAGTTTAATTTTGTTACAGCTTAAAGGTATTATAGACTTGAGTATTTGATATGAATTTCAATATAATACCACTACGCGTAAGTTTAAAATTAATAAAAATATTTTTATTATATGATGTAACTAAAAATGTATTCGTTTCGCATTTTTTCCTTTATTTGTGCTTTACGACGTTGCTTCGTAACAAATTTGAAGATTCTGAGTTCACGGGAAGTAGGTTGAGATTTGATTCCCTGTACAGGTTTTGATTCCCTTGGGGGTGTCCTAAATTTGCGGCATAAACGGCTGTATCTTTTGATTGCGTTGGTTTGTGTGAATTATTTCACAGCTCCAAGGGACAGTTAACTTGAGTATTTGATATGAATTTTAGCTTGATACCTCCACGCGTTCTCGATAAAAAGGTTCTTGACAGACAGACAGACGGACAACAAAGTTATCCTATAAGGGTTCCGTTTTTCCTTTTGCGGTATGGAACCCTAAAAAAGCAGCTTTGCATTTTTTCTTTTTTTTTTTTTTTCTTGGCGATGGTTCTTAGATATGTTTTATCAAAATCGGTGGAGCCATTTACTACCGATGTGGGGGAAGACAGTGGGTATGAAAAATCGAATATTTTGAAATATACCTACCCAAGTGGGGTATCAAATGAAAGCGCATGATGTGTTATTACAATTAGGCTTGTTTTATCATAATCGGTTCAGCCATTTTAGACATGGGGGTGAAATTTGTGATGAATAATCGATTATTTTCAAATATACCCAAGTAGGGGGTATCTTTTTGACTTTTTAAATGTTTGTTCACGTGTCTTTTTTCCATTGGGGTTTTTTTAATTAAATTTTTATTTATGGACAAGTCACATTTGAACAAAAAATGAAGTATGACAAAATTGTTTTGACATAAAAAGAACTAAGGCTTCCTCAGAAAGTTAGCGGGTATCTATGGATTCGTCGTTCCCCTTAATGTCCCACTTAAAAGAATCACTCTGTACAGTACTATCACTGCGGTCTGCCATTGCAGTTAGGTGACAATGCCGCTGCAGTTTGCAGGCTGCCGTCACTTTCAAAATTGTACCTTCACCCTCTATAATATGGACGCTAAGGGACTGCTGCATACCTTTCTCCTGCCAGCGCACTGCGAGATGAGCGCGTTCAGAATGAAGAAGGACATCCCGTGCGCGCATCCCGCCCAGATGGTGTTGTCTTCTACGCTGTTCTTGCATTCTGACGCTTCCTGTAACGAGTCTTACGTGTTAGATTGCGATCATTGATCGTCTCATTGACAGGAATTCACGGAGAAGTTAAAATCGGTAAATATCGACACAGATGTTATGATCCACTATCAATACTTCTTACTTACTAGTACGATCAGCAACAGAAGTAGCTTAACATTTCGGAATTGTTATTATTTGATGTACAGGACTCCAGCTATTATTTTTAATGTTTCAGAAAATTATTCTTCAAAATATTACTTACTTTTCAATATCTTGTTAGTAACAAGTAATACCTTACAAGTTTAAAAAAAAAAAACCTGCTTTGAAACTTTAAGTAGTGTTAATCTACTTCTGATGCTGACTGTACTATCATCCTTATTCTTCCTTGTCTACCTATTTTACCTAGTGTTGCTTTGTTAGTATACAGGGTGTAACAAGACCCTTCACGAAGCCGTCAACCAAGTATTCTATACTTCAAACTAAGTGGCTTTACGCAAAAATTATTTCTGGGAAACGACTTTTTTTGGTGTGAAAAATCACGTTTTACATTGAGTCCTACAGGACTCAATGTAACGCACTCAAAACATTGTGCTGATGGAAGCATTGAATAGTAGGGGGTCGTGGAGGTGTTTAAAGTAAAAATCTTACATGAAAAACATGTATTTAAGAAAAAAACTTGTGAAAAAGTTGGAACTTTGACCCCCAATATCTCCGTAACTAGAAGGTTCCCAGGTATGGTCTAGAAAAAATAAATATTCGCAATGATGGGGAGAACAAGTGGCTTTCGGCTTCGTTAAGGGTCTTGTTACACCCTTTAAAATAACAAAATCTTTAAGTTCGAATAATGGCTGTAGTCACAAGATGTACGGTTAGGTTAGGGTAGGTTTAGGATTGCGTATTCCAATTCGTGTCGCGATACATGCCACTTGGTGACTTCCACATAGCTCCGAACTAACCAGTGTTCGTTTACCTGTTTAACTTCAACGGTGGTGGTGTTACTGAGATGGAAGAGATCACAGAAGGAGGCATCCGCAGAACTGGACGCGTATGACGTGAAGAAGATGTTGAAGATTGTTGGCAGGATGATCGCGAAGCTGTTGTTACTGTTTGTGGAAAAGAAAGTCGTATAGTTAGTGTTCTTCTTAGCGTTTCGATGGCAATACATAAAGACTGTAGACTTAGCTACGATTTTGGCGCTATTACTAGCAAACCGAAGGGTAAGGTAGATATACCTTATAGTACATCCACATTTCGTCAGTTATGTTTTAAGTCCTATGTAATACCGAGACCCTATTGCCATCAACCGGGCACAAATCCAGATGCCGTGGCTACTACTAAGAAATTCCTGACGGAAAAACCTAATATCACTTTGCCCGACCCCGGAATCGAGCCCAGGACCTGCTCAAATGGAATGCTGAGCAGTCGTGCTTGCAACCACTCGACCAACGAGGTCTTAACTCAATATCTAAATTATTTTGTATAATTTAAGTCAAAATTGTTTACGGCTTTAACATATTAGATAGCAAGAATCATTTCCACGTTTCATATTACTTGCTCTGGCAAAACTTTGCCATTCGACAGTTTAAGGCGTTTCATTTTAAAATGACAAAGAATAATTGCGGACGCGGCTTTAGTCGCCGAACCGTTTCAGATAATGTACTGAACTAGAAATACTGGTAGTCTGTTAAATACTGTTACAAACTAATCACATATCGTATTAGCATGCATGTATCAACACCGATACCGAGTCGATTCAAACTCAAAGCATTTATATCAATTTGACCATTACACTTTTGAAGAAAGAAGCGAAGCTACAGTTAATCACAAAGCATAATAACTTGTGAGAGTACTGTAGTTGCCCTTTCCAATGCGTAGATCTCTATGGAGAAGAATGGACAAGAAACTCCAAGTACACTCTTTTAAATCAAAATATTATTATTATTGATTGCATCCAAACTAGGATAATGTGGTTCGGAGGACGTAAATGTATACAGTACAGGGTATAAGAGACAGCCCTCCACAAATTGATGGGGTGAATTCAGTATTTAAAACATTTGTATTTACATTGTAGTACAAGAAATTATTTTTGGAATGTTATGGGAATCCAATAAATTTTATATGTTTTATGTCTTCACGCAATATATCGTTACAGTGGCAAAGCGCACGTAGCGAACGGCAAGCGCGACGACGAGAGCGATGAACGTATAGCTAGACAGGAAGATTTGACGCTTCGTTCGTTAGAGTATTTCAACATCAATTGATGGATTTTGATTTTAGCCGTATTATTTACATAAATGAAGTGCTGCGTAGAGGGAACGTAATTTTACACTGAAAATTAATAAAGGAATAATAACTCCAGTGGAATATGATTCAAAATAAGGAGCTGAATGCAGGGTGCATTCAGCTCCTTATCATATGTAGTATAGTATAATACTAATTATTTTGCTGCCCTTGTCCCATTCTTACTTGGGGTCGGGGCAACACGTTTTTTTCTTCCATTAATCCCTGTCGACGTCTCGGCATGATTTACTCCTTTCTCTTACATATCATTCCTCACACAATGCATCCATCTTTTCCGGCTCCATTTTATTCACGAACCATTTTTTGAATAGCTTTAGTGTTTATTGTCGATTAAGTAAAACTCACGCAATGTAAGTGACGAAGGTAAGGTAGTACAACAAAGCCGTCTTCCCCAAGAGTGGCGGCTTGAACAGAGGAGCGATCTGCGTCCACAGAGAGTGGAGGGAGAACACTCCCACCTCCTCCTTGTTGCCGTCCTCCAGGTAGATCTGCTTCACCTGTTTGTGGAAGAAGAAGAATATTGACCAGCTTTTACCAAGTTAAGTTTAAAAATAACAATATCAAACATTATGGTATATGTATAGGTATAGTAGGCCACACGTCACTCAACAACACGCATGTAACACATTGACTTTGTTCTGGTCTATTGTAGTACGGAGATTCGATGGAATTTGATGCCAGCATAATGAGTTTGTTACCACCGACTTGTAGGCTGCATGTCAAAATAATTAATAGTTTGACAGCCTATAAAACCAAAAGAAGTCATAAATCATCAGTAGATCCGTATGTTGAGGCTAATTGCTCTTCAATTACACTATGTATTTAAATGCAATATGTCAACGCCTATTGTGCAAATATATGAAATGCTCGGATGCAACATATTGCTATGATAAAATTCTTGACAGTGCGCATACGCCACAAAACACAAAACAAAACAAAACAAAACCAAGAGCTTCAAAAACCCATACTTACAGGAAACTCCTCCCCATCATATCCATTAGCCACATACATCCTCTTCAGAACCTTCACTGCTTCCTCTCCCCGGCCCACGTTGGCGAGGAACTTGGGGCTCTCGCTGAAGAAGTACAGCATCAGCGCTGCAATCCCCAGGGGTAGCGCCATGATGAGGGTCAGCAGTCGCCAAGGTCGGTAGATGAGGCCCAGGATGTACACCGTGAAGTCTAGCTTCATTATGAGGTAGGCGGTTACTGGGAAAAGAAGAGTTAATTAACTTCTGGTCTTTTTAGACAAGCTTTCAACCTATGAGGCCCCCGGAATTTGGTTTCAATATTGGTGATACTCGGGTCGATTTTTAAGCTAAGCCGCACTTGCTTCTTTCTTCAATGCCTCGGAAAGCAACCACGTTAAGCTCGTCCCGGCTGTCATATATACGTCGATCTCTGTCAGTTGTTACAGCTCTTCAGTGGCCCGAAAGTCTGACAATCAGTCAACGAGTACCGTGTTACTCAGTACTAAATGGCTTGTGGAGGCCAGATAGGCAGCCGCTTCATGTAAAATACTGGTATTCAGCTGTATCCGGTTAGACTGGAAGCAGACCCCGTCATAGTTGGGAAAAGGCTAGGCAGATGATGATAATTATGAGGATCATATCAAACTGTTATGATTCAATACAAAGACAGTTGGCTGGTGAAGTGATGATTGTAGTTTTATTTTAACAGGCGCCGGAGAATATTGCATCACCGCTAATTGATGTGAATTTCACGAAACCTACCAATTGTAAAGCCTTTGTCGATTTTAAAACTTTTTTATTGATTTAGGGAAAACAAACACATTGTTGGTTTCTGTCTAAAAATGCTTCTAGGGTCAGGGCCATCTTTAACCAAATGAGAAAAGAATAATGGGGCCCTTATACAATGTGTAACAGAATAAATGCACAACCTCTTAAGGGGTCGTTGTACTCATCATTATGAACAACTTTCACTATGGGACCAACACTGAAATCGCCGAAAAAAATCGACTGCCCCATACATTTCTGTGCGCATAATTCGACAAAATGTACTGAACAGCTGTTTTTTTTCACGATTTCGAGGTTAGTCCCATAGTGAAAGTTGTTCATAATGATGAATACAATGACCCCTTAAGAGGTTGTGCGTTCATTCTGTTACACATTGTATAATGCAAAAGGTAAGAGCGAGCAAGTGAGATTTTTTGCAGCCTGCTGCGGATAGCTTAGGTTTTCTTGTGACAGTTCATAGAGAAATAAAAGGAACTTGGTCCCTCTTGGATCGTGGGGCCCTGGGCAAGTGCCCAGAGTGCCCGATTTAAATGATGGTCCTGTCTAGGGTAGCAAATCAGATTGTCTTGCACACACTGGAAGATCAGAACCGCTGCTATAAAATTTAATTCGTACCGCTACAAGAAAAGACGGTCAGTGGTTATGTGTCTCTAGTTCTACTTACTATAATACAGTGTAGGCGTGATCATCAGCGCACTGGTGATGAGCAGCATGTACTTGGCGCGGACCTTGGTGCCGCAGCACTCTCCGATCAGCGCGTACGTCGCTGATTCCGCTGCACTGGATCTGGAATGTGAGATGGGGAATTATTATAACAAGATGTTGAATACGGAAGTTTAGGAAAACTAAGATTATCAAACGCAAGAACAACACCTTTTGCTCTGATTTTTTTACTTGGAGGAATATAATCATCTAATCTTGGTGAATAACAGAATGGTAAAAGAAAAGAAACAATGAATCTCGATCAACATGATGACCCTGATGAGTGAAGATGAACGCACAGTTCCATAATTGTGTGATTATTCACTGGATAGATTCAGCATCGCCTCAATTCGAGCCGTTCGGCATGCTTTCTATGAAACCCTATACTGCAACGTTAGCTCATCCCCTCGGAACGGGAACAGCTAGCAACATAGTGCAGACGAGGCTATAAGTGTGCGTTGATCTTTAGTAACTCTCTAAGGTTTCATAATGTTTATGCAGGCAACATCATAAGATTTTTTTGTTCAGTGACCACAAATTTCTAAAATGTCATACTTACAATGCTGAGCTGATAAACCTCAACGCAGCCAGCACCTGCCAGGTCGGAGACAGGCTGCTGATGGCGGAGCTGATGAAGCTGCCGCACATGGCCCACATGAGCACCAGCTTCCTGCCCCGGGTGTCAGACAGGTAACCCCAGGGATACGACATTACTATTATACCTGGAAATTGAAGAAAATAATAGAGTTTAGAATTAATTCAGCTGCATTTTATCATCGCGGTTCTAATAATGAGATGGCATTTCGTAAATTTCTATTGCAATAAAAAAATTGAAAGTACCTACAGTAGAGAATACGATGTGTCTGACTCTGTTATTTGATTCAAAATCTACATGGTTCTGTTGGCGTTTCAACGACATTGAGTGGAAGGTGTAATTGAAAATTTGCCGGAATAGCATTGAAAAGCAAAATGGCAACGTTTTAGTTCCTATTTAATTTGCCGGTTAGTGACAGTCAGTATGTTGAACAAATACGATTTGCGGCCGTAATACGTATGCGTATATTTACAGAATTATAATCCTATTGAATAAATTTTTCATGAAATAGTCATTAATGAACTTAAAGGGGTTGTATTGATGATTTTAATGATTAAATCTCATAAAGTCCAAAGCTATTTTTTTTTCTGAGTTTGTAATCTGTCATTTCTGTAAAATCTCCTGTTAAATACCTATTTACAAGAATTTCTTAATGACTTACCAGCAAAAGACATAGAGGACAAGATACCAATCTGGCCGAGAGTGAGGTCCAGGTCGCAGGTGGCAGCCGTCACGATGATGCCTAGCCCGAAGATGTCGATGCCCATGGCGATGATCAGCATAAAGCAGGTCAGAAGTAGACCGTAGTTGTACTTGCCGTGACCTGCAGTGAGGGGCTGGTTAGATGGTTTTGGTGAGTTATGGGATCAAGCATTTACATGATCAGCTTAAAAAGTTCCCAATGATGTTACTATGGGACACAGGCGTCCTATTTGTGACAGGGAGCGATGATCAATGAGTGATGAAGTCCATTTCACAAAGTAAGCGCCTTCTTGAGTTTGAACCCACGACCTTCGACCACGACTTGTAAATCGAGAGGCTACTCTAGGCTTCACTGGGCACACGTTTGGTAGGAAGTCAGAAACAAGTAGCTGATTTTGAATGCGTCTGGAATATAAAACAGTTAATTGAAATAAATAAGTAGAGGATTCCATATTTTGTTGTCTCCGCGATAGGCTTAGGCAGAGCAGCGGTGCATGCAATCATGGATCGAAGACGAATCGTATAGGCGGATAGGAATATCCGAGAATGTACAGTCGCCATCAGTACCATAATCTGTCAAATTTCTCCAAATGATTTTAAACCATAAATTGTTCACGGTTAAGTTTAAAATCGAATGAGAAAATTTGACAGTTTATAGTAAAAATTGCTTATCTTTTTAGTGCTAGTTGGAAATGGCAACACTAACAATAGTATAAAATAAATAATAATAATAATAATAATTTATTTTACAAGGTATGTACTACATCTAGTGGTTGAAGAGACCTTTTAGACAAAAAATGCCTGTGTTAGGTCACTTCGCTCTTCCGAAGCCTAAATTTACTTGGTGTACAAACAATTATAAATCTGTGTGTGTGATGTATGTGTGTGAGTGATTGAGGAGTGTATGTGTTTTTGTGAGTGGGTGTTTGTGTGGATGATAATTACGATGCATGTTTCAAGAGGGCCTCGGTTTCCTCATATGTAAGTAGTTTAATCCATTTAGTTATAAGTTTCTTGCATTCATAATGTTTTTTGGTGTATAAATGTAGTTCTTTGTTTAATTTGTTGTACAGGTGGGATGCACGTCTGTCATATTGCATACTACAAAAACTGGTTTTAGATTGTGGAACATGCGCCAAAAGATCTTTCCTTCTTCTTGTTAGAATGTCAGCATCATAAGGCAGTGTCTTGTGTTTCTTCAAAACAATTTGAGCAATATATAATTGTCTAACTGTTAGCAGATCACTAATCTGATAAAGTCTATCAGTGGGGAACCTTGATCTCTTAAAGTGCATAATTTTAATCAGAGCTCTTTGAGCTCGTTCTACTTCTATAAATTTGGACTTAGCTGTTGCCCGCGGCTTCGCTCGCGTTTTGGGCGGAAACTATACCACGGGTGCATTGTAAATAAGCCTATGGCACTCGGGGATAATGTAGCTTCCTATCAGTGAAAGAATTTTCAAAATCGGTTCAGTAGATCCAGAGATTACCCCGTTCAACCTCACAAACTTTACCTCTTCATAATATTAGTATAATTATAGTTAAAAACGTGTTTCCTAATTACAAGATTATTCCTCAAAACAAGAAATCTGAATAACATCATGCCACTTTTAAAAATCTACCTAAACCCAAAATGGCTTGGATTGTGCGTAGTTAAAACATGTTGTAGATAAACTTAAGATTATGATAGTTCGCGTCAGAGATCATTTGAAAATATCGTGATACCGTCTAATATTTCATCTATTGTTTTGAGATAAAAGTTGATAACCTCTTTAAATCACATGGATGATAATCATCACCTTACATCACATCTTCATCTTCATCATCTTTACGTGAAGTACCATTGAATTTTATCAAAACACCTCGTGCTAAGACCGTAGCAAAATTGTCCTTCTAGACTACAATGTTGAAGTTGCAAAATTTTGAATTCGCAAAATTTTGAATTCCCAAAATGTTGAATCCCAAAACGTTGAATTTCGTCATTGCGCGTGCAAAAGTCGCTATGTGTTATTTCGTGATTTTCGTTTTTTTATGCAGTTTGAATCGTTATTTCAATACACATACTGTAAAAACAGGTAAGTGATAAATGCAAAAAAGAGATGTATTTAAAGAGTTACGGAGTGTAGCTATGTGACATTCACACATCGAAAGTTCCATAAAAACACGCTAAGTGTTATATTTCACATAGCCAAAATAAGTTCACTAAGCGAAAGCAAAAATTGCGCCCGATATGTGCTTTACTGCACATAGCGAGTTTTTTTTTGGTCAAGTTTAGACTCGCTCGATCACGAAACATTAAGATTCCATAGAAATATAAAGTAGTTATGTGTTATATTTGCACATGGCTTGTATTTACGACTCAAATAAATATCTTTATTTGTCAAATTTGCCTATCATGTTTAATGTTGGAATTATTAGTAATGTTATCTATTCAAAAGTCATCTAAAACTACGTCAATTTGTTATATGTATTAAAGTAAAAGTAAATTATTTGAACACTCTGGGTATTTTTTGAGAAAATCAGTTTTTTGCGTCTCCTGTAAAGTGTGAAAAAAAACAGCGATTATGGAAAGCGCAGCGACGATTGTAAAAAGTTGAATTTCTCATCCGGACCACAAAGTTGAATTTACAAGTTACACATGTCACAATACTCGTAGAGTCAATAGAGAAATTGTAACAGGACATCGATTGTGTTTCCAGAATTTTCGAATCCATGTGACATGCACCAACGTTGGTGCGTGTCGTGGGTCCTTGTGGTAGATTACAGCCCATTCCCTCTCAAAGGGAGAAGAACATAATAGGCCGATTATGCTAAGTTCTAAAAGAGGCGACCCAAAATAAATAAAAAAAAAAAAAAAATTCATGAAAGCTGCTTAGGAAAATATATATTGTATCCTTAGAGAAACCAAATAAAACTTTTCTCAATCTAGAAATTGAGCACGAAACTCCATAAAAAGGAGAAGTCCAACACTTCTAATTAAACAACATCGACAATCCCGAGGCGAACACTATTAGTTTCACATAACGTAACATCACGACTTTAATCCCCGAAGGATTAGGCAGAGGTGTACCTAATAGTACACCCACATTTCGCCAATTATGTTTCAATCCCATATTATAGGGAGCCTATTGCCATTAACCGGGCGCAAATCCAGACTGCCATTGAGAAATTCCTGATGTAAAAACCCAATAAAGCTTTGACCGAGTTAGGAATCGAACACAATACGTCATGCTCAGCAGTTAGTTAGTTTAAATAAACTTCTTGTTAGTTATTAGTTAAATGCGAAATAAAAACTGCAATCTGCAGCGACGTTCCCCCTGCTGGGGAACAGGTCTCCTCGCTATGAGAAGAAGTGCGGGTTGGTGGGTGACACAAATGTCTTCAAACGACAGGATGTCCTCTTCCATCGTATGCAAGTTATATTAAAGGAGGTATAAATCACAAAACAAATCATTGTTTGGTAGTAAACAACAAAGGACATACCAAGCGTTACTAATTATTTCAACTATTAACTTGAGACAAATTGTGTTTCTGCTCAACAAGACGTAAGGTTTTGCTGATAAACAGGTTCTGTAGCTTACTTTGTTTATTTTTAAATGAAAAGAAGCAGTTTTTTACCACTGCTCTTGTAATTTAGTACCGCGAATTATCTCTTTTGCATATAAACTTACTGACAGACAACAAACAAATTAAATCACTGGGTATAAAAAAAATGTCTCACGAGTTTCTACAAACAAGGAATGATATTTGAAAACTCAACTAAATAAGATATAAAACAAAGGTATCAAACTAAGGTTTGCTGTAAGAAAACCCAATTCTGGGTTAAGCTCGCCGTTGTACATAAGTTCTATATTGTAATTTTGTGTGTCCTACTTTTATATTTTGTGTGCAATAAAGAACAAGAATATAAAGGATGCAATTATGAAAATACTGATATCCAGGTGCATCTGGTGAGGCAGGTATGAACATGAACTTAAATGATGATTTTCTCAGTCATTCTTAACAACAATAACTTATGATAAAGAAAAGATCGTTTAAACAATTTCAAGGACATAAAACCTGTAGCGAATTGCTAGATTGTCCTCACTGTTTATTATAGATTCCGACCTTGACACATAATGTACTCGTTATATTATGACTTTGTTTTACATACGTTTTAGGCATTACAAAGTAGCCGAAATAAATGTCTTTTTTGTATAGAAACTAGAAAAATACTTATATAAATAGACCCAAACGAAGTCCTTCGCTTTGAGCAACTCTGTACGACATTTTTGGTATTCAGCTGCATCCGGTTAGACTGGAAGCCGACCCCCCCCATAGTTGGGGAAGCAGGGGAGGGCTAGGCAGATGATGATGATGTTGGTGTGATGATGGTGATGATCACATTTTTGGTAGCCTGATTAAAACTATGCCATTTATAATTATGAAGCACCTAAATATAGAACCAGTGCCACAACTGTAATAAAAGCGTTGTGAGGAAATAGGGATATCTCAAAACTGAAAATTGTGAAACACGTGAAACATGTGACAGCTATTAGCCTGAACTGGGCCCACCTGGTATTTATACCGCTATAGGAATTCATTCTCAATGCTGTTGTTATCAATTGGGAAAGCATCTTACCCCAATATCAATACACAGGTCCCAAGTCACAGATGTAAACTAAGTTTGGGAGTAAGGACTATCTGTGGGACACGATTTCAGTAAGAAGTACTTTAAAATAATCTGTAACACTGTTGTCAGTGTATTGAATTTTTTTATTTTTATTTATTTATTTATTTAGTTGTCTTTAAGGTTCCGTCTGCAATCAATGTATGTCAGGAGAGCAGCTTGGTAAATTTCCTCCCAACGTATTAAAGGATTTTGTTATTCAAAACATGGGTAGTTGCATTACGAATAGTCTGATAACCAGTGTAACCCAGGAGGTATCATGTTAACCTAGTAATTGAATTGTAGAGATCAGATATGCAGTCGCTCTATGTAAAATACTGGTATTCAGCTGCATCCGTTTGTATTGGCTTGACATCTCCAGTAGATCGTATGTGTCTCCTTCCTAAATAAAGGTACCACTCCAAGTCCACTCCAAGTTTGGTTTGAGACAGAATATAGTGTTGTCTGCGTTTCATTATATTTAAACCTGAGAACTTGTGCTAAGGAAGTGTGGCGGGCTAGATTTGTTGATTTCCAATTTTTAAACAGGTTTATCTGCATTATGTTAATACTTGTTTTGTGTATCATACGAGTAGTTAAACACTGGTCTGTCATAATAATCTTAATGTCAATCTCCTTACTTACCAAACACTTTGTTCTGATGCATTTCTTACACAAGAACCGTGGTCGTCGTCACGATGCATATACCTTGAATTGTTTAGTAAAATTGAACATATTTTAAATTCGGAAAAATAACGAATTTCCAATTTTTTTTTAATTTTCATTAAATTTTACATAAGTTACGTTTCACACGATTGTGTAAAATGTCTTTAAGCAAAGTTAAAGACATCAGACTCTGCGTTGTCAGAAGCGGAAAACTGATCAGAATTTGCTTCGACAACCTTGAAACAATCATTAAAAATGCTAATTATATTTGTAACCTCGACTAACTTGAAATAAATAAGAAAAACTAGTTGTTACTATATCTAAAAAAACTAATGCATTTGAAGGAATGGGTCTAGTTTTAACTGCGTTACAAAATTCTTCTCTTGTGATGGGACGAGTTATAAAAGAATTTATCACGAAGTGATCTAAGTCCGTGTCCTAACTAAAGCGATCTTCGGGCACACGTGACCGTTCATTATGTTCGTCGACAATGTGATTGCACCGACGGAAGATGCCTTTCGGTTACAGTTCGATTGCTTGATTAGGGTGTGGGGTTAGGATTGTCTGGTTCCTTATGTTGGTACCGGGGCTGGTTGTCTTAGATTAAGTATACTTTTGTCAATCATTGAGAACAATGGTTTGTATCTCACGAGACTCTCTCGGGTTCGATGAAGACACACCTGTGTGATATCCTTATTACAATACAGTAGCTACCTACTGTTATAGTATATTTCTACATATATAAATATGTATGTGCAAAATTGCCAAAGTCGGCAGCCAAAGTCAGCAGCTGGGGTGCATATTAATAGTATGATGTAAGTAGAACCATTTTTAAAGAAAAGATGTTGACACTTAGCGATTGGGAACTGTCTGCTAATAGGTGTAGTAGTAGGACCTTTATAGGCTTATTATTATGCTTGTAGGGGGCGAGGAGCATGTGGCTAAATAATAACATAGTTGCTTGGGTCGATCTTCATGTTAAGCCGCATCTGCCTGGGTTGGTCCGTCAATGGGTTGGCCCATTACATACCGAACTTCCTCCGTGCCTCGGAAAGAAGTTTAAGCCGTTGGTCTCGGCTGCCAATTGTAAATCTTTGACAGACTTTACAGGTAGTCAGTGCCCAAAAGTCTGACAACCAGTAATCTTATCAAGGGGTATTGTTTTCCCCAGTACTAACTGGGTTGTAGAGGTCAGATAGGCAGTCGCCCCATGTAAAATACTGGTATTCAGTTGCATGCGGTTAGACTGGAAGCTGACCCCAACATAGTTGAGTAAAGGCTAAGCTAAGATGATGATGCTTATAGGCAAAAAAATCTTGAATTGAAAAGTTTTGTTTTTACGATGAAAAGACCAGAATTGGAAAAATTCTCCTGTAAAAAAAATGTATGACACCAAAGTGTACCATTATTTTAAAAACTTGTAAAATTACTAAGATTTGCAAATTGGTATAAAACTTACGCCTAGTCTTTGTCGTTACAAGGATATTGCTATGAATCTGACAGAGGTGCAAAATTACGAAATAAAATAAAATTTTAAAAAGTGTGCACAATTCAACTATTTTCTTAAAAATGTTTAGGTATCTCAGCGTATTGAAAAAAATTAGGAGGTTAAATTTAAAAAAAAATACAAATAAATCGTTTATTTTGTTTTTACAGTAAATGTTCAAACTGACGTCCCCCTACGCGAAAGCAAAGTCTGCACCTCCTAATAAAGGAAGCTCTTATCCGACGGACAAAATGGCTGTTGTTTATTTCTGATACAGCAGATTGGATGCGCTGACGTAATTCTTCTTCCGACGTTATTCGTTGTTTGTAAACTTTGTCTTTTAAACATCCCCAATAAAAAAAATCTAAGGGATTTAAATCCGGAGATCGCGGAGGCCACAAAATTGGTCCTAATCGGCCGATCCATCTGTCAGGGTAAGTTTCATTGAGTTGCGCCCTTACTGCCGTCGCATAGTGAGCGGAGCAACCATAATTTTGTAACCACATTGCTTGCCGCACGTCTTCTGGAATATTTTCTAATAACGTTGGCAACTCATTCCTTAAAAAATGCAGATAGTATTCGGCGTTTAGAGTTGCTGGTAGTTCAAAGGGCCCTATTATTTGCCCATTTATTATTCCTGCCCATAAATTTATTTTAAATTGATGTTGGCTCCTGTCCTCTCGCATCAAATGTGGGTTTACCAGCTGCCAACTGTGCAAATTATGCAAATTGAGATATCCATCTCGCCGGCATGAAGACTCGTCACTCCATAAAATTTTATTAAAAAACTGGGTTCGGCCGTATCATTCTAAGCATCCTTTGGCAAAATGCTACTCTTTGCGGGTAATCACGTGACGTCAGCGTTTGAACACGTTGCACGTGATATGGGTGCAACCGGTGCCTTTTTAGAACTCGATGTACCGTCGATCTTGGAATACCTGTGCGTTGCGCTATGACGCGAATTGAGACCGACGAATCTTCCTCGATTTCTCGAATAATAATTTCGTCATTGACTTGTGACGGTCGCCCTTCACTGGCACCCCCAACTCCGGTGCCAAGAATTCTTCCCTCAAGAAGCGCGTTATGCACTCTAATGAATACGCGATAGTCGGGATGTCGATCCCGGTTCGGGTATCTTTCACGATACAATCTTGCGGCCGCCCTGGCATTACCTCTTGCTTCTCCGTAGATAAAATGCATTTCGGCATACTCCCGTGGCGTGTACTCGTAACGAGGCATCGTACTACTGCACACACGTACAACCACACACAAACGATTGTTTTCGAAGTCCGTAGGATTGCCAAGTCATTCGTCCAAAACACAAACAGTTCCAAATCGTTAGGCAAAGCAAAGTCCAAATACACAGCACAAGTTTAATTTTAAGGAACACAACAGTTAGGCACAGCGGGAGCGAAAGTAGTCTGACGTACGTATCAACTCGAAGAGAGATTCGTGTCAACTAAACAAATAAAATCATGCAACAATGAAGCCCTGTATGAGTGAAGGGTGAAGGAAAAAAAATACCTGCACAAAGACACCGATTTACCAAAAATACACAAGCGGCGCTATCTATCCCTTTCACACTGAGTGAGGTGCAACTCCGCAGGTAGCGGTCCCAAATTCCGAACAGATGACGTCATCGGCTCGGAATTACGCTACACGCTTAACCACATACTTAGATTACAAGCATAAGCCATTACGAGAAAGAAAAGTTAGATTGTACCATTTTAATTTCTGTTCTGTCTTCTTCATCACATTCATAGCAATATCTTTGTAACCGCAAGGACTAGACGTAAGTTTTATACCAATTTGCAAACCTTAGTAATTTTACAAGTTTTTAAAATAATGGTACACTTTGGTGTCATACATTTTTTTACAGGAGAATTTTTCCAATTCTGGTCTTTTCATCGTAAAAACAAAACTTTTCAATTCAAGATTTTTTTTCTAAGGCAAATAAAATTTTGTTTAAAAAAATGGTATCTTATAACATTAGTAAACTATTCAGAAATGTTTGACAAAAATCACACCTAAATATGATACCATTTGCAGCAACAGCATTAAAAACACTGAATGCTGGTACAGAAAATAGTAAAAATCCAAAAAAAAAAAAATATCTTGGTTCCCTTATCGGTTTTTTTTTACTGTTCAAATTAGTTGTTGGAAATGAGGTAAGCTACCTACCCGTTACGTTTGATCCATTATTTACGGGACACCCTGTATAACTAATATAAAGGACGTACGAGTAGTAAGTATTTTATCCTTATTGTTCAAACATTTCTTACAGTTTTCCTTTAGTTCTAATTTGAAATAAGTACAGACGAACAAGCTATGTATAATAACATCATCATAATTTTGAGGCAAACGACAGACCTGTCCAGGGGGCCTAAAATGGAAGCTTTATCAGAATAATAATACGAATCACGTTAAAAATTTAAAATTCCTAAACTGGTCTTTATGGTTATGACTACAAAGTCCATTTTAAGAGTTTTAAATTTTTAACGTGATTCGTATTATGATTCTGATAAAGTGGTCATTTTAGGCCCCCAGGTTTCTACGTACCTACTGGTCGGACAAAATCTGAGTCTTTGGTTCGAGAAGATCATAATTTCCAGTCCAGAAGCGTCCACTGCTGGACCTAGGGGCCTCACAAGCGTCGCTGCTTTGGTCGATTCTGTGCTTTTTACATCCAATGGATTTCCGCGGCCTTCACCAATGGTCAGCAATTTTGTATGCATCCAGCTGACTAGTAACTACTAAAGAATGTTGTGAGTGAGCCATGTAGTCATTTGTTTTACATCACTCTCTGAAGTGTGCCATGGTTATTGTGTACACTAAGATTAATATATTTGCCTGTATACCGTATAGTTTGTTCGACTGTACATAAAGAAGACAGTGGTACCTATATAGCTTTATCTACTTCAGTATGTAAAACTGTTTTATCTAAGTGTGTAGCCGCCTGACCTCTGCGTCTATCTGTCTGTCTGTTATCAATTGAAGTGGATGCTGCTCATCATTTAGATTAAATTCCTTGATCTGGATTTATTGTTATCTAGATTTGCTATTGAGAACAATCTAATCAAAGTGTATCGCCTAAAGTGGTCGTGTACGACCTATCTTAACGGGTAGACAGCATATGAGGGTTCAAATTTAACTCAACAATCGATAATAAGAATACTACTGACCAGTGGTTCAATTGGAAGCCATAGTTTGCCACTTTGGACTAGTAGTCATAGACTAAGCTACTTGTTGAGCATGAGTTCCTGAGCATGGAGTTCGTGTCCCAGGTTGGGAAAGTGTGCGATGGATTCTGGTTGTATGGCAATAGGCTCACCCGCTACAATATGGAACTTCAAAAAAATAAGTGGCGAAATGTGGATACATATGGACATCTCTCGGGGTCAATTTTTCGGGTCAACCATGATGTTAAGTCCATATCACAATTGACAGACAGATTGGTGTTCAAAGTCAGACGGACACTGCGGCGTATCCCTTTGTCGTGATTTCTCGGTTATTTGATTCGTGCAATTGAACCAATAACCTTTTAAAAAATGTTAAGAACAATAATTTTGTTAAATTATTCCGAATCCTGCTTGAAACCAGTTTGCTGTATTTATTTATCTGTGCCACTTTCCTTATAACGTACGCTTATAGAAATGAAATTCCGTGCAGGTCTAACTCGGCAATAAAATCATCTTCTTGAAAATTATAAGCCATGTTCAACAGACCTGACTTCTCCTAGTCAGGCCTAGCCATAATTTCTATTCTATCAATGATACCGATGATTGAGAAGTAAACAATGTATTGGATTCACATGAGCTACTGGAAAACTTCTGATACTCCTGTTGAAGAAATACCTTATAAATACTATTTGTCCAAGCCCAATTATTTCTCTATCATGGATCACTGTAAGACCTAACGCTACACCTTCAGGTAGAACCGTTGTCAAATCAATAACAACTGCTAATTAAATAATGTCAACAGTTGATAAAACGCTTTGATAAGAAACCAAACAATCGGTTAGCTACATATTGCGATAACCCTTGTTCCTCGGTCAACTATTACGTGATCCACAAATAATAGAATCCCAATACCACCTTCAGTGTTGACTGTCACGTCGATACCATTATCGTCATCATTATTCAAAAGCAATTGGGTGTAAAACAACAATCCTACTAAATGCGAAAGTTTGTCAGTATGGATGGATGAACCGATGGATGTTTGTTATTCCTCTATATCCTCTTTCACGCAAAAACTACTGAACGGATTTAGATGAAATTTGGCACACAGATAGTTTATAACTTTGATTAACACATAGGATACTTTTGATACTTTTTATCCCGGTATTATGATGCCGTGGGTCAATTATCGAACTTCAGTCGCGGACATAAGCTAGTTGAGAATATGCTTCTAGCCATCCTCTCGACTGTATTCCTTGTCTCCTTTTACCTAATACATAGGTTGTTTACCTAATAGTCCTGCTGTAAGTCGAGCCTCTTACACACAAAGAGGGAACAAATTTTGAAGTCAGTGCCAGTGACCAAGATAGGTCTGCGACCAAGGGTATTCAAAAGCGGGTCTATTAACCTCCAAAAAGCAGAATTTAAAATACTTCCTTATTTCCACCCGCATGTTAATTAATGGCCGTTCCTTTACCGTACGAGAAGAAGGTCACGTTTTCATCGTCATCATCTCCTACCCTGGTCTTATGTTACTTGGAGTCGGTGAAACTCATTTTCATCTTCGATTTTCTCCGGTCCACCGCCACACACACACTATCATTTTCTCATCTGTCTTTCATATCACTGCTCACTCCATCCATCCATCTTTTCTTTGGTTTTCTTCCCCCTCTCCATTCATCCACATTTTTTCCAATAATCACTTGCGTTTCATCCCTTCGCGTTACATGTGCATTCCAAGGCGAACGATCCCTCTCAACTGCTTTCTCAGCCACTTTAAAATTTCCTCTAATATACTCTGTAAACTATTGTTTCGTAAACTCATATTGTTTCAATTCAAGGAAAACCTGCTCAGCTCGATATTCATTAATGACTCTGCCCTGGAGAGTAAATGTGGTGCTGTTCCACAAACGACGGGGCACTTAATATCGTGTCTTGTTGTTTGCTCACTACAGGAACTGATGGACGCTACTGAAAGCGCCAAACTATGGGTACAGTTCTAGGCCGACACAATTTAGATTGCAATCGACACACTAAGAAGAATTAAATCTAATAATATAATTATTAATTTATAATTCTTAATCTATTTTAAAATTATCTATAGATTTTAAAATAACTGTGGAATTTATTAGGTAGGTTTCAACTTATAAGCCTGTCTGTTACTGTAGTTAATGATGTTATAATTTACTTACCGGTAATTTCCAACGCCTCTTCATAACTATACTGTAATTTACTAGGTTTTGCTGGAGTCATTTCTATAACGTCTTTTCTTTTATTTATATTATAACTATTTTTTTTTGATGGCGCCATTTTATATATAGTAACTATTCGTTTTGTTAATGTATTAAATTGACTTTCTTATCAGTTTTTATTTAATTTTAGCTATGTTTATTATCTTCTGGTCACCATGTTGGGTTTTTTACATAAATTTTGATTTTGTTTCACAAAACACTTACACCACCGTCTTAAAATTATCTTAGTTCATGAAACTCATTTTTAGTCAACTTTTTATCATAATCACTTTGACACAATTCTGTGGCCTTTTACGGTTGTAACAATGGGATGTTTTTTACGATATTATTAATTCATTACTTGAAGGAAAATGAGTGTTTCTGCCACAGCACCGTACGTTCGACTGATCAGAACCAAGTATCGGCTGGAAGGTCAGCTTATCTTAGCGTTACGATACCGCGTTCTTTTTTACAATAATTTTGCAATTTTCTTATATATTTGTTTATATATACAGTGTGATTTTCATTTAATGGAGAAGACACTTAATTTAATACATATAAGTAGATTTAAAATTTTAAGATAAAATCTATAGCAGATCAATTCTAGTGGTTTTTCGTTGATCAGACAGATCAACAAATAATTATTGGAGCTACTTAAAGAATAAAAAAATAACTATAAAGTCCAAAAAATTGTATGGGATCCATGCGTGCGATTGCATAAAAGTAGTCAGTGGCCCGAAAGTCTGACAACCATTCTTACCACGAGGTACCGTATTACCCAGTACTAACTCTAACTGGTTTGTGGTCAGATAGGCAGTCGTTCCATGTAAAATACTGGTATTCAGCTGCGTCCGGTTAGACTGGAAGCCGACCGCAACATAGTTCGGAAAAGGCTAGGCAGATGGTGATGCATGCGATTGCTCAGAGCATGAATTGACTGAGCACACCCTTTTATTAACCCGGTAATTGTGAATCTTATTGTTCTTCCTCGAATTGGCAATAACGACAGGGTGTAACAAGACCCTTAATGAAGCCGTCAACCAAGCATCACAAACACGCAAAAATTATTGCTGGGAAACGTTTTTTTTTTTGGATGAAAAATCACGTTTTACGGTAGGACTCAATGTAACGGTGTAATGTAACTCAAAACATTGTGCTGATGGATGGATTTAATAGTGCGGGGGTATGGTGGACCTCCACGATACCCCCGCACTATTAAATCCATAAGATTTTTACTTTAAACACCTGTTTAAAGTAAAAATCTTACATTGAAAACATGTATTTAAAAAAAAAGTTGTATAAATGTTAGAACTTTGGCCCCCAATATCTCCGTAACTAGAAAGTTCCCAGGTATGGTCTAGAACAAAAAAATAATCGCAATGATGGGGAAAACAACTGCCTTTCGGCTTCGATAAGGGGCTTGTTACACCCTTTATATGACAATAGCTCACGGAATGATAAAAATATTAGCCATGAACCTGTGAAGGGGCACCTATGTCGAAACGGTACCCACGTATATGTATCGCTAATTCGCTTCTCCCGGAGGTTATTGAACTATCCCCAAATTGCAATATATTTCTGTAGAAAAAAGGTTCATTTATTTGTGGTCCATCGAAAAAAAATGATCCCCTGGTTCTTTAATACGGGACCATGGTCTTTGATGGACCAACAACATTGATTTTCATCCTAAATATTATCTAAGAACATAAACGTTATCCCACAGATAACGAATATTGACCACGCTTGTTATTGATCATCATTCCAGCCCTTATTCCAATTTATTTGCGGTCGGTGCAGCATGTCTTTTTCTTCCATACTTCTCTATTACTCGTCATCTCATCAGACACCTCCTTTCTAGCGATATCAGCGTTCACACATAAAGTCCATCCACGCTTGGAATAATTAGATGAATATAATATGAACAAATGTAACTACGACAATACTCTATTATAATGATTAGGTATAGAAATATATTGAGAATAAGACGTTTTTTTTCTTCCAAATAGTAACCATGAAATTATGGAAATTTTCTGGTTCATAAATATTTCTTTCAATAAAATTTGGCTAGCTATGCTTCATTTACATTTTCATTTTCAACGGCCGTGTTTGTTTCACAGTTAAGTATTGCTGATAGTAATGATGTCGTTTGACAAAGGTGTTTAGATTTGTTCCCTGAAACATTTAAAGCTAAAAATATCACTAAATAAACCTACCGGTAGCTTACGTCACCGTCGTCACTAGTAATTGTCAAATATCTACGCCTTAGATTTGAATATGAAAGAAACAATTGTTTTAGTATTGTGTTTATTTTAAAAACTTACAAATAAAAATAACTAAAACCTTATTTCTAAATGTCCATCTCATTACTTTTTCCGTATATCTGGCGGTAATAGGCATGCAAACGCTGCGGCGACTGAAACAAAGGAACACAAATTAACATATTAGGTACAACTTGACCTACGTGTGATGGCGATACATGTGGCATATGAGTATACTAGACACAGGCAGGCAATAATGCCAAAATAAATTATTATTATTGTATATTATAAATAGGCAGAATTAGTGCTTTCTGCCTCCTTGCAATTCCTATTCTTATTTGCAGAGCAGTGATATCGTTTCAATTTCTACACTTTATAAGTAAAGCTGGTCAGTGGGTAGCCTTAGGGGCGGATTTTTAGGAGTTGGAGTATATCCTTAGGGGCGCTATGAGAAGCAAAGAAAACGAAAAAAAAAATTTATGGTTAAAAAATTTTTTGGGACTTTTTGAAGAAGCATTACTCCAAAGGTTTATTTGGGTTTGTGATCTACCACATTTACTACATTTTTCACGTATTTTTTTCTGGGTGGTATAGGTGACAAAGGCGGTCAATCTATGTAAAATACTAATATTCAGCTGCCCCTGTTTAGACTGGAAGCCGACCCCAAATGTAGCTGGGAGAAGGCTAGACAGATGATGAGTGTAAGTTCTTAAACTGTCATCGTCACTAACATTATCATCAACACTAGAAACGGGATATTTACCATGTTCATTTTGGGTTCCTGATATTTCGGTGCTGTTGCAAGCACCATGGTCACGGATACACTGAAGTTATTGCGGGTGGGTGTTTATGAGCAGACAAATCGGTCTACCCTCTTTAATGTTCGTTTTTTGCACTCAGTACCACTGTCACTCGCAACTCGATTCTGTTCCCGACACACGAAACTCACTGTGTCCGGTCGCGAACATTTTTCGGCACGTTTTCGTATTTTATAAAGCTGAACCACTGGATTTCAGACTCTCGACAGTTGAAACAGCGTCGAAATATCGGGAACTCAAAACCAACAGTAAACATGGTATATATGCCGCCGTTTCTAGTGTTTGTGATAATGATGAATATATTATATCTTTTTTAAGAAGAAACCTTTCTCTAACCCTTCCCTTCCTTCTTTCTTTTTCCTTTCTTCGAAGGAACTTTTCTTTTTATTTTTTGAATAAGAATAAGAATATCTTTTTCTAAATCCGTAGCTGGTTGCAATTATACCTCACCCAACTACCTGGCTTACTAGCTACTGTACTCATCATCACACTCACCTAACATCAGTCCCCCGCAGACGTAGAACATGGAGGTACAGTGCGACATGATGAAGGCTCCCAGGACGTTGACCCCGCCCAGGGCACTGAGTCGGGCCACCATCACGCCTATACATGCTGCCATGCCCCTGTAACAGATAAAACATGATAATGAAATGGAAAACTTAAGAGCAATGTGTTGCTCAGAGGCAATTTTTACATGTGAAGATATAATAGCAATGAATCTTCTTCTGACGTAAAATAGCATTATGACTCTATTTCTCTAGGATGCAATTTCTGTGGTATCCTTGGCAATGCCCTAATTTGTTGTAAAATAAAAACACGAAAAAATAGGAATTAATTAATGGACAAGAAACGTTCCTAGGTTGAAACAGTAGCGATTAATGTTTGTCGTCTAATTGCTGCAACGGTTGTTATCTAACATTATGGCTCAAAATCGAGAGGGGCTCTTTGTGATGTCTATGAATCGACCCCTTTCCCCTAAAAATGTACCTTTTCAGGGCTGGGATCAATCATACATCAAATCATTACATATAGGTACATAGTCAAAGTTGAGTAAACTGCCTCGAGTCGTCGCAAGCGCGACTGTTGAGCATTAGTTCATGGGTTCGATTCCAGGGTTGGGCATCATATTTTGGGGTTGATCCATCAGGAATTTCTTAGTTAGCCACGGAGTCCCGACTTGTGCCTGGCTGATGGCAATAGGCTAGTCCCTATTACATGGGACATAAGAGGAAATGCGGATGGTCTTTTGTCCATACAAACGCTCTCGCCTGTTTTCTTTCTGGTTTATGACTTTAGGGCTTTGATTTTTTAAATTTAAATAAATATCAAGCTTTTCTATGTCCCTATGTTTTTCTTTTTGATGATACATAATCTGTATCAGCACTAGAACCTTTACATAATGCTGAACATAGCCTATTTGGACTGCTGTCAACAGAGGCCTAGTGTACAAATTTAACAATATTAATGAAAAAAAAAATCTTTGGGACACAGGATATATCCTTCTTATTCAGTTTATGAAATATCTTATAAATTAGGAGGAGGAAATAGTCGCGAGCCAAACCTCGAATTATGACTTTTTACTTGTCGGATCTGTAGTTGTCCTTATCGCACCAATGACGAAATAGCGGACGTTGAGCGACAGCGATGGTTTCTTCAAATACCTATCGCATTTCCTCTTAAGGGCTCGGGGCACCAAATACCAATTCATTACATTTAGGTACATAGTTGAAGCGGAGCTTCACTAGCTAATATGAGCCTGTATAGCAGCAGTGAAGGATACATTTTCTATCTTTAATGTGATAACATACTGTCTGTGCCACTTTTCAAAGGTAAGCCGGTAGGAATCGAGTTGGTGTATTCCCGTTGACTCCACCGCCCGTGGCCCCACTGGTGGGGTCAGCGGGAATTTGTATGGAACCTTCGCGACTGCTGTATAGGTATAACATTCAAAAGTCTAATCAAATAACCTCCTCCTTTTTTGAAGTCGGTTAACTAAATAACCACCACTTACCGATAAGACGTCGGATACATATCAACGAAGTACGTATAAATGATTCCTATACACAACTCATTCGTCAGCAGCCCAAAGAACATAATGAAGCTAGTCAAGTTGTCCTTGATGAGGACAGCTCCAACTGCAGAGATGGCAGAGAAGGTCATGATGATGATCATCAGTGCCTTCTTCCTGTGCGCCATTTTGGTGATGACTAGCATGACGATTACGAAGGACACGCCTTGGGCGAGGCTGGCCCAGACCAGACTGATCCCCATTGTAGATTTGCATTCGAACTGAAAAGAGAAATAAACACATAACTTGACGTTTGTAATTCTCGAAGATGAGTTGAGATGCGTATAGTGAGTCTATATTTCTTTAGATATATTTAACTCCCATGTAGTAGGAGGCGAGCGTACTACCATCATCCCGGCCCAAATCCTGACTAGAGGTTCTTACTAATAACACCAAATTACAAATTGCCCTGGGAATTGAAGCCAAGAGTTTATTGAATCAGCTATAATGTTCCCACTGCTGAGACACTCGGCCTCCTCTCTATAAAAGGGAATGGGCTATAATCCACCACGCGGGCCCAGTGCGGGTTGGTCGCGGGCCCAGTGCGGGTTGGTCACGGGCTCAGTGCGGGTTGGAGTTTATTGAATGCTGCAGAGTAATGCTTGCATTTACTAGATCCACGAGAATGTGGAGCACCCGACTTGTTTCAAAATGTGGTAATCTATGAATCTAGGTTAAATGTTACCCACGTCAAAGACATGGCACGTGCAACTCTGACACTTTGGTACTCTATTTTGCTATTTACAATGAAAGTCGTGTTACCAAAATAGAAGACTTTGATTTAACATTGTGTTGTTACTATTTCTGTTTTTTATCTGGCAGGCAACATACTAATTTCAGCTGTTTATCTAAATATTTTTCAAACAACTTGCAGTTTTACTTTTAAAAAATCGGCCTTAATGGTCGTATAACTTGGCTCCCCAAATTATAAAGGATGCAAAAAGACCCTTAACGAAGCCAAAAGGCACTTGTTCTCCCCTTCATTGGGATTTTTTCTTGTTTGTACCAAATCATACGTGGGAACCTTCCTAAGGAGATATTGGTTCCATCATTTTCACAAGTTTTTTTTTAATGCATGTTTTTAACGTAAGATTTTACTTTTAACACCTCCAAGACCCCCATACTATTCAATCCATCCATCAGCACAATGTTTTGAGTGCGTTACGTTGAGTGCTATCGTAAAACGTGATTTATCACTCCAAAAAAAGTCGTTTCCCAGCAATAATTTTTGCGTAGAGTTACTTAGTTTGATGTACAGAATACTTGGTTGACGACTTCGTGAAGGATCTGTTTTGACCATAGTAATATTTATCTTATTCTTTCTAATGTTTGGTCCTTAAAGCCCTCAATCACTTTTAACGACTTTCCATTGCATCGGTAAAAGCTCTTCGGAAGTTTATATTTGCCCCATAAAATCTCACCTTGCTCTTTTGAATACAAGAACAGTCTAAGAGCTAAACTATCTGACGATTCCAAAAATACCAAAATCCCTTACGTCTTCAGTCGTGACATTAGTATTGCCGATGATCATCTTGCACAGTCCGGTTTCACCATCAGCTACCATGGCGTTGAGGCCGGCGGAGAACTTCTCCGCCAGGTAGGGGAACCAGATGAAGAAGCTGTTGTTTCTGTAACAAATGAGGTAAATGGTTATGTGTGGCTGTATGAAGGTGTGTCTGAAATAAAGGCAGACTGTAGTAGTTTGATATCATTTGGAAAGACTAATTCAATCAGATAGCTGGATGTGAAAGACACAGAGAAGAGTGTGGTGTCAAAGTTTGGTACCCCTTTGACCAGCAGTGTCTGCAATAGGCTGCTCTAGATAGCAATGTAATTTACTTAGTGGTTTAAGGTTATCATGGGCTATTCTCGTATATCCTGGCCTTAGTAAAAGCTGAATCAATTAGAAAAAATGGTAGCGGAGTGAAAACCTAAACAGCACAGGGTATTTTCAAGATAAGTTATGGAGGGGAAACGGTATTCAGGTCTTCTTAGCATCTGAATATAGATTATATTGAGTTGGCCTGAAAGTAAGTTACGAGTCTGGCACTATCAGAAGTTTCCATCAATTCCTGTAAGGTGCAGGCAGTTGGACACGCAGGACATGTTATCAGGTGTCTCATCGTTTGTGGAACAATATTGCATTTGCACACAAAGGCTGGAATTGTCTATCGTCGTCATCGTCCACGACGTTTAGGTGATGCCCACTCATACTCACGTGCTAAAAATGACAGCAGTAAAGAAGTAAAGCATGATACTCTTCCAGAGCAGAGGCGGCTTGAACAGAGGCACGATCTGCTCCCACAGTGACTGCATCAGGGAAGCATCTTTGCGGCGCTCGTTACCTGCCTCGTTCAGGATTATCTTCTTTACCTGAATGACAGAAAAATATACTTACAGAATCTCAGTTTTCTCACATTCAAATCATCAAAAATAAATATCATGCTACTTATTTAATGTTTCTTAATAACACTATAAAGTGCATGACAGTGAAATTATGTCATTATAATTATTTAAGTCAGTAGGTTACAGTTTTTTACGTTATGTTTATCTAAATTAGAAGGGGTTGGAGTTTCCATCCGAATATTCTCAGAAGAAACTCGAAAGGTCCAGCCATTGTCTTGGGCAAATCATGTGGGACCAATCAGGTTCACGACTGAAATGGGCTTTTGAGGAACAAACCACACAGACTTGAGTGGACTGGTCCAGTCATGTCAATTTTAAGAACACCATACTAACCGGATACTTCTCCCCCTTCCCATGATTTCTTCTCCAAATCTTTCTTAGGTTCTCCACGGCCTCGTCATCCCGCTGGACATTGACCAGGAACTTGGGGCTCTCGTAGAAGAACTGCGTACCGAAGGCTCCGAAGCCCAGGGGAAGAGCCAGTGCCAAGGCCAGGAGACGCCAGGGGGGAAACGTAATTGCACCCAGGTTGTAGGTGAAGTCGAGGTTTAGGATGAAGTAGGCTACAGCTAGAATGATGTTTGAAAATAGATCATACAAATCATGAAATCACAAGAAACATCCCACGAGCACTCTTCTCATAAAGATTTTGATTATTTAGTCTTTAAAGAGATTTAGTATTATTGTAAGTAAACAAGTAACGAATGGCTGCAAGATTGGGTAGGAGTAGGGATGACAACATGGATAGAAGGGCAATGCTGCTGATAATGTGACAACGAGGAAGAGTCCGTCCCCACCAAGCGCAAAAATTTTCGCGCACTTTTTCCTGTCACTGAATCCTCGAGCGGCTGTGCGAGGAGACGCTTTGTCTGCGTCGAATTGTACACGGCAATACTGATACAGTCTCTTATTCAGTGACATCAAAAAAATCCGCTAGGATTTTTCCGTTGGTGGTAAGTGGAAATACACCATCATTTTCTGCCAAACGTTTTCCCATCTTGCTGGGGTCGGCTACCAGGCTAACCGAATGCTGCATAATACCAGTATTTACACGGATCAACGGCCTACCTGACCTTCGTTACCCTAATACCTGGATAACACAATAACCCTTGTTAAGATGAAGATTTGAGTTACAGGCCAGAGAATGAAAGTGAAGCAAGACTTACCAACATAAGCCGCTAAGCTGAAATCCAACACGCTGGTCATGATCAGCATGTAGGAGTCTCTCACTCTCTCCGCACACGATTCTCCCAGCAGTGTGTACGACGCTGACTGCGCGCAGCTACAACTGTGAACACACATTATGTTTTATTAGTTCAAGTGACTATTTTTTGATCAGGAATGGCAAATTAAAACCAGATTTTAGAGTTATAATTGAACTTGAATAGTATGGTTTTTGATGGTGTAAATCTAGAATTATGGTTGAACTGTAAAAACACCTCTGTCAAACCCTTGATAGTATTATCAGGGTAATTTAAACTTTATCTCTAAAATGGCAACACTCTTGCAAGAGTCCGTAATTGTATTTAACGTAGGAACCCTAATAACTTCAAGATACTTACAAACTAGTACTAATAAACTTGAGGACTGCCATCACCACCCAGTTGGGGCTGAAGGCGCCAATGGTGGCCACCACGAAACTGACCCACATCGCAATGAGCAGGCTCCTCCGCCGACCCTGGGTGTCGGAGACGTAGCCCCAGGGGTATGCCATCACTATCGGACCTGGAATTGTAAGGAGAAAGATGATTTACACACATCAAAAGTGTCTAGGGATCAACATATATTTTTGCAATAACTTTTCTCCTGATTGATATTAATTAAAATTTTCTTTAAGGATTCATCAAATAAAGTGTTTTCGTTTGTCACAGTAACGATAAACCAAGTCACCTTTGCATTAATAAAGAAATTTGCCATTTTCCTAATAAAGGGATTTTTGACATTTGAACCACTAACACAAAAGTTCGAAAAAAAGACTGAAATAACAGTTTTCTTTAAAATTTTATTGGGTAACTTAAACAATTAATAATCCGTGTTTCTACCGCGAACACTAACAACACAAGAACATCGGTTTGGCATACTCAAAATGAGTTCATCCAAATCACGCTGTGGAATGGCCGCCCATGTTCGTTGCAACAACAAAAAAAGGTCTTCTTGCGACTGGATACCCTCCATATTCGGCAGAGCTCTTCTCTGTAGCATATCCCATGCATGCTCAATCGGATTCAAGTCTGGCGACTGAGCAGGCCAGGGCAGGACATTGATGTTAGCTGCGGCGAGAGTCTGTCTTACAACTCTTGCGGTGTGCGGTCGTGCATTATCATGCATTAACTGAAATAAGGGACCGATTTGCACTTGTAGAGGAACGATGACGTCTGATACAATCGTCTCAGCATAAATTTGAGCGTTGAGGTTGCCTCTGATCCAAATCAACTAAGTTCTTCCGCCGATCCAAATACCCGCCCATACCATGATGGTTCGACCACTATAAGGATGGACTTCCTGGCAGGATTTTAATCGCTGTTGGCGTCCAGGGGTTCTCCAGTGTCGTATACGTCTTGTATCCGGTCTCATACCAAAACGAGACTCATCAGAAAAGCACACGAAACGCCATTGTTCTTCTGCCCAATTTCTGTGTTCAAGAGCCCATTGATATCGTATCCTACGATTGTGCATTGCTATAGGTGGTACCCGTAGCGGTCTTCGGGAATGAAGGTTCACTTCATGCAAGCGGTTTCTGACTGTTTGGTCGCTAATTAAGTTCCCTGAAGAGTGATGAAGCCTCACGGCTAATATCATGGCGGTTATTGTTGGAGCTCTTCGAGTTAAGATTTGAATGTATCGGTCTTGTCTCCGTGTGGTGCAGCGATACCGTCCTCCATGGCGCTCAGCCATGGTACCAGTGCTTCGGTAACGTGTCCAAAGTCGACTGATAACACTCTGACTTGTATTCAGAGCTAAAGCCACAGTACGTTGCCGGGAACCAGCTTCTATCATTCCCACGGCTCTGAGCATTTCTTCCCTGCTTAAATGACGTCGCCGCTCCATAATAACGTTGGTTTTAATCAGTAGTAGGGAAACAGTAGCACTAATAATGTCTTCAATGCGTTGTATGTTTTTATAGGGAAAATATTGACAGCTGATTTTCATCTTTTACTCGAATTTGATTCACAGTTCCTGATTCAAATTATGAAATGCACCAAAAAGGATCCATATAAATTTATAAAATCATAAATTTATTACAAAGCCACATCTCAATCTCAAGAAATCCACATAAAAATGCTTGATCCCTAGACACTTTTGATGTGTGTAGTTCAAATTGGTGATATTTTTTACGAATAGAAAAAAGGACCGCCTCGTAGAACTAGTGGTCGCAAGGTTACCTTCCGATTGGTTACCATCCTGGGTTGGATCTCCAGGTTAACAAAAGTCTTTTTAGGTTTTTCCATGCAAATTTGCAGTATGCAGCATGCATAGATTTGAGCCCAGTTCATGGCTATAGGCTTACCCCTTATTACATGAGGTTTGGAACATAATTGGTGACATGCGGGTGGATAACATCACTATGGTACGCCTTTGCCTACCTCTTCAGGGATCACAGGCGGATTTTACATAAGTATTGTTTTTGTCTCTTGTCACTCATTTACATACCGAGTTTCCTCTGTGCCGGAAATGCGGTAGGTATTTGAAGAAACTATTGCTGTCCCTCTACGAGCGCGATTTCGACGTAGGTGCGATAAGGACAACTACAGATCCGACAAGTAAAAAGTCATAATTCGAGGTTTGGCTGTCGACTATTTCCTTCTCCAATATTCGACCAATTTAAAAGATATTTCATAAACTGAATAAGAAGGATATTTACCGTGTCCCTATTTTTTTTCATTTTTCATTCAAATTCAAAAAAATCATTTTATTTTGTCAAGTTTGTACACTAGGCCTCTGTTGACAGCTGTCCAAATTGGCCTTTTTTTAGCATTTTGTAAGTGCTGATACAGATTATGTATCATCAAAAAAGAAAACATTAAAGCTATTAGTTTCTTTAAGAAAATACCTGGATTATTATTATAGAGTAGTTTTCTAAGAAATGTTATTTATTTTTATTTATTTTTATTTATTAGGGAAAGCAAACTATTACACACTATAAATGGTTAACAAAGCATTGTACAAGACTGCATCAGTGTGCAACTAACTACGTTATCCACATCTTATATAAATTACAAATGCTTCCTCTCTCCTAATTTATTTTGCTGTGCCCGACAGGGTCCATATGATCTAATTATAAGTTTACCACCTAAGAAACCTACAAGTGGAATGTACATATGGATATAGAAAAGATTGATATTTATTTAACTGTAAAAAATCATAGCTCTAAGCGTCATAAACCAGAAAGAAAACAGGCGAGAGCGTTTGTATGGTGAAAAGACCACTTTCTTCTTAATCCGTTGGTCCCGGCTGTCATTTGTAGATCTTTGACAGTCCTTAAGTAGTCAGTGGCCCGAAAGTCTGACAACCAGTCTTAGCAAGGGTATCTTATTATCCAGTCAGTAATAACTGACGCCCCATATAACATATTGGTATTTAGGTGAATCCGGTTAGACTGGAAACCGATCCCAACATGTTTGGGAATAGGCTAGGTAGATGATGACAATGTTTATACAGTTTAGTTTTAGTTTGTGGTTATGTGGTATAGATAATTATGGTTATTTACCTACCAGTGGTGTTATTTTGACCAGGTATTGATTAATTAGAGGTGTTTATAGTTCGGAAGATTATTGATAGATTTTGCTTAGATGTCAATAAGCATTGTCCGCAAGCATAACTCACAATCAGATTTTCATATAGCGTTAAAAAAATTTTTTGTTACGTATTGTTATTTGAAAACACAGAGTGAGCAATTTATTGTTTTCAATAAAATTGGCGTCAAAAATTGTTAACACGAAAAATTCCTCGGTTGATTTTTCCTAATATTGATATTTATTATTTATTTCACAATACCTGCTTTTGCGATGCCTATAGTAGATTTGAAGAGTTAAGTAAATAATATATAGGGTGACTGGTAGTTAGTGACCGATATTTAAACACGTGATTGTGCTCAAGATAACAAACAACTTTCCAAAAGAATCCTTTTTTTTAACTCATACACTTTCATCACAATAACAATTTTCTGGTATACTGCTTACGGAGCGGGCTTGCGAGCCGCGCGGGTACTCTGCCTACCTACTGTTGCACGGTACGATAGTAATGAGACAGAACGGCGTCACGCGGCTAACAGCTGATAGATCACAGCCGCGCGCCCGCGAATTTCATACGGCTGTTATGTTATTGGGATAAAAGTGATGAGTATAAAAAAATGTCTTCGGGAAAGTTATTTGTTATCTTGAATACAATCACGTGTTTAAGTATCGGTCACTAATTAACAGTCACCCTAAATTGGTTGCTCAAGTGTAACGAAAGAAAAAAGTACGAAGACATTTTGTTTATAGCATAACATTGATTATTTACACTATAATCCTCACTATCCACACATAGAAGTATAATATTCATTGAGACATAACGTCACGCCTGTATCCCCTTAAGGGTCAGCCAGAGGTGTACCTTATAATTCACCAACATTCGCAGTTATGCCTAAGTCGCGTGTAGTAGTGGGCGAGCCTGCCTGTTGCACATCAACCGGGCATAAATCCAGGCTCCGTGGCTGCTACTGAGATTCTGACGGAAAAACAAAATAACACTTGGCTTGACTCGGGAATCGAACCCAGGAACCTCTTGCTCAGCATCAATAGCTCTTCTTGCATAAATCACTAAACTAGGTAAGAAAAATCTCTGGAATTCTCCTGTAAAACTGTGTTAATTTATGCTTGTAGTTACCTTTAAAAAAAATCTGATAGGGAACCGGGGCTTTAACAGATAGTGACTACCTTTCATTCTGAATATTGGAGTTAAAAAAATAGGAAATATCTACACATAGCTGATGTCGCGGACAATAGCTAGTCTTTAATATGTAAGTTGCTATGGCCCACCTGGAAGACCCTAAACCGATTGTGAACCCCGGTGGGCCGCTGCAGATACAATTTGGTCCGGTTGGGGAATTCCGATGTAGCAGGGTGTGACTGCGGTGCCTCAACACAAACTACGGATCACCTCTTGTCCTGCTCTATTACACCTGCATTTAGAGGGACCTGTTCAAGGCCACCACCAACGCCGTCGAGGTGGCAGAGTTCTGGCCAAAACTAATTTGATTATAGTCATCGACACGACGAATATGTAAGTCTGATTCAATGCGTGAAAGTGATTCATATAGACATTCTCAGTTGTGAAGCCGATTTGTTTGTTTTGTATTTTGATGTAAGTATCGTAATAACTACTACTTTAATCTGCTCAAATTAATCAAACTTCTCCCACGAGGACCAGAACAATTTTGGCTATTCTGGAAGTCTTTCAACAGACTCCGGAGTCAAATTGGTCGAAACAGGAACAACCAGTTATATATACATACATGACATAACATCACGTTTGTAATTTCGGAAAGGTTATTCAGAGGTGTACCTAATAGTACACCCACATTTCGCCATGTTATGTTCTCGGGCGAGCCTATTGCTAACAACCGGGTCGAAATCCAGACTCCATGGCTGCTTCTGAGAAATTTCAGATGGAAAAACGAGACTCGAAACCTTGCAGGACCTAGATCACTCACAATCGTGTCCTGCACGCTACTGAAGACTAAGCTAACGAACTCGTAGCCAAATTCTGTAGTGACTCAATTTAGTTTCCCTTCGACACCCTACGAAGAAGATGTGATGTAACTACTTACCAACAAAAGGCATAGACAGTAATATGCTGGTCTGACTGATATCCAGACCGAAGTCGCAGGTACATCCGCTGACGATCACGGAGAACCCGAACATGTCCACACCCATGGCCAGGGTACAGACGCTCAGGGTCACCAGGAGACCTATACTATAGCTGCCATTACCTTAAACAGAATAAGGGTAAACCTTTACCTAATACGTATGGTCCAGTAACGTAAGATGACGAAGTCTCTCAGATAGGAAGTACACTTACTTTCCATGTTGATACAAATAAATGCATCTTAATCTTTATCTTTTTCCAGTCAAATGCGATCCTAAAGCGGTAATAAAGGGCTGCACATCACCTATCTAGTCTTTTCCTAAGTTGGGGTGGGCTTCCAGTCTCACCGGATACAGCTGAATCCAGTATTTTACATGGAACGGCTGCCTATCTGACCTCCACAACCCACTGGGTAATACGATACCCCTCGGTAAGACTTATTAAGTCACTGACTATCTGTAACGACTGTCAAAGATCTACAATTGATAGCCGGGACCAACGGCTGAACGTGCTTTACGAGGCACGTAGGAAACTCGGTATGTAGGTAATTGGCGGTCACCCATCCACAGACCAACCTAGGCAAGCGCGGCTGAACCTAAAGATCGACCTGAGCGCCTGTTATTATTTTGCCACGAGCTGCTCAAAGGGCTGCACATATGATGCAAAAGAAATACTAATGTTTATTATTTATACTTAATTAAAACGGTCTATCACTAATTACAATAATTAAACAGAAACAGTAAAACATCCAGTTGACAGCATTAATTAATTACACATTGAATTAGGAATTCGTGAGTAGTTCTTAATCGATGCAACTGATCAAAACAGGTTTTCGTGTTGATATACTGAATAATTAATGAGGAGGACTCACCAGCTAAATTGATGGCTTCAGCATAAGTGTATATTCTATCTTCTTGACTACTACTATTTACATTAACAACACTAATATTTAAGCTATTCATACTATCTCCGTGCCCATTCTGTTTAATTTCCGTTTTCGCCGTCATTTTCACTCTGGTTGTACCCTGGAACAATTAACAGGTGATTTAGAACTTCTTTCTCTCCTAGACGTGACATACACATTGCACAGTTTGGGCCTAGTAAGTGGCCATGTTCATCGCATCGGTCGAGCAACCAAGGATGCAGGTACATGGACACCTGGGACCCTCACGCAGGTGGGCGTAGTCTGATCGGGGGCTCAGCACTCGCACTTGGTGTTGGAGGAATCATCACCTTCACATTATGTTCGCAGCCGCCCATCTGGCTACGCAATCGATTCAGTTCATTACCAAACACGGTCGTGTTCTTGGTGTTTCAAGAAGTCGTGCTAACAAAGTTAATAATTTATTTAGAATGTGTTTTAAACTTGTAGTATTGATAAGTGATAAGAAAAGCAAGGCGATATGCTTCCTCCATACTGTATTTTTAGACCAAGTTTAATTACTTTCTTCATTACAATGTCGTTTTGATAGAGAGAATTTAGTAGTGAAAGTACCTTATTTCACCTACTTTTAATATCAATTAGCTCTTACTCGCGACCTTCGTCCGCGTGAAGTTACGAAACCCTATTCATTGCTCTAAAATAAAAGCAGCCTAAGTTACCCCTCATGACATCAACTATCTGGCAGTAAAAGTCCCGTCAAATCGGTCCAACCGTTTTGAAGATTATCCTGAACAAACAGACAGACAGACGAAAATTTTATAAAAATGATTTTTTACTACGTGTACCGTACCGTAAAAAACTGTTATTTGGAAATAACAAACCGACACCTCAATTTTATATATGTGTATGGATTCAAACCCTAAAATAAGACGGACAATAATCCAGAATATCCCAAAAATGAGCCGGTTCCCAAAAGGCCCAGTAAAAAATACAAAAAGACTATACCTAATTGTGAATGTCAGCTTCTTGATGGGACCTTTTACACCATATTTAACACGCTGCAACTACCTGCAGGGTTCCATTTTGTTAAAGCGACCATAGACTAATATATATAGAATGAGAAAAGCGACCCTTCACACAATATCGTAAACACACGGTCCCGGTACACTTAACCGCTAATATTAGTGACTCAACAGATGAATAGATCTTGGAATTTGTTGTAAAATTTATTTTCACAACAACGTTATGCTTGTGGTCGTATTCTATATAACCTCGTTTGTTTAAACAACAACAGCAGCGTACATCTCAGGTGTATTTGTAATCATATTCATGGCATTAGGACATGTTGTTTGTTCTTCATCACTTGATCTTGTAACCAATGGCGGATTAAACTTATTCAAATTCAAATCATTTATCTAACAGATCATAAAATCCAATTTGTTTGTAACACATACATATATTTAAACACTAGTGTTAGTACATAATTATATTTAGACTACTAATGTCAAAATAATCAATAATAATAATGTCAAAATCATTAATAATACAATAAACAGGAAATAAAAACAAATAAAGGACAGTAATCAAATAAGCAATAATTAAAAGAATCTATCTATCTATCTCAAGGCACGATTTGAAGGTAATACCTGTATTATTCAAAACATTTTGTTAATTCAGCAGAATTCTATATTTAATAGAAACTTTACAGGAATGGATCTACAAAAAAACGTAATCCATAAACCTACATAAGTAAGATATATTATCGAAAATAAACACGAGTAGGAAAAACATTTTGGTCTGAATTTTTGCGATAAGCTCAATGAGTTCCTACCCATAAATGTAAATAAAGCCTTATCGCGAATTGAGTATTTTTCAATTTCCATGCGCTCGTGCTAGGCCCACAGATCAGTCGAGGTTGTAACTAGCTTGACTGGCTTAAAAATGATAATTATAAATAGCAAAAAAACATTTGATATTTAACTTGGGTCAGGGGCTCCCAAACTTTTTCAGTTTGCGGCGCTGTACATAGAGGCTTAGTATTTTGTCTCGGCGCCATAGCTAGTAGAAAAAGATGAGTTTTTATAATTATGTCGACTCACATGGATACATTTGAAAATCCAGCTTCACGTAATTAAGATGTTGCAAAGGGAAAGAGAATTATTAGAGCATAATATAACATCACGCTTTGTAATCTCCTAAGAGTTAGGCAGAGGTGTACATACCTACCTAGCAAGTAATTTCACCGGTTATGTTTCAAGTCCCAGGTAATAACGGGCTATCGCAATCAACCGGGCCTAAATTCAGACTCCGTGGTTGCTACTGAGAAATTCCTGATGGAAAAGCCAATAACACTTTGCTCGACCCGGGAATCGAACCCAGGACCTCATGCTCAGCACTAGACCAACGAGGCAGTCAGAATTCTTAGAGGTTTTGAATTTAAAGTTTGACATTCATTTTGGACCGATATCCAAAACTCCACCAAATCGGAACACGTGAATCTTTTTTTAAATCTGCTGTCGCAAGAGAGTTCAATGAGACTCTTCTTCTTGCGCAGTGAATTCTGGTAAATCTTGTGAATGGAAAGGATCTTGGATTCATGCAAATTTTCGACATCGTCTACGGCAAAGTATTTAAAAAATCATTAGGTGAGCTTCGAAAGGTGTTCCGTAAAAAGGGTGTGCGAGAACAAGCTCATTAGATTTTTATCGAATACCTAAGAATATACAGTGTTTTTTTAGGCGGCAGCCGACTTCATTGGTTTCACTTGATTATTAATTATTATGACGCATGACGTAGTTGAAACACCCTGTTCCGAGCGATGATCTACTCGACTCGTGCGCTGCTAAGGTATGGTCTACCGTTTGACACGTAAACATTATTAACAGGATGTATTATTTATTTTTCTTTGTACCTATTATCTTAATTATTGGTAAAATAGAAACAATCGCGCCTAGAGGTATTTAATGTCGGATACATTGAGTGGACCACCTTTGATGACGAAAAAGTTACGGTGTAGTTTCTAGAGAATAGTGAACAGGATCGCCTCACGGCGCGCGGCGGAGTTTTACTCTCTACTCTGTAGCCTCTTTATTCTCTACAGCGCAACAGGCGCCGGACCGCACACTTTGGGAACCCCTGACTTAGGTAATTTATCACATAGTCAGATTAAACGATGATTTAAAAAAAAGATACGATTAACCAGTATTAATGACTACAGAATTGAATAATCTTGTTTTCTTAAAATATATTACAATGTTTTAAATGCCAATAAATTATAGAATACATTCTAGAAAACTTATAAAATTAACTATTTGTTTAGTAGTTTCATATCCTAGAAATATGAAATAATGTGAAATTATTAATTATATTTTTGCTCACTTATTTAGGATCTTTAAAGAATGATACTCGGAAGTCAAAACAGAAAATGTCAGAATGAACATATGCAAAGCAAATGAAAGAAAATTCTTTAACAAAAAAAACCGGCGGAAACTGCAATAAAATGCACAATCAATTTCTTACAGGAAATAGCAGATACATTAAACTCGAGTAAAATCAAACCAAAATCGATTTAGAAACATTGCATTTCTAACGTCTTTTTAATTTTGAATATTAATACTTTTGAAAGTGTACGCATTGTACACTAAAAAATATAAATTAAACAATTTCACAACACTTTCAAAAGTATTAATATTAAAATGACGTTAGAAATGCAATGTTTCTAAAACTATTTTGTTTTCGTCTAGAAATCTTACAGACATAAGGATCAATCGATATATTATAAGTATTATTATGTAGAAAAGAAATAAAGGGCGTCAAACAATTCGTCCGCATCGCTGTCAACGGGAATAGTACTCAGAAGGCTGGCAGCATTACCACGTTGAATGGCAACGCTGATACTGCCACGATGAATAGCAATGCTGATTCTTTGACCAAAAATAGGCCAGTATTAAGAGCAATAACTTATAAGTTAATTAAACTCTAAAATCATAATTAATCAAAAAGCCATTAAATTATACGTTAAGGTAACTCTGATCTTGATAATGTTATTTATAGTCTGATTAATTACGAAACCAATTTAACTGTTAATAATAGGTTTAAAATTGTATGGCATTTTATTATTAATTTTGCCCGCCTGCCAAAATTGGTTTAAATGTTTTTAGGAATATCCCTACCTTGTGAACCGTTGCACCTATACATTAAAGGAAAGGCTAGCGGAGCGCTTCGCCCATACAAAAATGTCCCTTGTAATAAATGTATAATATAATTAATAGTTACCTGTTTATTGATTTGTATAATCCTAATACTTATTAATCAAAAACCATTTTCCATAAAACAACGAGGTATTCCACTGAATAAATTAAATCACAGTTCGAAAATTATATTATGAAATTTAAAAAAACACCATTAATTGTCTAGAACCTATTTTGGAAAAAAGTGTTGGTACTGAAAAATAATCTCACGCGTTCTAAATTTGAAAAAGTCAGCACATTTTGGGAAACGACTCGCACGCACTGTGCTGAGAGTTCGACTGCGGCTAGAACAGAACATTATTGTTTATTTAGTTGTTCTCTGCAACGGTTTAACTGTCCCGCCAGGTATTTATTATTTAACCTAGTTTTTTATGTTTTTTAAGGCATATTCTTCTTGGTTTTGATAAAGAATTCAACTATTTAATTCAATGGCCATTGAAGCCTATTCGTTTTCCGAGAGAATATTAAAACGTTGACGTTTGACGTTGAGATTTCTGAAATCTTGAAAGAAAGTTTAATAACTCGATGATGGGTATAGATGGTGGATACTTTCCGTCATCATCACCATTTCAGCCAGTAATCACCCACTGTTGGGTACGGGCTCCCCTTCATTTTTATTAGCTCATTTATCAGTATTCCCACCTTCAGCCACATTTTATTTTCACAATAATTTTATCGATTTTCCTTTCTCTGATTTCCCCTCATTATTGTGGCAGTACTGTCTCAAACTGTGGGCTGTACATGCATGGTTCCTATTGGACCATTGTGTGAGGTTCAGATGACAGGTGCTCCAAGAAAAATTAACTAATCTACTATGTTAATGTCGATTCTATTTGAATGACCCTATACTAATTATTCTAATTTTATTTTCTTTAACCGTATGGGGATTGTTTTCCTAGGCATAATTTTAAATATTTTTTACTTCTTATTAATTTGTTTTCGTTGGAATTTAAAATTATTGCCAAGGAAACCATTTGTAATTCATTCAGTTCTTGTGATTCTAGTTTAACTGGAAGTCCATATTAGCACAGATGATAAATTGGGAAATACTTGATTCAAGTTAAAGATTACGACGAACGATTACAGCGATAGATATACCAGGGGGCTGATTGCCGATATGACGACTAAAAGAGAAGTTTGAAGAAGAAGAAGATCCGAAGACATGATGCGCCGACCCCAAATAAAATGGGATCAGGATAGGAGTACGTAGAAGACGATATAATTATATACTCATTGTTAGTATAGGTATAATATGACAGTAGTTAAATTACACAATACTGAGACGACCGTTTGTCTGTTTGTTATAATCTTATCGGTCGCAGATGACTGCAGCAGATAGTTCTGTACCGTAGGTCATGAGCCAATGGCCGCGAGAAAATGTACATGATTCACCGTAGTGAACTTGAAAATACCAAAATAAAGATAGCAAGTATTATTCTTTTTTATTTATTTATAATCTATTTTTAAGAAGCGCTTCTGTTTTTTATGAATGTCATATGAAAGATACATATAAAGGGTATATGGGACAGCCCTCCACGGACTGTGAACTCAGTATACCATACTAAGATAACCGGTAAGTACATGAAATTATTTCAGGAATTTCATGGGAATCCAATAAATTTGATTTGTTTTATTTCCTCATACGCAATGTACGTAGCGAACGGCAAGCGCGACGACGAGTTCGATGAAGTCCGTAGCTAGGCAGGTAGTGAACAGCTGATTTCACGCGTAGTTCGATATAGTATTTCAATATCCATTGTTGAGTTTTTTATTTTAGCCGTATTATTTACATAAATGAAGTGCTGCGTACAGGGAATGTAATTTTACATTGAAAATTAATAAAGGAATAGTAACTCCGGTGGAATATGATTCAAAATAAGGAGCTGAATGTACCCTGTCATTTTGTGGAGGGCTGTCCCTTGCACCCTCATCTGTATATAATTGATTTTCATAAAGTCATAGATCTAATTAAATACCTCATTGGAAACTATATTTTCGAGCCGTTTGGGGTTGAAAATCTAGGACCGTGGAGTCCGAGCGCTCACAGCCTTTTCAAGGATATTTCCAAACGTTTAGTTGACACTTCCCGTGACCCAGGGGCTGGCTTTTACCTTGGCCAAAGGCTTAGCGTTGCCATACAACGTGGCAACGTCACCAGTTTCTTTGGTTTTTTGACGCCATTTTTAAAGTTTGTTGCTAGGTTATTTACTTTAGGTTATTTTAAATAAATACCTTCTCCATAAGTGCGAACCTTTTATCAATTGAAAAATAGATAAAATATTCGTTACGTAAGTTATTTACTTAGTTGTTAAAAAATAAATTTAAAGTATTTTAAAGTCAACTCCCAAAATACTGTTTTTTTAACAACTCTGTAATTAACTTACTAACGACCTATAGGTACATTATATATTAACTAACTCACGTGTTATCAGTTGTCAGGTGCACAAGTGCACGTGAAAGTGCACAGTGAAACAACTGCGATAACATAATTATTGAAAGGCTGTTAAATGTTAAGGAGTGTGCCTACTACACCGTACCTTACCCATGACTGTGCTATCTACGTATCAGGCACGGAATCAAACATGACACGGACTTCTATGCCCACTAGAACGGATCAGCAGCGTATCATACCCGTTAATAACTGGTTTTATTCTTTGTATTGAAAAGTATGTGACTATGCCCGCAAGACGTTCTGTTACCGTCGCGTGCCATGCATGGAGCGTCAACTATTGTCGGTGGAAATATTTTGCCGGTGCCGATACGCTACGTACCTGTACATACATGACACGCGACGGTGTTGGTAGCTGACGGAACGATCTAGTGGGCATAGTCTCAGATAATTTAAAACAAAGAATATTGTTTTGCCTGACACGTTCCTGGGACTGTCATGGTATGATACGGTGTAGTAAGCAGACAGCCTTAACATTAAAATGCTGTGAGCGTAAGGTTTGCTGAATTAATTACTTCCATAATTTGTTTTTTTTTTTTTTGTTTTAATCGATAATAATTTATTCTGTCTTATAAAACATATCCGACTAATTGATCGATAATTGTCCCGCGGCATCGAATAAGTTCATGTTTTAATCCAGGTTAAAAACTATGGGTGTGCCAAATTTCATCCAAATCAGTTCAGTAGTTTATGCTTGAAAGACTCACAAACTTTCGCATTTTTAATATGTAGTAGTAATACGAAGAACTTAATTAGATTCCTAAATTTCATGTATGACAATTTGGTATGACAAGGAACATGTACCGCGCGTGAACGTGTAACACAATGCCTGTTATTAATTTGATACTTAAACAGACAACGTTGTTTCAAGGATATCAATGGCTTTCTTTACAAATATTGCCTAGTGATCTCCCACGCGTAAGGCCATAACAGAGAGTATGATGTAAGTGTAATGCTCTCGCTGCTGGGACTCAGATCTTCTTTGTCTGATGGAGTGGGCTGTATTCCACAAAGCTAGCCCAGTGCGTCATTTAATTGTTCTAGGATATGTCGGTTTTCTCATCATGTTTCCCTTTACATTTTGATAGTAGTGACGATTATAATAAAATAACGTAGGTACAGACGCCAGCACATCAAGCTGTCCGAAACTGTCCAATTTTAGCTTAGCGATAAAGTTGAAAATCTACAGATTGTAGTAGCTTGGTGTGCGTCTGCACCTAAGATGCGTGCCTCCTTGGCACCAAATCCACGACCTGCAGTTCGTAAGTCGTGGTCGTAACCTATACTACAGGGTTGATGATGGTTCTATCTCTGTTTGTATTAGGAGGACTACTTATCTGAATATAACAACAATTTACTGTCTCGTCGGTTGGTCTAGTGGTCGCAAGCGCAACTGCTGAGCATGAGGTCCTGGGTTCAATTCCCAGGTCGGGCGGTGTTATTTGGTTTTTCCATCAGAAATTTCTCTGTAACAGCCACGGAGTCTGGATTTGTGCCCGATTGATGGCAATAGGCTTGCCCTCTTTTACGTAGGATTTATATGTATACATAACTAGCGAAATGTGGGTGTAGTATTAGGCACACCTCTGCTTTACCCTTCGGGGATTACTAGCGTGATGTTATGCATTATGCGTGAGAAAATTATCACGACGTAAAAAGCGAAACGGAACTCTCCGTAATTTTCAGACTCGAGCCGAAATATGTTAACAACATTTGATTTTTTTCGAAATACATTTAAATTGATAGAATGTTTTACAGTAGGTACAGTCGCCAGCGCATCAAATTACCACAAACTGTAAAATTTTCTCATTCGATTTTGATCATAACCAACAACATTTTATGGTTTAAAATCATTTGGAGAAATTTGACAGTTTGTAGCACTTGATGTGCTGGCGACTGTGCCTACCTAATTATCTTCATTGCCTTTTCACACCTATGTTGAAGGTGCCTTCCAGCCTCACTACTATTTTATATGGAGCAACAGCGCACTTGAATTTTATTTTAATAAAATGTATAATGTTTATACATAGGCCTTGCCCTACTTTGTCCTCATGTGTCTATTATAGACGTAGGTACCTACTGTAATTCATACAAAACAGTAATCTTTTCTAGTAGCCTCGTCTTAAATATTAAACCCTTTTATAATACTCAAATTCAAAATAAATGACAATGCGTAGGACGAGATAACTGCGGCCAAAGTCACGCCGTATTCATGAAAAATCTACTATTTACTGAGCAATCACAATCATACACAAGTAAATAGAAGAGATTACCTACTGAAGCCTGGTTGACCTAGTGTTCATAAGGTCATGATAGCTTAGAGGTTAACGAACCCGTGTTTCAGCACTCAGCTGTGGGTTCGATCATCTTCCAGTCCTATTCTCGTTTTGGTGTAACAGAAAGGGTATAATCATAATTATGGAATACTGTGGTACGGACCATCAAACTGAACAACTTTCTCTATGGGACCATCATCGAAATCGTAAAAAAATAATCAGCTGTGCCATACATTTGGGTCGAGTAGGTATTGAAATTTTGTATAGGTCAGCTGATTATTTTTTTACGATTTCGATGGTCGTCCCATAGAGAAAGTTGTTCAGTTTGATGGTCCGTACCACAGTATTCCACATGATTATACCCTTTCTGTTACATGTTGTATATAAATGGACAAATTTTAACACAGCGTTCAGTACGTCTAACCAAATGTTAGCTTAAATGACCGAAAACTCCGGTTTATAGATAAAAGAAAAGGTATTTCAGCCCATTGACAAGTTAACAGTCAATTAACTGAGAATTACAAATGAGTATTTATTCTATTTTTATTATTTTGGTCTATTTTCTAGAACTGCGTACGTCTAGTAGTTAAATATATAGGGTGTAACGAGACCCTTAACGAAGCCGTCAACCAAGTCAATTCTGTACATCAAATTATGTAACTTTACTCAAAAATTATTGCTGGGAAACGACTTTTTTTTTAGGTGAAAAATCACGTTTTAGGACTCAATGTAACGCACTCAAAACATTGTGGTGATGGATGGATTGAATAGTACGGGGTTCGTGGAGGTGTTTAAAGTTAAAGTATTACATTAAAAATTTTTTTTTTTTAATTGAAAATTTTGGAACTTCGACCCCCAACATTTCCGTAACTAGAAGGTTCCCAGGTATGGTCTAGAACAAAAAAATGATCGCAATGACGGCGAGAACAAGTGCCTTTCGGCTTCGTTAAGGGTCTTGTTACAACCTTCAGGTGTTTCAATGACTTGTTTTTCTCTATAATGTGTGATAATTGTTGTAATATTTAAATTAATGAGGAGCTCGTGGCTTAATAGTAAGCCGCTCGGGTCGATCTTTGGGTTAAGCCGTGCTTGCCTAGGTTGGTTCGTGGTTGGGTGACCACCTATTACATACCGAGTTTTCTTCGTACCTCGGAAAGCACGTTAAGAGTTTGGGTCCCGGCTGTCATTTGTAGACCTTTGACAATCGTTACAGGTAGTAGTGGCATGAAAGACAACCAGTCTTACCAAGACGTATCGTATTACCCAGTACTACCTGGGTTGTGGAGGTCAGATAGGCAGTCGTTCCATGTAAAATACTGGTATTCAGCTGCATCCAGTTAGACTGGAAGCTGACCGCAACATAGTTGAGAAAAAGCTAAGCAGATGATATGATTTAAATTTATGAAAAGGTTACTTATTATTCGCATTTAAATAGATTGATGGATATTGCGTAACCCCCTTATAAGTATGTTACCCCTACTCTTTGTATTTTATTCTTTTAATTTTTATCCTGGTTTTTTAACCTACTCCACTCGTATTATTTTTAATTACATCCCCTTAAATTAACCTAGAATGTCCCTAAATACAGATTGCTCAGCAATCTAGCCAGGAGAGCAGCGATTCACCCAGCCATTGATTGTACCTACAACATGTAATTATTTATGTATACTTTGTAAGTCCCTCATGTACTACAAAACTTTTATGTACTTAATAAATTATTATATTATATTATTCCGAAACTATTAGGACTACACAGTTGAAACTTAGTAGGTAGATGAATTCTGTAAACCGCTTTACGTTTATTTTTTAATTTTTTATTAACCTATAAGGCGACTGAGGACTCGTCAAAAATAAAGTATATTCTTGAACGTTGTGTGAATAAATATAGAAAATATCAACATTTGTATTATTTTAGCATCGTAAACACTTGATCTCCAGTAGCTGTTGAACAAATAGTTATGATAATTGATGTAAATATTATTTCCTGTAATTACCTAAACCAATGAATGAACAAGATAAGCGAAAATTATGATAATTTTAGAACGTGGCCGCAACCGCGACTGCTGAGCATAAGGTTATGGGTTCGATGCCCAAGTAAGGCAAAGTGTTTTTACATCAGTAATCCTCAGTAGAACCTTGGAGTCAGGAACTTGATACTTTGTGTCCAGTTGATGACAATAGGCTCGCCCCCTATTAATTAAACCGTAAACAACTGGCGTGATATTATGTCATAGAAAATACATCGCAGTATTGCATATTTCAGTATTGTAATGTGTATTGAATTGTCATGGACGGCACGGTGGACGCAGTGGCTGAGCGATTGGCTGCTGCTCTGCGTGTCGCGGGTTCGAATCCCGCACGGAACAAATATTTGTATGATCTACAGGTAGTTGTTCCGGGTCTGGCTGTTTGTGTATGTGAGTTTAAATGTTTGTAAACGCACCCACGATACAGGAGAAATTCCTATTGTGAACGATTTGTAAAAAAAAAAAAAAAGGATTTGTGGAGAAGTATGGCTCCTTCGTGAGAGTACCGCCATCACACTTATTTATGTCGCAGTTTTTTCTGTTGCTGTGTTCTGATTAAAGGGTATGGGTGCCGGTGTAGAGGCACCTGTGACAATTCAACTTTGGCAATAAACTTTTTAATAAATTTGTATATACAGTGAATTTTTCAAGTGGGCTTGGATGGCCAAATCCGAAACTATAAGGAGTATCGAAAAATGCTCAAAGGAATCTCGAACCCGATTTTGATGAAAACTAAAACTGCATCATTACATTTTTGAAAAAACAATATTCCTAGCCAGGAATCGAACCCATTGATTTTGGGAAAAAAAAAACACACACACTGTATTATTACACCATTCGATGGTGTCACTAATAAGGATCAAATTCTGGGAAGTAATGACATACGGCAAGTTTATGAAAAATGTCAAATAGGACAGTTTTGGTATAGAGTACAAAAAAAAAAAACATTTTATTTAGTTATCTAACAAATATCATTTTTTTTTTAAATATTTTTTTATTCTTAAGTTTTACCGACTTAAAGTCAATAGCGTCTTTCAGCCTAGTAGTGTTCAAGTAACGTCTACCTCACTGCCGAACATCGGCCTTCTAATAGCCCGGTGCGTCAGCGAGCACCTTGGCATTTTTGCAGTTCAGTTTCATATTCGACTAACTATACTGTGTGTATGTAACATTTCAAGATTCTAAACTTCTTTGGCTTTAATATCTGGTGGTAAGAACATCGCCACTCCGACTCCACCTGCGGGAAAAATAAGGTTTTATTAATTGCAGGTGTACTGTGGGGATACATTATCCTCGCCTCATTTTAATCATCTGCCAATCAATCAATCAACTCAGCCTCACACGGTCTACTACTGAACATAGGCCTCTCCCAGGCTACGCCACAACACCTTGTCCTCCACCTTCTTCAATCTGAACCAGCTACCTTTTTCATGTCGCTGGTCCATCTAACCGAAAGTCTTCCCAGTAATTGGGCAGTAGGCAGCCGCTCCGTGTAAAATACAGCTCAGATGCCGCAGTTAAACAGGAAGCCAACCCCAAAAAGTTGAGAAAAGGCCCCGTAGACGATGACCAAAGAACTTAAAGAAGCTTACTCATCAGATACGCGGTGAAGACGTAGAAGGTCATGGTGCAGTGCGTCATCACGAAGCTGCCCAGGAAGTTAACTCCAGCTAACCCGCTGATCCGGGCTACCATCACTCCAAGACATGCCGCCATGCCACTGGAAAACATAAATACATTATGTTGTTTGAAAATGATCATGATAAGAGCAGCGTTTTTCTGTGTAAGTAATATTAATCTGTGGGAAACTATATTCATTAACACATTACTTAGGCACATACAACAATTTTATTGCTCTGTTGTATTTTCAAAATTTGACCCCGACAGTAAAAAATTCTACAATGCAGTTTTATTGACTCATCAAGTGGTCGCCTAGTATTTGAAAACGGGCATAATACTGTCTCCTCACATGAAGGATAGCAATATATTAAACCCATAGGTTAAAGTATCCTTTAAATATTTTTCTTCACAACTAGGCCATCTTTTCAGTTTTGTCAAGCTTTAGGTTGTAGTTTGACCAGTTTGACAACTCTAATAAATTGGTAAATAATCAAGATGACTGTTTTTCTTACCTATATGACGTCGGAAACAATTCCACATAATATGAAAACAGCACTCCCATACACAAATTCGTCATCGTCATTCCCACAAACAGTATCAAACTCGCCAGGTTATTCTGGTTGAAGATGGCTCCTAAGCTTGATAGGGCTGGTATTAGGAGGAACATGATCATCAGCAGTTTCTTCCTAGAAGCTAACCTGGATACCACCAGGGTGATGCCCGCAAAGACCAGGCCATGGGTTATGCCCGAGAGTAAGGTGTGGGATTTGATTGATGATGAGCAGGTCGTCTGGAAGAAAGAGTTTATCGTTATTGGTAAAAATTGGGAATCATTATGTTTATTACACAGTGGGAAAGATAGAGAAACCAACACAGTAGTGGCTTTCCAGACTAATCGGCATAATCAGTTTATAACGTTCGCACTGCTGGGACACACGGCTTCCTCTCTTCAGAGGGAATGGGCTATAACCCACCACGTGGGCCAAGTGCGGGTTGGTAGATGTCACATGTCTTCGAATTTTTGGTTCCAGGACATGCCGGTTTCCTCACGATGTTTTCCTTCACCGTTTTGAGAGCAGTGGTGATGAAATAAACTACACAAAGTAATGCGCCTGCCTGGGTCCGAACCCACGACTTACTGTTCGTAAGTCAAGGTCGCAACCACTTGGCCCGTGCTCTCAGACTAATCTAATGATGATTTATTCATGTATCCTCAGAGTGAAACGGCAAAAATTGAAGAAAGTTCAAAATGGACAGTAAAAATATACATATATCACTATCATCCTCGTGATAAATAACGTGCTATAATTTCTGCCTATTCCAATAAAAAAGATAAAAAATTAAATGCATTCACACACTCACGCCGAGTTTATGAATTCATGACATTATACACAGACTGAGCATAAATTCATATCAGCATAACCTCTATCTTTACATTTGAGGATGTAAACGAATACTTACCGTATCGTAGGAAGTCGATTCATTAGCAGTAGATTTGAGGATGCTGCACAAACTCCTGGAGCCGTTCCCAGTGGGTAAGCTGGTCCCAGCCGTGAAGGCTTCGATGATGTAAGGCATCCACATAACCAGGCTATTGTTACTGAGGAAAATCAAGAACATTCATTGAAGTAATTAATTAAGTGGATACAATATACTATGTACATTATATACAGACTACAAATAGAACTAAATGTATAATAATTTATTCTACTTATAATAGTGAAATTTCCTTGTCAATAAATGCATTAATATACTATGTGGAAAACTAAATTAATTGATCTTTGTCCTACTATGATTTTCCGCAGTCCCCGTTTTTCCTGAAGCGGTCAGAGAACTTGTTTGCCAATAGTCATAATTAAGATAGGAAAATTACAAAAGGCACAAATGGCAAAAATGTACCAGTCTTGAATGCAGATTTTGCAAACCTGAATAATAATATGTATTTGTTGCTGGTCACTATGTTATGCTACTTTTCCTTAGCTAAAACACTAGGAAGTGGCGGACATGCACGGTAATTTTGACTGTTATCATATCTGCCTAACCTTTTCACAACTACCTATGTTGGGGTCGGCTTCCAGCCTAACCGAATGAAGCTGAATATCAGTATTTTATATGGAGGGACTGCCTATCTGACCCCCATAACCCAGTTAGTACTGGGCTGTACAATACCCTTGGTAATACTGGTTGTCACACTTTCGAGCCACCGGTAACGACTGTCAAAGAGTCCAGTCAACCCGCGATCATGGCGCTTGCAACCACACCATCTGGGGTAGCGAGAAGTCGAACTCACGCGGTGAGGAACTTCTTAACTATCTCTTTACCACTTGTTTAAGAATTATGAATCGGGGCTCTGAACCAACTTTTGTTACGAGAAGGGCCCAAACCATCACTGAGAGATGTGCTCTGTTGTTAAGGTAAGATCACCTTAGCAACAGAGCACATCTCTCGGCATATTTCAGATTGGTATGTTTCCCAAGAATTATCTTGCTCTGACCACAGGTGGATCATTTACACGATTAACATCATGGTTAATCCCGCGGTGCCGCGACGGAATCCCCGGACGATGGACCGCGTAACGTACCTTGCCGAAACGGCGGAAAAACTGATTCAATTCCAATTCCTAACTATGACAACGCCGCGGAGATTGACACCCACAATAATCTACTCATAGACTCTCTGCTGAACTGCTTTGAAAAAACATGCCCACTTGTGACGCCAAGGAAGGTCTCCGCAGGTAGGAACAGCTGGTGGAGCCCGGAACTGGAGAAACTGCGTCGCAAGGTAAGAAAGCTGTTTAACAGAGTCAAAAACACCCGACTAGACAACGATTGGGACAATTACAAAGAAACCCAACTCCAATACAAGAAGCAGATCCAACTCAGGAAAAACCAATGCTGGAGACGCTTCTGTTCGAACATAGAGTCCAACAGTCATGCCACCAAAATAAAGAACATCCTGATCAGCGAACCTGAGCGCGGTATCGGTTCTTTAAAAAAAACTGGACGGCACATACACCAAGTCGGACGACGAAACGTGCGAACTGCTGCTAAGCTGGGAAGCGAGGACCAGCAATTTGGCATCCAATACCGAATGGACCCAGGCCCAAAGAATCGTCATACACGATAAGGTGAAGTGGGCTATCAACAGATTCCTTCCATTCAAATCAGCTGGCTTGGATGATCTATTCCCAGGACTACTGAAATGGAACGACGATCGCTTGGTGGTACATCTCTTGAACATGTTCAGAGCATGCATCGCACACGGTTACACTCCCCTGAAATGGAAGGAAGTTAAAGTCATATTTATCCCCAAGCCCGGCAACAGTGACTACACGCAGCCGAAGTCCTTCAGGCCAATCAGCCTCACATCCTTCCTGTTGAAAACGCTTGAAATGCACTGTGATAGGAACATCAGAGCACATGCGCTGTCGAACAAGCCACTCAACGCTAACCAACATGCCTACAGTATGGGCAAATCAACTGAGTCCGCCCTTCATAGCGTTGTACCACGTATTGAAAATGTACTATCCGGTAAACAATCAACCCTTGGCGTCTTTATAGACGTGGAAGGCGCCTTCGACAAGACTACTTTCAACAGCATAAGCCTTATCCTGACCAGACATGGGGTCGATCACACGACTGCCGGGTGGATTGACAACATGCTGAGAAAAAGGGCTATCCAATTCACTGTTTATACCACGACCAGAGGCGTGGTAGCCAAAGGCTGTCCACAAGGAGGAGTTCTCTCACCCCTCCTATGGAACATTGTGGTCAATGAGCTGATTAGCAGACTCTGCGACCGTGGCCATTATAAGGTAGGTTATGCAGACGATCTTGCCATTCTCATAACAGGACCTGTTGAGAATGTTTTGTGCAACCTGGCTAAGCAGGCTTTAAAGATCGTCGAACAATGGTGCTCGGAGCACGAACTATCAGTGAACCCGTCAAAGACGGAGCTCATTATGTTCACTCACAAACGCAATCTTGGCAGTTTACAACTATCCAAACTGTTTGGTACCGAGCTGTCCCTAACGAACGAGGTCAAATATCTGGGCGTTATTATTGACAGCAAACTGTTATGGAACAAACATTTGGACCACAAGATTAATAAGGCTAGCGCAACTTATGGCAATGCAGAACACTTCTAGGGAAATCCTGGGGTCTTTCGCCGAAAATTACACTATGGCTATATGTATAAAGCCGTAATCAGACCTATAATCACCTACGGTGCGGTAGTTTGGTGGCCCAGAACTGAACTCATTACCACCAGTAAAAAACTGCAGTCGTTCCAGAGACTGGCTTGCTCAGCCACCACTGGATGTATGCGGACAGCACCAACTAATGCCTTGGAGATAATGCTTGGTCTGCAGCCGCTGGATCTTTCATCCGGCAGGAGGCCTGTATGGCGGCAATCAGACTAAGACACTCAGGCATGTGGAAACAACAAACGGGCATTCACACCACAATATGGGACAGAGTCCACGTGTTCGATAAACTCTATCGAATATAATTAGCAGAGACCGAGCGAGATCAATCAGGAGCCGACGAAGTCCGTATTTATACGGATGGCTCAAAAACCAAAACCGGTACTGGTGCTGGTGTTTTCTCCATGGATCTCAATATCAAAATATCACTATCGCTAGGGGAACAAAGCTCCATATTCCAATGTGAATGTGTAGCGATTTCCCAAGCTGCCAACGCAGTCATTAAAAGAAAGATTTGCAATCGCGGTATTAGAATTCTCTCCGATAGCATGGCTGTCCTAATGGCACTAGACAGTAATATTATGTCTTCCAGCCTTATTTATGAATGTCACCTAGCATTGCAAACCATTTCGGCCCACAACAGGGTCACCTTGCAATGGATCAAGGGGCATAGTGGATCTTTGGGTAACGATGCAGCAGACGAGCTTGCAAGGAGGGGCTCGGATGGGGTTGTGGCCGGCCCCGAGCCTCACTTGCCCGTTCCATTCAGTCAGATCAGGACCTGGATGCCTCTGTTAACAAAAACAGAACACAATGCCCGCTGGGCAACTACAACCAACTGTAGACAGTCTAAAGAGGCGGTACCTGCACTAGCACCGCGACTGACTAGCAGACTATTCAGTCTCCAACGAACGGACCTGCGAATTGTGGTGGGTATGCTCACAGGCCACTGCCCACTCAACAAACATCTGTTCACCCTCAACGCGACGGACAGCCCGCTGTGCAGGGGCTGCCTTAGCGCGGATGAAACGGCAGCCCACGTAATCCTGGAATGTAAGGGCGGTTGCTGACCAACGGGCACAAATCCTCGGTAGTCCGAGGTCGCTCCTAGAAGCCTGTGAACGTCCCAGGAGACTTCTGAGCTTGTAGAAGGAGCTGGGTTGGCTCCTGTAGCCAACCGTCCCACCCCACGCATAATGGACCGCCTTTGAACCTAAATGCGGAAAAGGGAGCCCTCAACAATACAATACAATACAAATGGCGCTTGCAACAGCGTCGAAATATCGGGATCTCAACATAATAAACAATCACGGAAGATATCCCGTAAGTGACAGTTTATGTGTGACTTCATCATTATGTGTAATAATGATGAAGTCGGCGTACTGTCAAACCAGATATGACTAGATCCGTCGGTCAATTAACAACTTACATGCAATAAATGACGGCAGTCAAGTAGAAAAGCTGCAAGGTTCTCCAGATAAGAGGTGGCTGGAACAGTGGTATGGTCTGCAGCCACAGAGACTTCAAGATGTGGATGTCGCGATTTTTGGAACTTCGCTCCTCATTCAACACTACCTTACGCACCTGGAAGTTAAGAATATTGTTATGAAAACCATGTTTGTTACTGTAACCACAGTCTAGAGAAAAATCAGTTCATGAACAACATGATAGATAAGTAAATCGAAAACATTTTAAACCAATAGGCGATGCAATTCTTTTGATGCGTAAGAAGTCCATTTTACTGAAGTAGAACTTGTATTCACCATGGGTTTTAGTAATAGTTGAAGTCATTTCATAAACCCTTGTCATGAATAAAAATATTAGTTTTTTGTCCGTTCTTCTCTATTTTTTTTTTTTTATTCCAAAGGAACAACAAACAGCTGCAATATAAAACATAGAGATAACAAATATACAAAACTTATTGACAATATTGCAGCCCACAACGCTGTTCACAAATTAACTACACGATAAGTAATAGAGAAAATAATCGCTAGGGTTACAATTACACAAAATACAAAAAAAAAAAAACAAATAAAAATATGTAAAACAAAAAATAAGAGAAAAACTGTAAGGAGGTGTATAAATAATCAAGAAAGCTCCTTAAGTATATGACTTTTAAATTTATAAGGAGCACATGCAAAACAAAAATATCAATATGTTCAATAGAATATATGCATTTTTATTGAATATATGCTCTATAGAGTTATGTTTTGGATAATTTTCAACGACTTTCTAGCTAACTGACCTATTCCTTGCCTACTGAAAAGTACCTGTAAATGATTTAATAAAATGTTTGAGTTTAAATACATACCGGATACTCATTCTTCCCTCCATTCCTGGTCCAGATTTTGGCGAGATACTCCAAAGCCAGCTCCTCACGACCAATATTCACCAGGAACTTGGGGCTCTCATAGTAGAAGTGAAGCAGAAAAGCGCTGATGCCCAGAGGGGCAGCCATGAGAATGACCAGCAGCCTCCAAGGTGTGAAGACAAGGAGGCCCAGGTTATAGGCGAAGTTTAGCTGGAGTATGAAGTAGGCTGGCACTGTGGGCAAACACAACAGCTGTTATCTGAAAGTTCCTTAAATATATATCTTTACATAAAAAAATTAAAACAAAATCATTACATCGAAATCAAAGCATTTATTTCAAGTAGGCCAGTTACAGGCACTTTGAATTGTCGAAACAAAGATAACAAAAATAACGCTCAATCTTTTTGAGGCAAGATTATAATGCGCTATCGATTAAGATTTAGGTTCCTCACTCACAGGTCTTTGTCTGGTAGTGAACCCAAACGTATGCCTCTCAGAGATTTCAATGGTGAAATAGGTATTTAAGATGTTTTTTATTTGTCGAGGTTTTTTGTTTTCCAATTTTTGGGCTATCCCCTTATGAAATTTATTCAAAATGCTATTAAAGTGACAACCACGGGCGGTTTTCAGTTGGATATAATTTCTGTACGAAATGCAATTTGTATAGTCTCCAGGCAGTTACTTCGAGTCTCGTAGATTATTAAGGCATGATGAGATAAGGGTGAAAATAAATTTGAACTAATGAGAAGAGAGTGAATTAATATTTAAAAGATAACTCTTAAGAATGATTTAGAGTATGTACTTGACATGTATAGTCATCAGGGTTCCTGTGTTTGAGGCACTAATTCCCGCTAGTGGTAATCACAACTATCTTGACAAAATAATAAACAAACAACTTACCAACATAAGACAACACGAAGAGCATGAGCGCACTCGTCATGATCATCATGTAGACGCCCCGCACTGCGCTCGCGCACGACTCATTGAGAAGCGCGTATGCGCCTGATTGGACCGCGCTGCAACTGTTCACACAAACCATTGCTATAGTTAATTCAGTAGAGTCTACAACTATCTACACATTTATACAAGGACCAACACCGATTGATCGAGTTAAAAGGTTAACCAGTTACACCTATAACCCTTATTATGTTTGATGAACCATTCCAAGGTTTACAATATGGGTTGATCAAATAATATTGCTGATTAATGATGCACGTGAACCGGTTACTAGGCTGGTTAACCTTTACGGTTGTTCACCTAATCCCAAAAATATCCCGATTAAAACCCTTATACGGGTAACCTTTTGGTCCCTGATGTTTTACTGGTCATTTAATTTAGTTCATCGGGAGCAAACAGTAATAATAACGCCTTGGACAAGCAGACATGCTGCTGTGACACAAAATAATTTTAAAAAAAGTTAAAGACAAAACGCTGATGATGAACATCTTGGAAAAAGGCGGATTAAAATAGACAGAAGATCTAATATAACTGAAGATGACATTACTAAGGCTTACTCACAAGCTTGAACTGAAAACTTTAAGGACTGCAAGCATGATCCAGTTGACAGAGAAGGCGCTGATAAAGGAGGCTACGTAACTCCCCCACATCGCTATCAGCAAGGCTTTCCGTCTTCCTTGTGTGTCTGATATGTAGCCCCATGTCATCGACATGAGGATTGGTCCTGCAAGGATTGTTTTCATTGATTGAAGAAAATAATATGATCATGTTTTGGAATAAAGTAAAAATTGCCTTAAAGCATACACACGTTTAATAACTCAAGTACGGTTTTGAAGGCAACTAGAACCTCAAACTAAATCGGCAAAGCCGCCCAAACTCTACGACAACGAAAATCGTCGAAAACGCTTTCTTAACGGACTTTCCGATTTTTAGAGTTGGGTACTCGAAATACTCGTACATAGAAACCTGTAATCAAATTAAAGGACATTAATCCATAAAAGAAAACCAGTAGCAAAACTGTTGTAGCAAAACGAAGCTACAAACACACCATCAATGGTTCATGAATATCTTAGACACCTACCAACAAAAGGCATGGATAGCATGACACTCCTCTGCCAGTGTTCCAGCTGGAAGTCGCAGGCGCTGCCGGTGACGACCACGGAGAAGCCGAAGATGTCGATGCCCATCCCCAGCAGACCCAGACTGAGGACAGCGAGGAGGCCACAGTTGTAACAGCCATTACCTGACGAGAACACAGTTGCTAACGTCAAGAATGTATTTGAAATTAATGTGTCAGGAAAATTCTATGTAAAGATAACTTTATAGATAGATCTTCCGTTGCATGTAAATTACACAACCATATCATACATCAGCATTGTGTTCCCAAAACTAAGCAAAGGATTATTGCGTTCACATCCTATGCAAATATTGCTGCTAAAATAGCGATTTGCAATATAAATATCTACTACCAATTTATAGTATTCTGCTTTCCGAGGCAGATATTTATTTTATACTTAGCATTCGTGAGTCACATTTTCTGTATTATAACATAAATCGGGATTTCTCCACATTCTATTCTTATATAACAAACTAGTGACCGGCTTCGCACGGGTGCAATGTTATACAATCATATAAACCTTCCTCTTATTTCACTAAAAAAACCGCATCAAAATCCGTAGGGACAGACAGCGGGAAACGACTTTGTTTTATACTATGTAGTGGTGATGCTTAAAGATTCTGTTCTGTTATTCTGTCTATGCTATCTCTGCCAGCTGAACTGTGTAAGGCTTTCAAATGAGTACTAGACTTTTAATCAATAATCAAATACTTGTTACCTGTTAAATTAATAGCCTCTTCATAATCATACACCTTATCTCCAGTGGTACCAGCACAGCAAGTAGGATCCTTAACACCAACAGCACCATCGTATGAATATTTCTCACGTTTGTCGCCGATTCCTGCGACGTTTACAACGTATATCCCACTATGTACCATTGTGTGGTTGTCACTTCAAGTTCTGTAATAGATTAATATAATCTAGACTTTAGGTTAGTGAATACTGATATTTTATTTTGAAACAATTTACAAAACACATGCCAAAAAAAAAATATATACTAGATAAGGTCGGTGTTTCCTATCCGACTCTTTTATGGTCTAGACTGGATCTTAGTCAAGTCATACGAGAATCTTGGAGATTAGTGTCTGAGATAGACATTTGAGGAACCACATAGATCTGACCGGACCTGCTGCTCAAATGTTCACTTGTAGAGTTTTAAATCAAAGACATTCACTTCACTGTATTCTTAGCTTCGCAACTTCGGGGAAAGTTTAAGGATGATAATATGTATTAATTTGGAAAATGTTTTAATAAACGAACTGAGAAGATGCGTAAACAACAACTACTTAGAGTTACTTTATCACTGAAATTAGTTAACGACTAAACAAGCGACTGCGTATATCAAGCTTGAAAAATAAAAACAGAATCTGAACCAAGTTTATCAAGCGAAGGTTCCGTATCTGCAGATCTGAATACTACTTACTTAATGTTTTAGTCGCGTGGTCGTAAGCGTGACTGGTGAGCGTGGGCTCCTGGCTTTGATTCCCGGTTCGGGCAAAGTATTATTGGGTTGTTCCGTTAGGAATTTCTCAGTAGCAGCCCGCAGTTTGGAAGTTAGCGGTGTATTACTTTCGGAAAGCGCGTTGAGCCGTTGATCCTGCGCCTGTTCTCTCTCCGGTCGGGTCGGATAGCTGTCCCATCGGACTTTGAGAGTGAGAGAAGAGGGAGTGCACCTGTGCCTGCCGTCATGTCTAGAAGTGGTTCAGGTTGCAGACTGACTCCCACGGTGATGTACCAAACTGAATAATCATTATCATCTGCCTAGCTTTTTCCCAACTTTGTTGGGGTCGGCTTCCAGTCTAACCGGATGCAGCGAAATACCAGTATTTTACATGTAGCGACCTGTCACCTGACCTGTCTATCTGACCTCTACAACCCAGTTAGTACTAGATAATACGAAACCCCTTGTCTTACTGGGTGGAACAAACTGAATAATATTATGTAGGTAATGTAAGTAATCTATTTCCATAGTTCTGATCATAAAACATTACACACACACATTACACTTCTGTCTAATTCTATGTATCAGAAAAATATAAAAAACCGTTCCTATGTATTACGTGGAAAATTCTTTTCTTGTTTAAAAAATACAACTTTAAGACAGAAATTTTGAAATTCCGAAGTTTTCTGAAATAACGGTTTTACGAATTTCAAATTCGTAACACCGTTGTTTTTGGAACGGAACCCTGAAACGCAATTGTCTTGTAATAGGTACTGTGAAAACCAATTTAATGCATAGTAATTAAAGTAGTTAAGATTGATTCAGTTAGTTAATCTAAATCTTAAAATAACTGTGATTACATGTACCCAGGTAATCATTCGGTACTTTTTGTCAAATTGAAAAAACATATATAAATTTTAAAGACTGGAAATCTTTTTTTGACCTCAATAATAATGTTGGTTCGTTACAATAGGAATATGGATGAGCATTAATTACTTTCTTTGGTGTTACTAAGATAGAATAAGTAATGACAATAAAATAAGAGTTATCATTAATTAAGAAATGAAATATGAAAGAAAGACTAGACTAGTTAGGTGTCATTACTTTACTTATTTAGCTCCAAGTATACTAGTTCAAAATACAGCGTGTACCAGATCAAAGGAAGATCACGACCTGGAATATGACCACATGTTTCAGGTTGTGATTCAGATCATCAAACTGAACAACTTTCTCAATGGGACCCCATAGGTTATCGCGAAAAGAAAAACAGCTGTCCCATACAACAATTGAATCTCCCTGTCTGTTTAGGGTAAGGAATCCGCTGTTCGCAAATCCGACTCAGACTTGACCGGCTTAAATTTTTTCATACTGTTCGACAAAACAAGATGTAGGTGGACTAAACTGGATATTAGAACAATACTTACCAGTAAAACTGCCTCTACTCCTGTTTGTTGATACCTCTACAATACCATTTTGGAGGTTGATGTACCCCCTAAATCTCTATAGATATACCTATGTTTTAAATATGTACTTAATCGAATCCAATAATCACTATCACTATTTAGAAAAAAATCCGATCACACACCAGATTATATCTAGGTACATACGTTAAAAAATAAAAAATACATCTGCAGCAGTCTGTTACAGGACATAACAATTTTACAATGAATCAAATAATCGATACATGGTATTTATATCAACGTTGATTGAATTAATACAAGTTATATTATATGACGGTGGGTTTTCATACTAAACATAAATCATTCTGATATTTTTTCCTTATCAGCGATGCCAGAGGATTAAGAGGAAGTGATATTCTATCAGCAATATGATAGCCAGAATTTAAAAGTTCAAAATGCTAACTGACATAAGCTATCGAAAAGTTTACGTCGATCCCGTTCAATGTCGTTCTAGAAACTTTTTGAAAGCGATTGTCATTGGGTTGAAGTTACAATAATTACACCAAACAGTTATGTGAAATCGCCTGGTGGTGATGAAATAAATTACACAAAGTAATACACCTGCCTGGGTTCGAACCCATAACTTACTGTTCGTAAGTCGGGGCCGCTACCACTGCTCTCGATAGGGCGACTATTATTATTTAGCTACGATCTCCTACAGACTTCCAAATCCAGGGTACCAAATGGAAATACAATAAAAAACATAGCCTTGCCTTTTTAGTAAGTGTTATTCTAAGCTATTGTTAGGTACTAGATAACAAAACTTATGAAAAACCATACTATATCTATTTTTTGTAGAACCAGGAAAAAAGATAGCTAATATCTGCAGGATACTAAATGAGGAAAATAGTTAAGATCATTTAATGCAAGACGTAATAAGTTAAATCTTTACAACTTATTAAATAACTAGCTTCTGCCCGCGACTTCGTACGCGGATCCTGTTGCTTATGCCAGCGACAACGGGCGGGTCGTCAAGAAAATCGAAGATCTGAAACGTCTGATGTAGAATTCTGAGGGCCGGGGACGGGAAAACAACGGGATGAGCGAGACGATTGGAGACGTTCCATATCTTTCATTTTTGTAAGTACAGGAAATGCCCATCAGACTAAACAACTTTTGCTAAGACTTCATTCCTTAATATGTTATAGTATCGCAGGGCTCTTGGAGTTCCATATCAGGTGTTCCAGATCTTCAAATTTATTCTCTTAGCAGAAAATGCTCATCACGTGGAACAATTTTTGCTATGGTACCATTTTTGTATCTCTTATAGTTTAGCTGGTCTGTTGCGGTGCTGCATCAGATGTTCAAGTTTCCATGATAAATTATAGCCTATATGTTGCCCAGATATAATACCTATACAGCTAAAAAAAAACATTTAAATCCGTCGAGTAGTTCTGAAGATTAACGTGTGCAAACAAATAGACAAACAGATACACAGACAAACAGACATATTTTTTTTTTTGGATACTTGCTCTATTACTGTTTCCAAACTCAATTATTATTTTTTCAATATTTTCAATGTTAATGTTTGTTAGATACAGTTTTTTTACTGTTTTATTATATTTATAGATATAGATGAAGTAGAATGTTTTTTTTAAATAAGTGCATCAATTGAATTTTGTAAAGCTGAATGACGCAGTCTAAGACTGCATTTTTCGCATGTCAAAGCCAAATCAAAATTTAACCATATTTCAATAAAAATAAGAAAGTATGCGGGAGTATTTTTGACCTACTTTAGGTATTTACTTTGATTTCTGGGAGATTTGAGTAAGTTATATACTTGCTAGGAATACCAAGTTACTATTTACTTGCACCTGAGTAGATGCAATGACCTAAAGTAGAGATAGTCGAGTCTAAGCTTCAACCTCCGAATGCGTATAGTTACAGGAACCTCGGCCTTATTATTCTTAGGAATCCCGTTTATTCCCGAGTAAAAAAATATAAGAAAAAATCCAAAGAAATTAAGTTAAAACGTACAAGAAAGGTACCTTTGTCGCCCTGCTTTTCAATCCAGACATCTAAATCATTATTAGTGCAGCAAATAATGTTTCACTGTTTCATTACTTCATGACATTAAACTTGTTTTCAAATTGCACTTGAACTTGAGACAGAACTGTTTACTGACCATAATTATTAATACACGGAAGAGTCACAAGTTTTCACATATTTTTTAGGTATTTTCACATTAAATCTAGGTACACAAAACACTTTAAAAATGCCATGAAGAAAGTATTCATCTGCGAGCAACTAGGCTGTCACGCCAAACACGTTTGAGATTAGCGCCTTTAGCTTCGCACTGGTTAGAAATAGACATAACAGGATATAGACCTGGATGCCTAGAACATCTAGCCTGTTCTTTCTTTGCGATAAAAAGTGCGTCCTATTTTCTATCAATCAAGTCGATGTTTGTATGGCGGCCCGATAAACTTTAGATTTTCTATTTGAAAATATATTGAAGCCTACAGATCAGACACCGTTTAATATCAGAACAGCTTAAACACTGGGTTAAAGAGGTATGGTATTCAGCCTCATGTGAATTATTTCGAAATTTAAAACATTTAATTCGAGAAAAAACATTTACATACATAAAGGATTTTCTATGCGTGGTAATGCTCGTCGTCTCTTTTTAGAACAAATAGGTTTTGAAAAACTGAACCTATATTCATATAACTTTCTTGTATTTCATTTTTGTATGTTCGTTTGCCAGTGGGCAAAGGCCTCCTCCAATCTTCTGTATGAATACACTTTACTGGTGCAGAAAGACACTGGTTAAGTACCTACACGTGACTGTCTGGGTAGCAAAAACTCCGCTCTACAATTACTTATCTGACTTGACAAGCCATATTTAATAATAAATAAAAAGAGATTAAAAAGAAAATACAAAACGTTGGTTGTGAATATAATTATTTAATAGATATAAAAATATAACAGTATCACTAGGGCGCTCACGTCGTGGGCCGCTCGGGGCGCGTGCTCTTCGGCAGTATGATACACAGCAACCCGCTCGCTGCAACAGACAGACATACAGTTAGGCAACGCTCATAAATAAAAGGTGTAAAAGACGCTCAACGAAGCCGAAAGACATTTGTCTCCCCGTCATTTTAATTGGACCATACCTTGTAGTTACGGGAACATTGGAGGTCAAAGTACCAACTTCTTTACAAATTAAAAACAAATAGTTTTTAAGGTTGTAACTTTACTTTATATACCTCCATGAGTACCAGCACAATGTTTTGAGTGCGTGTCTTTAGTCCTGCCGTAAACAATGTTTTCTCTTCCCAAAAAAAAGTCGTTTCCCTAGAGTTACTTAGTTTGATATACAGAATGCTTTGTTGACGGCTTCTATAAGGGTCCACAAGTTTACTGCTTGTATAACAAAGAAAAAGGGTTTAATTTTATCCGAATGTTTACAAGAGACGCACAGCCATTTTTAACATCAAACCAAATAGTAAACTAGTCCTAATGGACACTTACTTATTAGCAACGTTCCGAACATGTAGATAGGCACGACACAGTACTGGTCCACCAGCGCGCCGAATATCACGTTCCCCACTATGGCACCTATACGGCCACACATTACTGTCACCGCCATAGCCGTTGCGCTGTAAAGATAGTAACATTTTATCATAAAGATGGAGGATAGACAGGCATCTATATTCGAGATGCTAAAACTATCTGGAGGGACCTACACCGCCAAACACGGACTTAAGTGCCTAGCCTTTTCCCAACTATGTTGCGGTCGGCTTCCAGTCTAACAGGATGCAGCTGAATACCAGTATTTTACATGGAGCGACTGCCTATCTGACCTCCACAACCCAGTTAGTACTGGGTAATTCGAAATCCCTTGGTAAGAATGGTTGTCAGACTTGTTGGGCCACTGACTACCTGTAACGACTGTCAAAGATCTACAGATTACAGCGGGGACCAACGGCTTAATGTGCTTTCCAAGGCGCTGAGGAAGCTTAGTATGTAATGGGCGGTCACCCATCCACAGACCAACCTAGGCAAGCACGGCTTAACCTAAAGATCGACTCGAGAGGCTGTTATTATTTTGCCACCAGCTCCTCTAGTCTAGTTGAAAGATCCTCCCTTTTAAATGGGGGAAGAGGAACTTCGTTCTGTTCCTCCTATCTCTAAACATCTGTCATGAGTCTACCAATGACTGCTTAAGGGTCAAAGAAGAGTCGTTTTAATCACAATGCCGATGGTTCCAAAATTGTTAATATCTCAGCAGTCTTTTATTAACCGAAATTGAATCACAGAAGTATGTTTTTCAGTACAAACATTACGTTTACGACGTTTGAAAATCTTGACCACATTTAGAACCCCCTCTTGTCATCCAAATTAAAAAGACGTATTAAAAACGTTATACAGAGAGACCACTCCATCAAGAGTGTCGAATATGGTGTTCAAAGTCCAAAAGCCAACTGTACAATATACACACCCACCAGACCAATAATAAACAGTACTGACAAATCTGGTGCCGCATGTTACGATAGTGATGAACAGTTCTATAATTGATTTGTGCGTCAATGGTCGTGACCATTGTTATGTTCGCGTGTTAGTAATTAATAAAGCTAATCATAGGACCACCTGGTGGATTCCTAGCATTTCATGTATTGATGCCTATATTAAGAACTAAATGACGATGATACACAATAACTAGAAGATGTCTCAACAAATGCTGAAGTCAGTCACGTAGTAGAGTGTCATTGGGATGGGCTTGGCTGTCAACCCTGGTACCAGTTTTGTCTGCTGACTAAACTCTCTACAACTACGTGGGCTATTTAAAAATATCGTCTGTCACGTGTTCCCAGAAAATAATCAGTCACCCCTTTAAGCGCGTGAGGTAAAAGGTAAGGTAACTAGGGGATATTTCAAGCCAACAAATGATTGGCGAAATGTGTCTGTTAATGTGTGGGTTGTACACCTTTGCCTAACCTTTCGAGGAAAGCATGTGTGAAGTTATGTTGTATCCAAGCCACCAGGTGGCTTTACCATCACGCAAAACGTAGTGATGATTGCAAGAACTCCTTTTGAATCTCGCAAGGCGCACTGAAGTCATTTGAACATCGCAAATATCAACAAGTGGTCATTTAAGAACCCACATGTTTTCGGGAAAAGATAGACCGCGTTTATCTTCAGTATAATCTTCAGCATCAGTTTTTAACTTACGCCGGCTGTCAGGCGGCAGACTGTGCGTATGCAATATAATCTAAAATAGCGTGTATGATTATCATCATAGAGTCTGTAGAGTATTTCAGATGGGAGTGGTCCACTATACGATAAAGGCCTTCCTTGGATTGGCTATAAAAATAAAGAGATACTCACGCGACTTTAGTAGGAAATATCTCGCAGATGACACAGAACAGCACTGCCTCCGTGCAGCTGACGATGGCTTCAAACACACATGACAGGATCAGGTTTTCCAGGGAGGAGCGCACCAGGTTCAGACCCAAGGCCGCCAGTCCAGAGCTGATCAACATCATTACTGCGGAAGAAGAGAGGTTTTGTTAGCTCAAGGGACCTTCGAGTATCTAGTGAACTTATTTCAGCAGATAGGCGAAAAGGCCTAAAAAAGGGTGTATCCGAAAGTTCTTGCTCAAAAAGATAAGCATAAATGTAAAATCCACCCCAAAACGATGGAATACAGGAACATATAATCTAAATCATGTAAGTAATTTTTCCATGCGATATAGCTGAAGTTTATGTTTTGTCCCTTTCTCTATAGAATGCTTAGCGTTAAGCTGCATTCTGTAGGGGGTAACTTCCTCAGACGTCAGATTCGAGCAATACATCAGTGAATGAGGAAAACCGAGCATTACAACGCGCCACCTCTGATGATACAGCTTATAACAACGCTTCTATACAATTGACTGTTTCTATACAATTACAGGTTAATGCTCCGGTGAGGGAGCACCTTTCAGGCGATAGGTAAGTCTTTGAATCGATATAAAACCTCGCTTCCAACAATCACTTACCCAACATGAGCTTCTTGCCCACAATGTTGATGGTGAGCCCCACCCATAGCGCCGTGGGGACACAACTTAAGGCTACCACCAGCGTGTGGATGTACACTTTGTCATCCAAGGGCTGCAACTTTTCCTGGAGGAAGAAGAGAGGAGTTTTATAAAATAACAAACGAAATTGGAGTCTGTGGGAACACGTTAGGCTGATTATCCAGCGGTCTGGAGATCCATTGTCTGTTCAAGCATTAAGTTACAGTTATTTGTGATAGTGGTTTCCATATTTCAGTAGTTTCTCACACAACGTTTCACTCAAAGAAGGCTCAAGATAAAACACTACTGGTGTACAAATGTGATTATGAATCATATCCAACATGGGACATGCTTATTGTAAAACTGTAACTACAAAGCCCAAGCAATGGTCATATGGAAAGTTATGAGAGAATCTTGTCTTGCAAAAGTTGGCTAAGTACAGAGAGAGGGTGACAACACTTATCGTCACTAACGACCATGCAATACAATACAAGGTATCGGTCTCAGGTCACGTTGTCCGAACCGAAACAAGGCAAATCACGCTTTCTTTGATTTGACACAAAGCTCTTTCTGCCCGGCTTAGGCCGATTCCGCGTCGGTGAGTGTGGTGAAATCTTAACCTAGATTGATGATAGTTTTTTCATACTCACAGCCAACTCAGCTGTATCGTTGGCGAGTGCCAGCGACACCTCACATACACCGGCCGCCACATCAGGGTACAGCGACGAGAACTGACTGAACCTCTCGAACAGGTCCGGGAACCACATCATCAGTGTGTAGTAACTGCAACAAGAGAGAGATTATATCAAAACATCCTTACTACAACCTTTAAGTTTTTTTTAATAAGAATAATAATCAGATAGATATTCGGGCTGCGTTGAGTAGTCGTTATTTCTTAGAAGATGAGAGTACCTACTCATGAATTTGACATACTAATATTATGATCAACCGTATAATCTATTACCAGAGATCGGAATTCCTCTAATTTAACAGCATTATATTTTTTTTCTGGATTTTATAGATTTTATATTTTATCTACGTGTAACTTCTTTTCTTAAATGCCAAATACACTCTGCATATTATTATTCTGATCTCAGATTTTTGCTTCTAAAGAGTAGATCTAGTTAAACTAAATTTATAGAACTCGTAATGTATATATTGTATGTTCTATAATCATATTGTCATTATATAGTTACCTGAACATAAGACCGAAATCGACGAAACAGCAGAGCACCAGCAGCCCGATGTAAGGCGGCATAACCAGCATCTTCTTCCGGACCCAGAAGGCATCCCATCTCTGCGACCATGTCAGGGGCGCCTTGGTCTCGTTACCATTATTGTCTGCTGACACCACTTCCTCTTCTTCGTCACCGTAGGCACTTATCATTGACTCGATCTGAAATAGATGGTTTGGTTATATTTAAATTCAATAGTGTCATCCAGGAAACTGAAATCTTGAATCTTTTATCAATGATGTCACGAAGCCACGAACTACAATAATGTGATTCCGAAGGCGAATGCAGACCGCAAACCACATGTTTCCATTTACAGAAACGTGTTCATAAAGCTTTAATTAAAGAAACAGCCGTGTCACTGCGGTCTATCTATGGTTCAGTTCTGCGAGTCGCCTTCAGTGTCGCCTTTATTGTTTCCGTACTTATTCCTTCTTAATAAATATGAAGACGTTGATGATGGTTGCTAAACTGCTTAGGCTCCAGAATTGGCAGTAGGGTAATAAGATAGAAAAGATTTTTGAGAACCAATTTACATTTCTTGATCATCTCTCTTCACCTGCCTCCCTTTGTTTCATGGGACTTGGTGTCGGCGCAACACTGTTTTTCTCCCCTGTAAAATTACTGCTATCATTTGCTCCTCTAACCTGACCACAGCAAGACGCATCTAAACTCACCGGAAAGTCCTTCTCACTAAGCTTAGTATTAACAACAAATATCCTCTGCAACACTTGCAGCGCCTGCTCAGCCCGGTTCGCATACAGCAGGTACCGGGGGCTCTCAGGGAACGGGATGAGCAGTAACACTACTAGCAAGCTGGGGATCCCGCAGGCTGCCACGAACACCCGCCATGAGGTGTACTGGAAGTCCGCGCCAGCTGCTGTCAGATTGAACCGGGGGTCCGGGATGATGAGGAATGCGATACCTGTCGAAAGAATAAATAAAACGGTATAAGGAAATGCATCAGTGTACTTTAAAAATTGGTAGAATTTTTAGGATTCGTACCTCAAAAGGAAAAAACGGAAACCTTAGAAGATCATTCTCTTGTCCGTCTGTCCGTGTGTCACCACCGATTTCCTCAGGAACGGCGGAACGGGGAACCTAGCAAGTTAAATTTACCAGATACTGAGGTCTATAGTCCCTATTAGGTGTATAAAAATCAAGGTCCCACGAGTCAACACGATAAGAGATATGGGCAAATTTTGATTTTCGCGAAAACTTGTAAATACCAAAATTTAACTTAATTTTCAACTTTTTTTATTTTTCGTAATTTTCCCTTTACTTGTGCTGTAAGACCTTGCTTTTAACCAAAATTCACAATTCTAGGTTCCGGAAGGGCCCTACTGGTTTTTGGGTCGAAAACTGAATAGCTATGGTAGTTCCCGTTGACCTAGAATCACGAAATTTGGCAAAAAGCAAGGCCTTACAGTACAAATAAAGGTAAAATCCCAAAAAAAAAAAAAAAAATTAAAGGGTACACACACATACATACATAGTCGACGACAATTAATTAATTTTACACAAAATGATTTGACAGATATTTTTTTTTTTTTTAGATCATGGTACGGAACCCTTCGTGCTCGAGTCCGACTCGCACTTGGCCGGTAGTTATTTATCTCTTGCTGTAGATAAACAATCATCGACTGCCGACGGTTTTCCTAACTATGTTGGGATCGGCTTTCAGTCTAACCGAAATTCCTCTAAGCGACTGCACTAACCCTCAACCGCGTTACTTGATATCACGAAACCGAGGTAAGTTTTTGATTTCTGACTAAACGTAGCGATTGTCAAAGGCTTACAAATGACATCTAGGACTAGCAGCTTAACTTGCTTTCCGAAACACAGAGGGGTCTCGATATGGACCTTCCTATTTACTATTTTCAGACATGGCATTGTTAAACCCAGTTTCCGTATGTCACTTTTGTACCGGGTTTTGTGGAATAGCTCTTGAAATCCTTAATTAATTGATATGATAATTAATTGTTTTTTTTTTACTGTTTATATTGATGCAGTCTTGTCCACATTGTTTTTTTTTTTACTGTTTATATTGATGCAGTCTTGTCTCTGGTATGTAATCGGTCGCCATCACAATTGGCAGTCGATGGCATCACTCCCGTGCCAACGCCGATATCATTTCGGTTGACCTTAGTCGCGGCGCTGACATTCAAATTCCTGCTCGCGCGATAAGCACGATCATCAATTTTGGCTATTATTGGTGTTTTACTATAGATTGTATGTGTGTTTTTTATGGTAATTCCCTTTAGACAATTTATTTATTTATAATTTATTTTCAAAAGATATCCATGGTTATATTTAACCAAAATGTGTTACTGTCAGATTCTGTTATTCTTATAATTTTGAACAGCAAGGTATTTTTCTTGCTCATCAATGTGGCTCATCATTTAAGGGTAGCCACGCAACATAAAATTTATAACATTCTTTGGAAGAGACACTTACAAACGTAATTTCTTTTACAATTCACATAAAACTGAAACGCCATAATCATCTTCGACTCCTTGTCCTATTCTACTTGAGGTCGGCAACACGTTTCATTCTTCCAATCGCTTTTCAGCCGTCACGCTATCATTTAATCCTTTTTCTTTCTTCCATCTATAAGTGAACCGAGAGTATCCATTTTCTGCAAAAGTTTTCTCACCTGGCAGCAGAATGGTGCCGAATGTCCAGAACACCTCCAGCCTGCACAGCATGACGTCCCGGTGCCGGAATGAGAGGAAGTCCCCGAAGTAAGGAAAGATCAGCCCCGTGGCTCCAATGATGCCGAACCCGGAGAAGAATCTGCAAGAGACACAAGTCTACAACGAATAGTTACGCCAAGATTGGTACAAATAAGATGTAAAGTGATTGTCAATAATTTAGTGAATATTTCGTCATCTGCCTAATCATTCCCCAATGTTTTAAGGTCGGCTTCCAGTGTAACTGGATGCGGAATGTGGAATTTACATGGAGCGACTGCCTATCTGACCTCCAGAACTCGCTTGCTGGGTGTACCAATACCCCTTAGTTTAACTGATGGTAAGATTCTCTCGCTTTTGCCTATATACCCGTTACGACTGACGAAGATTTGAAAAGGTCAGCCGGGACCAACAAAGAAAGATTTCTTCTACTTTGCTTCTTTTCTTTTAGTAGGAGTAGATCAGTCTCTAGAAGTTTGGTGGCTACCAAGTAGTTTGGTTGTTGTGCAGTAGGTAACATTTTTTAGAGAACAGAACACTGCTACACTGGAACATTGATTGTTTCCCAGGTGTTGTGTAGTTCTAAAGCATACCTTAATTATGTTTTATGGCATTTTATATAAAAAGGTGTAAGGGACAGCCCTCCACAAACTGACAGGGTGCATTCAGCTCATATTTTGAATCATATTCCACCGGAATTTTCCCCCCCGTCAATGCAATCATTTTTTTGTTCGAGACCATACCTGGGAACCTTCTAGTTACGGAGATATTGGAGGTCAAAATTCCGACTTTTTAACAAGTTTTTTTTTTAATACTTGATATTAAGAAAGATTTTTACTTTAAACACCTCCACGAACCCCGTACTATTCAATCCATCCGTCAGCACAATGTTTTGAGTGCGTTACATTGAGTCCTAGCGTGAAACGTGATTTTTCACCCTCAAAAAAAAGTCGTGTCCCAGCAATAATTTTTCGTAAAGTTACGTAATTTGATGTACATAATGCTTGGTTGACGGCTTCGTGAAGTGTTTTGTTACACCCTGTATATTTTTTTAATTGATCCTTCTAATCGCGAAACTATTTAATAATGAAACAGTTATGTTCTAGATACCTGCAGGCTAAGAATGCTGGGAATGACTGCACAACACTGGACAGGAAGGCCGCCATCGCGTCCAGCAGTAAGGCACCGATGATGGCTTTCTTGCGACCTCTCGCGTCTGCCAGGTTACCCCAGAAGTAGGAGCCTACGCACATACCTGGTAAAATAAAAAGAACAATCAATTAGTTAATATAATCTTTAGGATATCGCTCTCTGGCCTAGGTTGGTCCATGGATGGGTGAACACCCATTGCATACCGAGTTTCCTCCGTTCCTCGGAAAGCAAGTTAAGCCGTTGGTCCCGGCTGTCATTTGTAGATCTTTGACAATCGTTACAGGTAGTCAGTGGCCCGAAAGTCTGACAACCAGTCTTATCAAGGGGTCCCGTATGTCCCAGTACTAACTGGGTTGTTAAGGTCAGATAGGCAATCGCTCCTTGTAAAATGCTGGTACTCAGCTGCATCCGGTTAGACTGGAAGCCCACCCCATCATAGTTGGGAAAAGGCTAAGCAGATGATGATGATGATGAATCTTGTAAGGTATGGTTAATTTGTATTCCTGCTTGTTATTTTTTAAATTTAAGAAAAGAAGATTCTAAATGAGCAGACACAGAGGCCTCACGTATAAGACGTATGTATAAGAGAAAAAGATTTTATAATTAAATAATGCACACGTGTACACATACACGTGCAGAGTCTGGATCTCATGGATTACCATACTGTCATTCATATATTAATTATCAGAGTGGTATCAATTCAACTTACGTAACGAACGGAACGTTACAGGCCGTTTGTACAAACTTTTGAGTATCAATTGCACTAACCAATAAGCGGTGTGGCAGTAAGCTTGCCCTTGTCACTGGAGGACAGGTGGAAGTCGTTCTCGGCAGCCGGCAACACGAAGCTAAGGGTGGTGGTGCTGAGCGCGCACACCGCGTAGATGGCACCACACGACATCAACAGCAGCCATTGGAAGCAGCCGTAACCTGGAAGGAGGAACATGTTGAAATTATTAATATGACCAGAGTAAAGCATAACAAAAAACTCTAGTTGTTTAAGCTCAACATCGCGGAACAAGGCAACGGTATCTTGGCCTTGACGAGGACGACCATTTAACAAAATTGGAAACAAAAATAGTTCACATTTGCCCAAAATCAAAAGAAATAGCAGGATTAAGAAACGCATAAGCCTTTTAATGGGAAACGGTTAAAACAGTTATATTATTTAATTTATTTAAGAATAAAAAACTGGATTGAAGAATGCAAGACAATCCCAAAGACAATGAAAGGATGCCATTGTTAGTACAATGGTCAATTGGTCATACAGTCTTCAGACTTTGCCAAGGATAGACCGAGATGGCGAAACATCGTCAGGGGCAAAGATGTTTTCAAGGTAGGATCACGACCCTCAGTAATGAGGAATACGACTTGAGGAGGAGGACGAGGTTACAGAGAAGAACGATATTGAACATGCTAGTAGACTAAATGGTGTAGAAAAAAATGCAGTGACGAGAAAAAACTTATCTAGCTATATTTCTAGTCTCGTTTTAACTCAAACACAATTGCAGTCTATTTATTTATAGCATCAACATAAATAAAAAGTCACAAATCAAGGACAATGCAGCCATACATTTCTGTCACAGTCTTTTTTAAAATCGATTCTAGACATTAGCTGTGAATTGAATCGATATTGAGATCACTTGAACTAATAGGTTTCAATGGACACGGATGCATTACATTTACATACTGATGTATATTATTGATCGACGTGTTTATTTATGCGTATTATGGTGGCGTTACATAAAGAAGAGATAGATACCCGTATCTATTAACAAGTCAAAGTGATTACTTGAGGAAAAGTTTTTTTTAAAATTTTAAATTGCTTAATGTTAGAACTGTCAAAAGTTACAATGCTTTCTTTGGCGGTTTTTGCTTCGTTTAAATTTTTGTCTATTGCCTTTATAAATGTTTGCAAAGATACGAATGTAAGAATCTATCAAATTATGTACCTACTTTTCAGTTTAGTTGTCTAGAATCTTTAATTGTTTAGCTTTTTCACAAATATTTTGGGCCCTAACGGGAGTCCCTCCTAAGCAGGAGTAATTCCATTGTGAAAAAGAGACAGAGCTGTACAGACCGTCTAGCACCATCTCTTTCCCACACTGGAATTACTCCTACTTTAAGACGTCATGGTAGGCCACCTGATCAGAATACGAGTATTTTAGATAAGGCGACTGTCCATCTGATCTCCACAATCCATAATTGTGTAGGTAATACGGTCCCCTTGGTAAGACTGCTTGTCAGTATTTCGGACTTTCTACCACCCCGTAACGTCAAAATTATTAGTGTTGGAATGCTGATGCTAATATGCTCAATCATCCATCGATGGATGTTTTATAGATTAGCCTTCTTAAAATAACGTAATCATGCTTTAATGATAAACGAGGCAAATCTTAAAGATATCAATTCTCTCGATATGCGTTTTTCCTTCACGGACCTCAAATGTCTATTGTTTTTATATATTCATTCCATTAACGTTTTCCAGTTTAAAAAAAGTGTTCGTTCTTGTAGCGTGTGTCATCAATCCTCATGGAATCAACAATTAATTTTATTGTCTTCGGGCTTCAAATGTCCTAGAACCAAAAATATATTGGACGAAGGAAATATCGTGGAGAAACCAGCACGGAGGAAGCTAAAAGTCGTAGACATGTGACATCTACCATACCGTACTGGACCCGCGTGGTGGACTACAGCCAACTCTCTATTACAGAGAGTATGTCTGTGTCCCAGCGATGGGAACATTATAGGCTGATTATATATAATGTGGTCAAACTAATGATGTATTTTAAAGCCTAGATAGCCAACTAATAATCACTAACGACTAAAATCTGTTACATAAACAGTTAGTTCGCTAAGCCGCCAAGTAAGCTAGCTAAGCACGGCCGCAAATTAGATTTATGTCCGACGAAACCGAATCCAATTAATCGGGCAGGCGACGGGAGGGCGGCACTGGGGACGAAGTAACCGCCGAGCTGTGGGGGATGCCTACGCATTGTATTAATAATACTCATAGAATTTTTAAATGGTAGCTTGTTTTTTGTACTAGCTGAAAGTTTAAGAGCTATGGCTAAAGGAATGGCTGGAAATTTTTGTTTGAGACCAAAAAGTCTTAGTTAGGTACTAAGACTTGTTGGTCTCAAAATTTTTTTTTTCTCTTTACGCCAGTTACATTCAGTATCGTGTAGGGAGAATGACCCGTAACTGGCAAAATATGGCTGTACTTCTCTTTTACTTCGCGGATAGCAGCCGTGATGTTTTGTTGTTTGTCTAAGGATGAGCAACAAGCAGAAGTGGAAGTGGCAGTACATAGACCTCGGCCTTAAGAAGAAGTAAGAGAAAGGTCCTTCATGAATGCCGACGGTGAACGAGTTGAGGGCCCGAAAGGACTCTTCGCTTGATGACAATGTCAAGAGGTTAAAAACCTTCTTACATTTGAAACCCGATAAGCAGTCGGGTAATATGCACTGACACATTCCGACAAAAAAAAACAAACCAAAAAATTGAATGAAAAGAAAGTAGCACTACTAGCAAAGAGTTATCATTGAACACAACTGGAGCCTTGAACACTCCATGAAATGTATTTGTATGTAGGTATTGTAACACACACAGGTATCTACATTCACTACCAAGTACGAAGGATTAATACCTATCAAAACAATACAGTATGTAACCGATACGGCACCTGCCAAGGTCACAGAGTAAAAAACATCCTTCAAGGACAATTGATTTCCTCGGAAAACTGTTACGGTATTAAACTGTGTTTTTTTAGCTATGCATAAAAATAGTCGCGACAATTAGTAGATAGTTGTAAATTAAATTGGTAATAGACACGTAAATAGGTAGTTATATATTTTAATAGTATTGTTACTGAGCTAATTGTTGATCTACTGAATGAAAGTTATGTGGGACTATCAATGGTTGGAAAAAGGGAAAATTCATATGGTGGTAAAAGGAAAAACGCGTTTGAATGTCATTACAATAATTTATAAGGTTTCATTGTTACTAACAAATATTGAAGTGATTTTGAATTTTTTATTTTTTTTATTGATAATTTGAAATGAGATTTGAAAAAAATCTACTATTGGCTGCTGTCTTCGGTGAAAGAGCGCATCGAGACTTATAACTCAACCCATTGCAGTCCACTACTGGACAAAGGTCCCAAGTTGCGCCTTATTACCCGATTCTCCACTTTCCAAGCCATGATTGTCGGTTATTCTAGTTACTGTTATCTCTCCATCACCGTCAACTACATTTCAGACAAAACACATCTCTGCTGAATATAGGCTTTCCACTAGCTACGATCAGTCCTGTGCTTTTTGCATCCAGAGTATTCTTGCGGCATATCTACTGGTAATGGTATTTAATAGTACTTCCAATTCAAAATAACCCTCGGACAACCTCAAAACCTGCACGTTGGTTTATTTATATTACCTTAATAGTGATGAATGAAAATTCTGATTTTGTAGACAATATCTCTATTAATTTTTCGGGGTTACAACTGCTGAAATCGTCGTTGGACCGTGGAATGAAATAGTAAATAAATAGTTGTATCTACGTCAGCGTTCTATTAATGCCACCGCGATGTCACAAGGGACTGTGCACTTTGGACTGCGCCCTTCTTCGCTATTTTGAAGCGTAAACATCAGCTCTAATAATAATTTCATTAATGATTATTTGTTTTGTAATGTATTGGTGTTTTTTTTACAGGATTAGTAGAGTTTTCAATGGCTCTGTCCACCACATTCTTCAATAAGAAGACACTGGGTCGTTCGGTTCTGGTGAAATTCCAACGGGACTCTATTACTAAAACTCCACTGTCCGTCTGTCTGGCTGTCTGTCACCAGGCTGTATCTCATGAACCGTGATAGCTAGACAGTTGAAATTTTCACAGATGATGTATTTCTATTGCCGCTAAAACAAAAAATACTAAAAACAGAATAAAATAAATATTTAAGGGTTCCCACACATACACAATCCTTTTCTCCATGCTTTTTTCAAGAGAATTCATTCTCTTTGGACTTAAGGTAATCCATAAGTTATAGGCATTTTCTGTATATTTCACTTTTCAGGTTAAACAAAACTCTGGAGGTTAGAACAGTCAATGGGTGCTGGGGAGTTTGTTGCAATACTACTTCCCCCCAAAACACTAAAAAATGTTTAAGGGGTCCTGGGAGACCATGGTTTAATTAACTTTGAACTTGAGATTCTGCCTAATTTGAGTAAATGACTCTTAATTTGAATAGGATACTACTTTTTATGCACCACGTCCAGACAAAGATTAGAACCGTCCTGGCCTTAACCGAGGCCACTAAAAATACCTTTACAAATCTGCTTCTTATGTTAATTCTTGGCACCAGTATCCGCCATGATAGCTCACACCCAGTTCCTACTTATACCGACGTCAAGTGGCCTCTCACCTTTCTTCTAGTTATATCTAGTTATATAATGAGTTCGCTGGCACTGTTCAATGCCAAGTGCTGAGGTTTGAAGCTGATGGATGTACTAATATTATTTACAAAGCCGTGTTGAGTATGTTGATATGTCTGCAGATATAGTTGCTGATGTTAGGCATATGATCTTCATTGATGCATCATTTTATATACCTACATTGTCAGCAGGACAAGATTTTACCTTACTTACGGGAAATGACTATTTTTTTTAAGATTTTTAAGATACTCTTTTCCGGAAGACTGCTTCTTGCTTGAGCTTGAGTTTCTCTGGTCCTGCAATGTTAGAATGTTCATGCCATCCAATTTGGACGCAAGTCTAGTTCGGATGGCAATAGGCTTGTGCTTGAAAGAATTGTGGGTGTACTACAGGCACACCTCTGCCTAGCCGTTCGGTGATAACAGGCGTCATGTTATGTTATAATACTTTTTTCCATAACTTAAATTAACCTTGGCCACTTTAGACTTTCTAACTATAAACAAGATCAGCTCACAAATTGAGTAAACGGAGAAAGATATTCTTTGGTTTCAACCACGCTCAAGAACTGGCCAAAACTAGATAACCTGCAAGACTATTTTTAGAAGACCTTGACAAAATATCTTAGCAACTAGATGTAGTATATTACAGCTCAGCATGAATAATTTCTAGGATATTGTTTAATTCATACAATGCTTTAAAACAAAATGCAAAAAGTCATAGGTATTTATGGGATCACGTATTGTAGTAGTTACAACCATTGTTAACGAAGCTTAATTCTTTACAAATACTTTGTCAAGACACTACAGATTCTCAACGATGACAGATACTATTTTAATCTTTGAATATCTGAAGTTATTTGTTACCATGTAAATAGGAAGTTGTAGGTCTCTTTTGTTGGTCCTATACAAACTTAGGTCAAGATGAGGAAATACAATGGGCTGCTTTATAAATCATGAAGAAACTTTTAACATAATTACTATACCCACCAAGATGCCTTGCTTTATGTCATACTAGGTTTTGCCCGCGGCTTCGTTCGCATTTTGGCCGAAATTATCCGACAAAAACGTTTTCAATAACCATTTGGGGATAATGTAGTTTCTCGTTAGTCTAAGAAAGAAAAAGAAAACAATACTTACACACTTCACCTCCTTATAATATGCAGCCAGGCATCGTCAAACCTTTTGGAATTGCTGGTATCCTTTCAGGTGGCTTTCGCATTTTTTGTTATAAACCTAGTTTCGTACAATTAGTCTGTTTAACAAAATAAAGAGATTGCTAGCGTACATTGACCCAATAAAAAAATAGTACAACATCAGACGTCAAAAATTTGAAAAAGAAAATTGTAAAAGAAATTGACAACCCACATAAACAACGACATTTGTCTAGACTTTTAAAAAACTACCTCCGAAAGACATTTATAAACACTGAAAAATTTAATTTATTAGCTCATCCACAAAACTTCGTGACTCCCGAAGTCGTACGGAAATAGCCGAGAGTTAAAATGACCAAGACTAGGTCGTATGATAGATACGGGTTTGGCACCTTGTCAACTTATATAATGGAGAATGAAACCAAAACGTTATATAAAAAGTAAACAATGAAGATCATTACTAGATTTTTAGTTATTTTTATTCGCAAGAGAAATGTGTTCTGTCTGAATTTTTGATATGGAGTTTTTAATGATCTACCTACAGTAGTAATTTTATGAGCAGCAGTTTCGCAAATTGTTTTAGATTATTTAACTGTTTAGGATTTTGAATATAGAGGTATTTACTCTAATACATAATGGCTTCCATATTACAAGTATCCGCCCCTAAGACAACCCACTGGCCGTTTTTTTTTAAATTATATTATCTGCTTTCACCCCTATTTTTTTTAAATACATTTTTACACCGAAAGGTTGAAAAACTGGCCAAGCGAGAGTCGGCCTCGCGCATGAAGGGGGGAGCCCTATTTTATTATATATTTTTATTATTTGTTGTTATGGTTACCCTTCAGATACGGAACCCTTAAATAGCATCATCACCTGGAAACCAACTACATGACTGTAGCAAAGACTGGAACCTGGAAATTAGAATTAATATCTATATTTCTTGACATCTGTCCTTCAATATTGATCTCAGATTCAGACAGCAAATAAGTATAAATTCATTATAGGTATCAAGTCGTAAAGTAAAGTCCATTAATTTATGAAGTAAATAGAGCTCTCCATAGGACAGTTAACGGAGTCGTTAAAATCAACGAAGTCATAAACTGAGTTTATGATCGTATACAAATGACAACGTTCTGCATCTGGATGTATTTACTTGTTTGTGTTAGCAGGTTTTAATTGGGTTGGATATTCAGGAGATATTTTAGATTTTTAAGACACTTTCTCAGTCTTCAGGAGCAATGAAAAACATGTTATGTGTTTTAAATAAACTGTGAAAATGGTGAAGGAAAACATTGTGTGAGAACTGGCATGAAAAACTTTCCAACTAGAATAATAACCGAAGACTCGCACAGACTCTTGTGATAGATGGAGAGAGAGAAGGCCTATCCTGTAGTAGAAATGGTACCTATAGGCTGAGTACGTAAATAAAATTGGTAGACATAATATAGCAACCTACATGCAAACCATGCAAATGACAGAAAGCTAAACTGGTTAAAGATCAGCATCAATGACTACGGATCCAGAAATCATACAATAATTGAGATTTGTGTTTGAGCATAGTTATTCAATTCCTGAAATACCCAACAATCTGAAGATCTTTAGCTATTGGTTCAGATATAATGGAATTGGTTCGAAGTACTTTGAAACGCGAAAACAAAATGATTGAAGGATTCTTTTGATCAGAAGGACCCTGAGTGACCCTGAGTAAAACTAGAGGTTATAGTAGCTAAAATAAGAAAGCAGACCGAAGATTTTCTATGAAAAGTGCAGCAAGTTGTGTTAATAGATTTCAAACTCATCTTTATTGAGTACAACGACCTTTTACCCCATTCGACGTTTTATTTACCCAGAATGATAGGTATCTGAAACATTTCTGATTGTCCATTACATTACAGTATTTATTTATCCAATTCCCCTTGATTTGCGGGAAATTCTTTGCAAAACAAAATAAATCTTCTGTTCCTTGAGCAGTTTGGTACGTTTAATTCGCGTAAATTTAGAGCAATAAAACTGAAAATTTTCTAAACTTTTATTGTAATGAATTTGGCAGCAAAATTGTTTTTCGTCAATGTGTTTGAGTACCTAGGTCAGGGATATTAAACATTTTTGATTTTATCTCTGAAGGAGGACAATTTATTTTCAACTTTGCAATTGAGTATCAAAGTGATCAGAGAACTTCCAATACCATAAAAGTATTTCTACTCGGGTGAAAATAATGTTTCATTGTATATTTTCGTATCGCATTCCCCAGTACTAATACCTAATTAAAATTATTACTTATCTAATGGCATCCGTTCGTTTAGACTCGGGCTGAATCACTCTAAAAATAAAACAAATTAGGGCTGCGCATCCGCAGGTTAATGATCCTAGAATTCGGTTTCGTTCATCATCTGTCTAACCAACTACATTGGGGTCGGCTTCCAGTCTAACCGAAGGCAGCTGAATACCAGTATTTTACATGGAACGACTGCCTATCTGGCCTAAACAACCCAGTTAATGGGTAATATGATATCCCTTGATAAGAGTTGTCCGTCAGTGCTAGATAAAAATGACCTTGCATTTTCTTTACCCCAATTCCAGCCAATTATTTTGTAAAACTTATTTGCATGCAAAACTAACGGAAGTCATTATTATTATTTAAACATGGCCAAAAGTGTCTGAAAATATTAGAATTGACAATTAACATATCTATGAGTGTTCCAATTAGTTAACGTCACTTCAAGGAAACGTAAAGAAGAATGTCTTGAGGAAATAATTCAAGAAGTTTATTTTTATTTTTCCACAGAACGCTAGCAGCGAGCAGACTTTAAAGAGTTCTTGTGCTATATATCTGTTAACAATTGCGTCCAAAATATTATGCTTTTGTCTGAAAAATAATGGTTAAATGTGTGACGTAATTTGTTAATACAATGCGATCATATCGTTTATTGACGTTTGGAGTTCTACGTCTCGAACTTCAGTTTATATTCAAAGACATTCTTTGCGACATTAATATCAACGTCTATCAAACCATTCATAATATCAACGATATTGTCTGCTAGCAATGGGAACTATCATGAGTCATCGCTTTTACCAACAAATGGTATTCACATCTTCTTCCTATATGCCTATAAGTGTCGATAGATGCAAATAATACCCGACCAGTATGTAGCCACCAGTATACAACTGTTTCTTTGGTTTCGTTTAACTCCTGGAAGATGCAGATGGTTGTGCAGGATGGGCAAGAAAGGAAGTAGGGCTTATCCTGCAGAGGGGCTCCACAGTCCACATTGGCATTATATTTGGGACGGGTCGAGGATACCCTATTTGGCCAGATTATTTCTACAGCGGCCAACAAAATGTTAAAATGCTTTATCAAAATATTCATAATAAACAAATCGTCGCATGTATGTAAACTATTAACTTTTCCCGGGCATTAATTACAGGTAGGTATAGCACAATGAACCAAAAA